>JAENHJ010000102.1:1212500-2495065 GCA_025330945.1 Mucuna pruriens | reverse complement strand
TCAATTGTACTTCGTTCAGTTACGTATTGCTGGTTTTTTTGTTTGCAGACTCTGGTGCCTTTACTCTTCGTAGTTAAAAGTATACCTTATTAATTCATCCTTTCATTTGATAGGTTATTATAATTTTGTGTTTTACAAATGCACCTAATCGAATTACTTTTCTTGAATTTTTCCTTTCAGCATTTAACGGTACCCATGTTATTGGAGAAAAGGTAAGCTCTAGAAGTGAGAATATTTTTATTTTTATTTTAATTAACTTAATGTAATGTTGTTTTACTCATAAATGACCTTTTACTATTAATAATGAAGGAAGGCATAGTAATAATAATAAAAAAACTATGTCAAAGATTCGTGTTATGTCTTGGACTTTATGTTATATTTGTATTATAATTTGATGAACTGAATGAGTCATAAATGTGTATTCTTTAGGTAGCCAAAATCTGGTGTTGATATGAAAATGTTTTTTTAATGGGAAGTAAAACAGAAAATATAAAAGATTGATGTATTTTAATTCTTTAATCATATTGACTTATGAGATAAACTCTTTTGGAATCAACTTTTTCTTTCCAAAAATATTTATAATAAAATACAATAATTCAATCATAACTCTAAAAGAATAATCTAATAGATCAATTTAAGGGATCAATGAAAATTGGTAAACAAAATTTTATATTAATTTACTCCCAAACCACTAAAGTTTATATTTGCCATGATATACAATTAAGATCATTCCACTTTCCTGATGGGTTGCGTTACAAAGAAATATTTTTACTTAAGTAATTTTTCACAGAGTCTTCCAAACTAAAAACAATTAAGCATTCTTTGATATAAGTCTATTCAACCTCTACACAACCCATGTTTATGAACTAGGAAACATAATTTTTTAAATGCTATCTTTCAAGATATTGTGATTTGTGTCATCATAACCAACAATCACTCTAAAAGAATAATAATTGTATAATAAACAAAAGAATGATAATGGGAGAACTAACGAACGATTACGTAATAGTTAACAACATCTACTCATTTAAACTTTGATATTCATAACACATTCTTTTGAGATTTGTCGGAAAATTTTGAGATAAAACATCTTAAAACTTGAATGTAAACTCCATGAGTTTAATGCATATTGATATCAATTTCATATCTCTAAATAAAGAGTTGTTCTGATAGGTCGAGAAGTAGAGATGACGATGTACTTTTGCTAGAGTTTATTTTTAAATTAACTTAGGTAAAGGTACTCCAAACAAAATACTTCTTGGTATACTCCTTTTGACATGTCAAGTACAAGACTTGAAAAGTACTATTTGTAGAGTTTAGTTGAACTTTATGTAGATAGAGGCGTGTTTGAAGTTTGGATCTTCAAATATTTCCTTTCAAACTATTTGTTAGTATAATTATCAAACCATTTAGCTTAAGATACTTACCTTTATTCTTTCTTTATTTAGCTATTCAATTTATATCTTTATTATCTTATAACTTCTGCACATTCAATTAAGTTTATTAATTCTTTGAATTCATCTAAACCAATTATTTATTTCAATCAAAATTACAAAATTAGATTATCATACTATAACATTTATCAATCGTAGTAATAAAATTCAAATTATGACTTGCAGGCAAATTCTTTATGGTTGTACATAGTACCACACGGGATGAGAAGCATAATGAATTACATCAAACATAGTATGGAAATCCTCTAGTCATTGTCACCGAAAATGGTAATCTTAAACTATAGCAAACGAACAGTTACGTAACCCTTTAAGAGTTGCATTCTCTCTAGTAATAAAATTGCATATTTAGGCATTTTAGACATAATGTAATTTATATGTAGAAAAGCATGAATTGATACATAATTGATTTTACTACATGCCATTTACCATTTTACCACTTGTCAAGGTACACTTTTAGAGGTATCGGGTAGATTTTATGTAATTATGTGTTTTCTTATGTTGTACTTTTAATAGACTAAAATTTATTTTATTAAATTTAGATTGATTAACAACTCAGTTAAGATACTACTAGGTCATCAAATCGCTAGTTCTAATAAGGAGTCACTAGATAGATGAGTGAGATAAAATAATATATAAAATATATAAATCATATTTAGGGTTGACTAATGAAAAATGTACAGTATTCACAAGAGCAAAGTGATGAATAATATGAGCCATACACAAAGCACACACATATATATCTATAACATATATATATATATAGAGAGAGGAAGGATGGGAGGAAGAGAGATGAGGAGGATCAGTTACTCTTAATAGAGTTTCTCTACGTAATAACTCTTTGTATGCGTTAAATATCAACGAGTTCAATTGTTAAATTAAAACTAACCCAATAATATATTAAATAAATTTAGTGCCCTCATAATAGAGTTGTGTTGCAATCAGGATCGCGATGGGGCCGATGATTTAGATAAAAGATTGACATAAATGGAATAGAGTAGAGATAGATAGATGATGGAGGTGGACTTGCCACCAATATTTATAAGACACGAGACCTTGGAAGGAAAATGGCGATCTATGAAATCAGATTTTAGGTTTGCAGTCCGATTGCACGATAGCAGATATTAATATCACTACTGGCGTCAGAGTACAAAGCAGTTACCTTTAGTGATTAAGCAACTTAGTTTATGACTTTTTAAAGTATTTATCTCGCACCTTAAAATAAAGAAATTATTGCAAACTAGTAAATTTTATTAGTATAAAAAGAAATGTTTATTATTTTTAAAGTATTTTGAGCTCTGCATGGTGATCATTTGCTCTATGTATCTCGCAGATGCAGTGGAGAAAGTGGGAATTACATAGTTCTTTGGGATAGAAAATGTTTGCGAATGTTTGATTTTGATTTTTGATTTTTATTAGATCCTTGAGATTGACATAGGTGTACTCTAAAGCAAATAATCACGCGGTTTTGAGATTAATAGGATTTAGGCATGTTGATCAGAGCATGTCCAGAAGGATCGAAAGCACTGTCCAAAGAGCTCCACATCTTCGGAAGGGAGCATCAATGTCTTGACGTCTAAATAGGCGCCCAAAGGACCCGAGGAGCCATCAAAAGGATCAACGTCTAAAGTGGGGCTAGGTAAGAAAGTGAATGAATGGAAAGGAAGGAGGGAGCTGTCCATATGGGTGTCCAAAGGACCTCTGCGTCAAAGAGTGTCTTTGGAACACTAAGTCAAATAGATGGAGATGGAGGGACTACCTAGATGGGCGTCCAAGAGCTTGAGTTAGCAAGAAAAATATTGGAAAGGGAAGGGATTGCCTAGATGGGCATCAAAAGGCATTGCAGTCGATGAGAGGTTGGGCTAGCAAAGCAAATTATTAGTGAGGAAGGGATTGCTAGATGAGTGTCCAAAGACCTCGGCATCCAAAGAAACTAGGTCGTGAGCAAAATATTGGAAAGAGACACTACCCGAGATAGGCGTCAAAAAGGCCTCAACATCAAAGGAGCTGGAGTCGAGATAAATATTGGATAGGAAGAAGCGCTGAATGGGCGTCTAAAAGACCTCTCAGTATCCAAGGGAGGCTGGATTTAGCAAGAAAAATATTGGAAGGGAAGGGCTGACGCAGATGGACATCAAAGAGGCTGGATTAACAAGAAAAAAATATTGGAAATGGAAGAGACTACCTAGATGGGCATCCAAAAAGACCTTAGCGTTCAAGGAAGGTTGAGTTAGTAAGAAAAATATTAGAAAGGAAGGGCTGATAGATAGGCGTCAAATGACCTTAGAGTCCAAAAAGAGGCTGGGTCAGCAAGCAAAATATTGGAAAGGGAAGGGTTGCCCATCAGGGTGTCAAAAGACTAATGTCACGAGGCTAGGTCGAGCAAGCAAAAATATTGAAAGGAAGGAACTGCCAGATGGGCATCGAAGGATCTCGACATCCAAAGGAGGCTGTAACACTAAGAAAATAAATGAAGTGGATTAACCAAATGGGAGTCCAAGGACTTGTGTGTCAGCAAGATTGTAACATTAAGAAAATCAATGAAATGAAAATTTGGAATCTGCCTATATGGCGTTTAAATAGCTTGTGCGTCAGAGTAAAGCTATAACTGAAAAATAAATGGAAATGGAGTGGATTGCGAGATGGATGTCCAAAAGAGCCTATGCGTCAAAAGCAAGACTGTAACATTAAGAAAATAAATGGAAATGGAGAGGACAACCCGGATAGGTGTCCAAAGAGCCTATGCATCTAAAGTAAGGTTATGTGATGAAAAATAAATGGAGTGGACTGCTAGAATAGACATTCGAAAGAGCTGTGCGTCAGAAAATAAGACCGTAACATTAAGAAAAAATAAATGGAAATAGAGTGAACTGCCTAGATGGGGTCCAAAGAGTCTATGCGTCAAAGTAAGGATGTACATTAAGAAAAATAAATGGAAATGGAATGAATTTGTCGAGATGGGCGTCCAAAAAGCACTATGCGTCAAGAAAGGCTGTAACACTAAGAAAATAAATGGTGTGAACTGCACTAAATGCGTCAAAAAGCTCAATGCATCCAAAAGCAAGGTTGTAACATTAAGAAAATAAGTGGAAATAGAGTGGACTACCCAAAGGGGCATCAAAACCCTATCATCCAAAAGCAAGATTGTAAAACTAGAAAATAAATGGAAATGAAAGTGGATTGCCCTATATAGGAATTTAAAAGTCATGTGCATCCAAAGCAAGACTGTAACATTAAGAAAATAAATGGAAATATAGTGGATTGCACATATGGGTGTCAAAAGCCTATCGCCCAAAAACAAAGACTGTATCACTAAGAAAAATAGATGGAAATGGAGTGGATCGCTGAGATAGGCGTCGAAAAAGAACCTATCGTTCAAAGCAAGACTATAGCACTAATAAAATAAATGAAAATGGAGTGATTATCCAAATGAGCATCCAAAAAGCCATGTGTTTAAAAGGCGTTTTTGCGTCCAAAGAGTCTATGTGTCCAAAGATATATGCCAGGGGCGTCCATGAAACCTAGACATAGTATTTGTAAAGTGAGGCAAGTGCTCTAGAAGTTTCACATGTATAAGCGTTTAAATACAAAAAGTACCAGTTCGTCTTCACATTGCTTGCCGATTGATACGTTTTCCTACAACTTCATAGCTTCTTTCCCATTAAGAGCTTTGTGAAAGTTCTCTTTCTCGTGTCTTATTTTTCCAGATTCATCTCTTCTTGTCTCAAGTTCACATGGGTCACCTTCTTCCTCCCTCTCAAAGTTCTTCCTTGTGCTCTATTTTTCTTCATTTTTCTCTTTCAGCTTCTCTTCCCTTTCTTCCAACTCTGAAAAATCCTCCTCACATAAACTTGGTTCACGTCAGATTTATAAGTATTAAATAAATTGATTTTTAACCTAACTTGCAATAAGCTTTTTCAAAAAAATAGAGTATGATAGTAAGTTTTACTGGTGACTTGGTAGTAGAAATTGCAGAAAACCAAAGTAGAGCAAAGCGTAGGCAGTAAGAAGTGCAGGGCGTGAAGTGAAGAAGGAAGAAAGAGGAGATGCATATCCTTTGGACATACTATTGTAATGTTAAGCGACACAAAAAACTTCTTTTTGTGCATCTGTCACATCTCAGAACAGCGTAGGTGTGGTAGAGCCACAAAGTAGATCATCTGCTTTTTGGACACACTTCGTCCACTTGCTTTCGTTTCTCTCGTGATTGACTGATTTGTTGGTGAAAAGAAGGTGTAAACCCATGAAAGTAGAGACGTGACAATTATTTAGAAGGAGGGAGTTAGGTTAGGGGAGGGCTGAGTCTCACCTTTTGGGCGCTACAGACAAAGGATAATTGGGTCAGGACATTCGGCCTTCTCTTTTGGGCGTCAACAAGGAAAAATTGAGGTCGGGGCATTCTGGCTTTTCTTTCAGACGCTATGACAAATAGACTGTCCATTATTTTTATTCTTTTCTTCATCTTTTGCTGATTTAGTTATTTCTACTCTTTGTAAGTAAGAAAAAGAGGTAGTACAAAATGTAGGTGTTCACAAGTTGCTCTATAATTCTATAATTTGTTGTAAAAATTTTAAAAGCTACTTAATAATTCATTAAATAAATTTAATTTAATATATAATATAATATTTTAAAATTTAAGCAAATGTTAACTATATAATGATCAATTTATCTAAAATGTGTGCATGATGATTGACGTGATATCTAAATATTCAAAAATTTGGATAATTGAAATTTAGTATATACGAAGTTATTGATCAGTAACTCTAACAGTTATTTGGTCCCAACCATATATATCATTACTTTAAAGAAGATAGATTGATCTTACCAAGAATGATTTGGTAACTAGTCCGTCCATTAACTACAAAATAATTGGCTCATCTCACAATCGATGAAAAAAATGATAAAGAATTGGTGAATATTGATAAAAATAATCAGCATAGAAAACTGGTTTAAACTAATTTTTCAAAATTTTTTATGTTTTAATATAAAACATTTTCTTAAGATAAATAAAAACACACATTTATGGTGCACTGAAGTATAACATTTTGCTGAGGATTGTATAATTTAGATATTATATTACAATATTTTATATTTTGATTTCTTATAACTTTATATTATTTTATTACTTATAATATTATATAATATTAAAACTATAAATTTAATCATTACCAATTTTATCCATAATTTAACCAATAAACCATAAATAATATTTTTTATCAATTCAGTACCAGTCCCATTTTTAAATACACATATTAAAAATTTTCAAAAACAACTCGTAGGTATGCATGTTTTACTTTCTCTATTATTAATATAAATATAAAATATATAAAAACTTTATTTATTTTATTGAAATTGATCCATCAAATTAACTTGATGAAACTCGCCATAATTGTAGGCAGCACATTGCACACGATATATATATTCCATCAAGCATATTATAACAATATTAAAATAAGAAAGGTTACATAGTACCAAAAGATAATAAAAAGTACTTTAATAAAATTTTAAAAAGTATTTATAAAATTTGAATTATTAAAACACGACTTTTCTTTTCATCTTCTTTCATTTTTTTGTTCCTCTTAGCTTCTTCCACTTCATCTCTTTTTCATTTTAAAAAATTATTTAATGCTTGTTCTTCTTTTCATATTGTCTCTTATTCTTCTTCTTGAATGTTTAATTTTTTTTGTTGCTACTTCTTCTACTATACAATCTGTCCAACCTTCCAAAAATAAAAGGCATAACTAAGGACTGTGATGAATCAAAGAAAAAGAGCCATCAGCCAGCTTGTTGAAGAATTTCAACATAGAATGAAAAAACGATATAGAGTTTAATATTTTTTATTAGAAATATAAAGAAGACTTGGTGTATGACTTGACTAATTTAGTGTGAATGGTTGAGTCATTGTTGTTCTTTTTCTCTAAATTTGATTAAGTGAAACCGGATTAAATTTGAATGCATGATTAATTCAAAAAGTTGCTTAGAATTATTTGCTAGTTGAATCAACTTGCTCAATAAATTTTATAACACAGTTTATTTGGTTTATGGGTTTAATAATTTTCACATAGTTTAAATTAATTCTTCAGCTTTATTAATAGCTAACTCACTCTCACTTGTCATAGGGATGGACGATCAAATGATCCATTTATCTCCATCAAAAGATGCTTTGAAGGATGAGAAAAAAATTAAATACCATAATGACTATTTAATCAATTACTAGCTTCCATCACGTATGTAATTAATTTTGTACTTACATCTATACTTATATATAATTTGGTATTCGTAAGTTAAGACCTATAATTTATTTAATAACGGAGTTTAATGTGATTGTTTATAGTGACGATGGATGCAATGTAAAAGCTACTTTACGTGGTCACTACTAGATAATTGGAATTGGCAATCTGGATTCACTTCTAGATTTGGTCTATATTTCATGATTACCGAAGACAACAGAAGAGATACTAAACAATCTGTTGAATGGTTCAAGTTTCTTGAAATCAGCAATAGAAAAAACATGATTTTATATGTAATGTAAAATTGAGAATGAGACATGATATTTTATTCTTAAAAGCTTGCAAGGACTTCTTTGTAATAATGGTATAAATGGGTCAAGGGAATTGAAACAAAAGTCTTTCTATTAGGTTAACTAGCTTGTATGAACAAGAATTTTTTTGATGGGTCATTATGCGTGGTGTTGCACCCTAGCTTGTCTGGACTGGTCTTCTAAAGGACCCGTCATCACGTATAAAAAAGATCATGGAAGGTAGTTCAACAAACTTGACACCTACCAAAGAAATCATGGGAGGAGAGTAGGGATAAGATATGGGATATTGGATCAAAATTAAAGGAGATAGGTGGGATGTGAAGGCAACTACCAGCCCAATCAGGCACTATAAAAAGCCTTAAACGAAGAGTTGGAGGGAGGATTTTTCAAGGAGAGCTCTGAAAAAGAGAAGAGACTCTAAAAAGAAAGAAACTCTAGAAAAAGAGAGAAAAGGAGGAAAAAGGGACTGAAGACAGGAGAGGCAGAAAGGAGAAAAGCTGGCGATCGCCTGAGTAAGCGAGGCGAAACCCCCGGGTCCAAATTGAGGAGCAAGTGGAAGTATTGGACGGAAGGGCGAGGAGGCTCCGATTGCTCTAAACACTAGGTTAGTACACATATGTCTAGGAATTGCCACGAAATGATCTATTCAAACATTAGGTTAGCATCGCATGTCCTTAGAAACTTTTTTTGAGTCTAGGAACCCTTTCCTCTAGAATGAAACAAAAGGCTGAGTATCATGCCTCCCTTGAATGCCCTCTGAGAGTGCGTAGGCATAGGAGGCACCTCTATCAAGTCTTAAACCCCAAAACCTAGAACACCTTACCTAAACCTCCTCCTCCCAAAACCCATGCCGAGACACTGACCTAAACACTGACATTGTCTGATTATATAGCTAACCAAGGGTAACTATCAAGTGATAGGCATCTTTGGGCATCTTTAGGCTTGACGCATTCAGATTCCAAGGCCGGCCTTTCCATTAGGTTTCTTGGCGTTCACTAAACCAAAGCAGCAGGTAGCGACTCATTTGGCTGACTCGGTCTCGACCTAATAACGTTGAATTTAGGTTGTGACAATTGGACAAAGATAATAAAAGTTCTAATCATGGTGGTAGCATTAGGGTAATTGAATATGAATATGAGCGAAAATAGATGAACCATAAATTTTTTCTTTTACGACTAGTCTAATAAATTTCTTAATGTTGATATATATATATTTGTTTTGTGTTTCAAAGACTCTTGATCATGCGATAAACACTCAGCTTTTAATCACTTGGGCTTTACATTCTTTGATTGAATGGGTGGTTCACTTCATTCACCAAATAATTCATTACCATCTGAACCTAATAAGATTGGTTAATTGAGTTGTTGGAGTTGGCCTATCCTGTGAACTACATGACATCAAACTATTGATCCTTATTGACTTTGTGGTTGAAATAGATTTTTTCTTAGATTTTAAAATGAACAAACAATGTTTCTTGAAGCATCATTAAAGGTTAGTATTGAACAGAAATGTTTCCCTGAATTTGATTTTATTTCAGTCCTTACATTTAAAATAATGAATTTGGTTGTCTGTAGATGTTGTTAGAGGCGTTATATATGACAAAATAGTATTACTTATCATTTTATTAATGATTACTAGATAGTTAAGTCGTCACTTACTAGTACCAAGCAAATAGTTACAAATTTAAATCTGTTTTTAAAAATGGGTTTATAATCTCTCTTAAGTAGTTGGCCATTAAGGTGATGTCTTATGACATGCATTTTAAATTATTTACTACGTGTGATTACTTGCAATGACATAGTCGTAAACTTACTAGTACTAAACAAAATATTCACAAAACATTGTTCAATGTTACTGAAGTATCATTATAAATAACCAAATGTTGTTTAATGACAGAATCATTGTTTCTTACCATTGATATACCAAAGTGAAGGTTGAAGGAAAAACTTTAAGGTTCATATAACTACTAAAATATGTTTATTTACCTCTGAATTTTCCCTAAAAATAATTCTGAGAAATTTTGTGTGAATTTTCTTTGTGGAATATAATTTGTAAGAAATTCCTATGAATTTTACTGCAAAATATATCCCAAGTAGAAACTTATTATGATTTTGTTACCACTTCAATAATCGTAGGAAATTTATTTTTGTTGTGAAAAATATAATTTGTAAGAAATTCCTCAATTTTCTTCAAAATATATCAAAGTAGAAACTTCTTGCAAATTTGATTACCACTTAAATAATCGTAGGAAATTTATTTTCTTTATGGAATATAATTTGTAAGAAATCGTGCAATTTTGCTATCAAAATATATCCGTAGAAACTTCTTGCAAATTTTATTTACCACTTCAATAATCGTAGGAAATTTATTTTTCTTGTGAAATATAATTTGTAAAAATTCCTCACGAATTTTGCTACCAAAAATATATCATGTAAAACTTCTTGCAAATTTTGTTACTGTTATACCCCCAATTAATTAAAACTCGGTTTACGAGAATGGGCCAAGACCTCCCAAGTCAATCTGAAGTCAGCCCGGGCAACCACACGGACCAGTCAAACATAAAGCCCAGAATCCACTCACCTCTCGGATTCTCGGTAGGAGTCGGAACAAAATCTCAACGACTTGGATCCTCGGAGAATCACTAGAGACGAAGTCAATCTATCCAAATCACCGGATATTAGGAATCTCAACCACCCCGGCTCCCATGTTTGGGTGATCTCAGTTACCAGCCACTCTAATCAGGCCCCAAGAGAAACCACCCAGCTGCCATCAGCCTATATAAACCCTGGCTCGAGGAGAAAGGGGAGGAAAAAGGGAAGAGAAAACGGCAGAGAAGAGGTGAAAAGGCGGCGCTAAAGAAGAAAAAAGCGTCTAAGTCGGTGCGAAGGGCAAACAGTATTGGTCCTGTGAGATCATCTACTCACTTGACATCGGGTTGGTTAACTCCCACTTTTCTTTTCTTGGTTTAGCGTGTCTGACTCAGCGTCATCCAATACGATCTCACAGACCCTTTTAGCACAGTAAAGCGTAACGTCAAACCAAGATGGAACACGAACCCCCACCCAAATTGGAATACGTCTCGGCTGAATCCTGGCCAGAGAGCACGCCTCGGCGAATGATGAGACCCCACGTCATTAAACTCTCGCTTGCTGTAGACTCCAGGAACTCGTGGACTTCAGACCTCGTAACCGAGGTGCGTAGGCCTAGAGGGCATACCTCTATCAAGTCAATGACCCAAACCCCAAAACCTCAATCCAAATCCCCGAAGTCCAGCAACACCTCACAGGACCTTCCCTTTGAGGCTTAAACCCGAGAACATCGCCCAAATATAAATGACATCCTACACTTTATACGGTGGCCAAGGGGTAACTATCAGGTGATAGGAGCCAATGAAGGTTTTCATGCTTGCTAGTGTAACCAGTCCCCAAACCCATGCCTCTGACGTCGGACATGCTTTCCTTAGGTTTCCACAGGTTCCCGGGAAAAACGTGAGGTGGCGACTCCGGATGGCCAGAAAGACATTCGGTTGGAAGATCAGTGAGTCGGTTACCATGCATGGAATTTTGGGTTGTGACGGATGGCGACTCCTTTGGGGACTTAAAAGCGAGTGAGCCTATTAGGTTAGCCCCATGGGGGATGGTGCTTGTGATGCTATGGTTTAGGTTTCTTTACGTCTTTTTGTCGTATTGCATGGAGATCATGGGATAGATAACCATATTCTGCTATGCTTTATTGTGTGGGGGGGGGTGCATGCGAGGCAGTCTTTTTAAAACAGGGGGGGTAAGCAAACATATCCATGAGTGCAGTCCTATGCAGGACTGGGCTAAGTGCGGGCGTGTGGCGGTACCTCTTAGAATTTCTGCAATACGGTGACGATAGTTCCAAAGGTGATAACTTTGAGAACCCGACACACTCTGGGAAGTGGTCTGATCGTCTTTGGAAAACACTCGAGTCCATAGACCAGGAGCCTAATGGTGAGGAAGTCTAGATATCGATGGTGAAAACCTTAGGGATTCTTCTAGAAGCTTATTGGATAAACCTAGACCAAGTCGATCGGATAAACCTTAGCGGAGTCATGAACCTCAGTCTAACCAACCTTAATCCCAGGTCAGCCAACTAAACCCTAGTCAAGTCATAAACCTTTGCCCAAATCAACCAATAAACCTTAAACCCGAGTCTACCAAGCAAGCCTTAACTTGAGAAATCCACCTAAAACATAGCTGAAATCCACGAACCTAAGTCCAAGACAAACCAGACCTAAGTCAAGTCTAAACCCCTAATCGGTCCCCCCGGTCCAATAGCCCCGTCGTACCAAGTCCCGCCGACAGGCTTTGGTCAAGTCAAAAACCAAACCTAAGTTGAACCCGTCAAACCAGACCTAAGTCCAAGCCTTAGCCCTAATTCCAGGTTCCCGATCCGATAGCCCATGTATCGGTCACCAAGTCCCACTCGGCCGAATCCTAAACCGAGTCCAAAGTCAACCAAAACCTAAGCCCAATCAGGGTCCTGCTGGAAACCTTAGCCCGTAGCCCAATCGGCGAGGTAAGCCAAGCCTCGTCAGGTCGAACCCGAATCAGAAAAAAAACTGGGCGACCCGACCATTAAGTCATGAACCTTGCCCAAATCAACCCCAAACAGTAAACTCATCGAGTCAGCCGAAAGCCCTAAACCCACCTTGTTTGAGCACAGACAAACACTCGGCATTGCATGGCGACTTGACTAATTACGGGACTTTCGAGGAAAATGGTAACCAGACACATCCTCAGCAGCAGAATAGGGTATCCGTCGAGTTCGAGTGCGAGCTGCACCTCTCCGTAACCTCGTGATCATCTAAAGGGGAAATAAGTAGGAATTTCGAGAAAATGGCAATCTCTTATACCTCACTGAAGTGAAACCCCATTTGAGGCCTAGAAGCCTGATTCAATATTATGATCTTGGCAGAATGTTTCACCTTCACTTCCAATAGCCCCCCGGAATGGAGTATGAGCATATGCTCGGCCTATCCTTGGAGGATGGGACACTATATTTCCATCAAGAGCAAACCCTTCACAGGGCACCGTAGCACCCCATTGAAAACTCCCGGAGGCAGACCTATCTCGGGCCATAAAGCGCCCACGACACAGAAGGCCTCCCCGGGGCCTACACAGGTAGAGGCTCAACATTTCGACTGGAGTAGGACTGGCCCACCTTCATAGAACGCCCTTGGATTTGCTAATATACGGGATCTTACTATTCCCCGGACAGAAAACCCACGTGGATCGTCCAGTATGGAGGTATTCTAGCCGGGAAAAATAGGAGAAACCCCGCCCTTGGCGGTCTAGCAGGACACATACTATTCCCCTCCATCGGTCACGGCGAACAGAGGCGATCTTGAGAGGCTGCACTCCCCCCTTTGTATCTACGGTTGACCTCCCACCTCTTCAATGCACACATCGCTTTCCACCTCCATAGAGAATTTCAAAGGGTGTTGGGTTCCTCCGTGACCCGATAAAGAATGGACTCAGCTCGAAGAGACAAGCAGAGATCCGTCATTGGTACCCACCATGGAGCGAAAAGACAACATGTCATCATCAAATGTGAAGGATATCAAATGTACCTTTACTAGGGACCACTTGAGGGCAATCAAGCGCAATCCGAGGCGGCGGTCGGCAGATCGACTACCCGATAATAGCCCCGCCCATGGAGAGGCTCTGGCCCTTTTTGCCTACGGGGCCGAGGCAGAAAAGGGTCCATTACGCAAAAATCTGACGTGCCTGGAACAACTTGACCAAAGAGGAACCTCGAGAAAAGCTCGGCGGGAGCCCTCATCGAATACGCAATGGGTGAAAAAGCCGAGTCAAAGGAACTCAAGCTCCCCTTGGGATGGGTCCAGTCTCGGTAAGACACTTGACCATAAAGTGCAGGGAAACCCTCGAGGTCGAGCAGCTCAAAAGATCCCTAGACCAAACAAAAGCCGAAAAAAAGCACATTGGAAGCGAGCTTCCCGGGAAGCAGATGAGATCTACCCACAAAAGCACGTAAACGATGAAATCACCAAAAGGCCAGTAGAGAGCGTGAGGCCCGGTTAAATCGGCAGCTGCCTTAGGGCCGTCGACCAGGAAATGTGCACAAGAAGAAGCCCAGGCAGACCAAGTAACCAAAAGACAAAAGCATTTCGAAAAAGCCTTGGAGGACGACAAAGAAAAGCCAGAGCAGCAAGAGCAACTCCTGACTCAAGGGAAGCTGTCTATCTAGGAGAGGAACTCACAAAGGCCAATCTCTCCAAGGAACTCCTGAAAGAACAGGAGCGGAAGATCTTCTTTGGAAAGATCAAGGCCAACTCAAAAGCGAGAGAAGAAAGGCCCACTTAGGAAACTATCGAGGACTCAAACAAGCGGTAGGGTGGAAGCGGCGATGCCAACATATAGCCATGAAGAACAAGTAAATATGTGTAAACCACCTCTGGAAGGATAAATTCTTCAAGTTAGCAAGCATATGGCTAACAGGCATCAAAAGACATACCCGAGGTCTCCGATTAGGGGCATGGCTAGCTTCATGAAGTTACCTGAGAAATAACAAGATTCTTAGGTCTTTGTAGGGAATTTTATGATCAACTAAGGGCTTTCGGACCCTTGCCCTGATTAGATTAGACCATATACTTTGTTTGGAACTATTTGTGTGTGTTTTGGCGATTCATTTTTTGAAATAATACCCGTAATTGGACTTTTATGCATACCTTGCTACTCTCTTTTCGCTAAAATACCCCTTCCCTTGCGTATATCGAGGTCAACTTCGTTACCTGTACATGCCGCACTAGAGCCACACCCGCCATGGAACAAGCAATAGGCGAGCTAAACGACAAAATATTCAGACTAGGGCAGGGGAGGCCAAATGAGGAGAACATGGGAGAGATAAAGCGGTGAACAGGGTGTTCGAGCTTCTCACCCGGACGTACCCCCCGCTCACATGATTCACAATTGGGCCTCAAGCCACCCGAACCCCAGACATACCCCCAGGGCTTCACCCGCAATATGGAATGCCTCTAGGTTATGCTTGGCCGTGAGGCTCAACATTGGAAGAACCCGAAATGGGGCTGACGCCTTGCCCAGGGCCACGGCAGCCTCCCTCCCCTACCCCACCCTTGGCCCAGGGGGGCCACCCTTAGACATTAGGAGGTTACCTTGGTCCGTGTGAAAGATTAGTTCCCTTGAACAGTCCGACTCATTGAAGGTGCGGGGCCACGGCCTAGATGCGAGACCTCTGCGTCTAATGCGGCGTGGTCCTCCCGATAGACTTCAAAACCCCAGTTTGAAAAATACAAGGGAAGCTCACGCCCGGGGTACATCGGCCATGTCTTTGCCCGAAAAATGGCGGCCTCGTCCCACCACGATAAGATCACGGTACATTGCTTTCAAGACAGCCTCACTGGTCATACAACCTGGTACGTTAACCTAGAAAGGGCAAGTAAAAACACAGGGGATCTCGCGAGAAGCATTCATCCATATCTGAGATCAACGAGGACATGGCACGGATCGGTCCCGTCTCGAACACTGCCGACCGACTCAGGAAGGGGTTCAAAGACTATGCTATGATGGCGTGAGCTAGCGGCACAAGTCAAACCTCGCTTTAGCGGAGAAGGAAATGGTCTCACATGTTCGCCGAGCATTACCGGCCCCTTCTACGATAAAGCTGTGAAGTGTCGCCTCGACTTTGCGAACTTAGTGGCCCAGTAAAGGAGCGAATCGAGTAGGAATCAAGCGGGGAAAATTCACTAGCAACCCCTATCAACCCAGCAAGAAAATTCCTGCAAAGAAAGGAAGAAAGGAGGCGATCTTTATCCGTGGAGGGCGGAACACTTCACCGATAACCCTCGGCCTCAGGGATCATCATCTCTCCCGGTGTCTCAAACTCCAATGGGGCGGGGCCACAAAAACCAACCAACGCCCAGGGATCCCGGGACCCGGCCGCCTTAGGAGAAACTTTACCCCCATACCAATGTCATACGACCGCCCTCCATCGACTCCTCCAAAAAGCGGATGATCTCAACCGTGCCACTTCACGACCCCTAGAACCCCCCATACCCAGCGGAATTACAACCCCGAATGCCAAATCACGAATACCACGAAGGAGGCCGGGCCATACCACGGAAAACTGTTGGGCTTTTAAACACAAAGTACAAGATCTCCTAGAGCAAGGTGGCTCAAGTTGGAAGCAACAAGCCCCGATGTAAGTACCAACCCCTCCCATCCCATGAGGGATCATCAATACCTTGGACCACGCGCCGTCGAGCAGGAAAGGCTGGGAAACAGACCATACCCCCAAATCGCAGTAATAGGGCGGGGAACCCCAAGAGAACCACGTCATCATTTACTACGATCCCAGTGCGAATGACAAGTCCTTCACATCCAGTAATCGCGCCTCAACCAACTTATCAAGATAACCATGCTGTACCTTGGTTGTATGGAGCCAGCACCGCCAGAAATGAACCCTTAGGTCACATCATAGCTTGGGGCAGGCCTCTTGAAGCCGGCGCATTTACACACCCGAGGCTCTCCAGGGGCCCAAAGCCCAAACTGATGGCCGATCAGGCCCAGACATCGGAAAAGAAGACTAAGAGTCTTGAGAATCATAAAGGCGTAGCGAGCACCAGCTCTCGACCAAATGACAAGAACTCAGCATTTGAATCTCACTCTATCCCTGTTACTTCATTCGGAGGCCCACTGTAACCTCCCTGAAAGTCCTGGGGAAGCTGCGTGGCCCATAACATAACTTCTGGAGAAATTGCACTTTGGTTAACAACATCACCAGTAAAGGCCATTTAACCTTTTAAAATGATTTAGATACCCAAAGAAGGAAAAAGGCCTGACCAACCCACCACTCCATATCTCGGTAAAATCACGGTGGTTACATGATCGCGAGTCCTCAAACCGATAATGGATCTTCCAGATGTCCTCCCCAAGGCAACACCAGACAAACTCGCCTCCATAGGACGCACAAGTTAAAAGCCAGAAGCGTAATGAATGCAGTTCGGCGGATCAAGCGAGAGGTCATGGGAGAAATTGCCTACCCATCCTCATTGGGCCGATCTTATTCAACATCGATTTCCGGGTCATGGACATCCACCCTTTACAACTGCCTCCTCGGACGACCTTGGATACACGCTGCGGCGCTGTACCCTCTCTCTTCACCAGCAGGTAAAATTCATCGCTGATCATCGCATCATTAGCATCCCAGGAAAAAAGAGCTTAGTGATTACCACTCCCGCCTCAAGAATACATCGAAGGGACGAAGAGGCACTGAACCTCCTTTCGATCGTAGAGATCGAGGCGGACATAAACCCAAAGGTGTCACATCTCCCAGGACAATGCGGCATGACAAATCATGATCAAGGAAGGATACTAGCCGGGCAAAGGACTAGGCCCCACCTGACGGATGCGCCCGCCCAATCTGAGATATCTGAAAATCCAGGGCAGTTGGGCCGGGTTACCAAGCAAAAAGACCTCAAGAGCACCACTCTTCAGACCCTCATTCGTCGGAGAAGCGTGTCGGCAATCGTGGAAGGACATAAGGACCAGGACCCTTGGGTATACGCTACACAAAGCTTCGCCTAACCTGGACCACGGAAGAACTACTGACACTGAACTTTGTGGAAATGTAATTTGTTTTGATGACTTCGTTTCATTTTGCTTTCCTTTTATCTTACTCTTGTAAAAAATCATCCAGACTATCCCAATTAAATTTTAGCATGTCTTATTCTCTTGCCTTTGTCATCTCCTTTTTTTTTTTTTCTCTTTACTTTTCACGCCGCTAAAATCTTCGCTAAAAAACAAAAAACAGCCTAATAAACCCGATGAAGAACTTGACCTTCCCGACGCAGGCGGGACATCGACACCAGCCAAGCCCTCGGAAGGACATGTATGGGACAGAGAAAAACCAAGGTTGAGGCCCCCACAGGGACCTTGAAAGTGTGAAACTGCAGAGAAAGAGATAAAGGGGGGAACCATAGGTACAAATACCCCAGCATCCAAGACCAAACTCTTGGAACTCGAAGAATCTGACATCTTCGCTGTCATACAGATTGTTGAACATCGATTGCCCCTTAAAGTCACCCCAATTAGGCAACAACTACGGAGAATTTGAGACCAGAAAGGGCCCTCAAAATCAAAGATGAGGTAGAAAACAATGGAATGGGGTTCCTCATGATAGCCCACTACCCCAAATGGGCAGCCAACATAGTACCCCCAAGAAAGATGGAAAGGTGCATAATGCGTGGATTATGTGGATTTAAACAAGGCCAGTCCCAGGACAACTTCCCACTACCCCACATCGACATCCTTGTCGACAACACCGCCCAACCTCCTTCTTCTCATTCATGGGCCAATTCTCGGGCTACTGACCGTCATGATGCTCCTAGGCCAAGAAAAGGCTACGTTCATCACGCTATGAGGAGCAACCATTGTTACAAGGTGATGCCCCGGACTCAAAGCAGATTAAACATACCGAGCCGCCCACAGTACTTATTCCACGACATGATGCCTGCACAAGGAAATCGAGGTTTTTGTGGGCGACATGATCGCAAAGTCAAAAAACAATGAGCAGCATATAGAACTTGCGAAAACTCTTCACGGAACCCAAAATACAAACCCCGTTGAACCCCGCCAAATGCACCTTGCCGGGTAAAACAGGCAAAGCTGCTCGGTTTTGTGGTCAATGAAACGGTATCGAGGTAGACCAGGACAAAGGTCAAGGCCATCGGAGATGCCACCCCCCAAAACAGAGGCGTCGGGGGGCTTCTGGGGCGAGTAAATTTCATATCTCGTTTCATTTCCCATTATGACCACATTTTCAAATTCTTGCGAAAGAAGCAAAAGAAAGGAATGGGATACAGAATGCCGGGGAAGCGACAAATCAAACGCTACCTAGAAAATCCCCCGTTGCACAAATGCAGGCCACGCCCGATCGACCTCTAATCTGCATCAATCAGTATTAGAAGAGTCCATAGGCTAGTATGCTAGGTCAGCGGATGCCGCCCGAAAAAAGGAGCACGCCATCTACTACTTGAGCAAAAAAGTTCACAGATTTGCGAGACAAGGTACTCGGACTAACGGACTTGTTTGTGCCCTCGCTTGGGGCCGCCAAAAGACTCGCACCCTACATGATGGCTCACACGACCTGGTTGGGCCAAGAACGCACAGTCAAATACATTCTTCAACCCGCCCTCACGGACGACGCACGTTGGCAAATGGCCCATCCGAGTGCGACATCCTCTACGTAGAACTAAACCGTCAAAGGAAGCGCCACCGTTAACCGCCTACTTAACCCTCCAACGGCAAGAACTATGAACCATGAGTTCAGGACGAAAGCACCTCATGGCCCAGCCTCGAGACCAGACCAACATGGTAAGCCAATGGACACCGTGGTTTGGCGGGCCTCTAATGTCGTTTAAATGGGATCGGAGTTGTCTCCTAGTCTCACCAACAACCAGTGCTTTCCCTTTTTCCGCCAAGTTAGGCTTTGATCGCATGCCAACAATATGGCCGAATCTGAGGCATGCACCAGGACTCTTTGATGGCCCTAGACCACCAAGCAAGGAGACTCAAGGTTTTGAGACTCAAGACTGGTTATCTACCAAATTGTTGAGAACGGAGGCGGGACGCCAAATTAATCCCCTGCATGACTATCTACGCAAAGGAAATTATGTCAAGATTTGATGTGATCACCTTGACCACGCCCACCGCGAAGAAAAATCAAACGGGCGCCGCCACCCATCCGCCATGGTACTGATAAATGAGGATGTGAAATGGTGATCCAAGTTCGACAATAGCCCTGGCTAGCGTGTGCCCGATAATGCTCCGGCAATGTCGGAAATGTCTACGGAGACCATGGTATTTAGGCATAAAAGGTACCTCGAAACTGGTAAATACCCGGACACCCAAGGAACAGCAAAGCGAACTCTTTGGCAATTTCCTACTAATTGGGACCACGCTCTACAAAGAAACTTTGATATGACACTTCTCGTTGTGTAGATGAACAGAAGCTAAGCAAATTGTGGAGGAAGTACAGAATGTCGGCACTAAATGAGCGGACATGCCTAGCTACTTAAGATACTCCGGGCAGGTTACTCTTTGGACCCAGAGATGGAGCAGATTGCTAGCGCGTCAGAAAATGTGCAAAGTGCCAAATATCGCCAACCGCCTTTGCCCACTTCCACACTTTCCACAGGCCATTCTCTATGGGGGCATTGGCGTGATCGGCCCCATCGAGCCAAAAGCGTCAGCCCAGACACGGGTTCATCTTAGTGGCCGTCGACTACTTCACTAAATGGGTAGAAGCATCCTCACCCCCTCTGTTCCCGGGGACCGGTATCCCCGATTTATCAAGAGAGACATCGTATCTTGATACTGACCTCCCGCTCACATCATCAATCGCAGACGGCACGAATCTCAACAACAGATGATTCCGAGAATACGTGAGCAATTCCATATCACCCACCACAACCCACACCTACGAAGATGCCCCAAGATGAAAGCGGTAATAAAAACCCAAAAGATAATACGTAGATGGTGGTCAACACGAGTGACCGGCACGAGATGTTACCATCTGTATTTGCATGGATCTGCGTACCTCCGTTTTAACATCCATAGAAGCAACCCCATACTGCTTCGTGTCTGCACGAGGAAACGGTCCTGCCAATAGAGGTGGGATACCCTCCCTTGGTGGTATCAATGTTGAGTTAGGACTTGAACCGAATGGGCCCAACAACGCAGCACCAACTAAACCTCATCGAGGAAAAGTCGACTCATCCGCTTTGTGCCATGGCCAACTATATCAGCAGCGGTGAAAAAGAGCGTTCGATAAGAAGGTAAAGCCCCTGCACCTTCCAAAAAAGGGGACATGGTGCTGAAAAGGGTTCTGCCCAACGTCAAAGACCAAAGGGTAAATGGGCACCTAACTACAGGGACCATACGTGGTGAAACAAAATTTCCGGAGGAGCATTGGTTTTAACCAACGCCGAGGGACAAGACCTAGCCTACCCCGTAATGCAGATGCGGTTGAATGTTCTACCCTGAAATGTCCTAGAAGGCACTTGATAAGTGAAGACCACCGCCAGACGATGAAGGTCAAGGAAAACACGGTCCAAGTAGTCTTCATTCCCGAACCAGTTGCTAAATGTTATTACCGAAATAATTTGTAATCTTTCCAACAAAGTAATAACATTATCCTTTTTTCTCTTCCTATTTTTATTTTTTATTTTGAGTCCAAGGCATGCTAAAATTGTCATAAACAAAATACATTTCCAAACATGTCACGAATCGGTTGTTCTCTAAGTCCGTAGGACCCATCACTGAACCCAGCCTATACCTCCACCGAATTGGGGACCGAAGTCCACCACGACGCCGAGACGGTCTCGGATCTCTAGAGCACCGAGACCCGCCCAGACCCCCTGATGACCAACTCGCACCTCAACCCAGTAGACTGATAAACCCCACCCACCTATAGTTCAAACAATGTTTCTCCCCCTTCAAACCGATTTTCCCCAAGCCCAAACCGAGTAAAAGAGCAAAGCTAGCTAGGTGCCATACCATTGCACTTCCAAAACTCAACCACAAGGTAGAGTCCGAACAAAAACCACCCACCAACCCCCTACCAGGTGGCAACCTTTAACTCACTCTCGGTCCCTCCACTAAGCCAAGTTTAGAAATCGTGGGCGCTGGCCCCATTAACCCATGATCCCGGATGTCGAAGTCTAGAAAACCGCCTTCCCTTAGTCCAATCCCCATCAAGTCATGACACCTTAATGTTAGTTATCCCACTCCCTCCACTGGCCGAGTGCAGAGGTCATTGTTCCCTGTAAAGGTTAGTCTCATTAGCCCATTAAGTCATTTACAGTCCCCATTAAGCCGAAAACGGAAGTCATTGTTTCACGTTACGTTCCCATTACCCCCAATGAGTCCGAGTCAAGACCAACATCCTAATCGATTGACCAACATAAAGCAAAAAATATAAAAAAAAAATAGAACACAAGAAAATGCCAAAATCCTTTCATTAATAAATAAGTTCGTTATAAGACCCAAATCGATCCAAAAGGGAAATCAACTTCCATCTTTAACATCATTGGTCATGGAATATGGGCTGAGGTCGAATGGAGCCATAACCGCTATCTGCCTCGGGGCTTTGTTGAAGCCATCTTCATGTTGCTCCACGATGGCCCCTTCAAGGCAGCCACCTACTCATGAGGCTAGCATTCTCTCCCTCGGCAGACGTAGCCTTAGCCTCTGCCGCCTTCAAAGCCTCCCCATTCGAAGCAAGAGATGCCTCCACCTCTACCACCCTTGACTGAGAATCAGCAAGGGAAGACTTCAGCGAAGTAACCTCAGCCTCCAACGAAGATGTCTTTGTCTTCAGCGAGGAGGACTCGGCTTGGGCAGCAGCAAGTTGAGCCTTTAAATCTTCAAAGAAGCCTTACGATTAGCTTCCTTGACTTCTCGACCTCAGCCAACGACTTCGGCTCTAGCCTTCCTCGAGCCTTCTCCAACTCCTTCTTGAAAAGGCCTCTTTTAGCCACTATCTGCTTTCAGCCTTTTCCGCAAAGATACCTCTCCAAATCTCCAAAGAGGCCATGGAGCGGGCCATATATAATCACCATGTCGATTGTATTGTCCACCCCAATTAGACACCAGCAACCCAAGTCATGGGAAGGTATCTTGTTAATCTGAAGCGGTAGCATGATATCAAACCAGGCCCCCTAAAGCCAATGGAGGGGCACATAAGGGCGGGCCCCAAAAGAGGCATACCAGGCCCCGCTGCTACCACCACCTTCTCGAGATTGTGAAGGCACAGGTGGAGGAGAAAGGGCGGCAGCCTTCCCCCTTAGCGGCCGCCTCCTCCTCAACCGAGGCAGAGTTAGCCTTCGCCGCCGCCTCCTTGTCCCGCGCAGCCTGGGCCGTCACCTTCTCGCCAATGGGGCGGCGAGTCCTTCTCGGCAATCTGGCCGGCCTTTTTCGATAGTAGCCCGCAGCGGCCTCGGCTCGGCGAGAACTCCTGGCATCGTTGGTCGACGGGCCTTCTTGATCAGCTTCGACCATGTCAATACCTTGCTTCTTCAACATACCGCAACCAAAACCACGGGACATCGGCACATTCGGCCAAGGCCGACGTAAAATGACTCGAAAAAAGACTCACTCTTGAGAGGAGAGTAGCATTGTTGGAAGACATCCAAGAGACAATGTTCTAAGAGCTCATCCCCCCTCGGCAGATTGTCCAGCGCCAGTTGCAGATCAACCTTAGCTTCAGGGGGAGTTGACTCCCTCGCCAACCCCTTAAACTTTGGGGGTTCCTGCCAATATACGCAACGGCCGAGGGTCAATCTGAAGTCACCCACGTCACCGCCTTGATCTTCACGAACCGTCTTGAAGCCCTTTGTAGGAGGCGGTGTAGGAAGCGAAGAGACCCGAGTTGGGCAGAGGAGTCAGTGAGACCCACCTCTACGCATTTCAGGCCGACTTCAGGCAAACAGTGACTTCGGGAAGACGGGGGGCCGTGGGCGTAACCCCTAATGCCAAAACAGACTACCCTAAATGCCTGAATGGCCGCCCAGCCGTTAGGATGCAGTTGAGAGGGGGCTATCCCCAGCATCCTCAAAACGTCCGCCTCAAAAAATTCAAAGGGGAGAATCACCCCCAAATCCGCCAACACCGTCTCGTACATAAAAACGAACGGTGCCTTCCCTTCCCCGGCGGCATCACACACGCGCTCCCGCCTCCTACAGCGCACCATCTCCAGCAAACCAACATGGGAATCACGAACCCATTTCCCATCCATCGCCAGAGACTCCACTTCAGAACGGGACATCTCTGATGCATTCTCCAGCACATCCTTATGGACCCACACTGGAGGACCTGCCTTGGGCCCCAAGGGCCTAGGGGTTGATGAAACCCCTCCCTCAGCCACAGCCACGGGCATGGCTTCCAAAGCCTCACCCGACAAAGACGAAGAAGACGAAGAAAAAGAAGAGGAGGAAGAAGAACGTGACTCAGAACTCGAAGTACCTGACATGGTGCTCGAGGAAGCAAAGTTGAGGGAGGAAGACGAAGAGTCAAGAAGAACAGGGTGCAGAGCGAAGAGCGAAGAAACGAAAGAAGGAGAAGCAGAAGATTCAGAAGCAAATGAGGAAAATGAACGCGCCTCCAGCACCTAAAACCCCCTCTCGAAACCTCGCGACCAATAATTATGGGTCGCGCTTCTCCATAACGGCGCAATCATGGTGCCACCTCGCCATCAATGCAGCCCAAAACACGAAGGGGCGTGTCTGAAGGGTGGCCAGGCGCGTTCCTCCACGCGCACCTCCTCAGCTGCCCACATCCATGCGCACCTCTTCAGCTGCCCATATTCAAATATTGGAGCCCAAAAAAAAAAAAAAAAAAAAAAAAAAAACAAAACAAAACCAAAAAAGAATCTTCGGCCCAACCCAGATATACTTCAGAATCGTCTCCATCTCGGTCAGCCCCGTAGGCCGTCTCCAACTCGGCCAGCCCCGTATAGGCCGTCTCCATCTCGGTCAACCCCGTGTAGGCCGTCTCCATCCCAGCCAGCCCGGTGTAGGCTGTTTCCATCTCGGCCAGTCCCACGAAGGCCGACTCCATCTCGGCCACCCCCACGTAGGCTGTCTCCTTCCCAGCCATCCCTGTGTAGGCTGTCTCCAACCCGACCAGCCTCACGTGGGACGTTTCCATCCCAGCCACCCCATGCATAAGACGCCCCAATCGCGGGTCTTTTGACCTCACCTACCTCACCAAAATCCAAAGCCGCCGCTCTCACAAAAGTAAAAGTAGAAAATAAAAACAACTCAAAAATACGGTGTGAAACTTGGAGGGCTTGCGTACCAGCCAGTGTGTACCTTGCCTGCTGCCAAGTACTTTTTTGAAATTTGGAGGGCTTCGAGTACCAAGTGGTGGGTACCTTGCCTCACGCCAAATAACGTTGTGAAATTTGGAGGGCTTGAGTACCAGCCAGTGAGTACCTTGCCTGCTGCCAAATAACGGTGTGAAACTTGGAGGGCTTGCGTACCAGCCAGTGTGTACCTTGCCTGCTGCCAAGTACTTTTTGAAATTTGGAGGGCTTGAGTACCAGCCAGTGAGTACCTTGCCTGCTGCCAAATAACGGTGTGAAACTTGGAGGGCTTGCGTACCAGCCAGTGTGTACCTTGCCTGCTGCCAAGTACTTTTTTGAAATTTGGAGGGCTTGAGTACCAGCCAGTGAGTACCTCGCCTTCTGCCAAATAACGGTGTGAAACTTGGAGGGCTTGCGTACCAGCCAGTGTGTACCCTGCCTGCTGCCAAGTACCTTTTTGAAATTTGGAGGGCTTGAGTACCAGCTAGTGAGTACCTTGCCTGCTGCCAAATAACGGTGTGAAATTTGGAGGGCTTGAGTACCAGCCAGTGAGTACCTTGCCTGCTGCCAAATAACGGTGTGAAATTTGGAGGGCTCGAGTACCAGCCAGTGAGTACCTTGCCTGCTGCCAAATAACGGTGTGAAACTTGGAGGGCTTGCGTACCAGCCAGTGTGTACCTTGCCTGTTGCCAAATACTTTTTGAAATTTGGAGGGCTTGAGTACCAGCCAGTGAGTACCTTGCCTGCTGCCAAATAACGGTGTGAAACTTGGAGGGCTTGCGTACCAGCCAGTGTGTACCTTGCCTGCTGCCAAGTACTTTTTGAAATTTGGAGGGCTTGAGTACCAGCCAGTGAGTACCTTGCCTGCTGCCAAATAATGGTGTGAAACTTGGAGGGCTTGCATACCAGCCAGTGTGTACCTTGCCTGCTGCCAAGTACTTTTTTGAAATTTGGAGGGCTTGAGTACCCGGCCCGGTGAGTACCTCTTTGCCTGCCAAAATAACGGTGTGAAACTTGGAGGGCTTGCGTACCAGCCAGTGTGTACCTTGCCTGCTGCCAAGTACCTTTTTTTGAAATTTGGAGGGCTTGAGTACCAACCAGTGAGTACCTTGCCTGCTGCCAAATAACGTTGTGAAACTTGGAGGGCTTGCGTACCAGCCAGTGTGTACCTTGCCTGCTGCCAAGTACTTTTTGAAATTTGGAGGGCTTGGTACCTGCCAGAGAGTACCTTGTCTGCTGCCAAATACCCTTCGAAACGTCAACCAAACCCCTTTCACTACCACCATGGCCTGAGTCTCCATCCTCATCTCTATCTTTATTTACGCTTATCCAAAAAAGGATTACATCCTTTTCAGGAAAAACCTAAATAAAGAGGGGGCCACTGTTATACCCCAAATCGGTCCGGCCCAGTTTATAAGAATGGGTCAAAACACCAGAGTCAACCCTGAGTCAACCCAGGCAACCACCTGGACCCAGTCAAACCTAAACCAAATCCACTTACCTCTCAGACTCCCAACCTTATCCAATCCATATCAGAATCTCAACCGACTCGGATCCTCAGAAGGATCTCAGCCGAGACCGAGTCAACCTTCTCCAATCCATATCGGAATCTCAACCGACTCGGATCCTTAGGAGGATCTCAGTCGAGACCGAGTCAACCTTATCCAATCCATATCCGGATCTCAACTAAGACCGAGTCAATCCTATCCAAGCCACACCCGAATTACCCACGATATTAGGAACCTCAACCATCCACGATTTCGGTTATCAAGCCCGATAACAACCACTGGCCCAAGAGAAAGCCACCACCCAAGCCTATATAAACCTCCGCTAACGAAGTGAGGGAGAACAACAAAAAAGCGGATAGGAGAGAACGGAAAGAAGAGGTGAAAAGCTGACGACTGCTAAAGAAGAGAAGAAGCGTTCTAAGTCCAGACTGAAGGGCAAACCGAAGTATTGGTCCACAAGCAAGGGTCATCTACTCACTTCGATATCCAGGTTGGTTAACTCCCCCATTCTTTTCTTGGTTAGCATAATACAGCTCGCATCATCAAGCACGATCCTCCCCTGAACCCTTTTAGCCTGGTAAGCGTAACGTCAAACCGAGATGGAACCTAAACCCCCACCCAAGGCCGAGTACGTCTCGGCCAGAATCCCTCGACCGAGCACGACTCGGCGAATATGATGAGACCACGTCCATTCTAACCCCTCACTTGCCTAAACCCCCAGAACTACATGGACTTTGAACCCTCTGCAACCGAGGTACGTAGGCCTAGAGGGCACACCTCTATCAAGTCAAGGACCCCAAACCCCAAAACCGTTAGCCTTAAATATGAGAACCCAAGAACACCACCCCATATACAAGCACTATCCCTCTTCCATACAGCTAGCCAAGGGTAACTATCAAGTGATAGACATGCCCGGGAGGCCCTGTACCTCCCCCGCATGTAACCAACTCCCGAACCTATGTCTTTGACGTCGGACCTACCTTTCCTTAGGTTTCCCTAGGTTCCAGAAAAACGTAGGTGGCGACTCCAGACAGCCGAAAGGCATTCGGTTGCAACATTGGAGCGAGTCGGTCGTCCGTCGCAAATTTAGGTTGTGACAACTCAGCCTAGTCTCTGCCGAGGGCGACTCGGCCAGTGCCGGGGATAGTCAAAACTCTATACTCTGTTTACTTCACACTAAATCACAATTGAGCACATTGTGTCCTTAAGAAGAATGACCTAGGGTTGACTATACTATAGTTAGCTTTAGTTATTTGATAAGAGTTCAAAACGATTGAAAAAGAATACATTACCAAATTGGCGCCGTTGCCGGGGACACAAGTTCCTTTGTGTTTTCGTATGCCAAGTAAATTGATCCGAATCCGAGTCTGTAGAGTTTCGTTAGAGTCTGTTCAGTCTGTATCTGTTCAATAAATCTTTACGTGAATTCACTGTTGAAACAAAACATATATGTATAGACATATTAGAGACAATTAACTATGCATTTCATATTAATCACATTCATTTCCTTACCTATTTTTTCTTGGAAGAATTAACTGTTGCTTTAATTACTTTAACCTTGCATGATGCATGACTAGGAGTAGCACTGACCCATTATATACCTTTGATCCTGAGATAGAGCTGACTTTACGTAGATTGCGAAAAATTAGAAATACTGTAGTAAATATTAGTAGTAGTGTAAATTCTGTTATTAACTCTGACCAATCTTATACTGACAATCTTGTTTCTAGTACTAATATTTCTACAAAGCCAGGGCAGATGGAGAATCGCGACAGGACGTTGAAAGAGCTAGCCACCCCAGATGTGGTGTACCAACCATGGTGTATCCAATATCCACAACTAGAGCCGGCTCAAACCTATGAGCTAAAGTCTGGTCTAATACATTTGTTGCCCAATTTTCACAGTCTTGCAGGAGAAGACCCCCACAAGCATCTCAAAGAATTTCACGTGGTTTGTTCCACGATGAGGTCGTAGGGAATCCCAGAAGACTACATCAAGATGAAGGCGTTCCCATTCTCCCTGGATGGAGCCGCAAAGGACTGGCTATATTTTCAGCCAGCACTCTTTAACACCCGGGGAGACATGAAACAAACCTTCCTAGAAAAATTCTTCCCAGCTTCCAAGACTGCGACCATCAAGAAAGAAATCTGTGGGATAAGGCAGCACACAGGAGAAACTCTGCATGAATACTGCGAGCGCTTCAACAAGCTCTGTGCCACCTGTCCTCACCATCAGATCAGCGAGCAACTGCTGATCCAATACTTTTACGAAGGATTATCGATGATGGACAGGAGTATGATCGATGCAGGTAGAGGAGGAGCTCTAATGGACAAAACATCAGCAGCGACAAGGCACCTAATCTCGAACATGGCAAGAAACACTCAACAATTCGTGATCAGAGGGTCGAACCCGTCTCGATCAGTAAATGAAATCGATGCAGCCTCCAACCAAAGGCTGGAGAACCAGCTAACCGAGTTGACATCCCTGGTGAGACAACTGGCTGTTAGTCAACATCACCCATCCATGACAGCAAAGGTCTATGGCATATGTACTTTAGTGGAGCACCCAACTGACTTGTGCCTCACCTTACAAGAGACCGAGTCAGGCCAAACAGAAAGTGTTGGAGTCGTAGCAGGATTCCATTATGGGAAGCATCCATATCAGAACCGGCAGTTCGATAACCAACCATATGGGAAACAACCATTCCGGCCAAGCCCACAACAAGGACCATATGCAGCTCAAAGAGCTGGATCCTTGTCGAATGCACCCTATGGAGTAGCTGGTTACCAGCAATCGAGTCCGCAATACATAGCACCATCCTTCCCACCACAACAACAAAGAACTCCTACTCAAGGCAACTCACCATCACTAGAAGACTTAATGAAGCAGCTGGCAACAAGTAACTTGGAATTTCAACAATTAGTAAGTTCCAGTAACCTACAATTCCAATAGAAAATGACCGCCACCATCCAGGATCTCAAGATGCAAATAGGACAGCTAGCAAATACTGTGAGTGAACTATAGTCAACCGGCTCAAGCAGCCTTCCCTCTCAACCCATTCCAAATCCGAGAGGGAAGCTAATGCAGTAATACTCAGAAGCGACAAGGAATTAACTCAGCCTGCACAGCATCAGGTGTCGCAACCAACCGAAGCTGACTCTAAAATAGTCGCCAACTCGCAGTCTCATCCACAGACAACTGTCCCATTGCCGTTTCCATCCCGGACCGTCTCGACAAGGGAACTAGATTCTGACGACGAACTACTAAAGATGTTCTGGAAGGTGGAAATCAACATTCCACTTCTCGATGCGATCAAGCAAATTCCGAATTACGCAAAATTCCTCAAGGAATTATGCGTACACAAAAGAAGAAAGATGAAGGGGAGTCGAGAACTTGGAGGTGTGGTGTCGGCCTTAACAAAGACCAATTCAACTGTAGGGATTTCACAAGTTCTACCAAAAAAAGTCCCATGCACTATTGGTGATTGCACATTTGCTGATGCTATGTTGGACCTAGGAGCATCAATCAATGTCATGCAAGCATCAACTTTCAGGTCCCTTAATTTCGGAGATCTGGAACCCATAGGGATGACCATCCAGCTTGCTAACAGAAGTATCGTGCAACCTCTGGGAGTTCTCGAAGATGTCCTCCTCCAAGTGAACGAGCTAATATTTCCAACTGACTTTTATGTGCTTGACATGGAGAACGAGCCATCAGGTAAAGGATCAACCTTGATACTGGGAAGACCATTTCTAATGACAGCAAGGACAAAGATTGACATGCATGCCGGTACACTCTCAATGGAATTCGGCGATACGTTGGTGCAGTTCAACATCTTTGAAGCCATGAAGCACCCCACCGAAGACCACTCTCTCTTTGGCATAGATATAATGGAAGAGCTGGTGGAGGAATACTTCCAAGTAGACAGCTGCAGTGAGGGAAAAAGTTGCCAAGATTAAAAAGCCTTCACCTGCACAACTAGCAACCATATTCATGGCCAAAATGAAGTCGGCCAAAGAAGGCCGAGTCAGCGCAAGAATGAAAGTCAACTCGGCCGAAGGGTTAAACACAAAAGCCGACAAGCTTGCCGAAACCATCTCGGCCAGCAAAGATCAGATCCAGACTGAGAAGCTCGATGTTCCACCCAGATCCAAATCCGGAGTTGCACAAAAAGTCAAAGCCGACCTCAAACCGACAAGAACCGTGACCATCTTGCCGAATCGGCCGAAGCAGCACAAGGCTGAGATCATGTCAGCAATCGTGATGCCAAGTCGAGAACAAGTCGGCCAGACGGATCCGAGACCGATAACTCCGGAATCTCCATCTCCACCACCCATGGAGCTGAAACCATTGTCTGGCCACTTAAAATATGCCTACTTGGACAATGAACAATGGCTCCCAGTCATTATCGCCAATAACCTCCTCCCAAAGCAAGAAGAGAAGTTGCTGAACGTCTTAAGGCAGCACAAAAAGGCAATTGGGTGGAGACTCTCTAACCTTCCAAGCATAAATCCCTCCATCTGCATGCATAGACTACTAATGGAGGAGGACATCAAGCCCATAAGGCAACAGCAATGAAGGCTGAATCCTACCATCCTGGATGTAGTCAAAAAAGAAGTCACGAAGCTACTTGCTGCAGGCATCATCTACCCTATCTCAAACAGCCAATGGGTGAGTCCTGTACAAGTAGTGCCAAAGAAATTTGGGATGACTGTCATGAAAAACCAACAAGACAAGTTGGTATTTATGAGGATTCATAACAGCTGGCGGGTGTGCATCGATTATAAAAGACTAAATCAGGCAACCCGCAAGGATCACTTTCCTTTGCCTTTTATTGACCAAATGCTGCAAAAGATAGCAGGGAAATCCCACTTCTATTTTTTGGATGGATTCTCCGGATACATGCAAATTCACATTGCACCTGAAGACCAACACAAAACTACCTTCACCTGCCCGTTTGGTACTTTTGCGTACACACGCATGTCATATGGCCTGTGCAACACACCGAGCACGTTTCAACGCTGCATGATGAGTATCTTCTCAGATTTGCTACAAGACTGCATGGAGGTGTTTATGGATGACTTCACAGTGTATGCAGAATCATTCGACTCATGCCTGAACAACCCGTCCAAGGTATTGAAGAGATGCACTGACACAAACTTGGTTCTCAATTTCGAAAAATGTCATTTCATGGTGACCGAGGGAATAGTGTTGGGACACCTGGTCTCAAACAGAGGCATCGAAGTGGACAAGGCGAAAATAGACATAATCACTTCCCTTCCAAACCCCGCTTCTGTGCGGGAAGTTTGCTCATTCTTGTGACATATAGGTTTTTATAGAAGGTTCATCAAAGACTTCAGCAAATTTGCCCTGCCACTGTCCAAGTTGCTACAAAAGGATGTGGATTTCAACTTTGACCAGCCCTGCATTGAGGCATTTTAGGAGCTAAAGACCAAACTTACATTTGCACCTATCTTGCAAGCACTAAGTTGGGACCTGCAATTTGAGCTCATCTGCGACGGGGCATCCAATTTGGCACTGGGAGCTGTTCTCGGCCAGAAAGCTAGAGTCGGCCAGCCAGTTCATGTCATTACGTATGCGTCCAGGACCATGGATTCGGCCTAGCAAAATTACACGACAATTGAGAAGGAACTTCTGGCAATTGTATTTGCCTTGGATAAGTTTCGATCCTACCTTCTCGGCTCTAAAATAGTCGTGTTCTCTGATCACGCTGCTCTAAGGTACTTGCTGAAGAAGCCGGATGCCAAGCCGAGACTGATCCAGTTCATGTCATTGCGTATGCGTCCAAGACCATGGATTCAGCCTAGCAAAATTACACGACAATTGAGAAGGAACTTCTTGCAATTGTATTTGCCTAGGATAAGTTTTGATCCTACCTTCTCGGCTCTAAAATAGTCTTGTTCTCTGATCACAGTGCTCTGAGGTACTTGCTGAAGAAGCCGGATGCCAAGCCGAGACTGATCCAATGGATGCTTCTTCTCTAAGAATTCAACTTAGAAATCAGAGATAAAAAGTGTGTCGAAAACTCTATAGCGGATCACTTAAGCAGGATTGAAAGAGAAAGTGAGCAACTGCCTATCCGAGATGAGTTCCCTGATGAGCAACTCCTACACATCAAGACGGCCACACCATGGTTTGCCGACATCTACAACTTCGTGGCAACATCTCAATTTCCACCTGAAGCATCTTAGACTTACAAGAAAAAGATTAGAAGTGATGCCAAATACTATGTATGGGATGACCCCTACCTATGGAGACTATGCAATGATAAGATCATCCGCAGGTGCATTCTTGACACCGAGATCAATTCGGTCCTCCACTTCTGCCATTTGGCCCCTGGAGGAGGCCACTACGGCTCATCTCGGACCGCTAGGAAAGTGCTCGATTGTGGCCTCTATTGGCCTTCTATTTTTAGAGATGCTCATCAATTCGTCTCCACTTATGACAAATGCCAAAAAGCAAGGATGGCCTTGAACCAAAGACATGAAATGCCCCAGCAGCCCATCCTATTCTACGAAGTCTTTGACGTCTGGGGTATCGATTTTATGGGGCCATTCCCAGTCTCCAATGGCTATTCATACATCCTGCTTGCCATTGACTATGTATCAAGATGGGTATAAGTCATTCCCACCAGAACCAATGATGCCAAGGTTGTAGTGGACTTTCTTAAGTCCAATATTTTCTGCAGGTTTGGTGTCCCAAAAGCGCTCATCAATGACCAGGGAAGTCACTTCTGCAATAGAGCCATGACCTCCCTTCTTCAGAAATATGGGGTGGCATACAGGATAGCCATAGCATACCACCTTAGACAAATGGGCAAGCTGAGGTGTTTAATAGGGAAGTCAAGCATACACTGCAAAAGATGACAAATCCCAGCAGGAAGGACTGGAGCAAACTCCTTGAGGATGCTCTATGGGCACATAGGGCTGCATACCGAACACCGATAGGGATGTCCCCCTACCGGATCGTTTTCGGCAAGGCCTGCCACCTTCCTGTGGAGCTAGAGCATAAGGCTTACTGGGCAGTCAAACAATGCAACATGACCTATGACCAAGCAGGAGAGCATAGGAAATTTCAACTTCAAGAACTAGATGAACTTCACATGGAAGCCTATGAAAACGCCAGGATCTACAAGCAAAAAGTAAAAAAGTTCCATGACCAAAAGATCCTGAGAAAAGATCTCCATATTGGCCAAAAAGTGTTGTTGTTCAACTCCAGATTAAAGCTCATAGCAGGTAAGCTTCGCTCTAGATGGGATGGACCTTTTGTTATCACTAACATATTTCCCTATGGTGTAGTGCAATTAAAGGAAGAACAGACCAACCGCACCTTTCAGGTCAATGGGCACCAAGTCAAACCTTTCCTCAAAGGTCCAGTACCGACTGGAGAGAACATGGAGATCATTTCATTGGTGGAACCAACTCCACTAAATGGCACAACCTAGGCCATCTCAGCCACCCCTTTCATCTTCGCATTGAGGACAATGCCGAAATTAAGTGTGTGTGTGGGGGGGGGGTTCTGACCATTTGGAATTGATCACTCATTTCGTACCTGCCCTTTTCTCCTCTAACTTTTTCGTTTTCTTTAAATCTAAATTGTTTCTTTCATATCTGTTATACTGTTTTAGTTTTAATAGTACTTTTAATTTTCCCAACCGAGTCGGCCACAGCAGGAATGATCTCGGCTTAGCAGAATTACGTGGCCAAAACTAAAAAGAGAAACTCTCTATTGAGTTTGAGAGTTTGACGAGTCAGCAAAAGTAATCTCCTCATGCCCGAGCAGAAGTTGCCTTTGCCTAAAGGGGACTAAACTTTGGGCTCTAAGCGACAAGTGACAGAAATGGGAAGAAGAAACCTTCAGAGTGAAGGAACAAAAGCAACCAGTGTGAGAATTTGAGCCTTGTAGTAGTGATGGCTTATACTCTCGCCATCTCCCTTCTTTCTGAGTGATTTTTGCAGTGCATGTTAATTGTGCACGTTGTATTTTGCCTTAAACTCTCCGGATACAATTGTGCATGATCGATCTAGGCCATATTTCTTTTGAGCCCAAAGCCAAATAAGCTGTCCGAAAACAAGCTGACCCTTGTTCACCCCCTTGGGCCTAATTTGACCATTTTTCTTGCAGCTCACCACAAGCCGAGGCTAGAAAAACCATTATCTTACCTCTCCCTTGGGGAGCCAAGGAGCCTTGGAATCGTCTTAGGAGTGAGCCAGAATCAAGTGTGGGGGAAGCCTAAGGAGTAGAATTCAGTCAAAAAGCATCTGAAGGTTCAGAGGAAGAGAATAAAGGAAGGAAATTGAATGAAAGAAAAGAAAAGAAAGAAAAGAAAAGTACATATAAACAGGAAACGGGCAGCTGAAATAAACAAAATCAGCAAGTTGCATGAGTAGAAGGAAAGGAAGGATGTAAAAAGGGCAAGTAAATAAAGAGGGAAGGAAACCACAGCAACCGGGACTACCCTCCTACTGATTCAACTCACTCCCCATTGCTCCTCTCCTCCCCGTGGGTCCTGAAGCAAGTTCTCTTACATCTATCCAACCCATAACCTCAACCTCGCTACAAACCGAAAAAGTCCTAGTGATCATGACTGTTGTGTTTTGCATGTGTAAGAAGAGAGCTCTGTCAAAATATGGTAAAACCAATTCCATGCAATGCTGAATGTAAACACAAGCCAAACACTCGAGAGAATCGAGAGAATTGATCACCCAGTGAGGTTCTACCACTCTGGAGCACTTCTTCCCATGAGTAGACCACGAAGGCCACTAAGTACCGAAGGAAATAGCTCCCTAGTGGCATGAGCACTTTGAACCGAGAAAAAGAGAGTATGAATCTGTCTAGTCAAACTTGAGGAAGTCAATAGACGAAACTCTCTCCCTCAACCGAAATCTCCCTTGTCCAAGCCATTACATTCTGCCCAAGAGTGCAAAAGGCTAAGTGTGGGGGCTTGATAAGTCATAAAATACACATCTTAAGTGGACCTAAGAAGAGTGCCATTAAGCAACTCATGAACTTAAAAGATGATTGTTAGCTAAGATCCAGATTAAGGGCCTAGAATTAGAGAAAAACACAATATGTGTTTATTCAAGGCATTACGCTAACTATTCCCTCATTACAAGTCCAGCAAAGCTCACAGCCCGCCACTGGAAGCCCAGGCCGAGAGCCTCTCAACCAAGTCGAGACTCAGCCAATGCAAAGAGCCCAATCAGGAGCTCAGTCCAATGGCACTCCACGTCAGCCGCCTAGCCAGAAGCCACGTTGATTCCAACGCAGCCCCACGTTAATACCTAGAATAGATTGTAGCGCAAGGCACAGCAAGGGTAGAATAGGGATTTCATTTGTAATTATGTTAAGTTAGTTAGCCTAGTTTGTGTATAAATAAGTGAAACTCTGAACGATTAGGGGTCTTTTGGCATTCATATTTTCCCGCGCTCATTATCTCCATTCTCTCGTTTTCATCTCCGTTTATTCACAGTGGTGCACGGTGCTGCAAATGGCATTTCTCTCTATTGAGGAAATGCAGGCTAGGAACTGAGAAGCCTAAGGTTACCAGAGGAGACCGATTGGAGCACCAACGCACTTCGATGGACCTGATCCTCGCCTTCCTAGCTATTAGAAAAGTGTAGACTCGGATGCAATATAGTTGTACTAACTCGGTTTTGGATGGACGCAACGGAGTCGGACTGACTCGGTCTTGGACTCTAGAATAGCAATAAATAGGGGGGTTGTGTTTAAATGTAGAAAATAAACTAAGTGCAAAAAAATAAGCTAAACTAATCTATACTAACTACTGTACCAATTCGAAAATCAATACACAACAGTTTACCATTCTTACTTAGAATTATACTCTAAATCAACCTTAGATTCTTACAACAATCGCCGAACGTTTATCCATTGCCATACCGAAGATTTACACAATTGCTACCTTATTAGTTGGTAGGGACTATACACTTGGTTGATTTTAGGTTCTCTACCTAATCAGATTATTAAACCAGTTCCAATCGATCCTAGTCTAACGTGATCTACCCCTAACAATGTGCAATCGAGCCAAAGTTAAAAGCAGATTAAAGCGCAGGAATTATAATCAAGAGATAGAATTGCAAACCAGTCATAATATTGAAAATAGAATTGTAAACCATCGCCTTAGAAGCACGGCGATGGTGCACCACTGATGGCCAAACGTTGAGGTTTTCGTCCATCGGAGTGCATCGGCTATACCGAGCGATCACCTCTGACAGCTTCCAACTTCCCAAATCCTAGTCCTGTACCTCTTCGATCAAAAGAGACACCTTACTGAAGCTTCGTTTACCACCGTGCTAGCTTACAATGTTTGTAGTTGCTGACGACGCTAGGTCTAGAATTCCACTATTTTTTCACACCGAAGACATGGCCTAGTGTGCTTTATTTATACACAAGCTGGCTAAATCTAAATCTAATCCCACAAAAATGCTGATTCCTTAATCCTAGCAGATTTCTTGCTCAGTTACCTAAATTACATATTTTCCTTATCGTAACAGATTACAAATTTGAATTACTGATTATAGATTCTCAATCCTAGGAGATTACAAATTCCTTAATCCTAGGAGATTACAAATTCCTCAATCCTATGAGATCACAAATTCCTCAATCCTATGAGATCACAAATTCCTTGATTCTAGCATAATCATATCTACATTACAGATTCCTTAATTCTAGGATAATCAAATCTGCATTATAGATTCCTTAATTTTAGCATAATCATATTTGCATTATAGATTCCTTAATTTTAGCATAATCATATCTGCATTATTGCCGAAGTGATTTTGGCCACTTACGTCGACTTGGGCTGGGATGTTCTTGGCTTCTACTAGGCCGAGATTCTCCTTTTAGGATGAAATGCTCTCGGCTTTCAGGCCTCCAAAACAAGTTCAATCTTTTATCAGTTGAAATCCTTATTTTAGCACAGATTTATTTTTTTCCTAATTCTTGGCCCATAATTCGAATCTTAGCTAAGACAGGACTCTTAATCACTAAACAGTCTTAATAATACCCATCTTAAGCCCTTGTGAGGTGTAAAAAATATGACTTATCACTCAGCAGGATTTGGAGAGCTCTCAAGACTACTTTCATGCCCAAATAGAAAACCTACAAAAAGAGAAGGAGGCCATGGTGTTGACCAAGGTGTTTGCTGATGAAGAGATTTCCCGGTTGAAGGCGGAGATTGAAGCCCGAGATCACTTGCTGGCCGAGAAGGATGCAGTGTTGGATAAGCGTGGGTTCACCATTGCTGAACAGTTCGAGGAAGGGTTTGCCCACGCCTTAAGATAGATGGCCTTCCTTCATCCTGATGCAAACACCTCCACTACCGCCCCTTCAAAGAAGTAAGTGGATGGGGAAGTTAGTAAACGTTGAGATTAATCCTCCTCCTATTGATTGATCCTCCCTGCATCTTTACAAAACATAGTTTTAGAGTGTTTTTTAATTTTTCCTGTTGTTGGAATTTTAGCCCTTTTTTGGGTTTTTTGAACAATGGTCCTTGGCCTATTTGACTTGTTGCTTGTGCTTTAATATATTTCTATATTTCCTTTGAAATGTGATTTCTTATTGTTGAGTTTATATTGGGTTTATATTGTTACGCATCGAATGTTAGGGCCGATGCTTTTAAGTTTAGTCCTTTCAATGGTTTCTTGATCTTTGGCCAAGTATCCTTAGGAATTGGTGCATTTTAGAGTGCTTTTTGAGATTGGAGTTTCGCGGCTGAGTCCTCTTGTGAGAGTTGACTTGTCTTTTCTTTTCAGGAATTGGCTCCAGGCCAATTCCATAACTTGTCTTTTCTTTTTAGGAATTGGCTCTCGGCCAACTTTGTGGCTTGTCTTTTCTTTTCCTCTTTTGGCCAACTCTCATGCTCTTCCTTTTTTCTTCTGAGTTTTGTGGGTGTTCGGCCCTTGCCGGCTCTCGTGTCTTCCTTTTTTCTTTTGAGTTCTGTGGGCATTCGACCCTTGCCAACTCTCGTTCTCTTCCTTTTTTGCATCTGATGATCGCTCTCCTAGTCGGCTCCTAAGTGGTCTCGCCTAGAGGGGGTCCACTGACCAGCCACTCGCGGGTCTTTGATAATCTCTCTTGGAGGGACCTTTAACCGTCCTCTCAAGTCCATTTTTATCTTCGCGCCTAGAGGGGACCTTTTGGTCGTCCTCTCAAGTCTTTTGTCTTCGTGCCTAGAAGGGACCCTGTGGGCCAACTTCTCAAGTCTCTAGTCTTCTCTCCTATTAAGGACCTTTTAGTTGTCCTCTCAAGTCTTTTGTCTTCGTACCTGGAAGGGACCTTATGGGCCGACTTCTTAGGTTTTTGGTCTTCTCACCTGGAGGGGACCTTTTGGCCATCCTCTCAGGTCTTTTGTCTGCGTGCTTGGAAAGGACCTTGTGGGCCGACTTCTCAAGTCTTTGGTCTTCACACCTGGGAGGGACCTTGTAGGCCAACTCCTCAAGTCTTTGGTCTTCGTGCCTGGGAGGGACCCTATGGACCAACTCCTCAAGTCTTTGGTCTTCGTGCCTCGGAGGGACCTTGTGGGTCGACTCCTTAGGTCTTTGGTCTTCATGTTTGGGAAGGACCCAGCGGGCCGACTTCTCAAGTCTTTGGTCTTTATGCTTGGGAGGGACCCTGTGGGTCGACTCCTCAGGTCTTTGTCTTCGTGCTTGGAAGGGACCCTTTGGGCCGACTCCTCAGGTCTTTGTCTTCATGCTTGGAAGGGACCCTTTGGGCCAACTCCTTAAATCTTTGTTTTCATGCCTAGGAAGGACCCTTTGGGCCAACTCCTAAGGTCTTTGTCTTCGTGCTTAGAAGGGACTCTTGGGGTCAACTCCTTAGGTGTTTGTCTTCATGCCTAGAAGGGACCCTTTGGGCCAACTCCTCAGGTCTTTGTCTTCATGCCTAGAAGAGACCCTTTGGGCCAACTCCTCAAGTCTTTTTCCTTCATGCTTGGAAGGGACCTTTTGGCCGACTTCTAAAGTCTTTTGTCTTTGTGTCTGGGAGGGACCTTTTGGCCGACTCCTCAAGTCTTTCTCCTTCATTCTTGGAAGGGACCTTTTGGCCAACTTCTCAAGTCTTTTTTCTTCGTTCCTAGAAAAGATTTTTTGGCCGACTCCTCAGGTCTTTCTTCTTCGAGTGCTCTCAAGCTTTGTTCGAGATGAGGAGCCAAAATCCTTTTTGGGTACCTGCATGAATTGTGGATTATGGTCCTGCATATTTCAAGATACGAATATACTTACCGAAGATTCGAGGTTCCTCCCATGGCATTGTGGGCATGCCGGTGGAGGATATACGGGCCCTTGATCCTGGGCTTGATGGCGGGGTCTACAATTTTCTGGCTTTTAGGATTATGCCTTACACTCCAATCCTTCCAGCTTTTTTTTTTTGTTTCTCCCTAAGAAGGTGCGTGAGTGAGTGGTGATGAGGTTGGACGAAGGAGTGACAAGTCATCTTTTTCTCTCTAGTTTTTACTTTAAGGGAGAAGACAGAAATATCATATATTTATTACTCCCATAAAACAATGAATGATGGTGGTGCAGCTTGCTAGCGCATGTTGAGTGGCAGAGGAGGGAGTAGTCATCTTTTTCTCTCTAGTTGTTATTTTAAGAGAGAAGACAGAAATATTAGATATTTAATACTCTTTTATAACAACGAATGGTGGCGGCTTAGTTGGTTGGGGCGTGGAATCCTCCTCTAGGCTTTTGAGAATTCAGATCATGCACCTACTTTCTTTTGCCTGTTTCTTCTCAGGATTTGAAATTTTTTGAGAAATGGGATTTGGAGGCACATGTCACGTGATAGAGGAGGGAAAATTTGTATTAATCCTTTTCTTTCTTTCTTTCTCGGTGTTGCCCCTCTTTGTTTTCATTTTCATGACTAACAAGCCTCTCTTTCTTTCATCGTTTGCCCTCCTTTTGCTGATGTTGTTGAAAAACTTCATAGTTGTGATCTACGACATCATTTTTGTCAGCTTCTTGGTGGTAAGAGTCCTCTCTCTTCCGGTTCGGCAGTTAAAAGATGGAAACAGCTATTTCTTGCTTCGATGAAGATCTGTCCACAGTTGAGGTGGGTTTTTCCTCAACTTATCCTTCCACGTCCGGGGTCGATGTCGACTCCGACAGTTGTTCAGTGTGGCAGATCTGGAAGCTCTACCAACTCCGGTAGCCGTTGCCCCTGAGCGCAGTAGTCATCGTCATTCTTCTTCATTCTACTCAAACTCAAAACTTCTCACTTAAACTCTCAATCTTGTGAACGTCGGAAAAAGTTTCACCGAGGTCACACAGTGGGCGCCACTGTTCTTGTCGTAGAGTACAGGTAGTTGAAAGTCGTTGGTAATTATTTTCTGGATCAACCTTGGGACTAAGATCGTTGGGGTCTTTATACATTATGGGGCAGGTTTCCAGAGGTGACTTGCTCAACAAGCAACCTCCTAATATTCTTTAGTCTTTATAACGAGTGGCCAACCGATACAATTTTATTTTCTCTTTTTTCTCCACTTGACCAAACACTTCCTCCATTTTCTAACCATTATAGTTTCTTATTTCTTTTATTTTAATATTGGTTATTTGGTTTGTTCATGGTGATGATCCAAGTTTCTTGTTCAAGAGACTAAAGTTACCCTATTATCTCCTCCTTCAGGCTTTCAATTTAGCATCTCTTTGGGTAAGGGAAGTTCTTGCTATTTTCTATTATTTTGATAGAGTAAAAATCCTTTTTTATTTTTTTTATATTAGAAAATGTATGGTATGGTTTGGCAGATTTGTTATTGTTTTATGTCTTGAAAATTACCTATCTTTAGTATTGGTTGTAAATCTTTGAATAGATTTTATGATTGTTGTTTAGTTTCTATTTGTGGTTGGATTCATGGAAAATTTATCTTAATGTATGGTGGATGTATTTCTGAAAATATATTCAATTTTTTGTTTTTATCTTTTTATTTTATTAAACATATTTTTTTAGTTGATGGAAGTAACTTGTGGAAATTAAGATTGGTAGATAGGACCTATTTTGGTGGCATTTGAGTATCACAAAATTTTTTGACAACACCTACATGATTGAGAGGGGTTTGTATCATAAAAAACATGAGCTTGCTACGAAAATTGATTAGAATTAAAATTTTTGAATTAATACTAATAAATGACAATAAATGCTTAAAAACTCTACAAATTTCCAATAAATATTGAAATAAAAAAACATGATCAAGTATCAGCTGTTTTGGACTCTTGGTGGACTATGCAGGTTATTATTCAATTTCTTGGTGGGCTACACTTGAAGAGAAAGGAAGCATTAGTCAATGATTAAGACAGGTTATCAATTAGAAAAAATAGAATAAATTATGATAATGGGATAAAAATTAAAATGTTGGAAAATTGAATTTATTAAACCTCAACAAAACCTAATAAAAGTGATTTTTTAATTAATTAAATATTTTATAATTTAAAGTGAATTTTATAAAATTATTGTACAATAGTAGGCAAAATGGTGAAAGTTTTAGCATAAAAATTCAAAGTAACTTATTATTTGAAGGGTAATTTTGTAACTTAATGTTTTTATAATTATTAATACATTGATCTTAAGTTAATTATGAAGAGAAATAAATATTTAAAATTTATTTAGTATTATTTATTAATTTTTTGACAAAGAATTAATTAATAATAGTGATTTTAAAAAGAAATTAATAAAAAGGTGTAACATGGACTTTTACTTCAAAAGAATTATTTATACAAGTTAAAATAATATTTTACTCAACTTTCATAAACATACGGTTTTAATGGATTTTACAATCTTTTATGTTTTTAAGATAATTCTAGTGATTTTGAATTAGTATACGGCTGTATTAGTAAATTAATTTCAAATAATATTAAAAAAATCTACAATTATTTCTTAGTGTTAAAGTTGATTTTATAAACTTATATTTTTTTTTCAATTTAGTAAGTTCATTTGAATTTATTTCAAAATTTTAGAATTTATAAAATTTATAAAAAAATAGTAATAAATATAATTTTAATAAAATTTATAGTTTACCTAACTTTCGACAAATGTTTAGTACTTAGGAGGAAGTAATTTTAGACGTATTAGTATAAATTAAAATACTTAAAATATTTCAATAAAATTAATTAAATTCTTAGTAATTCTTTATAACATACTCATTCTTTATTAACAAAAACGTTAAATGACAGATATTTTTGTTAAGACCTATTTCCCTCTTTGCAAAAGGTGTATGATGAGACCTTTTCAATTTGCTACTGACTTGATAAAAAATATATAATTAATTAATAATAATTGTTCTTATTAATAGAATACTCGTGCATTCATGAATGAGTCGATGACTGAGGTAGAAGACGATAGATCTCATGTCGTATTGCGATCAAGCACGTAAGTTAGGACCACTTGCAGGGGTTCTTAAAGGTTGGTGGGGTAATTGTTGACGAACTAAATTAGTCAATACATCTATGTTTACTTCCAAGTACACACACCCACAAATCCATATTTGCAATCAATCACCAAAATTAGCTTCATACATGCACAAAGATAAACCAATAGTGTATCTATATGCTAACAAAAGTTTTGTGTGCATCCTTTCCTAGAGCTTTACTTTATGTTCAATTTTATTTTAGTTTTAGAAATTATATTGTAATGTTTAAGTTCATCAAAGTAAAATATTAAAATAAAATAAAATAACCAAAGAATTTGTTATAAAAAGACTATTGTTCCTATTTCAGAATAAACAATATGACAAGAAATTCATGATGTTACACAATATAACGTTATTACTTTAAATTGATACACTTTATTTATATTTTCACATTTTTGTTCATGGAAACTTGTGATAAACACACATTGAGAAAACACTTATTTTAAAAGTATCTATTTATGGCCAATGATAGGGCCAATGACATCAGAACTTATGCAGCAACATAGATGATCATGATCAGCAGTACAGTGACCACCATAATCTTTAAAGCCCCAAAATACACAATAATTGTAACAAGCTTTAGTATCTGGACAATTTCTAGCCTTCGCACAAACTACATTCAATGATACACAATATAACGTTATTACTTTAAATTGATACACTTTATTTATATTTTTATTTTTTTGTTCATTGAAACTTGTAATAAAGACCCATTGAGAAAATACTTATTTTAAAAATCTCCCCAAGTAGCATTTCTGGTGGTTATAAAAGCATAACCAAATTCAGTTAATTTTGCCAAAACATGATATAAGATATTGGTGGTTATAAAGCGCCAGAATGTGTGTTCTTAATTGCTAAATTTAGCACTTGCTGGCCTTTGAAACCACCAAAAATTATACTTTCAGTTTGGTAAATTTAACATTTATTAGCAATTAGAAACCGCCAGAAATTACATTTATAGTATTGATGAATTAATTCTCAGGGAATTAGTACTTTCATAAAAGAAATAATGCAACAAAACCAATCACTGCCAATTAAAAGGTTAACAATAAATGTCAAAGAATATATGTTATTCTTTATTTAATTTGGTATCTCATTTTCTATAGATACTATGGATAACTTGAATAAGTAAAGAACACATACAACAAAGTGAATGCAATTGCTAACCATTTTATGGAGCTGTAGTTGAATTCAAATAATCCTATGATGTATCAATTGTAGCAGGGAGCATAAAACATAGCTATAGATTTTCTTTAATATTCTTTTGCAAACTAATTATAGCTAAAAGGGTTAGCAATTGAAAAATACATTCATCCATGGATTGTCTTTAACTTTTGTAATACCTATCTTTTTCTTCTATGATTAATAAATTGGTTGAAAATAATTGCAAGAGATAATTAGATTTAATTTCATAAAAAAAAATTATTAAATATGTGTTTTTCTTTTTAATTTTTAGTAGAAGATTTTACCAAAATCAAGACAGCATTGTGACGGTGTAAGAATACACTATGAAAGTGAGAAATCGTTAAACAAAATTTAAAGATTCAACTATAATTAGTTACTACTCATTATAATTAGATCCATATAATTTTTTGATTTTATCTCGTTAATTAAAATAATAATACTTTAATTTGATTCCGAAGAATAGGATTTGGAGAGTCTATTAAGAGTTCGAAAATTTTTCCTATTCATTCTCTATTATTTATAAAAATCCTATATCACTTTATCATGCTATTAATTTAGCAATTTATTGTTAACAATTGATATAGGTTAATTATCATTTTGTTAATTATTGGTTAAAAATTTTCACCTAAGTATTCAGTACACCTAACATTGGTCTTGAATGTGATCATTTTCTCTCAACAAAATTAAATGTAAATTTAAAACCCAAATATTTTATTAAATGGAATAAATTTATTATGTCCTTATAGATGGAGTTTTATAATGTTGACAGCTTCTCCCTCCCTTTATTTTTGTAATCACCATGGTCATTCCCATCTCGGTCTCCCCATGTCTCTTTTCTTCTTCTCCAAAATTTTCTTGACAAAATTTCAAGGTTTAGTGTTAACACTTGTTGGTAAGATCATTTTCATTTTCTTTTCTCTCTTTTCTTCATTTGACCAAACACTTCATCAATCTTCTAACCATTTTAGTTTCTTATTTATTGATTTTGGTGTTGGTTATTTGCTTTGTTCGTGATGGTGATCCAAGGTTCTTGTTCAAGAGACTAAAGTTTCCCTATTAAACCCTCCTTCAAGCTTTCATTTTAGCATCTCTTTAGCTAAGGGAAGCTCTTGCTATTTTCTACAATATTGATAGAGTAAATCTCCTTTTTTCTCTTTTAATGTATTGAAAAGGTATAGTGTTATTTTCTATTTGTGGTTGGGTTTATGAAAAGTTTATGTTAATGTGTGGTGGATGTATTTCTAAAAATGTATTCTATTTTCTGTTTTAATTTTTTTAATTTTTTAAAAATATTTGTTTTAGTTGATGGAAGTAACTTGTGGAAAGATTGATGGATAAGGCCTATTTTGGTGACATTTTTGGACAAAATCTACATGATTGAGAAGGGTTTATGTCATGGAAAAACTTGATCTTAGTGCCAAAATTGATTAGAAATCAATTTTGTGAATTAATATTAATTAAATGCTAATAAATGCATAAAAACTTTACAAATATCCAATAAATATTGAAAAAAAAAAGATATTATGAAGAATGGGCTGTTTTGGAATCTTGGTAAACACTGGGTTATTATTCAATTTCATGGTGGGCTACACTTAACATTCTTGAAGTTTCAAGAAAAGTTAGCTATTAGAAAAATTGGAATAAATTAAATTAATGGGATAAAAATTGAAATGGTGGAAAACTTACTTTATTATACCTCATTAGAACCTTAAAAATTCTGTTTTGTAATTAAATAGTTTTTTATAATTTAAAGTCAATTTTATAAAATTATTGTATAGGCAAAATGGTGATAGTTTTACCATAAAAATTCAAAATAATTTATCGGAAGGGTAACTTTGTAAGTTAACGTTTTTATAATCATTAATAAATTGATTTTAAGTTAATTATGAAAATAAATAAATATTTAAAAATATTTAGTATTTTATTAATTTTTTACAAAGAAATGACCATTTATAATGATTTTAATAAGAAATACTAAAAAAGGGGTAACATGGACTTTTTACTTCATGAGAATTATTTTTATAAGTTAAAAATAATATTTTACAACAAAATTTCATAAAAATATGATTTTAATGAATTTTACAAATATTTATGATTTTAATATAATTCTAGTCATTTTGAATTAGGATAGAGGTAAATTAGTAAATTTATTTTAAATAAGCTTAAAATAAATTTTGGAAATATTTTTAAGTGTTAAAGTTGATTTCACGAGCTTATATTTAAATTTCTACAATTTAGTAAGTTCATTTGAATTCGTTTTTAAAAATTTTAGAGTGTAATAATTTAATAAAAAATATATAATAAATATAATTTTAATAAAATGTATAGTTTACCTTACTTTCAACCAAAATTTGGTAGTTGACAGGTAGTAATTTAAGACTTATTAGTATAAATTAAAACAATTAAAATATTCCAGTGAAATTAATTAAATTCTTCGTAATTATTTATAATTTATTCATCTATTATTAATGGAAACGTTAAACATTAAAAATAAATTTTGTTATTAAGTAAGAGATATTTGGTGAGACCCTTACTTGACAGAGGTTATTGGTAAGACCTCTGTCCCTCTTTGGAAAATGTGTCTAATGAAACCTTTTCAATGTGCTATTGAATTGACAAAAAACATATAAGTAATTAATAATTATTATTTTTATTAATTAAATGTACATGTATTCATAAATGAGTTGGTGACGAGGTAAATGACAATGGATTTCATGTCATGTTGCGAGCAAGTACGTAAGTTAGGACTGCTTTGAGTGGTTCTTAACCTAGTGTTGGAAATGTTAGTCAGGTAGTTGTTGATGAACTAAATTAGTCAATACATCTATGTTTACTTTGGAGTACACACGCCTACAAATCTAGATTTGTAACCAATCCCCAAAAATTAGCTTCATATGTGCATACAATTAAAGCAATAGTGTATAAGTATGTCTAATAGAAATTCTATCTGCATCCTTTCCTAGAACTTTACTTTATGTTCAATTTTATTTTAGTTTTTAGAAATTATATTTTACTGACTTATTTTAATTCAATGTTCCATAAGTAAATGAAAAACTTCAAGAGGAAATCATTAACCATAGACAAAGTCTTGCCAAGTTTGTTAATAGATCTGAAAATCTAAAAAAAAAATTCTTAAATAGAAAAGGCATCCATATAACAGAATTGGTATTGGTTATGATAAGAAAAAGAATTTAAAGAATGATAAATCTAATTCACATTGCTTAAACTGTGGAAGGTTTGGACACTTGCCTTATGATTGTAGAGACCATTCAAAAGGTCCGTTCAAACCAACCACGACTAACTTGAAAGGACCCAAGAGAATCTAGGTACTTAAGAATATGATTATTCCTAGTGCATATTTGCTTAACAATAGGAAGGAGACACTAGTCATGGTACCTGGACAATGACTACTCACGTCACATGATGAGAAAAAGGTCTATGTTCTAAGACCTTAGGTTCAAGACTAGAGGATGAGTTATGTTGAGGTAATCAGAAAGGTAAATTAGTTGGGATTGGTATGGTTAGTAAGCATTCTTTCTCATCAATTGATAATGTGTTTTTTGTTGAAGGCTTAAAACTTAATTTACTTAGCATAAGTCAATTATGTGACAGTGGATATAATGTTTCCTTTAACAAAGGAGAATGCATAGTCAAAAAATACAAATAATTCACTACTGTTTCTTGCTAAGAGATAGAATAATTTATATAAGATTAATCTGACAGACCTAACAAATTAAAGTGTAACTTGTCTAGTGTCCATAAATAATTATCAATGGACTTGGCACAAGAAACATGGACATGCAAGCTTGAGGCTTATCTCAAAGCTAAAAACACATAACCTTGTAAAAGACAGATCTTTTGTGTGATACATATGAGAAAGGGAAACAAGTTAGATAATCATTTAATCCAAAAACATCATTTCAACCTCTAGACCTGTAAAGTTGTTACACATTGATGTATTTGGACCAACCAAAACTACCTCCATGAGTGGAAAATGTTATGGACTTGTTATGGTTGATGACTATTCTATATGGACATGGGTTATGTTCTTCACCCACAATGATTAGTCTTTCAAAGTCTTCTCTATATTCTGTAAAAGAATTCAAAATGAAAAAGGTATTAACATTGCCTCTATCAGAAATGATCATGGGGGAGAATTTGAAAATGAAAACTTTCAAAAGTTTTGTCAAGAACATGGAATTTTTTATAATTTTTCCTATCCAAGAAGACCTCGACAAAATGGAGTTTTGGAAAGGAAAAATAGATCTCCTCAAGAGATGGTTAGAACTATGTTGAATGATAACAACTCTCCTAAGTCCTTCTGGGAAAAAGTAGTTAATACAGACTATTATTAAAAAATCGAATATATATTAAACCTATCTTGAAAAAGACTCCTTATGAACTATGGAGAGATAGACAACTAATCATATTTTTTTTTCACCCTTCTAGATGTAGATGTTTCATTTTTAACACTAAGGATAATCTACGGAAGTTTGATCCTAAGTAAGATAAAAGAACCTTCTTAGGATACTCTAATGCATCCAAAGCTTATAGAATGTATAACTCTAGGACCTAGATAGTAGAGAAATTCATTCATGTGAGATTTAATGACTCTAAAGATAAAGACAAGCCTACCTCAAGGAACTGGCAAATAAAGACCTACCATTTAGAGCAACAAATTCTTGGTAATGTTCAAGACAAAGTAAGAACAAGATCCACATTCATAGATAATGTATTTCTAGATGAAGGTTAGACAAAAGCCATGCAAGAAGAACTACACCAATTTCAAAAGAATGATGCTTGGAAGCTTGTCTCTCTACCTAAAGCTAAGTCCATCATTGTCATAAAGTGGGTTTTCAAAAATAAGTTGGATGAAAATGGTAAGGTTGTTAGAAATAAGGTCATATTAGTAGCTCAAGACTATTCTCAATAGGAGCGAATAGACTTCACTGAAACCTTTTCTCTTATAGCTAGATTAAAACCATTGGCATCTTATTATCCTTTGCAACTCATAATCATATAAGACTACATCAAATGGATGTTAAGTGTAATTTTCTGAATGGAAATAAATGAGAAAGTTTATGTGAAACAAACTTCCTATGTTTGAGAGTGATGCTTTTCCAAATCATGTTTTAAATTAAGAAAGCCCTTTATGGACTAAAGAAGGCACCTCATTCTTGGTATAAAAAATCGAGTTCTTTCCTTATGGAAAATGGTTTTAAAATAGGAAAAGTAGACACAACTCTATTTAGCAAAAACTATGACTCATAATTTATTGTTGTACAAATTTATGTGGATGATATTATTTTTGAAGCTACTAATGAATCTCTTTCTGAAGAGTTTTCTAAGTTGATACGAAAAAAATTTGAAATGAGCATGATAGGAGAATTGAAGTTCTTTCTAGGACTTCAGATCAAGCAAGCAAATGATGGAATATACATCCATCAAACAAAGTATGTTAAGGAGTTACTCAAAAAGTTCAAAATTGTTATTGTAAATGTATGACCACACCTATGCTTCGAACATCTATCCTGACTCTAAATGACTCTGATAAAAAGGTAGACCAAATAGGATATAGAGGTCTGATTGGTTCTCTTTTATATGTAACTGCATATAAAGCAGATATAATGTTTAGTGTATGCTTGTGTGCACATTTTAAACCTAATCTTAAAGAATCACATATCACAATAGTAAAAATGTATTTTCAGATATCTTAAAGGTACTACTAACCTTGATTTGTGGTTTAAGAAATCTAATAAGTGAAGGTTAAAAGGTTACTGTGATGTTGATTTTGCTAGAGACATAATAAAAAAAAGAGCACCAGTGGAGGTTGTCACTTCATTAGAGTCAATCTAGTCTCTTGGGAGAGCAAGAGACAAGGCACCATTGCCCTATCCACTATAAGAGCACAATGTTAAAAAGATTGCGTCCAAAAGAATTAAAACTTGTCATCACAACCTTTATGTTAAAAAGATTGTGTCCAAAAGAACTAGAACTTGTCTTTGACAAGATAACCATCAGCATCTAAAAGAACTTATAGTCTATAGAAGGACTCCGTCCAAAGCTGACAAAGCTATCTCTCTTTAATTAAGAACATATTATTTTGGGTGCTTACGATATCTCATGACTTAGTTTTTATCTTATGCATATATACTACCTTGTATCTCTTAGAACGTTATGCTCAAGAAAGTTTTTAAACGTTCATATCTATCTATATGTTTTGCTTTGTTGTGCTTTGTTTTTCATAAGGAAAAGCTTTCCTTATCAAACTCTAAAAAAACGAGTCAACCTTAATAAAAAAAATAAGTGTTCTAATCCAGCTTCTACATTCTAAGGAACAACAAAAATGATCTCTTAGGTATCAGTCAAAGGAAGCGTGTTTAAGGAAAGAGAAAAATAGCTTTTTTGGTACACTTTTTTATGTCCTCAGAAGAAGATAAAGCCTCTATTACAGCTCTACAAAATTTTATCTTTTGCATTTAATACATAAATGTTTATCTCTTTCTCTATGTAGAACAACGACTCTCTTCTCTACACCCTTATATATCCTCGTAAGGAAGAAGAAGATATACAATAAGTAAACATACATACAAGTGAAAAAGTTCTAAACAAGATATAAGTGTTTGTGTTGCTTTAGATGACAAGTTTTTGTAAAAGTTTTCTAAATATAAAAGTTTTGATCTTATCTTTGTATTTGTTTTGCCAAAGTCAAGCTTTGTTTTATAACTTTCATAAAAGCTATGTTTTAAGAAATCTAATAAGGTTAAAAAGTTTCTGTGATGTTAATTTTGCTAGACATAATAGAAAGAAAGAGCCCCAATGGAGGTTGCCACTTCATTAGAGTCAATCTAGTTTCTTAGGCAAGCAAGAGATAAGGCACCATTGCCCTATCCAGTACAAAAGTAGAATATATATTTGCTGCTCTCAGCTTCTCTAGATTAAGCACCAACTTGAAGACTACAACATCTTTAAGGGTAACATTCCTTTACTTTATGATAATATTGCTACTATAAATCTTTCAAAAAATCCCATATAGTATTTTATAGAAAACACAGAAATTAAATATCATATTATTAAGAGATTATATTTAGATAGAGATTTTTTATATAAAACTTATCAGTACAGATGAAAAACTGGTTGAAATATTTACTAAACTCATTCCTGAAGATAAACTCATACATATCCAAGAGTTTCTTACTATGAAATTTATAAAAGAATGAAGTTTAATATTTGTGTGATTTATGTGTCCAAGCCTTTTTATGTCCATAAGTCATAACATTAAAAGCATGTGCGTCCAAAGCGTTACTTATTATTAAGTGCCTCTCTCTTTTCTTTACAATTGATTAGTTTATTGCTTTCAGTAAAAATCTTTTGACTATTGTCACTTTCTAAGGGCTATGGTTTTACCATAAATTTTTTTTTCATTTTTGAAAAATGATTTCTATAAAATCTTTTTTCATTTCAAGAACTATTCATCAAGAATTCTTGTTGAACCCTTTTGTGTAAACTTGCGAAAACCTCTCAACCTCTTCTGAATTTAGCCCAACAGGTCCTATCTACTAGCAAAGCCTCCATTGATCAATGTTAGAGTCTTAACTCATGGGAATGATTTCCCATTTTCTTGGCCCTCGACCTCCATCACCTTCACCATCTACACCTTGACCTTAAGCTTTCTATTTTTCTTTTTTTGTTTTCTAAAGTCTTTTTTCTTTCGACTATGATGTTATTTATTTCATTACCTTTTTGTCTGATAACAAAAATTGAAGAAATATTGTAAAAGAGAAAGAAGTTTCACTTAATACATGTGCTTCTATTTTCATCTTCTTTATATATATACATATTATATATTTACATAAGCATCATGTTTATTCTTTTGACATATCTCTTTATCTTTCTCTTAGCATAATTTTTGTCATCATCAGAAAGGAAAGATTGTTGGAACATTTTTATATGTGTCCAAAAGTTTCATATGTTTTTATGATAACAAATATTATGACAAAAGAGTGACGATTAATACTTTTTATAAGTACTTAGCATTACATGAGCACAATAAGTCATCGCAACCTTTATGTTAAAAAGATTGCATCCAAAAGAACTAGAACTTGTCTTTGACAAGATAACCATTAGCATTTAAAAAAACTTATAGTCCATAGAAGGACCTCATCCAAAGCTGACAAAATTATCTCTCTTTAATTTTCAGTTGCTAAAACTCTAACAACTTTTAGTGATTGAACTCTAGTCGCTACTCCATGCTTTTTGAACCTCTTCCATGGAGCTTGAAACCTTTTTGTTTGTTCCCTCCTCTATCAGCTATAGTCAACACTAGTCAACCATTGTTGTCATCCTCATTGTTGGCACCAACTACTACTCTCATCATTAATACTCCTCTACCACCATGTCATCATTAGTTGTTTTTATGTTATCTTAACTATCACCACTATCACTATATGTCATTACAACTTTCACTATTCCACCCACACCTATCACAACAACTACCATTGTCACAACCATAATCAATCAACCAATATTATATCGTCGTCGTCATCATTATCATTGTCACCATGACGATCACCCATCATAACCATTATTATGTTAGTTCCGTTATGGCTAGTCAACTACCATTGTCACAATCATCACTAGCATTATTATTATCATTATCACCCTTATCATCACCACCATCATAGATTATTCGCATCATTACTATTGTTATCATCATTGATCACCACCTTTGTTACTTAGCTCTGATGACTTACCACAAGAAATTATTAAGTGATTTAAAATCATCATGATCCATATTAATCTTCATATGACACATAATCAAGTGTTATTAATTTTTCTCATAAATTAAAAATTTGAATACATGTCACAAAGATTAGTCAAAATCATAAAGAGATAGGGATCATGGATTATCTAATAATTTTTTCATATAAGTATTGTTAACTGTAAGACAAACTCAAATATATAATATTTGTGATTTATATATTTTGAATTTAAAATTTATAATAAAAATTGAAACTCATCATAAAATTAAAAATTGATTTTAATTTTTAAAAAACTCAAAACTTAAAACTAAAATTCATTCCAAACATACCTAATATACTAATATGATTTCAATTAGAAATTATAAATTCATAAATATAATATTATACTACGATGATACCAAAGTGATCCGATCCAAAATATATGCTCCACGTGAGTTGTGACATTGAAAGTTACAATTTCGATTACTGACTACCAAGATTCTAAAGGCTTTTTCTATCTTTCCTTTTCCTTAAGATTTTCCACCCTTTTCTCAGGCGTACTTCAGTTGAGTCTTGACGATTGCAAGTACATCGAAAAGGTAAGAATGGAACTGTTTTGTTTGTGGTCAATGTCAAATGCCATTACTTTATAGTTATGCGAAAGAGATGGTAACGAATGATGCTCTTTGGGCAGCGTCAATGTCCTAGGCAAGCATGTTTAATTAATACGTACACCCACAACATAATATCCATCACAAAAGGGACCAGTACGTAGCATCAACCATCCGAGACAAGATTGACAATTCTGACATTACCACAATCGGGAAAATAATACATACACGTCTTTGTGGCTTTGTTTCTTTCATTCTTTCTTTTTGCATAAATGTCGGGTAATTACTGCAATCATCAAGAGAGATCCAGGTGAAAAGTAGTAACATCATGCTGTTGCACAGTTTCAGCTTAAGTAATATAAGACTCCATCCTACTCAAAAATCTACCTTGGCACAAACCTTTCGAGACGAGTCTGACCAGTTGCATAAAGAGAAAAAACAAAGGACAAAAATTAATGGCAATGATAAGTAGGAAAACTCTTTAAAATATACATTTTAATCAATGCATATTTTATATAATGTATAAAATTCTTTAAAATATTTTTAAATGAATTTTAAAATTTTGCTTAAATTTTAAAATGCCGATGATGAGTAGAAAACTCGACAATGTAAAAAGACTTCATTGACCTTTGGTAGCCATGACTTCGCAACGAGCCTTGCAAGGTCTTGGAGACATGCGAAATCATAACATATGTATCAAATAAATAAAAAAAACCATGTGTTCTGAAATCGACTATAGATTTATAAATAAATAACTCTCAAATTTGATCCCTTAAATATTATTTTTTAATATTCTTTAAAATAATAAAATTATATAAATAATAATTAAAATATTAAAAATTTATCTGTTTAGCTCCTATGTGGATGTACTTTACTAATGTTAAGAAAGTACTTGAAGTTTGAAGAACTACATAACATGATTTTTAATATTTTAAATATTGCTTACATAATTTTATTATTTTAAAAACTATATAAAACTTTAAAAATTAAATTGATCATTTATTTATTTATAAATCGAACTTTGCACAGCAGCGAAAACAAGAGAAGAGAGAGGCACAAAACAGGAATGAAATATGTGGGACAAAGATACTAAATCAAAATAATCAATAGATGACATAAAATGTGGGTTCCATCACGTTTCTCTCAAATTGGAGGGAAGAAAATTTATTGCAAATAATAGTGTTCGCTTCTGCATTTTTAACTCAATTACGTTGCCATCTTCACGTCAAAACCAGAAAAAACACAGCAAATCAAGTGATTGCAGATGCATATCCAAACATGTGATAATAGAGTGAAATGAATCTCATTTCATCCTCTTTTAATGAATTTTACCCTAATTTATTAAATATAAATAGAAAAATTTACCTCCCTACTCTATCCTCATTCATTCTATCTCTTACAATCAATTTAGCCTAAAATATTGTGAAGTAAATTGATAAATTTCTGGAAAATTTGAGGCAAACCAGAACTAGACATCAATAACCGTCTCTCAATGCAATTCCCAATATGAACCTAGTCTATATTTCAATACCCGGTATCCAAAAGTAATACAACATCCGAGAGCACTAATCATATATAAAAATAAGACTTGGTTACATTTTCTTTTCCTTTAGTTTACACTATTTATAGTTTTATCCATCAATTAAATTTCTATTATTTTAAAATTAAGCAAATTTAATCTCTCACTTCTCTTCCACTTACAACCCTCAAATTCTCACTTTCTACTCACAAATTTAATTAAATTATTTTAAACATTTTTGTACTTAAAACTCACTAAAATATTAAATTTCACCAAAATAAAAGAAAAAAACTGTCCTCTTCAAATCCTAATTCATATACTACATTTCTAAAATAAATAAATATGAAAATTTTACTAATATTTGTTTACTTCTAAAACATTTAAAATTAATGTCCTAATTCCATCATAACCCCCAAAATATTTGGATAATCAATTATCATTTTAGGATTTTATATATTAAAAAATGACAAAATATCAAATTTGCTTGATTTTAAAAATAAAGACTTAACTGACTCCAATTTAAAATACTGAAGTTACACAGTCCAAACTAAGGAGACAAAAGTACAATAAAATTTAAAAGCTTACTAAAATAGAATGTATCCTCAATATGGCCAAAGAATTTCAGGTAAATTGCAAAGAAACTAACATGACAGTCAAAAGCACAAGTCATTCACATTATCAGGTAATATTCAAAAAGAGAAAGCTTGCCGCCCTTCATTAGTAATAGTTTTTAATTGATATATCCAATGAATTCGGTTCGGGTCAGTTTTATTTTTTCTGGACACCACTACCAATGACTAAACATCCACAAGAAAAAAAAATTGTATGACGACATCAGTACCAAATTACATCCACAACTATTAAAGACACAATAATCAGTATTATATGGAGATTTTATATAACTACAAATTGGTATATAGTCGACTATCAATACTAATCAAATGCCAAAAGTAAACCAAGTCCACTATCAATACCAATTTAGGCACTACACTTACTGATGGCAATGCTTCATAACATTCCCTGCCAAAGGGGCTTTTGCAAAGGGAAGGACTACACAAGAAAGCATACAGAAAATGATTTGATATTGAGACAAACAAAATGATTGAGTGAAGAAACCTATGCTTAATCAGACAAAACCAAGCCAAATGGTATGGTTAAACCTTAATAGACTGCATATATAATTTTGCTATATACAAATGGCTTGGAACCTGAAAATCAAAAGTAAAAGATAACTAGATTGAAAAGATCTACACATACATACATATATAGATTGCAAAGATCTACAGCCTCCGGTGGTTGAGGAGGCAATCTAGTACCGTTCTTCTCCTACATTGCCACTTGTATGTTCTATGGCGATGAAGTGCAATAATAGAAGTTGAAAGAAAAGGACCAGAAACAGGAGGTTGTGCTGTCAATTGATCAAAAAGAGAGAATAATGAATTAATAAATTATCAAAGTGAAAAACATTGTACCCAGTCTGGGAGATTCCTAGGCAATGGAACTGCAGTAACATATTTTAGGGGGAACGATTTTTGAGCATTAGTATTTGCATCAGAAGATGATGAGGCCACCTCTGCCCCATCATTTTGTCCCCGTCCATGGAACTTGGCAAATCGATTGATGACAGAATATCTTTCTAAATCCTGACATTCCACTCTCAAGTCCAAAATTGAGGCTTTGCTATTCAAACTGCATCAACAAGATGAAATGAAATAAACTAAGTCCACAAAATTGTAGCTGTCATGTAAAGATTTATTGAAGCATTAGAATGAAATACAACATAATGATAGTAGTAATAGCAGGCAACCGAATTAGAGAGGAAACATGAAGGAGGCCAATTTTTCCATAGGTGCTGCATAAGAGCTATGGGATATTGCAAGTACATACCAAGCCAAATTAAATTCTTAAAAGTAAACAAAAAAAGAGCAAACAAGATTACGACTAAAGATATTTTGAGCAATTCCATGTTGTAACAAGGTGCACAAACATTAGATACAAAGAGAAATAGACGTGAAACTTTATGTGGCTCCACCTACTGCAAAAATTGTAAGCCCAAATACTCAATGTGAAGATTTGCAACATCCCATGATCCAACTACAAATAATCACAGGAATAAATAGCGGATAGCAGAGCCCCCAAAAACAATACAGCAAGATGACCACTATTCTGAAATATATATATATATATATATATATTGTAAATATGATAAATATCTCATTTAGATATCATATATATCTCATTTTATCTTACAATTATCTTTTATCTTTTTATGTTAGCTATGTTATTTAGTTATCTTTTAGCCGTTAACCTAAAACATATAAAAGGAAGATTAGTAATTGTATTATTTACTCAATCAATAAGCAAATTCTTTTACTTCCAATTTATATATATATTTTTTCTATTATATAACATCATAAGTATTTGTTTAATGATGTTTTATCTTAGAATTTTTTCTTAGCATCTAACTCAACCTTACAAAATTGGCTTATAGGATGAAAATTTCCCAAGTTTTATAAGCACTACTTGGGTCTTATCTCTAGTCGACATGGAATCTAAGCTCCCTAAGAGCCGAAGTGCCACAGCTGCACACTATGAGGCTTCACTCAGCTTTTCTAGTTAACTCCTTTGTAGGTAGCCCTTTCCAAGACATTGACAACCAACTCTAATAAGCTACAATTAAGACAGGTCAGGGTGACTATAATTAACGAAGCTTTCCACCACCTTTGTTTTTAGCCATCTCATCCATTACTATTCCTAAGACCATATAGGAGGCTCTATCACATCGTAGATGGCAACAAGCAATGCTTGATAAGATGATGGCATTAGAATCTAACAATACTAGGGAGCTTGTTTCTCTTCCACTAGGCAAATCTTTTGTTGGCTATAAATGGGACTTTGATATTAAAGTGTGACCCCTAATGGACAAACAGATGGATTGAAAGTTGACCTTGTGGCCAAAGGATACACATAGGTCAATGGTCTGGATTACTACTTTTTCACCAATTGCAAAAATGGCTTCAACTCATCTCTCATTGGCCATGGCTTGCCATGAAACATTGACCCTAGTTTTAGTTGGATATTAAAAATGTTTTCCTTCATAGCAACTTGGAGGAGGAGATTTACATGGAGCAACCCTTGGGATTTGTTGCTCAAGGGAGACAAGATTAGTATGTCAACCGCAGAAATCATTGTATGGATTGAAACAATCTCCCCAAGCTTGGTTTGGTCAATTTACCAAGGTTTTACAGCAGTTTGGAATGATGCATTGTAAGGAAAATCATTGTAAGGCAAAGTTGTTGTGCTTTTATAGGTGGAAATCTCATCTCATGGAAAAATAAAAAGCAGAATGTCGTTGCAAGGTCAAGTATTGAAGCCGAGAACCAAGCCATGGCTCACACCACGTGACCACTTGTTGCTAAAACACTTACTCCAAGAGCTGCAGTTCTGCAAGGTTGATTCTATGGAGTTAACGAGTGATAATTAATTAGCCTTGTATCTCTCTTCCAATTAGCTTGCTGACATTTTCACTGTATCTCTCTTCCAATTAGCTTGTTGACATTTTCACTAAATCTTTGTGGGAACATCAGATAACTTATATATGTGACAAGCAAAACACATGACACATACACTCCAACCTAAGGGAGAGTGTTGAGATATTAGGTATAATTGGGGAATTTTGACCATTTATATAATTAGAGAAATTTTGATATCATCCCATATAGAGAGATTGACCGTTCAGATAGATTGATTCTAATCCCTAAATTTATGGGATTGACTCACTCCAATTTGTAATGTATATAAATAAATATGGTATTGTTATCATAGAATAAAACACATCATTCTTTAGTCTCAACTGTTCCATTCATGGGTTGGAACTTGGAAGTGGATATTAGCCTGACAGCATTAAAGAATCAAAGTGTCTCTCTTAGAACTTGATTAGAACCTAACTCAATCCCACAAAACTGACTTGTAAGGTGAGGATTGCCCAATCTTATGAGTAAGGATGAAAATAGCATGCTACAGTGCAGCGCTGTAGCAGGGCAGAGCAACTCCTGATAACGACGGGGTCTCCATAGCAGAGACCTTCACTGTAGTTGGTTTCCCCTTTGCTTTGCCTAAGCCAAGCTTCACATTAAACACAAGAATTGGACCACTTTGTGGGGCAAGTTTGCTAGCTAGAAGTTCGAAAGGAGTAGTCATAGGGGCTTTGGGGCATTCCCCCAGCGCATAACTAATTAGCGGCCTATCCTTTTTTGTCTAATTCAATTCCCATCTCTCAAGCTAAAGATAAGGAACTAAGGAAGCAGCTGCTATTTGAACAATGGATTCAGCCATTGAAGATCTACAACTTATGACTCCACTGGTAGTAAACTAGATGCAGCCTATTCTGTAACAAGCGATTCAGGCTATAGCACCACCTCATTCCCTAACTTTCTTTCTTCTCTTGGGACATTCTCTTCTTTTTCTTTAACTATGTCATTTGCTTTGACTAGCACAGATTAGGAGAACAGTAAGACTTCCTCCTGTCCCATCGACCAATCAAAGCTGGAATGTCAGCTGGGATAGCGCTGCTACAGCATTTTCTGCAAATGCCCTTTGAAAAAGTAACCATTAGGGGTTTTAAATGAAGGGCGTTTTTGTAACTTTAGTTTCCTTTGACTTTTACTAACTCATTTTTCTGAAACACATTAAGTAACAGCAGAAAGCTGTTACTTTTTCACTTTTTTTTAACTTCAATTCTCCTTTTCACCTTCACTCTCCTTTCAACTTTCTCCCTGCAACCCACTTCTCCAACAGCCCAATTCTTCTCCAGTTACCCCTCAAGCAGTCCAGCAATTGCTTTTCTGATTCCAGCAACTGCATTTTTTCCTGTTTTCTTCTCTGGTGACTGCTCTTACTCTTCTTTTTCTTTTTTTTTTTCTGTCAACTCTTTTCTCTTCTCCCACTACAGTGTTGTGATTTTCTCCTTCCCTCTATTGTGTTCTCACTTATAGCCATGGCAAGTGGAATGTTTAAGCCCTCTGGTGAAAATTTTGTTTCGAGACACCTATAGGCACATGTGACTTCTTGTTGTTATTTATTTCAGGGTCGGGCACTATCCAGGATTTAAAACATTGCTTATAAGTACTACTTAAGTCATATTTCTAGGCAATTAAGGCAGCCCAAAAGGTCCTTTGACATGGTTCTCTCAAGCACCCTAGTATACTCTACTTGTTCACTTGTGTCGGGTTTGGGCTATGGTCAGTTCACCAGGAATATCTCCCTCCCAATTTGAAGTTTTTCCTGGAAGTTTCAACCTTGGTGAGCTAGGCGTGACCACAATTAAGGTAGCTTTCCAACAGTCTCAATACAGAAAATAAAACTTTAGAATTGCAGTGAGTTGCTAAAAGAAGCAAAAGCAGTTTAGTTCTAAAGTTCAGAGAGCTTATCATGATCAAGTTGAGGTTTCTTCCATAAGGTTCTTAAAGTTATAGGAATTCCCTTGGACAGAGACATTAAATTATTGTATGTCTTGAAACTACTATTATTGCTGTGATTCTTAATGGAGGGACCAAATCTTAACTTCATTAACAAAAGGTGAATAGGCAAGATGATCAATATCCCATCTCTTCACCTTCATGGTTGTTCTCAATCATTTATTTTCAAGAGCTGTTGAAAGGGACCTTGCTATGCATTATAGTTAGTTCTAACGAGGTTTTGGGACTAATGAGCACCACAAATGCCTCCTCTACTTGTAGCATTTATTGCTAGCCCATTTTAAAGGTTTTGACAAAATCAAGATAGCCATATGTGGCAATATGCCATCATTTCAATTCTTAATTTCTTAGGTGCTAGATGGTTGGAACAGCACATCTTTGAGGGATGAAGTTATGCTCTCAGCTATTATCAACTTCCCAACTATGGTAGCAGTTTCAAGGGGGTTGTCATATCCAATTTGTAAGGGGACTAGTCTTCCATATATCACGCCTAGCTTCTTGCTTCTTTAGTTTTTATTTTTTTATTTTTTTTAATTTTCTTCTCAAGTAATATCATTCTACCTCTCAACAAATTTATATGGAGGATTCCACATTTTCAATTCATTCATCATCATTCAAGTGCTACTTAATCTCAAAAAAGATCAATTTGATGTCTTTGACACATCTATCATTACTCAATCAGGATTATACAAATTCTTCTATCAAGCAACCACTTATCCGACTCTTTAATCTTTATAATCAATCACCTACTTCAGTACAGCATTTGAAAAGAGCTATAATAGCAACATTCAAAGCAGAACCCTTTTTCCCCTTATAAACACATTTTTTATTCTATCCAGACAAATAGTACACAAATTCTAACATAAATTTGCTAGGAAGCCACCCATAAAAAGAAAAGTCTGTATCTCTATCTCCTGAGCAGTTGAGTCAATTGAACATGTAAGACTCATTTAGAGAAGCAAAAGGAAAGTAACCAACCAAGACAAAAGCCCTATTTCAACAACTTAAATTTGCCAAATACCACACAAGAAATAATAAGACAAATCTATGTCAACCTTCCAAATATTTCAAATTTTCAACACCAAAGCACCTGGTAATATTTGCATGCATACAGAAAGATAAGCCTGTGTATCAAATTTGCAACTTGTATAGAGTATAGACCAGACACCCAATGAAGAAAGTAAAATAATAGATATAAAGCATAAAACTATATACTATGATAGTACCTCAATATATCATCTTCCAGTTTCCTTGCTCTACCAACAAAGTCAGTAACTTTCAAAATGTAATGATCATTTTTATCGGATGATTTACACTTCTCAGGCAGCCTACAGAACATATTGCTCAAAAATATTAACTGTTGCCTGAAGCAAAACGTAATACAGAAAAGGGATCTGTTTACAATGGCATAAGACTTAACATTATCAGATCATTCAATGACTATATATTAAAATATCAGACCCAACTATTAAATTAGAATTATCCATTAGATTGATTGTTTGTCTCAATTGTCAAATCATATAAAAATTGAACAACAATAAGAACATAATCAAATATTTCTTATTTTCATATATTTCAAAGGTGTGTCACATTAATTTTTATATCAATGAAATAGTAAATTTTGGATGAATGTAAGATTTACATATATGACCTACATGATAAGGAACTTTCAATCCTATGATAAATTTTGGGATAAATTATGAAGTAAAAAGTCATTAGTGATTTTGACTCTATACCAATGTAAACACACCCTTCAGACATAAATCATAGTTGTCATTTGTCAATCCCAAATAGCAGTGCGAAGTGGCAGATCATGAAAATGCTACAGCAGGATAACAGGTTGCGGGGACGATGGATGATATTCTAACCAATTAGAATATAAAAATTAAAGGATAAAACTAAGAAGAGAGCACAAGACAGTGAGATGAAAGACCTGTTATGGATAGGTTAAAATAACAGAACAATGCAGGGACAGAACAGAGCAAGGCAGCAAAGGTCATGGTTGGCTAGAAACAGTGACAGGTTCTCCTGAAAATGACCACGGTCTCAAGGATGAATGGAAACTATGGCGAACAGAGGCTGCAGAGGTTGGGGATAGCAAAAAACTGTCACAGCTGGCCAGAAAATGCTGGAAATGTTGCATAGAAGGGTGTGTGTTTATCAGAAAGAACAGTGGGTGCTACTTGATAAGAGTGCGCAAGTGACTTAGAATATTGAGAAAGAACAGTGGGTGCTACTTGATAAGAGTGTGCAAGTGACTTAGAAAGTAGAGTTTCAGTTCTGATTCAAAGGAGGGGGCAAAATCTTGATTTGACACCCTAAAGCAGCCCTACATGACACGGTTTCATGATTAAAATAGGTTTTTTGTGACCCACTCCAATAGTGGCTGCCCCAGCCACAACTGTCCACAATCGCAGCCACTACTGAGAAAACTGCAACACTATTCAATTTTTGTAGCATGCTCCAGCCACTCCACAATAGTGCTGGTATTGACAACTACAACATACATACATTTAGGGGCGGTAGGGAGACTTACAGGTTCTTGTCACCAGGAGGCAAAAGTCTATCACATCTGGACCATGAGATTGAACTGCATGCTTCTCCTAATGCTAATCTGGCAACAGAGTAGACCACACTCTCATGATGCAACTTCACATCTGCTACAAGAACTGCAGCTGGAGGAGGGCTAAGTAGTTGTTGCATAAGCTGTGTAGTCAAGACAAGTCTTCTTTTTGACTTCATCACTGCTGACAAACCTTCGACTACCTCCACATTGTCTTCAACCTATAATTATACAGCGTAAAGGGAACTCATTAATTATAGAATTATAGATTCATGAGTATAGACAGGTTTAGTTATAAACAAACCTTCTCAATCAGTCTATTCACACTTTGAGCCCAGTCTAATTCTGCCGCACTGTCAAACAATAAGAAATTTAAGTTATAGGAGAACAAATACTTGATAGTTGATATATTGATAAACATAAAACAATATTAAAATAGTCACATTGACAGGGAAACACGAGGCATTTGTTTTCAAAACAAATGGAACAACATAATATCAACAGGTGACACAGGATCCTTTCCTACACCAACAATAACAAAAATTAAGCACATTAAATCACTTAGTTTTGTCAACCACCTGATATCTCGAAGCCTTTCAGAACCCTGTAACAGTTCTTTATGCCATGGTAGGAGTTCAGATGTTGCACTTTTTCGCTTTTTCGTTCTCATAATAAGTAAGTCATGTTCAACAGCAGGATCTGATAACAGAGAATCTACATGCTCACTTGCAACTGAAGCAGGCATTGGACTTTGCCTGGCGTTACTTAGTTGAGCATCACTGACACTGTTAATTTGCTCTATTGAATTATGACAATGCAAACTATCTGATTGGTTTGGTACAATGAAAGGCTGGTCCATAATCTTAGAAGCAGTCATCTTCTGTACATTGTACATTGGCAACATCTTACCATTTTTATAAGTTCCATATCGCTCAAACCATGATGGTGCCATCTGAGGATTTATTAGAGAATAATCACTTTTAACCGAAGTTGCATTATTACTGTCAGTGACATTAAGAGCATTTTTCTGACCATAACCAACCTCCTCTTGAGAAGACGCATTTGTGTCCTGTCCTTCAAGTGGCTTTGTTGAAAAGCTTAGTATATTAGGATCCGGTGATGGCATGGAATTATTACCTGCCCCATCTTTGACATCATATCCATATGACAATTGTTGCCCATGGTTGGAATCTACAAGCTGTTTGTCCACCACATTATCAGAAACCTTCAATCTCTTGACATCCCGATTACTAGGATCAGTCTCCACATTTCTCATGGATTGAACTTGATCCAACAAGGAGAAATTATGATTCAAAACAATGTTTGGTCTTAAAGATCGGCCAAAAGCCTCAATATCTCTGGAGGTAGCAGCTGGGCTAGGTTGAGATGCATCAAACATATGTTTCCCAACAGGCTCCTTCAGGTGTGATGCACCTGCAGCCTCTTCAGCGGCAATAACACTCTCAGGGAATTTCTGCTGCATAGAGATTTCTTTAATCGGATTTCCCACAGAACTATAAGCAGAACAAGGACGAGTCCCAGAAAGTTCGTTACCATCTTTCTCCAAACCCTCATCACCTGGCTTCTGTGAGCTGGTTGTCATTTCACAATCATTAATTTGTTGGGACTGGGATAGAAACCTTGAAGCATTAGGATGTTGCTTGCTAGAAACACTAGTCCATACGTTGTGTGTAACTTTTGAAGGGGTGCCATGTGGAGATGCACTAAATGTAATAGAAGGCTGAGTGCCAGCCTCTGCTGTCAAAATTTGGATGGCAGGATCTCTCAGGCGATCTTGGTCTATACCACTCAGCTGGGTCAAGTCCTGAGCAGAAGCCAATTCAGATTCACTAGTTTGAGCTTTTTCACAATATTCATCTGTCTGATTCATGGAAGCAGTGAAATTTACATTAGAAGATTGAGTATTTGCTACTTGTCCACCAAAATTTGTCAGACCATGATTTTGAGTATGAATCCTGGAGAAAGGAAAGCCAGATGTAAAGGCCTGTGGAATGTTTCCCAGCACACCGTATTGTGAGGCCTTATCAAAAATTTGTCCTGTGGTGCTAGAAATATTACTCCTAAGCTCCCCATGAGATGGATCTCGAGAAGGAAAAGTGTGATTAGTACCCAACCATGTATGGTCCTTATCCCTTGTCTCAGACACATGTGGTGTAGTATGATCTGTCTCCGATGAGCCATGAGAAGATACCACAGGAAGCCTTTGAGTAGGAGGAGCCAGTTGTAAACCAAAGCCTTGAGACAAAAAACTTTGATTCTGCTGAGGAAGTACATCAGATCCATCAGAAGATTCAGTTTCAGGCACCCTGGAAGATAAATGGCAGTTAGAAAGACGTGTTTATTGCAATGCCATAACCCCTTGACTGATTTTACAGAGAAAATCAAGAATATTTTGGCTACAATAACTTTAACAAATGAAGCAAACAGTTGACCTATGGCCATCACATAAGTCATGCAAGAGTATATAGTAGGTGAAGGAAAAAAAAAAAAAGAACAGATCAGAACCAATTAGATCAGAAGTTTAGCACATGCAGAAGTAAAAAGAATGCATGCCATGGTTACCTTTCATGACAGTAAGCGGAATATTTCAAGAATAATTAAGAAGGAAGTACCACATGCATGGCACTAAATTTATACGTTTAAAACCAAAGCATGAAGCATTTTTTTAAATTCAACTACCTGGGTGAAGCAGCCTTCTGTGAGGTATAATTCCCAACACTTCTACCCAATGAGGTTAATTTTTTTGACATTTGACCAGGGAGTATGCTTTTCAAAGCATTATTATCCAAGCATTTTGAGTCACCCTGAAAATTAGGTGCATACTTCAGTCACATTGTAAAGGATATAAACAGCTTTATTCTTCAAGATAGGAAATTTAAGCAAATAATAGGGACACTAGCATAAAAGTACATAACAAGGTAACTTACAAATTACCTTATTCATTTCATTGTAATTCCTGTCAGAATGACCATATTTTGATTGTCCAAGATAGATTTGGTCCTGTCCTTTAAGTCCTCCAAAGGGTTGATGGGGCATAGGCTGTGAATTTATGACATGTTTGTTTCCATAAGGTTCCACTTCAACACCCAGATCCCCCATTGGGTGATACTGAAATTTACGAGTTACAGGAGGTCTTCGATTTCCCTGACCAGATAACTTTGGACTATGTAAATCATTGCCATCAAAACTGGTATTTTCTCTCATACCACCAGCCCTAGGAAGGGAAGGATTAGAGCCAAGACCGTCTGCTGATTTTTCCTTTTTGTTGTTGTTCTCAAAATCATTTGTCTCACCTTCTACCTTTCCATTCTTTGATGATTCCAAAACTAAGGGGTTCTTCTCTATATGATGCTTATACTTTCCTGGACCTTCATTTCTTCTATAGCTCCCTGCTGACTCTGCATCCCTCCATACATCAACGTTAGGGAGCTGCTTGCTGCTTTGTCGGCTGAACCATGCAGTGCCTGAATTTGGCAATGCAGTAATACCATTTGTACCAGAATCTTCCCCACAAACCTGCATATTACCTGCAGACTTCACATGTTCCATTCCAACAGATGAATTAGTATCAGAATCAGGTTCCCACATAGCAGGAACCTGGCCAATCTCATGCATGGCTTTCTCATGATGGGGCTGCAATGAGTTTTCATTTTCATGGGTTTTGAAATTTGAACTCCTATCAAATGGCGGCGATTTCATAATATCCCATCCATTAGATTTACTGAAATGATCACCACTACTATTACCTGACAATATGGTCTGTTGGTTTCTTTCTAAAGCTGAAGAGTTAGCAGCATTTCCAAATATATGACCCCCTTCTGCAAGTTGTTTTTGCTGAGGACTGCAATCTAACCATTTGCCTCTGTCTAAAAACTGTGGAATTGATCTCTGAGTATTGCTCTGTAACCTGTCATGCTGTTCATGCGAAGAATCAGGACCTGACTGATTAAACCCAGAAACACCAGAATAATTTTCAGTTGCATTCGGCCTACAAACATCATCAAGCCGAAGAAAAGGTCTTGAACTTATATTGGATGCTGATTGCAAGTTACTGTCAGTCCAAACAGATTGCTGTTTGCTGCTATCAATAGTCGAAGGCTGCCCATTTCCAGATGAACATCCCACATTCCGGAAACTTGGACCACTCAACTCCTCTTGTTTGCCTATGTCACTACTAGAAGTTTCTGCTACAGCAGACTGCATAAGTGCACTCCAACTCCCACTCTGAATAGATGGAAACCCACCAAAACTATCTGTACCATCCAGCATATTGAAACCACCTGTATTCCTGCCAAATCCATCCCACAGGCTGTCATCTGAACCAAACAAAATCTTCTCTTCAGTTGGATCTAAGGTAGCCACAGTCTGTGAAGGAGAAGCCTGCACTAGCATCTTGTCCTGCGACATCTCTAAAGACCCAGCTAGTTCTTGCCTCCCATGAAAATCTTGCATTGGTACAATTCTTGGCTCAGAATTCACTTGCTGCAAGTTCTCCATATTCAGTCCACTGTTTATAGTGTGAGCAGTAGAACCAAACATACTTTTTCCTTGAATATCCTGCCTTGAAACTAAAGTCCCATCATTTGTGTTAATTTGGTCTGAAAATGCAGCATATTGATGAGGAGAAAATGAATTATCACCAGCTGATATCTGCTGCAGTGCAGGTTTGTCCCCATGAACATGAGAATACTGGTGTGGGATAGAAACCTGAGGCACTGCAGGCTTATCTGCTTGAACATGAGAATACATGTTAGGAGGACCTCTTGAACCAGAAATTGGAACCCCATAAAGTGATTGATCACCCTGATTAGGAACCAAACCCATCAGGCGCAATGCCTGTCCTTGTTCAGGGGATAACATAAGTCCATTGGAGGACCCATGCATAACTGGAGAGGCACCATGCTGGAGCCAATTAGCATTAGTTGGTATAACTTCAGGCTGCCATATAAGGTTAGATGCTTCATTAATGGGAATGCCACTGATGAGCGATGCAGAATGGCTTGCAACTGCCTGCTTTGAAATGGAGGATGCTGGGGTCATAGAATTCTGTTGTTTTGCTTCTAATTGATGAAATTGTTGCTGCCTCTGAAGTTCTTGCATCTGGCTAAGTACTGCTTGCTGCTGTAATAGATGCATTTCATTTATTCCTGACTGCTGTCTAGGTAGAGGTTGAAGCATTCCACTATGCCTTCCACCAATTTGCTGTTGACCTCCAAAAAAATCAAAATTGACAGGAGATTCGGCAGCATCATTCCTAGCCAGGTTTTTCTTATAGAGTTCCAGACCACTCCCTTGTGACTCCAGCACTGGTATTCCTCTTGACAAACTATGCCAATCAGATTCTGTGTCCACCCCCAAAATGTTAGCTTCATTCTGCCTGGTCTGAAAAACTTGTTGTCCCTGTATATAGCCGTTCACAGCTGATTGTTGGTTTGGCAGCAGATTTCTGCCAGACTCGGGCCTCAAACTAGACTGAGATAGGTTTAAACCATGTCGCAAATGTGGAGAGCTTGTGTGTCCCTGCTCAGGATCTTTGTGCCAGGAAAGGCAGTATGATTATTATTTAATAAAGATAACCTCAAAAAGCACATAGCAAAGTTAAATTTCAACACCACAGTTTAGTTATTTAAAACCAAATAAATGTACAGAAATGGATAATACAGGTGACAAAATCATCATTGATAAAGGATTTGAAATTAAAAAATAAAAGTTTGTAGAACCTTTACCTGATTGTTGTTGATTAAAATTCTTCAAATTGGAAAAAAAAGGCACACCAGTCGGTCTCTGGCTACCAGCCCACAAATTGTTGCTTAGTCCTGGCCAGTTCCCATCAACCGCCTGAGAATGATATTGTCCCTGGGACAAGTTCTCTTGACCAAAAAAATTATGGACCCTGTCTCCTACTTCGTTTCCAGGCATAGATAATTCAGCCCACAAATTTTCAGCAGACAACTATTTATATGAAGGTCTAGTTGATCAAGGAAAAAAGTTTAAAATATTTGACAAAATACATAGCAGGAAGATCAAGAAAAGTTTCTCCAAGTATGACGCTGTCCAAAAACACACCTCTGAGCAACTACCATTTGACCCTTGGAATTAATAAAAAATCCCTGCAAATAAAAAATCCATTTGGTGTAAATTAACCAACAGAATAATTGTGAAAAGATGTGACGGGATAGCACTAACAGACATATCACATAAATGCCATACTTGAGCACTATTAACCAAATGCATCATGTCATTTACAGTATTGTTTTGTTCTGAGATAACAAAAAACGAGGGTTATGATATCAGACCACAATCTCCTTAATGTACAATAAAGAATACAGAGGATTTTGTGCAACAGTGACATCTTACAAGCCAGCAATATAAGATGCAAAGTTAGCTTTCCAAAATGAATCCCACAGTAACTATCCTGACATCCCACTAGTATTTATTTAACTAGTCCTGCAACTATATCCTTAAGACAGTTGACAAATACATCACATTTGTTGTATCATACCAGCCTACCAGGAAGTTATTCTGCACATAGAAAATCAAAGCTGCAATTCATTGCAAACACATAACCAGTGAACACCACAAGGAGTATCCAAAAACTTCAAATCATTAGTAGTCTCACAATTTTCCCCTTTTGAACTGCATGTACACACACAAACTAACTGCAGATATAAAAAGGCATTCACTAAAACCATCCATCATCACCATTCATACCTACCTGATTTATGTTGTATCGAAAATTATAGAATTTTAAGCACAAAACCTATTTTTAACAACTAACCTCAAATTAACTAGATATAATCTACTTAGATAATTTTTTGCACAACTCAGATTGTCAATGTAAGAAAATGAAGGACAAGGTAGAAGTTTATAGGTTCAGCATACGAATATGGAAATTCCTCTCCTAATCCAACCACACATGAATGGTCAAGATTAAAAGTTATTTAATTGTAACATGACTACTTTAGAAAATCGCATGACTTAATGTTTTAATCTTAATCATTCATGGTTATATAGATAAAATCTATGATTATGGTAATATCCAAGATTGAATACTGTCCTGAAGCCATCATTTTTCACTTATGTAGATAAAAAGGCATACCAATTAGTTTTACATACACATATGTATGTGTGGACGTAAAATAGCTTCATACTTTATTCATTTTATCTAAGGGTGATAAACTGCTAATGATTACAGGGTGCACTGAGGTTAGAAATCAGCATGACTTTACTTGACCACCTCTCCTCCTGACTTAGTTTTGAAGCTAAGACAAACTAATAACCCAATACATGTAGAATAATCACATAATTTTTCAATACATCCATGCAATCATTTCATGTCATTGAAGGACTGCACGAACCATTCTCAGTTAACAAGAAAACAGTGAACCAACCAATTAGACCAAATGACCTAAGTTCCACCAATATTACATTCAAAGACCTTCTTTTAACCCTATTTTCTACGTTGCACCAATATTGTATCGAACAATGGAGTCTAGGAGGAGAGAGAAAGAGAGGCAAGCAGGGCTATCAAAAACTCCACCTCTAAATTAGCTATTTCAAATTCTTCAATTTGAGCGAGGGGAAAGTACCCAATAAATATTCTATAAAATCTTCAAAACTCCTATATGAATTAAGCATTAAAAAAAGCATTTCATCACAGACACACAATATTGCAAACTCTCCTCCCTCCTTAGAATTCCTTATCCAATCAGAGCCTTCTATTGAATATACTTCCAAGAGACGCCAAGAATTCACGTCAAACAAACAAACAGTGAAGAAGAATCAAGCGCCACAACTTAAATCTAATCAAACACGAACAAGTCACCAAAACTGAATTTAATTTTCTTTCTATCGATTCAGCTCTTCCTAAAACGGAGCGAGGCAAAATACACCAACAGTCAATTAGAATTCTTCCACGAGCTCCAGCACTAGCTGAGCTCAAACCAAACACGAAAACACACACTCGTGCGATAACACGCAAGATCGGAAGTACGTGCGCAATTCCATTTCCCAAGCAACTTTCGAATCGACAACGCCGCACGAAACAACTGAATGAGCTTCCAAGATTGACCGCACACGCGTAGATTCGCTTCGCCTTTTTTCTTTTCGGTTTTTTATAGAGAGAAACAGAAAGAGGGAGCTAGGGTTTCTAGAGATTTAAAGAGAGACCGCGGACTCACAGTGACATTGAGAAGGCTCCATTGAAGCACGAAGCTGATCCTCGAAACGCGAGCGTTTAGGGTTTGCGGCAACGCGGAGGGAAGGGGCGCGTTCCTTCTGGCTCGCTCGGACAGATAAAAAGAGTGATCGAAATAGTGAGTGAAATTTTCAACGAACAAGAGAGGGCAGGTTCGGAGGGAGAGGCTGGGTGCTTCGGATCCGAGGCTAAGCCATTTCTCGCAATTCGGGAAGCGTTTCAAAGAGGAAGAGGTTGTGAGAAGAGTTGTTGGGGGTAAAGTGGGTAAATGGAAAATGGGGTTGCTATCCAATTGGTTGGTGACAGGTGGCACCAACACGGTAGGACCGCACTCACCCTTCTTTTAACCGGTGTTATTCTTGTTTTCCGACCTAACCGCTAATGGTAAATAAATTAGCCTTTATTTGTATTGGGAGTTTTTTAAATCATAAAATTTGAGTTGTCATAAAAAAAAGAAATTGATTTATTACATGGAGTGTTTATATTTTCTTTATTCATAAAAATATAAGATAATAGAATTTATATTAGTGATGCATTCTACTTAACCAATTGAGTTAAACTTGAGGGGTAGAATATTTATATATGAATCTAATTCAGTTAAAATCAAAAATAAAAATTAAATAAATTTAAAAATAAGGCTCTCAATTATTATTGGGATCTAACTATATGTGAGTATTGTAAACTTCTTAATACTATGTTCAATTCTCACAGATAAAAATAAAGACTTGTAACTCATTAATGAAAAAAGTTTCACACAAACTATTAAGATGGAAAGCTCAACATTTTTCTCTATATAGAGATTGATGTTAGCTAAGTCCATAATTCAAGGTATATTAATATACACTATGATGTCAACTTAGATCCCAAAAAATGTGTTAAATGAGATACAAATTGTACAACGGGCATTTATATAGGGTGATTAGGTGAACCAGAGAGCACATGCTGTTAAGTGAGATACAATGATGTTACAAAATAATTAAGGAGGAGTAGCTATGTGCAACCTACATATGATGAACGAAGCATGCTTAATGAAACTAGGATAGACTCTCAAATCAAGGACAGATAGCCTTTAGTGTGATGTGACAAAAAAAATATAACCAAGACAATTTAAAAGGAAATACTATTATAGTGCATGCAATAGATTCCAAGCTCTAGAAAATTTTACCTAAACTTTGGCAAAGATTTGGATAATCTAAAGTTTGAGCAATTCGAGATGACACGTGAATTAATGCATGGAATGAAAAATGGTTAGGAAACTAGAAAAGTCTAGCTAATTTTACCTCAACAATTCTAAAGAGTGGGAGCAACATGAAAGTGCGTGATCTAGTAGATGAAATAGGTAATTGGAATATTGGTCAATTGGACATGTTGCTTTCAACTAAAGTTATACAGCATATAACCCCTATTTTGCCTCCTAATGCAAATAATGACAAAGATAAGAGTTTATGGCCACGAATAAGTTAGGTGGTTTCGCTATATCTAATACATATAAGATCCTCACTAAATTCCACCAAATGGAGACTATTCAAGACTAAAAGGAAATTTGGAGGTCCCATACCATTGAGAGGATTCGAGCATTTATTTGGTAAGTTAAATATGATAAACTAATCACTAATTAGATAAGAGTGAGATTAGGCGTGAGTGATCCTAACTACAAGGTTATCTTACCATAGTAGAATCAACTTTGCACATCCTTAGAGATTTCTCCCTTGCATCCTAATTATGGTGTCATCTCATTAGGATTGAATGTCGTAGCAATTTCTTTGATAGGGACCTTCAATCATGGATCTATTTTTACATAAAAAAAGGAAGTTGGTCGAGAGGATCTCACCCCTTGGCCAATTGTATGGGTTGCAAATCATGAAAACGCAGATTTGAAGTGTGGACTGTCTCTTGGTGTCCAAAAGGATAGGTTTTGAAAGATGGACTTTCGTCCGGAAACGTAGATTTGAAAGATAGACTTTTTTCAACATAGATTTGAAGGGTGGACTGTCTCTTGGCATCCAAAAACGCATATTTGAAGGGTGGATTTCACAGATTTGAAGGGTAGACTATCGTCCGAAAACGCAGATTTTGAAGGGTGGACTATCTCTTGGCATCCAAAGAGTAGGTTTTGAAAGATGGACTTTCGTCCGAAAATGCAGATTTGAAGGGTAGACTATCTCTTGGCGTCCAAAAGCATAGGTTTTAAAAGATGGACTTTCGTCCGAAAATGCAGATTTGAAAGATAGACTTTTGTCAACACAGATTTGAAGGGTGGACTGTCTCTTGTCGTCCAAAAACGCAGATTTGAAGGGTGGATTTCGCAGATTTGAAGGGTAGGTTGTCGTCCAAAAACACAAATTTTGAAGGGTGGACTATTATCCGAAAATGCAGATTTTGAAGGGTGGACTGTCTCTTGGCGTCTAGAGCATAGGTTTTGAAAGATGGACTTTCGTCCGAAAACGTATATTTGAAGGGTGGATTATCTCTTGGTGTCCAAAAGCATAGGTTTTAAAAGATTGGACTTTCGTCCGAAACACAGATTTGAAAGATAGACTTTTGTCAACACAGATTTGAAGGGTGGACTGTTTCTTGGTGTCCAAAAATGCATATTTGAAGGGTGGATTTTGCATATTTAAAGGATGGATTATCGTCCAAAAACGTAGATTTTGAAGGGTGGACTGTCGCCCAAAAACGCAGATTTTGAAGGGTGGACTGTCTCTTGGCATCTAGAGCGTAGGTTTTGAAATATGGACTTTCGTCCGAAAACGCAGATTTGAAGGGTGGACTATCGTTCGAAAACGTAGATTTTGAAGGGTGGACTGTCGTCCGAAAACGCAGATTTTGAATGGTGGACTGTCTCTTGGCGTCCAGAGCGTAGGTTTTGAAAGATGGACTTTCATCCGAAAACGCAGATTTGAAGGGTGGATTGTCTCTTGGCATCCAAAAGCATAGGTTTTGAAAGATGGACTTTCGTCCGAAAATGCAGATTTGAAGGGTGGATTTCGCAGATTTGAAGGGTGAACTGTCTCTTGGCGTCGAAAGCGTAGGTTTTGAAAGATGGACTTCCATCCGAAAACTCAGATTTGAAGGGTGGACTGTCTCTTGGCGTCCAAAATCATAGGTTTTGAAAGATGGATTTTTGTCTGGAAACGCAGATTTGAAAGATAAACTTTAGTCAACACAGATTTGAAAGATAGGGGCGAAACTCGAAGCAGAACGGAGTCGATTAGATTGAACCTGGTACAGAGCCAAATGTTGATATGGGAGATAACATGAAGTCCGATTGGTTGGACTCGACACAAAGCCAGAAGTTGGTGCTAGAAACAACACGGAGTCGGATTGGTTGGACTCGGCATAGAGCCGAAAGTTGACAGTCATGAATTGAAATTGGCACAAAGCCGGATTGGATGACACGAATTCATGAATTAGAGTCGGTACGGAGCCGAAAATGACACGGTCATGAATTGAAATCAGCATTGAGCCGGATTGAATGACACAGAGTCATGAATCAAAATCGGCAGAGAGCCAGAATGCAAGGATCGACACATCTTAAGGGAATGATTGTGGGAAGGTATGCATGGGTGTTGTATGTATGGTGTGCTAGAACGTATGTATGTGTACGAAACTGTTTGAGATTTTTATTGTATGGGAGAATGGATATTTGGATGCTTGAAATGCATGGATTTTTGACGTATTGCTAGATTCATGGAGGTTTGACGGGGATTGCTTAATATGTTTGATATGAATTGGCGAATGCTTAGATGCTTGACGTGAGTGACTAGATGCATGGATGTTTGACATGAATGAATTGGATGCCTAGATGTTTGACATGAATGACCGAATGCATGGATGTTTGACATGAATGACTGGATGTATGAATGTTTGACATGAATGAACTGGATGCATGGATGTTGGATGTTTGACGTGAATGACTAAGTGTTCGTAAGGTATAGATTGTATAAGGCGATGGGAAGATGTGGAGTATGGATGTTGTACAGGGCATGAGCGTTTCGTAGGGATAAGTCCTTATTTCCCTACAGCTTCACTATCCCGAGACTCATGGTGGAGGCTGCTAGGTTTCTTTTATTTTAGTCCTGACGTTAGGAACGTGCAAGATGTTGTTGCCATTGTGTCACCTTGTCATTGCTCATACTTTGAGACCAGTTAGAGACTCACTGAATTGGGTGATTTAAACACTTTTCATTTTAACTGTAATGCTTCTCTTTGAATTCTCCATTTTTGGAAGGATTATGGTGAGGAGATGGAGGGTGTTTTTACTGTCTAATGAAGGAATTTATGTGGGGTGAATGGATTTGGATAATGTTATGTTCTCATGTATTCATTTTGAAAAGTCCATTAACCAGCCTTTGAGGATAAGTTGGATATTTCTATGACTGGGTTGTTGTTTCTGTTTGGCCACTTTTGCCCCCTACTTTGATGCTTGGTGGCTTCCCCCCAATATTACAATTTTTGCCTAGACTATCCTTTTTGGGTCTTCAGTCTTTGCGAACTTTTGATTTTTTTGGACTCGAACTTTTGCCTAGGTTGTGATTTTGGGTTTTCAACCTAGTGAGTCACTCCTTTTTCTATTTAATTTTTCTTTATGATTCTGACTTTTGCCTAGGCCATTTTTTGAGTTTTTGGTTTAGTGAATCACTTTTTTTCTTTTTGTTTTTATTCTTGGGGGACAGTCAAGTGGCTAGATGCTTGAGATTTATAGGTTACCCTTATTATCCTTGTCTGTTTGATTGATGGAATAATCAAAATTGAAACTGAGATAAGCATTTAGAGATGATTTTTTTTGGTGTTTTGATTTGCTTTAAATGTGGAAAGAGATATGAAAGAAAGCATGGAGAAAAGGAGCATTTCAACTAATTTGAAAAGGATTAAAACTACAAAGCATGAGGCTCTTCCTGATCAAAGCTCGATTATACTTTTTTTTTTGCAGAGGTCGAGCTGGTTCGTGGAGTCGGCATTTGGAGGTATAGGGCTGGAGGCGTCAGGTTGCTTCTTCTCCTTCCTCCGAGTTAGGAAATTCATTTGGATGGGATATGGCTACCTCTGGCACAATTTTTCCTGTTCTCATCCTTGCCTCGATCCTTTATTCGATGAGGACTAGATCCGAAAAGTTTGACACCACATTTCCCATCATTTTCTCATAGAACGGCAAGTGAAGTGTGTCATTAAATATCGTTGCCATTTCATTTTCGGATAGAGGAGGCTGGATGCGGGCAGCTAATTCCCTCCAACGTTGGGCATATTCTTTGAAGGTTTCCCTTTCTCCTTTCACCATGTTTTGTAGCTAAGAGCGGTTTGGAGCCATGCCCATGTTGTATTTGTATTGGTTAAGGAATCTTTCCGCCAAGCTTCTCTAGGTTTCGACACAGTCTCGCTTCAGTCCCAGATACCATCTGAGAGCCATTCTAGTAAGGCTCTCTTGGAAGAAGTGGATTAACAATGCATCATCATGGGCATGCGGAGCCATCTTCCTGCAATACATGGTGAGATGGCTTTTTGGACATGTAGTCCCTCTGTATTTGTCAAATGTTGGTAGCTCAAACTTGGGAGGAATGATAATGTTAGGAACTAAGCATAAGCCAGCTGCATCAAAATCGGATTGCTTAGCTCCTTCCAAGGTGTTTAATCTTTCTTTAAGGAGCCGTAACATTCTGGCGGATTGGAAGTCTTCACCTTGAGGGGGTATGAGATGAGCACGAGATGGAATGAATGTTTGGCTCTACTGTTGACCCGAGTCTAAGGCAGTATGGTGGGGGGTGACTTGAGGTGGCTCTGATGCCCCCTAGTTGCAGTTTTGCATGGATTCTAGCCTCTCTATGATCTGACCCACTCATGCTTTTAGTTGGTTAATATCATCCCTTAAAGCCTCTTGTTGTTCTACTAAATTCCTCATGGCTGCCTCCATCCGTTTTGCCTTAGGAATTGCCTCGTAGGGGTGTTTTTGAACTTGGTCCCTGCTTCTTTATTGGTTCAGTTTGGCTTGTTAGTAAGTAATGGGATGCAGATGTGATAGAATGCAATCTAAACTTAAATGCATGATAAATGCAAATTGTGATGCATGCTATATTTTTTTGTTGGTTTTCTTTTTTTTTTTTTTTTTTTTGGACCAATGGAGATGGACAAGGCCAGAACTGCATTGAAAACGATGCTGGGTCGGTTTTTGGAAATGACACGTGGATGGAACAAGATTTGGGAAATGGCACGAAGCCAGCTTAAAGTGTAAACAGCATGGAGCCAAGACAAAATGGAAGACATGGAACTGTCATGGAGCTGGGACAAAATGGAAGGGACGGAACCAACATGGAGCCAAGAAAACTGGAAGATACAAAGCCGGCGTGGAGCCAGTATTGATAACATGGTGAAATGGATTCGGCATATAGGAATATAAAACCAGTGTTTTGAATTTTGGTAGAAGTTGGAGGTATGAGTCCCCTTAGGTGTCTTAGAGCAGGTGGTTCGGCCTACTGAAGTCTAAGTCCATTAAAGGATTCTTGCTTTGATGGGAATGATTCTACTTTTACTCACTTTGGCCTCCATAACTCAATACCCTTGTTATAAAGTCCCCATAAGCAGGAAGTGCATCCTGGATATGGATATTTACAATAAGATCACGTTTTGGATGAAACTTTCGCGATGTTCAAGTGGGAGGAAACCCCAAATGACTACCACTATTCATCCCCACTCTCTAAGTTTCACACATAGACCTGGGTATAAGGCCCCACTTAGGTTTTATGTATAGTGCATTGTGCATTAACTTAGCCCCCCATCCTGCAAAAACAAACTTCAGCAAGTATTATCAGAGTTTGACTTATTGCATGCAACAACAACATATACAAATTAAACTAAGCATATATGTAATACACCACAAAACAAAACATTGACGAAGAAGTCATTTATGTCATGCATCTAGTTATGGGTTTGACTCTCTAAAAACAAATCCCCAATGGAGTCACCATCTGTCGCAACCTGAGGCACGACGGGTCCGGCGAAAAATAAATTTTATTTGTTTTCATCCTTATTTTGAGAAGATAAAAACAAATGGAGTCGCCACCAGTATTTTTATGGGAAACACTAGGAAACCATAAAATGGATAAGACAAGTTTGTAAATCAGAGTTTGGGTTCAAGAATCGATTACGCATAGGGAATGCTAGACTCCTAATACGTCTACCATAAGGTAGTTGCCCTGACCAGATGCATGAAATAAGATGACTTCTAAATTATGGTATATGCTTTTTAAATGGAAGATATTTACAAGGGATGAGTGGGTAGACTATCCGTTGGCATCCAAAAGCTTGGACGTTGGAGTATGTATTGAACTTTGACAGGAATTGCCTCTTATCGAATCTGAGTCCTCCTGAGTCCGAAGTCTGTCTAGGGTCTATCGGGGTCTGTCTAGGGTCTATCCAAGGTCTGTCCAAGGTCTGCCGAGGTCTATCCAGGGTTTGGCCGAGGTCTGTCCAGGGTCTGGTCGAGGTCTAGCTGAGATCTGTCCAAGGTCTACTGAGTCTGGGATTTGCTGATTTCGAGATCTGTCGAGGTTTATCCAAGGTTTGTCCAAGGTCTATTCGGGGTTTGGCCAAGGTTGAGGTCTGCTAAGGTCTATCCAGGGTCTGTCTAGGGTCTGCCCGGGGTCTGAGTGATAGCAAAATTTTCTGTTGATAGAGACTTTTTCCTTGCTTCTAATGTTGCCCACTCGCTTTCTCAGTTTTTAGGGGGTCCCATCTCCTTCTCGTGCTCCTTCTATCACCGTTTTCTTCCTCGAAGAATTTTAGCAGTGTCTCTCCTCCTACAAAGAAATTCCACAACCCCCTTTTCTTCCTCTCCCAAATTTTCAGCCCCCCCCCCTCCATCCTCCATTTAAACGCGGGTCCTTTTATAAGCGCACCTCTCACCCGTGGGTCATCATCATGAATCTTCAAGGAGATCTCCCCCATTAATGCGTTGACATTGGCTTCCTCGATTTTCATCTCAAAGCTGCTTCCGCATCTCCGCTTTTCTGTATAGTGGCAAAGTTGAAGGTGACCTCTCGTAGAAGTCAACGTCTGCTTTTTCCCTCGCACGCCTGCCCGAGATGGGAAAAGGTGCACCTACTGTTGTCTCCTCTGCTTTTTCTGCTTTTTCCTGCTGCATCCACTTTTTAATTTTTAAATTTTGTTCGTTTTCGCTGACGCAGACCAGACAAAATTGGGGTATGATAGTGATCAGAAGAGGAGCTTGAGGGGTCACCATTGTATTTATTAGGGGGAACCACGTTGAGGGCACCATCGCATTAATGAAGCTCGGTGAGGAGTCACCGCATCAATGGTGGGAGATCTCCGCGAAAGATTGAGAGGATAGGAAATTGACCTATAAAAGGGTTAGTGTTGAAGGGAAAAGGGTTAGCTTTTGAAAAAAAAAGAGGAAGATAATAGGGAGGGAAGATAGTGAAACCCAGCTAGCTTTCGCGCCAATACGGGTTGTATAGTGGCAGAGAAACAGGGAGGCTATGGGCTTGATGCAAAGGCAATGGCACATGACCCTAAAGGCTTGTATTACAGCCCAACCATTGGGGTGAAGTTGAGTTGAAGCCACACCAATATCTAGAGAACATATGCTTCATGTGTGTTGAAGGGGATAGTCACTCCTTGATCCTTGATCATCGTCTCATACAAGTAGACGAAGTCTTCCTCCCCATCCTTCATGGAATGATAAACCTACTCCTCACTAGGACAATGTTCTAGGGTAAAATCATCTACTATTTTGTTTGCCACCCACACCACACTTTTCACAAAAGCGTCAACGATCATGCAAGAGAATATAATGGACTTGTAAGCCCTAACCTCCTTACTCACCTAGTCAAAGTGTTCCTGGGCAGAAGCTTTTTTCACTAGAGAAACAACGAGAGTAGTGCCATGAGGAGAAGTGACCTTGGCTACTGCTACAGATTCAGGGACGACATCCAAAGGCCCCTACCCAAAGAATTGAGAAACAGAGACATGATCTAAGGTAGACGAAGAGGAGTTAAGCTCCTCTAAACCTAAAATCCTCTCAGAATGGCTCTCTGAACCTAAACTCATTGTACTTGTTATTCAAGGGAGAAGGTAGCAAGATGAGAGAAGGCAAAGGTAGGGGAAGCACAAAAGCAAAGACAAGAAGGCCAGAGAAAAAGTGAAGGACATCAAGGGACGATGCCCTATTTATATGGAAGTTGGGCCTTCAAAGAAACACAAGCCCAACCCATTTGCAAAGTGTATCAATCATGCTTCAAGAACCCAAGAGTCGCCAAAAGGCACGTTTAATGGTCACGTTACCCAAGGGTGGGGAAGGTAGACTGCGAACTCAATGAAGACAAGTAAAATGGGGGTTTTTAGTAGTGAAAAGTAAAGTTGCAAAAAGGAAAAGATTAACTAGAAAAGTAAAAGCTACCTACGATTACTACAACTACTGAACATATATTTATCATAGCACTGTCCAAAGTTATCAATTAGCTAGTTTTAGTTTCATTCCTACTATGTAAGCAATTCCTTACCAACCCAAAATCCTAAGATAATCGCCTAACATTTGTCCATTGCCTACTGAGGGCTTACATAATTAGGCCTCGAGTTTGGTATGGATTACGCTCGTGGTTGATGTAGGTTATCTATTGATTACCTATAATGTTGTTAGAGCAATTCCGATCGGTCCCTAAAGTAACAAATTCTATTCCTACCATGCACAATTGTGACACAAGCAAGAACATATTATGCTAACAGGAGTTACAACATAGAAGTAAAGAAACGTTAGCCCCTTCATTGATTAACTAGTACAGTGATACATGAAATGTATGATTCGTGGAATGTGGACTCAGTTTCCCACGACAATCGCCAATGGTAGTTGTAGTGTTCCACCTAAGATGGACAGGTACAAGGGGGTTGAATCACTAAGTAGTGTGCCAGTGAGCCTTGATAGTCCTCTCTTAGCAATCAACCGCTACCGGGAGACTGATCCTGCATCCATTCGATCAATTGGACATCATATTGAAGCACCATAGAACAAAGAGGAGTGAAGTGAAAATAGAGGTGGACGATGGAGTGTGTGTGTATATTTGGCAAAGCTTCGCTAACCTATGAACTTAGCTATACATCCTTATCTATACATGTATCTACTAACTAACTCTATAACAGAAATAACTGAATTAATTGTTTGACATAACAGAAATAACGGAAATAACAACTAATAACTAATTCCTTAAATGACCATGTGCTAATTCACAATTGTCCACATGCTCAAAATTGCCAGAATTTAGAATCGATCTTTGATGCCAGGATGGATCCGGACGAATGGGAGTCAGCATCTACAGTCGTCATCCGATTTAGAGTCGATGTCCGCTTTGAAGTTGGTATCCGGGTAAGAGTTGGCATGCACTTTGGAGTCGGCATCCAGATAGGAGTCAGCATGTGCTTTGGAGTTGGCATCCTCTTTGAAGTTGGCATATAGATAGGAGCGCTTTGGAGTCGGCATTCGATTTGAAGTCGGCATTTGGATAAGACTCGGACATGGAGTCGGCTTGTGGAGTCGGCTCTACAAGAGTCAGCATGCGGAGTCAGCATCCGACTGCTAATGATAGAGTTGGCATTGCAGCATCGACTTTATTTGGCCGGGATGCTTCCAGCCTTAGTTGGGACGACTTTGATCTGAAGTCGACTTCATCTAGTTGTGATGCTTCTAGCCTCAGTTGGGATGATTTCGTTTTAGAGTTGGCTTCATCCAGCTGGATGCTTCCGACCTTAGTTGGGACGACTTCGATTTGGAGTTGGCTTCATCTGGACTCCATTTTGACCCGCAAAATGAGATTATTCTTTTTGTTAGCAAAAATCAGCAAATTAGCATAGATTTGTATTTTTCCTATTTTAGCCTTGGAAATCTGAATCTTAGCCAATACGTGATTATTAACTACAAATTAGAGTCTATTCCACCCTTCTTAAGACCTTGTAAGGTGTCTAAAATATGAATTATCACTCATCAATGTGACCCTTGGGAAACCCTTACCTACCAAAATTCAAATTAAGACACCACTTCAAAATTAATATGGCTCCACGGAAAAATCAAGCCAACTCAACTCCGTGTCGATTCTAATTTTGGCTCGTGCCGATTCTAATCCCCTGGCTTTGTCTCGATTCCAATTCCAACTTCGTGCCGATTCCAATCCCTGACTCCGTGCTGATTCCAATTCTAGCTCCAAGCCGATTCCAATTCCGGCTCTGTGCCAATCCCAATTCTGGCTCCGTTCCAATCCTAATCGGGCTCCATGTCGTTTCCAATCTCGGCTTCGTGTCGATTCCAATCCCTGGCTTTGTGTCGATTCCATTGTTGGCTCTGTGTCGATTCTAGATTCAATCCGATCTAGTACCAATTCCAAGTCCACATCGAATCTTTACATGTCCTTAAGCTGTTAAGATGAAGATCATCTTATCTGGTCAAAGCACAAGTAAAGAGGGCGCAATTGTGGACTCCTATTTTTGTTCGCATCCTCAGGATGTAAAAAGAAAAGAAAAGAAAATAAACAAAAAGAAAAGAAAAAGGAAAAATGATAATGAGGCAAATAAGAAAGCATGTCCCAAAGGGCTCATGCTTTCCCAATCTACCTTGAGTTGGTAGTGGTAGCGGGCAGCTCCCTACTGTCCCCTCACTTTTAAAAAAAGGCCGCCTCTGCCCGACACCCTCGAGAAATCAAGGGCAAAAAGTAACTTTTCGACACGGTGATTAGAAGAGGTGCTCAAGGCGTCACCACCGCATTTATTAGGAGTAACTCTGCAGAAGGCACCGTCGCATTAATGAAGCCCTATGGGAAGCCACCGCATTAATGGTGGGAGATCTCCTCGAAAGATTAAGAGGAGGAGAAGTTGGCCTATAAAAGGGTTAGTATTGAAGAGAAAAGAACTGGCTTTTGAAAAACAGGAGGAAGATAATAGAGAGCAATAATGGTGATACGAGAGAAACGAGGTTAAAGCTGGTTTCCTTGTGTGACGACGACGACACTATTAGAAACTAGGTGAACATTTTTGAAACTCCCTTTCAGTTCAAATACACAATATAACTGCATTTTGTCTAGGTTGGCATCTTACTCTCACCGACTCCTAGTTGGCATCTTACCCTCACCGATTCCTAGTCGACATCTTACCCTCATTGACTCCTAGTCAGCACCTTACCCTTGCCAACTCCTAGTCGGCATCTTACCATAACCGACTCCTAGTCGGCACTTTATCTCTGCCAACACTTAGTCGATATCTCCATACAGTCAATTTGGTACCCTCACCGACTTCTAGTCAACATCTTATCTCCGCCAACACTTAGTTGGTATCTCTTTCCCATTTAGCTCTTAAGCCTCAGCCAGAACTATATAAACTTTGAATTCTCCATTGCATTAGGAGATACTAGGAGAAAGAGACCACTCTTGTCAAGTTCAAAAAAACAAAATATACACTATGGGACCCCTATTCCGTTCGGGAAGACAAAAAAGGACAAACAACCTATACAACCTCACTTTTTGCTCTTGTGCAACCTCTACTTTGCACTCACGACCCGCTTTTTGCTTTTGCACCTTCTCCTCTACACTCGGGCCTCCACTTTCTTCCCCTGACTCACAGCCCCCTCCCCCATGCTGTGGGACCTATTTTCTGCTCAAGGACAACAAAAAGGAGGCACGCAACAAAGCACGACTAAAAAGGAGAGGCAAGAAGAGGAAGGAAGAATGGTAGTTTAATTATTCTTCCTAAAAGAAGAAAATGGCAAGGGAGATGGGCCTGTACTGGTAGCCAAGTCCCTCCCGGCTGGTTGAGCCACGATCAGTACCTCCGTCTGACATACCATTTTGCACCTGACCTGTTAGGGAGGCAGAGCCTAAACATACCATTTTGCCCCTAATGTGTCCTTGACGCCCTTTGTCATAAGCTAGAGGACAAATCATAGGAGAAAAAAGGAAAATAGCAGAGGAATCAAAGGATCCATGAAGGAGGGGCACGCAGCTAATTTTGTTGCAAACCAGAATGGTAACCTATGGAGCGGCCTATAAAAGGCCAAAAACGAAGAGAGAAAGGGTCGAAAGTTTGGAAAGTCAAAGGAGATAAAGAGATTATCTTGAGTGCGGTAACCTTGAGTTCGAGAAATCCCAGAGATCCTAGAGAGAATCTATGAGCAATCGTTCCTAGAGGAGACGTAAATCAAAGGGAACCACATGTTAACATCAAAGAGAGATCAAGGGAGTTGACTCCTGGATACTAGGTTAGCTACTGATACTCAACGGACATGCCTACTCATAAGTTAACATCGAATAGCTTAATATTGCAAACTGTGGTTTGTTTCCAAATCGTCCTTGTACCGAGGAAGCTGGAGTTGATTGAGAGTCGGCACTCTCTGTTACAACTTGATAGTCTCTCTTGCCCTTGCCACATTGACTGTCATTCAATGCATGAAATAGCCAACATATAATTGACACCCAACCATGCCGAGTCAGTCTCGATCCCTCCTTTTTGTTTTCTAAAAACCATAAGCTATATTCACTCTAGAAGCCAATGCACTTCCTTCATTCAGCCTAGTAACTGGCTATAAGTCATGGGTCGACACCAACTCCGGCTCATGTGTAGTAGAAATAGAGACTAACTGAGAGCCAGCGCTCTTTGATCTAACTCTAACATCTCGAATCATACACTTATCGAGTTAGCACTCTGACTCGGTAGAGATGATCTTGGCTCCCTTCCACACCTATGTGACCAAGTCGGTCTCAGCTCCCTTCCATTCCCATGGGACTGAGTCAATCTCGGCTCCCTCCTAGTATTTACCCTTAAATAATAGTCCACCTCTTCCTTAATCACCTTTGGACGTGATGAGTCATATTTTATACACCTTACAAGGACCTAAGATGAGTGTTTCAGGATCATTTGGTGCTTAAGAATCGAGTCTTAGCTAAGATTCATATTATGAACCTAGAAATAGGGAAAGTATAAATCTATGGTAATTTGCAGGTCTTAGCTAATAAAAGATTCATTCCTTTCTACAGGCCAAATTGATCTCAGCCTATCAAGAGTCTCAGCTTAGGTGAGTCGCCTCAGCCAGACCGGCTCCTTCCCGGACCAGCCGACTCTACAGTCCAGTAGCCCAATAAGGAGTAGCCTATTGCACTGTCCACGTAAGGCATCCCAGCTCAAGTGCCAATAAAACTCCGAGTCAGCTTAGCTGCCATGTCACTTTGGAGAAGCTTGCAGCACAAGTTACGCAAGGGTAGAATAGGGAGTTCAACTTGTAATTATGTTAGGTGTCGTTAGCTAGCTTGTGCAGCAAGGTCCAACTCATGTATATATAAGAAGAGTTGGGCACATTTAATGGTTGTTGAATTCAAACTTTATCCCATACACGTTACGTTCCATCTTTCTCGCACACACTTTCCATCTTCATGGTGGTACACTGTGCCTTCTTTGGTATTTCTCTCTATTGAGGAAGCACAGGTTAAGGACTGAGAGGCCGAAGGTTGTCAAAGGGGTCTGCTTGGCTTGCCATCGCACTCTGGTGGACCTGATCTTTAGCGCCTTGGCTAATAGAGGTGAACCATCGCTGTTCGACCATGGTGATCATCGTGGAAGACAGATCCACTGAATTCACACCATGTGTTTGTATTTCGTTCCTAATAATATGAGTAGTTTCTGATTCCAATCTCTTGTTTGTGATTCCTGCATTTTAATCCGCTTGTTGTGTCGCGATTGCATATAGTAATGTGGAAGAACGTTGAACTAGGCCAATTGGAATAGATTTGACAATTACAATAGGTAATCAATTAGGGAACCTAATAGAGAATCTAAAATCAACTATGAACTTAATCCCTGCCAACTGATGAGGTAACGATTGTGTAAATCCTGGGTATGGCAATGGAGAAATGTTTGGCAATCGTCATAAGGAAACCTAAGGTTGATATGGAATGTGAACGTGAGTGAACGAACCAGAACCAACTTGATTGTTAAGACTTAACATGAACATAGTAGTAGTAGTAGAAGTAGTTTAGTTTAACTGCATTTATATTCTTAGTTCAATTGCTGTTTTACTTACCTTAACCAACCCCCCTACTTCCTGCATTTTAGTCTGAAATAGAGTTAGTCCAACTTTGTTGCGTTTGTTTGTGCTTAGCCGAGACCGTGTCGGATAAGGCTCTACCGAGACCATATCGGACCAGTCTCTACCGAGAGCAACTCGGCACCTAGCCAAGAGCGAGTCTGCATTCTACACTTGAGTTCTGCAATACTTAGTTTTTGCACAAAGTCATAATTGAGGATACTGTGTCCTTGAGAGAATTCGACCTAGGGTTGACTATACTATAATTAACTTTAGTTTATTTGATGCGCATTGAGACGACTAAAAACGAGCTTATTAGGACGCCAATGGATAGTCCATCCCTTTCTACTTTCGAAACACACATAGCCTTGTTGACATATAATAGGCACTCTAGCTGGCCGAGTTAGTCCCAGCCACCACCACTTCAACTATGCTGAGTCGGTCTCGGCACCCTTCCACTTCAACTGGCTGAGCCGGTCTCGACCCTCCTCACTTCAAATGACCAAGTCGATCTTAGCCCTCCTACCCTTTAACCGTCCCTACCTTAAGAATGATGTAAACTTTGACTTCTCCATTGCAGTAGGAGATATGTAGGAGCAAGAGGCAACTCTTGTCAAGTTATTCATCTAAGAAACCCCAAAAACATCCTTTATTCATTCCTTGTAAATATACTCCATTCTTAGAAAGGCATAAATCATAACATAAGAGTCACATCTCATTTCATGCATCTAGTTACGGAAACTATCTTCTGATAGATATGGTGGGATACTAGTGATCCCTATAGGTAACCGACCCCCGAGCCCATACCTTGATTCCAAATCTACCTCATCCAACCCAAGGTTTCTTGGCGTTTTTCATAAAAATGTCGATGACGATTCCAACTGTGCCGAGTCAGTCTCGGCACTCTAAATGAGTCAACTCGAATTTGACTCTAATTGTGTCGAGTTGGTCTCGGCACTCTATTCAGCCGAGTCGGTTCTGACTCTGTACTCCCTATTCCTTCCCCAAAAGGGACTTGGATCCCATTCTCAATCACCATCTATTTTTTGCCAACCCCACCTCGCGGTCCAGGTTGTGACATACACCCTCTCCCATTCTGTAAATACGTCCACTTCTGTTTATGTCTGAAAGGTAAAACTATAGTTTAGAAGTCATCACTCATTTCACGTATTTAGTTAAGGTAATCGTCTTATGACGGACGTTGTAGGGTGCTAGTACCTTCCTTACGCGTAAAGGATTTGCGAACCTAAAATCTGATTCCAAAAACCAGCCTTACCCAACCAAAGGTTTTCTGGTGATTTTCCTTGAAAATGTTGATGGTGACTCTAGAGGCAAACCCTTGGATAGCATGCAACACACTACACAACTCACACACTAAGAGGGGCCCTATACCTGGGCTTGAGTATAACCTAAGGAGTTAGAGGCAAGTAGTGGTAGCCATTTTAGGGATTTCTCCCTACTTGGACATCGTGAAAGTCTCATTTAGAGTGTGATCCTCTTGCAAATATCCAAATCATGGATGTATTTCCTATTTGTGGGGACTTTGCAAGGCAGATACTAAGCTCCAGAGGCCAATAAGTAAGAAATAGAACATTTCCTCGGCAAGGATCAATTCACAAGCATAGAGCCGATAGGCCTTGGTCACCCACTAAGATCTGTAAGACAATTGAGTTATACCTCTCGATAAAATTATCATGGGATTAAGGACATACTTCAAGTTTTTGCTTACTTTCATACCCTCATGCATCATCCCATTCATACATGAAATTTTGGTGAAATTTTGATGAACTGTTCTAATGATAAGAAATTTTTTAAAGAGAGGGAATTGACATTGGACCAAAAAGAGAGACACGAGGTACCCTGCTCGTCAAGGTTAAAGTACCTGAGTTCTAGTCATTAAAACAGTTTGATAACCTCCTGAAAGGAAGTACACACCAAACCTTCAAAACACAGTTTGGAAAGGTCTTAGATTTAATAAAAATAGAAGTTCAGCCAGAAGCCTTGTCCGCTTTGACACAATTTTATGACCTACTAATAAGTCATATTTTATATACCTTACAAGGACTTAAGATAGGTGCTCTTGAGATCATTTTGTGCTTAAGAATCACATTTTATCTAAGATTCATATTATGAACCTAGAAATAGGGAAAGTATAAATCTATGCTAATTTGAGGGTCTTAGCTAATAAAAGATTTCATTCCTTTTTACAGGCCAAATTGACCTCAGCCCATCAAGAGAGTCTCGGTCCAAGAAAGTCGTCTCGACTAGACCGACTCCTCCTAGGACCGACTAACTCTACAGTCCAGCCTCCCAAGTGGACCCAATCAAGCAGCCTAATCAAGCGACCCAGTCTAGGCACGCCTAGCTTAGCTACCACGTCACCCTTGGAAGAAGCTTGCAGCGCAAGGAGAATCATTAGGAGGGTAGATTAGGCAATTCAGCTCTGTAATTCTGTTAGGGAAGTTTGTTAGGTGTAGCATGCGTCACAAGAGACCTAGCTCATGTATATATAGGGAACGTTGGGCATGTTTTAGTTGTTGTTGAATTCAGAATTATAATCGCATCCATTGTACTCCATCTTCTCGCTCGTGTTTCCATCCCTACGATGGTGCATGGTGCTATCAGAGGTGTCTCTCTCGATCGAGGAGGTGCAGGTCAATAATTGAGAGGCCAAAGGTTTTCAAAGGAGACCGCTTGGCTTGCCATCGCACTTTGGTGGACCTAATCCCCAACGTCTTGGCTATCAACGGTGAACCATCATCATCCTTCCATGGCGATCGTTGTGGAAGGCAGAATCATCGAATTCACACCCTTTGTTTGTACTTTGTTTCTAATAATATAAGTAGCTCCAATTCTAATCTCTTGGTTATGAATCCTGCATTTTAATCTGCTTCTCCATGTTGTAATTACACATTCTTAAGTATGCAAACGTTAAACTAGGCCGATCGGAACCAGTTTAACAACTTAAGTAGGTAATCGATTAGAGAACCTAAAATCAACTCCAAGCTTAATCCCTACCAACTGATGAGGTAGCGATTGTGTAAATCCTCGGTATGACAATGGATGAATGTTTGGCGATTATCATAAGAAGAATCATAGGTTGATTGGGAAACATAATCTTGAGTGAAAGAGTTGGAACCGACTTGCTTATTGGAACACAGCATGAATACATCAGTAGTAGTAGTGGTAGTCTATTTTAAATTGCATTTATTTTCTTACTTAGCTTATTTTCTATCCTTATTTTACTAGCAACCAAAACCCCCCTTATTTCCTGTAATTTAGTCTAAGACCAAGTCTAGTCTGACTTTGTTGCGTCCATCCAAAACCGAGTCAGTCCCACTTGGTTGCGTTTGTCTGTGCTTAGCCGAGACTGTGTCGGATCCGTCTCTATCGAGATTGCATCAGACTAGTCTTTGCCGAGAGTAAGTCGACAGTCTACACTTAAGTGTTTTCTGTACTCTAGTTTTCACATTGAGTCATAATCGAGCGCACTGTGTCCTTGAGAGAATTTGACCTAGGGTTGACTATACTATAGTTAGCTTTAGTTTATTTGATGCGTTTAAAGACGACTAAATACGAGCTTATCAAATTGGCGTCGTTGCCGGGGATCGAGTTTCCTTTGTGTCTTTGTGTGCCAAAACTAAGTTAAGTCAAATCCTGAGTCTGTGGAATGTTGTGTTTGTCAATTGAGTCATAGAGTCTAAATTGAGTTTGTGTTTGTTTGATTTCGATTCTAGAATAATATAGCATGCTGAATATGTGTCAAATTTTTGTTGCGTATGTGTGTTGAATTTTGTTGCATGTGAACCTCGCTTTGAAAAAAAAACCAAACTAATAGTCATCTCTGCATCATTGACCTTATTTTCTTTTTTGCATAATTGATTTTGTTTTCTAATAACTACTTGTTTTCTATATGCTGATTTGCATAACTGACAATAACTCTTTTGCATAAGTAACTTGCATTTTTCTGCATAATTGATTTGCATTTTTCTGCATGATTTTGTATGATGCATGACTAGGAGTAGTTCTGACCCATTGTATGACTTAGATCCTGAGATAGAATTAACTTTACATAGGTTGAGAAAAGCTAGGAATATAGTGTAGTAAGTAATAGTAATAGTTCTAATTCTGTTTCTAGTTCTGACAATAGTAGCCCTGTTACTAACACTTATGATTCTGTTGAGTATAGTAACACAAACAATTTTGTAGAGCCGGAACAGATGGAGAACAATGATCAAACCTTGAAGGAGTTGGCTACACCGGATGTGGTGTACCAACCTTGGTGCATCCAGTATCCACAATTGCAACCTGCTCAAACATATGAACTGAAATATGGTCTTATACATTTGTGCCTAAATTTAATGGTCTTGTAGGAAAAGATCCTCACAAGCACTTAAAAGAATTCCATGTTGTTTGTTCCACAATGAGGCTGCAAGGGATACTGGAGAACTACATCAAAATGAAGGCGTTTCCATTTTCCTTGGATAGAGCTACAAAAGATTGGCTGTATTTGTAGTTGGTTCTCTTCAACACCTGGGGAGACATGAAACGTATGTTCCTGGATAAGTTCTTTCCGGCATCTAGAACCGCAACCATTAGGAAGGAAATCTGTGGGATACGATAACATTTTGGAGAAACTATGCATGAATACTGGGAAAGATTCAACAAGCTATGTGCCACATGTCCACATCATCAGATCAGTGAGCAATTGCTTATTCAACATTTCTATGAAGGTCTAACACTGATGGACCGAAGCATGATTGATGCTGCTAGTGGAAGAGCATTGATGGACAAGACACCAACAACAACAAGGCACCTGATCTCCAATATGGCGAGCAATACACAACAGTTTGGGATTAGAGGAGCCGGCCAATCCCGAATGGTGAATGAAATCGGTGCAGTTGATAACCTGAGACTGGAAAACCAACTGACCGAGTTGACATCACTGGTGAGGCAACTTGCTGTTGTACAACACCAATCAAGCATAGTAGCTAAAGTTTGTTGTATATGTACTTCTGTGGAGCACCCCACTAATATGTGCCCCACATTGCAAGAAATCGAGTCGGACCATCTACAGAGTGTCAGAGCAATAATTGGTTACCAGTGTGGGAAGAAACCGTAATAGAGTCGGCCATTTGATAATCAACAGTTTGGGAAGCAACCATTTCAGCCAGGGCTAAGTCAAGGGCCATATGCAGCTCAACAATTCGGACCTACCTCGAATGTACCTCAAGGTCAAACCGGTTATCGACAACCGACTCTACAATACCAGGTACCATCGTTCCAGCAGCAGCAACAATAGAGAGTGCTAACTCAAGGCAACTCACCATCTTTGAAGGACTTGATAAAGTAGTTAGCAACAAGCAACCTGGAGTTCCAGCAAACCATGAACTCCAGCAATATACAATTCCAGCAAAATGTTAATGCCACCATTCAAGACCTTAAAATGCAAATAGGACGGTTAGCAAACACTGTGAGCCATTTATAGTTGGCCGGATGTAGCAACCTACCTTCACAAACAATTCCGAATCTTAGAGGGAATGTGAGTGCAATCACTCTAAGAAGCGGTAAAGAATTTCCACAACCAACACCACAACAAATGTTGAGATCGATTGATGCCGACTCTGAGCCGGATGCCGACTCACAAATGCCCCAACAAGACAAGACTATCCCATTGCCATTTCCAGCTCAAACTCTCTCAATAAGGAAACCTGAAGTTGATGAAGAACTGTTGAGGATGTTTTGGAAGGTGGAAATCAACATTCCATGACCAGATGCCATAAAGCAGATTCCCAAGTACGAAAATTTCTCAAGGAATTGTGTGTGCACAAGAGGAAGAAGATGAAAGGAGGAGTGGAATTAGGAGGCATAGTGTCAACATTGACCAGAAATGTAGACTTCACTGTAGGAGCACAACAAGCACTGCCAAAGAAATGCCGAGACCTCGAAATTTTCTCTGTCCCATGCACCATTGGCGACTGTACCTTTGTCGTTGCCATCTTGGGGCTTAGAGCTTCAATTAATGTCATGCCAACGTCAATCTACAAATCCTTGAATTTTGGTGATTTGGAACCCACTAGGATGACAATACAGCTAGCAAATAGAAGTGTTGTTCAACCCTTGGGCGTTCTCAAAGATGTACTGGTCCAAGTTAATGAGCTAATTTTCCCAACCGATTTCTATGTGCTGGATATGGAGGATGAGACATTAGGGAAGGGATCTCTACCTTAATCTTGGGGCAACCATTCCTCATGACTTCTAGAACAAAGATTGATGTGCATGCCGGGACGCTCTCAATGGAATTTGATGACACCCTAGTGCAGTTTAATATTTTTAATGCTATGAAGCACCCCACCGAGGACCGTTCACTCTTTGGCATAGATTTGATTGATGAACTAGCTGTGGAGTGCCTTCAACTGGACAACAACGGTGAAGATATTTCAGATTTTGCTAGAGACACTTAATCATTTGACTGCTTAGGGTATATGATAGATGAGGTTGATTGTGATGAAATATGGGAAGTACATAATCTTTCCAACTCCGAGGATGATAACACTAACCTTGCTGACTTGAGTCAAGAAGCTGAATTGCTCAAGTTATTGGACCAAGTGTGCAAGCATGAGGACTCGAAGTGTTCAAATAATGCAGAAGTCCAAGTTGTTGAGACCAAAAAGCTATTCCCAGCACAAGTGGCAACAATGTTCATGACCGAGTATAAGTCGGCCAAAAGAGGCTGAGGCCGAGAGAAGGCCGAAGTCAACTCGGCTAGAAAGACAAGTGCCAAGGCCGGGCTAATGGTTTATAAGCGAGTGGTAAGTCATATTTCATCCACTACACAAGGTCTTAAGATGAGCACAATAGAATATGTTTTGTGACTAAGAAACTCATATTAGCTAAGATTCAGTTCATTGGCCTAGAAATATGAAAAATACAAATATGTGTTAATATAAGGACATTAGCTAATGGAATGTTCACTGTGCAGGTTGTAGCAGAGGTCTCGATCCATCCAAACCTAAGACCGAGCCTGACTCTCAACACAGTCGGTCGACTCTGAACCTCAAGTAGGATCTGCTTCGGACATCAAGACTGACTCCAGCAATCTCTAATATGTGGCATACAAAGAAGGTTACAAGAAGACCGTGACAGCCACAAGAGGTTATCAGTTGGAATCTTCCGGAAGCTATTCGTTAGTGTAGACCATTAGTCTATTATGTAATCATGAGTTAGTTAGTTACGTAATTATTAGGAGTTAGAAGCTTCTAGGAACTTCTTTGAAACCTTCTGCTAGAAGCTAAGGAAATGTATAAAAGGAGAGCGCATGGTACAGATTGGGGGGTTGATACACACGCTCATTCACTCTAATTCTCGCTTTTTTCATCTTCATCACTTCACTCTATTGTTGCTTGGTGGTGCACGATTCCTCAGTATGGCATCCAATCGGTTGAGGGGGTGCAAGTTCTGAGTTTGAGGCAGAGGCTATCAGAGGTGATCGACCGGTATAGCCGACATGGTTTGGTAGAAGGAACCCTCGGGGTTTGGACCAATTCAGGTGAACCACCGTAGTCTCCGTCAGGGTCGCTACCGGCGTAAGAGACTGAGTTATTCTCATCCATTCCATGTATCAAACCCTGTATCAATAACATGTTTTTCAATATATAGTTGCGTTCCATATCTACTTTCCATGTGTAATTCTTGTTCTATTAATATGCTCTTATTAGTATCATAGCCATGTTTGCGAAAATGTGAGAGTAAAGCATGTTAGATTAGGCTGGTTGGAACCGATCTAACAACAAGTTAGGGAAACCTTAGATCAACCACGTGCTTATTCCCTGTCGGCTTTTGAGGTTGCGGTTGTGTAAATCCTCAGCTAGGCAACAGACGAATGTTTGGCGGTCGTCGTAAGATTTTAGGTTGGTTTGGAGTTGCATAATCATTAAGGAACTAGACCATGTGTTGTTGACTTGTGAATTGATACAGTAATTGTAATTAGCATAACTGTTATTATTTTCTTAGATTAGTTTACTTCCAGTCATTCTTTTACATTTCAATCCCCCTTGTTTATGTTCCCGGTCGCCTCTGTCCGAGACCAGCTGAAATGATTCTATAAATACCGCATCAAGGCCAAGTTGACTGATTACAGTCTAGTTGAGATCATGTCGGATTCATCTCTACTGAGATAAAGTCAGACTAGTCCCTATCGAGAGGAAGTTGGCATCTCGCTAAAAGCATCTAGGTATCTAGTCGAGAGTGAGTCTACGTTCCTACATAACTCTGTTGTCTGCATGAATTCCTGATCCTGTATTAGGCATAATTGAATACATTGTGTCCTTGATAAGAATGACCTAGGGTTAGCTATACTATAGTTAGCTTTAGTTTTGTTTGATAGAAGCCACCACGACAAAAGCGAACTATCAAATTGGCGCCATTATTGGGACACAAATTTTGTTGTATCCTAATGCACTGAATCCGAATTCATAAGGAATCTTGAGTCTGTAGAATGCCATACTTGTTTGCTTGATGTATATAGTCTGTTTCTTTTGTTCATTGTTGTCTGTTAATTTCTCTAATATTTTGTATTTGTTTTTCGGCATGTCGAGTCTATCTGTGAGTGTGTTAGAGTGTGTTTAGAGTTTGCGTGTGTTGTGTGAGAAAGGAAAAGAAAACCTTTGAAAAAAAAGAGAGTATAATACTTTTGATCTTTTCTGCATAGTATTATTACTGCATAATTTTCTACACTACCTTTCATTGTTTACATAATTCTTACTCTACATCCTAAATATTGTAGTACTTGCATTCATTTCTCTGTTTGATAATGCATGACTAGGAGTAGTGCTAACATACTATATGACTTTGACCTTGAAATAGAACTAACTTTACGTAGGATAAGGAAGGTAAGGAACACTGTAGTAAGTAATGATAATAGTCTCAACACTAGTCCGACCTTTGAAAATAGTGTTTCTACCACTAACACTGCTAATTCTTCTTATCTTTCTACAACTAACTCTTTCTCTAGTCTAAATAATTCCTAGCATTAGAAGCTAATGGAGAACCAGAACCAAACATTGAAGGAATTAGCCACACCAGATGTGGTGTACCAACCCTGGTGTATTGAATATCCGCAGTTGGAGCTAACACAATCATATAAATTAAAGTCTAGTTTAATATATTTGTTGCCAAAATTTCATGCTCTTGTAGGTGAGGACTCGCATAAGCACGTGAAAGAATTCCACGTGGTGTGCTCCACAATGAGGCCGCGAGGGATGCCAGAGGATTATATCAAGATGAAGGCATTCCCATTCTCCTTGGACGGAGCAGCCAAGGATTGGCTGTATCTACAACCTATTCTTTTCAATACCTGGGGAGATATGAAGCGCACATTCTTGGAGAAGTTCTTCCCAGCCTCCCGGACGACCACTATCCAAAAAGAAATATGTGGGATCTGGTAGCATACAAGAGAAACATTGCACGAATACTAGGAACAATTCAATCGCTTGTGTGCAACTTGTCCACATCATCAAATTAGTGAGCAACTACTGATCCAATATTTTTATGAAGGTCTAATGCTAATGAACCAAAGCATGATCGACGCCGCCAGTGTGGGAGCCTTAATGGACAAGACACCGGCAGCAACGAGACACCTGATTTCAAACATGGCAAGCAGTACACAACAATTTGGAATCAGGGGAGCCATCCCTAACAAGGCAGTGAACAAAGTTGGCGTAGTTGATAATCTAAGAATGGAGAATCAGCTGACCGAGTTGATGTCGTTAGTAAGGCAACTTGCGGTTAGCCAACACCAACAAATCCCACAAGTAAAGGCTTGTGACATATGCACTTCAATGGAGCACTTTACTGACATGTGCCCCACATTACAAGAAACCAAGTCGGATAATGCTGAACCTGTTGGAGCCATAGGTGGAAACCAATACGGCCGGTAGCCGTACCAAACTCGGTAGTTTGATGGTCAACAATTTAGAAGGCCGCAGCAGTACAGGTTGAGTCAAGGTCAAGGGTAATATGCAGTCCCAAGATTTGGACCCGTGCCAAACATGCCAGCTTCGAATCATAATTACTATCAATAGTCAAGACCGAGATATCCAGTGCCACTATTCCAATAGTAGCAGCATCAAATACCAACACAGAACAACTCACCATCCATGGAAGAATAGAGAAAATTTCAACAGAATATGAACGCCATAATGCATGATTTGAAAATGCAGATTGGGCAGCTAGCCAACTCGGTCATTCAGTTATAGTTGGCCAGTTCGGGAAACCTTCCCTCATAACCAATTCTGAACCCTAAGGGAGGGAACGTGAGTGCTGTGACGTTGTGAAGTGGTAAAGAATTACAAGTTGTGCCACGATCAAAACCGAACTCGACTGGTATTGAATCTGAACCATAAGTTGACTCCCGAGTGCAACAACAAGCTAAGATAACCTCACTACCTTTTCCTTCATGGACCATCTCGGCCAAGAAACCTGAAACTGATGAAGAGTTGCTGAAGATGTTCCAGTGAGTGGAAATCAACATTCCGCTCCTTGATGCCATGAAGCAGATTCTTAAGTATGCGAAGTTCCTTAAGGAGCTGTGTGACAAAAGAGGAATAAACTAAAAGAAGGAGCCAAAGTGGGAGGAGTTTTATCAACGTTCATTCAAAAGGAAGTCACAGTTGGAACAAACCCAGCTCTGCCAAGAAAATGCAGAGATCTTGGAATTTTCTTAGTCCCATGCACCATTAGCAGTTGTACCTTCGCCGATGCCATGTTGGACCTAGGAGCCTCAATTAACGTCATGCCAGCGTCAGTGTATAAGTCTTTGAACTTTGGAGATCTAGAGCCAACATGTGTTGTTATCCAACTTGCAAACCAAAGTGTGATACAACCTATCGGCATTCTCAAAGATGTTCTCGTCCAGGTCAATGACCTAATCTTTCCAATAGAGTTTTATGTGCTGGAGATGGAAGATAAAACGCCTGGAAAAGGGTCTACTTTAATTCTTGCATGGCCATTCCTACTTTAATTCTTGGACGGCCATTCCTAATAACGACAAGGATGAAGATTGATGTACATGTCGGGACATTATCAATGGAATTCGGGGACTATCTAGTGCAGTTCAATATTTTTGTTGCAATGAGGCACCCAACTGAAGACCATTCACTCTGTAGTATGGATGTAATTGACGATCTTATTGAAGAATAAAACCAGTTCGAATCTGGCAGTAATAACATGACAATACTTGTTGAAATTTCTCGAAGATGTTCTTGTCCAAGTCAATGACCTGATCTTTCCAATAGAGTTTTATGTGCTGGAGATGGAAGACAAAACGCCTGGAAATAGGTCTACTTTAATTCTTGGATGGCCATTCCTAATGACGGCAAGGGCGAAGATTGATGTACATGTCGAGACATTATCAATGGAATTCGGGGACTATCTAGTGTAGTTCAATATTTTTGATGCAATGAGGCACCCAACTGAAGACCATTCACTCTGTAGTATGGATGTAATTGACGAGCTTGTTGAAGAGTAAAACCAGTTCGACTCTGGTAGTGATAACATGACAATACTTGTTGAAATTTCTAACACGTTTGAAAGTGTAGGTTCTATGATAGGTGATGCCGACTCCACCCACATGAATGGAGTGCTAAATCTCCCCAACTCCGGCATCCATGTTAATAACCCTACTAACCTGATGAATATCGTTGATTCTTTTGATCTTATTGACCAAGTATGCAGGAAGGAGGATGAACCGGAGTACTCAATTAGTGCAAGCATCCAAGTTGCCGAGATCACAAGACTGACAATACCAAAGGGAGCAGCAAATGCCGGGATAGATGCGGCAAGTCGAAGCCAAAATCTAACAAAAGCTGACATCGATTCGGCCTATCCAATGTTGATCCCATCTCGAGTTAGCCCACTACAATCGAAAGCCGACATGATCCGGCCTACCCAATGCTGACTTCATACCAAGATGGCCTACTATAGCAAAGAGGCGACTCCAACTCGGTCATTCAAGGTTGGAAGCAAACTGAAGCAGAGACTGAACTGACGCATCTAATGCCAATGTCGAATCTAGTCAGCACACCCGAGCTAAGATCCATCACTGACGCCCTTCCACCACAATCACCACCGAACAAATTAAAGCCATTGTCAGATCATTTAAAGTATGCATATTTGGACTAGGATCAGTAGTTCCCAATCATTATAGCCAACAACCTCAACCAGGAACAAGAAGAGAAATTGCGATAGTCCTTCGACAACATAAGAAATCAATCGGGTGGAAAATTTCAGACCTTCCAGGAATTAATCCCTCCATCTTCATGCATAGAATCCTGATGGAGGAAGAAGCCCGTCCTATTCGACAACAGGAAAGGAGATTGAATCCGACCATCTTAGATGTCATGAATAAAGAGGTGACTAAACTACTTACAGCCGGGATCATCTATCCCATATCGGATAGTAATTGGGTTAGTCCGGTTTAGGTAGTTCCTAAGAAGTCTAGGATGGTAGTCACCAAGAATCAACATGATGAGATTGTGCCGACAAGGATTCAGAATAGCTAGTGAGTGTGTATCAATTATAGAAAACTAAACCAAGCAACTCGCAAAGATCACTTCCCTTTACCATTTTTAAATCGAATCCTGGAGAAACTGGCCGGGAAGTCTCATTACTATTTCCTGGATGGATATTCTAGATACATGCAAATACATATAGCACCTGAAGATCAGTCCAAGACTACCTTCACATGTCCCTTTGGCACATTTGCTTATATCAGAATGTAGTTTGGACTCTACAATGCTCCAAGCACATTTCAGAGATGTATGCTTAACATCTTCTCGGACTTGTTGGAGGAATGCATGGAGGTGTTCATGGACGACTTCACGGTGTATGCCGACACCTTTGAAGCATGTCTTGATAATTTGTCCCGCGTGCTAAAGAGATGCATGGAATAAACCTAGTGTTGAATGTTATTTTATGGTGACATAAGGAATTGTACTAGGCCATTTGGTATCAAATAGAGGGATCAAAGTCAACAAAGCAAAGATTGATGTCATTACTTCTCTCCCTAAACTTGCCTCGGTGCGGGATGTGTGCTCTTTCTTAGGACACGCAGGTTTTTATAGGTGGTTCATCAGAAACTTTAGCAAGATCACCTTACCTCCAAATTGCTTCAAAACGATGTGGATTTTGTCTTTGACGAAGCATGTGTAGAAGCCTTTGAGGAACTAAAGGCCAAATTAACATCCACACCAATTTTGCAGGCACAAAGCTGGGAGTTGCCATTCGAGTTAATGTGTGATGCCTCTAACTTGGCACTAGGCGCTGTCTTAGGCCAACGAGTTAGAACCAGCAAACTTGCACATGTAATCGCTTACGTGTCTCGAACTATGGACCCAGCCTAGATGAACTATACGACTATAGAGAAGAAGCTATTGGCAATTGTATTTGCCTTGGATAAATCTTGAGCATATTTGCTTGGCTCTAAAGTCATAATCTTCTCTAACCATGCCACGCTAAAGTACTTGTTGAAGAAGCAGGATGCAAAGCCGAGGCTGATTTGGTGGATGCTCCTCCTTTAGGAGTTCAATCTTGAAATCAAAGACAAGAAGGGTGCTGACAATACAGTAGCAGATCATTTGAGCCGCATTAAGGGAAAGGTCGACCCAATACCTATTCGAGATGACTTCCCCAATGAATAACTTCTATCGATAGCCTACAATCAACCATGGTTTGCTGATATATGCAATTTCCTTGTCGCTTCCACATTCCCTCCAAATGCATCCAAGCATTACAAAGAAAAGATTCAAAGCGATGCAAAGCATTACATATGGGATGCTCCCTATCTATGGAGATGTTGCAATCACCATGTTATTCGCAGGTGTATTCCGGATTCTGAGATCCGGTCGGTCCTCCATTTTTGCCATTCTACACCTGGAGGTGGCCACTATGGATCCACTCGGACGGCCAGAAAAGTACTTGAATGTGGATTCTATTGGCCCATTATTTTTCAAGACGCGCACCAATTTGTCTCGGCTTTTGAATAGTGTCAAAAAGCCAGAATTTCCATAAGCCGTAGGAAAGAAATACCTCAACAACCGGTCCTATTTTGTGAAATCTTTGATGTATAGGGTATCGATTTCACAAGGGCTTAAGATGGGTATTATTAAGATTGTTTTGTGATTAAGAGCTCTGTCTTAGTTAAGATTCGAATTATGGGCCTAGAAATAGGAAAATATAAATCAGTGCTAAAATGAGGATTTTAACTAATAAAAGAGTGGATTTATTTTACAGGCCCAAGTTAAGGATGTCTCAGCCCAACCAAGAGTGTTCTGACCCAATTGAAGCATCTCAGCCCAAAAGAAGCGGTCTTGGCCAGACTAGCCTTCCCAGCCAAAGCTGACTTCAGTGGCTAAAATCACTTTGACAAGAATGGAGATATAATTATGCTAGAATTAAGGAATCTATAAAGCAGATATGATTATGCTAGAATTAAAGAATCTGTAATGCAGATATGATTATGCTAGAATTAAGGAATCTATAAAGCAGATATGATTATGCTAAATTAAAGAATCTGTAATGCAGATATGATTATGCTAGAATTAAGGAATCTGTAATGCAGATATGATTATGATAAAAATTAGGAATCTACAATGCAGATATGATTATGTTAGGATCAAGGAATCTATAATCTCCTAGGATTGAGAAATCTATAGTCTCGTAGGATTGAGAAATCTGTAGTCTCCTAGGATTGAGAAATCTGTAATCAATAATTCAAATTTGTATAGCACCGTAGTGATTACAAGTCGTTCTAGCTAGCAGGGTGGTACATGAAGCTTTAGTAAGGTGTTTCTCTCGATTGAGGAGGTAAAGGACCAGGATTTGGGAAGTTGAAAGCTGTCGAAGGTGATCACTCAGTATAGCCGACGCACTCTGGTGGACGGAAACCTCAACGTCTGGCCATCAACAGTGCACCATCGCCATCCTTCCAAGGCGATCGTCGTGGATGGCAGATTCTCTAGAAGCTCTGAATTTCTCACCTTGTACTCGAGTTTGTTTTCAATAATATAAGCGGTTTTCATTTTTTATTATAATTCTTGTGCTTTTAATCTACTTTAACTTTGTTGTGATTGCACATTGTTAGAGGTAGATCACATTAGACTAGGACCGATTGGAATTGGTTTAATAATTTGGTCGGGTAGAGAACCTAAAATCAACCAAGTACGTACTCCCTACCAACTGATGAGGTAACGATTATGTAAATCCTCAGTATAGCAATGGACAAACGTTCGACGATTGTTGTAAGAATCTAAGGTTGATTCGAAGTATAATCTTAAGTAAAGAATCTATAAACTGATTATGTGTTGAATTTGGATTTGGTATAGTAGTTAGTTTAGCATAGTTTTGTTTACTTTTAGTACTTAATTTATTTTTTTGCAGTTAAACACAAAAGCCCCCTATTTACTGTTCTTCCCAGTTTGAGACTAAGTCCAGTCCGACTCTGTCGCGTCTGTCTAAGCCAGGATCACATTGGCAGTTCCAGTCGGTCTCCCACCGAAATCATCCTGGTCGCGCTTAAGCCGATCAATAGTAAGTTGGCATTTCACAATATTTAGCGGTTTCTGCATAATTCTCTGGATTCCGCACTTAGTCATGATTAAACACACTATGTCCTTGAGAGAATCAACCTAAGGTTAGCTATACTATAGTTAGCTTTAGTTTATTTGATAAACAGAACATGACTAAATACGAGTTATCAAATTGGCGTTGTTGCCACAAACACAAGTTCTTTTGTATCTTTGTGTGCCAAAACTAAGTTAAGTCGAATCCCAAGTCTATGGAATGTTGTGTCTGTCAATAGAGTTAGAGTTTTGAGTCTGTGTCTGTATGGATCATGAAATAATATAGCATGTTAAGTGTATGTTAAAATCTATGTCACACCGCTAAAAAAAGATAAAACAACAAAAACAACAAAAACCATCTCTGCATCATTAACTATATCTACTTTTTGTATAAACATCCTCTAATTTTTCTACATAATTGATTTTGTTTTCTAATAGCTACTTGTTTTTTGTTTTTTGACTTGCATAACTGACTCTAACTTCTTCTACATAATTGATTTTGATTTTTCTGCATATTTGATTCTGCAATTTCTTTGTATGATTTTTTCTTTTTATGCTTCAACTTTTTTTTAGTAACATTCTGACCAGTTACAATTGTTCTGTTATCTTTCATTATTTTGTTGCCTTTTTACGCCTCTATTTCTTTTGCCGTTTGTTTTTTTGTTTCCATTTTTTTGTTTTCTTTCTATTTTTTTGTCTCTGTCCCGGTTATTTTTCTATTTTTCTATTTTTGATTTTATTCTTCTCCTGATGCTTTGCTGTTTAATTCCGTTATCTTGTCGTTTTTCTATTTTTCTAATTCTGTTATCTTTTTCTTCTTCTTTTTGATTTTTAATCCTGTTAACAACACTTGTGCATTCTAATGTTAGTATTGCTCCTAATTTTTCTGATCTTGATAATTCTACTCTTGGCTCCAATAAAGAAAGGAATCAGTTGCACATTGATGCCATGATGTATCAATCGTGGTGTCCTCGATATCTTGAATGGGAATGAGCCCGATCATACGAGCATTATCCATTTGAGCTAACAATTGTATTGCCTAAGTTACATGATTTTGTAGGTAACACTCACCATTTTGACAATAGGGGAGCCACAGCATCTAGAGGAATGAATGGGATAACTGTTGTTGACAATCAGCGATTGGGAAGAAACATAAATGGATGTGGCATGTGTGGCTCTGTGGGACATCTAACCCATGATTGTCCCATTCTGCAAGAACCACCAACTCCATTTAGACCGTAACCAAAGGCCATGAACAACACGCAGTTCCCATAAAAGGAGTGTTTCTTGGGAAATTGGACCAACCACATGCTCATTAGCAATCTGGAATTCCAAGAAGATATATGCACCACACTACAGGAGCTATAGGATTTGCAAAAACAAATTACCAAATTAACCGCCACCGTGAACTAGCTACATTTCGAGAGATTTGGATATAGTCTGTCTCACACCATCCCCAATCCATAGGAAGGAAGTATGAGTGGCATAACCGGGTGGAATGGCAAGGAGCTACCACCACAACAATCCTTCCAAGCGTCTTATGGATTTCCTGAAATTTTGGATTCAGAGAGTCCTACTGTTGGTTGTAACCAAGCTTGTACCATTGTAATAAAGAATGGTAATTGTGTCAAAATTAGCAATGATGTTGATATAGATGCAGGTACAAGTGTCATAGCTAACCCAGAAGTGGTAGCTATGCAACCTTCAGTGATCACAACTGTAGTGTCAAGCTTTGCCGACTCCATACTTGCTATTGCCGACTCTATTGCGATGGCTGAGATTGACGACTATGTGCCAACTATTGCTAATCCAATTGATGTTGTTAAAATTGCAATTTCTGCGGCTAATGTTACTGATATTACTAACATGACACTAGGTACTGTGTCCCTTATCTAGATTTCGGACCAGGTTACTGGGGTCGAGATAGATGATCCTACAGGTGTTGATGCTGACATTACTAAGCCCATGTGTGCTGATGCAAAGATTGCTAATCCTGGATATGCTGACACTGATCTTGCTGAAAGGACCGAGGATGCTGATTCTATGGTTGATAAGTTGGACAATGTTAATATGACTGAAAGTGCTGACTCTGTGGTTGAGGGTCTGGATCTTGCTGATAATATTGCAATTTCGGATCTTGCCGACTCTAGAAATCAAGACGAAGTAACAATCGACTCTAACATCCAGGAGGAATCCATAACTGAGTCCAACAACTTAGAAAGAGCTGGTTCCGAGTTGAACAATCAAGAGGCCACTAAGCCTAATTCCGAGAGTTGTAACTGTAAACAAGCCGAGTTAGATCTTGGTAGCCAATGCCAAAACCGGATAGAAGTCATGACTCTGCCTGGGTACTAACTCTACACGTGGACAACCGGGATTATTCTGAACCAACCAACTCTACATTCGGAATGGCTAATCCTATCTCGGTAGCCAAATCAAACTTCCACGAGTGAACTTTCTCCACTCCTTTCACTAGTAGCAAAATCAACACTGAAGCCACCCATATTGTAGTCAATGCTGCCACTACATGTTTTGTTAATCATGGACAACCAGCTCCCAATTGTACAGTAGAAAGAACCGCTACAAGATCTGAAGAAACTAAGAAGCTTCTATGGCTACATGGTCAAACATTCACCGTTAAGCTTTTTGTCCCAGGAGCCACCGGAAGACATCATATTGAAATGGATGAAGAGTAAGCTGCCCCAAGCTATCACCAGCAGGAGTAGAGAAAAAACGATGGATATCAAATTTTGCACATTCTTTCCACCCTGAGAAAGAACTTCTTTTTATTGCTTAAAAAAATCGACATGGGCTGAAGGTGACTCGAGCAAGAATACTGAGGCTGAGTCCGATCGAACAACCTCAGTCGGCAGCAATAGGCCGAAACCAACTCGGTACAACCGGACCAAGTTGGCCAATTTACATCAAGATCAGCTAATGATACTTCATTGCATTCACTTTCCTTAAAGCTGAACTTGGCCATGTCAGATGGCACCCCTTGAGCAAAGCCTCATAACCCCCGCGATGTTCCTAACATGCATTGGGGACAATGCATCATTCAAGTGTAGGGGGAGGACCGAGTCCATGCCAGCCCCATTTCATGTTTATTTTCCGTTTTCTGTTTGCCACTTTTTCCTCTATCTTCTATTTGTGTTGTTTTCCATTTTGTTTTTCTATCAGGTTTGTTTTTAATTTCATTTTCCTAAGCTGTTTCAATTGAGTCTGTGCCGACTCCGGTTCTATCTCAGCCGGATCCAGACCGACTTCGGCCCTGTTTCAATTCCTGTTTTCGTTTCATGTTCATTTGTTTTTCCTAATTGATTTCTGATTCTTGAAGTATTGAAAAAAATGCTTTAGAAAAGGATTTAAATGGATTTCTTTTGGAAAAATGAAACAGAAAAAGGTATGCATGACCCTCGAGGGAAGATTTTTCAAGCATGACAAGAAGTGAAATCTTCGCATCTTTTGGCAATGAGTGATTGAAAAAATTACAAAAAAGGATCCTGTAGTGATTGAGCAACCATCCGTGTGAGAATTTTCGAGCCTTGCATACATAAAGGCTCTTCATCTTGCCATTTCTTCCTTTCTTGTGTGATATTTGCATTCATGATGACTGGTTACTCTAGATTTTGCCTTGACTCTTTAGATACATCCCATTTTGCATGCAGGAGTGATATGATCTAGGCCATGTTTCTAATTAGCCATGAGCCAAATGGACCAACCTTGCAAATTTTATCCCCTACTTACTCTCTTTGAGCCTGAATAACCATTTTTCTAATATGACAGCTCATTACAAGCCAAAGCCAAAAAACCATGATCAACCTCAACCTTATGGGGACAGAGGAGCTTTGGAATTGTTTTGGGAGTGGGTCTCTAATAAGCGGGTTTTTTAGTCATCTTACTCGCCTCAAATAAATACTAAAGCTAACTATAGTATAGCTAACCTAGGTCGATTATCTTAAGGACACAGTATGTTCAGATTGTGCTAATTGTGGAAATCAAAGTTAATGCAGAAAATATTTGGTGTAGAATGCTGACTTGACCTCAACAAAGACTAAGCCGATTCGGTCTCGGCAGAGATGAATCCGACATGATCTCGGCTAAGCGCAGACTCGGACGCAACAAAGTTGAACTGACTCGATTTCGGACATGACGTTGTTGGACTGACTCGGTCTCGGACTCTCGGAAGCAGTAAAAAGGGGGGGTTGTGTTTAAGTGCAGAAAATAAACTAAGTATTGAAAGTAAACTAACTACGCTAAACTAATCTACTATACCAATTTGGAAATCAACACACAGTAGTTTACAATTCTCCATTTTTCTTTTCTTCTCTTCCTCACTTCTTGTTTTGAAGCTTTTTGCTGCATTTTTGCTATAGCTTACAACTTTTGGCTGCTTCCCTTTCTTTCTTTCATCCTGCACTTGTTTTTCTTTCTTTTCCTTTTCAACCCTTTTCGGATGTACTATTCTTGCTATGTCCCCAGGTGCCTTCCCCACACTTGAACGAGACTCATTCCCAAAACAATTCCAAAGCTCCTCTACCCCCCTAAGGTTGAGGTTGATCATGATTTTTCGGCTTTGGCTTGTAATGAGCTGTCATATTAGAACAAAAATGGTTATTCAGGCTCAAAGAGGGTAAACAAGGGATTAAGTTTGCAAGGTAAGTCCATTTGGCTCAAAGCTTAAATAGAAACATGGCCTACATCATATCACTCCTAAATACGAAATGAGATGTATCCAGAGAGTCAAGGCAAAATCTAGAGTAACCAGTCATCATGAATGGAAATATCACACAAGAAAGGAAGGAATGACAAGATGTGAAGCCATTATGTATGCAAGGCTCGAAAATTCACCACACGGTTGGTTGCTCAATCACTGAAGGTTCCTTTTTTTTAGCTTTTCAATCACTCAATGCCCAAAAATGCACAAATTTCATTCCCTATCAAGTTTGAAATATTTTTTTTCTCCAAGGTCATGCATACCTTTCTCTGTTTCATTTTTACTTAAGGAGATCAATTTAGTTTTTTTTTTCAAAATAATTTTGGCAATCAGAAATCAGCTAAGGGGAAAACAAAACAAAAATCAGAATTAAAAGCAAGATATGAGACAGGGTCGAAGTCAATCCGGATCCGGCCGAGATGGAACCGGAGTCGGCATAGACTCGGCTTGGACAACTTTTTATTTAGATAAAGGGAAAATGACTTGAAAAGAAATTGAAATGAAAAGAAAAGGAACAAAATGAAATAAAACAGGAACGAAATAGAAAACGAAATAGCAAAACTAAAAATAAAACCAAACAAACCGTCACCCTCCTACAGAACACCACCCCACACTTAAATGATGCATTGTCCTCAATGCAAAGCATATGTGCACAAAGGAAGGGGTGAAATAGAAAGACTTCTTAATTTCAGGGTGGAAAGAATGTGCAGAATCTGATATCCAATATTTTTGCTCCGCTCTTGTTGGTTTACAACTCGGGGAGCTTTCTCCTCATCCATTTTGATAGTTTCAACATGATATCCTCCAGTACCTTCTCTATAATATTGCCTATAACTCTTGCATTGGGATTAGTGTCATTGTTGCTTTTCACACACAGAGAAGATTTAGTTAATCCAATACACGTACACTCACAATTAACAAAATTTTAAAATCCATATTTCCAAAAAATTCAGAGTGTTTAGTCAATTCAGAATGCAAATTTACTAAGGCATGGAATGGCTGCACTATGGATGACACTGGTATTGAGTCTACTGCTAGTGAGCAAAGTGAAGAATGTTCATTCATGGATTCTTGACTCGGTTGCCAAGAGTGGATTTGGCTTTTCGAATGTAGAGTTGGATGGTCGCGTGTCATCTCAACTGTCCACGTGTAGATGCGGCTATTGGATATAGTCTCGGCATCCATCAAGTTGTGGCATTGACTACCAAGGACACCTTCGGACTTTGCTTGATATCGATTTTGACCTTGATATGCAGAAAAATCGAAATCAGTTATGCAAAAGAAGTTAGAGTTAGTTATGCAAATAAGAAAATAGAAAACAAGTAGCTATCAGAAAACAAAATCAATTATGTAGATGTAGTTAAATGCAATGATGCAGAGACACATATTCAGCATGCTATATTATTTTCAGATTCGACTGAAAAGAAAACAAATACAGACTCAACAAACTCGACAGACTCTATGACTCTATGACTCAAACGACAGACACAACATACCACAGACTTCGGATTCGGCTTAAATTGAGTTTTGGCACACAAAGACATAAAAGAACTTGTGTCCCCGGCAACGGCGCCAATTTGATAAGCAGGTTTTTTAGTTGTCTTACTCGCCTCAAATAAATACTAAAGCTAACTATAGTATAGCTAACCAAGGTCGATTCTCTTAAGGACACAACATGTTCAGATTGTGCTAAGTGTGGAAATCAAAGTTAATGCAGAAAATATTTGGTGTAGAATGCCGACTTGACCTCGACAAAGACTAAGACGATTCGGTCTCGGCAGAGATGAATCCAACATGATCTCGGCTAAGCGCATACTCGGACACAACAAAGTCGGACTTACTCGATTTCGGACATGATAGAGTCGGACTGACTCGGTCTTGGACTCTCGGAAGCAGTAAAACGGGGGGGGGGGTTGTGTTTAAGTGCAGAAAATAAACTAAGTATTGAAAGTAAACTAACTACGCTAAACTAATTTACTGTACCAATTCGGAAATCAACACACATTAGTTTACCATTCTTGCTTAGAATTATACTTTTATTCAACCCGAGATTCTTATGACGACCGCCGAACGTTTGTCCATTGCCATACTGAGGATTTACACAACCGCTACCTCATTAGTTGGCACGGAGTATGTACTTGGTTGATTTTAGGTTCTCTACCTAATCAGATTATTAAACCAATTCCAACCGACCCTAGTCTAACGTGATCTACCTCTAACAATGTTAAAGCAGATTAAATGCAAGGATTAAAATCAAAGAATAGAATAGCAAACCAGTTGTGTTATTGAAACAGAATCGAATACAAAGGTGAGAAATTCAGAATTCCTAGAGAATCCGCCTTCCACGATGACCGCTAATGGAAGGACGGCAGTGGTGCACCAGTGATGGCCAGATGTTGAGGTTTTCGTCTATCGGAGTGCGTCGGCTGTACCGAGCGATCACCTCCGACAGCTTCTAGCTTCCCAAATCCTGATCCTATACCTCAACGACTGAGAGAGACACCTTACTGAAGCTTCGTGTACCACCGTGCAAGCTTGGAATGTTTGCAGTTGCTGACGGCACTAGGTCTAGAATTCCACTGATTTTCCACACCCGAAGACGTGGCCTGGTGTGCTTTATTTATACACAAGCTGGCCAAATCTAATCTCACAGAATCACTGATTCCTTGATCCTAGAAGATTACAAACTTCAATTACTGATTACAGATTCTCAATCCTAGGAGATTAGAAATTTGAATTACAAATTCTCAATCCTAGGAGATTACAAATTTGAATTACAGATTATCAATCTTAGGAGATTACAAATTTGAATTACTGATTACAGATTCTCAATCATAGGAGATTACAAATTCCTTGATTCTAGCATAATCATATATGCATTACAGATTCCTTAATTCTAGGAGAATCAAATATGCATTATAGATTCCTTAATTTTAGCATAGTCATATCTGCATTCTTGCTAGAGTGATTTTTGCCACTAAAGTCGGCTTGGGCCGAGATGCTCCTTTAGGCCGAGATGCTCTTAGCTTTTGCTTGGCCGAGATGCTCCCGGCTTTCAGGCCTGCAAAACAAGTCCAATCTTTTGTTAGTTAAAATCCTTATTTTAGCAGAGATTTATATTTTTCCTATTTCTAGGCCCATAATTCGAATCTTAACTAAGACAAGACTCTTAATCACTAAACGGTCTTAATAATACCCATCTTAAGCCTTTGTGAGGTGTATAAAATATGACTTATCAATCTCATTCAAGTGTGGGGGAGACACCCAGGGACATAGCACGAACAGTGCATCCAAAAAGGGTTGAAAAAGAAAAGAAAGAAAAACAAGTGCAGGATGAAACAAAGAAAGGGAAAGCAGCCAAAAGTTATAAGCTGCAACAAAAGTATAGCACAAAGCTGCAAAACAAGAAGTGAGAAAAAGACGAAAAGAAAAATGGAAAAAGGGAAAGAAAAGAAGTGAGCAAGAATGCTCTTAATAGAATTGTAGTGTCCTGGGGATTCCCTCCATGCTGTGAACTCATTCCCCATTGCTCCTCCCTTCCCTGTGGTTACTAAAGCTCACTTACCATCTTGTATCCTACCCTTAACCTTGGCCACATTACAAGCCGACATGAAGTCCTAATGATCATGATTGCATGTGATTTTGCAGGTGTAGAAGGAGAGGCTAGTCAAAGTTTGGTAGTGTCGGTTGCATGGGATGTATGAGTGTACACACAATCCCAAACACTTTAGAGATTGAGAGAATATGCCCTGAAAGAGAGCTCAGTCACTTCTCGGTTACTCTTTGATGATTGCATGCTTAATCTATTTATCAAACTTGAAAATTTTATTTAAAGCATATTTCCTCTTTCAATTTCCTTGAATGATCAAATTTGATTTTTCCTAGCAGTGCAAAAGTGTAAGTGTGGGGGTCTGATAAGTCATATTTTATACACCTCACAAGGGCTTAAGATGGGTATTATTAAGATTGTTTAGTGATTAAGAGCTCTGTCTTAGTTAAGATTCGAATTATGGGCCTAGAAATAGGAAAATATAAATATGTGCTAAAATGAGGATTTTAACTAATAAAAGAGTGGATTTATTATGTAGGCCCAAGTTAAGGATGTCTTAGCCCAACCAAGAGTGTTCTAACCCAATTGAAGTGTCTCGGCCCAGAAGAAGCAGTTCCAGCCAAACTAGCCTTCCCAGCCAAAGTCGACTTTAGTGGCTAAAATCACTTTGGCAAGAATGCAGATATGTTTATGCTAGAATTAAGGAATTTGTAAAGCAAATATGATTATGCTAGAATTAAAGAATCTGTAATGTAGATATGATTATGCTAGAATTAAGAAATTTGTAAAGCAGATATGATTATGCTAGAATTAAGGAATCTATAATGCAAATATGATTATGCTAGAATTAAAGAATCTCTAATGCAGATATGATTATAATAGAAATTAGGAATCTGCAAAGCAGATATGATTATGTTAGGATCAAGGAATCTATAATCTCCTAGGATTGGGGAATCTGTAATCTCCTAGGATTGACAAATCTATAATCAGTAATTCAAATTTGTAATATGTTAGGATTAGGGTGCGTCGCAGCTACCCAGATTGTGTATAAATAAAGCACGCTAGGCCACGTCTTTGGTGTGGAAAAATAGTGAAGTTCTAGACCTAGCACCAATAGTGATTACAATCGTTCTAGCTATCACGTTCGTACACAGAGCTTTAGTAAGGTGTCTCTGTCAATTGAGGAGGTATAGGAGTAGGATTTGGGAAGTTGGAAGCTGTTGGAAGTGATCGCTCAGTATAGCCGATGCACTCCGTTGGAGGGAAACCTCAACGTTTGGCCATCAGTGGTGCATCATCGCCGTCTTTCCAAGGCGAACAATGCGGAAGGCGGATTCTCTGGAAACTCTGAATTTCTCACCTTGTACTCGAGTTTGTTTTCAATAATATAAGCGGTTTGCATTTCTAATTATAATTCCTATGCTTTTAATCTACTTTAACTTTGCCACGATTGCACATTGTTAGAGGTAGATCACATTAGAGTAGGGCCGATTGGAACTGGTTTAATAATCTGGTTAGGTAGAGAACCTAAAATCAACCAAGTACATACTCCCTACCAACTGATGAGGTAGCGATTATGTAAATCCTCGGTATGGCAATGGATAAATGTTCGGTGATTATCGTAAGAATCTAAGGTTGATTCAGAGTATAATCTTAATTAAAGAATTTGTAAACTAATTGTGTGTTGAATTTGGATTTGGTATAGTAGTTAGTTTAGCATAGTTTAGTTTACTTTCAATATTTAGTTTATTTTTCTACACTTAAACACAAACCCCCCTATTTGTTGTTCTTCCTGGTCCGAGACTGAGTCCAGTCCGACTCCATCGCGTCTATCTAAGCCGGGATCATATTGGCAGTTCCAGTCGGTCTCCCACCGAGATCATCCTGGTCGCACTTAAACCGATCGACAATAAGTTGGCATTTCACAACTTTTAGTGGTTTCTGCATAATTCTCTACATTCCAAACTTAGTCACAATTAACCACACTATGTCCTTGAGAGAATCGACCTAGGATTAGCTATAATATAGTTAGCTTTAGCTTATTTGATAAACGGAACACAACTAAATACAAGTTATCAGACAGCATACCGAACACCACTAGGAATGTCCCCTTACCGGATTGTGTTCGGGAAAGCATGTCACTTGTCAGTTGATGTGTGGCGTATTTAGTCATTTCAACGCGCTTATCAAATAACTAAAGCTAACTATAGTATAGCTAACCCTAGGTCATTCTTCTCAAGGACACAGTGTGTTCAATTGTGATTTAGTGTGCAGCAAACGAGAGTAGAATGTCAGTGTAAAATACTGACTCGTCTCGGCAATGGCCGAGTTGCTCTCAACAGAGACTGAACCGAGTCGATCTCAACAGAGACGATCCGGCTTGGTCTTGGTTAAGTGCAGACAGACGCTACAGAGGTGGACTATCTCTGTCTTAGACTTAGAAAGTGGTAAAAAAGGGGGGTTGGAATGCAATTGGAATCAAAACAGAGGTTAACTATAATCAAATGCAATTACGCTACTCCTAATGCTATTGCTATTACTGTGTTCATGTTTAGTTCCAATAATCAAGTTCTTTCTGGTTCAATCACTCCAATTACAGTCCTCATCAGCCTCTAGTGTTCTTATGGCAATCGCCAAAGGTCCGTCCCTTACCATACCGAGGATTTACACAATCGCCACCTCATCAGTTGGCAAGGATTAAGTTCAAGCTGATTTTAGATTCTCAATCAACAATCGTTAAGTGATTACCTACTGAATTAGCTAAACCAGTTCCAATCGGCTTAGTTTAACATTGTTCCGTTACCAGGTGCAATCGCAACATAGTAATTGAACTTAAATTTCAGGGATGCAATGGAGTGCAGAATTCAGAAAATGCTCATAATATTGAAAGCAAAATACAAACACAGGGCCTGGATTCGATGATTCCTTCTTCCACGACGATCGCCATGGACGACGGCGATGATTCACCTCAGCTAGCTAAGACGCTGAGGTTCAAGTCCACCAGAGTGCGTTGGTGCTCCAATCGGCCTCCTCTGATAACCTTCGGCCTCTCACTTCTTAACCTGCATTCCTCAATCGAGAGAAACGCCATTAATAGCACTGTGTACCACCGTGAGCGAAGGAGAAGAGAACGAGAGAGTTCGGAATTATGAACGTGGGAAAGTTTGAATGCCAAAAGCCCCTATTCGTTCAGAGCTCTATCTATTTATACATGAGTGGACACAGCTAACGGTGCTAACAGAATTACATGTACGATTCCTATTCTGCCCTTGCTATGACTTGCGTTGCAAGCTACTCCAGGTGGTGACTTGAAGCTGAGCAGGACCCAAGGTGGTTCTGATTGCTAACGTGGAGTTCCACCTAGACCTGCCTGGCTGGGCTCTCTGCATAGGTTGAGTCTCGGCCTGGCCGAGAGGCTCTCGGCCTAGACTTCTGATGGCGGGTTGAGTTTAGCTGAACCTGCAATGAAGAGATAGTTAGCTAAAAACCTTGATTAAGCACAGATTGTGTTTTACTCAAGTTTAGGCCATTAATTTTGGATCTTAGCTAACGGTCATCTTTTAAGCTCGTGAGTTGTTCAATGGTACCCTTCTTAGGTTCACTTAAGATGTGCATTTTATGCCCCATCAAACCCCCACACTTAGCCTTTTGCACCCCTAGGCAAAACATATGACTCAATTAAGGGTGACTTTAGTGAGAGATTTTTCTGTTTGATTTCCTTAAGCTGACTCTACAGAGTCGGCCTCTCTTCATCCCGGTTCAAAGCACTCATGCAATCAGGGAGCTACTTCCTTTGGTTCTCAGGGGCCTTCACGGCTTCCAATTGGGAAGGGGTTCCCCTAGAGTGATAGAACTTTTACTCATGTGCTCTGTTCTCTCGCTTCTCTCAAGTGTCTGGGCTGTGTTTACACTCAACATTGCATGGAATTGGTGTTACTATATCTTGACAGAGCTCTCTTCTTACGCCTACAAAACACAACAGTTATGATCACTAGGACTTTTCTGGCTTGTAGCGAGGTTGAGGTTATGGGTCGAATAGATGTAAGAGAACTAGCTTCAGGACCCACGAGGAGGAGAGGAGCAATCGGGAGTGAGTGTAACCAGTATGAGGGCAGTCCCGGTTGCTGTGGTCTCCTTTGATCTTTATTTACTCGCCGTTTTACATTCTTTCCTTCTTCTACTCATGCAGCTTGCTGATTTTGTTTATTTCAGCTTATTTATTTCAGCTGCCTGTTTTCTGTTTTTATGTACTTTCTTTTCTTTTCTTTCATTCCATTTTCTCTCCTTTTTCTCTTCTTCTAAATCTTCAGCTGCTTTTGACCGAATTCCGCTCCCTAGACTATCCCCACACTTGATTCTAGCTCACTCCCAAGACGATTCCACGACTCCTCGGCTTCTCGAGGGTACGGTAAGAATGGTTTTTTCTGGCCTCGGCTTGTAGTGAGCTGCAAGAAAAAGTGGTCAATTTAGGCTCAAAAGGGGGTGACAAGGGTCAGCTTGTTTTTGGACAGCTTATTTTGGCTCTGGGTTCATAAGAAATATGGCCTAGATCATTTCATTCCTGCATGTGTAAAACAGTTGTATCCAGAGAGTTAAGGCAAAATTCAGCACACACAATTATCATGCTAGCAAAATTACTCAGAAAGAAGGGAGATGGCAGAGTGTAAGCCATCTCTGTTGCAAGGCTCAAATTCTCACGCTGGCTGATTCTGTTCCTTCACTCTGAAGGTTCCCTCTTCCCATTTCCGCCACTTAGCACTTAGGACCCAGAGGTTTGGTTCCTTTCAGGCAGAGCAGCTTTTGCTCGGGAATGAAGAGATTCCTTCTACTGGCTCGTCAGACTTTCGGACTCAGCAAGGAATTTCCTCTCTTCTTTTGGACACGTAATTCTGCTAGGATGAGGTCATTCCTACACGCGACTTCGGCAGTGGAGACTCTTTTATTAAACACAAACTTAAGCAAAGAAAATACTAATGAAACTTAAAATGGTATATCAAATATGTAAGAAACGAAATGGAAAAGTTAGAGGGAATGAAAAAGTTAGAGAAAAGAAGGGCAGATATGACGTGAATGATCAGTTTCCGAAGGACAAAACCCCCCCCACACACACACACTTAGTTTCGACATTGTCCTCAATGTGAAGAGGGTGGCCGAGTTGGCTTAGGCTATGCCATCTGGTGGAGTCGGTTCCACTAAGGAAATGTTCTCCATGTTCTCTCCTGTTGGTGCCGGACCTTCGAGGAAAGGTTTGACTTGGTGCCCATTGACCTGAAAGGTGCGGTTGGTCCGTTCTTCCCTTAGCTGTACTGCACAATGGGGAAATATGTCAGTAATAACAAAAGGTCCATCCCATCTGGAGCGAAGCTTACCTGCTATGAGCTTTAACCTGGAATTGAATAGCAACACTTTTTGGCCAATATGGAGATCTTTCCTCAGGATATTTTGGTCGTGGAACTTTTTTACTTTCTGCTTGTAGATCCTGGCGTTTTCATAGGCTTCCATGCGAAGTTCATCTAATTGTTGAAGTTGGAACTTCCTATGCTCTCCTGCTTGGTCATAAGCCATGTTGCATTGCTTAACTGCCCAGTAAGCTTTGTGCTCGAGCTCCACAGGGAGGTGACAGGCTTTCCCGAACACAATTCGATAGGGAGACATCCCTAGCGATGTTCGGTATGCAGTCCTGTGAGCCCATAGAGCATCCTCAAGGAGTCTACTCCAGTCCTTCCTGCTGGGATTTGTCATCTTTTGTAGAGTATGCTTGATTTCCCTGTTAAACACTTCAGCTTGCCCATTCGTCTAGGGGTGGTATGCTGTGGCTATCCTGTGTGCCACCCCATATTTGTGAAGAAGGGAGGCCATGGCTATGTTGCAGAAGTGACTCCCCGGTCACCGTTGAGCGCTTTTGGAACACCGAACCTGCAGAAAAATACTGACTTAAGAAAGTCCACTACTACCTTGGCATCATTGGTTCTCAAAGGGGAATGGCTTCTACCCATCTTGATACATAATCGACGCCAAGAAGGATGTATGAATAGCCATTGGAGATTGGGAATGGCCCCATAAAATCGATACCCCAGACGTCAAAGACTTCACAAAACAGGATGGGTTGCTGGGGCATTTCATGTCTTTGGTTCAAGGCCATCCCTGCTTTTTGACATCTGTCGCAGGTGGAGACGAATTGATGAGCGTCTCGGAAAATAGAAGGCCAATAGAGGCCGCAATCAAGCACCTTCCTAGCAGTCCGAGATGAGCCGTAGTGGCCTCCTCCAGGGGCCGAATGGCAGAAGTGGAGGACCGACTTGATCTCGGTATCAGGAATGCACCTGCGGATGATCTTATCACTGCATAATCTCCATAGATAGGGGTCATCCCATATGTAGTACTTAGCATCACTTCTGATCTTCTCTTTGTACGTTCGAGATGCCTTAGGAGGAAATTAAGATGTTGCCACGAAATTACAAATATCTGCAAACCATGGTGTGGCCGTCTTGAGGTGCAGGAGTTGCTCGTCAGGAAACTCGTCTCGGATAGGCAATTGTTTGCTTTCTCTTTCAATCCTGCTGAGGTGGTCCGCTACCGAATTTTCAGCACCTTTCTTATCTCTGATTTCTAAGTCGAATTCTTGGAGAAGAAGCATCCACCGGATCAGTCTCGTCTTGGCATCCGGCTTCTTCAGCAAGTACTTTAGAGCCGAGTGATCGGAGAACACGACTATCTTAGAACCGAGAAGGTAGGAGCGAAACTTATCCAAGGCAAACACAATTGCCAAAAGTTCCTTCTCAATCGTCGTGTAATTTTGCTGGGCCGAGTCCATGGTTCTGGACGCATACGCAATAACATGGACTGATTGGCCGACTCGTGCTCTCTGGCCGAGAACAGCTCCTAGTGCCGAATTGGATGCGTCGCACATGAGCTCAAATGGCAGGTCCCAGTCTGGTGCTTGCAGGATAGGTGCAGATGTGAGTTTATTCTTCAGCTCCTGAAATGCCTCAATGCAGGGCTGGTCAAAGTTGAAATCCGCATCCTTCTGTAGAAGTTGGGATAGAGGCAGAGCTATTTTGCTGAAGTCCTTGATGAACCTTCTATAAAAACATGCATGTCCCAAGAATGAGCGAACTTCCCGCACAGAAGCGGGGTTTGGAAGGGAAGTGATTATGTCTATTTTCGCCTTGTCCACTTCGATGCCTCTGTTGGAGACCAGGTGTCCCAACACTATTCCCTCGGTCACCATGAAATGACATTTTTCGAAGTTGAGAACCAAGTTCGTGTCCAAGCATCTCTTCAACACCTTGGACAGGTTGTTCAGGCATGCGTCGAATGATTCTGCATACACCGTGAAGTCATCCATAAACACCTCCATGCAATCCTGTAGCAATTCCGAGAAGATGCTCATCATGCAACGTTGAAATGTGCTCGAAGCGTTGCACAAGCCGAATGGCATGCGGGTGTACGCAAAAGTACCAAATGGGCATGTGAAAGTGGTCTTATGTTGATCCTCCGGTGCTATGTGTATTTGCATGTATCCTGAGAATCCATCCAGAAAACAGTAATGGGACTTCCCTGCTATTTTCTCTAACATTTGGTCAATAAAAGGCAAAGGGAAGTGATCCTTGCGGGTTGCCTGATTCAGCCTTCTGTAATCTATACACACCCGCCAACTGTTCTGAATCCTTGTAGATACCAACTCATCTTGTTGGTTTTTCATGACGGTTATTCCAGATTTCTTTGGTACTACTTGCACAGGACTCACCCATTGGCTGTCTGAGATAGGGTAGATGATGCCTCCAGCAAGCAGTTTCGTGACTTCTTTCTTGACCACATCTAGAATGGTAGGATTCAGCCTTCGTTGCTGTTGCCTTATGGGCTTAATGTCCTCCTCCATTAATATTCTGTGCATGCATATGGAGGGGTTAATACTTGGAAGGTCAGAAAGTTTCCACCCAATTGCCTGTTTGTGTTGCCTAAGGACTTCCAGCAGCTTGTCTTCTTGCTCCGAGAGGAGGTTGCTTGCAATGATGACCAGGAGCTGCTGTTCATTGTCCAAAAAGGCATATTTTAGATGGCTAGGCAATGGTTTCAGCTCTATTGGTCGTGGAGATGGAACTGGAGATTCCTGAGTTACAGCTCTCGGATCCGTCTGGCCGGCTCGTTCCTGACTCGGCATTAGGACTGCCGTCATGGCCTCGGCCTTGTACTGCTTCAGCCGACTCGGATTGAGGTCGGCTTCGGTTTCCTTTGTAGCTTTGATCTCGGATCCGGGTGGAGTAATGAGCTTCTTGGCTCGAGTCTGGTCTTTACTGGCCGAGATGGTCTTGGCAAGTGTGTCGGCTTGCGTGGTTAACTCTTCGGCCGAGTTGACTTTTGACCTTGCGTTAACTCGGTCTTCTTTAGCCGACTTCATTTCGGCCGTGAATATGGTTGCCAATTGTGCAGGTAGAAGCTTTGTAGTCTCGGCAACATTTACCTCTGCACTATTCTCACTCTCTGAGGGGTTAGGGTAGCAGACTTGGTTTATTAGCCTGGTTAGTCCTTTTTCAAATGCCAAGTTGCTAGTGTCACTATGGCAATCCTGAGAGTTTGGGGACTCTAGTGCTTCATCATGATCAGCCTTTGAGCAGCTACTGGCTTCGGCAGTTCTAGCAAGATCTCCCATTCCCTCACTGCAACTGTCTAGTTGGAAGTATTCCTCCACCAACTGTTCCATTATGTCTATGCCAAAGAGAGAGTGGTCTTCGGTGGGGTGCTTCATGGCTTCAAAAATATTGAACTGCACCAATGTGTCACTGATGAGTCACAATTTATGCATCTTTTAGACACTTAAGAAGGAGGTTTACAAGACTATTCTGCGCTTAAGAAGGATTGTTAGCTAAGATTCATTCTATGGGTTTGAATACAGAGAAAACGCAAATCTGTGTTAAATCAGATTTCTTAGCTAATAAAAGTGTCACTCCCTCTTCTGCAGGTCAAGCCGAGTTGACCAGGACCAATAAAAGGAGTCTCAGCCGAAATGAAGTCATCCTGATCAGACCAACCCCATCTCGGCCAGACCAGGGTCGTCTCGGCAACCCATGCCTTGCAGCCCAGCAGCCCAGTAGAGAGGCCCAAATGTATTGACCACATCAGCCATCCTGCTCGGTGGCCATCTCAGCGTTAGCTCAGCTGCCATGTCACTCCTAGGAGATCTGCCATGTCACGTTAGAAGATCCGCATAGGGGTAGAATAGGATCTTTCACAATGTAATTCTGTTGGGATTCATTAGGATTAGCATATCACAGCTCGTGTATATATAGGAAGAGCTGTGCACTTTTTACATGTTCTGTTTTTGAATTCACTCCTAATACACTTCATTTACTCCATCTCCTCGCCCTCATCCTTCCATTCCTGGTGGTGTACGGTGCTGTATTGGTATTTCTCTCGATTGAGGAAGTGCAGGTCTGAGACTGGGAAGCCAAAGTCTACCAGAGGGGACCGATCAGACTACTGACGCACTCTGGTGGAGCTGATCCTCAGCGCTCAGGCTAACGGAGGTGAACCACCACCATCAACCATGGCGATCGTCGTGGAAGATGGATCCATCTGAACTCAGGACCACTGTGTTTGTATTCTGTTTCTGTTAATCAATCCCATTACGCATTTCTTCTCTTGGTTCCCTTCCTCTTCTTTAATTCACGAATTGAATCGCGATTGCATTTGAGACGTGAACAATGTTAAGCTAAGCCGATTGGAACTAGTTTAACTAATATAGTAGGTAATCATTTAACGATCGTTGATTGAGAATCTAAAATCAGCTCTGCACTTAATCCCTGCCAACTGATGAGGTAGCGATTGCGTAATTCCTCGGTATGGCAATGGACGAATGTTTGGCGATCGTCATAAGACTACCAAAGGTTGATATGGACTGAGAACTGGAGTGTGGAATCTGGACTGGACTTGAACTAATGGAACTGAACATGAATACAGTTGTATAATAATAATAATAGATAACTAGCAACAGTAGTATATGTTTACTGCATTCGTAGTCTTAGTTTACTTTCTCGCTTTAATTGCATTTCAACCCCCCTTGTTTACTTTGCTTTCTAAGTCTGAGACAGAGACAGTCCATCTCTGTAGCGTCATGTCGCATTCAACCGAGACCAAGCCGATCGTCTCTGTTGAGATCGACTCTGTTCAGGTCTGTTGAGAGCAACTCGGCCATTGCCGAGACGAGTCGGTATCTTACACTTAGATTCAACTACTGTTCGCATCACACCAATTCACAACTGAACACACTGTGTTCTTGAGAAGAATGACCTAGGGTTAGCTATACTATAGTTAGCTTTAGTTATTTGATAAGCGCAAAAAACGATCGAAAAAACGCACATCATCAAATTGGCGCCGTTGTTGGGGACACAAGTTCTTTTGTGTTTCAAAGGTGCCAAGTAAACCGAAATCGAATCCGAGTTGTAAGAAGTTTCGTTTAGAGTTTTTGAGTTTGAATTTGTCAATAAATCTCTACGTGAATTCATTGATAAAATAAAAACAAATATATACATATAGATATAGAATAAATTCTCAATTCTGCATTGCATACATTAAATTTTCTGACTCTGCATTACATTTAATTTTGCATACATTACATTTAATTTTGCAGTAGAATTAATTGTTGTTTTAATTACTTTAAATCCCGCATGATGCATGACTAGGAGTAGCACTGACCCATTGTATGTTTTTGACCCAGAAATAGAATTAACTTTACGTAGATTACGCAAAATTAGGAACGCTGCAATAAATACTAGTATCAGTATAGATCCTGTAGCTGACTCTAACCAGTTTTACACTAACAACTTTGTTTCTAGTTCTAACGTCTTTGCAGAATCAGGACGAATGGAGAATAACGATAGGACGCTGAAGGAATTAGCCACTCCAAACGTGGTATATCAACCCTGGTGCATCCAATACCCACAACTGGAGCCAGCTCAAACATATGAGTTAAAATCTGGTCTTATACACCTGTTGCCTAAGTTTCATGGTCTTGCAGGAGAAGACCCCCACAAGCATTTAAAAGAATTCCATGTGGTCTGTTCTACAATGAGGCCGCAAGGGATATCGGAAGACTACATCAAAATGAAGGCATTTCCATTCTCCCCGGATGGAGCAAAATAAGGATTGGCTGTATCTTCAGCCAAGTACTTTTCAATACCCGGGAGACATGAAGCGCACCTTTCTGGAGAAGTTCTTTCCGGCATCCCGCATCAAGGCCCATTAGAAAGGAAATATGTGGATAAGGCAACATACGGAGAGACACTGCACGAGTACTGGGAGAGGTTCAACAAACTCGTGCCACCTGTCCACATCATCAGATCAGCGAACAGCTTGCTGATCCAAAGTATTTTTATGAAGGATTATCGCTGATGGACAGAAGTATGATAGACGCAGCTAGTGGCGGGGCTCATGGATAAAACACCAGCAGCAACACGGCATCTGATTTCCAATATGGCAAGCAATACACAGCAATTTGGGATCGAGGGGCCAAATCAACCACGGATGGTGAGTGAAATCGGGGCAGCTTCCAATCGAGGTTGGAGAATCAGCTGACCGAGTTAACATCATTGGTGAGACAGCTTGCTGTTGGGCAACACCAACCAGCCATGGCAGCAAAAAAGTATGTGGCATATGTACTTCCGCAGCACCCCACTGATATGTGCCCCACTCTCCAAGAAACTGAGTCGGACCAGCCAGAAAATGTTGGAGCCATAGGTGGATTTCAGTACGGGAAGCAGCCGTATCAAAATCGGCCATTCGATAACCAGCAACAGGGAAGACAGCCATTTCGGCCAGGACCGAATCAAGGACCATATGCAACCCAACAATTTGGATCCGCACCGAGCACCTATCAGAGGCAGGCAGGTTATCAACAGCCGACTCCGCAATACCAAGCACCACCTTTCCAGCAGCAACAACGACAGCAGAGAATGCCTACCCAGGCAACTCTCCTTCTCTGAAGACTGATGAAGCAGCTTGCAACCAGCAACCTGGAGTTCCAACAATCTGTGAGCTCCAGCAATTTAGAGTTCCAGCAGAACATGACTGCCACCATCCAGGACCTCAAAACGCAGATTGGACAGCTAGCTAACACTGTAAGCCAATTCCAGTCGGCAGGATCTAGCAACCTTCCCTCTCAAACCATTCCAAATCCGAGAGGTAGCGCCAGTGTAGTCACTCTTCAAGTGGAAAAAGAACTACCTCAACCTACATTGGAGCAGGCCGAGATCGAAAAGAAGCCGACTCGAGTCAAATGCCGACTTACAGTCTCGGCCAGAGACAACTGTCCCATTGCCGTTTCCATCTCGGACCACTTCGGCAAGAAAGCCAGAGTCAGATGAAGAATTGTTGAAGATGTTCCGTAAGGTGGAAATCAATATTCCACTCCTCGATGCTATTAAACAAGTCCCTAAGTACGCAAAATTCCTCAAGGAATTGTGTGTACACAAAAGGAGAAAAATATAGGGGAGCAAGGAAACTGGAGGTGTGGTGTCAGCTCTGACACAGAATGGAGCAATCACTACAAGTGCCTCAACTCTGCCAAAAAAATGCAGAGACCCTGGAGTCTTTTCGGTCCCATGCACCATCGGCGAATGCACTTTTGCCAATGCCATGTTGGACCTGGGAGCCTCAATTAATGTCATGCCCACATCAATCTACAGGTCCCTGAATTTTGGTGACTTGGAACCCACAGGGATGACCATTCAGCTAGCAAACAGGAGTATTGTCCAGCCCCTGGGAGTTCTCGAAGATGTTCTCGTCCAAGTCAATGAACTAATATTTCCAGCTGATTTCTACGTGCTAGACATGGAAGACGAAACATCCGGAAAGGAATCCACCTTAATTTTGGGAAGACCTTTCTTGATGACAGCCAAAACAAAGATTGACGTGTATGCAGGGACGCTATCCATGGAATTCAGTGATGCCTTGGTGCAATTCAATATTTTCGAAGCCATGAAGCACCCAACCAAAGACCACTCTCTCTTTGGCATTGATATACTTGATGAACTAGTTGAAGAATATCTTCAACTAAATGGCAGTGGTGAAAACATTGAAGAGTCTGTTGAGAATGATGATGAAAGCAGCTGCCCAGGAGTTATAGATGAAGAGGCCGACTATGAAGAAGTACAAGACCTCTCCAACTCTGAGGACAATCATAGTGATGTTGCTGACTTGGCCTTTAAAGTGGAACTGTCCGAATTATTAGACCAAGTCTGCAGCACAGAACATTCAGAGTATTCAAATGATGCAGAAAACAAAGTCGCTGAAGCTGAAAAGTCTTCCATTGCACACTTAGCGACAATTTTTTACGACCATTTAATGAGTCGGCCAAAGAAGGCCGAGTCAATGAAGAAGTCAGAGCCGGCAAGCTTGCCGAGACCGTCTCAGCCACAGAAGACCTAACTCATACTGTAGCAAAAATAAAGAGTCCATCCGAACCCGACTCAGAAGGAACGCCTAAAGCCAATACCGACTCCTGTCCGACAATAGCCAAAACCATGAAGTTGAGCCGGCCGAAGCAAACAAGGGCCGAAATCATGTCGGCACACCTGGGGCCTGATCAAGATCAAGTCGGCCAGTCGGATCCAACATCAGAAACTGACAAATCTCCATCACCGTCACCACCCATAGATTTAAAAACATTGCCGAGTCATCTAAAATATGCCTACTTGGATAAGGCACAGCAACTCCCGGTTATCATTGCTAGCAATCTCAACTGAGAGCAAGAAGACGAATTGCTGGAGGTCCTAAGGCAGCATAAGAAGGCAATAGGGTGGAAGCTTTCTGACCTTCCTGGCATAAACCTCTCCATCTGCATGCATAAAATATTAATGGAGGAGGAAATCAAGCCCATAAGGCAGCCGCAAAGAAGACTGAATCCGACACTCCTGGACGTGGTTAAAAAGGAAGTCACGAAGCTCCTTGCTGCGGGAATCATCTACCCCATCTCGGATAGCCAATGGGTGAGCCCCAATGCAAGTGGTGCCAAAGAAGTCCGGATGACTGTCATGAAGAATCAGCAGGATGAGCTGGTGCCAACAAGGATTCAGAATAGCAGTGGCGAGTGTGCATTGATTACGTAAGATTGAATCAAGCAACTCGCAAGGATCACTTTCCTCTGCCTTTCATTGACCAAATGCTTGAAAAATTAGCAGGGAGATCCCATTACTGCTTTCTTGATGGATTCTCAGGCTACATGCAAATTCATATAGCCCCTGAAGATCAACATAAGACAACCTTCACCTGCCCATTTGGTACCTTTGCGTACACACGCATGCCATTTGGCCTCTGCAATGCTCCGAGCACATTTCAACGTTGCATGCTGAGCATCTTCTCGGACTTGCTGCAGGACTACATGGAGGTATTCATGGATGACTTCACGGTATATGCCGATTCATTTGATGCATGCTTGAGTAATCTATCAAGAGTGTTAAAGAGATGCATTAACACAAACCTTGTGCTCAATTTTGAAAAATGTCACTTCATGGTGACTGAAGGAATAGTGTTGGGACACCTGGTCTCCAACAGGGGCATCGAGGTAGACAAAGCAAAGATAGATATCATTACTTCCCTTCCAAACCCCACTTCAAAAGGGAGGTTCGCTCATTCCTAGGTCACGCAGGCTTTTACAGAGATTCATCAAAATTTCAAGAAACTTGCCTTGCCTCTGTCCAAGCTGCTACTGTAAGGATGTGGAATTCCACTTTGACCGGCCCTGTATGGAAGCATTTGATGAGCTGAAGAGAAGACTCACATCCGCACCTATTCTGCAAGCACCAGATTGGGACCTTCCCTTTGAATTAATGTGTGATGCATCCAACTCGGCATTGGGAGCCGTTCTCGGCCAAAGAGTTCGAGCCGGCCAACCAGTGCACGTGGTAGCCTATGCATCCAGAACTATGGATCCGGCCCAACAAAACTATACAACAACTGAGAAGGAGCTATTGGCAATAGTTTTTGCCGTGGACAAATTTCGTTCCTACCTTCTCGGTTCCAAGATAATTGTGTTCTCTGACCATGCCGCCTTGAGGTACTTGCTGAAGAAGCCTGATGCTAAGCCAAGATTGATTAGGTGGATGCTTCTTCTTCAAGAATTCAACCTGGAAATCAGAGATAAAAGAGGTGCTGAGAATTCTGTAGCAGATCATCTGAGCAGAATTGAGAAAGAAAGCGAACGGATGCCTATCCGAGACGAATTCCCTGATGAGCACTTGCTACATATTAAAACGTCTCTACCATGGTTTGCTGACATTTGTAACTTTGTTGCAGCATCACGGTTTCCACCAGAGGCATCTCGGGCATACAAAGATAAACTCCGAAGCGATGCCAAATACTACATTTGGGATGATCCCTACCTTTGGAGACTATGCAAGGACAAGGTCATCCGCAGTGCATTCCCCGAAGCCGAGTTCAATTCGGTTCTCCAGCTTTGCCACACTCGGCACCTGGAGGCGGTCACTATGGATCAACTCGGACTGCCAGGAAAGTACTAGACTGTGGCCTTTACTGGCCAACTATCTTCAGGGACGCGCATGAATTCGTCTCCACCTACGAGAGTTGCCAAAAAGCAGGAGTGGCCATGAACAAAAGGCATGAAATGCCCCAGCAACCCATCCAATTCTGTGAAATTTTTGATGTCTGGGGAATAGATTTCATGGGACCATTCCCAGTCTTCAATGGTTACTCATACATTCTGCTGGCCGTGGACTATGTATCCAGATGGGTAGAAGCCGTTGCCACCAGAACCAATGATTCAAGAGTGGTTGTGGACTTTCTTAAGTCCAATATTTTCTGCAGATTCGGTGTGCCAAAAGCACTCATAAGTGACCAAGGCAGTCACTTCTGTAACAGAGCTATGGTTTCTCTTCTTCAAAAATATGGAGTAGCACACAGAATTGCTACTGCCTACCACCCGCAAACAAATGGCCAAGCAGAAGTGTTCAACAGGGAAATTAAGAAAACATTGCAAAAGATGACCAATCCCAGCAGGAAGGACTGGAGCCGCCTCCTTGAGGATGCTCTCTGGGCACATAGAACCGCATACCGGACACCTTTAGGGATGTCTCCCTACAGGATTGTTTTCGGCAAAGCCTGTCACCTTCCTGTGGAGCTAGAACACAGAGCATACTAGGCTGTTAAGCAGTGCAATCTGGCCTATGACCAAGCAGGGGAGTAGAGAAAATTTCAGCTGCAAGAGCTAGATGAACTCCGCTTGGAAGCATATGAAAATTCCAGGATCTACAAGCAGAAAATCAAGCGATTCCATGACCAGCATATCCTGAGAAAAGAATTCCGAGTTGGCCATAAAGTCCTCTTGTTTAACTCACGCCTCAAGCTCATTGCAGGTAAACTACGTTCTAGATGGGATGGGCCTTTTGTTATCACTAATGTGTTTCCCCATGGTGCAGTACAGCTAAAAGATGAACACAGCAACAGCACCTTCCAGGTCAATGGGCATCAGATTAAGCCATTCCATGAAGGTCCAGCGCCTATCACTCATGACATGGAGATAATATCATTGATGGAACCAGCATCTCCAGATGATCCTGCCTCGCATTGAGGACAATGCAGATTTTAAGTGTGGGGGGGGATAAATATACAGTCATCTCAACTGCTGTGTCTTAACTCTGTTCCCACTCTCCTGAACTCTGCTAATGTGTTTCAATAAAAGCTGCCTAAGCCGAGTCCATGCCGGTTCTGTGCCATCTCGGCCGGATCTGGAGCATCTTCAGCCTGGCAGAGTTTCAATTTTGTCATTTACCTTTAAATCTTTCCTCCTAATCAGAATTTCCAAGTGAACGGTCAAAAGTAAAATTGTTTTGAAAAGAATCTTGAACTAGCTTCTGAAAGTTTAAATAAGTCAGTAGGAAGTAACTCTGCAACTGGGGCAAGAGATTTCTCTAGCTTGAGGGGAATGAAACTTTTGTGCTCTAGTCAATAGTTGATTAAGAATCTAAGAAGGAACCCCTTGTGTCAAAGCAAACACAACCTGTGTGAGATTTTGAGCCTTGAAAACATTGATGGCTTACATCTTGCCATTTCTCTTCTCTTTCTAGTGTGATTTTTGCATTTATGACAACTGCATATTCTACATTTTGCCTTAACTCTCTGGATACAACTGTTCTCACATGCAGGAATGACATGATCTAGGCCATGTTTCTTATAAGCCCTGAGCCAAATAAAGCCTACCTGAACAAATGTGTCTGTTGTTTACCCCGTTTGAGCCTAATATAACCATTCTTCCTAAACAGCTCACTATAAGCCAAGGCCAGAAAAACCATGAATCAACCTCACCCTCGAAGAGCAGAGGAGCTTTAGAATTGTTTTGAGAGTAAGTCATGACCAAGTGTGGGGGAACTCCAAGAAGCAAAAGGTTGTTCAGCACCCTCTAAGGCTCGAAAATGCAAGAAAAAGAATAAAAGAGAAGTGAAAGAAAGTAAAGAGAAAAAGAGGAAGCAGCAGCTGAAAATCTGAGCTGAAACGGACAAAGAGAGAAATAGCTGCATAAAAGTAAATAAAAGAAAAGAACAGAAAATGAGCTGGCAGCAGCAAGAAAGAGGAATTGACAGCATTCTGGGTTATCTCTCAGGCTGATAAAGCTTACTCCCCATTGCTCCTCTCTTCCTCGTGGGTCCTGAAGCTAGTTTGCCCATATTCTATCATACCCGTGACCCAGCCTCGCTACAAGCCGAAAAGAAGTCCTAGTGATCATAACTGTGTGTTTTTGCAGGTGTACGAAGAGAGATTCGCCAAAGTATGGTAATATCAGTTCCATGAATGTTGAGTGTAAATACAAGCCCAGACACGTGAGAAATGAGGGAGTTATTTGTCTAAAAGAGAGCTCTATCACTCTTGGTTACCTTCTCTTATTTGCAGGTCATGAATTTGCCTAGAGCGCGGAAGGAGTAATTTCCGAATTGTTAGAGTATCTCGATCTCAGAGTGAATGAGTACTGACTCTGTCTCGGTTGAACTGAAGGAAGCCAAGTGAAAAATTCTTTTCTGTCTTTAAAAATTTCCCCTTGTTGATTTTCATTTTATTTTGCCCAGGAGTGCAAAAGGGTAAGTGTGGGGGTGTGATGAGTCACAATTTATGCATCTTTTAGACACTTAAGAAGGAGGTTTACAAGACTATTATGCGCTTAAGAAGGATTGTTAGCTAAGATTCATTCTATGGGTTTGAATACAGAGAAAACGCAAATCTGTGTTAAATCAGATTTCTTAGCTAATAAAAGTGTCACTCCCTCTTCTGCAGGTCAAGCCGAGTTGACCAGGACCAATAAAAGGAGTCTCAGCCGAAATGAAGTCATCCTGATCAGACCAACCCCATCTCGGCCAGACCAGGGTCGTCTCGGCAACCCATGCCTTGCAGCCCAGCAGCCCAGTAGAGAGGCCCAAATGTATTGACCACATCAGCTATCCTGCTCGGTGGCCATCTCAGCGTTAGCTCAGCTGCCATGTCACTCCTAGGAGATCTGCCATGTCACGTTAGAAGATCCGCATAGGGGTAGAATAGGATCTTTCACAATGTAATTCTGTTGGGATTCATTAGGATTAGCATATCACAGCTCGTGTATATATAGGAAGAGCTGTGCACTTTTTACATGTTCTGTTTTTGAATTCACTCCTAATACACTTCATTTACTCCATCTCCTCGCCCTCATCCTTCCATTCCTGGTGGTGTACGGTGCTGTATTGGTATTTCTCTCGATTGAGGAAGTGCAGGTCTGAGACTGGGAAGCCAAAGTCTACCAGAGGGGACCGATCGGACTCATCGACGCACTGGTGGAGCTGATCCTCAGCGCTCAGGCTAACGGAGGTGAACCACCACCATCAACCATGGCGATCGTCGTGGAAGATGGATCCATCTGAACTCAGGACCACTGTGTTTGTATTCTGTTTCTGTTAATCAATCCCATTACGCATTTCTTCTCTTGGTTCCCTTCCTCTTCTTTAATTCACGAATTGAATCGCGATTGCATTTGAGACGTGAACAATGTTAAGCTAAGCCGATTGGAACTGGTTTAACTAATATAGTAGGTAATCATTTAACGATCGTTGATTGAGAATCTAAAATCAGCTCTGCACTTAATCCCTGCCAACTGATGAGGTAGCGATTGCGTAATTCCTCGGTATGGCAATGGACGAATGTTTGGCGATCGTCATAAGACTACCAAAGGCTGATATGGACTGAGAACTGGAGTGTGGAATCTGGACTGGACTTGAACTAATGGAACTGAACATGAATACAGTTGTATAATAATAATAATAGATAACTAGCAACAGTAGTATATGTTTACTGCATTCGTAGTCTTAGTTTACTTTCTGCTTTAATTGCATTTCAACCCCCCCCCTTGTTTACTGCTTTCTAAGTCTGAGACAGAGACAGTCCATCTCTGTAGCGTCTGTCTGCATTCAACCGAGACCAAGCCGGATCGTCTCTGTTGAGATCGACTCGGTTCAGTCTCTGTTGAGAGCAACTCGGCCATTGCTGAGACGAGTCGGTATCTTACACTTAGATTCAACTACTGTTCGCATCACACCAATTCACAACTGAACACACTGTGTCCTTGAGAAGAATGACCTAGGGTTAGCTATACTATAGTTAGCTTTAGTTATTTGATAAGCTCGTAAAACGACTGTAAAAACGCACATCATCAGTCACCGAATTCCATCGAGAGCGTTCCAGCATGTACGTCAATCTTTGTCCTTGCTGTCATTAAAAATGGTCTCCCCAGTATCAAGGTTGATTTCTTTTCCGATGTCTCGTCCTCCATGTCAAGCACGTAGAAATCAGCTGGAAATATTAACTCATTTACTTGGACGAGGACATCTTCGAGAACTCCCAAGGGTTGCACAATGCTTCTATTAGCAAGCTGTATGGTCATCCCTGTAGGTTCCAGATCTCCGAAATTGAGGGACCTATAAGTTGATGCAGGCATGACGTTGATTGACGCTCCCAGGTCCAACATAGCTTCAGTGAATGTGCAATCACCAATAGTGCATGGGACTGAGAAGATACCGGGGTCTCGGCACTTCTTTGGTAAGACCTGTGAAATCCCTGTAGTGGGATTATTCCTAGTTAAGCTTGAGATCACACCTCCAAGTTCTCAATTCCCCTTCATCTTTCTTCTTTTGTGTACGCATAATTCCTTAAGGAATTTTGCGTATTTCGGAATTTGCTTGATCGCATCGAGAAGTGGAATGTTGATTTCCACCTTCCGGAACATCTTCAGCAGCTCGTCATCAGAATCTGGTTTCCATGCCGAGACAGTCCGGGATGGAAACGGCAATGGGACAATTGTCTATAGGTGAGACGGTGAGTCGACCATTGCTTCAGAGTCAGCTTCAGCTGGCTGCAGTACCTGATGCTGTGTAGGCTGAGGTAATTCTTTGCCGCTTCTGAGTATTATTGCATTGGCATTCCCTCTCGGATTTGGAATGGGTTGGGAGGGAAGGCTGCTTGAGCTGGCTGATTGTAGTTCGCTCACAGTATTTGCTAGCTGTCCTATTTGCATCTTGAGATCCTGGATGGTGGTGGTCATATTCTGTTGGAATTGTAGGTTGCTGGAACTTACTGACTGTTGGAATTCTAGGTTGCTTGTTGCCAGCTGCTATATTAAATCTTCTAGTGATGGAGAGTTGTTTTGGGTAGGAGTTCTCTGTTGCTGTGGTGGGAAGGATGGTGCTAGGTATTGCGGACTCGGCTGCTGGTAACCAGATACTCCATAGGGTGCATTCGGCATGGATCCGGCTCTTTGAGCTACATATGGTCCTTGTTGTGGGCTGGGCCGAAATGGTTGTCTCCCATATGGTTGGTTATCGAACTGGCGGTTCTGGTATAGCTGCTTCCCGTACTGGAATCCTCCTACGGCTCCAACACTTTCTGTTTGGCCAGACTCGGTCTCTTGAAGAGTGGGGCACAGATCAGTTGGATGCTCCATTGAAGTACATATGCCACAGACCTTTGCTGCCATGGCTGGGTGATGTTGACTAATAGCCAGTTGTCTCACCAAAGATGTCAACTTGGTTAGTTGGTTCTCCATCCTTTGGTTGGAGGCTGCACCGATTTCGTTCACTGGCCGAGATAGATTCGGTCCTCTAATCCCAAATTGTTGAGTGTTGCTCGCCATGTTCGAGATCAGATGCCTTGCTGCTACTGGTGTTTTGTCCATTAATGCTCCTCCACTGGCGGCATCAATCATGCTCCTGTCCATCATTGATAGTCCTTCGTAAAAGTACTGGATCAGCAATTGTTCGCTGATCTGATGATGGGGACAGGTGGCACAAAGCTTGTTGAAGCGCTCCCAATATTCGTGCAGAGTCTCTCCTGTATGCTGCCTTATCCCGCATATTTCCTTCCTGATGGTCGTAGTCCTAGAAGCTGGAAAAATATTTTCTAGGAAGGTCCGTTTCATATCTCCCCAGGTGTTGAAGAGTACTGGCTGCAGATATAGCCAGTCCTTTGCAACTCCGTCTAGAGAGAATGGAAATGCCTTCATCTTGATGTAATCTTCTGGGATTCCCTGCAGCCTCATCGTGGAACAAACCACGTGAAATTCTTTGAGATGCTTATGGGGGTCTTCTCCTACAAGACCATGAAATTTAGGCAACAAGTGTATCAAACCAGACTTCAATTCATATGTCTGAGCCGGCTCCAGTTGTGGATACTGGATACACCATCGTTGGTACACCACATCTGGAGTGGCTAGCTCTTTCAACGTCCTGTCTTGGTGTTCCATCTGCCTTGGCTCTGTGAAGTTGTTGGTACTAGTAATAAAATGGTCAGTACAAAACTGGTCAGAGTTAATGGCAGAATTCACACCACTACTGATATTTACTGTGGTATTTCTAATTTTTCGCAATCTGCGTAAAGCTAGTTCTATTTCTGGATCAAAAACATGCAGTGGGTCAGTACTACTCCTAGTCATGCATTATGCAGAATTCAAAGTAACTAGAACAACAATTAATTCTACTAAAACAGAATGTGGTCACTATGTAATGCTGAATTATGTACTGCAAAATTAAATGTAATGCAGAGTAAAAAAAAAAAATTAATGTATGCAATGCAGAATTAAGAATTTATTCTATATCTATATGTATATATTTGTTTTTGTTTTATCAGTGAATTCACGTAGAGATTTATTGACAAAGTCAAACTCAACAACTCTAAACAGAACTTCTTACAACTCGGATTCGACTCCGTTTACTTGGCACACCGAAACACAAAAGAACTTGTATCCCCGGCAACGGCGCCAATTTGATGTGTGGCGTATTTAGTCGTTTCAACGCGCTTATCAAATAACTAAAGCTAACTATTGTATAGCTAACCCTAGGTCATTCTTCTCAAGGACACAGTGTGTTCAATTGTGATTTAGTGTGCAGCAAACGGGAGTAGAATGTCAGTGTAAAATACTGACTCGTCTCGGCAATGGCCGAGTTGCTCTCAACAGAGACTGAACCGAGTCGATCTCAACAGAGACGATCCGGCTTGGTCTTGGTTAAGTGCAGACAGACGCTACAGAGGTGGACTATCTCTGTCTCAGACTTAGAAAGCGGTAAACAAGGGGGGTTGGAATGCAATTGGAATCAAAACAGAGGTTAACTATAATCAAATGCAATTACGCTACTCCTAATGCTATTGCTATTACTGTGTTCATGTTTAGTTCCAATAATCAAGTTCTTTTTGGTTCAATCACTCCAATTACAGTCCTCATCAGCCTCTAGTGTTCTTATGGCAATCGCCAAAGGTCCGTCCCTTACCATACCGAGGATTTACACAATCGCCACCTCATCAGTTGGCAAGGATTAAGTTCAAGCTGATTTTAGATTCTCAATCAACAATCGTTAAGTGATTACCTACTGAATTAGCTAAACCAGTTCCAATCGGCTTAGTTTAACATTGTTCCATTACCAGGTGCAATCGCAACATAGTAATTGAACTTAAATTTCAGGGATGCAATGGAGTGCAGAATTCAGAAAATGCTCATAATATTGAAAGCAAAATACAAACACAGGGCCTGGATTCGATGATTCCTTCTTCCACGACGATCGCCATGGACGACGACGATGATTCACCTCAGCTAGCTAAGACGTTGAGGTTCAAGTCCACCAGAGTGCGTTGGTGCTCCAATCGGCCTCCTCTGATAACCTTTGGCCTCTCAGTTCTTAACCTGCATTCCCTCAATCGAGAGAAACGCCATTAATAGCACTGTGTACCACCGTGAGCGGAGGAGAAGAGAACGAGAGAGTTCGGAATTATGAACGCGGGAAAGTTTGAATGCCAAAAGCCCCTATTCGTTCAGAGCTCTATCTATTTATACATGAGTGGACACAGCTAACGATGCTAACAGAATTACATGTACGATTCCTATTCTGCCCTTGCTGTGACTTGCGTTGCAAGCTACTCCAGGTGGTGACTTGAAGCTGAGTTGGACCCAAGGTGGTTCTGATTGCTAACGTGGAGTTCCACCTAGACCTGCCTGGCTGGGCTCTCTGCATAGGTTGAGTCTCGGCCTGGCCGAGACTTCTGATGGCGGGTTGAGTTTAGCTGAACCTGCAATGAAGAGATAGTTAGCTAAAAACCTTGATTAAGCACAGATTGTGTTTTACTCAAGTTTAGGCCATTAATTCTGGATCTTAGCTAATGGTCATCTTTTAAGCTCGTGAGTTGTTTAATGGTACCCTTCTTAGGTTCACTTAAGATGTGCATTTTATGACCCATCAAACCCCCACACTTAGCCTTTTGCACCCCTGGGCAAAACATATGACTCAATTAAGGGTGACTTTAGTGAGAGATTTTTCTGTTTGATTTCCTTAAGCTGACTCTACAGAGTCGGCCTCTCTTCACCGTAGATGGAGGAAAATGAGAGCGAGATAATGGAATTGATGATAATGCATAGAGTGTGAATTCAAAGACCCCTAAAATGTATACAATTACTCCTATATATACAAGAGCATGCAAACTACGATGCCTAATAGAATTTCAAAAAGTGAATTTCCTATTCCACCCTTGTGTAGCTTGTGTCATACATTTCTCCAAGAGTGACATGGCATTTGGAGCTGAAGTGACCTTTGAGTTGGATGGGTGACGTGGATGGTGCCATCTGAGCCACCTTTATTGAGCTGCGCCTACCGTAAGTTGTTAGGCTGCAAGGCTTGGCCTGGCCGAGATGGAGTCAGCCTCAGTTGGGACGACTCTCCCTGCTGATGTGAATTTGGCTCAGTCCTATAGAAAAAGGGGAAGAACTTTTTATTAGCTAAGACCTTCAATTTAGCACAGATTTCTATTTTCTCTATTTTTAGGTTCATAATATGAATCTCAGCTAACAAACAATCCTTAAGCACAAAATAATCTTACAACCACCCTTAGGTCTATAAAAGATGCATAATCTGTGACTCATCAGATCCCCACACTTAGCCTTTTGCACTCTTGGGCAAAATCATCTAGGAATCAACAAGGCAGATTTTTAAGGATAGGAAAGAATTTTCAAAATTGGCTTCCTTAAGTTCGGTCGAGACAGAGTCGGCACTCCTTCATCCTGAGTTTAAGATACTCAAACAATCTGAAGACTACTTCTCCTGCACCGAGGTGTATTCATGACCTGCAAATAGCAAAAGGTAGCCCGGAGTGATAGAGCTCTCACTTAGGCAAGTATTCTCTCAGTCTCTCAAGTGTTTGGGTTTGTATTTACACTCAACATTGCATGAGACTAGCATTCTTTCACTTTGACAAGGGTCTCCTCCTACAACTGCAAAAACACAAACAATCATGATCACTAGGACTTCCTTTTTGGCTTGTAGTGAGGTTAGGGACACGGGTAGGATAGAATATGGGAGGTGGTGTTAGAACCAGTGGGGAAGAGAGGAGAAATGAGGAGTAAGCTTCATCAACATGGGGGTAGCCCAGGATGCTATGATCTCCTTCCTTTATTCTGCTCTTGTTTGCTCACTTCTTTGCCTTTTCTTTATCTTTTCTTTTCCTTTCTTTTCTGGTGTTCATGCAGCCTTGCTGTAATTCTTTGTTTTTCAGCTTTGATTTCTTAGCTACTTTTCTACTTTTTTCTTTTTTTTATCATTCGCTTGCTTCTTTTCTTTCCTAGCCTTTGGAAGATGCTGAGCAGATTCTACATCCCTGAATTTCCCCTACACTTGATGATGATTTTCTCCCAAAACAATTCCAAGGCTCCTCTGCTCCCCATGGGTGAGGTTGAATTATGGTTTTTCCTAGCCTTGGCTTGTAATGAGCTGTTAGAGAGAATGGTTGGATTAGGCTCAAGGGGGTGAACAAGGGACATAATATTTCAGGTAGGCTTTATTTGGCTTAGAGCTTGCAAGAAACACGACCTAGATCATGTCATTCCTGCATGTGAAAACAGTTGTATCCAAAGAGTCAAGGAAAAATGCAGAATATGCAGTTAATCATGAATGCAAAAATCACACCAGAAGGAGAAAATGGCAAGATGTAAGCCATTAATATGTACAAAGGCTCAAATTCTCACACTGGTTATTTTGCTCTATCACCAAAGGTTTTCCTTTCAGTTTTCAGTCAATCATTGCCTAGAAACACAAAAATTTCGCCCCCTTCAGGCTAGAGAAATCTCTTCTCAAGGTTGTAGAGTTACTTCTTACTGTCTTCTTAAACTTCCAGAAATCGATTCACAATTCTTTCCAACACACATTTTCGACATTTTCGACATTTTCTAATCCAATTTTGAAATTCTGCTAGGAGGAAATTGAAAGATACTAAGTTTAAACAGACTAAGGAAATAAAACAAAAAATGCCAACAAAACAAAATAAAATAAAATTGAGCCAGAATAAAGAGTGTTGAACAATATCAAAGCAACAGAATTCGGTCTGCAGTCTCAGATGGCCACAATAGTGCCCCCCTCCCCCCACACTCGAATTCTGCATTGTCCTCAATGCCTGATATGACTGAGAGGGGCGGTAGAATAGGTTTAGGTAGTGCCATCTGGTGGAGCTGGTTCCATCAGTGAGATGATCTCCATGTCACCTGTAATTGGTGCTGGACCTTTATGGAATGGCTTGATTTCATGCTCATTGACCTGGAAGGTGTTGTTGCTATGTTCATCTTTTAGTTGCACTGCACCATAGGGAAATATGTTAGTGATAACAAAAGGTCCATCCCATCTAGAGCGAAGCTTACCTTCTATAAGCCTTAGTCGTGAATTAAATAGCAGCACTTTCTGGCCGACTCGAAAGTCTTTCCTAAAGGATCTGTTGGTAATGGAATTTCTTGACTTTTTGCTTATAGATCCTGGAATTCTCATATGCTTCCAAGCGGAGTTCATCTAACTCTTGCAGTTGGAATTTCCTTTGCTCTCCAGCTTGGTCATAGGCTAGATTGCTTTGCTTGACAACCTAGTAAGCCTTGTGCTCTAGCTCCACAAGAAGGTGGCAAGTTTTACCGAAGACAATCCGATAGGGAGACATCCCTAACAGTGTTCGGTAAGCAGTTTTGTGTGCCCAAAGAGCGTCCTCGAGGAGTCGGCTCCAGTCTTTCCTGCTTGGGTTGGTCATCTTTTGCAGCGTTTTCTTAATTTCCTTGTTGAAAACTTCGGCTTGGCCATTTGTCTGGGGATGGTAGGCTGTGGCAATTCTGTGTGTCACCCCATATTTCTGAAGAAGGGAAACCATGGCTCTATTGCAGAAGTGACTGCCTTGGTCACTTATGAGCGCTTTTGGCACACCAAACCTGCAGAAAATGTTGGACTTCAGAAAGTCCACAACAACCTTTGCATCGTTAGTCTTGGTGGCAATGACTTCTACCCATTTAGATACATAATCGACGGCTAGCAGAATATATGAGTAACCATTGGAGACTGGGAATGGTCCCATGAAATCAATTCCCCAAACATCGAAGACTTCACAGAACAAGATGGGTTGTTGGGGCATTTCATGCCTTTGGTTCATGGCCATCCTTGCTTTTTAGCATCTTTCGCAGGTGGAGACGAAATGATGAGCGTCTCTAAAAATAGTAGGCCAGTATAGGCCACAGTCTAGCACTTTCTTGGCAATTCGAGTTGATCCATAGTGGCCACCTCCAGGTGTTGAGTGGCAGAACTGGAGGACTGAATTGGTCTCGGCGTCAAGAATGTACCTACGGATTACTTTGTCACTGCATAGTCTCCAAAGGTAGGGATCATCCCATATGTAATATTTGGCATCACTTTGAAGTTTTTCTTTATGTAGCTGAGATGCCTCTAGCAGGAACTGAGATGTTGCCACATAATTGCAAATGCCGACAAACCATGGTGTGGATGCTTTGATGTGTAGAAGCTGCTCGTCAGGGAATTCATCTCGGATAGGCATTGGTTCGCTTTCTTTCTCAATCCTGCTCAAGTGGTCAGCTACAGAATTCTCAGCGCCCTTCTTGACTCTGATCTCTATGTTGAATTCTTGGAGGAGGAGCATCCATCGGATTAGTCTCGGTTTGGCATCAGGCTTCTTCAACAAGTATCTCAATGTAGCGTGGTCAAAGAATATGATTATTCTTGAACCGAGAAGGTATGAGCGAAATTTATCCAAGGCAAATACAATTGCCAAGAGTTCCTTCTCAGTTGTTGTGTTGTTTTGCTGGGTCGAATCCATGGTTCTGGATGCATAAGTAATCACATGCACAAGTTGGCCAACTCCAGCTCTTTGGCCAAGAACAGCTCTTAATGCCAAATTGGATGCGTCACACATCAACTCAAATGGTAGGTCCCAGTTTGGTGCTTGTAGGATAAGGGTGGATGTGAATTTGTTCTTCAGGCCCTAAAATGCTTCACTACATGGCTGGTCGAAATTAAATTCCACATCCTTCTACAGCAGCTTGGACAATGGCAGGGCAAGCTTGCTGAAGTTCTTAATGAATCTTCTGTAGAAACCTACATGTCCAAGGAAAGAGCGAACTTCCCGTACAGAAGTGGGGTTAGGAAGGGAGGTGATAATGTCAATCTTTGATTTATCCACCCCAATGCCTCTGTTGGAGACCAGATGTCACAACACTATTCCCTCAGTCACCATGAAATGACATTTTTCAAAATTTAGCACAAGATTTGTGTCAATACATCTCTTCAACACCTTGGATAGGTTGCTCGGACATGCTTCAAATGAATCGGCATAAACCGTGAAGTCATCCATGAATACTTCCATGCAATCCTACAGTACATCCGAGAAGATGCTTGTCATGCAATGTTGGAATGTACCCGGAGCATTACATAATCCAAATGGCATGCGAGTGTATGCAAAGGTGCCAAATGGGCAGGTGAAGGTTGTCTTGTGCTGATCTTCAGGTGCAATATAAATTTGCATGTAGCCTGAGAAACCATCCAGAAAACAGTAATGGGATTTCCCCACTAGTTTTTCAAGGACTTGGTCAATAAAAGGCAAAGGGAAGTGATCCTTGCGAGTTGCCTGGTTTAATCTTCTGTAATCAATGCAAACTCACCAACTATTCTGAATCCTTGTTGGCACCAACTCGTCGTGTTGATTCTTTGCGACAATCATCTCGGACTTCTTCAGCACCACTTGCATAAGGCTCACCCATTGGCTATCCGAGATGGGGTAGATGATCCCTGCAGCAAGGAGTTTGGTGACTTCCTTTTTAACCACATCCAGGGGTGTCAGATTTAGTCTTCTTTGCTATTGCCTTATGGGCTTGATTTCCTCCTCCATCAAGATTCTGTGCGTGCAGATGGAGGGGTTTATGCTAGGAAGGTTTGATAGTTTCCACCCCATTGCCCTCTTATGTTGCCTTAGGACTTCCAGCAACTTGTCTTCTTGCTCCTGGTGGAGATTGTTGGAAATGATAATCGGGAATTGTTGTTCCTTGTCCAAGTAGGCATACTTTAAGTGATTCGGCAATGGTTTCAGTTCCATGGGTGGTGGTGGAGTTGAAGATTTTTCAGTTGATGATTTCAGATCCGTCTGGCCGAAATGATTTGGACTCGGCACCAGGTGTGCTGACATGATTTCGGCCTTTGGTTGTCTTGGCTGACTCCCCTTGGTGGGCTCGGTACTTGTCGAATTGGAGTTGGCATCAGCTTCTTGAGTAGCTTCAGGCTCAGATCCATCTGAAATAATGAATACCACTCCAACTTGCTTCTGGTCTTCATTGGCCGTGACGATCTCGGCAAGCGTGTCGCCCTTATTGTCTAACTTTTCGGTCGAGTTGACTTTTATCTTTTCCTTGACTCGGCCTTCTCTGGCCGACTTGATTTCAGTCGTAAAAATGGTTGCCAAATGTGCTGAGAAGGGTCTTTTGGTCTCGGCAACCTCGACTTCTACACGATTTGTACACTCTAGGTTCTCCAAGTTGCAAACTTGGTCTAATATTTCAGACAGTTCAGCTTCAAAATCCAAGTCAACAATGTCATTATGATTATCCTCAAAGTTGGGAAGATCTCGTACTTCCTCATAGTCGGCCTTTCTTGTAAAGGACCCTAAGCAGTTGATTTGGTTAGTGCTTCTAGCAAGATTCACGTTGTCTTCACTGTTGCTGTCTAGTTGAAGATACTCTTCAACCAGCTCATTAATCAGGTCAATGTCGAAGAGAGAATTGTCTTCGGTGGGGTGCTTCATAGCTTCAAAAATATTGAACTGCACCAATGTGTCACCGAAGTCCATCGAGACCATCCCAACATGCATATTGATCTTTGTTCTGGCCATCATCAGGAATGGTCTTCCCAAAATTAAGGTGGATTCCTTCCCAGATGACTCATCCTCCATATCTAGCACATAAAAATCAGTTGGAAATATTAGCTCATTCACCTGGATAAGAACATCTTTGAGAACTCCCAAGGGTTGGACAATGCTCCTGTTTGCAAGCTGAATGGTCATCCTTGTGGGTTTAAGATCACCAAAATTCAAGGACCTGTAGATTGATGAGGGCATGACATTGATTGAGGCTCTCAGGTCCAACATGGCATCAGCAAAAGTGCATTTGCCAATGGTGCATGGGACGGAAAAGATTCCAGGATCTCTACATTTCTTTGGTAAGGCTTGAGCACCAATAGTGAGTTCTTCATTTCTTGTAAGGGCTGACACCACACCTCCAATTTCCCTGTTCCCCTTCATCTTCTTTCGTTTGTGTACGCACAATTCCTTGAGGAATTTGGCGTATTTAGGAACCTGTTTGATTGCATCGAGAGTGGAATATTGACTTCCACTTTTCGGAACATTTTCAACAGTTCTTCATCTGACTCTAGCCTTCTTGCTGAGATGGTCTGAGTTGGGAATGGCGTCGGGACAGTTTTCTCTGGTCGAGACTATGAGTCGGCATTTGGTTTAGAGTTGGTTTGAGCTAACCTCGGCGACTGCTGTAGTGTAGGTTGAGGCAGTTCTTTTCCACTTCTGAGAGTGACTATATTGGCATTTCCTCTCGGATTTGGAATGGTTTGAGAGGGGAGGTTGCTAGATCCAGCCGATTGTAATTGGCTCACAGTGTTGGCCAACTATCCGATCTGGGCTTTGAGGTCTTGGATGGTGGTGGTCACATTCTGCTGGAATTGCATATTGTTGGAGCTCACAGATTGCTGGAACTCCAGGTTGCTAGTTGCAAGCTGCTTCATCAGGTCTTCTAGAGATGGAGAGTTGCCTTGAGTAGGCACCCTTTGCTACTGTTGTTGTTGTTGGAAAGGTGGTGTTTGATATTGCGGAGTCGGTTGTTGATAACCTGCTTGTCTTTGATATGTATTCGGTGTGGACCCGAATTGTTGAGCTGCATAGGGCCCCTGATCCGGTCCTGGCCGAAATGGCTGTCTTCCATGTTGCTGACTATCAAATGGCCGATTTTGATACGGCTATTTCCTGTATTGAAATCCACCTATGGCTCCAACATTCTCTTGTTGGTCCGACTCAGTTTCTTGAAGAGTGGGGCACATATCAATGGAGTGCTCCACGGAAGTACATATGCCACATAGTTTTGCTGCCATGGCTGGTTGGTGTTGTCCAACTGCAAGTTGTCTCACCAATGATGTCAATTCGGTCAGCTGATTCTCTAGTCTTTGGTTGGAAGCTACACTGATTTCATTCACCATTCGTGATTGACTCGGCCCTCTGATCCCAAACTATTGTGTATTACTTGCCATATTGGAGATTAGATGCCTTGTTGCTGGTGGTGTTTTATCCATCAAAGCTCCTCCACTGGCGGCATCAATCATACTTCTGTCCATCATTGAGAGTCCTTCATAGAAATATTGGATCAGCAACTGCTCGCTGATCTGATGGTGTGGACAAGTGGCACAAAGTTTATTAAATCTCTCCCAATATTCGTGCAGAGTTTCTCCTATATGCTGCCTTATCCCACAGATTTCCTTCCTGATGGTTGCAGTTCTGGATGCCGGAAAGAACTTCTCCAAGAACATACGCTTCATGTCTCCCCAAGTGTTAAAGAGAATTGGTTGTAGATACAACCAATCCTTTGCTGCTCCATCCAGGGAGAATGGAAATGCCTTCGTTTTGATGTAATCCTCTGGTATTACCTGTGGCCTCATTCTAGAGAAAACCACATGGAATTCCTTCAAGTGCTTGTGGGGGTCTTCTCCTGCAAGACCATGAAATTTAGGCAACAAATGTATAAGACCAGATTTTAATTCATATGTTTGAGCTGGCTCCAGCTGTGGATATTGGGTGCACCAAGGTTGATACACCAGGTCTGGTGTAGCCAACTCCTTCAATGTCCTGTCATTGTTCTCCATTTGTCTTGGCTCTACAAAGATGTTAGAACTAGCAACAGAGTTATCAGTACACCACTGGTTAGAGTTAATGACAGAATCAGAACTTCTATTATTATTTACTACTAGATTTCTAGCCTTCCTTAATCTACGTAAGGTTTTCTCTATTTCGGGGTCAAAAGCATATAAAGGGTTAGTGCTACTCCTAGTCATGCATTGTACAGTTTATGCAAAAGAGTTAAAAATTAATCAGTACTCACAATAACATTAAACTACCACTATCAGGTAATCGCCTAATAAAACTGCAAGAATGCAATGTAAAGAAGATGCGAGTCAATTGTGCAATGCGAAAATGAATACAGAACAGAATGCTATAGTATGCAATGTAGAGACAAATATTTTGTTGTTGTTTTTGGTTTTTTTTTTTGGGCGATGAATTCACGCAGAAAGATTAACAAACACTCCGCATGCTTTATTACTCAAGTAGAAACAAATATAGACAATTTCAAAGACTCAATAGACTGACTCAACAAATACACTCTCTAGACTCGGGACTCAACTTCACTTAGCTTGGCACACCAAGACACAAAAGAACTCGTGTCCCCGGCAACAACGCCAATGTGATAAGCTTGTTTTTAGTCATCTTAACGCGCATCAAATAACTAAAGCTAACTATAGTATAGTCAACCCTAGGTCGAATTTTCTCAATGACACAGTATGCTCAATAATGATTTAGTGTGAAGCGAAATGATGTAGAGTCTAAGATGTAGAGTATTGCTTGTCTTGGCCACTGGCCGAGTTGCTCTTGGTAGAGACTTAGTTGATATGGTCTCGGTAGAGATTTATCAGGCTTGGTCTCGGCTAAGTGCAGACAGACGCAACAGAATTGGATTGATTCTATTCTGAAACTTGGAAAACAATAAACGAGGGGGATTGAATGCAAATAAAGCAAAAAGTAAACCAAAGACATAATGCAATGGAGATAAACTAATGCTATTGATATTACTATTATTATTAGTTTTTTGATATAATTATGCTTGTGTTCAGTTCTATTAGTCCAAGTCTAGTTCAATTTCCTCACTCCAGTTTTTAGTCCATATCAGCTTTGGAAATTCTTATGACAATTGCCAAAGGTCCGTCCATTGCCATACTAAGGAATTACGCAATCGCTACCTCATCAGTTGGCAAGGATTAAGTTCAGAGCTGATTTTAGGTTCTTAATTAACAATCATTAGCTGATTACCTACTGAATTAGTTAAACCAGTTCCGATCAGCTTAGCTTAACATTGTTCACGTTTTAAATACAATCGCAATTCAATCCGCGAATTAAAGAAGAGGAAAGGAACATAAACAAGAAATGAGAGAATGAAATTGATTAATAGAAAACAGAGTACAAACACAGTGGTCTAAATTCGGTTGGATCCATCTCCCACGACGATTGCCATGGTGGATAGTGGTAGTCCACCTCCAATAGTCTGAGCGTTGAGGATCAGATCCACCAAAGTGCGTTGGAATCTCAAGTGGTCCCCTCTGACAGACTTCGGCTTCCTAGTCTCAGGCCTGCACTTCCTCGATCGAGAGAAACACCAATGCAGCATCGTGCACCACCACAGATGGAGGAAAATGAGAGCGAGATAATGGGATTGATGATAATGCGTAGAATGTGAATTCAAAGACCCTAAAATGTACACAATTACTCCTATATATACAAGAGCGCGCGAACTACGACGCCTAACAAAATTTTAAAAAGCAAATTTCCTATTCTACCCTTGTGTAGCTTGTGTCACACATTTCTCTAGGAGTGACATGGCATCTAGAGCTGAGGTGGCCTCTGAGTTGGATGACTGACGTGGATGGTGCCATCTGGGCCACCCTTATTAGGCTGTACCTATCGTGAGTTGCTGGGCTACAAGGCCTGGCCTGGCCGAGACGGAGTCGGCCTTAGCTGGGACGACTCTCCTAGCTGATGTGAACTTGGCTCGGTCCTATAGAAGAAGGGGAGGAACTTTTTATTAGTTAAAACCTTCAATTTAGCACAGATTTCTATTTTCTCTATTTTTAGGTTTATAATATGAATCTCAACTAACAAACAACCCTTAAGCACAAAATAATCTTACAACCACCCTTCTTAGGTCTATAAAAGATGCATAATCTACGACTCATCATTCCTCCTATATATACACGAGCTGTGACTTGCTACTCCTAACGACTCTTAACAGAATTTCAAGTTGAATTGCCTATTCTACCCTTGCAAAGATTTCTTAAAGTGACGTGGCAGATTCTCCAAAAGTGACATGACAGCTGAGTTAGAGCTAAGATGGCCTCTATGCTGGATCGCTGACGTGGATGGCACAATTGGGTCGCTCCTTATTAGGCTGCTGGGCTATTTCCTTATAGGCTGCTAGATCACTGAGTCGGTCGGCCGAGAAGGAGTCAGCTGGCTGGGACAACTCTCCTGGGCCAAGATCAATTCAGCTTATCCTACAAAAGAAGGGGATGAGACTTTTTATTAGCTAAGTCCTTCAAATTAACACAGATTTATGATTTCTACATTTCTAGTTCCATAATATGAATCTCAGCTAAGACTCAATCCTTAAGTACTAATTGGCCTCAGAAACACGCTTCTTAGGTCCTTGCAAGGTGTATAAAATGTGACTCATCACCAAACAATGGACGAATGCTCGGTAGTCGTCGTAAGATTTTAGGTTGGTTTGGAGTTGCATGTGAATCATTAAGGAACTAGACCGTGTGTTGTTGGCCTGTGAATTGATACAGTAATTGTAATTAGCATAACTGTTATTATTTTCTTAGATTAGTTTACTTTCAGTCATTCTTTTACATTTCAATCTCCCTTGTTTATGTTCCCGGCCGCCTCTGTCCGAGATCGACTGAAATGATTTTATAAATACTGTATCAAGGCCGAGTTGACCGATTACACTCTAGTTGAGATCATGTCGGACTCATCTCTACTAAGATAAAGTCAGACTGGTCTCTACCGAGAGCAAGTCGGCATCTCGCCAAAAGCAACTTGGTATTTAGCCGAGAGTGAGTCTGTGTTCCTACACAACTCTATTGTCTGCATGAATTTCTGATCCTGTATTAGGCATAACTGAATACACTGTGTCCTTGAGAAGAATGACCTAGGTTTGGCTATACTATAGTTAGCTTTAGTTTTGTTTGATAGAAGCCACCACGACAAAAGCGAACTATCAACGAGCCGAAAGCAACTCGACCAGTAAAGACCAGAAGCAAGCAAGAGTCAAGTCTATTTTGAACAGTCAACTCCAGAACCGTGTTCCAACTGGATTTGACTCTAGTACAAGGAGAAACGTCGAGTCCGACTCCAACCCGACAAGAGTTGATTCTATCCCGGCCAATATGAGTCAACCGCAGCAGTTGAAGGCGGAAATCATGTTGGCACACCTGGTGCCGAATACAAATCAAGTCGACCAGTCGAATCTGAAACGAACTAATGATAACTCTTCATCTCCGCCACCACCCATAGAACTGAAACCATTGCCGAGTCATTTGAAATACGCCTATCTGGATACTAAATAACAACTTCCAATTATCATTGCCAACAATCTCCACTAGGAGCAGGAGGATAAATTGTTGCACGTCCTAAGGCGACATAAGAAGGTAATTAGGTGAAATTTATCTAACCTTCCAAGCATAAACCCCTCCATCTGCATGCATAGAATTTTAATGGAGGAGGAAGCTAGGTCCATAAGACAACAACAAAGAAGGCTAAATCCGACCATCCCATACGTGGTCAAGAAAGAAGTGACAAATTTGCTTGCCGTTAGGATCACCTACCCCATCTCGGATAGCCAGTGGAATAGTCCTACGCAAGTAATACCTAAGAAGTCTGGGATGATTGTCATGAAAAACCAGCACGATGAGTTAGTACCTATGTGGATTTAGAACAATTGGCGGAAGATTGAACCAGGTGACTCATAAGGATCACTTTCCTTTGCCTTTCATTGATCAAGTCCTGGAAAAACTAGAAGGAAAATCCCATTACTACTTTTTGGATGGATTCTCTGGATATATGCAGATCCACATTGCACCTAAGGATCAACATAAGACTACCTTCACTTGCCTATTTGGTACCTTTGCATACACTCGCATGCCATTTGGCCTATGTAATGCGCCGAGTACATTTCAACGTTGCATGACAAGCATCTTCTTGGACTTGCTACATGATTGCATAGAAGTCTATATGGATGACTTCATGGTGTACGCTGATTCATTTAATGCATGTTTGGAAAATCTATCCAAGGTGTTGACGAGATACATAGATACAAACCTGATACTCAACTTTGAAAAGTGCCACTTCATGGTGATTGAGGAATTGTGTTGGGACATTTGGTATCCAATAAAGGCATCGAGGTTGATAAATCGAAGATTGACATCATCACCTGTTTTCCAAACCCTCTTCTGTGTAGGAGGTTCGCTCATTCTTAGGACATGTAGGGTTCTATAGAAGATTTATCAAGAATTTCAGCAAGATTTCCCTGCCACTGTCCAAACTACTACAAAAGGATGTGGAATTTAATTTTGACTAGCCCTATATTAAAGCATTCCAAGAGCTGAAGAACCGACTCACATCCGCCCCTATTCTTTAAGCACCTAACTGGGAGCTTCGATTTGAGCTTATGTGTGATGCGTCCAATTCGGCATTGGGAGCCATCTTATGCTAGAGAGCTGAGTCGGCAAACCAAGTGCATGTGATTGCCTATGCATCTCGAACAATGGACCCAGCCCAGTTAAATTACATACAACTAAAAAGGAGCTGCTGGCAATTGTATTTGCCTTGGACAAATTTCATTCTTACCTACTAGGCTCCAAAATCATTGTGTTCTCTGACCATGTTGCACTGAGATTCTTGTTGAAGAAGCCAAATGCAAAGTCGAGACTGACTCGGTGGATGCTTCTTCTCTAAGAATTCAACATAGAGATCAGAGACAAGAAGGGTACTGAGAATGCTGTAACAGACCACTTAAGCCGGATCGAGAGGGAAAGTGACCTGATGCCTATCTGAGATGAATTTCCAGACGAGCAATTGCTGCATATCAACACGCCTACACCATGGTTTGAAAACATCTGCAACTTTGTGGCAGCATCTTATTTTCCACCAAAGGCATTCGGGTTATACAAAGAGAGACTTCAAAGCAATGCCAAGTACTATATATGGGATGATCCTTACCTTTGGAGACTCTACAATGATCAAGTCATTTGCAAGTGCATCCTGGACACCGAGATCAAGTCGGTCCTCCAATTTTATCATGCAGCAATTGGAGGCAGCCATTATGGATCAACTCGGACGCTCAGGAAAGTACTTGATTGCGGGTTCTATTGGCCTACCATTTTCAAAGATGCCTATCAATTCGTCTCCACTTGCGAAAAGTGCCAAAAAGCTGGAATGGCCATAAGTAGAAGGCATGAAATGCCCCAACAACCTATTTTGTTCTGCGAAGTCTTTGACGTTTGGGGTATTGATTTCATGGGGCCATTCCCAATCTCCAATGGATATTCATACATTCTGCTTGCCGTAGATTATGTATCACGATGGGTAGAGGCCATAGCCACCAAAACCAATGATGCCAAAGTTGTAGTGGATTTTCTGAAATCCAATATCTTTTGTTGGTTTGGTGTGTCGAAAGCACTCATAAGTGACCAAGGTAGTCACTTCTGCAACAGAGCCATGTCCTCCTTACTCCACAAATATGGGGTGGTTGATAAGCTTGTTTTTAGTCGTCTTAACGCGCATCAAATAACTACAGCTAACTATAGTATAGTCAACCCTAGGTCGAATTTTCTCAAGGACATAGTGTGCTCAATAGTGATTTAGTATGAAGTGACATGATGTAGAGCCTAAGATGTAGAGTATTGCTTGTCTTGGCCACTGGCCGAGTTCTTTCGACAGAGACTTAGTCGATATGGTCTCGGTAGAGATTTATCAGGCTTGGTCTCGACTAAGTGCAGATAGACACAACAGAATTGGATTGATTCTGTTTCGATACTTGGAAAGCAATAAACGAGAGGGATTTAATGCGAATAAAGCAAAAAGTAAACTAAACACAGAATGCAATGGAGATATACTAATGCTACTGATATTATTATTATTATTAGTTTTCTGATATAAATATGCTTGTGTTCAGTTCTATTAGTCCAAGTCTAGTTCAATTTCCTCACTCCAGTTCTCAGTCCATATCAGCCTTGGGAATTCGTATGACAATCGCCAAAGGTTCGTCCATTGCCATACCAAGGAATTATGCAATCGCTACCTCATCAGTTGGTAAGGATTAAATTCAGAGCTGATTTTAGGTTCTTAATTAACAATCATTAGTTGATTACCTATTGAATTAGTTAAGCCAGTTATGATCAACTTAGCTTAACATTGTTCACGTTTTAAATGCAATCGCAATTCAATCCGCGAATTAAAGAAGAGGAAAGGAATAGAAACAAGAAATGAGAGAGTGAAATTGATTAATAGAAACAGAGTACAAACATAGTGGTCTGAATTCAGTTGGATCCATCTCCCACGACGATTGCCATGGTTGATGGTGGTAGTTCACCTCCAGTAGCCTGAGCGTTGAGGATCAGATCCACCAGAGTACATTGGAATCCCAAGCGGTCCCCTCTATAGACTTCGGCTTCCCAGTCTCAAGCCTGCACTTCCTCGATCGAGAGAAATACCAATGCAGCATCGTGCACCACTATAGATGGAGGAAAATGAGAGCGAGATAATGGGATTGATGATAATGCGTTGAGTGTGAATTCAAAGACCCCTAAATTGTACACAATTACTCCTATATATATAAGAGCGCCCGAACTACGACACCTAACAGAATTTCAAAAGCAAATTTCCTATTCTACCCTTGTGTAGCTCTTGTCACACGTTTCTCTAGGAGTGACATGGCATCTAGAGCTGAGGTGGCCTTTGAGTTGGATGGTTGATGTGGATGGTGCCATCTGGGCTACCCTTATTGGGCTGCGCCTACCGTGAGTTGCTGGGCTGTAAGGCCTGGCTTGGCCGAGACGGAGTCGGTCTCGATTGGGACGACTCTCGTGGCTGATGTGAACTTGGCTCGGTCCTACAGAAGAAGGGGAGGAACTTTTTATTAGTTAAAACCTTCAATTTAGCACAAATTTCTATTTTCTCTATTTTTAGGTTCATAATATGAATCTCAGCTAACAGACAATCCTTAAGCACAAAATAATCTTACAACCACCCTTCTTAGGTCTATAAAAGATGCATAATCTATGACTCATCAGTGGTGCATAGAGTTGCCATAGTATACCACCCCTAGACAAACGGCCAAGCTGAAGTATTCAACAAGAAAATCAAGAAAACACTGCAAAAGATGGCCAATCCCAGCCAGAAGGATTGGAGTTGACTCCTTGAGGATGCTCTATGGGCACATAGAACTACATACTAGACTCCTTTGGGGATGTCACCCTACCAGATTATCTTTGGTAAAGCCTGTCATCTCTCGGTTGAAATAAAACATAAGGCTTATTACGCAGTCAAGTAGTGTAATCTGGCCTACGACCAAGCAGGGAAACAAAGGAAGTTCTAGCTACAATAATTGGACGAGCTCCGCTTGGAAGCCTATGAGAACTCCTAGATCTATAAGCAGAAAGTCAAGAAATTTCATGATCAGTAGATCCTGAGGAAGGAGTTCCAAGTTGACCAAAGAATACTCTTGTTTAATTCATGCTTAAAGCTCATTACAAGTAAGCTCCATTCTAGATGGGATGAACCATTTGTTATCATTAATGTTTTTCCCTATGGTGCAATGCAATTAAAGGATGAACATACCAACAACACCTTCCAAGTTAATGGGCATCATATTAAGTTATTCCATGGAGGTCCACCACCAATAGTGGGCGACATGGAGACCATCTCACTAATGGAACCAGCTCCGCTGGATGACACACCCTAAGTAAGTCTTAGGATGCCCTCTGTATTCATGTCATGCATTGAGGACAATGCAACATTCAAGTGTGGGGGGAGAGTGTAGCCATCCATGGCTAAGGCATCCCGTAAGGATAGGGTGTGTGTCCTAGGGGGTAGGTAGGGGTTCCTTGAAACGCTGCTGGCGCTTTCTGGTTAAAGAGCTCGTATAGCTTATTCATTTGCTCCCGTATTTGTATCATCTTGCCTTTTAATTCTTGGTTCTCTCCTCTTAATTCTTGATTTTGTTGTTCCAAGCTTTCGATCGCGTCTTCCATATCTTTGGCTTTGGATCTCATGCGATATCGGTGGCGTGGTGCAATCACTCTTCTTTTTCTATAACTCATTATTGTCTATTATTATTGTTTCTTTATTATGTAATGTAGGTAATGATTGAAATGCATGCATGGATGTTCTCTTTTTTTTTTAATCATGGGTTATTTCAAAAGACGGAAAAAGAAATAGTTCATTGATTTGTAAAGTTCGTAATTTGACAATCGATGCGCATTCCCCTACACTCAGGGTGGCCCTAACATTTTCTTCATGGTGTCATATAACTCTCTACAGTACTCTAAGAATTGAGAGATCTCCCTCGGGGTCTTTGTGGGATCAACCATGCTCTCTGCCGTGCGGAGGCTTTTGGGAATATCCATTAAGGCTTGATTGGCCAACCATGCCAATTTGATATATCGATCCTTCCAAAATGGGATCTCTGCGGTGGCGGCCCTTATCTGAACCTCTGCCTCGTCAACTATGTCTTGGCACCTCCGCTTCCAACTTTCTAGACTATTTTTCAGATCCTGGATTGTTGCCTGAAATTGTGCTTCAGCCTCGTTTGCTTTTGCTCGGGCTTTGACCAGCTCGAGTATGCTCTCTTGTCTTTGATCTACCAGATACTCTTTGGATATCTTGACCCTTGTTCGCTCTTCCTCTAAGAGATGTACTCTTTCTTGGAGGCGAAGGAATTGCACCTCTCATTCTATCTCCCTCGCCTTGAGGGTAGAGAGAGCCTCTTTCAGTTGCTCTTTCTCTAGAGTTGCTTGGTCTCGTTCTACCCTCCTAGAGCACATTTCTTGGTCTGTTGCTTGTAGACAACTTGCCATCTTCAAGCGATTTTGTCTTTCCTCTTTGGCTCTTTTGTTACTTGCTTCCTTTAACTTCTTTTCTTGGCTAACTTCCTCCAGAGCCTCTTCTAACTTTCTTTTGAGGGTCTCTTGTTCGGCTCTCATTTGTCTTAAAGTGTTTTCGAGCTCCTCAACTCTGAGTGTCTCCTGGACTTCATAGACTCATGACCCTTGGCCCTGTTGTTGGTCATAACCTCCTGGTAACCCTATCAGCTGAATCTTGCTTTTTAACCAGGCTCTATAGCTTGGAGATGTTCCACAACTCCTGGGTCCTAATTCTTCTCCTTTTCTAATAATATTATTCCAGGCCTGTCTTATCTTTCGATGATGTTCCCCTTTGTGGGCTTTTGATCCGTGTATCATGAGGGGTGTCATGGCTTCCTCTAAAGGGGCCTGAGTCATGGGGTACCCTACTTGTCATAATATCAGCTCTGGGTAATAGTTGATGGCCCCTTGGGTGCCTAGTAATGGGACATTCGGGTATCCCCCACACCTGAGGGTCACTTGCTCTCGCTCATTCCATGTAGGGTACCATTGTATTGTTCTTTCGGAAGCCTCACGCAGATGTTTGGCCCATTGCTCTTTTGACATGGACTTGATCCAACTCCATGTGAAGTCTTCAATTAGGCAAGCAGTCTTGTTCTTATTAGGGAATAGATGAGTTATTAGCCATATATACAATAAGGATATACAACACCTAAGACTCCTTTCTTTTCTTTCACCGCAGTAATTAAGGGAGTAGTAAGTATTAGCAAGAATGACCATGGTGGGGTTCTCGCCTCTGTCTCTCTTAGCTAAAAATACCTCCACTACTGCTAAGTCTACATGATCCTCGAGATGAGGGAACAATAGAATTCCATAAATAAGTAACATGAGCACATCAACAATAGTCTACCAATTCCCGTCTTTTCTCAGCTAGAGCAATCTTTTCTCTAAATAGAATATATTCATTCCTTCACTCTGTTTTGGTTCTTTCTTTCCTTGGCCATTTCTGATTCTGATATATGTAGAAGCTTAGCTATGGTGGTCCATGAAGGTTGTTGTCCTTGATGGAAATAAAGGGTAGATCTTGCGAAAGGGAGACCTAGCAAGCATTCATACTCTTTTAAAGTAGGAGGTAGTTGAAAATCTTGAAAAGTGAAACAGTGGGTCGGTGCATCGTAGTATTGTACTAGAGCTTCCAATGAGGCCGGTTGTATTTCCACCTCGAGAATGTGCAAAAGGTTTCCGTGCTATCTGTCAAAAGACCTACGCCATCATCCCTTTAAACTGCCACCCCAATAGTAGAGAGAACAAAGATCTGACATCTTAACTTGGATGGAGGACCAACATTTAACCTTCTGATTTTCCGTTTCCATCTTCTGAAATTCTCGTGATTAGTTTTTAATAGGGTATGATGTATGCAATTTTTTTTGTTTGTTTTTTTTTTGTATGTGATGTTGTATGTGAATTTTGTTATGTGTAAATAAAGATAGGGCTGAAGATGTACTAGATGGGGTTTTTGGGGTTATTGCTTTATGGCCGACTCCTTTTTGACCGACTCCATCTCGGCCAGTTCCATTTCGGTTAATTTTTCCTCAATCGATTCCATTTTAGATTGGTTGGCCGATTCCGATTCGACCAATGATCTACCTAACCGGTTCGGTAAAGGGGATTCCTAGGGTTCTCACCATTAGGCTCCTAATTCTTCACCATTTGGCTCCTGGGTCTATGGACCTCCTAAGGAACACAATCCACAAACAGGACAGAATCCCAGAGTATGATTGTTCCCAAAGGTTGTCAGTCCTAGGTGGAACTATCGTGGTCACCAGTACAAAGAAACCTCCAGTATGGGTACCACTACACATCCCTCACTCCTTATCATACAAGCCAGGGAATAGGACCCCTCTCAATGATAAATCAAGTTAAAATCATGCATCCCCAATTACAACAATATTACCATTTAATCATGATTTCATAGGTAACATATAAGAGAAAACACAAAAAAAAAACGTGCATGCAAAGGCAAAGGACCCAAAGTTCTACACATGTATCATGTTCCCCTGCCTAACTATCCTCATAGGGCTCAACTCTCAAAGGGTGTCCTCAGTGGAGTCGCCATCTGTCACAACCAAATTTGTGACCAGGTGCAAGATGGTTTGGAGTAGGCCGAAATGGTCCTAGCCATAGGATGACCGAAACTGACTCAGCCACTAGGAGTCGCCATCGGCTTTTTTCCAAGGAACGCCAGGAAACCAAAGGGGAAAGGCTGGTTTAGAATCAGGGTTGTGGGCTTGGGAGTTGGTTACACACTAGGGACACAAGGTGCCCCCAACATGTTTGTCACCTAATAGTTACCCTAGGCTAGTTGTAAGGCCAGAGGAGGTACTTAGGTTTGGGTCTTGTGATGATCATGGAGAGTCAGGGGTAGGAGTAAGCGTTTCTGGTTTTTTTTGGCTTAGGACTTAATAGGAGTGTGCCTCCTGTGCCTATGTACCTCGGCTTTAGAGGAATCAAAGTCCACGTAGTTCTGGCCAGGTTGCTAGTTAGGAAGGGATGGGGCTAATCAATACAGGCCTAATGGTGTTCGGGCCAACATGAATTCGGACCCTAGTAACAGAGAATTTTAAGAGAGGGTTGGGTGGTATGGGGCCAGGTGAACTCGGCTTCGAATAAAGGGGGCCGAGATGAACTTGGCTACAGCTGAAGGTTCCAAGTTTTGCCTTGGGTGGGTCGGGTTGTCCTGGTCCTATGCAGAGAAGGGATAGAAGTACACTAAAGTAGTCACTCCTAAGTGAAAAGGGGGTTTCCCCTTTAGGAAAGAGATAAGTATTCTATTTTACTAACCCGTTCTCCAATGGGATCTGATCCTCTCTCTCTAGTGCTTCGTACTTTTGTCTCTTTCCCCTACTGATCTTTGGTGGCCTCCTTGGTTTCCTACGTGCAATAGCCAGTGCTCCCTTTTTTAGAAAAAATCTCTATTCTCTCGTTTCTCTAATCTCCTTATTCCGCCCCTAAAAAAAAAACTCCTCCCCTCTCCACAATCAATGGGGGTTGTCAGGGGTTACCAAGGAAGCGAAAATCAACTTCCCATGGTAGTTTAGGCGCCAACCTCCCTCAACATTTGAACCTCACTTCGGACCCAATGTCTGGCTTGTCGACTTCCTTCAGCCATTGGACTTTGCTTTGGGTCCAACGTGCCGAAATAGCTGAAATGAGTTCAACTTCCGTTTTGGTCCGATCCAATGATGCTAGGCTGGAATGGACCCTCTTGATAGTGACAAGGCTTTTGGTCCAGGACAAATTTGGGGTATGACAAAGAAGTGAGAAAGATGTCAAAGGAAGAAGAAAAGAAAAATATTAAAGAAAGGATTACGATGAAGGGGGATATGAAACTTGGAGGAGAGAAAAGAGAGAAAAAAGAAAGATAAAATTTGAAATTTTAAAATTTTTTTTAGTAAAATTTACAATTTTATAATTTTAAACAATTAAAATATTCTTTCAAATTACTAAAATTTTAATTTTTTTAAAATATTTATCTAAACAACACATTTCACCACAAAATATTTTAAATTCATTAAAAAAATAAATAACTCTAATAAAAATTCTAATCAAAACACAAAGTAAAGGTTCTAAAATGTCATTAATTATGTTTTAAAATTTAATAGAATAAAATTATGACTAGATTGAAATTACCATATCTTAAATTAATAAAATAAAATTATTATAATGACAACTAAATAATAATTATATTAAAAATTATTATGATCTTATTTTTAATATCTATGACGTTAATTTTAACTAACAAGAATAAAAAATATTTATTTATATACGAAAGTTAAACAATTAAAACAATTTTTTTAAAAATAAATGATTTTAATTTTAAAAAAATAAATTTTAATTTTAAAAAATAAATGATAAAAATGAATTTTGACTTAAAAATATAATTTAGCTTTATTTTATTGGACGAATATGTTTTTTTTATTGCTTTAGGTTAAAATTTTGTCGAAAACCCTAACGAACCCGCGTAAGAAGTAAGTTTGGGAGCTGCTGAGCCAAATAACAAAGGCATGAAATGATATTATTGTGATTAAAAAACGCGATCGATGTGGTGTGTTTCCAGATCAGAAGAACGAATGCTGGTTCCCAATTGAAACGGTCCCGGCGCAGAAATTCCACTCTTCGTGCTGCCTAGGTTTTCTGTTGTTCGATTCGTTCCCAGAGCAAAACGAAAGCAAGCATGGGTGGAGAGGAGAAGCGCCACCAGATGATGCAGAACCTCTTCGGCGACCAATCCGAAGAGGAAGAAGAGCTCGATTCCGAACACGAATCCAATCCCCAACTCAATTATCCCTCAGTAAGACCTCAATTTCATCACCGCAACATGAATCAAAATCGTTTTTCTTAGGCTTGTTTTGGATTCTACTCTACTCTGAACCTTTTTTATTTTTCTTTTTTTAGGATGAGGGCGAGGGAGGGGGCGAGCAGGAGGGCGAAGGCGAAGTCGAGGGCCAAGGAGAGGTGGAAATAGAGAGTGAGGGAGACGGAGAGCCCGCTCCAGGCGAGAGCGAGGGCGAGAGGGAGCAGAGCTCGCAAGAGGTGGAGGCGCGAGAAGAGAGCGAGGGAAGAGACACGGACAGTGATGCCAAAGAGGACGGTTTTAGCCAGCGCGGCGTCACGAGTAAGCGCAGGGACGACGTCGTCGAGAGCGGATCTGAAAGGTCCGAGGAAAATCACTACGCTCAACACGACGATGAGGAGGAGGAAGTCGACGAAGCTAGAAGCCCTAGGTATCTGATATCTCTCACGTGTAATTTTGATGCTTCTATTCAAGGTTTTATGAATTGCTGTTGCGGGCGCGGTTTCGCTGCTATCTTTATATTGCATTGCCGGAATTGTGGACAAATGTTATTGGTGCAGTCATAATTGTTGTCGTAGAGACCTCAAAAACCCGGCAGAAATCGTGGTTGCAGACCGTTTATTTTATTTATGTTTGATCATATCTATGTTTGAGTATGATTTCTGGGATGATTTCGCCGTACATATCTTCTTTCTATTGTTTGTATTGATTGATATGCATGTTAAAAAGTCACATTAATTAGAGCACTAAGTAGAACAGAAAAAATTACTGATGACTTAAGACTTGGTGTGCTTAATTATTTAATGTTTCACTTTGGGCTTCTAACCTTTATTTTGTCTTCCATTTTATCCTCTAACTTAGCACCGCTTAACAAATTTATGATCCTTTCTGCTTACTCCATTTAGCATTATCTAAATGATAAACTTGTTGCATAGTGCAAAATTAGATTACCAAATTGAAACAAAAGGGAAGTTAGAAGACCAAATTGGAAAATCAAATAAAGTTAGAAAATCAAAGAACTAACTTTGCCAATATCTTATAACTGTTGCATGACATTGAGACTGATAACTTGTCCTTTTTCTAAAATATAGTGGGTCACCCAGAGATGAAAAAGATGAGACACGTGACTTACATTCGGCCCCTGAAATTCGTGATGTATTTGGTGATTTTGATGATGATGAAGAGGAGGAAATGGGATATGCAGTTCAGCAGGACATTGAACAAGATTCCAATGTGAGTGTCAGGTGCCAATAGTGGCAAATTTTTCATTTATCTGAAATTGCCCAAATTTTAAGAATTAATGATATAAGTGATGTCTTGCCTCAGAGATATCCTGTGGAGGAGGAAGGAAGTTATGGAAAGAACCTAAGACCAGAAGATATACTTGCTGATGAAGATCATCAGTATGAATCAGAGGAGGAAAACATTGAGATAAAAACTAAAGAGAAGCCACTTGGGCCCCCATTAGAGTTAGAGGTTCCATTACGACCACCTCCAGCTCTTCCAGAAAAGGTCTGCCTCTAATTAATAAGTTTATTTATTTGGGTAAGAAGCCTGTATTTTATATTTTAATTTAAAAGTAGTTTTAACTTTTAAATTGGTGGTGGGTAAATACAAGTAGTTGTCACTCCTCTTCAGTGTAGTTCACATTGTTACGATTTAGAAGTTGGCATGTGTAGTGTACTAGTGTGCATGAGTGAATGCCTGAATTTTGAAGTGTTTAAGGAAGTGTATCTTTTAGGGCAGTTTCTTGATAACTTCCTGATGTAATGGTTGGTGAAATGTTGCTAATGTTATGGGAATTGGACAATCTCATGTTATGATAACATGATCATGATAAATACATTTTAATGTGATATCACTTCAAACGATCTTATCTACAAATGAAACACCTTTTATAATGATGTACATTCTGGTAAGATATGTTGAATTTCAATATTCAACTACTTGTATTTAATTTCTCTCTCTGTCAATGCAGATGAACATGATTAAAGTTTCCAATATTATGGGTGTTGATCCAAAACCATTTGATCCTAAAACATATGTTGAAGAGGATACCTTTGTAACCGATGAATCTGGAGCCAGAAAACGCATACGTTTGGAGAACAATATTGTACGTTGGAGGCATTCTAGAAACCGTAATGGTGCATCACCTGTAAGTAATTGTATATTGTAAAAGTGTTTACTGAATGTGTTGTGTGTATTATCCACATATATGATGTTTTATTTATAATCAAATAAGCTAAAATTAAGGACACAAATAATGATAGAAATTTGCAATTTCTAAATTCTAACTATGGAATCTTTCCATATTTTCCGATTAACATAGAATAAATGAATGTCTTTAACATCTCCCTCAAGCTGGAGCATATATGTCATATGAACCAAGTTTGTTACAGATGTAGTCAACATAGAGCCCTTAGACACAATTTTAGCCCTTGAGAGGATCAGTGAAAATCAGTGGAGAGCCCTTAAGAGACACAATTTCAGCCCTTGAGAGGATCATTGAAAACCAGTGGAGGGGTCCCTAGAAATAGGGAGTGTGGGGAGGTGTTGCTTGAGTTAATGGAGCGTGGCAGATAGGTCACCAGAGATAGGGGAGTGCAAAGGAGGGGTTGTTAGAGTCAAGGGAGCATAGTGGAGGGGTGGTTTGTGAAGAAGAAAGATGTGTGATGGTCACCTGAGGATGGCGGTTTTGGTTGCATGGTCAGGCTAGAGAAAAGGTGGTGCGACAGTGGCTAGGGTTGGCTAGCAATGGGGGTGGGTACTGTTCACCTGTGAAAAAGAGTGCCCACTGTTGCAGAAAGGGAACCCTAAATCATTGAGAGAGGATGTACTGTTCATGCATTGCTATTGCAAAAAAAAGAAGGATCGGTTAAAAACTTTATGTTCTTGATAACATGTAAAAGTGTTTATTGAAGGTGTTGTGTGCATTACCTACACATACAATGCCTTATTCATAATCAAATAAGACTAAAATTAAATATATAAATAATGGTAGAAATCCCTAATTTGTAGCTATGAAATCTTTCCATATTTCCCTATCAACATAGAATAAATGAATATCTTTAACATATACCAATGTATTTTCTTATGCACACTACCATGATTGCCCATTTCCATTAACTTTTCAAGAATTGGGATGAAGAACATTTTGATATAAAATATTCTTAAAATAATATATATTGTTATATAATAGAAATTATATATATAAAAATCTAGAATATCTAGAATATATATATAAATTCAGAATAGTGGTCATCCCGCTATAGTATTTTCGGAGGTGGCTGCTTTGCCATCCGCCATTGACTACTTAGGCCTTACTAAGAAGAGAGCATTTTTAAGTGATTTTACTGAGTTGGCTTCAGTTGCCGCCCAGCCAAGGCATGATCCTACCATTTCTACTTCCTGAAATGCAAGCACACCACAGACCCAGCTAAATGTGTTTGTTGCTGGGATCAGGATCAATATTGCTCCATCCTTTGAAACTTGTATCCAATTCTATAATTAGGATCACTATTTCGATGACCATGGCTATGTAGCTAGGTGGCTTAATCATTCAGTGAGATTAGAGTGTGAGGAAATACTTCAACCAAATCATTAGTACCAAATAGGAATAAAATGCTCCATGTTCTATGTTTACAAAAAACCTTTAACTTCATACAACAACCAAAGCCTTTTCTCAGTAGGTGGTTTCGTGATATGAATCCTTTCACTATATTGTGTTTAAATGTTTTAGGGCCCATATATGAATCATATATTGAATTGGTGTAACATTATGGTGACAGTATATGCTGTTGTCAATTTTCTTATGCACATGCAAAGTCATTGTATGATTACTTAATGAAAGTGAACTCACAATCACAAATAGCATAAGCATGAAGAGCAGTTAATGTGTTACTGTTGGTATGGTGCAGGAAAATTTTCATTTGAATGTGCTATATGTAATTTTTTGTATTACTGGATGTGAGTGACAATGTGGACAAAATGGGTGCATGTGTTCTTATTATTGTTAGCTGTTCTTCAAACTTTAAGGCTGGAATAGTTTCATTTGAGCTACATCACTTATTTTGTTGTAAAAAATGTCATTCATGATCAAATTGAACTGTTGAAGTATGACATTTTTTTAAACAAAATTATCATAGATTTTCTGTTACTGTAGTATGAAAGCAATGCTCGCTTTGTGAGGTGGTCTGATGGCAGCCTGCAGCTATTAATTGGGAATGAAGTTCTAGACATATCAGTGCAAGATGCACAGCATGATCAAGCACATCTTTTCCTTAGACATGGAAAGGTGAATTTTGTTATTCCCATAGATTTCTTCATGAATTACTGTTTCCCCTCAATGGACTGTGTTTACAATTACACGCTTACAGGGAATCCTCCAATCACAAGGAAGGTTATTAAAGAAAATGAGGTTTATGCCATCTTCCTTGTCATCAAATTCTCATCGGCTGTTGACTGCTCTTGTTGACTCAAGGCATAAGAAGGTTTATAAGGTTAAAAACTGCATTACTGACATTGATCCTGAGAGGGAAAAAGAGGAAAAAGAGAAGGTATAATCAATATTTTGAAAGTTACATGCTTATATTGTGTCTCTTGGGTACCATTATCCAATTTCTCTATATTTTTTTACAGGCTGAAAGTCAAACAATCAGGGCTAATGTGCTGCTTAACCGAAAGCGTGAAAAGGTGAGCCGGAAGTATACTCCAGCTGTGGAGAGGAGGCGTCAACTTTCGCCTGGGTTTTTAGAGGATGCTTTGGATGAGGTATAGTTTTAGAAATTGTTTCCTCTCCATGTGTTTGTTTCTTTTTTCCTTATGTATTTTCTGCAGTTTTCTGTAAGCATATCTGCATATTTAAAATTCAGTTCCATATTTATCCATGTTTCTTTCCTTCAGGAGGATGAAGCAGAGTATTATGATTCTCGTCGCTCTCAGCGCCGCTTTGAGGATGATTTGGAAGCAGAAGCCCGAGCAGAGAAACGAATTATAAATGCTAAAAAGGTATTATTTTTCAGTCTCCAGAAATTTTTACATTTGTTGATTGTATTGCATTTATCATTGATGAGGATTATTTTCTGGAATTTTAGTCACAGGGACCCAAAGATATCCCTCGTAAGTCTTCCTTCCCACCTGCTAAATCCTCTCGGAACCCAATGGGTTACCCAGATGATGAGAGAGAGGAATCTGAGTATGAAACTGATGACGAGGAAGATGAGAGGCCTCCTCCACGTAAGAGGGATGAGGATACTGAACCAGAGTATGAGGATGAGGAAGAAGAGGAAGAGCGCTATGAAGAAGCAGAACAAGTTAATGATGCATCGGACGAGGAGGAAGAGGAGGTACTACATATTTTATTAAAAAATTAGTTGGCTTTAATTTTGGCCGAAGATTATATCTTCACATTGCTTCTTATCAGTTCCTCCTTACTGTTACTATGGTATATTGCATGTGATTAGTTCATGCAGTTTGATAGATTTTTTAATTTTCCGCATTTATAATGTTTCCATTTCTGTTTATTGAAGTACTGTACGTGAGTCCTCTTTCTGCTTGTATATCTTGTGGGGAGGGTGAAGTTCATATGAGGAATGCATCATTTGTGAGCAATTTTATGCATATGACCTTGCTCTCTTCTTGTCCGTTGTCACAACTGTGGTTGAAATCCTACAACATTTTCAAAGTACCCAACATTAATGTTGCAACAATATATTGAGCCTCCTTATTGCCGTTTTTTGGTTTTCTTGTAGAGATTCCTGCCTCACTGTTTGCACTTTTATGAGTCATAAATTTAGGTGGAAAATAAGGATAACATGATTGATTGCTGTGGTTTCAATACTATTTGGATGCTTTCTTGCAGGAACCAAAGCAAAAGAGTAAGGAGTTTAGAGGCAGCGGAAAAAGGAAGGGATTTGAATCTGATGACGACTCTCCTCCGAGGAAAGTAACCACCCATCGGCGAATGGCGGTTGTGTATGATAGTGATGAGGAATGAACTTCCTTAAGCCAGATTTTCCTGGTGAGTAGTCTTCTTGGTCTAAAGAATTGTCATGTATTGTAGGATTGTTGATTTTTGTAATAAGATGAATGCTAGCAACACACCCTAACATACTATCTATACTATTGGTTAAAATTTATAGCAAACTACAAAATCGTGGAATTCATTAAATAAGTAGTATTCGCAAAATTTTGTAATTTTCAATAAATTTCAATCAATAATAATGTATTCAAAAGAATGTACTGCTAACATTTCTTTTTGCAGTAATTACTTCAATAGTTATATCTAGAGTGATTTTTAATTGGTTGATAATATTATAAAAAAAATTATACTGACTGTTCATGAAAATTAAACTCTAATCTTAAATATGAAACATATATATGATTTATTTGTCCTTCTTGACCATGAGATGATGAGATATATGTTTCGATTGGCAAAACTGCAAAAGAGAAAAAAGTGTAAATCCTTTTGGCATCGCCCTCCTCCCTCACTCCCTCTATTATCTTTGCATTTTTATTATTGGTTGGTAAATTATATTTTGTTATGTTAAAATACTACCTGAATGGTCTTTGCCTTCATATTTTTCTCTTCCAAGGTTTGAAGAGTAGGAATTTCACATGAATTTTGCTGTGCTGTTCCATGGAATTTCACTGTTTCTTATTCAGTATATTGGAAGGAAGGATGTGCGTAGAGTGCAGCTGTTGGATGCAGCAAAGGCTGAGATGACTATTTTTCCCCTTATATAGCTACAATTTTAATATTTCACCCTTATACATAAAGCAGAGCCTGACACACTAATGTAGTATTCATTCTCAGGTCCACAATATATGTTGTTGACTCTAATGGTGATAAAAACAATGTCAGTGTAAATAAGTTTGTTTTCTGTGTTTTCCGTTCGCAAACATTTCGTTCAAGGGTTGTAATGGCGGAATCAGTGCTGGACCTGAGGAACTCCTTCATGGCCCTTTCCTTTTTTACTTTCTCTAATGAATGGTGTCATTACTTCGCAACTTTATATGATATTATTACGTTTAGATATTCTTTAGCTAAAAATGGAATTAAATAACCTACAAATTTCAGGCAACAGCCAAATTTCCTTTGTAGAAGTTGAGAAGTTACGAAACAATGTTTTTGTTTTGTACTGAAAGTGCAATTAGTTTATTGTATTGTCCCCACTCTTCCAAATAAATTTTAGGAGGTAAGAGAAATAATTTATTATTATTTCTGCATGGGGAGTGTTAATAATATATTTTTAATAAATCTTTTAACATAATTTATTACAAAGCAAAATTTTGGTTCTTTTTGAGTAATTTAGGTCTACATTTATTTAATGAGATCTGCTTGTAATATATTAATGTGCTGAAGATAAAATGTCAAAGAGTGTGACGTATTTCTCTGTCATACTCAAATGAGAGTGTTTGAAATATTGGGTGGAAGCTACGGTTGATATCTTAGCGCATATATATATATATATATGCTACGTACTGTCAATATAAAAATTTATGTATTGTCAGTGTAAGTTTTTATTCACTCATCAAATTATAACCTATCATATAATTGATTTATTGTAATAATCATTAAACTTAATTTTTTAAGTCAATTTTTTTTCTATCTATTTCTCAATTATATATATATATATAAAAGCTACGTACTGTCAATATAAAAATTTATGTATTGTCAGTAAGTTTTTATTCACTCATCAAATTATAACCTATCATATAATTGATTTATTGTAATAATCATTACTTATTTTTTTAAGTCAAATTTTTTTTCTATTTCTCAATATGCTTCCCACCTCCCGTTGACTCGCAATTTCCCTTTCTTTGAAATCCTAATTTTACCTCTCATCACTGATATAAATATCTTATAATTTGTTTTTGGTATATAATTTTTTTGTTTGGTTTAAATTTTTTATTCTTTTTTGGTTTTTGTTGCTGAGTGACCTTTGTATAATATTGAGTTTGTTAACGGTGATTCATGCCATTGTTGTCAGGCATATCCTATAGGCATTGTAACATCTTTTTCCTCTTCTACTTCATCCACTTCTTTCTCCTTTATGCTTTGTCTTTACTTTCAAGTACACATTTTGTGCCTCCTACCATGTCATATTTATCATATATTTTGTCGTCATCATTGATCTCTTTTGACATCTTCTGTAACATCTAATATTTCGTTAGCATGAAAATTGAGAGAATGGTAAAGAGAGAAAAGAAAAGAATAAAATTATTCTTTCCTTCGTTTGATCAGTTAAAAAAAAAAAAGACGAAGAAATGAATAATTAATTGTAGATTCCAAAAATTTAATAAGTTGTTTGTGTTTGTATTTGGATATATCTATTGATAAGAGTTTATATAATTTTAAAGTGTTTGTATATATTATTATATAAGATATTATTTTAGTTTAAAAAAATAATGATTAAAAATAAATTAAAAATTAAAAATAAATTAAATAATTATTATACTAATATTATATATATATATATATAATAATAAAAATAAAAACTACTAGTAATTATTTATCTAATTTTAGTTTTTTTTTAAAAAAAATTAAGTATAAGAAATTAAAAAAAATTGTGACACAAGAAATTTTTCGTGCACCTATCAATAATTTTAAAAGTTTAAAATATTTAATAACTAAAATATGAATAAAATATAAATAAAATATAAATTAAGATGTTAAAATTAAAATCATGATATAAATTTAAAAAAATTCATCATTCATGTGTATAAATAAATATAAGTGAACTACGACACATTATTGTAGAAAGAAATATATATAAAAAATATTACTAATAAGATATAAAAGAAATTACTAGCAACATATAAAAATATATTATTTAATTAAATTATTTTATAGTAAAAAAGAAGAAAAATATAAAAATTTAAAAGCTTACCAGCAACGAAAATCATAATCTATTTAGTGTAGAAATTAATATCTACATTAATTTGGATAAAAAAATGAAAAATAAAATATTTAATTTAGAAAAAAATTAACAAATAAAATAATATACATGTTCTATATATTTGGTCATGTTAGGATTTAAATGTGAGTTTTTTTTATAAGTTTTGCGTAAACTATTTTTATAAGTTGATAAATTTATAAAAATAAGTTAAAAACATGATATACATAAGTTCTAAGATATTTTCTTAAACTTTTCTAAACAATTTCACAAATACTTATAATACAAGATAAATTCAAATAAAATTGTGTTTATTCTTCCAAACTCGACTTTTTTTTTATTATCACGTCTCATTTTCACTGATTATCATTTTACAAATATATATTTTTCTTTCTAATTAAGGAAGGAAATTAACATCTTTATTTATTTATTTTCTTACCAAACAACTAAAAATTATCTCATTTTCTATTCTCTTTCTTTTTGTTTTTTTTCCTACCCAAACATCGTGTTAATATTGTATTCTCTTTCATTTCTTTCCCTACGCTTATCATTTCTTTTTTTTTTATCACCTTTAATTTCTTTGATTCATACTAGAAATAATTTTAAAATTAATAAATAAATAAAAAGTATAAAAATAAGATAACCAATTTTCATAAATTTCATGAAATACTTTTTATATGGTCATCTAATCATAAATCACATATATGATAAGTGTGTCAATTTTTATAATAATTATATTAAAATTATATTAATGATAATTTGTAATTAGATGATTATATAAAAATGTTTTAAATAGAAATTCAAACTAATTTTTTTTAAAGATTACTTCTTTTTAAATATTTAGAAAAACAAAAAAATGTTCAAACAATGATAAACATACATCATAGTATTGAATTAGAATGTCTTAGTAAATTAAACACTTAAGTTATTTGGAACTAAGCAACTAATAGTTAAGACCAAGCTCATTTACTTATAAAAGATTAAGGATTTAAATTGAATAATTAAAAAAAACTAAAATCGATTTTCAAAATATTTTTATGAATTAAAAATTATTGACTTAAATATGTTTTAGGTTCTTATAAATATGATTTTATCTTATTTTAGTTAATGCTATTTTTTTATTATTTTTAGATCTTGATATTTTTTTAGTATTTATTTTAGTCCTTACCATTATTTTGTTTAGTGTTGACATGATTAACAAAACAAAAAATATTAACTAATATAATTAAAATAGTAAAAAAATTAAATTAAAATAACTAAAATATTTTTAGGTGCATAATTCAATTAGGTATTATATTTATTATTTTATATAATAAAGTAAGTACACGTGGTTTAAATTTATTTTTAATTTTTAATTCATTATTATTTATGAACAATAAATTTTATTATTTTTAATTTGTTCTTACTTTTTAATTCACAAACTTATTTTTAACATTGTATTTTAAAAAAATTATAATTTACTTAAAAGTTTATAATTTTTTTAATATATTATTTTTATCTTTGGAGACAAAATTACTACCAGTGATTTGTTAACAAGAATAAATTATATTACAACCAATCAAAATTAATGAATTAAAATGTAAAAATAACATCAAAAGTAATATATTAAAAACAAATTATATGTATCTAAGTAAATTATATATATTTTTTTTAAAAAATATAATGTTAAAAGTAAAATACTAAATTGAAAAGTAAGAATAATATTCAAAGAAATAAAAGTTAATGTTCATAAATAACAATATATTAAAAATTAAAATGAATTGTAGAAATAAATTATATATAATTAATTTTATATAAAATAATAAATAATATAATTATCTTAATTTTAAGATATTTTTTATTACTTTATTTATTTTAATTAATATTTTTTATTTTATTAGCTATGTAAACATTAAGCTAATTAGAGTTAATTGTAAACTAAAAATAGAACACTACAAGAATATAAAAAATCTAAAAGCATTTTTTCAAGGTCTAAGCAATGTTTAAAGTGACTCAAAATTATCTAAGCATTATATATATATATATATATATATATAAAAAGTATACTATAAATCATCCGGTAATGCATAATGCCAATAATTCTGCGTTAAATGTAACAATCAGTTACCAATAGGAGTTAAGCAAGGTGGTGAGTCACATTTTAGAAAATATATCAAAATTTAAATTTTGATTTTTTTAAGAGGGAATTATATACTACTTAAATTATATATTAGGTTCGGCCTAGTAATGAGATTTAGATATTATTTTATTTTACCAAACAAAAATATTTAACTTAAATTAGGATAAAATCTCATTATCTCAATCTCAATATATATGGAAGTAAAGTAATATTTTTAACAAATTTTTTCCTATTAAAATGAGGACAAAATTGTAATTATAGAATTAATTAATTGTATTAATTGGTAATAATAGTTAATTGATAATAATAGTTAATTGAAATATTTTCATTAATATGCTATTTTTAATGAGTTTTGAAAATTGAAAAATAAATGGTTCATTTTCGCTGTCTATAAATGCGACTTATAATTTTTCATGCAAAATTAAAATGATAATTTAAGGTGATAAATGTGACTTATCATTTTTCATGAGTGAAAATAACAATTGCTATTGTTTAATACCAACACATTTGTATTTCTATAAATGTGACTTATCATTTTTTGTGAATTACTAAAACGGTAATTTAAGGCTATTAAATGAAATAAACTTAACATTCTTTTTAATTTTAAGATAGTGTCTCTCAAATATTTATTTAAAATAAGTGCAATATTATTGCACAATTTTATTTTTCTTCTGCATGGTAGATGGTAAATTTTGGATATCAATTAAAGGAATTAAAAGTTGCATAATTTTCACACAGTTTAAGAATTAGAGATATGTAATAATGGAAAGATTGAATTTAATTATTATGAAATTTAAAGTTTGATCTCAAACATTTGAATGGACAAAATTATATTGAATTTTGCTCTCAATCGCTCAATTGCTTCATTATTTTTCATTTCATTTTTCTTCTCTTTTGATGTAAGAGGAAGTCCTTGCACTCATTTTCTATATTTGTCCCCTTTTCTTTTGGTTTTTACTATGTATAACATTGCTATAAACATTTATTTGGTTTAGCCTTAGGTAATGATGTTAGGAGCAACAAAAGGAGTTTCAAGATGGTTAGTTTTTTTTAATGGGTCATGTGAATATAGTGCAAAGTTGGTTGTTAGATCATAGGATGATTTCCCATGTATTTTGAGTTATAACAAACATACAAATTTTTTTTATAATGAAAGATGATATAAACCATCTTAAGAAAAAGACATCATCTTAACATGCATAAATATCTATCCACCAATAAACCATATTTTTCTATATTTAAAGACGAAACATGCTTTGTTACTTACTACAAGACATAAATACTAGAAGAGAGGTACACTACACTTGACAATGCAAGTTGATTTATAAAAACATTTAATACTTTCTAGTGAAGAAAAAATGTTAAGATTATCTTCTACCCTCACAACATGATAGGATGATCTTCTATCCTCACAACAACATATATATCTTCAAGAAACCCTATATAAAGAAGACTAAAAATTACAACAAGAGATGACACAAACCTATGCTGAAAAATCATTCAATCTTTGTAACTTGTTGTAAAAGATCTATTGATCTAAAGCCTTCAATAATGGACTATACTTTATTGTAAAACCTTGTATGAATGATTATATAGATAGTACGTGAGTTTTACTCTTGAATTATATTCTTAGTGAATTTGATTGAATCTTGGAGAGACTTTGTGTAGTAAAGAATACTTGAGTATTGCTTGAAACAGTAAGGTAAAGACAACTTGATTGTTGACCTGAAAAGGCTTGCCGAAAGGAATACTTTAAACTATTTTTGGTTAGTAAAAATCTTAGCAATATATCGAGAATTGAACGTAGTCTCAAGGTTGGAGACCAACTAAGATAAATATTTGTTATAGCTTTTTTATCTCTTCTTGATGTATATTTGTTTAAAGCCTATTTAAGAAACTAAGTTTTCATCATAAAATTTTTTTAATTGTCTTTCGATAAAATAATCTACAACGTCATTTATGAAAAGTTTGCGAAAATGATTTAAAACACAAATTCAATTTTAGTTTACTTTCAACACTTAGTTTATTTTCTGCACTTAAACACAAAATCTCCCCTTATTTACTGCTTTCTATAGTCTGAGACTGAGCCAGTCCGACTCCGTTGCATCTGTCTAAGCCGACCAACAGTAAGTCGACATTTCACAACAATTAGCATTTTCTGCAAAACTTTGATTACTATACTTAGCACAATCTGAACACACTGTGTCCTTGAGAGAATCGACCTAAGTTAGCTATACTATAGTTAGCTTTAGTTTTATTTGATGTGCGTAAGACGACTAAAAACCCGCTTATCAAATTGGCGTCGTTGCCGGGGACACAAGTTCTTTTGTGTCTTTGTGTGCCAAAATTGAGTTAAGCCGAATCCCGAGTCTGTGGAATGCTGTGTTTGTCGTTTAAGTCATAGAGTCATAGAGTATGTCGAGTTTATTGAGTCTGTATTTGTTTTCTTTTCGGTCAAGTCTAAAAATAATATAGCATGCTGAATATGTGTCTCTACATCATTACATTTAACTGCATCTACATAATTAATTTTGTTTTCTGATAGCTACTTGTTTTCTGTTTTCTGATTTGCATAACTAACTCCAACTTCTTTTGCATAACTGATTTCAATTTTTTTTTTGCATATTTGATTTTTCGATTTCTTTGTATGATTTTTTTTCTTTTTATGCATCAATTTTTTTTAACATTTTGACCAGTTTATGATTGTTTTGTTATGTTTCATTATTCTATTACCTTTCTGTGCCTCTATTTCTTTTGCCGTTTGTTTTTCTGTTTCTATTTTTGTTTTCTTTCTATTTTTCTATCTCTCTATCTGTTATTTCTCTATTTTTCTGTTTTTGATTCCATTCTTCTTCTGATGCTTTTTTGTTTTTATTCAATTATCTTTCTGTTTTTTCTATTTTTCTAATTCTATTATCTTTTTGTTCTTCTTTTTTTTTATTCCTGTTAACAACACTTGTACATTCTGATACTAGTATTATTCTTAATTCTTATGATCTTGATAATTCTGCTCTAAGCTCCAATGAAGAAAGGAATCGGTTGCACATTGATGCCATGATGTATCAACCGTGGTGTCCTCAATATCCTGAATGGGATGAAGCCTGGTCATACGAGAATTACCCATCTAAGCTAACAACTATGTTGCCTGAGTTATATGATTTTGTAGGTAATAGTCACCATTTTGATAATAGGGGACCCACGATATTTAGAGGAATGAATGAGATTGATGCTACTGACAATTAGAGATTTGAAGGATACATAGATGGATGTGGCATGTGTGGTTCTATAGGACATTCATTCAACGATTGTTCCATTTTGTAAGAACCACCACCTCCATTCATACCACAATTGGTACAAGAAAGCTCATTAGAGGATTTAATGAAGCAATTGGCCATGAATAACATTCAAATCCAAAAGAATGTGTCTACCACACAGCAACCAGTGCAACAACTCAATAGTTCACCTTCTCTAAAAGATCTGGTACAACAATTTCAACAAAAATACCATGCAGATTCAGCAAAATAACATGCAGTTTCAACAAAATATAATTGCCACGGTGCAAGAGTTGACAGCACAGATTGGTCAACTGGCCACCACAATAAATCAACTGCAATTTGAAGATTTTGGACAAGTTCCTTCCCAAGCCATTCTTAGTCCACAAGAGAATATAAGTGACATAACCATAAGGACTGACATGGAGTTGCCGCAACAACACTCACTAGAAGTGCAATATGGATTTTCTGGAAATCCGGATTCAGAGAATTCAACCACTGTGCTGGGCTTTGCCAACTACAATATTGTTGCCCACTCCATGCTTGCTACTACCAACTCTACTAAGATGGTTGAGATTGACGACTACGTGCCAACTATTTCTAATCTGACTGATGTGATTAAGGTTGCAATTTCAGATCTTTCCGACTCTAGAAAACGGCATGAAGTGACAATCGACTCTAACATCTAGGAGGAAGCCATAGCCAAGTCCAATAACTTAGACGGAGCAGGTTCCAAGTTGAACAATAAGACAGATATCGAGTCTGATTCAGACAAACAAAGTCAAAAGCAACTAAAGGCCGAGACCGACTCGGCAACCCAAGTACCGAATCCTGACCGAGTCGGCCAACTAAAGCCGAGACGAGACGAAACCAACTCGTGTGAAAAGACACATGCCATGTCCGACTCCATCTCAAACAATATAATCCACAAGCAAGTACCATCTGTGTCTGACCCAAACGTGGAAGTCGAGTCCAATCTTGGTAATCAAGGTCGAAATCGATATCAAGAAAAGTCTGAATGTGTCCTCAATAGCCGATGCCACAACTTGATGGATGCCGAGACTATATCCGATAACCCCATCTACACGTGGACAATTGAGATGACACGCGACCATCCGACTCTACATTCGAAAAGCTGAATCCACTCCTGACAGCCAAGTCAGGAATCCATGAATGAACCTTCTTAACTTCATTCACTAGCAACAGAATCAATACCAGTGTCATCCATAGTGCAGCCATTCCATGCCTTAGTAAATTTGCATTTTGAATTGACTAAACACTCTAAATTTTTTGGAAATATGGATTTTAAAAATTCTGTTAATTATGAGTGTAGCTATATTGGATTAACTAAATCTTCTTTGTGTGTGAAAAACAGCAATGACACTAATCCGAGTGCAGGAGTTATAAGCAAAAGTGCAAAGAAGCTACTAGAGGATATCATGTTGAAACTATCAAAATGGATGAGGAGAAAGCTCCCCCAAGTTGTAGACAACAGGAGCGGAGCAAAAATACTGGATATCGGATTTTGCACATACTTTCCACCCTGAAAACAACAGTCTTTCTATTTCACCCCTTCCCTTGCGCACATATGCTTTGCATTGAGGACAATGCATCATTTAAGTGTGAGGGGTGTTCCTTAGGAGGGTGACATTTTATTTGGTTTTGTTTTGTTTTTAGTTTTGTTATTTCGTTACTGTTCTATTTCATTTTGTTTCTTTTCTTTTTATTCTGATTATGCTATTTTTTTTTCAATTTTGGTTTTCATTTTCGTTTTATTTTGTTTTTACTAGCTGACTTCTGATTTCGAATTGCCAATTACCGAGAAAACTATTTTGAAAAAGAATTTGAATGGACTTCTTTAAGTTGAATGAAATAGTATGAAGCAATGCATAACCCTGGATGAGAGGTTTTTAAACCTGACAGGGAGTGAAATTTTTGCGTCCTTAAGCAGTGAGTAAGTGAGAAACTGAAAAGATGAACCATTAGTGGCAAAGCAATTAACCGTGTGAGAACTTTTGAGCCTTACATGAATGGCTTTGTATCTCGCCATTCTTTCATTTCTTGTGTGATTATTGCATCCATGCTGCTGGTTACTCTAGGTTTTTCCTTGATTCTCTGGATATAACTCATTTCACATGCAGGAATGATATGATCTAGGCCATCTTTCTTTGCAGCTACTTAGCCAAATAAAGCCTACCTTGTGAATAATTCCTTTGGTTACCCCTTTGAGCCTATAACTGTTTCTTGATATGACAGCTCATTACAAGCCTAAAGCCGGAAAAACCATGATCAACCCAAACCTTAGGGAACAGAGGAGCTTTGGAATTGTTTTGGGAATAGATCTTGAATAAGTGTAGGGGTGACACCTAGAGGCATTGCGAGAGTGGTATATTTGAAAAAAAAAAGTAAGTGTGTCTAGAAAAGGGTTGATGAAAAGAAAAGAAAAAGGATACAAAAAGAAAGAAAAAGTAGCGGAAACAAAAAGAAAATATTGCAAGTGAGATTGCAACACAAAAGCTGCAAGACAGGAAAAGTGAGAAAAAGAAAGAGAAAAATACAAAGGGAAAAGTAGGACAGTGAACAAAGATGCTTCCAAGAAACTGGTAATGTTTGAAGGAGATAATCTCTATGCTTACAGATTCATTCCCCATTGCTCCTCTTGTCCCTCTGGTTATTAAAGCTCACTTTACCATCCTGAAACCTACCTTACCCTGGCCACGTTACAAGCCCGAAAAGTCCTATTGATCATTTGTGCATGTGTTGTTGAAGGTGTGAAAGGAGAGTATAGTCAAAGCTTGGCAGTGCTAGTTGACATAGGATATTTAAGTGTATATACAAACTTAAACACTTGAGAGATTGAGAGAATATGTCTTGAGAGAGCTTAGTCACTTCTCGGTTACTCTTAATGTTTGTAGGTTGCTCATTTGTTTATGGATGTGGAGAAAGTAACTTTCATAGATTGTTTGAATATATGGATTCTAGGATGAATGCATGCTTAAGCTGTTTTGTCAAACTTGAGGAGTTTATTTGAAAATCTTAGTCCCTCTTTCAATTCCTTGAATGCTCGAATCTGATTTTGCCCAGGAGTGCAAAAGTGTAAGTGTGGGGGTCTGATGAGTCATATTTTATACACTTTATGTGGGCTTAAGACGGGTGTTGTTAAGAATGTTTAATGATAAAAAGTCTTGTCTTAATCAAGATTTGAATTATGGGCCTAAAAATAGGAGAAATACAAATTTGTGCTAAAATGAGGTTTTTATCTAACAAAAAGGTTAAGACTTGTTTTGCAAGCCTGGCCCAAGTCATCTCGGCCCAAGCCGGGAACATCCCGACCAGTCCAGCGCTCCTGGTCAAGCCGACATCAGTGACAGAAATCTTGCCTAAAAATTACTCTAGCAAGAATGCAGATATGATTTTCTAAAATTAAGGAATCTATAATGCATATATGATTTGCTAAGATTAAGGAATCTGTAATGTAGATATGATTTGCTAAGATCAAGGAATCTGTAATACAAATATGATTTGCTAAGATCAAGGAATCTGTAATGCAGATATGATTTGCTAAGATCAAGGAATCTGTAATTCGGATAACTAGGAATGCAGATATGATTCTACTAGAAATTAGGAAACTGGGAAACTCCTAAGATTGAGGAGATTGTAATCTATAATTTGAATTGGAATCTTTAGGATTTGAATTTCTGTTATTAGGATTAGATTTAGATTTATCCAGCTTGTGTATAAATAAGCACACCAGGCCATGTTTTCAAGTGTGAAATTTCCAGCAGAATCTAGAGCTAGCGTCGTCGCAATCGCAGGACACTTCAAGCTAGTACAGTGGTAGACGAAGCTTTAATATGGTGTCTCTCTCGGTCGAGGAGGTATAGGACCAGGATTTGGGAAGTTGGAAGCCTTCAGAGGTGATCGCTCGGTATAGCCAACGCACTCTGTTGGACGGAAACCTCAACGTTTGGCCACCATTGGTGCATCACTGCCATTCTTCCATTGGCGGTCGTCGTGGAAGGCGGACTATCTAGAGACTCTAATTTCTCACCTTTGTATTCGGTTTGGTATATCAATAAATACAATTGGTTTGCAATTCTGAATTTTCTTATAATTCCCGTGCTTTAATTCTACTTTTAACTTTGCCGTGACACACTGTTAGGGGTAGATCACGTTAGATTAGGACCAGTTGGAACTAGTTTAACAATCTGATTAGGTAGAGAACCTAAAATCAACCAAGTGCATACTCTTTGCCAACTGATGAGGTAGCGGTTGTGTAAATTCTCGGTATGGCAGTGGACAAACGTTTGACGGTCGTCGTAAGAATCTAAGGTTGATTCAGAATATAATTCTAAGTAAGAATAGTAAATTGTCGTGTTTTGATTCCCGAATTGATACAGTAGTTAGTATAGAGTAGTTTAACATAGTTTAGTTTACTTTCAGCACTTAGTTTATTTTCTGCACTTAAACACAAACCCCCCCTTATTTACTGCTTTCTATAGTCTGAGACTGAGTCTGTCCGACTCCGTTGCGTCTGTCTAAGCTGACCGGCAGTAAGTCGACATTTCACAACAATTAGCGTTTTCTACAAAACTCTGATTACTACACTTAGCACAATCTGAACACACTGTGTCCTTGAGAGAATCGACCTAGGTTAGCTATACTATAGTTAGCTTTAGTTTTATTTGATGTGCGTAAGATGACTAAAAACTCGCTTATCAAGGCTTCGGTAAAAATAATCCCAGCCACCAAGAAAAGAGAGGAGTGCTACACCAAGAACTAAGACAATGCCGATAACTAGAAACCAAGCAAGTTCCACGAACGAGGGATAGGAGGATACCCTCCAGAGGTTGCTCCGTGCTGTAGCCTCACTCTAGGCGCACAGCAATGAGCAATCTCGACTCAGTGTCGAGGCGAAGAGGAGGCAGGCAGAGGCCGAGGAGAGGCATCGTCAGGTGGAAGAACGCCACGTCGAGGCTATGAGAATGGCGCGGCAGGGGGAGGAAGAGCTCCTCCAGCAACACGAGGCTATAAAAGCCGCTGATAGGAGAGAGCCAACGCCACGAGAAGAGGCACATATCCAGCCTGTTTTAGGGAAACCATTCAACAGGGAGATAGATGAGACTCTCGTTCCTCCGAACTTTAGGGAAATAGTTGTGGAGCCCTTCGATGGAACCCAGGATCCCCATTCACACTTGCAAGCATTCCAAACGCAAATGTACATTAGTGGAGGGAATGATAGGCTGAGTTGCAAGCTTTTCCCAGGTACTCTACGAGGTGTAGCTATGCACTGGGTGGCAACCCTACCCGCCAGGTTCATCCAGACTTTCAATGACTTGACTGGGTTGTTCTTATCCTAGTTTGCAGCTAACAAGGTGAAGAAGCTTGAGGTGGCTGACCTGTTTGATATCAAGCAATCTAAAGGAGAAAGCTTGAAAAGTTACCTGGCCCGCTTCAATAGCACGATCGTCCGGGTGGATGATCCAGATGAGAAATTTTTCATGAAGGCTTTCCAGAAAGGGCTGAGAGCTGGCCCATTCAGCGACGCGCTAGCCTTGAGATGTCCGGTCAGCATGGAGGAGATTCGCATCCGGGTCGAAAAGCACGTAGAGGTTGAGGAAGACCAGGCAGAGCGCCTGAGGCAGAAAACACTTACAATTGGAAATACGTCACCTGGTCGGCCCAATAGGGAGGGGAGCACAAGGCCCACACCCAGGCATGGACAAAGGACTCAAAACAACACTTCACCCCGTTGACAGAGAAGAGAACGCAGATACTGAGGGAGATATGCCACACAAGACTGCTAGAGATCCCCATGAAGTCAAAAGGAGAATTATGGGTCATAGTAGGGAAGACTGGTGCGAGTTTCATCGTGCTGCTGGCCACTCGACGGAGGGGTGTTGGACATTGAAAACTCAGTTGGAAAAGTTGGTCCAAGAAGGTCACCTCAACCAGTACATTCATGGCCAGACGAGTGATGCACAAGGAGATCGGGGGGTAGAGGGCGGAACGATGAACACCCAGTTGGAGGGACCCAGAGAAGACGAAGTTGGTCAAGACGAGGCGCTCCCACCCAGCACAGGGGCACCATCGCTATTATATCAGGAGGAACGACAACACCCACGCTGTAGAACAGGGCTTAGAGCGGGGGCCAGGAGGTACAGGTGGTGCTCATGGGAGCAAACTTAACACCCCTGGGGAGGCGGAGATCAAATCTGGTCATTACCTTTGACGACCCGAACTTGAGGCGTGGAGCCCCTAAATGTGATGAGCCAATGGTCATATTCGTCATAGCGACCGAATACAAAAAAGAGCGAGTGTTGATAGACCAGGGTACCTCTGTCAATATCTTGTATTGGTCAACCTTCTGAAGTATGGGGTTACGACATTTGACGGAGTGCCAAGGAACACTTTACGGTTTCGGAGGCGAACGGGTGCTGATCAAGGAACTGTCGAGCTGGAGACAATGTTTGGAGACAGGTCAGGGGTCAAGACCATCCTGATCCTCTACATGGTGGTGGATGCGAAGGCATCCTACAATATAAGCATGCGTCAGCCGGCGCTCAACAAGTTAGGGGCCGTCGTGTCCACTTACCACCTTTGTATGAAATTTCCAGTCGGACAAGGAGTAGGTAGTGTATGGGCAGACTCAGGTGTGGCCAGGAGATGTTACGAAGACAGCTTGAGAGTGGGGTTGACTTCACCAGGACCAGCCGTGAATGCCTTAGATTTGAATCTGGATCCTCGACATCTTTATGAGAATGAGAGGCCCCATCCTATCGAGGATTTGAAGGAGGTCCAGATAGGACCATTGACCACTCATGTGACTAAGATAGGAACAACCCTAGGCTTAGAAGAGGAAGCTCGACTCGCAAACTTTCTCAAACGAAATGTGGATGTTTTTGCATGAACCACCAAAGATATGCCAGGCATCGATCTTGATTTTGTGTCACCGTCTCTCAGTGCTATGTGGGGCCAGGTCGGTGGCTTAGAAAAGAAGAAAGTAAGGGGAGGAAAACTAAAAGGCCGTTATGAAAGAAATGAGCAAATTGCTGGCGGTCGGCTTCATCAAGGAGGTACAGTATCCGACCTGGATAGCCAATGTAGTGATGGTTAAGAAAGCTAGCGGTCGATAGAGGATGTGCACGGATTATACAAACCTGAATAAGGCGTGCCCCAAGGACCCATATCCTTTGCCTAACATTGACAGACTGGTAAACGGGGTGTTAGGTTTTGCACTACTGAGCTTTATGGACGCTTATTCGGGTTACAATCAAATCTGAATGCATCCCCAAGACGAGGAAAAAATTGCGTTCATAACGGAGGAGGGTGCCTTTTATTATAAAGTCATGCCCTTTGGCCTCAAAATTGCCAGAGCCACCTACCAGCGTCTAATGGACAAAGTCTTCAAGGAGGTGTTGGGGGTGGACGTGGAGGTGTACGTTGATGATATGGTGGTGAAGTCAACAACAATGGGCGAACATTGCAAAGCATTGGAGCGGGTGTTCAACATACTGAGGAAGCATCAATTGAGACTGAATCCTGAAAAATGCTTTTTCGGAGTTCACACTGGAAAATTTCTGGGATTTATGCTGACTGAGAGAGGCATCGAAGCCAACCCGGATAAATGTCAAGTCGTAATCGGCATGAGGAGCCCCTAGAATGTCAAGGAAGTTCAACAGCTCATGGGAAGGGTCACAGCATTGTCACACTTCATCTCCGGGTCGGCGGAGACGGCCATGCCCATTTTTGGAACATTAAAGAAGAGAGGTAAATTTGCATGGACGTCCGAGTGCGAAGAAGCGTTTTTGCAATTGAAGGCCATGCTCGCCTCTCTACTAGTCTTAACTCGTCCGATCGCAGGTACTCCGCTATACTTATATATATTTGTGTTTGATACTGCGATTAGTGCGGTGCTGATACAAGAAAGGAAGGGAGACCAACGCCCCGTATACTTTATAAGTAAAGTCTTGCAAGGCTCGGAGACGAGATACCAAAAGATTGAGAAGGCCGCCTTGGCTCTTGTGATCACTTCGCAAAGGTTGCGCCTGTATTTCCAAAATTTTGATATTGTCGTCCGGATGGATCTGCCAATTCGCCAAGTGTTGAGGAAGCCAGATTTGGCAGGAAGAATGGTAGCATGAAGCGTCCAATTGTTGGAGTTCGACATTTCGTTCGAAAGAAGGGGTCATGTCAAAGCATAAGCTCTAGCTGACTTTATTACAGAGTTGACTCCCAATGGAACTATAACCGTGGACGAGGGGGAATGATACCTCTTGGTGGACGGATCTTCAAATCAAGCAGGAAGTGGGGCTGGAATCATTTTCGAGGGACCGGTCGGCATCATCATTGAGCAATATTTGCACTTCGATTTCAAGGCCAGCTACAACCAAGCTGAATATGAAGCACTACTGGTGGGCATGAGGTTGGCCAAAGAATTAGAGGCAAAGAAACTCACGGCCAAGAGCAACTCAAAACTCGTCATTGGACAGGTTAATGGAGAATATCAGGCTAGAGACCCTCAGTTACTCAAGTACTGGGAGCGAGCCACGACAATAGCCTCAGTTTTCGAGAATTTCACGCTCGTACATGTGCCACGGGATCAAAATGAGCAGGCAGACCTGCTAGCTAAACTAGCCAGCACACAAAGAAGAGGACAATAGAAATTCGTAATTCATGAGAGCTTGAGCGTGCCGACCGTTGACCGATAGGAAGTTTGGGGCATCGAAGATAAAATCATCTAGATGACTCCTTTCCTTGAATACCTCAGAGAGGATCAGCTTCCAAATGATCCCGACGAGGCTTAGAAAGTGATAAGGGAAGCTCTAAAATATACACTTGTTGGACAACACCTATTATGAAGGGGTTTTCCTTTTCCTTTGCTCCGACGTGTGGAGGGAGAGGAGGCAGCATATATAATCCGAGAAGTCCATGAAGGCATATGCAGAATGCACATTGGAGGCCGAGCACTAGCAAGTAAAATCACAAGTGTCGGATACTACTAGCCGACAATGAGGCAGGATTGTATGGAGTACGTCAAAAAATGTAATAAGTGCCAAAGATTCGCAGAGGGCCACAAGGCGCCCCCTAAGCGCCTACATGCAGTCACATCTCCCTGGCCATTTCATAAGTTCGGGTAGATATTCTGGGGCCATTCCCTCAGCACCCGGCCAGATAAAATTTTTTTATTGTAGTTGTGGATTACTTCACCAAGTGGGTGGAGGCTGAGTCGGTCACCACGATCTCATCTAAAAGAATTAAGCGTTTCTTCCGGAAAAAGATCATCTGCCGTTTTGGCATACCGACCGAGATCGTATCAGATAATGGCACCCAGTTTGCATCCAAGGGGACGGTCGAATTTTGCGAAGGGCTTAAAATAAAACAAATATTCACATCAGTAAAGCACCCTCAATCTAACAGTCAGGCAGAGGCAGCCAATAAGGTCATCCTCAGAGGATTGCGAAGACGACTAGAGGAGGCTAAGGGCAGATGGGCGGACGAGTTACCCTAGGTACTTTGGTCATACCATGCTACACCCCACTCCACCACCAACAAAACTCCTTTTTGCTTGACATTCGGTATTGAAGCAATGATCCCGGTGGAAATTAGAGAACCGTCCCCCAGGACAGCGCTATTCGAATCAGGCAAGAACGAAGAAGAGCTGAGGGCTAACCTAGATATGTTACAGGAAGTACGGGAGATAGCCCATGTGAGGGAATACGCTATCAAAGCAAGGGCAGCCAGAAAGTATGATAGAGGGGTGATACCCCGCCATTTCATGCCAAAGGACTTGGTGTTGAGGAGGATAACCCAGAAAGTAGAGGCGAATAAGCTAACCCCAGCGTGGGAAGGTCCTTTCAGAATCTTTGAAGAAGCAGGCCAGGGGGTGTATCGTCTGGAACAATTGGATGGGAAGAAAGTCCCATGCACGTGGAACGCCGCTTCTTTATGAATGTGCTTCAGTTAGAAGAAAAATATATGAACAAAATGCAAGCATCATTTAAGCCAATATAGGCGCAATTTGAAGCCAACCGCGACAACTATAAGCCCGATAACGGACGGCCGACTGAGCCAATCCAGAGGCGCGACAATTGTAAGCCCGATAACGGACGGCCAAAATTAGCCAATCCGGAGGCGCAATTATAAGCCCGATAACAAACGACCAAAATTAGCCAGTCCGGGGACGCAACAACTGTAAGTCCGATAACGGACGGACAAAATTAGCCAATCCAGGGGCACAACTATAAGCCCGATAACGGACGGTCAACTAGGCCAGTCCGAGGGCGCGACAACTATAAGCCCAATAATGGACGGACGAAATTAGCCAGTCCGGGGGCGCGACAACTGAGCCTGATAATGGACGACCAAAATTAGCCAGTCCGGGAGTGCAACTATAAGCCCGATAATGGACGGCCGAAATTAAACACCCCGGGGCTGCTACAAAAATTGAAAAATCATAACGCCTAAAGAGGCAGCCGAGCGACTAATCATTACAACTACTAATCAAAGTGGTCGTAACATTCGGAAAGTAAAGGCGCTTAAGGCCATGCTACACAGTCGTCATGACCACCATAAGACATAAAGTGATTATAACAGCATGATTGATTATTACGGGTATTGGCTGGCGAGTTGTCGTAACGTTTTGAAATGTGAAACATTAAGTATAAAGACCTATCGTATAGCCACCATAGAGCTAACTATAAAGTGTGATCGTATGGACGTGATACTCGCGATTCAAAAGGAAAAACAATAAGTATAAAGCCCTATCGTATGGTCGCCATAGAAGCTAATTATAAAGTGTGATCGTATGGACGTGATATTCACGATTCAGAAAGAAAAATGCTAAGTATGGAAGTATTATTAGACGGTGGCATTAAACATCCAAAAAATAAAATAGGCTATATAAACCGAAATAAATGCACGTTTGGAAATAAAAAGTATATCGGCCACAATTATAAAGAGAGCTAGGATACTACAAAAGAAAATAAAAAATTCCAAAAAGACCAACAATCAAGACACTGGAGAATCTGGAGGAGTAGGGATGTCTACCAGCCGACCGTCCACTATCTCTTTATAAGGATCGGTCTCTGAAATATCCAAGTCAGGGTACAATAACTGGATCTGCACCATGGCCCGACCGAAACCACATTGGTATTGATGCACAGCTGATCCTTGTTGCAATATGGTAGCATCCCTGGCTTTAATCACGTCGTCCTTGGCTAGGCTTTCCTCCTAAACCTGCGCCAGATCCGACTCCGCTTAGGACAACTTCTCCTTGGTAATGAGGTCAGACGCCTCAAAATCTTGGCAGGACTTCTTCAAATGTTCTAATTCAGAACGAAGAGAATTTCGAGTAGCTTCCCAATCCGATTTAGCCATTAGCATATTCTTATTTTGGGCAATGGTTTGTTGAAGCTCGTCCTGAAGACCGATCGTAGTCCTTTGATAATGCTCCATTTTTTCCTCGGCCTCAGAGTAGGTGTTAGCTAAGAAACGTTCATCTTCCTCCGCCTGAGAAAGTCGGTCATTCAGAGTCCTGACTTGATCATCCAGATGCCCGAACTCAGCCTCGGCGGCATAAGCTAATACCATGGAGCACCCAGCAAATCTTTAAAGGGTGCCCAAGGTGCCAGTGACGCCTAGCTGTCTGACACGAGAGCCGTCGGATGGTGCCAATAAATCACGGTCTATCATCTCCCCGACCGATTTGCAGCGAGCCCATACTGAGGGGCTGGAGGGGTGACCTATTATGACTTCTTCTAATACTGCACCCCTACAGGCTCAGGGTACGGCTGGTCATTGAGCGTCTCGAAAACAAAGTTCTCTTCAAGTGTTGCACGCTTGTGCAGACGCTCATGACTCCCCTCGCCACCACTTCCAACACGTTTCTCACCAAAATGGAGATCTACCCGCTCCTAGAAGGAAGAGCTTCCAAGAGAGTCTAGAATCACCACAAGAGAGGTGTGAGGAGCCTCCTCCGTCAAAGCCGGGGGTGCAGCAACAGATAAAGGAGCGGCCTAAGCGCTTGTCCCTTCATCAACCGAGTGGGAGGTTTTTCTCTTTATGTTCTTCAAATATTGAACGGAGTAACCTATGAAAGAAAAAACATGTTAAAAAAAGGAGAAGGGGGGCTAATCTACATAAGAAAACGCCACAGGGTGACCACAAACCTACGCTTATGATAATATCGGCACAAGATATGAGAGGTAAATCATTAAGTTCGGTAATGAACTCGTCCTCCCACTTTTCTAAGTCCTTGCGGACGACCAAAACGGAGACGACGGGCTAAGAGGTCCAATAGAGTGGAAAGAAAGAATCTCCAAAGTTGTCGACCAGAATGTTTGGTCCAGTAGTGCCGCGGACAACCTTGAAGTATCGGTTCTTGAAGACTTTGAAGCTTTCAAGGAAAGGCTTCAATAATTTGTGTTTCGGTCGGCTGCTTAGGGACGTCCAACCCACTTTGGTGGTCTTACGCAGGGAAAAGAACCAGAAAAAAACACTTAACAAGGGTGCCCTCCCTAGATCTTCACAAAGAAGCTCAAACGCCCTCACGAAGGCCTAGCTATTTGGGTGAAATTGGGTTAGGGCAACGTTTAGAGCTCGTAGGATCGACCGTTTGAAGTGCGTGAAGGGGAGTTTGACACCTAACTTCAGCAGAAGAGTGTCATACAGAAAAAAGAAGGGGTTTTCATTTGCTTCCGGCCGGTTGTTTACTAGCTTACCCGGACGACAAGGGCGGAAGGTCACAGACCAGGGCCTAGGTTGGCATATCGCTTTGGCCGTGCCAAGTAAGAAGCTGCTGCGCATCAAGATTGACGAGACTTTCTTGATGTCTGGATCTACCCAAGTGAAAGGATCGAAGGATAGGTTATCTTTCGAATTGTCACGGTACCAAATCTCAAACGGGAAGACCTTGGTTGAACCCAAAATAGAGCTAGAGGACTGACCGTTTAGGGTGGAGGAGCTGGCCTCCGATGCGACCCTACCTAGAGACTGGTTTCCCTTAGCAGAGGAACCAGTAGCATCCTCTGAAGGGCCCTCTGAGACGAAACAAGCGAGGGTCGGTTCAGGACCCAAGCTAGAAGACGATTTCCTCAATGAAAGAAGAAAATCCAACGTGTGCCATGATAAGCAGGTTTTTAGTCGTCTTACACGTCTCAAATAAATACTAAAGCTAACTATAGTATAGCTAACCTAGGTCGATTCTCTCAAGGACACAGTGTGTTCAGATTGTTCTAAGTGTGAAAATCAGAGTTAATGCAGAAAATATTTAGTGCAGAATGCCAACTTGGTCTTGGATAGACACGACGGAGTCGGACTGACTCGGTCTCAGACTCTAGAAAAGTAGTAAATAGGGGGGTTTGTGTTTAAGTGCAGAAAATAAACCAAGTGTAGAAAAGTAAACTATACTAATCTATACTAACTTACGGTACTAATTCAAGAATCAACACATAACAATTTTCCTTTCTTACTTAGGATTATACTCTGAATCAACCTTAGATTCTTACAACAATCGTCGGACGTTTGTCCATTGCCATATTGAGGATTTACACAATCGCTACCTCATCAGTTGGCAGGGAGTATGTACTTGGTTGATTTTAGGTTCTCTACCTAATCAGATTATTAAACCAGTTCCAATCGGTCCTAGTCTAACATGATCTACTCCTAACAATGTGCAATCACAACAAGGTCAAAAGTAGATTAAAGCAACGGAATTATAATTAAGAGATAGAATTGCAAACTAGTTATAATATTGAAATTAGAATTGAATACAAAGGTGGGAATTCAGCGTTCTTTAGAGAGTCCGCCTTCCACGATGATTGCCTTGGAAGGACGGCAGTGGTGCACTAGTGATGGCCAGACGTTGAGGTTTCCGTCCACCAGAGTGCATCGCCTATATCGAGCAATCACCTCCGATAGCTTCCAGCTTCCCAAATCCTGGTCCTGTACCTCCTCGATCGAGAGAGACACCTTACTGAAGCTTCATGTACCACTGTGCTAGCTTGGAATGTCTATAGTTGTTGACAGCGCTAAGTCTAGAATCTCATTATTTTTCCACACTCTGAAATGTGCCAAGGCATGCCCTTATATACATGCAGGGCAACTGCGGCTAAATCTAAATCTAATCCTACAAAATCACTGATTCCTTGATCGTGGCAGATTTCTTGCATAGTTACCTGAATTACATATTTCCCTAATCCTAACAGATTTCTTGCATAGTTACCCGAATTACATATTTCCCTGATCCTAACAAATTTCTTGCTGAGTTACCCGAATTACATATTTCCTTGATTCTAATAGATTTCTAGCTAAGTTACCCAAATTACATATTTCCTATTTTACTCTTCCTATAATCACGCGTTGTTCCTTGTTTGTTGGAGTGATTTCCGCCGCTGATATTGGTTCTAGCCGGGACCGCTTCTTTTGGGCCAAGATGCTCTTTCTGGGTCAAGATACTCTTGGCTTTCGGCCTACAAAACAAGTCAAATCTTTTATTAGTTAAAATCCTCATTTTAGCATAAATTTATATTTTTCCTATTTCCAGGCTCATAATTCGAATCTTAACTAAGACAATACTCTTAATCACTAAACAGTCTTAATAATACCCATCTTAAGCCCTTGTGAGGTGTATAAAATATGACTTATCACGCCACCCCCAAACAGGAAGATACCAGGATAATAAAGACACAAAAGGAAAAGGAAGTAAGAAAGTTACCTTGTTCCATGGCAGGAGAACAGAGAAAGGGTCGAAAGACGAAGAGCACGAACGAAGGCGAGAAATCTAGAACAGAGGTGATAATTTTAGGCAAAGCAACAAGAATGAAGGAAACTAGCAAGTGAGAACAATGAGAATGAAGCGACCCTAAGTCCAAGTAAGGACAATCATTGCGACCCTGGCCTCGGAAGGTGAAGCGACGCGCATTAATGGTTAGGCATCATAAACATGTGCATGCGCATAGAAACATTCAAAAATTCGCGAAACCCCAAACGACAACACCTTAAGGCGCGGGAAGTTTGGAAGAACCATCCAGAACACCCGGACGGATTAAGCTTGTGTCCCAGGGACCAAACTTGAGGGGCTATGTACCATCCGCTATCCGACCGAGGGTACCTTCACAGGTGAACCATCCGATCGGCTGGACGACGACCCGAAGGTTATGAATCTGCTTGGTTACCTCGAAAACATATACCTGGATATAGTCGCCGATCGGTTAAGAGGAAGGACAAACACGCCTCTTTCGTACTGTTAGAGCAGCGATGGCGCATCCCTGACATGTTGGGAAAAGTTCAGCAACGAAGCTTCCTTTCTGACAAGTTCAGGCCCTTTTGTCTGCTACCATGGAAACTCCCGCCACTACAAAACAAAAGAGAGCTTTATAAGTTTGAGAGGATAAAAGAGGAAAGAAGACAAGCTTGAAGCCATCTAGTTCTTGGATAACGGAACAGGGGTGATTAAAGGATGAATGCCCCCCTGGTACTATATGTTGTGTATTTCACAATTGAATTTTGCTTCTGTAAATTAGGTTGCTATAGAAACTGAGACGGATATGCTTGTAAAGCTACAAGGAACTATACTTGTTGAGAGTGCTAAAGTTTAGGATATTTGGATGTCCAACATTTAACTTTGATTGGCTTGCCTGGCACTAAGTGGTCACTAGTTTAATCAAACTAGAACCGCAAAGATGTATGGAAAATCTTGTTGATGTCGAATAACTATAGGTTTGAAATGGACTTGGATTCTCTGGTATTAGGAACATCATCTTATGCAGACAATTTTACAATTTTTTTTAATAGGAATATACGATGACGGATTTTATAGTTTAAAATTTATTATGTATAAAAGTTATAGTGGTGCGGGCGGTAAAGCCGGGTGTTACATCAAAATAGAGTGAGTAATTACTAGTTAAAAGTCTAGAGGGCTTTTTATATTAACTATAAAAAAGGTAAAAGAATTGTCGGTGAATACCATTCCCGAACAGTTTTTTACAAAAGCTTGAAATTCAATTGATGTTTTCTGTAGGCAAACTGTTTAACAAGCACTGTGTTGGTTGTGGAATACTGCGTGGATGTGATAGTGTGCGTAGGGCACATGTCCTTTCATGCATGTCAAGCATGTCAATTGAGACATCCAAATGTATACTATGGCTATTTTAGGGTGAGGTACTAGCTTGTAACTAGAGTGATTCGTGACCTTCAAAACAGTTAAAAAATGGATTTAAAAAACAATCTCTTGTGATGTAAGTTAGTCGTATAGATGGAGGTTGGCGCACAGCCATTGGACGATCTCTGGCAAGCAATGACAATTTTTGGTGGGGTCGTTGTGAACACTTCGAGTTTTGTGAAAACGAAGCCTGTTGTGTTGTGGTTGAGTTCATTAGTGAGTGGTGAGCATTTGGAGCTTTGTGAAAACGACGTTTGTTGTGTTGTGGTTGACTTCGTTAGTGAGTGGTGAGCACTTGGAGTTTTGTGAAAATGAAGTTTATCGTGTTATTAGGGTTGATGTTGGCTTATTCGATTTCGTCACCTACTCGTTGGGATGGAGAGGTTTGCACTGACATCATCACATGCATCAAATAAAAATTGCAAGTAAAAAAGCTAGACAATAAAGGATCATGTCGAACGATAGTTAGTCATAACTATCGTGATCGAGCCTAGCGTGCCACAAAGCTATGAAGAGATAGGATTTCCTCTCTTAGGCTCACACACAAAGGGATCCAGTCATTAAGTTTAACTCTTGCTCGATGAATATACTCTCTCGCTCAGCAAATAAGAACCACACAAGCTCTATAAACACCCCTGCCCAACAAACACTTAAGATATAGGGTATACACATCTCTCTATTTTTCTTGCCCAGTGAGGCCACGTCTCGCTATACGAAACCCTTGATAGAGAGTTCCAACTCTCAGTCTCTGTCTCTTCCTTGGTCAGCTTCGCTACTTGCCAATAGGATCACTGATAGCACTACTCTTGAGTCCTAACACTTTCGCTTAGTGAACCCCGCTGTTTTCTCAACAAACTTTGGAAGGCCAAGAACTATTATTTGTTGGAAGAATCACTCTAATCAAATCAATGCTTCAGGCATTATCAACATATGTGACACAACCAATATGTTATCAAAATTTATATACAATACTATTGACAATAATTGTAAGAACTTTATATGGGAAGATATTGATCAGTCTAAAGATTCATATGGAATTTTGGAGCTCCATATGTCCACCTAAAAGCCATGGTGGATTAGGCATAAGGAGATGAGAACTATTAATAAAACATCTATGGTGAAGCTATGTTAGAGGGTAGTCAATAATTGCCAAGATCTTTGATGGGGACAATCAGTTCAAAGTATAAATGTAGCTCTAATACCTTTCCTTGGGTAAATGTTAATCTACTTGGCTTAAAAGGTACATCACACAATCAAGAACATGCCTAGTTTTTGTAGATAGATATGAATTTATCCTTCACCTTATGCATGATTATATAAAGGTAAGGAATTTTTGGTGTTATCTCGTAAATGGAAGATACTCTTCTAGTTTCTTTTCAGATAATGTCTTGACTTGGGTTCATGTGAATCTTAGGCCGAACAAATATTTTTCAGTATAATGGGACTTGTTATTTTCTATTGCACTAGATTCTATATGAAAAAACAAGAATAATTTGGTTTTCAAGGATAGTTGGGAGGATGATGCAGCTATTGCAATAAGAGTACAAACTAAAATGCATAACATAATCATATGTGAATCTTTTGACAAATCATTAATGAAGGATATTGTGCTTCATCCCATTGACATAACTATTAGATGACTCTCCTGACACCATTCTTTGTCAAGATTAATTCCGATGAGATAGTATACACAACTAATAAAGAAGCTATGTGTGGATTGGTAATTCGTGATCATAGTTTCATGTATATGTTGAAATATTCAACTTATATTAGGCCTTGCTCCATTACCCTAGCTGAATTATGGGATATTAAGAAAGGGTTAACACTTGCTTGTACTATGAGGCTTACTAATGTTTGCATTGAATTGGACTCCAAAGTAATTCTCAATTTGATTACAATTGGATGCACTTCGAGTCTTTCTTTTTATAACTTAGTATCAAATATTAAAAAACCTTTCTCGTTAAAGATTTACGGTGTTCTTCTCCCATATTTATCATGAGACAAATTAAGTGGTGGATACCTTGGCCAAACATGCATTTTCAAATGGTATAGTAAATAATGTTTTTATTTTCATTTATTTTTTTATATTTTTGTTATTGATTGAATCAACTAGTGTAATTTTCTTTAAAGGTTATTAATCTTGGGGACTTTTTGCTTCCTTTTTCCTATAAAAAAAGGAAAAAAAAAAAACTTCACCCTATCTTACACTTTCACTCAACTCTCCTTTAAGATAAGAAATGGATAAGATAAGAGATATAATATGATTATCATATCCTACTAGTACAACAAACATATAATTGTAACAAGATATGATAATTGTTTTATCTTATCCTGACTACCAAACAGACACTAAGTTATATTTTGGTCACTTATTTTTTAAGTAAAATTCGCTTTGATTCTTTAACTTTCAAATTATAGTCAATGTTGACTTTTAATCAACTTGAAACTAATGTTGTTAGTATTTTATATAATAATTAATGAGTGAATCACCATTTTAGTATTTGAAATTTTAATATAATGTTTATTTAGTCTCTAAAATTATTTAAATGTCAAATTAATCCTTAAAATTATAAATCATCGATCAAATTAGTCCTTTTGTTTTCTTAAATTAATTATAAAGTTAAAAAATACCTATGTAGTACATTAAGTACCATAACAGCTTCCATATAAATGACATATTAAATTTGTATGACTTATACAAAATGAAAGTTCAAATACAATCGATTAACTCCTCTTTAAGTTATTTTAATATATTCAATTTTTTCCTTCTTCCTTACGGTTCTTCATATGCATCACTTTGCAACTCAAATGACCAAGATTTTTTGCATTTTTTATCAAGCATATTAATCTTTGTTTGTTTTTAACACATGGACAATGAAATTGCTATTGTGAAAAATAAAAATCTTTGTTTCATTATCGGTTACAACAACATAATATTTTATTTCTTTGGTTTGTATTTCAAATTAATGTTTGTACCAACACATAAAGAAGTTTATAAACACATAAAGAAGTTTATAAACACAAAGAATTTTAGAAAATGGTGAAATAATTGAGCTTCATTATAAAAGCCAAAAAAATTAATTAACAATAAGTTGTGGTAGATAAATTATAATAACTTTCTAAGTCTGCCTCTTCATATTCTTAAGTTCTTTCTTTGCAAAGTAACAAAGAATTATAGGAAGGAAGGAAGAAATAAGAAATTGAATATACTAAAAGAATTGAATAATTGTATTTGAATTTTCATGGATTTGATAGATCATTGTAGTCTCTGTCAAGTGAAAGTTATTTGACTCTTAACTTGTTAGGTAAAAATTTTTAACCTCATTAATTAACTAAGGTTAACAAAAAAGACTAATATGAATGACAATTAATAATTTCAAGGGTTAATTTGACTCTTACAAATTTTAAGGACTAAATTGATACTAAGTTATAATTTCAAATGCTAAAATAGTTATTCACTCGATCTTTAATATTAATATAGTGACGATTTTTACTTGCTACTATAATTTTATTTTTTTAAATTCCATCTATTCTTCTTTTTTCTTAACTCGAGTCACACAACCCCCTTCCTCATTCACTCTTTCTTTTCTTCTTCCCATTTTCAAAGCTTTCACCAATACACCTACACTACTATTCCAATGCCAATCTCTTACATTTCTCATCTCCCTTCTACCCACCTCATCCCTTCTTTCAATTTTCTCATACTCATCAACAAACCATTCAACTTCACCATACTCACCACCAAACATCACTGTTAAAGTCACTTTAAAACTTCCTCCTCCACTAAACCTAAATCTCCTTCCATTATACTCTCCACCCACCTTATTATTTTTTAATCTTTCTTATTCGCAAGCGAAAAAAATAAACAAAAATATTAATCTATTGAAAAAGTAAATGTAAATAAAAAATAGAAAGGTTTTTGCTATTAATTTATTATTGTCATTTTTTAACTCGTGAAATTTGCATTTGCAATTTTGGTATTGACAAATTCTTATTTGAGTTTTTGTGTGAATGAGTCTAATAGGATATGGTTAGGCTTTTAACATAATAACTTTTTAACCATCACTATAACAACTTTATTTTATTATAATTGTTAAAAGAGATAATCTTCTTCACAAAGTTACAGGAAACATGCTTCTCGAATGGGAAACTTGACTCAATTCGTTATCTCCATCGTTCTTGATTAGAATTAAATAATTTTTTAATATGTTATTCACATGAAAGAGATGGCTATAACCCTTTAATCAATTATAATAAACGCAGACTTAAAATATGAAAAAGATTATCAAAATAAAATAAATTTCATAAAACTCGTAACATAAAAATGTTCAATTCTTACATATACTTCAATAAAATCATATGATTTTTCACAGTATTGATTAAAACACACAAGATAATAAAATTTTAATTGATTTAAATCGACAAATCAAGTCTTTTCTATTAGAAACACTCTTATGCACCCATTTTGTTTCTCCTTTTGATTTTTATAAATTTTAAATATTATGATGGCGATTGCAAACGACCACTTCATGAGGTAGAGAAGAAATTCATTCAACTAGGAAAGAAAAGAAAAAAGGGGCGGGGGAGGGAAGACAGTGTGGGTTAGGGAAACGATTGTTTTAAATCGTCATAGATCATATTTTTAAATTTAATAAAATAAAATTATAATAGTAGTGATTTTAAAAATTGTCATTATCTTATTTTAATATTAACCACATTATTTTACACGGATAGGATTGATGTATATTTAAAAGTTAAAAAGATTAAAATGAATCTTTAAAAAATAAATTATCAAAACAAATATTACTTAGAAGATAAGAGAAAAAAAAAGTATAATTTTAGCATATTATATATATATATATATATATATATATATATATAATAATATGTATCATATATAATAATAAGATAATAAGATAAAAGACCTTGTAAATAAATTTATCTAACAAAATATATAATAATAATAATAATAATAATAATAATAATAAATAAATAAATAAATGAAATTGTATGAAGCATATTCTATCCTCAATAATTTTTAACTATTTTTCAATAAGAACATATTTAGATATTTTATCAATCTTTCATTTCTTTCCATCTATCAGTTTTAATATTTTTTATTTTAAATTAAATTTTGATATTTTTTATAATAAATTATCAGTATCATAGTATAAATTATTTATTATAAATTTAAAATATAATTTATATGATAAAAGATTTATTTATTATGAATTTTAATTCTAATATAATTTATATATTTTATAGATATTTATTTATTATAAATTTCATTAATATAAAATAAATATTTATAGTTATGTTAAATGAGAACCTTTTTAGTTTTATTCTTTAACTAAAGCATTTTTACCTATATTTTTTTATTAATGAGAATGTTTAAAAGAAATTAATTTTTTATCTTTTGAATATCTTTAGTTTCAAATTAAATTTTAATATTTTTTAAAAGAAATTCTTTCACTTTATCAATTATAAAATTTATCTTGAACGAAAATATTTTTAACTATTATTTTTCAATAAAATAAAATGTTTAGTTTTTTTTTTCAACAAAAATATTTTTTAATTTCTTATTTCTTTTTATCTATCATTTTCAATATTTTTACTTTTAAATTATATTTTAATATCTTTAATAGAAATAATAAATAATTAAAAATATTACAATATAAATTATAATTTATATATTAAAAATATTTATTTATTACAAAACTTAGTTATATTATTTAAAAATATTTATTTTATACAATGCCCATTTTAAGATACTAACTATCTTATATACATTGATATGTAAATTTAAACTATATTATTACTAAATATTAAAAATTAAATATTTATTATACAAATTTTTTCAAAAAATATTTTAATAATAATAATTTTTTTAAATAACTGCATAAGTAAAATAATAATTATATGTAGTTGAGTTAAAATTATAATATTTTATAATTTATAAAATTAAAAATTAATTTTTAAAATTATACATAATTTCAATAAAGCAATACTTTTCCATTTCTATATGATTTATATAACTATATATTTTATTATTCAGTATTTATCAAATATGGAATAGAATTAAAATTATCTTATTTTTCATATTTTATAACGACGATATTAAATTAAATTTAATTACAAAATAAAATTATGTAATTCTAAAAAGTAATATCGGACCTTTTTAAGTGTATGTATTTATATTTCGCAAATTTCACACTATAAATAAAAATATTGAATAATAAGTAAATAAAAGAACTTAGTGAGAAACTCGGCAACACAACATCTGTCTCTGGCGCGATAGAGGAGAGTAATCGGAGATGTCATCGCACGCTAACGATCCCCGTCAGCCATCGGCGGCGAGACCCTACGTGGCGCCACAGATTTCCCCGCAGGACCTTCCCATCGATTACTCCGGTTTCATCGCCGTCATCTTCGGCGTTGCCGGCGTCATGTTCAGGGTTTGTATTCGTAGCACCTCTTCGCCATGGATCTCGCAACACAATCTACGTTTCGATGCATTAACATCTTTTTTCTCTGTTATTTCTGAATTCAGTACAAACTGAGCTCTTGGGTGGCGCTCATATTCTGCGCGCAATCCGTCGCCAACATGAGGAATGTCGAGAACGATCTCAAACAAGTTATGATGGCTATGATGTGAGTTTCTTCGCATTCTTCCATTTGCGTTCGTGTTTGATTTGTTCTTTATGAGTTTTGTTTGCAGATCTGTGGATCTGATTGTGTAAGTCGTTATTTTAAAATAAAACTGAAAAAGGAATGGTGAAAATTGTTATTAGGTTTGGGAACTAGTGTGTTTTCCAGAATGTTATTTAAGTTTTTGAAATACATATTTAGGACTCGAAAGAATAAGAGTTTGTATTTTAAAGGGGACCGAATCGGTGCGCTGAAAATCCAATTTGCAGGCTTAGTTGTATGGCTTAAAATCAGGATTAAGGATCTTTCCCTTTCTTTTTTGTTTTTAATTTTTTGAAGTTAGTGTTTCTTTATCCTATTAATAGATGCTTCATTTGTTCCAGAAGTGTAAGGAATAGGATCAAATAGAATTTTTACTTTGTCTACAATCCAGTCTGATTATCCTTGAGGACAGGAACCTGCTAAACAGATGAAAGAGTCTGACGCTCAAGTCGATAATTGCTTGATCATTCCTGGGGACAATGCCCTACTTATGGATTTGCAAGGTGAAGTTTTCATAGTTACAGATAGGCTTGCTCATGTCTTGTAGATGGGGGGAATCTTAATAGAATTGGGATTGATGCTTGATTAAGGTTAGCCTTTGATAGGAATTGGATCATGATAAAGATTGAATGTTTGATCAAGAACTCTAGATGTTTTGCTGAGCTAATGGACAGCCTTAATCTGGTCCCAAAAAATCCAAACATAGCCTAAGGTTTCACACAGGGATTAGAAAAGTTATTAAATAGGCCCAAGCCTTCAACAAACAACAACAACAATAGCCTTATTCCACTAGGTGAAATCGACTATGTGAATCATGCAATGCTATTGAGCTCTATCAAAAATCAATTCTCAAGGATATTATTCACCAAGAGATCCCATTTAATAATTTCCTTCAATTTCATTTTTGGCCTCCCTGTACCCACTTTCTTAGGACTAAAAGCCATGCAATCTACTCTCCACACCAGTGCCTCCAATGACATTCTTTACACATGTCTAAACCACCTTAATTGATTTTCTATTATCTTCTCCTTGATAGGTGTCACACCAATATTCTCTTGTATACAATCATTCTATATCATGTCCTTTCTTGGGTAGTCACATCCATTTTAACATTCTCATTTCTATAACTCTCACTTTTTTTCGTGCTGTTCCTTTGAAGCCCAATATTTACTGCCATAGGGATAGAGTATAACTAGTCATATAGTCATATGATAAAATTTTCTCGAGGTTGGTAGATACTTTGCAGTCACAAATAACCTCTGATGCATTTCTCCATTTCAATCACTTGGCTTGTATCTATGTGTGACATCTTCATTATTTTTCTCATCATTTTGGCATAATGATTCAAGATACTTAAACTTAGAAACCTGAAACCTGTGGAAATAAGGAACAGAAAGTGGGTGATTTCTAGAGGACTTGAATGCAAGATGCCTTATGGTGAACTAACAGTCTCCATTACATAGAGAAGTTAAGCTTCTGGTTTTTTCTATCAATTCTTCTGGGCACACCCAACCTTTTTTAATTCCAGTCAATACTCTGAGTGGATTCCTTTTACTTAAGCATTTTTTTATTTCAATGGAGCATATGCTTCACCAGATACATTAACTAGGTAAATGTCGAATCTGGTTCTGTTGGGGTACATAGGACAGCTACTTCTCACAGGTGTTTCTTTGGCATAAAATATTTTTAGGATTGCTGGTCATAGTCATTTAAGTGCATCAAAATCTGTCATTATTTTTAACTTACGACTGTTGGTATTCCTATCAAATATCAACATTCTTATGTGTGGACTGTTAATAAGTAACCAAGATTATATGTGGTGCTAACAGCTGTGTCTAAATTTCTTTTTCTTTGTAACACCCCTGCAACTTTCTGAACCATGAAATAAGTAACCAAGATTATATGTGGTGTTAACAGCTGTGTCTAAATTTCTTTTTCTTTGTAATGCCCATGCAACTTTCTGAAGCGTGCTTCATGTTTTTTTTTTATGTCTCTTCTATGTTGTTTCTTCAATATGTTGTATTGCATGCAAATCCTTATGCCCTTTGCTATAAACCCTGATGGTGGAAAATTTGATTTCACATCAAAATATGTTCTTGCAATTGTCTTATTCTGTTACCTTTCAAGCATATACAACAAAGAGTTGGCTTCAATAAAAAAGGCTCTTGGATTTGTTTCCTAAGTTCTGATACATCACACATGATATAGCTAAATTTCAAGCAACTCAGGATGAATAGTCAGAGATGGAGAGCACTTGTTTAAGGAGTTAGCATGTTTAAGGGGTATGTGAAATATTTAATAACTTAGGAGGAAATTGTCAAGGTATATAAGATCAGGAATGTTATTTCTGGGTAAATAAATGCCTGTGATTAGCATTTAATTTTTTGGAAATGTTTTTCAAAATTCAAATAATGGGAATGTGAGGTAGAAAGAAGTGGGATTGAAATTCAAAAATGACATGCATTCCCATGTCATGGGAAAACAACATACTCATCCCTTATCATGGGGATAAAAATCAACAAAAACATGGGAATGTTACTTTCCAAGAAATCAACAATACCCTGAAATATGTTTTGAAAACTTGTACAAAACATTGAGAATGTCATGATCTTAAGTTCACTTTCCCGAAGAATAGTTTAACAATCCTTAAAAAAACTGCACATAGAGATTAGGAAACATGTAGGATAGTAATGTCTTTTTGTTTTCTTTTTGGAGCTAGCATTCAATGGAAATCACATAGTTGTGGTTATCAATCAGTCTTATATACATGTCTCCTTAAAACTCAAAGGACATAGGTACAAAACTATATAACATATGCTGTTCAACTCAGGTCATCTAGGATAGCAATGTCTATTGTAGGAAATAGCTTATGTGCCATTACTGAAAAATGCTGATACTGAGTTATAATATTACATTGATGAGAAAACTACTGGAGTTTGATAATTTGTCTCAGCATAAAAATACATTGCAAAATTACATTTTTGTTCTGTTTTAATGTTTTTTCTGCTCACATAGAATAGAGTCAAAGGTTTGGATACATTTTATGATGGAGAATTTCAGCCTGTGAGAATGCTAAAACCAATTCTTACTTTTTCCAGAAGTAATGTTAATCTTGTATATTACCATAATCATAGACTATATATATAGAGGCTTGTTAATATCTTCCACTTTTTAGAAGTATACAACTTGGTGTTAGAGTACAAGTATGAGTTGCAAGTCCCACATTGGATGGAAATGAACAAGTTGAGCAATATAAGTGAGAAGGACCCACACACATAATGCCTTAAGGTTTTGGGTTGGATGTGGTGTCAAGTCACTTATGTGGTTGACTCATGGCTCATTCGTGGTGTTTTCCCCGATGTTTACCCCTTTGTATTCCTCAACAAGTGGTATATTCAATGGAATTGGTAGTGGATCCATGTATGGGTTCCATTACTGGAGATCCCTTATATCAAAAGTCGACGATGTGGAAGTCAGGCAATGTCCCGTTGATGTGAGTGTATAGTGGTGCAAGTATGGTGTCAATGGTTAAGCTCTAAGGTCACCGTTGGTGATAGCAGTACATGTTTCTAGAGTGTATTGACAACAATGGATAAGCTCTAAAGGTCATAATTGAACACTTGTGGATGAAAAAAGGTTTTTGCACGGGGGAGGAGAGTATACAATGTGGAAGAGACTTACACTTGAGAGGAAAAGATTGTACAAGTGTGAGTTGGAAGCTCTACATTGGATAGAAATGAACAGGATGAGCAATATATAAGGGAGAATGATCCACACACCTAATGTCTTAAGATTTTGGATTGGGTGTGGTGTCAAGTTCACTTGTGTGGTTGACTTATGACTCATTTGTGGTGTTCTCCCCAGTGTTTACCCTCGGATGCCTCAACACTTGGATTTCTTAAAATACTCCAAAAGTGTAACTTGCTAAAGTAGTATTTCTAGAAAGCGAGAGTATATTAACAATTACATACATATATATATATATATATATATGTGATGATTTGTAGTATTTTATTTTCCTTCATTCTTCTGCCGTACTGTGAACATGATTTTGAATAGTTTGTACTAAATTTCCATGTAATATAATTTTCAAGCCGTTTTCTTGTTCACTGTTAGAACTGTTGACTTGATGTTAATCTGAATCCCAGGTTTTCTTTAATGGGATTGATAACAAACTACTTTGGACCTCCTAGACCCAGCAAGCAAAGTTGAGATCACAAGATTGAGGTAGAAATGAGCTTTCTGTGGAGGGGTTTTGGGCATTAACCAACAAACGTGGAAGGAAGTTTAGAGTCATTGAATGTTTCTCTTTTCTTTATGTGGCATTTTAGTCGGCTGTATTAAAGATGCTTGCGAAGACTGGATACTTCTGTATTTGGATAATTTGATGCTTTAATGATTATATTAGAAGATAGATTAGTTTTGAATCTGAGAGCTACAAGATTAATAGTATGTTTGTGCAAGCACTTGCAAATTTGGTTTTGTAAAATTGGTTTTAAAAATGAGTTTAAAATTTAAGTACATTTATAAGAAAAGTGCTCTTTGTATAATGTTCGGATACTCTGATGAGAATCGCTTTTAAATGTGTAATTAATAAAATGGTTTGTAAGTCCATACCTTTTTCTATAATTTTTTTCTTATTTTTTTATTATTTTTAATATTTACGTTAAATACCTAAACAAATAATCTTGTAGATTTTTTAATGCCATATTGTTTTATTAAATTAAAGTACAAGTTGTATGCATAATATGCCGGTCTATGTCTAATTACTAAATCATTTTCAGGCCATCCTTTTGCCTAATGTCGCATTAATAATTTGATACTGCTAACGTGAAGCTGTGGTTACTTAGGATCACATATGGTTCTTATGGTTACGTTTGGTACAGGATATATTTTAACATTTTTGGAAAAGTGGTATGAAAATAAAAGTTTTTCATATTCGATAAAGAGAATAAAAATATTTTCTGATAATAATGGAAATTTTTATTTACAAATAAGGGAAAATAAAGCTTTTCTACCATCATGGATGAAAATAAAACTTTTCTTAGATAATTGAGTATTAAGTAACCTTCTTATAAGGTAATTAATTATAAATATATTATTCTTTAAAAAGTTAAATAATAACCAAACATTTTATATGAATTTTTAAGAATTGTATTCCTGGGAAATAGTAATCTCATTCTTCCAAGAGTTTATACAAGAAAGAATATGATATGAAATTACTGTATAAGTGAAAATGTTAGAGTGACACTAAATATAAAAAACGACAAAATCAATTAAAATGATTAAGACATGTTCAAGGAAAGTCACTAGCTAGATGGGAAATATAAATATACAATATACACAACAACAAATATTCAATCTATAATCAGATCAACAATAATGTCTAACATTTTTTTACAGAAAGAAAAAATGAATATAGACAAGTTAATAACCAAGAAAATAGAGAAATTTAGAAGCAACGGAACATTTAGCAATGCAACATGGTGTCCAACATTTCCAGTGTGAAATTTCATCCTTGCACTGTCCAGCATAAGCTTTTGAGATGAGAATTAACAGCGAAAGAAATTGCAAAGCATTGAACTAGATTGTAGAAACATCATTAACTGACAATTAATGGAATCAAGTATATCATCTGCTGAAACTTTTGAGACAAGAATCACTACTCTCTCGTCTCAAAAGGCTTTAGCGATACAAAGAGCCTGAACCGAGCCTAAATCGACTATATACTTGATTTCATCAATGGTCAGTAAATAACCTTTGTGCAATCAATCTAGTTCAATGATTGGAGATTTCTTGACCCGTTTCAATCTTGAACCAAATGAGGGAAGGGACTTACTGTGTCTGCCTGCCTCCAGAGCAAAGTTGGGAGTTGGAAAAATGAAAATGATTTTGCGAGTTGAGCACGACTCCTTGCGTTTCAACTTTCAAATTAAAATTTTATTAAAGCGAACCACCGTTTAAAACTATAATGGTGAACCAAATTCATCTTATAATTAATAAAGTGATAAAATAATCTTTTATATTATAAGTTAATTTAGTCCTAAAATTGTGATGTATACATAAATTTAGTTTTTAAATTTTAATGGTTAAAAATTATTTCTAAAATTAAAAATACTTAATTATACTTTTTAACTTCCTAACTTTTAATTTTTATTCTCATTTTAGGACCTCTAATGGTCTAATACCTAGGATATTTGAGTGTACAATCTTTGGCAAGCTATGAAAGGGAAAATGAATGAAGATGATTCATAAGGCAAAACAAAAAATATTGTTGATTGCAAGTGGGTATTCACTATGAAATACAAGATAGGTGGCTCCTTTGAGAGATATATAATAAGGTTACTTGCCAAGGGATATACTCAAATTTGGTGTAGACTACCAAGAGACTTTCACCTTAGTCTCAAAGATGAACACTATTAAAATTTTACATGGCAGATGACTCCTTGAAAGGTATAAAATACCGAATTTTATCGATCAAACTGTTAAATTGAAAGTTTCCTTTACATATATCATATATATAAATTTTTAATAAAATTGAATAACAATAAAAAATAATAATAATATTTATATTTTAGTATGTTTTGAAATAGATATATTCCATTAATTTTAATTAATATGAATGAGATATTAAACAATTTGGATTAACATAAAAGTTTGTATATATGATTTATGTAAAAGAAAGTTTCAATCTAAGGATTGAATCGAAAAAATTTACATTTTATATGAAGTTATTAAATGATGTAATATTTAATATATTTTTATTTTTCAAAATTTTATTTTAAGAAAATTACAAGACTTTTTAACCTGATTTTTAAAAAATTTTAAAATACATTACTTTTTCTAGAATAGAGACTCCGCTGAATTTTCAAAGTATTTTAAAGATAAATTGATCCTTTTGTCCCTAGGTTCATCATCTTACTACTTGGTATTTAATTTGTTTTTAATTCTTAAAATTAATCTTATTCCAAACTTATATTATATAAATTTTAATATTTTGATCACATTCGAAATTATTAAATATGAATTTATAGTTTTGTTCATCTTTAACATATTTTTTATTACAGGTTTCAAAACTAGTCTAGAACCATTTTTTTAATTTGATTTTTTTATAAAATATTAAAATACATTTTTTAAAATATAGACTATTGAATTTTCAAAGTATTTTAAAGATAAAATTTTCATTTTGACCCTAGGTTCATCATTTTACTACTAGCATCTTATTCCAAATTTATATTAAGAACATTTTAATATTTTAATCACATTTTAAATTATTAAATATGAATTTATAGTTTGTTGTTCTCTTTAACATATTTTTCATTATAGGCTTCAAAACTAGTCTAGAATCATTTCTTTCCATTCCCAAACTTTTTCAAAACTTACTAATTTATTAAAAAATAATTTTAATGAATTTTAACTAATTTTCGCTCCTATTTTACAAAAAATTTCATTTCAATAAATCTTTTAATTTTCTTTTGTTTTGATTAGGAATTTTAAGAGTGATTTATTATTTTTTTAGTGATTTTTAGATATTTTGTAGTAAAATATATTGTTTGAATATAAAATTTAGAAAAAAAATTAAAATTTCAGTAATTTTGTAAAATTTTTAATTCTCCAAAAAAATAGGAATTTGAAATTCTTCATTCTTACTATCTCTCTTACCTCTATGTCTCCTCTCTCTTTGTCCACTCCCACTTCACACTATTATCTTTTTTCTCCCTTCTCTCTTCTCCCTTTTCACCTTTGTTTCATCTCTCCTTGTTCTCTCCATCTCTTCAAACTTCTCTCTCTCTCTTATCCCTTTCTCTCACATCTATTCATCTCTCTTTCTTCTTTCCCTCACTCTCTCTCTTTATTTTCTAGATCTCTTCAAACTTCTTTTTCTCTTTCAACTCTCTCTTCTTTCATTTTCCTCTTTCTCATCTTCCTCTCCACTCACTTTCTTCTCTCTCCTTTTTCTCTTTCTAAAGTCTCACTTTTCCCTTTTCTCTTTCTCTTATCCCTCTCTTCATTCTTTTTTGTCTCTCTTCTCCTTCTCCCATCTTCTTTTTCTTCTCTTTCTTCTTTATCTTAATATGAACTTAAAAAGTATTAATATTTTTATTTTTAATTATTAAGTATTTAAAAAAAATTAAGGAAGGATCAACTTACTCCAAGAGTTATTCTTCGTCCTCATATTTTATTTTGTTATAATCTAACGGATAAAGATGTGTTACCATTAAAACTTTTATATTGAAAAAAATGAAGGGTGAAGATGAAGAGTATCTAATACTAAAAATATTTTTGAATTATTAAATATTTAAAATTTGACTAATGTTTATTTTTAGCAATGTTTAATATTCAAATTTCAATTATTAAAAAATATATTTTAAAAAATTGCATATTGGGAAAATTAAATTACCCTATCTAAACTAAGTATTTGAAATTTGAATTGATTTATTCAAATAAAATATCTTTTAATAAAACAAAAGAATTTTAAATCAAAGTAATTCAAATTTTAGACTTCAAATTTCCTAAAATTTTAAAATTCTTTATCCAAGCTTAATTTTTTGTGATTTAGACCTTTGATTCACACGAACATGCCTTAATAAAATATGATTCATGAAAATATATTGGTTGTTTTAATGTGCTTATAATAATATATGTTGAAATGTTATGTTTTACTATTGTTTGAATCAAAAGCTTTAAGCTTTACATTTTTCATAATGCTTGAAGAAAGAATGGAAACTTGATTTTATAATAAAAATTTCGTGTTCTGGATAAACTATATTAAGCCATAAAATTTCAAATTAAGTGGCTCAAATAGATTAAAACCTTAACACAAGTGTTATGTAAAGTTAGTAGGATTTTTATCAAAAGTCATGCACTTATTGATTGAAACAAATTGTAGACGCTCACACTGTTACAACACCGATATTTACTATTGTTGATTGAGTCAAAGTATTTTAGTTTAAAATTTTATTTTCTCGGTTTTATTATTTTATTTTATGTTACTCACATTTAGGATTATGCTGTTAGTGTGTGGGGTAGTTTCCTATTTTCGGGTAGTTTCCTATTTTCTATGTCAGTAATTGTAGAGCCAAGCCTGTAAATTTGACCCATTTCTATTTGATTGATACAGATAACAAAAAATCAAGTTTGAGATAAAAAAATATAGAGTAGATATTCTTTCTTCCTCTCTTGTTTTCCACTATATGTGTGTGTGAGTATTATTTTTTTTTGTTAAAATTATGTCCCACTGATATCAAATTGGTATCAGAGTTGGTTAGATCCAACATTGGTTTTGTGAGGTTGTGAGAGAGTTAGTGTAAAAAAAAAATCATTGAGTGTGTGAGGAACAAGAGAGTTCTCACTTTGCCAATTTTTTTTTTTTTTTGAGAAAGAGAGATGGCCACAAATTACAATATTGTTTGGTATGGTCCCAAATTAGATGGGAAATTGGATTATCATTATTGGGCATTGTTGACACCCATTTGAAAACTCACAATATTTGGAGCTTTATTGTATCAGGCCTACAACAAGGAGCTGATGATGCTGCTCAAAGGAAGAACTAGTTGGCGCTATCGCAAATTCACCAAGGTGTAGATTATTCAATTTTTGGCAAAATAGCAAATGCCAAGACAACCAAAGAAGCGTGGGACGTTTTGAAACTGTCATACAAAGGAGTAGAAAAAGCCCAGAAATCCAAACTGCAATCCATGCGTCATATGAAAGATATGAAATGTCCAGTTCAGAAACCGTGGAACAACATTTTCCCAAGTAACAAATCTTGTCAACAAGATGAGGGTGTATGGAGAAGACATCCCTAAAAACAAGGTGGTGGAGAAAATTCTAAGCACCATGCTAATGAAGTTTGATCATGTGGTGACTACAATAGTTGAATCCCACGACATAGACACCATGACAGTTGCAAAATTACAAGGTAGCATTGAAAGCCATGTGAGCAGAATCTTGGAAAAAACTGAAAAAGCAAATGAAGAAGCCTTGAAGAGCCAAGTAAATTTTACCAATGTAGCAAAATCCAGCCGAAGTGAAGATAGTAGTGAAGGTGAAAATAGAAATTTCAGAGGTAGAGGTCGTGGCAATTTCAAATGAAGAGGTCATTATAATTTCAATCAACAATGGAGAGCTAACAATTTCAGACCACCTAATCAAGGAAGAGCTAGACACAATTTCAGATCTACCAATTGTGGAAGAGGAACAAGAAACTACTCCCAAGAAAGAAAGGACAAATTTCAGCTGTTACCACTGTGAAAAGTTCAGGCACATAGCTGCCGATTGTATATTCAAATAATAGGCAAATATAGTAGAAAACCAATATCAACATACTAGTGAGAGTTCTGATAATCCACAAACTTTACTTCTAGCAACAGACAATTTTGTAGGCGATGGAGATATTTGATATCTAGATACAGGATACAACAACCACATGTGTGGAAAAAAGGAGTTATTTTCCTCACTAAATGAAACAGTAAAATCTACCGTGAAATTTAGAAATAATACAAATATTCCGATTTTGGGGAAAGGCAGGATTGCTATCAAACTGAAAGATGGTTCTCAAAATTTCATCTCTGATATTTTCTATGCTTCTGGTCTTCATCACAACCTGTTGAGCATGGGACAATTATCAGAAAAAGGCTACAACATGTAGATTCTTGATGGCTGCTGTACTTTGATTGACAAAAATGGGAGATTCATTGCCAAGGTAAAAATGACTCCTAATCGTATGTTCCCTTTAAAAGTTGATCACAAAGAATTATCTTGCTTGATTTCTTTTATACCAAATAATGATTGGTTATGGTAGATGTGCTTTGGACATTATCACTATTCTGGATTAAATTATTTATCTAAAAAAGAGTATGTATCTGGTTTGTCTGTTATAAATATTCTTGAAGGTGTATGTGAGACTTGTGAAATTGCAAAGAAGCACAAAGGATCTTTTCCAACTGAAAAGTCTTGGAGAGCAAAAAAGCCATTGGAAATAATCCATTCAGATTTATGCATGATCAAGATACCAACACATGGTGATAGTAGGTATTTCATTACCTTTATTGATGATTTTAGCAAAAAAAAAACATGGGTGTATTTTTTGAAACAGAAATCAAAAGCCTGTGATGCCTTTAAGTCATTTACGACATTTGTAGAAAAACAAAGGACAGACAGAGGCCAAGAGTACCTTGCCTGTGTTGATTTTTTTAACCAACATGGAATTCAACATCAACTAACAACAAGATACACTCCTCAACAAAATGGAGTAGCAGAAAGGAAGAATAGGACGATCATGGACATGGTGAGATGCATGCTGAAGGCTAAACAATTGCCTAGAGAATTTTGGGCAGAAGTTGTTGCTACTGCTGTGTATCTTTTGAATAGGTGTCCAACAAAAAGTGTTTATGATAAAACACTAGAAGAAGCTTGGAGTGGAAGGAGGCCCTCAATTTGACATCTTAGAATTTTTGGGTGTATAGCATATGCCCACGTACCTGATCAACTTAGAAAGAAGCTTGATGACAAAGGAGAGAAGTGCATCTTCATTGGTTACAACATCAACTCAAAGGCGTACAAGATCTACAATTCAGTGACAAAGAAGATAATTATAAGCAAAGATGTGACCTTTGATGAAGAAAGAATGTGGAATTGGTCTTCCAAAGCTCAAAAAGAGCCTGTAGTAATTCCAGAAAATTATGAAGAAGAGAATGGACATGTAGATCGAACACTTGATGAGCCAAAAACATCAAGTAGACCACAAAGGCAATGGAGACTACCAGCCAGATTGGAGGACTATGTTGTAGGTAATGATAATGACCCATCTAATGAGGAAATTATCAATTTTGCTTTGTTTGCAGATTGTGAACCAGTTACATTTGAAGAAGCTGCAAGTGATCGAAACTGGAGAAAAGCAATGGATGAAAAAATTCATGCCATTGAGAAAAATCAAGTGTGGAAGCTGATAGACTTATCAGGAGATAAAAGGCCAATTGGAGTGAAGTGGGTGTACAAGACTAAGTACAAGCCTAGTGGAGAAATAGATCGTTTCAAAGCAAAGTTAGTAGCAAAAGGATACAAGCAGAAGCTAGGTATTGATTATTTTGAGGTATTTGCTCCTATAGCGAGATTAGATACAATTCGTATGCTTATCTCTCTATCAGCTCAAAATAATTGGAAAATTCATCAAATGGATGTTAAGTCTGCTTTTCTAAATGGTACTTTGGAAGAAGAAGTGTATGTTGAACAACTTGTTGGATATGAGATTGAAGGCAAAGAAGATAAAGTCTACAAGTTGAAGAAAGCATTGTATGGCTTGAAGCAGGCACCCAGAGCGTGGTACAAGAAGATTGATTCTTACTTTGTGCATAATGGTTTTCAAAGATGCTCGTTTGAACATACTTTATATATTAAATTTGTTAACCCTGGTGATATTCTTATTGTGTGCCTTTATGTTGATAATTTAATCTTTACTAACAACAATTCAAAGATGATTGCAGAATTCAAGGAGGCCATGATTAGATGCTTTGAAAACATATTTGGGCCTAATGTCTTATTTTCTTAGCATTAAGGTCATTTAGCAGATTGATGGAATTTTCATTTCTCAAAAGAAGTATGTTACATACATTTTGAAGAAATTCAAAATGGAGAATTCAAAGCCAATCTCAACACCTGTTGAAGAAAAGTTTAAGTTGAAAAGAGATAGCGATGAAAGAAGAATTGATTCAACATACTACAAGAGCTTGATTGAAAGTCTCAGATATTTGGTAGTTACTATACTAGATATTGTCTTTGGAGTAGGATTGCTCAGCAGATTCATGGAAGAGCCACGTGCATGTCATTTATAGTGAGCAAAAAGAATCCTCAAATATATCAAAGGTACTCTAACTAAGGGGATTTTTTATGATAATAATTCTAATATAAAGCTAGTTGGATACACAAACAGTGACTGGATAGGAGATATTGAGATAAGAAAAAGTACGTCAAGGTATGCATTTCATCTAGACACTAGAGTAGTAGCATGGTCCTTGAAAAAACAACCAACAATTGCACTCTCAACAGTCGAGGCAGAATACATAGTTGTAACAAGTTGTGCTACACAAGTAATATGGATGAGAAGGATGCTTGAAGCAATGAGTCAAAAGCAAAATACTCCCATAATGATTTTTTGTGATAATAAGTCTGCAATTGCACTTTCAAAAAACCTAGTTTTTCATGGGTGGTCCAAGCACATAAATATTCGGTTTCATAAAATTCAAGAATTGGTAGTTGAAAAAGAAGTTGTGATTGAATACTGTCCAACCGAAGAACAAGTTGTAGATATTTTTACAAAACCACTAAAAGCAGAACTATTTTATAAGTTGAAGAAAATGCTTGAAATAATTAATGTGCATACTTGATTTAAGGAAGGTAATGTCAGAAGTAATTAAATCAAGTATACATGCACTTATTGATTGAAACAAATTAGAGACGCTCGCACTGTCACAACACTGATATTTACTGTTGATTAAGTCAAAGTATTTTAGTTTAAAATATTATTTTCTCGATTTCATTATTTTATTTTCTGTTACCCACATTTAGGATTATGTTGTTAGTGTGTGGGGTAGTTTCCTATTTTTTCAATTTCATTATTTTATTTTCTATTACCCACATTTAGGATTATGTTGTTAGTGTGTGGGGTAGTTTCCCTATTTTCTAGGTCAGTAGTTGTAGAGCCAAGTCTATAAATTTGGCTCATTTCTATTTGATTGATAAAGATAACAAAAAATCAAGTTTGAGATCAAAAAATATATTGAGTAGATATTCTCTCTTCCTCTCTTATTTTTCACTGTATGTGTATGTGAGTATTATTTTTTTTGTTAAAATTATGTCCCATTGGTATCAATTTTTTACCTATAAATTTTCTTAATGTTTTACTTTAATTTTAAGGTGGTGATTTTTTCTTAGTACCTCGTGGAGGGACAACAAAATAAGGTCTAAGCAGTGATAATGGTTGAATTCTATAGTTAAGATTTGAATATGATGGTTAACAATGCACTCATTCATAAGTTTTTGAGGAATGTTTTGATAAGAATAGTGAAGGCTAGTTGAGGTGTAATTGGTATCCTTGAGAATATACAGATGTATAAATTCACATGAAATAAGAATGAGATCCTTGCAAACCCTTAACCATAGTGGTGATTATCCACATACATACATCCTAACAAAGTCACAATCATTCTAAAATCATAATTGTTGTCTCTTGAATGATTTTAGGCACGTGATGCCTTTAGGGGTGTTCATGGGTGTGAGTACCCACAAACTTAAACCAACCAATCACTTCAGTTTGGATTTTTTAGTGTTTAGGTAGAACTCGGTCCAACTTGTTCAAACCTGCTCATGTATAGGTTAGGTAACAAGTTTTATATTTTGAACCTATAAACACATGAACCTAACCTATTGACATAAAATTTTTTAAAATTTATTATTTATAGGCTAAATTATAATATTGGTCTTTTTTCTTTTGGTAAAAATTTGTTTTGGTCCTTTATCTTTTAAAATTTTTCATTTTTGTCATTTAATTCTCAAATCTGAATCGATGTTATCTTTTCGAAAAAATGATCATTTTTGTTTTGGGACACACTTTTGAATTATTTTTTTGACCAATTCAAGACGTGAAACTTGTTCCATTAAATTCATTTATATAAAAAATATATAACTCAATTATTATTTGAACAAAAAATGACCATACACATGGTGAAAATCGAGTGAAAAGTGAGTTTCACAAACATTTGAAATAGAATCTAATATGATATTTTTTCAGTTTTTTGATTGTTTATAAGACTCACTTTTCACATGATTTTTAACTTGTTTATAGTCATTTTTAACTTGTTTATAATCATTTTTTGTTCGAATAATAGTTGGTCTATACAAATGAACATAATGGAATAAGTTTCACATATTGAATCAGTTAAAAGATAGTTCAAGATCATGTTCCAAAATCGAAAATTATCATTTGTTCGAAAGGATAACATTGATTCAAATTTAAGAGTTAAATGACAAAAGTGAATTTTTTTTAAAGATAAAGGACCAAAATGAATTTTTACTATAAAATAGGAAAAATTATAATTTAGTCATTATTTATATTTTTTTAATTAAAATACAAATAATAAAATAAGTTAATACAATTAGTCGATTTCTCAAATATTTAATAAGTAGTATTTTTGAACAATTAAGAATGGTGTCACAAACAATTAAGTATTAATCTTTTATTTTAAATTAAACTAATCTTTTTAGCTAATATTTCAAAGAAATTATCAAATAGTTAGAATAAATAATAATAACTAAGAAGTATCAAAGTTTGATAGAATTTTTACTTTCATGTGCACAAATTGTATTGATCATTACAAAATTAAGAATACATTTTTTTTATTCTGCTCATGCCAAATCATGTTGTCCTATCAATTAAATAATAAACGGTAATGATTGCATGTATGAGTATCCCTGAACCCAACCCAACCCAACCTATTATTGACTTGGTTGGATTGGTTCAAATTTGATAGAAAAATTACACAAATCCAACCTAACTCACCACCAAACTATTTTGATTAATTCATATATCAAATTTGATGAAATTCAACCCAAACTCACCCGTGAACTCTCCTAAATGCCTTCTTGCACCATAGGATGGTGATTGTTGATATAATGTGTTTAAGAAACATGTATGGTTAGTTGCTCAAATAGTTAAGAACATTTATGGAGTCGAGTATGCATACATTGCCTAATTGTTACGATGTTGCATTGTTTCACATACTCATTTAGTAGTGGTGACATATTTATGTGAGCTTATGTATGTGCTCACTATATGTGTTGCAAATATTTTAATTTGCCTATGAGTGCATGTAAATGTAATTATCATTATGATTTTTTTGTATGCTTATAATTAGTTGCTTGTATGTGTTTTAACATCACAATTTTGGTGTTATTATTATTGTTGTTGTTCTTGTTGTTATTCTTATTATTATTATTATTATTTTCTTATTGTAATTATCCTATAAAATAATTACTTGTTGTTTTATGTTTTGTGAATAAATAAATAGATTGTATTTTTGATAAAATAGGTGTTAATTAAAGATCAAGTAATATTTGAATTCAAATTTAATTAAAATCTTTTAGATATTTAAAAAAATATTTATATTATCTTTATGATTAACAGATGTTTAGCAAACTTTCAAATACGATTATAAATATTGGAATATTTAAAAAGATATAATCTATATTTAGAAAACATTATCTTTACAAATAAGAGATATTTAATAACATTTAAATATTCAAATAATAAATATTTAATAATCTAGTTTGACTCATTCTAACGTTATAAGAAGGGGAGTTAGCACAACCCTTAGTGCATTAGAAATTCTTCTTCTAAATCCTCTTGTATAGTAAAGGACAAAAAAGGAATACTCTAAGGATATATCAAAGTCTTTGTTTTACATCTTCCATGTAAAGGGGTGTGAGAAACCTCGCTCAAGGGTGTGGGTATGACTGTGGATAGATGAGTTGATCCCAAACCCCATTAGTTGCTTGTGTTTGATCTTGTTGGTTGATTGTGTTTAACTGCCTTTGTCAATTGACAAAGTGTATAGTTGTTTGTCTATGGTTGTTTATTGCCTGTTTCTATCAATTGATAAAGTATAAAGCTCTTAATTTTGTGATTGTGGGTTAAAATGGATTGTCCTTAGAATCCTAATATGTCATGTTTATTTGTCTCTTAGTTGGTAAAGCACATGACTTTTAACCTCGTGATCATGGGTTGAGGGGTTTCCAGTAGAATCCTAATTGTAGTATTTAGTTGTTTGAATGTCTTTAAAAGGGAGATTAAACTCTTATAACTATGATGCAATTTTTGTATTAATTGTTGTGAATTTGGTTGATTTTGTAAAGGCATACCTATATTTGTATTTAGTTGTATTATCAAGAATTCATGTATGTTGAGTTATGATGAAATTATACTGTAGGCATACACATTGATATAGAAGTATTATGTAGAGAATTATGAGATATAAATTGATAAACAAGTTAATAAAGATGAGTGTTAATAGGTTACCTAGGCCAAAGGATGACGAAAATTGGCTCGAGTGACACTTGTCAAGTGAGTGACCTAGCCTAGAGGGGCAAGAATGATATTCACTTATTATTGTGGGTCATTGATTAACTACCAAGGTCTAAAGGGGCAAAAATGGTCCTTATCATTCCAATTTGCGAAAAGTGAGACGATAAAGAATAAGTCACGCATACATTATTTAATGAAGGTAAGTGTGTAAGGAAAACTTGAACTAACAAGGTCACTAGACCTTCTTGGGTGCTAATTGATAGTTAACTTGTAATGGTTGTGTCTGATCCTATGTGTCGCAACATATGTATAAGTTGAGTAGATTTTGACGTGTTAGTAGAGGATATCATGGTAGAGTGGAACAAGTCAACTAGAGGGTTGAGTCGTGTTATCGTTAGCGCACTCTCCAGTGATAGATTGGTATCACATGCATCCAAAATAGAGACTAGGTTACATCGTTGTCATTCATCTGCCTTTGAATAAATGCCTTTGTATAATTGTTGTAATATGTTATGCTTCCACTTTTATCTATTGCATGGTGTCGTGTAAATGCTACGTAGTTGTGCTTGCACCACGAGCTGAGTGAGATGCATTTCTTACTCCCTTTTGTTGTTATTTATTTTCCTTGGTTGGATGTCAATTGTAGGTAGCATTGGACGGGAACTCGAACATTAAGTTACTACTACCTTTATTGTTTTTATTTTCTTAGTAGTTTTGTATAAGAGACTTTGTTTTAATAGGTTGTGACATTAGGACTAGATCTTTGTTATAGATTTAGAGGATATGACCTTTGGAGTATCATAGTTTAGATTTGATTTGTTTTTGCATTGTTTAAGAATGTGAATTATTTATCTTTTTGAATAAATAAGGACATAATTGAGACTTTAATTATTATATTTTCTCTTACTAAGTATAAATGTTGGAGGTGTAAAGGGTGTTACATGTGTTATGTGCTTTATTGTGATGATTATGACATTTCGTATTTGTGGAAGCAAATGACTCAAATCTACCTATGCTTAGATGAGGATTCTTCATAGAAGATATCAAGTTCCTTCGATAATGAGACATAGAACACGAGAAATCTACCTCGATGAAGGGGAATCACACTTGAAGGCTCTAATGATATTGTTTTGTGTCAATTCTTAGGATAATGTTCTAATTACAACCAAGTTAGGGAATGAGTTTTGCTTTAGTATCCCTTCCTTGTTTCAACTAAATTATTTTTTAATTTATGGACATATTATTATGATATATGTGGTGTAACTCCATGTAAGAAAAATTCCAATTTTGGAAAATATAGTGCCATGAGGTTTTTGATAGTATTTTATTCACCTGATTTATATGGCCTATTATGGTAATTCAATATATATTTTTTGTCTATCACTTAAAACTTAATGAACTTATCCATGATATGCTATTTCTTTACTAATGCGAAAAAATTACTCATATTTTTATAAGAAATTTAATAAATATTTTAGCTAATATAATTGAATAATTTCATAATTACGTCAATGGGTCATTACAACTGGAACACAACAAAATGCAGCACAACAAAATACATAAGAAAACATAGCTCTCAAAAGGAAAATACCACAACTTCTATGTTGATTGGGGACTACTACCCCCATCTAATAACACTATGCATTATGAGAGGGATTCTCCTCTAAATTGAATAAATGAGCAATTGAGCATGACCTTTAAACAAAGAGATAATGAGGTCATTGATCTTTCTCACCATTTGCTCCATGAACATAACAACCATGAACGAAAACGATAGAAAACATAATAAAGAGAAGGGTGAACATCTGAACACAAGTAGTATAAGAGTATGGGTGGACAATACAAACAAAACACCGTAGCCACACATGCATACATAAAGTATAATAGGACATACATCATACAACCTTATATAATAACATAAAAATTTATATAACAATAAGCACATGTGGCAACCAATAGATATATCAAGAGTTATACCATATTAATGCAAGTCAAATCTAATACTCATGCATAAGACAAACACCACTTCATGGCTAAGTCAAATCTAATACTAGAGCAATTAGTTATTATGTCCCTTGGCATGGTAAAAATCAACAACAACCACAAGATAAATGACATGACACATGTCAATATAATTTAGAAACAGACCAAACATATCATGAATAGTGTAGCAGTGTGTCAATGTTTGTGTAAAGGTAGTTGAATTTCTATGACATAATGTAAACATCGACCAGATTACCTATAAGATTTTTCACTTCAAATGTCTCTAAGGCTCCATCCTCTACTTTGTACTCATTTTCTTCTCTAATTAATTTTATTTTTAATCATATATTTAAATTACATAATTGAGATTCATTCCTCTCACATTTTCATACCTCATGTAATAAATTTTAAAATCACTCTCTTAAGGAAAATTTTGCCCAATATCATTTACCAAATTTGTTTTTACCTAATCTACACGCACGCCTATAAGGAAATTGTTATTCAAAGCAAAAAAGGTAAAGTTTTGGGTGATATGACAATCCACAAAGTTTAGCAAAATTTGTGATTCAAAGGAAAGTCAATAGCTGAAAAACTTGGCGAAAACGATTGAGTTTAAATGCATACAAAAAAAAAAAAAAAGTGGTGTGGAGAGGAAAGCCAAAAGAATGAAAAAAAGGAGGGTATTGAAGGGAAACAGAATAACTAACCAACCACTAAGCAATGAGCAACGGCGCTAGTGACACCTCAGAGAGCAGGGAAATAAAACCCACCCAACACAACACCCGGGTACAACGCTACGCCTAGGTGGGTGGGACAAAACGCAAAGAAAAACGCGGTTTTTGTTCCCCCTGCTCTCTGACTCTGTCTCCCTCTGCAAAAACCTTCATCAATTTTACCAACTCAAACAACGGATCATTCTTTCATTGCTAACATTAAAAAAATGGGTTGTTTCGCGAGCAAAAACGCTGACACCAAAGCCAGTAGGGCCGCGCGGTGGCGATCCACGGGCATTGTTGCTTTGCGCGATTCCAAATTAAAGGCAATTCTCTCTCTCTCTCTCTCTTTCAAATCTTATTCGATTTTACTTTTTTAATTTAAAACAAACCGATTCTATTATTATTAAGGGTTTTCTTTTTCTCCTTTTTGATAAACTTTATCGTCTGTGTTACACTCTGCGCTTGTGTTTTGTTTTGCGGTAACCAAACTAAATTCAATATTTCGTATGTACTACTAGTTCTTTTTCTTTTTTTACTTTTTTGTTCGTTGAGATTATTGATGCATGTGGCGTGGGCTATTAACAGTGTCACGTGTTAAACCTTGAAAGTGTGTTAATATTGTTCTGGTGTGTTATCGTCTAAAGTTAATGACACCTAGGTCACTGCTTATAATATTTTCTTCTTTTTATTGTGTATTATTTAAGCTTGGTATGTGTTTATAGCATTCGAACCTTAATGAATGTTTAATTTTCTACGTGCTAGATAGGCAACTTTAATAGTATAATCTGTTTTTCTTGTTGAATTGTGTTACTTGCAAAGTGAAACTATTGAGGGTGATTTGTCGGTCTAATTTGGTTTCTGTAAAAGTAGTGTTATGTGATACTTGCAAGACCTATGTTCAAAATATTTGATCAGGTTTGTGGCTTTTGTTGAAAGTTTTGGAATTGTTATGCAGATGATCAATGTGCTTTATATCTTTGTGTATTTGTATTTGTGTGCTTGCCCGTGTGTGCCTTTTTGAAACACACTTACTTACCTTGGAGCCTTTTGCTAACAGACATTTCCGGATGAAATTCTCGAGTTAGACAGGGCTGTTCGCACTCTTGACTTGACACATAATCGAATAGGTAAGCAGTTTTTCTTTCTTTCATTTCCTTTTCCTTATATTTTGGTTAAGATGCCATTGCTCTGAAGTAGGTATATTAATTTTGACCTTGAACATAAATGCCTTTGCTCTGAAGTATTATTATGGCTATTTTTGTTGCTTTTATTTTATTGTTAATAATTCGTTTTCTTGACTGCAGTTGACATTCCCATGGAAATCAGCAAATTAATTAATGTACAGCGCCTGGTAAGGACCAACTATTACTCTATGCGTATGGGATGGTAGCTTCTAATGGGCATTTACTGTAAACTTTTTGGGACAGAGACATTGATTATGGATTTTATCTGATGCTGTTGAATCATGAAGGGTTGGTTTGGTAAATTAAATAAGCTGAAATAGATTTTGGCATGAAATTAATAGCCCTCTTTTGTTAATATCAGTATTCCAGACAATTATTGTTGACTTGAGTACGTTTCCTTGAATTTGTGCAATTCTGTAATATATTCTAGGTTAGTTTCTTTTTCAGGCTTCAGCAATGTACAACAAATGATGTGTTCAAACATTAAAGGATAGTTATACACCATGCTTTATTTTCAGATATATGTACTATTTCTCGTCAGTTCTTGAGTTTTCAGTGAAATTCATCTTATATTCTGTTGATCCACAAGCTGGTGGTAGAAGGCTTTCAACCATCTGAAAATACCACAGAAGCAAAAGAATGGAAGAGTCTAGTGCTTGCTAGTAACAAAACCTACAAGCAATTAAATATTATAATTGTCTCCTTACATTGTAATTGGTACACTCTTATCCACGGTGTCATACATGCCTCTTTACATTTCTCACCAAACTTATCTACAAAAGGGACAAATAGAAGTTATGAAGCCCAGACCAGACCAAAGTTTAGCTTCATTCCCACCTCAAACCCTGTCATATTGTTGTTTTTCATTCACAACTTCAGTTACTCATTGATTCTTGTAGAACCATTAAATTTTGAGTTTATTTATTCATTTTGAAACTCATGCTTTTTAGAACATGTGTTAAGACCATCCTAACTTTCATTTATTTTTGCCATGGTAGTGGTTACTTTGAAGTTTTTAAAAGAGCTATAGTTATTTAAAGTTAAATATTGATTACAAATACTATTTCATATTGAAATTGCTCTGACATCACAGGTATTAGCGGAGAACCTCATTGAGAGACTGCCAGTGAATTTGGGGAAACTCCAATCTCTGAAACTGATGAACCTGGATGGAAATAGAATCACTTCCTTGCCTGATGAATGTAATTCTCTTCTTTAATCTGATAAGTAACTATTTAAAAGAAATATTATTATCTTATTTTCTTACATGACATGTATTTAGTGGAACTTTTCTTTGTTTCTTTGTAATAACTGACAGTGTTTTATTTCTCTAGTGGGCCAGCTAGTAAGGCTTGAACGCATATCCATCTCAGGAAATTTGTTAACATCCTTGCCAGAAACTATTGGAAGTTTGAGAAATGTAAGTAATTTTACATCGTGAAACCTGGATATCATTTGACTTTTCTATGGCTTCTATGATTTGGAATTTGCATCATTGCATGCTTAATAATGCATTTATACGTAGATGACTATGAGTATCATTGCTTCATGATCATGGAATTTTGAAACTTTGCAATCATCCTTTTAAGTGCAGACATTTCAAAAAGGTAGCTGTCTCCATGTCATACACGTGTAAGACATGATGTAACATTATAACGAGACATTTAATATTTTATTATACTGTCTGTTGTAGCCTGTTTTTGTCTAACTGTTCATGCTTCTAGAGAATATCAGTTTTTCTGTTGACATTGGCTTAACTTCTAAACCATGAAGAATATTTAATTATGACCTTTAGAATTCAGTATAGTCAATAGTGCTGCATTAGCAGCGAATTGTGGAAAGTGGTAGCAGATTTTTAACCTTCCAGGACATGATTCCATGGTACAACAAGGGTTTGTGATAGCGGCAGTTGTGGCCATGTTTTATGGTGAAATCGCAACGGATGTGCATGGGATCCAGCGTAATTGCATCAACATCAGATAAAAAATCAAGATTGTCCCTCTATCTTTTTGTATCTCTTTTTATCTTTTTAACTTTTTGGTTGTGTATTTACAGAGCCCCCCTCTATTAATTATTGTCTTTTAAACAATTTTGGATTTCGTTTTTCAAATTTTTGTATCTTTTAAACAGTTTCTGATTTTGTATTTCAATTTTTTGTCTTTTTTTGTTTATTTTTATTATCTTTTAACCTTCTCGGTTACTCACTTATGCCCCCCTTAATATTAATTATGACTTTGTCTTTACTCTTTAATTTTCTGTATTTTTCTATTTTTCAGTATTTATATGTGTATGATATAAATTATAAATTATGTATATTGTTTTCTAGACTTCGCAAAAGCAACCATCCTATTATCCACTATCCCATTATAGCGTTTCTGGGGGTGACCGGTTCACGTCACTATCCAGGATTGACTACTTATAATTCAGGAATGCCATCTGCTATACTTATGATTTGGATTTGCATGAGGCTTGTATTATAACCATGCACTCATAAGTCATAATAAATGAATTAAAAGTTCCCTTAGTGTTTTGCAGTATGGTTTGGGAAATTTTGATATGAAATGCATACCATTTTTAACTTTAGAGTTTAATATATTGTTTGATAATGCAGTTGGTGCTTTTAAATGTGTCAAATAACAAGTTACAGTCTCTTCCAGAATCTGTTGGGAGTTGCTTCTCTTTGGAAGAATTACAAGCTAATGGTATTTTTTGTTTGACACGAAAAGTTCATGTATGCATTGCATGAGCATGGTAATGCATGTGTTTGCATATTTGTGTGCGTGTGTATTTTCCTTGCATCCTAATTCATTTTCATGTGCCAGTGTTTGTTTGTTCAACTGGATATTGTTGATTGTTAGCCTATGAGGAGGATCTGCTTTCGTGCTATCTTTGTTTCTCTTTAATGGAAGTTTTTTTTTCATTAGGCTTTGCAAGACTAGATTGCTTTGCATGTTTTCTTGAAGTTTAAGATTACTTTTCTTATCTTACATTTTATCTTTAAGTTGAAGCTTACGTGTTTTGATTGCCTCATACTTTGTAGTTTTTAGTTTGTGCATGTTTGTTTTAGGTTTGTCTTTTTTTTTTTTTTTTGAAATGAATACTTCCTTTTAAAGCTCTCTCTCAGGAAGCTGTTAGAGAAAGCTTTTTCCCATCCAAAATAAGTTAATCCTAACACGCCTTGGCCTATTTTTTAATTTAACCAAAAGTCAACATTTTCTTATGTGGTTATAATTTGGGGATATGCCAAATTTTCAGGTTGAAGAATGACTATGGTGATATACATATCATAAGATTTTCATGTGATTGACCATTTCTATGTTAAATGTAATCTGGAATTCTAGATCTTTGGGACAATTCGCACCATCTTTCTTTCTATTTGTCTTTAAGTTGTGTTTGACTGAAGCTAATTTCAACCTTTTTATGAACATGTCAGATAATCTTATTGAAGATCTTCCCTCTTCGGTGTGCAATCTGTCTCACTTGAAGTCACTTTGCTTGGATAACAATAATGTGAAGCTGGTAGTATTTTGTGATTTTGAAACCTAGGTTATGAAGTGCTGGACTTGATTGAATGTACCTTATTGTTTTCCTGTTGTCTTAAATTAATTAATTTATTTTTTGGGCATGTTAAAATTTTCCATTATGTTCTAAAATTAAGCTATGGACATATTATAAGGTACCCAACTGCAGTGTAAAACCACAGATTGGCTGAATGTTGATTGCTTGTATGTTCCTTCACTAGAAATTTGATGCTACCCATTGTAATTTTGTATGAATTAGGAAGCAAGTACTTCAGTGCTTGAAAATTTTTGGAAGCATCAGCAAAACATGTGAGGAAGGCTTGGCTTGATTATATCAGGGTACCAAGTCAGCTACCTGAATTCATCTGATGGGACTTGTAACACCTCTACCTTTAAATTAATAAAATGATTTTAACAAATATAACTCTTAGAATGTGGATTTGGGCCTAACTTTACTCCAAAAGCTAGCTCAAGAGGTGAGGGTTTCCTCCCATTATAAAGTCTATATAGGCTCTATCACTAGCCAATGTGGGACTTAGGTTTTTTCACAATACACCCTTTCATGTTCAATACTATTAGACTTGGTGCGTAGATAATATGGTAGGTTGCCCATTAATGGATCTAGAATAAACTCTAATACTATATTGATTGGGATCTAACTTAACCCAAATGCTAACTCAAGAGGTGAAGGTTGCCCTCAACTTATAAACTTTTTTTAAGTTCTATCTCTAACTAATGTGAGACTTGGGTTTTTCCCAATAATATCCAAAGATACTAATAAAAAAAATGATGAGATAAACTAAAATTTATAGGGAAGTTAATAGGATTATTTCTCAGTTGTTCATGAGTTTGTACATGGTACCATGAGATTTCTATCTGAGTAATGGCTTTGCATGCAAATCCATTCCAGAATTTGACCAAACCTTACACCTTGTCATCAATGGTGAACACTCCAATAAACTTCTCACACTCAGTTTCTGCAAAATTGGATGAAAAAAACTTCCTGTTATGGAAGCAAGTGCAACAGGCGGAAGAAGCAATTTAAGGACATTGAATCCATTGCAATGTTGTTAATCCAGAGATTCCAGATTGACTTCTCTCCTAAGCAGATGGTGATTGTAGTATTGTCAATGAAGATTATAGTGGGAGCAACAGGATCATTTGCTGTTTTCATGGTTCCTTTCATCATTTTTAGAAGCTCTTCTTTCTCATGTAATTTGGCTGCATTCATTCTTGGCAGCTGTGGGATGAAATTCATAATTTCTTCCATTCTCAGATTTGAGTAAAAATGTTTCAGTTTTAATGTGACCTGAGGAACATGGAAAATTTATCAGTATTATCTGCAGCATATTAAAGCTCTAGTTGATTCTTTGCTGTCTATTGGTATTGGACCTCCAGTGTTGCAGCAAGAACACCTTGATGTTATCCTCGATGGTCTACCCGAGGATTATGATGCCCTTGTGGTCTCAATCTCAAATAGACCAGATCCTTACTCCATTGCTGATATTGAGTCACTCGGATATACTAGCCTAAATTTTTGGTCTTTGTGTTGATATACTAGAAACCACATCCATGTTGCAAATATGTTGGACTCAAGAAATAAACACACCGAGTTCTGAATAAATTATAGAAAAAAATCCAGTTTTTATGCCACATTTGGGTACAAACATCAACACACAGGGTTTCCTCCTAACAAACATAGGGTTTCTCCCTAACAAGGAGTTTCCTCTTTCAAAACACCAGAAATAACAATCGGACACATTAATTTCCTTCTACAAGTCTGTCACACAATCTATATATTACTATAACTGTCTAATCCAAAATTGGCTAAAAACAACTGCCTAATAACTTCTGATACAAAATTATAAATGGCTGATTCTGAATTTGGCCCATCAAAATACATAAATTTTGATCCTCTTAATATTAATTACTTCTTGTGCTGGATATGGAGTACTTTTGACATGATTTTGAGAGGGTTAGCAAAACTTCAGAACTCAGGTTGTAATATTTAAAATGTACTAGATAAGTCTTAAAAAAAAAATTATGCAAAATCTAGTGATTGCAGTGTAGTCTCCTATTGAGCAGGAGTTTGTTGAGTAGCTAAACAGGAGTGTTACAAGACTGATCAACACTGACTTGTAAGACCCTTTAAAGTGTTTCTTTTGTCTGTTGGAGCTGATTGTTACTATTATATGGGAGTTTGTCTTGTCAAGTGTTTAGCATTTTATGAACTTTACAGACTTAAATGATTGGTTGCAAATTGTTTGATTGTTATTTTTGCTTCTGAAGAATCTGAGTCCAAGATTTCTTATTGGAAGCATAAACTTAGAAGTTACTTGAATGAGTGCTTTACTTATTGCTTGAAGTTATTTCTATTCACCAAGTTTACATCCATCAATGATATATATGTTGTACAGTAATGTTTTGACTTAGCTGTAGAGATGTGTAAAATCAATGACAAGCAGGCTTTGACCATTCCAATAAGCTATACCTGTTTCTTTTTGCATTGGTTTGCTCTGAAGGAAATGCATATAGTTTATTCATGCCAGAAAGTCATGTTGCTTGAATATCAGGAATATCCAGTGTCATTCCCACGCATATTTGCATGGACGGTTATTCACTAATCACTACAAGCATTTGTAAGAGGTGATCAAGTGGTGCAGCTGAGTTGATATTTAGAATTGGAGGATTGCTGGCAACTCACTCTCAAATACATCTTTCTATCACACTATTATTAGTTAAATTTTATTGGAAACTACAAAATTATGAGTGGAGCTCATTAAATAAGAAGTGGGGCCAACCAAATTTTGTGTTTACTAATAAATTTTAACCAATAATAGAGTGGATCCAAAAAAGTGGTAGAGAGTGTGCTGCTAGTATTTCTCTTAGAATTGTAGTATTGACTTTGAATTACATCTTTCATACTGACTAGAATTCATGTTGATGGGTTTGGACTCTGGCATCATAGTTGTCCATCTTGTAGGCAATATGCGTTATTGATAAACTATTTTTACAGTGCCTATTGGTTATTTCCTTTTCCTTTATTTTTTGTTTCTATATATCCACAGCATCTGAATCTTTGTTGTTTGCCTCTAGCAATTCCAACCCTGGCAATTTATATTCTAAACCAATTTCCTTAGATTTCAAATGTCTTATTAATGATACTCTGGTTTCCTTTTGGGCAGATACCTCTGAATATATTGACAGACTGCAAAGCTCTTCAGAACATATCACTGCATGGTAATCCTATATCAATGGATCAATTTCAGCAGGTACGATCTTGTTCTGTATGTTTCTGCTATATCTATAGAAATGTTCAATTTTCAATACAATTGAACCATTGATGAATGATGCAGATGGAGGGGTTTGAAGAGTTTGAAGCGAGGAGGAAAAAGAAGTTTGACAAACAAATTGATGCAAATGTGATGATCGGTTCTAAAGGTCTCGATGAGGGTGTCGATCTATGAAAGGGTCTCAGGCTTGTTGAGACCTCTTGCAAAAGGGATTTTTCGGTTGTACATTTGGATGAGCTTTTGGATGCAACATGGAATACACGGCGTTTTATCCATGCCTTTTATTTCATATACGAAATAAGAGTATGGAGATCCCTGTGTCACATTGTATATGATTCTTGTTTATTCGTTGCCCTATCCAAATGTGCTGGCTTGTAGATGCAGGCATTATTTTCCAGCGCTGGACTAAAAATTTCCGTATATGGTATTTGAAGCCATTTTGTTGATAATGAAATATGTATCTCAGCAGCTGTAAATTAATATTCGAAAGGCACTGCATTCTTTGCCCCTTAATTATGTCAAGTGAAAATGTGCTATAGAATGGGAAGAATCCTTTGTATTGCTGTGTCATTCTCCTACTATGGTACCTTGTTTGCCTGCATATATGCTGCCTTCAACAAAACAAAAAATGTCTCTCCTTTGGAGATATATTCAAGATAATAACTACTATTAAGTTTCCATGGTATTTGTTTTATTTATTTTTCAATAATAAAAATGGTCATTTCTAAAATTCTTTTGAATGACTAAGGCATACTGTTTATGATTTATGGAAAAATAATTCTAAGTGCAACTTTGGAAAATATTTGTCACTTCTTCAGGTTTGCTTTGATGCCTTGGTGGCTTGGCATGCAACCTTAGATTCTTCTACTTGGGAACAGAACACCATTTTGGTGGGTTGAAATTCTGTAACTCTGCATTATGAGAAGTCTCTTTGTAGCGGATGCATCCATGCTTTAGGAGTTCGATGTTTCATCTACAATCTTGTGACATGTTTATATATGTAATTTTATAATAAGCTATTAAAATAAACTTATATATTAAACAAACTTATTTTACTTAAAGTAGCTTATAAGTCATTAAAATGACTTATCGAAACTCATTAAAAGTTAAGAGCCAAAAAGTCATTAAAATGACTTATCGAAACTCATTAAAAGTTAAGAGCAAAAAAGTTGAAAGTGTATAAGTTTATTTATTGAATCAAAAATTATAAGTTTATAAGTTAAAAGTTAAGAACTAAAAAACTAAAAGCTTATAAGTTAACTTATTGAATCAAAAGTATTTGATGAAATAAATTAATAAGTTAGTTAATAAATGTAAAAATGTCCTAAGACATTTAGGGGTTGTAACACTTTGATTTTTGTGTTATTATTAATATTATTGTTATTGTAATTATTCTATTAAATAATTAAATAATCAGTTGTTATGTTTTATCATCTTTTTAAATAATTATATTTTGTGAATAATTAAATAAATTGTATTTTGAGAAAATAGATATTAGTTAAAGATCAAATAATATTTGAATTTAAATATAATTAACACATTTTAGATATTAAAAAAGATATTTATATTATTTTTATGGTTAATGGATGTTTACCAAACTTTCAAATATGGTTATAGATATTAAAATATTTAAAAAGATATTATTTATATTTGAAAAATATTATTTTTAGAAATAAAAGATATTTAATAGCATTTAAATATTTAGATAATAGATATTTAACAATCTAGTTCGACCCATTCTGACACTATGAGAAGGAGGAACTAGCACAATCTCTAGTGTATCAAAAACTCTTCTTCTAAACTCTCTTGTGCTACTACAATAAAAAATAGAGGAGGAGTATACTAAGGACATTTTAAGCCTTTGTTTTACATCTTCCAAGTAAGGAGAGGTGAGAAATATCGCTCAAGGGTATATGTATGACTGTGGATAGAGGGGTTGGCACAAACTCATGTTAGTTGTTGCCTTTGTCAATTGATAAAGTATTTAGTTGTTTGTTTGTAGTTGTTTGTCTCTGTCAATTGATAGAGTACGAGCCTCTTAATTTTGGGATTGTGAGTTAAAATGGATTATCACTAGAACCTTAGTTTGTCATGTTTGTCTGTCTCTCCCAATTGGTAGAGAACATGACATTTAACCTCGTGATCATAGGTTGAGGGTTTCCCTAGAACCCCAAGTTGTATGCCTTAGTTCCCTGAAAGGAGGATCAAGTTAATGATTATACTTATGATTTGTATAATGATTGTATCATATTGCAAGTCTTTGAAAGGTGGATTAAACTCCCTAGATTAGGATGTTTGTACTAGTTGTGTATGAAGAATGTTTGGAATTAGTTGTGTATAAAAAATGTAGGAGAGCCCTAGGCTTTCCTCATCAGGATTCTATGGCTTTGGACTACGAGTCACATGTTGAGCATGCTCGTGCTAGTGCACTAACTATGGACGATTATGCTAAAGGAAGCACACTTATGCTACCTTAGACCTTGTTGTATAAGGTTATGTTATGTATTCGTGTATGTTATGATAAGTTGAATTTGAGACATGATGAGTCACGATGAAACACATTCATTATAATAATGTTTGAGATGCACGTTGAAACATGAAAAGAAAAATAATTGATGATGATGATGATTGTTGACATGTTACCTAGGCCAAAAGATGGTAAGACTGAACTTGGGAGGCACTTGTTAAGTGAGTGCCCTAGTTCAAGGACAAGAATGGTATTTATTGATTGTTGTGGGTCATGGATGAGGTACTTTGGTTTAGAGGGGCGAGAGCGGCCTTTATCAGCTCAATTTGCAAAAGTGAAAGGATAAAGATAATTACGCCATGAATCATTTAATAAAGACAAGTGCGTGAGAAAGTGGATATAAACCCAAATTGGGAAGGTCACCAGATCTCTTAAGGCTACGCGGTAGTTAACCTCCAATGGTTGTGTCTCACCCCACGTTCTAGAGCATATGTACAAGCTTAGTAGATCCTAACGTGCTAATAGAGGATATCATGCTAGACTGGAATAGGTCAACCAAAGGGTTGAGCCGTGTTACCACTAGTCCACTCTCTAGGAATATATTGGTATTATATCCATACGAAGTAGAGATTAGGTTGCATTGTTGCCATTTATATGCATTCGTATAATTGTTATAAATTGTTATGCTTGCACTTTTATATGTTGCATGGTGATGTGTGAGTGCTACCACGAACTAAGTGAGAAGTATTTTTCATTCCTTTTGTTGTTATATGTTTCTTTGGATCGAATGCCAATTGCAGGTAGCGTTGAGTAGGAACTCAAAGATTGAGTTGTTATTGCCTTTATTGTTTTATTTTCTTAGTAGTTTTGGGGACTGTGCTCTAATAGGTTGTGACATCAGGGTTGGATCTTTGTTTTGGTTAGAGTTTTACTTTATATTGTTTTGAGTTTTGAGGATATGGCCTTTGGAGCATCATCTCTTTGAATTTTATTTGGTTTTCTATATTGTTTAAGAATGTGAACTCATAAAGATATAATTAAGATTTTAATTCTTGTATTTACTTTTATTTAGTATAAAAGCAAGAAGGTTAAAGGGTGTCACAAGGGTGACACTATTGCAAAACATGGGAAAAAAAACTACAGTGGAAAATTTCCCATTCTAGGAACTAGGCAAAAAATACATAAAACTAATAAAAGGCTTACCTCTTGTAGCGTGATGAACTTTTCTAACAAGCAAGTAGTCCAGCAAGCCAACCGAACCTGTACATGGTCCACACGAACAGACTTCGATCGCCTCATAATCGAGAAAGGAGGAAGCATTACTAGCTACACTCCAAGGATGGTCGCTAGGGTTTTATGGCTAGAATTTTGTGCACACCAATGCAATGTACGATTATTCAATAATGGTATGTATTTCAATACTTAAAGAGGTACCCTTATATAGGAATTCATAAGCATTTTAACCTAGTAGTAGAATGCCCATGACTAACCTAACCCATGAGTGACGTGGTTCTCTCGCATTAACCTTCCTTGATATGGACTTATTATAAAATCAGTCAAATAGAAATATTAGAGTCAAAATTTAATATTTCTTTTCTCCTCCAATTTGTTATGTGTGTAACTTTATAGGTTATTTATTATGTTGACAATAATAAATTTTTATTTAACATTATAAATAATGAGCACTATCTAGCAACATATCATTGTTACCCAAATAATAAAAATATCTTGCAATAAAAAAGGACATGTATTCTTGTGTAACTTAGTCCCTTTGTCTAGATATCATAACTGAACACAAGACATATTGTATCATCCTTGTATAGTTCAATTTCCTTTATCTCTTAATACTCTAGTAGATATAAGAGTAAATAAGATTAATATTCCATATTGACTTATTCTAGCATGACCAAACATTTTTGTCTATGTACCAAAATGACCCATAGATATTTATCCTATTATGAAGAAGGGACAAATCCCATCAAGATCACTCATATCACTCTTCAAGATTTGTTCTATGTTCAATTAGCAACTTTATTATCATCATAGTACAAATAATGTTTCATGATATTAAAACATGGAACTCCTCATATTAGGAATCATAATGGCTTTAGGTTTAAGGGCTAAATACACCATAGTTACCTTGAGAATTGCTTATAACACTTTCACAATTCTTCTATGCAGCATTCTCATAGTGAGTCAATCCAGTACATCATCACATTGATCATGTACCCATGTGAAAACTTGATATCTTGTATTCATGACCTGTAATACTAATATATGGTCATTAGTATACTCATATGCTAATCTTAACACAATATTGTTATCATTAATAATAGTACTTGACTAGGGATGTTTTAGAAATAGTGTCGAATAAACTATTCTTAGTACATTATTAAACACATACACAATAAATGAAATGCCTCGTTATCATTAAACAAGATACAAAAAATAAATCATAAAGTATTGACCATTGGGACTTAAACTAGCAGGTGCAATATTGACGAACAATATAGACACTTAACGAGCCAATTATAAGTATCACCAAGGATAGAGTGGAAGACGTGAAAGACAAAATGTGACATCATTGAGGATTTCATGGTAAGCAAAAATGATACTAAATTGAAAAAAATCAAATAAATGGAAAAAAAAAAAAAAAAAAGTAGCATATTAATTACAAGTTAGTTTAAGTAACTTATTGAAATAAATTAAAAATTACTAAAATAAATTCGCTACAGCTTATAAATTAATCTAACTAATAAGATACTAGAGTGATTTGTTAATCACACTTTTACAATGATTTTCATTAAGTATTTAAATAATATTTTTTAATTAATTTTTAAATATTTTAAAAAATTATTTAACTTAAAATAATTTTTAAGAAGTGTTTTTGAATTAGAATTTGCAAAGTAGCTATTAGATAAATTTAATTTTGTATGCACTATTTTACAAAAATGATTTTATTTAGAATTGAAGTTTAAGTTGAAGTTCAAATGAATTGATTTATATTTAGACACATCTGAAAAAATTGATATAATAAATATCTTTTGAATTAGAATTTGCAAAGTAGCTATTAGATAAATTTAATTTTGTATGCACTATTTTACAAAATTGATTTTAGTTGGAATTGAAGTTCAAGTTCAAATGAACTGATTTATATTTAGACACATCTGAAAAATTAGATATAATAAATATCTTTTGAATGTTAATGCTATATATATATATATATATACAAAATTTCCTATTATTTTTTAAAGAAAGTATTAAATAAAAATAAAAATATTTAATATCTTGAAAATATAAAATATATTTAATATTTACAATAAAAGTATAAAAATTTAAAATTATTCTTTTTTTAACGGTGTAAATAAAAATGATTTTTACATATATAATTGCCTAAGGGTATGCCTTTCTCATTTAAAGATTATTATATTATTACACGATACCAATTGTCAAACTTGATTTGCACTTTTAACAACTTTATACAAATGTCAAATTTTGTTAATTCGAATCACTGAATAATATAATATTATATTGACGATCATGTTTATCAAGTTTTAAATAATTTAAACATTCATGGATATATAATTTAATAGTAGAAAATTTCATATTTTAAACAGCGTACCAACCAAATGTTATAAATTTAAATCCTTATTCTTAAACATGAAAACATCTATTATAATGTCCTTTACTCTGTTACACATGATTTTAATATTATTTAGCGCGTGCACACAGACATTAAATAATACTTCCTCTAATATTTTTTTATAAAATCAATTCATTAAGATTAAAAAAATTAATTATTTTAATTAATAGAATTAAATTTACTTTAAATTTATATATTTTTCTTGTTACTCTCAATATTCTTTTGATAAATATTTTTATTAATTTTAATTTTTTTAATTTCTCTCGACATTAATATATTTATTATTTTAATTTTTTTACTATGCTAATAAAAAGTCAAAATAATATTAAATACTTTATAATTAAGTATATTCCATTATATTTTTTTAGCTAAAAAATGACTTCCAAGATTATTTTGTAAAAAAATTAATATATAAGATATTTTAAATCAATGATCATAAAAAAATCACTACAAATTTTTAATTTGATTCTTATAAAAAGAGTTGATGAAATATTTCAAATCAATAATAGTTTTAAAATTTAGTTAGGGTAAGATTTTTTTTTCTTAGCCTCAAATTGTTTTCATCTCAAACCTACCGCTTATACTCTCAAATCGATTTTTTTTCTTTTCTTCTTTTTGAAAATTTACTCCATTCCCTAAGTGCCACTCATATATATATATATATATTCTTATTCAATTAGATTAAGTATGCATTTTTTCTTATAATTTTAAATATTTTTCTTCTAATATATGCATTTTAAGTTTTATTTGAATTAAAAAATATATATTAAAATAAAGTGAGGTAATAAAATACCAATTTTTTAAACTCAGCCTTTTTATAGAATTTTTTAATGCAAGATTGAATTAATAAAATTTGAAATTTTAAAAATTATTAAAAATATAATTTTATTTAGTTTAACAACTAATATCAATTAATTCATATCTTATTATATATAATATGATATTAAGTTAAAAAAATGTTTTTATTAATATATACACCAACAAGATTTTACTCAATACAAAGTATTCTCTTCGATATCTTTATAATATCTAATTAACTAATTCATTAAAATTAAGAAAATTAGTTTATTTAGGTAATTATATTTATCCTAAATTTATGTTTTTCTAAAATTATTTCTAACCTTAATAAAAATATATTTTATTTTTTTATAAAATATTTTATTATCTTTAATTCTTTTAATATTTCTCATCATTAATATATTGATTATTTTAATTTTTATTGGTATAGAAAGTCAAAGTAAAAATTTTAAAATATCGTTCATTTAACAGAAAGTTAGAGCTTCAAAAGATTTCATTATCAATTATTAACTTAAAAAATTATTAATAATTAAAGATATTTTTGTAAAAGAATAATAATAAATGAGACATTTTAAATTTGTTTTTATAAAAAAGAAAAAATAAAATTTAAATTTAAGTATTATAAAAAGCAGTTAACAAAATGTAATTTTCAATGTATAGGAACTTATACTCAAGTCTCACTTCAAACTTAATTTTGTCTCATTAATGCCAAACACTGCAAGGCAATTTTCATGTTGCAAACATGATATTAGATTGATGAACAGTAGACCAAATATAGCATGTAAACTTGGGTAGAAATAAAGTAAAATCACTAAACAGAGAATAAAACACAAAATTTTCTTAACAATAAAGTTATATTAAAAGAATGTCAAAAAGTGTATTACTGTCGTATGCAAAACAAAGACATTTAGAATCAAAGATGAATCATCAATATAGAGCAATAAAGATGAATGATAAGGTTTGTTCTTAAAAATTAACAAGAAAAGAATAAAAATAAAAATAAAAATAAAAAGCCCCCTGATTATTGTCCCCAGATTCTCCCACCCACAAAAATCACGTTGGCCCATAAAAGGGAAAGTCAGAAAACAAAACACAAAATTATCCTTTCATAGAATGCCACGTGTCACATCACCCTTAGGCAATGATAATTATGATTCGGAATCTACCCTCAAGCTCGTTCCCACACTGTCCCATATATACCGCACTCGCATCCTTCACACACCCAACAACACAAACACGAGGGGCATTTCCCATAATTCACACACAACCATACGGTGTCGTTTCTTCGATTTATTCCTTTCCCACACCAACCAAAAAAAAAAAAAAAAAAAAAAAGCTAACCCTAGCTTTTTTCCCTTTCGTCTTTAGCCGTGTTTTCCGATCTCGATTTCTTTTCCTTTCTCCCTTGATTCCACCTCCAATTTTTCCGCCACCTCTTCAATCGATTCAGCGTCGCGCTAGCTCTTGATTTTCTGCGCCGATCGATCCCAATTTTGGCCCTGTCGGTGCACGGGATCCGATTTTAGGGTTTCCGTCACGGAATATTCTTGATCTGTTTTTCCCAATACGGGATCTGGAAGGGGAAATTTTCTCCTCGGTTTTGGGTCTGGGTCTTTGTCGCCTCGTTACGTTTTCTGCGATTTTGTGTAAATTATTTTCGTCGCGTGTTTGATTTGAGTTCGATTCTTCACAAACTTGGTTTGAGTTGTTAGATCTCGCGTCGGCTAATTCGATTCGGTTCGAATCGCAATAGTTGTCCATCGTTCTCGTTGGATTCCGAAAGATCTAGGGTTAGGGTTTCCTGACATTGGGGCTTTGTTGTTTTGTTGAATTTCTTTGGGGAAATTTCAATTCTTTGAGTAATTAGGATTCTCCCGTTTGATTACTTCCGGTTAGAGCTATTAATTGTCCGATTCAGCCCCGTGCCATATAATTTGACGGAGACTGGTTTAAGGTATAATAAATGGATTATCATTATTATTGTTGACAATTATTGTTTAATGCGGTTGCTTTATTATGGGAATTTCTTGCAATTTATTTTATGGTAATTTTTTTTTTAATTTTCTGGTCTAAGTTTTGGCAGTGGTTTGGGTGTCTGCTTTTTTAGGGTAATTAATGCCAATTTACCAAATTGTCCCTACATGATGCATTGCAATTGCTAATGGTGTTCACTGGGCTCTGATTGTGCAAAGGAAATGGTGCTTTGGTGATTGGGCCCACTAACCTTTTATGATTATAGTATTAATGTTAAAATGTCAGTTGCAGTGATTTGAATAAAAGATATTCTTATTCAGGACTGAGGGTCAACACCCAGTCTTCTACTAACTGCTCCTACAATGTTGCTGTTGTATAATATTTCGTCTTACTCTTTAAGTATTTATTAAATATAGTATGTTTTATAGTGAAGTGCTCTTTAATATGCTCAAGTGATTTGTTTTCTGGCAGTTTTTATTATTGGAGTGTTCTTAGTTTTTATACAATACAACCAACTGGTGAATAAAGTCTTTAAGTGATATGTCTTTGAATTAAGTGTTGGAAGGTTGCAAACCAATATCCAATATTGGTTAAGCAGTTTGAGCATATTGACAGAGGATAGTCAACCTTATTAATTTGCATATTTCCATATATTGAGTCTTGAATATTTGTTGTGCAAAGATTTGAAATGTGGGATCAATTTTCTAGTATTTTTACCCACGACTGGTTTCCATGGTTGCAAACAATACCGAGATATGTTGAAGATGATTCACTGAATGTTTAGAAATAGTTCTTACCTTTTTTTATACAAAAATTATTATAGCCATGTCTCAGTTAGCAGACAAATGTTGTTATTGCATGCACCACCCTCAACCCAAAATTTTTTACCTCTTAAATCTTTTGAGCTATATTTTTGGTAGCTTTTATGCATTGATACCAGAATAATTTACTTTGATGCATGAAGGTTGTCTTATTCTTTATTGAATCCTGTTTTGCAGGTAATCATGGTGCAGAAGCGTCCTTTTGATGCTGAGGAAATACTTGAGGGGTCCTTCAAACACCCAAAACATGCAGGACCAAGCAATGAGCTTTTTTCATTATCAGAATCTGTTTTTCCAGATGACGATTACCATACCCACATGCCAGAAGCTTCAGGTGGGTGTTTAGTTGACGTCCTTCCATGGTTGAGCATAAAGCCATCAGCTGCCAAATTTGAAATAAAAATAAGCATTTCAACGAGTTTCATGTGTGTGGTTTATTGAACTTTTATGATAATCACTGTTGTTCAACTCTGCTTTATAAGTTATCCATTTTAAACTATATTTTTGTGCTTCAGAGTTTAGAGTTCAACTGTCTTGTTTCTTATATCTTTTCCCCCACATTTTTGGGTGATTTCATTAAATTACCTAGTAGGGTATTTTCTTACTATTTGTTCATTAAAACTTTGATATCATTTGTCTGTTACTGCTTGAACATTAAAAAGTACATTAAAATGCTACTGTCTTCTGACATCTGATTGTGGGACTTACCTGGAAATGTGTGAATTGAAGGACTATTTGGTGTTTTAAGCCTTTTAGATTTAATTTAAAAATTCACTGAATACATTTTGATATAGTCCACATCATAATTTGTAGAGGATGGATGTACACAAGGTAGTGAAGGTAATGAGAAGCTTGGAGGGGAAAGTTTTGGCGAACTTCCTAGAGAAGCTGGGAGTTCTGAAACAAGCTTTCCTGTAATAGATATTCCTGCTTCTTCATGGGTCAACAGTAGCACAACTGAAGATCTCCACCTAGAACCGCCTTTACATCTTGCTCTTTTTCCAGAGTATTTTAGTCCAGAGCGGCCAATAAGGACATTAACTCGCTATGAGGATATCTATTCCATACTCCTTGAACACTCTCCTCGGAAACCTGTATCTGTTGGTGCTAATCATCAAGCTGATGTTCCAGCATGGGATTTTTCGGGTGCCACTAATAGACCAAATGTCTCTGATGCTGTTTCAGATTCAGACTTTACTGTTGGGGACAGGGGTGAAACAGAGAAAAGACTGACAGGGAACTGTGTAATCCCTATGCCTCAGCTGGAATTATCTAGCAATGATGATGAAATTGGAAAGGGAAGAACTGACTGTAGCTGTGAAGACCGGGGATCCATGAGATGTGTCAGACAACATATTGCGGAGGAAAGGGAAAAACTTATAAACACCTTTGGGCTTGAGAAATTCACCGAATTGGGCCTCACTAACATGGGAGAACAAGTGGCAGAAAAATGGAGTGCTGAGGATGAACAGCTATTTCATGAGGTTGTTTTCAATAATCCAGCATCCCTTGACAAGAATTTTTGGAACTATCTTTCCATTGCTTTTCCATCACGAACCAAAAAGGAAATAGTCAGTTACTATTTTAATGTCTTCATGCTTCGAAGAAGGGCCGAGCAAAACAGGAACGACCTATTAAACATTGACAGTGATAATGATGAATGGCAAGGTGGCGATGGCCATGATATTGCAACTCGAGAGGAAGATGAAGACTCTGTTGCTGAGTCCCCTGTATGTCAAGATGAGACTTGTATGACTGACTGCCACGATAATGATTTGCACGCCTATAATGAATATGCTGCTGATGAAACTTGCGCAGCTGATGGAACAGTGGATTTTTCCAATAGGAACATAGATGATTCCAAATATGATCTTGTAGATATACATCACCCTAGTGGTTCCCATTCTCTAATTGAACCCCAGGATCAGCCTGTTTGGCAGGATTCGTGTCATGAAAAAGTTAAAGATGATTCATGCACATCATCTGTCACAGGAGCTGTCTCACAGGAGACTAAAGTGAATACTGAGAATGGTGATCATTGGTGTGGTAATTATAATGGGGTAAGCAATGGTTATAGCCAAGGATATGTTTTAGAGCCATGTGATGCAAAAGTGTGGGATTCTGGCTTTGTATCATGCTCTAAAAAAAAGATTGACTTCTTACCTACATGCAACATGATAGAAGAGGTTTTTGGAGATGGACGAAGGCAAGACATGAGAAGAGCTTGAGCACCCAGGCTTTTATGTGAAGTGAAGCTCAGTTAGCATTCTTTGCTAAGGGTGATGACACTTCGACTTTTCTTTTGTATATTTGACATAAGATTCAAAAAGTAACCTTCATTGTAAAATAATGTTTTGGAAGGTGATTTGGTCTTTCTGAGTTCTGTCGTCCCATATATTCTTCTCAAGTCCTTTTGGAACTGTAAAATTTCTTATTCCTTAATTTATGATAGTTTCCACTTTGGGGTGGTTTATAAGATTGGAAGGAGGAAATAGTTGGTAGAAAAGAAACCATCACTGATGCACGAGTTACGGTTTTATGATGTAATTTGGCATTATTTAATCGTTAATGAAAATTCTCAAGTGGTATGTTTTTCAATTCACTCAGTTGAAACATAGTGGAACAGCTATGAACGACACTTTGTTTTTCCTTTTCATATTATTTGTATTTCAAAGCATTAAATATGATTTTAGTTCTTCATAATTTGAAGTGTTAGTTTTTTCTCTCTCTCTAAAATTTGAATTATTATTATTTTCATAAAATGACCATTTCATGCAAGAGATACGGCTTTATGATGTATTTTGGCATTATTTAATCGTTAATGAAAATTCTCAGTCGTATATTTTGCAATTCATTCGGTTGAAACATAGTGGAACAGCTATGAACGACACTTTTTTTTTTCAATATACTTTTCATATTATTTGTATTTTAAAGCATTAAATATAATTTTATTCTTCATAATTGAAAAATGTTAAGTTTTTTTTCTCTCTAAAATTTGAACCAGTTTTTTCCGTCTCATTTTAAGAAATAGATCAATTTTGATTTTTTTAGGATGATTTTGTTAAGTTAAATGTTAACATGGTTCATAGATTGATCACTTATTTTAACTTTTATTTTTGTTTTACGAAGTCTAATAATTTTATATCATATATTTGAAGAATTAAATTTGGGTAGGATGTACAACAAAGAGAGGTATTTTCTTTATTTATTGTTATAGATAAATATATTAACTGAATTATGTATCTTTTATTTGAAAAAACACGTCTTATTTTTTAAATGATATTAACTATGGACAAATAATAATTTCATATCTAATATAAGTATGAACACATAATAATTTAATATCTAATATAAGTATGAGCAAATAATAATTTAATAAGTATTTTCTTTTAAAATATTTAGGAATAGCATAAAGTATATTTATTTTATAATGAATATTTAAATAATTCTAAAAAATATCTAATATATAAATTATTTAAATATTATTCTTTTTAATATGATTGATAAAAATAATAAGGAAAAAATATTATTATTATATGCACACCACTAAATAATTTGTTTATTTATTTATAATATTTAGTTATATATAAAATATAATATCTATTATATTTACTTATAAAATTTTGATATTTTTGTTTGATGTTATATTACTTATTTTCACAACTACCTTATTATAATAGAATAAAATAATCAAAGAAAAGAGATTAACTTCTAAAATTGAAGTAATGTAGTAGTATAGGGTGATATAATTGCAAAGTTACATAGTTCGAATTTTAGTTTAGTTCTCAGAACTTTAATAAACAATGGGATTTCAAAGTTGTAAATATTTTTCTTTTAAGATTGACCTTAATGTTATATGAATGAAATCATATATATATATATATATATATATATATAAAAATAGAGATCCTCGTATCTTTTATATATTTTTAATTAAGATAATACTATTTATTTTTTCTCAAATGATAATATTATATGTATATAATTAAGAATACTTTTTCTCTGTTATTCGTTGTACAATTTTTTACATATTTCTTCATATTTTTTTTAATTCAAATTACTAATTGTTATATTAAAAAAATAAAATATTGACATCCACCCAATAAACGTTATTTGTCTTCTTTAATTTTTCCAAGGAAGTGATAAGACGATCAAACCTGGCTCTAGACGGAGAAGATAACATCTTTATTTTCGTACTATTATTATATATTTTTTACTTAAAGTAATATTTGAATTTAAATATAATTAATAATTTTTAGATATTTAAAAAGATATTTATATTATTTTTATATTTAATGGATGTTTAACCAACTTTTAAATATTGTTATAAATATTTAAATATTTTAAATAATATTATTTAAATTTGAAAAATATTATCTTTAGATATTAGAGATATTTAATAATATTTAAAGATTTAAATAATAGATATTTAACAATCTAATTCGGTCCATTTCGACCGTTTAAGAAGGGGGAGACAACTCCTAGTGTGCTAGAAACTCTTCTAATTTTTTTTGTGCTACAACAACAAAGGATAGAGGAGGAACACCTCATAGACATCTCAAAGTTTTTATTTTACACCTTCAAGGTAAGAGAGGGAGTGAGAATATCTCATTGTGGGGTAGTGAGGTTGTCCCTTGGACTCTAGTATTTTGTATGTTTTGAAGGTTAAGATTGTGGATTTATGTTTCATAGATTTAGGTTGGTGATATATGAAGGATCAAACCCATGAATTAGTGTGAGTTAGATATGTGATTCTTGCATGTCTTGGAGGGGAGTTAAACCATCGATTAGGTTTATTCTATTCTAATCCACTATAATAAATGTCTATGTTTTTGTGTTGAAATGTTAAAATTATTGTGTGGATTGTGTTATTGTTATGAATTGAGACATGAGCATATAATGCACGAAACAAATATGAAAATATAATTAAAAAAGTTACGGGTAGCACGACGAGTGACCTAGTTCTAGCAAGGTGAGAATGGACTCAGTGACACTTCTCAAGTGAGCTACCTAGGCTTGTGAGGGCAAAGATAGCTCACTACTTTGTGTAGGTTGTTAGATGAGTTGTTTAGCCCTAACGTGGTGAAGATGACCCTCATTGGTCCAATCTTGTGACAAGAGAAACAAAGGAAACAACTATGTGACATGCATCAAGTAATGAAACAGTTGAAAAGGAAAGTAAATACAAGCCAAGTGGTAAGATCACTAGACCTTTTAGAGGATACTTGGTATTAAAACCCCAATGGTTGTGCTTGATCCCACAAGTCTGGGCATACAACGCAAGCTGAGTAGACCTTGATGTTCTACTAGAGGATTTCATGCTAGATGATACAACTAACCAATTATGATTGAAGAGAATTACCCTAGCCTACTATTCTAATTGTGATGATACCACATGCATAAGAAGTTAGATGATAAGGTGCATCTCTATCATAGTATATGAGTTATGATTATATGTTGTGCTATTTGTGAGTGTGCCTTTGTTGTTATATATTGTATATGTTTTGTTATGTGGTCTTCCAGGCCTTATCGAGGTACTCCCGCACAGCATTGAGACATATTTCCATTCTTCTATATTTGCATGTTTGTGTTTTGACTAAATGTCACTTATAATTAATGATGTTAAGTAGGATCTAGAAGGTGAGATGTTGTTTATTGCTTTATTTTTTTAGTATTTCTATATAGGTTGAGATGTTCTGGTAGGTTGTGACATCGAGATTGGATCTTTGTTTTGATTAGAGTTTTACTTTATATTGTTTTAGATTTTAAGGATATAGCCTTTGGAGCACCATAGTTTTGTATTTGATTTGATTTTCTATGTTGTTTAAGAATGTGAACTCTTTTCTTTTTGAAATAAATGAAATTTTAATTTTTATATTTTCTTTTATTAAGTAATAAATCCTAAAGGAATAAAATAGTCATAGAAGATATCTACAAAAGGGGTAAAAAGAAGTTTGTCTTGAGATTAAAAAGAGGGTGTGAAATTTTTGTTTTGCCAAAGATAAAAAAAAATTGTATCAATTTAGAATTTTGGATAAGTTAATGAGAATTTTGGATGAGTTAATTAAGAATGAAGATAAATCGACTAAGGTATAAATTTAAGAATTTAAAAAATTTCCAAAACCAGTAACCAATCATATCACTTTAGTTAGAAGGACTTAAAACTTTATTTTATTATTAAACATTTTATAATACTCAATGCACACACTAGTAAAGTTTTGTCTCTTAAAACTATGTTTGTAGAGTCAATGCTCCTCAATATGAAGAAATTGTGATTCCTTGCCCAAGACAAAATAAAATACGCGGTGAGAAATGGTAATTCTACTTTTAATTCACATATTGTAAGCTAAACAATTTTAACTTCTTTAAATAATCTGCAGCTGCATTTGATCTAAGTGATTCATACTTTAGGACTACAAAAAACGGCTGGACTTTTACAACCTAATTTTACATGCATATGCACCCAATATAATTACCTATATACATAACCGTTGATTTGATTTAGGGGTTTATATAGATGTCTCTCGAAGAAAAGGTAGCATAAAATTGGCCTTCACTGGTTGTACCTTAAGCCATTAACTAGCATATTTAATCTGTGACATTAACCCAAATCCATCGGTTGAAAATCACACTAAACATACCTGGTTTTGTGCATGCCATTGTATAAAAGGACAATATCAGAACAAAGATGCAAGAATTAAAACCAAAAATATATCATGAGCTTTCAGTGAAAAGTTTAAATAAGCTTCTTTGCCTAAGAATTTGCTACTTCAGGTTTCAATAACTCCCTTACAGAAGTGATTTATCTTGATAAGTTCTGTATTTTGTAGGCAAAGTTTTAAAATTTGAAATTTGCTCTTGATCAATTTCTTGTTGTTTATCAAATTGAGGGTCTTCACATACACATTGTACATACTAATTTATAATCCATAAAATCTGAAACAAAAGCAGTGGAGTTAACATGTTAGCTTGTTTGAACTCTTCAACATTTGCTGGCTTTTTTGAACTCCATATACTATTGAGCTATACACAAATTTTTAACCAATACTTTGAAGTCTTTTTTCTTCCCTAACTTAAAAGGCATTTTTATGATAAATAGAGATATTTGTTATGAATAATAGATCAAAGACTTTTCTAGACTCCATATGCAAGACTAAACTCTTCTTTTAAAAGTAACTCCATTACTTGTGTTTTACTGCCATGTGTTAGAGATTTTCTACACTTAGATTCCTTATTTTCTTATTCCGTTATACTAGATCATCAAAGTTATAAAGAAGGATGTATAGATGCCTAGATCCATTTGTAATTACTAGGAGATTGTAGTAGAGTCTTCAGTAATTATGAGCCGTTGGTTTGTGGTATTCCTCAACCAAACCACCTTAGTTCCTTCTGGGACCTTCGTTTCTCTCTTCTGATGGGGAGAATAGAGAATGTATTTTCGATTTGGTGTATTGGGGACCATAGCCTTTCTTGATGTGTTAGCCTACATATAGGGTTCCCATTATCCCCTAACGGGTCAACTTAGGTATCCACTCATTAAGTCCATGTCGAGTCTTAATAGGAAGTCCATTTTGATTACTTAAGTTGGATCACTTTAGGATTATAATCACCTTAAATAAATAGCTGATATAATTGTACATTAAAATATAATGCCCAAATGATTAAAAGAAATTAAAAATTTCTAATAATCTCCCACTTGGGCTTCATGTTTTCTTGAAACAATTATATTACAAAATTCTTTAGGTACGCTTGTATGTTATTTATCTTTAGACTTTCTTTTAATACAATCTGGTTCATCTTGTACATTAACAATGGAACCATTACAACTTTTATTACAATTAAGCGTGATTAAATCACGATGATCACCATATTAATATACTCAATGACATAAGTCAAATATGGATGAGTGACATGAAAATTACATGTAATGTGATCTCAAACATGTCTATTTCCAATTGGTCCTTATTTTCAATCTTTAGTGGAGATCAATCTAAATTCTTTGAATGTAATATAATTATTACATACAAGAAAACACAAGTGAGTTCAAAATGTAAATATAAATCATTAACTTTTAAAGTTGAAAATAAAGAACAACAAAGAACAACAAAAGATGTTCAAAGTGAAACATAAAACATATAGACTCCCACTGAACTAAATTATCCTAAGGAATAACACCTATATGAACAGTATGCTCATTGAAGACCTTAGGAATTATCCCTTTAGTCAATGGATTAGCTAGCATAAAACTTATTCTTATATGTTCTATGGAAATCTATTTATTCTGAAGTCTTTCTTTAACAACCAAAAACTTGATGTCGATGAACTTCGACTTTGTAGAACTCCTATTGTTGTTGGAGTAAAGGACTGTCGAATTATTGTCATAGTATATTTTCAATGGCCTTTCAATGCCATCAACCACCCGTAAACTAGTGACAAAGTTTCACAATCATATCCCATGGTTGGATGCCTCGAAGCAAGCCACAAACTCTGCAGTCATGGTTGAAGGGGCTATAAGAGTCTGTTTAAAAAACTTCCAAGAGATAGCTCCTCTAGCCAAGATGTAGATGTATCTAGATGTGGAGCATTTGTTGTCTTGACATCCTGCAAAATTGGAGTTAGAGTACCCGATGATCTCCAAATCTTCAGACTTTCGAATAAGTGGCGTGTATCATTTTGTTCTCATTCAGTAATGCATCACGCGTTTAACTACCTTCCAATGCTGCATTCCAGGATCACTCAAATACCTGCCTAAAACTCCCACCATAAAAGCAATGTCGGGACAATTACAAACTTGAGTGTACATTAGACTCTCCACTGTTGAGGCATAGGAAATCTTTTGCATCTTATTTCTTTCAAGGTCATTGTTGGGCACTGCTTGAGACTAAATTTGTCTCCCTTAGCTATCAGGGTGTCTCCTGATTTACTATCTTTCATGTCGAATCTCTTTAAGACTTTGCTGATATAGTTCTCTTGTGACAACCTTAGGATACATTAAGAATGATCTCTTAGTATCTGAATGCCTAATACAAAAGAAGCTTCCCCAAGATCTTTCATCTTGAAATTCTTCGTTAGAAATCTCTTGGTTTCATGCAACAAACCTGTATCACTACTAGCAAGTAGTATATCATCGACATATAATACTAGGAATATGTATTTACTCCCACTGAACTTGTGATATACACAATCATCAACTACATTTGCCTCGAAACCATATGTGGTAATGACTTGATGGAACTTGTGATACCATTGACGGGAAGCTTGTTTGAGGCCATAGATGGATTTCTTTAGTTTGCACATCATAGACTTAGATTCATTTGAAACAAAGTTTTTAGGTTGCATTATATAAATTGTTTCATCAATGTCACCATTTAGAAATGCAGTCTTAACATCCATTTGATGTAGCTCTAAATTAAAATGAGCTACTAGTGCCATTACGACTCTAAAAGAATCCTTTGAAGATATAGGAGAAAAGGTTTCTTTGTAGTTAATACCTTCCTTCTGAGTAAAGCCTTTAGCAACTAGACGAGCCTTATATCTCTCGATATTACCCTTAGAATCCTTTTTGGTTTTAAATATCCATTTGCAACTAATAGGTTTCACACCTTTAGGTAATTCAACGAGATCCCAAATGTCATTGTCTTGCATAGAATTCAACTCATCTTTCATGGTATCAATCCAATTTTGAGAGTTAGAACTTTTCATAGCTTGATAGAAGTTGTTTGGATCATCTTTTGTTAAACCAATGCCATCCTCATGTTCTTGGAGAAAGACAATGTAGTCATCTGGAATTGCATGTCTCCTCTCTCTAATGGATCTCTTATGAGTCACAATTTATACATCTTTTAGACACCTAAGAAGGAGGTTTACAAGACTATTCTGTGCTTAAGAGTGGATTGTTAGCTAAGATTCATTCTATGGGTTCGATTACAGAGGAAATACAAATCTGTGTTAATTTAGATTTCTTAGCTAATAAAAGTGTCACTCCTTCTTCTGCAGGTCAAGCCGAGTTGACCAGGGTCAACAAAAGGAGTCTCAGCCGAGATGAAGTCATCCTGGCCAGTCTGACTCCATCTCGGCAGGAACAGAGTCGTCTTGGCAACCCATGCCTTGCAGCTCAGCAGCCCAGTAGAGAGGCCCAATTGTATTGACCACATCAGCTATCCAGCTCGGAGGCCATCTCAGCATCAGCTCAAATGCCATGTCACTCCTAGGAAATCTGCCATGTCACGTTAGAAGATCTGCATAGGGGTAGAATAGGATCTTTCACAATGTAATTCTGTTAGGATTCGATAGGATTAGCATATCACAGCTCGTGTATATATAGGAAGAGCTGTGCACTTTTTACACGTTCTGTCTTTGAATTCACTCTTAATACACTTCATTTACTCCATTTTCCTGGCCCTCATCCTTCCATTCCTGGTGGTGCACGGTGCTGTAATGGCGTTTCTCTCGATTGAGGAAGTGCAAGTCTGAGACTTGGAAGCCGAAGTCTGCTAGAGGGGACTGATCAGACTACTGACGCACTCAGGTGGAGCTGATCCTCAACGCTTAGGCTAACGGAGGTGAACCACCACCATCAACCATGGCGATCGTCGTGGAAGATGGATTCATCTGAAGTCAAAACCATTGTATTCCTATTCTGTTTCTGTCAATTGATTTCATTCTGCATTTCATGTCTCCTTTCTCTTTCCTTTTCTTTAATTCATGTTTGAACCGCGATTGCATTTGAATATGAACAATGTTAAGCTAAGCCGATTGGAACTGGTTTAACTAAGTCAGTAGGTAATCAGTTAACGATAGTTAATTGAGAACCTAAAATCAACTCTACACTTCATCCCTGCCAACTGATGAGGTAGCGATTGCGTAATTCCTCGGTATGGCAATGGACGAATGTTTGGCGATCGTCATAAGACTACCTAAGGCTGATATGGACTGAGAACTGGAGTGTGGAACCTGGACTGGACTTGAACTAATAGAACTGAACATGAACACAATTATATAATAATAATAATAGATAATTAGTACAGTAGTATATGTTTACTGCATTCATAGTCTTAGTCTATTTCTTGCTTTACTTGCATTCCCAACCCCCCTTTTCACTACTTTTCAGTCTGGAACAGAGATAGTCCATCTCTATAGCGTCTGTCTGCACTCAGCCGAGGCCAAGCCGGATTATCTCTACCGGGATCATCTCGGCTCAGTCTCTGCCGAGAGCTACTCGGCCAGTGCCGAGGGGAGTCAGTACTTTACATCTCAGATTCTACTCCACTTCACTTTACACCAATTCACAACTGAACACACTGTGTCCTTGAGAAGAATGACCTAGGGTTAGCTATACTATAGTTAGCTGTAGTTATTTGATAAGCGCGTAAAACGACTGAAAAACATGCATCATCAATCTCCTTAATGACACTTCTTGAGGTTGTTGAGGTTGCTCTATGGGTGTTTGAGGAAGAACCTCATTATAGTCTTGTTTTGGAACAATGTCAGGAACAATAGTATGAACAATAGTTTGAACATTATCTCTTATTATTCGAGTTATTTCTTGAATAGTAATAGGCACAAGGACTTGACCAATATCATTAATAGATTTTTCGTCAAAGAAAACATTCCTTATGTTCTCTTCCTTCCCAAACTCAACTTCCTTAAGAATTCTCGCATTTCCTATTTCAAAAAAGGATCTTGAAGCTCCCGACTCCCCTCGTCTGCCCGGGAATCAAGTTCTTTCCGCTTCCTCTTTGATTGCCTTTGTAGACCTGCTAGTTCGCTTTCCACACCTTCGATCCACAGGTTGCCGAATGTCAAGAAAATAGACTCTACTCTGTGCTGCAGCCAAGACTTGTAGTTGGATGAGGCTCCGCAGCTCCATAGTCCCCACTCAGGCCCCTTTCGGATGGTCTTTTTCTAGGCTTGACGGATCTTCTTCAAGTGCTCTCCCTCCTATATCCCTAGACAGTGGAGGATGAAGGGCATCACCACCCCCTTTGATGGAGGTAAGACCATAGGATATCCAGCTTGGCAGAGTGTCAATTCGGGATGACAGTTGATGGCTCCCTGATGAGTCACATTTTATACACCTTACAGGGCCCCAAGATGAGTGTTTTAGAGATCATTTGATGCCTAAGAATTGAGTATAGCTAAGATTCATATTATGAACCTAAAAATAGAGAAAATAGAAATATGTGCTAATTTACAAGTTTTAGCTAATAAAAGACTCCTTCCACTTTTTGCAGGTCCAACCGAGATGATCTTGGCCCATCATAAGAAGACTTAGCCGAGATGAAGTCGTCCCGGCCAGACCGACTCCATCTCGGCTAGGCCAGGCTTTGCAGCCCAATAAGGAATGGCTCAATAGTGTTATTCACGTAAGCTATTCAGCTCAGAGGCCACCTCAGCTCCAACCCAACTGCCACGTCACTTCTGGAGAAGCTTGCAGTGCAAGTTACGCAAGGGTAGAATAGACAATCTACTTTGTAATTCTATTAGGCTTCATAGTTCGCGCGCCTTAGCAAAGTTAGCTCTTGTATATATAGCAGGAGTTGTGCACTTTTCAGGCGTCTTTGGAATTCATATTTTCCTGCTCTCATTTGTTTCCATTCTCTTGCTCTCATCTCCTACGTTACGGTGGTGCACAATGCTCTCAACGGTGCTTCTCTCAATTGAGGAAGTGCGGGCTAGGAACTGAGAAGCCGAAGGTTGCTAGAGGGGACCGATTGGATTACCAATGTACTCTAGTGGACCTGATCCTTAGTGTTTTGGCTAGTGGAGGTGAACCATTATCGTCGACCATGACGATCATCGTGGAAGAGGGAGTCACCAAATCCAGGCCCTGTGTGATGAGGACATGACCAAGAGTGTGGCACTTGAAGGACTTGGAGGGCCTATGATAAGGGAAAGGACAAAGAGAACTAAGGAAGCTATTCAACAAGTGTTGGCAGCCCTTATTCAAAAAGAACTAAACCTAGAAGGATGCAAGCCCAAGTTGATCAATCTTTTAATCCAACTTGAGGAATAAAGCTTTTAGGCTGAATTGCATGACAGACCCATAAAAATATTTAGTTTATTTTTCTTTTAAATAAAAATACTAGGCTGCACTAATCCATAGGCCCAGAAAACATTTAGTTATTTCATTTTCTGTAGTATGGGCTGACTTAATGTTGGACCTTCACTAAACCTAGTGGTTAGGGTTGTGGCCACTATAAAAAGACCTCAAACGATTGTAAAGAGGCAGAACATCAAAATTTTTGTTTTCTTAAGAGAGTGTTTCTCTTGGGTTCTTGCAATCCAAAAATTGAGATTTATCAAAGGTTTTCATCCCTTTGTGTGTTCAATCTCTGGCTTTTCTTCCATCCTTGGAAGTGTGATGCTCACCAATTCCTTTTATCTTTTCTTTCTTATCACATCCCAATTTATCATCGCGTTTTGTGTGAAACCCTAGCATAGTCCCGTTCCCAATTTTCAGGCAAACTAAGTTTGGATCATATCTCGACCAATTCTCGGTATTTTTCGGTGATTCATAGGTCAATTTCGTAATTCAGAATGTCATCGTTGCTCTCGTTTTGGAATCACTCAATTCCGAGGTCTGTAGCTCGAGATCTAGTCGTGCCCTAATTGTACCTCAACTTTTGGTGTAGTTCACGAATTCCAACCTAGAAAAGAACGAAGGTGATTCGTGCCTTACCCTGTTCTGGTTCATATCATCTTACCCTGACCTAATTTCACATCACTGTGTTTGTATTCTGTTTTTAATAATATAAGTATTTTTTGATTTTTGATCTTTGGTTGCACTCTTGTACTTTAATTCACCATCTGTGTTGCGATTGCACAAAGTGATGTGAATCATGTTGAATTAAGCTGATCGAAACTGGTTTAACTAATTCAATAGGTAATCAACTAGAGAACCTAATTGAGAACCCCAAAATCAACTCTGAACTTAATCCCTGCCAACTGATGATGTAGCGATTGTGTAAATCCTCGGTATGGCAATGGACGAATGTTTGGCGATCGTCATAAGAAAAGCGAAGGTTGATATGGACTATGAACTAGAGTGACTGAACCAGAACAGACTTGGTTATTGAGACCGAGCATGAACACAGTAGTAGCAGTAGCAGTAGAGTAGTTTAGATTCACTGCATTTGCACTTTAGTCTAAGACAGAGTCATTCTGACTCTGTAGCATCAGTTTGCACTTAGCCGAGACCGTGTCGGACAAGGCTTTGCCGAGTCCATATCGGACCAGTCTCTACCGAGAGCGAGTCGGCACTCTACAAGAGTTTCAGTTTTACTTCGGTTTTCACCTAAAATCACAATTAAGCACACTGTATCCTTGAGAGAATTCGACCTAGGGTTGACTATGCTATAGTTAGCTTTAGTTTATTTGATAAACGAAATACGACTAAAAAAGCTCTTATCAAATTGGTATCGTTTCCGGGGACACAAGTTCTTTTATGTCTTTGTGTGCCAAAACTTGAGTAATAGCCGAATCCCGAGTTTGTAGTTTGTTGTGTTAATCGCGTCTTAGAGTCATTTTTAAGGTCTGTGTCTGTTTGATTTGGATCATGTAATAATAGAGCATGCCAATTTTGTGTTAAATCTTTGTGTGAATTCACTGCCAAAAGAAAAAAGAAAAAGAAAAACCATACATTGCATTCAGTTTAGCATAATTATTTGTAGACTATAACATACTTTCCTTTTACTGTTCTGTACTTGGCCTTACATAATTGACTTGCATTTTCTAACATTGCATTCTCTAATAGCAGCATTTCAGTAACTATTGATTTAGCTTTAATCTTGTTTGCATTATTTTGTTTTAACCATGCATGACTAGGAGTAGCACTGACCCCTTGTACAATTTAGACCCTAGATTAGAAATAACCTTGCGTAGATTAAGGAAAGCTAGGAAGATAATAGTAAATAATAGTAGTAACTCTAGTTCTGTCATTAACGTTAACCAGTTTTCTACTGATATTTCTGTTTCTAGTTATAGCCATTTTGTAGAGCCAGGACAGATGGAGAACAATGACAGAACCCTGAAGGAGTTGGCTACACCAGATGTGGTGTATCAACCTTGGTGCATCCAATATCCACAGCTGGAGCCAGCTCAAACATATGAATTAAAATCTGGTCTTATTCATTTGCTGCCAAAATTTTATGGTCTTGCAAGAGAAGACCCTCACAAGAACTTGAAAGAATTCCACGTGGTCTGTTCCAAAATGAGACCGCAGGGGATACCGAAAGATTATATCAAGATGAAGGCATTCCAATTCTTGCTTGACAGAGCTGCAAAGGATTGGTTGTACCTTTAGCTAGCACTTTTCAACACCTGGGGAGACATGAAGCACATCTTTCTGGAGAAGTTCTTTCCGGCATCCAGAACTGCATCCATCTGGAAAGAAATATGTGAGATTAGGCATCATACAGGAGAGACTCTGCATGAATATTGGGAGAGATTTAATAAACTCTGTGCCACCTGTCCACACCATCAGATCAGCGAATAGCTGCTGATCCAGTACTTCTACGAGGGACTCTTAATGATGGACAAAAGCATGATTGATGCAGCCAGCGGAGGAGCATTGATGGACAAGACACCAGCAGCAACAAGACACCTAATCTCCAACATGGCAAGCAACACGCAGCAATTTGGAGTTAGAGGGCCGAGTCCATCTTGGCTGGTGAGTGAAATTGGTGCAGCTTCTAATCAGAGGTTGGAAAATCAGCTGACCGAGTTGACATCGCTGGTGAGACAACATGCTGTTGGACAACATCAACCCACCTTCGCAGCAAAAGTATGTGGCATATGTACTTCCGTGGAGCACCCCACTGATATGTGCCTTACGCTTCAAGAAATCGAGTCGGACCAACCAGAGAGTGTTGGAATAATAGGTGGAGAGTAGTACGGGAAGCAATTGTATCAGAGTCGGCCAATTGATAATCAATAGTTTGGAAAGCAACCATTTCGGCCAGGGCCAAGTCAAGGGCCATATGCAGCTCAACGATTCAAATCCGTACCGATTGTGCCTTGATGAGTCATATTTTATACACTTTATGTGAGCTTAAGATGGGTGTTATTAAGAATGTTTAATGAATAAAAGTCTTGTCTGAAAGTATTTTTAGATTTTTGTTTGATTCAAGGAAGTTAAAATCATTAGATAATAATGAATTAAGAGAATGTTGTGCTAATTTTCACTTTACCTTCTTATTGTAATTTATCATATGTTTATTTACATTATTTTTTGTCAAAATTGAAAGTGTTACACATGATTTTGCTTAATGAATTAATGTCACATATTGAAATTCTTGAGTTTATCAAAGTTTCATATGGTAATCCAAATGTTTCAATTGCCTATGGAATTTTACTAATTATGCCTCTAACCATAACATTAGCTAAAAGAATTTTTCCCAAGTTAAAATTAATAAGAACCTACTTGAAGTCATCAATGTCACATGAAAGACTTACTGGTTTGGCAATTTAACTATTTAAAAAGATATATTAGAAAACAATGATGTTTGATATTATTATTAATGATCTTGCATATGAGAATGCTTGAAGAAACTACTTTTTATGATAATGTGTATTTGTTTTGCAAGTGATAAGTAACATTTTACAAGTAAAAAAAAATATATTTTGTCGATGATAGAATAACATGAGCAAATTAAATTAAAAATGTGATAATTTTTTAGAAAATATGTTAAAACTATATTATTTGCTTAATGTGATAGAACATATCACTTTTAATAAAATTGTTTGTTTATTTATTATGTAATATATGTTTAATTTTTAGAATAATTATATACGGGGACCTTATTTATTGTTTCACCGTGGACCTTCAAAATGTTAGGGCCAATCTTGATGTATTGTAAATTTGAGGAACAATTGGTAGACATATTCACTAATATAAGTGCTAAGTTTTAAGGATTGTAAATATTTTCTAAAATACTTTTACTAACGTAATTATAATTGATTATTTCAGAGAATAATATTGTTAAGTAGGTATGAATTTAGTCTGATTTCTACGCCTAATGATAATGAATACATGTCTATTTTCTAACAGGATGATAGTGGATACATGTTTATTTTTTGACAGGATGTATCAATATGATGCATGACTGCTATCTTTTATGTATTTTCACTAAAATATGAATGAAACATGTGGCTATATATGGTAATATTGTAGAAAACGAAAATTGTTTTGCTCTGGGGATGTATGGATGCTCTGAATCATTATTGAGATCATGGTGTTAGAAATTTGTAATTTCTTTTAATCATTTGGGCATTATATTTTAATATACAATTATATAAGCTATTTATTTAACGTGATTATAGTCTTAAAGTGATCCAACTTAAGTAATTAAAATGGACTTCTTATTAGGACTTGATATGGAAATGAATGGATACCTAGGTTGGCCCGTTAGGGGATAATGGGAACCCTATATGTAAGCTAACACATCAAGAAAGGTTATGGTCCCAATACACCAAATCGGAAATACGTTCTCTGTTCTCCCCATCAGAAGAGAGAAATGAAGGTCTTAGAAGGAACTAAGGTGGGTTGATTGAGGAAAACCACAAATCAACGACTTATAATTACCGAAGACTCTGCTGCAATCTCCTAGTAACTGCAAATGGATCCAGGTATTTATACATCCTTCTTTATAGCTTTGATGATTTAGTATATTGGAATAAGAAAAATAAGGAACCTAAGGGTAGGAAATCTCCAACAAGTGATATTAGAGCCACCGTTAGTATTAGATCATTGGATTAAATAATAAGCTATATAAATATTGACTCCAAAATAATTAAATTTTATAATAATTTGTCAATATAGTGTCTAATTATATGATTTGAGTCATGACATAGACACGATTGCAAATCGTAATTTTTTGTTTGGGATTCATTAGCAGAATCTTATCACATTAAGGTGGAATTGTGTAATGTGTATCAGATAATGCAGTTTTGTTGGTGTTTAAAACTGCAATTTTTTTTACAATATATGAATTGCAATAGCTGCAATTCCCCCCCCCCCCCGATGATTGACGAAAACTCAATGCAATTAAGAAACCAGTGCAGAGTTCGATCACACTCTTTCTATGAAGCCTGCATGTGCGTTTGCGATGGTGCTCCGTTCATCTTCGCATTCAATTTGGTGGAAGTTTTCGTTCGTTGGTCTCTGCATTCAATCAGTTTTGTTTAGTGGAAAAACATTTCTCTATCACTAGATCCATTAAGATTTTTTAAATATTAAAGGTTTATTATTGTTATTAAATCTACTACGTTATTCTTTATTATGTCTAACTATTAGGTGTAATCGCTATTATAACGTGTAGTTTTTTATTATTTACTAGGTTATAATTATTATTATGGTTGGATATATTGATAATAATAATAATAAGTAAATAAATTATGATATAAAAGACATATAAAGTATTATATGATTTGAGAAATTTTGGACTCTTCTAGTTAATTTGGATTGTTTGGTAATATTAAGATTAAATTAATTGAAGCAATATATTGCCAAAGCAATCTCTATTCTATAAATTGATTTAATTTAAATTACATGTATATTAGTATGAAATTATTTATGCAAACTGTGATAAGCCCAAAGGAAGACATAGTTCGGCCAAATAATAACATGTTTGTGATACTAAGTATGTGACAATTATAAAATTTATTTTCATGTGAATAATAGTCAGTCTAAAGAAAGACTATTATTTGATAGAACTAATTGTCAATATTTGATTATTGCGTTGAAAGTACCGCTTACAAATTAATTTCTCTATCTAAAAACTAAAAATTAATGTTGTGCTAGGTATCTTGTAAAGGGTCCATTATGTAGTTTATCAATACATGTCTTGGTATATATTTTGTATGCCTTACCTTAAAGTGTCTAACCGCTAGGCAGTGAAATAAACTTACAGTTTTGAGTTTTATGCTTATGCGTGAAACTTGTACAAATTTAAGACCTTCCATCTTGATTAAATTGTCTAGTAGAATTGGTTGGATTAATTGAAACAAAATGTTGCCAAAGTAATATTTGTTGTATAGATTAATTTAATTGAATTTATATAGATGTTGTGTGGGATTATTCATGTGAATTGTGCTCGGTCCAAAGGAAGACACAATTTGATCGAATAATTACATGCTTGTGATGGAAAATGTGGGGTGATTATAAGGTTGTTTTTTCTATGTGAACAATGGAGTGTCCAAAGACAATCATTGTTTGACAAGACTTATCATCAACATTTGATCATTGCATTGAGAGTACCACTTGCAGTTAGTTATCCAAAGATTGAGGATTAATGGTGCACTAGGTATCTTGTTTGGGTCTTTAAATTTATCTAAAGATTAATTGTGTTTTGTATGTTCAATGTTCTCTTTTCAATTGCTACTACTAGTATAGTCAACATATCTGCTCAAATTAATAGTATCCTAATGTTGAATGGAATGAATTTCAAGGTCTAGGAGGAAGCCGTAGTGATAATACTAGGTTGTATGGATTTGGATCTAGCACTTCGGGTAGAGAAACCTATATTTACTCCAGATAACCTTCAAGAGGTTAAAATTGAGAAATAGAAACGCTTTAACTGAATGTGCCTTATGATCATGAAGCACTTGATTTCAGAAGCATTTCGAGGCTTTATTTTTGAGAGTGAAAATATAAGAGAGTACATAATGGAGATGTCTGATCTCACAGCAAATCTTAAGTCACTCAAGTTGGAGGTTGGTGAAGACTTGATCGTGCACTTGGTTTTGATCTCACTTCCTGCACACTTTGGGTAATTTAAAGTGAGCTATAATTCTTAAAAGGACAAATGGTCCCTCAATGAACTTATATCTCACTGCTTGCAAAAATTTTTTTTGAAAAGTTTGGTTTTCGATTTTTTTGAATTGGTTTACAATTTTATTTTAAATTACTTATATACATATATGAACATTCTTAATTGTTCATGAGTCACTTGTAAAAGAATCCTCCCCAATTTTTGGATCCAGTGTTTATGCTTTATTGTTGCATTTTTTTTATAAAGCTTTAATAACCTTGATTACTTTAATGTTACATTGATACATTTAATTGTTACCCAAAATAATTAACATAATCAATAATTAAGAAGTTAAAATATAATTATACAACAAATATATATACATATTCTAAAATTTAATATTTTTACTTTAAATATTTTAATTTTCTTATTTTATCTTTCATTTTCTTTTCATATTAGTATTATTTTTAAAACTTGATATAAATCCACAAGATTTCAAAATTTTACTTCTTTTGTCTAAGGCCTCAAAATCCTTGACAACCCTGACTTGTACATGGAACTCAGCCCAATAGCAGGAGGAGTATGACAAGAAGTCAGAATCCAGGTTATCTTCTGCTGCCTATAAATCTATAATTTATGCTTTAAGATTTCCTTCTTCTGATGGATTTTGTATTTAATGGTGACTCCTAACTGTACTGGGTATTACTGAATTAAAAATATAATTTTTTTTATTGAAAGATATTGTTAATGCACTGACCTTATCATGATTTGAAATTAAAAAAAAAAATTATTATTGAATTTTTAGAGAAATTTCAATACATTTGTTTATGTTGGTTTTTAAAGTTCTGTAATTTAAAAGTGTTATTGGAATAAACAAGTTATAAAAATTACTTATATAAATAACTATAACCAAAATTGCTTAACCATTAAAAAATAATTTTTTAAGTCAAAAATAGGAGTTCTTTGAGTGAATGAAGAGATAAAATAACATCCACTAAAAATAAGTTAAGAATTTAATTTAAGTTCTATTATTAGAGCGAAAGTGAATATTTTTAAATTTTATATGACAAAAAAAACCCACTAAAAAAATTAATAGTCCAAATTGAATTTTTACATTGAAAATACCCTTATTAAGTGTCCTAAGTTAGTGAATGTCCTGCAATATTAAATACATGTTTGGTAACACGATGAGGTGCACTTACCTACTTTTTTTGAAGCAACAAATAGTTAGTTTTGTATTGATTTCATCATGGAGTGAACATGATTTTCTATTGCCAATCCAAACGTAATATTAATTTGCAAGAATCTTATGTAAATAATTAGGAGTTTAGGAGGGATTTGAGACGAGAAATGATTTAAAAGACTTTCCAAAGTAATTATCGTGGGACATAGCATATTAGCATCAAAATATAAAGGAAGGTAAAAATGCTATAATGGTTACGCTTAACACCAAACCACGTTTGCCATATTAGAGACAACTACAGCTGGTCCAGAAAACTAATTTTGTTTCTAAAACATATTTCCCTTTTCCAACATGAAAATTTAATGATTTCTCTTCCCCTTGAGTATCCCCAAAGCATTTCCGGTAAGAGCTTGCTCCTTGACACATGCACCTTTATTGCTTATATGAAGCAACACATGTACCTTTTACCTACATATATTTTATATATAATATGGTGATGAAAAGGAAAAAGAAAAAGAAAAATTAAGCAAAGAAGGCTGCCATTTTCCAAGACTAGTCTCATTCTCCACTCCTCTCTCTCTCTCTCTTCATCAGCCATCCCATCCATTTTTAATTTAATCACTAATCACTCATTTTTTAACAGAGCCTTTCTGGAAAAGAGGTTGAGCTATAAAGCTCCAACTGCCAGAACTACTTGTGATTTGATTAAAGCTTATTATATCATGCTTATAACAAATTAGTATATATTTGCTACAATCAAATCACCCACCAAAGAAAAAGAAAGTGCTACTTCTCTAATCATTTGAGAACTTCAATCACTGATAATTCAGCCACATCTAAGCTGCCCAATCAAGAATTGAAACATTAGCAAAGTGGCTAACATATCTATTACATCTCCAACTAACCTTTGTCTACTTAAAAAACACTTTCTGATTATTAAGGCAAGAGGGTGTCTGCTAAAAGCTGCTAGCAAATCTTCAGAATGGAAGAAAAAAAAATTCAAAATCAGCTAATCAAATGCTACACACTTACAGTAGTTATGTGCATTAAATTTACCTATATCAATCACACTGGCCTTGTAACATATGTAGGCCACTGATAAATGAGAGTCATTTAAGTTATTCTTCTATATATGTCAACAAAATTCATCTACAGCTATGTGGTAGGAATTGAAGGTGATTTTTCACAAAAAGCAACTTTAGTGTCTCACCTCGTACCTAATATGGGAACAAGACTTCTCCTAATCTATACCTTTTTATAGCAAAAAAAATAAAAAATAAAAACACATATTTTAGGGTGGTTAAAGAATTGAAGGCTAGGCAATAGAAGTGACTTTACATCTCTGTGCAAAAACTAGAGCTAGTGAATGAGGCATGAAAAGCCAAGCTGTGTCTAAAGCATGAGTTTAGAATTTAAACCCCATTTTCCACCGACACTAGTGTTTCTAGGACTTGATCACGGGTAGCATTTGGATGGTTGGTTGAGCTTGAGCTAGCATAAACCTTAAGGAAGAGCACTTATAGTAAAACGCTATGGTGTACAGAGTGTCACACATGTAGTGTGAGTGTCCAACCTTTTCTTGGAAGTAGTATTTTGTTCAATTCTATCATCACTTTTTAAGGGCCAAACACCCTTTCCTCTCAAGTGAAGCTTGTTTCAGTGATAGAGACTGACAGATCCCAGCCACTTTAATGCAGGTAATAGATGAAGAAAGATACAAGATTGCTATGTGCATGTTCTTTATATGGTACTCTTAACACACCAGATATAGGTCCATTCTTGAGGAGCTCAATAATTGCTTGGAAAACTATAGGCTATAGAGCAATGCTTAGTGGGCAATATCCTCCCCTCCACTCCAAACACTGTTAACACCTATAAATTTTTTTCACCTCTCTTTCTATCACATTGTATAATTTATTATATTTCAAAAAATCCATGGACACCGAAAGCTAATGTACACATAGGAGAAAGAGAAAAACAAAGATAATTATAAATATATGTAATATGATGTAACAAAAAGAGTAAGATGGAAAAAAATAAGAAATATAATAATAGAGTTTTTATATTGTAATGGTATCTATATATCATTAGTACTGATCATACTTACAATTTTCTCTATTCTATATCCTTTTCTCATTGGGAGTCAAATAGGTGGTGAAGTGTGAACTAATCATATTTGTATGCCATATTATCTAAACTTTAACTTGCATCCATTTATTTTTTAAAAGGGGAAATATAGCACATGAAATGTTTTACTAATAAAATAATTGACGAAATTTTAATAGCCAAATTTTAGTTATGTAAAACAATTATCTGTGTGTAACTTTGTTCTTAGAAAATTTCTGGATAATTATAATTTTTTATGCCTAATTTTTTAACTGAATAATATGACATATTGTTAACTATTAGATTTGACGAATGAATAGTTTGTACGTACTACTTTATTTCATCCAACAACTACTCTTGAGTCTAATTAAATTTTGTTGGAATTTTCGTCTCAATAATTTGGCATGCTTTATAACTTTGGGATGGATGAGTGGTCTCTATCACTTTATTCCATCCAACATTTACATTTGAATCTAGTTAATTTCTAACCTTTTCTTTTCGTGAAGCATTAGTTGGATGAAAATGGCAAATTATTTGGCTTTAGGAAAGAAAATTAAAGACTAATGGTCTATAACTAAAAAATTAATAAAATTTTGAAAGAATTCAACTAAATTCAATGGTGGCTGTTTTATAAAATTAATGATAACTACTTATCTATCTAAAATTCAACGAACATGGCAGATCTTTAATTTTGTCACAAGTTTAAAAAACATATGGGTGTGTAGCATTCTCTCCTTTTCATCCTTAGTTTGTTAGATCTGCATGAAATAATTAAATCTAGTAACATCAACTATAGTATTATTACCTTTCTTAGTACCTTTACTATAGCTTTATCAATTTTAGTATTTTACTAACTTCAGCTCTACGAGTAAGCTTGACTACTACCACCGAATCAAGCTATAGAACTGAGTAGCACAATTTGAAGTTCTTCAATTCCATGATCTAATCTCTCGCAGTACATTTTTGTTTTCTTGTTTCTTGGTCCATTCTCATGGCACTTTTGAATGTATGCATCTGTTTCTCCTCCAATAAACCAACCACGACATTATTGGCGATGGTATACTTATTAATGTAACCAAGGCATACAATGCTACAAAATTGGCTCAAAAAATTGTAGTGAATATTGAGTGAGCTGGTCATGGATGCTAGGCATATTGCACATTATGCCCATGCACGTGTCCCCTAATTAGAGTATTAATTGGGGTGTCGAAAAGTCTAATTGTATCCTTTGTTTTTTGGCTCCAATCCCTTTGCATATTAAATTTCTTTCAATGTATCGTCCATTATAACAACAAAGGGGTAAGTAAAAAGGAAAGTGATAAACTATAGACAAATACAGCTAACCATTGTGCTGAGTTGCCGGCAAAAGGGGCTCAAATTCAATGAGTAATTACAGCAAAGTTGTTCGACTTATAAAACATTCACTTTACGGTTAGTGCAATGAACCTTAGCCGGCCTCACCAATTAAGTATTAAAATTAGAGTCTAAGATACAATTTTTTACAATCTCATAATTTAATTCAAAGATACTTTAGCATCCTATATAATATTTGACACCTTACCCTTTATAATTTCACTTAAAAATACTTTGTTATAAAAATATATGAAATTTGAAACTTTATTTCTTAATAATTTCACTCAAAAAGCATTTTGCTTCATATGTGTAATGAAATTTAATATTTTATTTATCATATAACTATCTTAATAAAACTTTTATTTAAATAAAATTATTTATAAACACTTATTAAAAAAAATACTATTCGTTAGTTAAAACTAACTTATGTTTAAGTTAAAATCAATTTTTAAAATAATATAATAGTATTTTTATAAATTAATTTATATATAAATTAATTTTAGTTTATAAAAAGTATATTTTATTTTTATTTTTATTTTTTTCTCGAAATATATTCAGATAGGGTAATACAATTATTCATTTTCTAATGGTCGATACACATTGAAAAAGATGAATCACGCTACCCCGTCGTAGTTGGTTGAAAAGCACTCTACTTATTGTGTTATGAACGCTTACCTTTTTTTTTTATTTTTTATTGTTACCGTATAATCTTTAATATATTTTTATCCATTATTTTTAGAGTAAATGTATATTGAAATTGCAGGGTAAACAATTTCTATAACTAAACACTCTCTAAACTACAAAGCCACAAAATTAAGGCTATCACTATAAAAGAAAAAAGAAGAAGTATTAGCCCCAAATTTACACGGGATCAATATTATGTTAAATAATCTCAAATTTTTTAAAACATAAGTCAACTGTTTTATCATTAACAAATTTATAAAAAAAAACACTTAACTGTTTTATTAATTAGGAAAAATAAAATTATAATTAAAAAGGAGACAAGATAAAATTAAAAAAACTTATGTTTATATACTATGCTATAAATTAACATGATTAATAAATAATTATGTCCTTTAAGCATGTTTAGAAGTGTTTGATTTCCAGTTCGGTATCTATAGAAAAACATATATTAGAAAAAATCAATCTCGAATTTTTGTACATCAAGATAATTAGTCAATAATTATTGATTGAAGGATTTTCTAAGAAAAAAAAATACTTAATCTTAATTATAAATACTTTTAAAATAAAATGATAAAATGAAAATAGTAAAAAAAAACAAGAATGATTATATTTGTGTATTATTTATTAATAAGAGAAAAAATGAATAAAAAATAAACGTCACATTATTTTTTACTTATTTAATTAGATTTAAAAAAAGTAAGAATAGAGAAAAAAATGGATGTTGTTTTCTTTAAAGAATATAAAAATGAAGACTACTAACCACAATATTCTCTTTTTATAATTTTTTTTATTACGAGTTGAAATTGATTAAAAATTATATATTTTGATATTATCCACCAATAAATCAAGAGATACTAGAGTGAATCTTAAAAAAAAAAATTATGGTTTTCGATAAATACCAGTTGACAATGGAGAGAGTATTAAAAAAATAATAAGAAAAAAAGTGTTACTAACTTTAAAATTTTCAACCAAAATATACAGCTGAAATTAAAAAAGACATTGTGTTATACAACACGATCTGTCTCATGAGCTACTATGAAGGACTAGAAATGTAGCATAAGATTCATTCAATCACTTATCTTCATCGGGTCCATTAAGTTTAATTGTTTTTTCTTGCCTCAGTATGCAAAACGACCAATTTTCCTGCACACATCTGCTTCAGAAGTTGCTAGCCATGTGCAGAGGTTGAGAAGGACGTACGTGACAGTAATATCAAATAGCTTAACACCATGGAAGAAGTACTAAACTCACTTTTTTTTTCCTCCTCTTGTTCTCTCCAATATCGAACACAAGGGGATTTTGTATTATCCTCTCCTCTGTTTTTTTTCCTCTTCAAATCCTTTCTCTTTGTTTTCACTGCAGGTACTGAACAATGAAAAAATGCAATGAGAGAGTAAATTTATAAAATTTAATGGTGTTCAAAGTAGTTTTGTAATTTAATACTAAATGCATTAATATAATTTTTAAAATAATTATTATAAAATTAACGAATTTAGTAATTTGTAATTAAATGATAGTGTAAACTTAGTTTTGTATTGATTAAATTGAATAATACAATTTCTAATATCTTTTTTATATGATAAAAACTACTTAAAGTAATATGAATAACAGAAAAATAAAGATAATCATTGTATACAAACTACGATGATTATGATCTCCTAATGAGATATTTAAATATTTGTAACCTCTTAATGAGTTACTTATCATATCTTATTAGATATCTATAATATCTCTAACACTCACCCTCAAGTTGAAGCTTACTAAGCTTTCAATTTGTTACATGAAAAAAATTTTATTTTCCTATAAATAAAGATAAAAATTGAGTTTTCAAATAATAATTTGAAATGCAACTCAGAGATGTTGGCGAAGTTAGAGAACATGTTGGAGAAGTCAGAGAAATTTAGTAAAAATATAGCTTAGCCAAAATAGTTGGGATGTCCATAAGGCAAAGTCCACCTTTCTAAAAAATCGCATTTGGAAGCTTCAAAAAAGTCACCACCAATCAATGTCAATGAGAGAGAAGTCACACCTAATATAATTCATGTGTGAGAAAAGAGTCTTCATCGGAATAAACGTTGGTGGGAAAGAAGTCACCACCAATCAACATCGATGAGAGAAAAGTCTTCATCGAAATAAATGTTGGTGGGAAAGAAGTCATCACTAATAGGATTCATATGTAAGAAAAGATCCAAAGCTAATGAGCAAAAACTTAACCGTTAAGCAAAAGTCACAACATAAGACTTAACCACTTAACAAAAGCAAACATGCTTAACCACCTAAACAAGCAGAAGCAAACTAAGAACAAATGCTTAACCACCATAAAGCAGAAGCAACAAAGCTTAATCATTAAGAGTAGAAGTCATGCTTGACCACCTAAACAGACAAAAGCAAACCAAGAACAAATGCTTAACCACCATAAAACATAAGTAACAAAGCTTAACCATCAAGAGTAGAAGCCAAACACAATACTTAACCACTCAAGAAAGAAGCCAAATGTATCAATGTATAATCATCTTTGGCAGAAGCTTAAACCAATGCTTAACCACCAAACACAATACTTAACCACTCAAGAAAGAAGCCAAATGTATCAATGTGAAATCATTTTTGGCAGAAGCTTAAACAAATGCTTAACCACCATATAGAGAAGCTTTCATCAAAGAAAGTTGCAAGAAAACAAACAAAGTAAGAAGAAAAACATTAAGCTATTGCACAACCTATAACTTGATAATGCTTTGTTTTGAGCTTTCCAAAACTTTTTTTTTTCTTCACTCCCACCATCGTAATCCCTCATGAACGCCACCGACATAACAATCGCCACACCCTTGACTTCGATGTCTCTGACCATTATTGCCGTCGTCGAAGCCCTAGCTACGACTCATACGACCGCCACACAGATTGCTGTCATCGCCGTTCAAAATCGCTCGAACATAGAAACCCTAGGCACACAAACAAAACTTCGAACGACAATGCTCTGCTGAAGAAATTCGATCGCAAAAAAAATGGTGCATATCTAGATCGCGACTGCAACAATTGGCAACGCTTCGATTCCGAGTCCAACGAGGAGTTGAAGGGTTTGAGTTACGAGGAATACCAAAGGCTCAAGAAGCAGAAGATAAGGAAAATGCTGAAGCACTACATATGGAACATCAGGCTGAGTTCTCTAAGGCACGACACCAATGATTTGGAAGACTATAACAAACCTGATGAAATCTCTGACCAAGACGACGTCACTGGGAAGATTGACAAGGAGGTTGAACCAAGAAGAAAATTTGAATCTGATTCCGATTTTGAATCTGAGAAATCTTCTAGTAGGAAGAGTTCTGGTGGTTCTTTCGAGGAGCAAAGTTTGAATCTGAATCTGAATTAGAAGATCGTAGGCGAAGAAAGGGTAAGAGGAATAGAAGAAGAAGAAGTAACAATAACAAGAGCAAGAAGAAGAGATTTTTTTTTCTTGTTGTACTGAACATAGGTTGTTCTTTTACAAGAACAATAATTGCAAGTGCTAATTATGGAAGCAATGTTGTGACACCAAAAACAAACCCTACTTCATATGTATCCACCAAAGATCCACTAAAGTAGGAGCTCACGATTCCTCCAAAGGCCGAAGAACCCCTGAAGATATCTTGAGATGCTTTGTGACTCATTGCATGCCCTCTCCACAACTATTGAATCTACAACATCCAAGAAGGCAATAGAGAAGAAAAAAACATTATATTTGTTGTCAACAAAAGTAGTCATCAAACTCCATGAGAGCGCACCGGTCAGCCTTGATAAAACACTAAATATAATCTTCCTCAATAACCAAAGAGGGGGACAGAATCACTAATAAACTCATACAAAGGTTGACAAGCCATGCAATGCAGAAAAGTCATAACTCACAACTATCTCGACAAGGTCCAATTGTAATGATTCTTTTGGAAGGGATAATGACAATCAAAGGGCAAAAAAATAGTTGAGACTTATAATAAAATAAAAGTACGAGTCATGGAAGGCATGATGGTTGGTAATGCGACCAAGGTTGGTTAGGGTAAATTTATTTTTGGTTTTTACAATGCCTTATGCAATTGTAACACAATGGTAGAGGCTGAATTATAGGATATTAAAATTGGAATGGAAATGGCATGTTTAGGGTTTGCATCACCGAGGATGGATTCATAAAGGTCAGAATCTGGGACTAGTAAATGGATTCTACTTTTCCCTTCACCTTCTTTTCACTACTCACTTTACTTCGTTGCAATCCTTTTCTTTTTGTCAAAGCTTAAATTTGGAAGTTCCTTAGCTCTTGGAAGTTCCTTAGCTTCCAAGATAACGACTTTGTCTTTTGTCATTATTATCGATAATTAGGAATGACAAAGAAGACTTTGACTAGTATCACGCCGACGTGTGAGTCTCGTCAGAGGGTAGTAGCTTATTGAAGTGAGGTAGCGGAAACGACAGCAGCAGCAAAGCTCCCAAGATCTGAAGCTCTGATACCATATTGAAAGTAAAAAACTTTGTATTGATTAAATTGAATAATACAATTTCTAATCTCCGTTTTATAGGGTAAAGACTACTTAAAGGTAATATGAATAACAAAAAATAAAGATAATAATTGTAGATAAACTACGATGATCATGATCTCCTAATGAGATATTTAGATATTTATAACCTCTTAATGATTTACCTATCATATCTTATCAGATATCTATAATATCTCCAACAATATATATATATATATATAATAATGTTTTAGTATTATGATAAGGTTTTTATTTGAAAATTCCATGGTAAATACAATGATATTCAAGTATCTTATATTTTTTTTTGACAAAATATTACATTTCTCTTTTATAATTTTTCTATTGTAAAGATAATAACATTTTAGTATCATTTATTTCTCTCTTTAATAATTTTTTATTACTATTTTAAATATAATAATGATTGTATTTGAAATCAAGTTACTTTATTTGTTTGTAATTTATTTAAAAATTAAAGACTATTCATTAATTTTTACCACTTAGACATACATAGATAATACGAAATTGACAACTTGACTTATCAGATGTACTAATAATATTCTTTTTTCTTAACAGTATTCTTGGTATATTTATGAGTGCATGTAAATAGATAAAGTGCACGTAAAATTTAGGAAAGCAAATTAGAAATTGGATACATCCGAAATTTACCAAAATTTTGTTCTTAGGACCATGGCAACCCATTCTTTTTCTTATTTTTCAACAATTTATCAGCAAAATATTCTGTAACATTTGTTGACTATTACTAATGAAAAGATAATCCAATAAGTAACCTAATGTATTATGATATAGTAGATTTTTGGAACATTTTTTTTTTAAAAAAAAATTGAATGCAAATATCAATTTTTATTATAAAAAGAAAGTTCTCATGTGAAATTAATGATTGATATGTGTAGTTTTTTTTTTCAAAAGAATGTTTAGTTTATCTTATGTGTAAATATTTTTTTGTTAATGTTTTAATAGATTACTAATATAATTAATATTTTGGAATATATAATATAAAAATGTATGAATTTTTTTAAATAAATTTTAACTTTTATAATTGAACTTCTAACATCTTAGTTTGATATTGTACTTGGTGATATTATATCTCTACTTATTTTGTTAATCCTATGCATGACTCTCTCAATTAATAAATTATGGATGATAGGGGATTACGATGATATCAATTGAAATATCACTCAAGTTTAAAGGGTATAAATGTAATTTTTTATTTTTTTTTTATGAAAATTCAATTTTTTTTCTCAAAAACAATATAAAGAAGTAAGAGTAAAAATAGGTCCGATGACTTGTCAAGAACATGCAACTTAACTTGTACAAGGCATAATTCAACCTAGCTTGTCTAATGAAAAGTTAGACTTGAATTTTTTAAAATGTTTGTTTAAGTAAAAAAAAAAAAATAGGCCTTAAAAATAGTCGATTAAATTTGATAGACTACTTTGTTTACACACACAAACACACATAAACAAATTTACAAGTTATGTGTAACTTTCTACAATTCAACATACAAGAAATTACATTTTAGAGATCTTAGATAATATACTTTTCATTACTACCATGCTATGTAATTTTTGTCATAAAGTTTTAAGAACTTATCTAGATCCATATTACAGTCTTCTTTAGCGATCTTTGTGTACTTCTTGAAATATGTGATTTTTTGCCTTTCCGATAATGATTCTCTGATAGTATTTAGGTGAGTGCTCCTTTGGTTATTAAAAAGCGTAAGAATATTTGAAAGAGAGTGTGTATATGTAGTGGGAACCAACTCCCTCTTGATAACATCTTGTAACATCTCTTTCAAATCTTTTTTCTATAATACCAAAAGTGTCCTTAATGAAGTGAAAAGAGAGAGAATTATTTTAATAACTTAAAAATAAATCTCAACGACTTTAATTAATTTTAAGTCTAATAACTAAGTCGTTCTAAATATTAAATTAAAAATAATCTAACAAAGTAATAATTTTCATTCCAAGACATTTATGGTCACTTTCATTCAAATAGTTTTTTAATAAAATTTGTTAAAATTATTAGTTTGATTAAGAAAGAAAAGAAAAGGCATTTTAAATATATAAAAAAAAAAGAAATAATAATAATTTGAGCAAGAGACGCTCCTTAGAACGAAAACAAAGCAAGTATATCTATTAGTGTAATAACTTTTCAATTATGATCATTGTCTTAACTCCATTCCTCTTGCAATTGCCTTTGATGATTAAATATATCCCTTTGCGATAGTACATGTGCATATAAGTCTTTCAATTTTATTCCTCCTAAAATGTTTTGAATTTTTTTTTTTTTTTTTTCATAACATATGGGACAAACTTTTAAAAATTAAATTGTGAAGCATAAAAATGTAATTGATCCCTTTTAACGTGTATCACCGTTGACAAATGGATAAAAATATAATATGGTGGCAGTATAAGGAAGTAACATGTAAAATTTTATAATACAAAAACAAAGTATGTTTAATAACATGGTAGTAGTTATTTCAATTTTTAGTATTAGATGAATATTATATTGGTTTCATTTGAGGTATAAAATGGGTTAGATTAGGTAAACTGAATCCCATTCGATAAAATAGGACTTGAACATTAAATTTTGAGTTTAAATTACATAGTTTTTTTTTTTTTAATTTGAACTAATCATGTTTTTTATTTAAGTTTAGTTTGCATAAATTCACCAAAAATTTAGAATTTCAATAGGTTTGAATTTTATTTTAGATGTTTGACTTGAATCTAATAATTTTTAGCTCAACCCATTATAGCATGCAAGTAGGGATTGTAAGATCATTTGTTTTATGCTTATATTTTAATTAAGTGAGTGAGAAATTAATAAAGTTAACTAAATTTTATTATTGTTGAAAAATAAATAAGAAATATGTTGTGTTGTATGTTTTTCGAGAAAGATCCCGAAATAGGGTCAAAATAGCCGAAAGCGAGCATATTAAGGTAAGTCTTTCTTAAAAATAGTTGACAAAGTTGAGTTAAACACTAAGAGTCATCGTATAATTGTTGAGAGTGTTTCACAGTCGAGTTGAGTCAACTTGGTGTCACTTACATGATTTTTGGTGTGATATGTTTTTTGATGCAAAACCCCAGCCAATCAAGGTTTCAGAGAAACCCCAGAACCCATAGTTATCATCCTAAAACCCCTCCCATGATGGCTACTGACCAGCCCCCATTGGACAAATTTCCCCAAACCCTCCTAAATTACTAAAATGCCCCCCACCCCTAAACCCTTCCCATACCTAAAACCTATATATAGGGGACCTTAGGGATAAGTTAAGGTTTTAGAAACCAAAACACCCCCTCCTCTCCTCTAATTTTTGTGGTCATCCTTTCCAACCTATGAAGCTCCATTGCTGACCAAGTCTTTTTCTTCCTTCTTCCCAAAAGCTTTTCAATATTTTTGTCTTCAAAAAGTATTAGAAGCTACCCTTGTTGTATTTTCGTGGTTTGCATGATGTCAACCTGTTTTATTACGTTATTAAAATTTCAAGGAATGTATGTATATAATTTGTTTTGGTTATGGTAGCCATTGTTGTTGTTTAGAAGCTGTTCATGAAAATGTTGAATCTTGATGATTTTGCCATGCATGTGAAAGAAGTCATTATCTTTACATCTATAAAGTGTTATGTTGATGTTTTGGACTGAATGGATGGATAGCATGTTGATTTTGGTGAGTTTTGGTTGAGTTTTGTGTTTATGTTCTGCTATTTATAGGTTTTAGCTGAGAGAGAAGCCTTCTCGCTAAGTGAAACCTCTTTTTCTGGGTTTCTGATGAAGGTTTGTTGAGCGAGGGGAGACTCTTGTCAAGCGACCTTCTATTTTTGGGTAAATTTATGGAAAATTTCAATTTTTTGCTTAGTGAGAGCCTTTCTCGTTGAACAAACTCAAGAACACCTTGAAGATGATAAGTTTTTGCTGAATAAGTCCATCACCCGCTAAGAGAAACTATGAACATGATGAGAGAACCCCTTGGGTAAGTTTTTGGAAATCGAGAAACTCACAGATTTATTGAGTGAATCTAAAGGATAACTAGGTGAGCTATTCAAAGCTCTTTGTGGCTCTTCATTGGTGAGCAAAGAAGTATCTTCACTGAGCAAAGTGATAAGACTTAATATCTGTTAAGTTTTAGAGAGGTTTTCACTAAGCGAGCTGTCCCACTCGTTGAGCAAAAAAGGGGAAAATTTTGAGAAGGATCTCTTTATGGCTCCATCAGTTAGGCGAGGGTTTAATCTCGCTAAGCAAGATGAGAAAGGATAAGAAAACTAGGTCCTTATGGCTTAGTCGCTAAGCGAGATACCTTCTTGTTGAACAATTAGAACTAGACCTGAGCTCTTTTATGGCTCTATTCACTAAGCAAGGCTAGGTTCTCACTAAGTGAATGCATGTAGTTGAGTTGTACCTTTCTAAAGGTAAGGAATCATTGAGCGAGCTATCCCTCACTTTGAGAGAATTTCCCTAGCAACGAGAAAACAATGAGTTGTGAAATTTTCTTTAAATGGTTAATGATGCTTAATAGGTTGAGAATTCTATAAAATGGTAGTGATTGGTAGGATGGTTTTAAAAGCTTGAAAGTGAAACCTTAATCTAAGAGAATTGCATAAGATGTGGAAATGTTCCTATCTTGAAAGATAGAACAATGGTTGTAAGGAGTAAAAGGTTTTACCTTGCTCCTAAGGACACGAGTAGTGAATCATTTCTTGTTGAGGCCAGTTTTCAGCTTGTCTTAATGGTGACCATGATGAGATGGTGGATACATGGTGTTAGTATCCACTGTTCAAGAAAGCTAGAAGTGGTATGAGAACCGTAATTGTTTTGATGTGTTGAGTCCCTTGAGAACACTATTGATGAGAAGGCATATAAGTTGTTTGGTTTACCATAATGAAATGGGTCCTTCAACCATTGTTGGTGTGGAGGAGTGAGGCATGATGAGCCTTGGAGATAGATAGACGAGAACACTCCAAATAAGGTTTAGGTAATGCAAACCTGAGACTGTGGTAGGCCATTATCTACATACGTTTATCCTAACAGGTACTCTCCAAACCACAAGATCACATCCTTTTTCCTCAACGCCAAGATATGACTATGTTAAGGAAGTGACAAGGCTGATTGCTCAGTGTATAAATCTCCATGGAGTAGGTGTAGTAATGTCAACTTTATAGTATATACATATGTGTTTTATGATTGGAAGTAATGGTTGGTATATTATTATTTGACGAATATAATTGTTCAAGGGCCGAGTCCCATATCTGATGATTAATGTAGAGGGTCCGACATCACTCAAATGGGAAGGAACATCGATAGTATACAGTTTATACCCCTTAGTAGGTCTTTAAGGTGGGTGCAATAGAATATAAATGGTGGTTAAGAATCATGCATTAGCTAAGATTCAGATTTCCAAGGATAAACTAAGGAAAATATAAACCTAGGCTAATTCATTGATTTTAGCTAACATAAATATGAAGCCTTGCTTTGCAGGTCAAAGGAGGAGCCAGAAGAGGTCAAAATCAATGAGGATTGTCTCGGTCGAACAAAGCCAACTATGCAAGACTGACTTCGTGACCGACCACAAAGCAGAACCGACTCCCATTCGAAATCGGATCCGTCTCAGCTTTAAAAGGTCGATTCTACTAAAAGCAAGATCCAAGCATGTGTGAAATAGATAAACACGTGGGAGTTAGGAAAGTATTTAGGATTGTTATTTCTAGTATTTCTGTTTAGTAAGGAAGTTAAATTTGTTATTTCAGTTATTGTGATTATAGAGTTAGTTAGGATATGCATATAAATAGGAATGTGTGGTTATGTTCATTGGTTAGCAGTGAGAAAAACAAAGCAATACGCACACTTAGCCTTCCACATACATCTTCCATCCTAAAACAACCCAATTCACTTCACACCTCTTTGTTCCACGGTGCTTCAGGAAGTGCCTAATTGATCGAGTAGGTGCAGGACCAAAGTCTGGGTAGTGACCAATTGCTAAGAGGAGACTGTCAGGGTGAGCTGGCACATTGCTTAGTGATTTAACCCCTCAGTACTTGGCCATCGAAGGTGGAATACTGCAACTACCATGGCGATTTTCGTGGGAAGTTGATCCATGCACCATCAAGAACCTTTTTTTTCCTTGTATCATGATTCAGGTTGAATCAATGAATGATTGTAATGTTGTTATTACTATGTTAGATTTCTATAGCGTAATCTGTTCTTGCATATTCACAATTGTGTTTAGTAAGAATTAGAACATGTTAGTCTAGGGGCCGATTGGAACCACTCTAACAACAAAAATAGATAAATTCTAGATAATCTACATCAATCAAGCATGTATTCCCTGCCAAACTTGAAGTAGTGATTGCGTAAGTCATCAGTTAGCAAGGGACGAATGTTCAACGGTCGTCGTAGGTATTGAATTGATTAGAAAGTAGTGATATAATAAGCATTAGGATTAAAATCAGCAGTTGATAACCCAGGGCAATGAGCGGATAAATATGTCATAAGTGTCTTAATAATCTTAAATAATCTTAGCATTTAAGTTTTACATTCTTTAGTTAGATCTTTACATTTCTTGCAAACTTAATATTTTCCAGTGAAACCCCATTTATATCTCTTTTTTAGAAACCACATCACACACATTCATTGACTGATCTTTAGCAGCCTTGAACCTTAGAAATATAGGAACTAAAGTGTCCTTGAGAAGAATGACCTAGGTTGAACTTGTGCTACTTTAGCTTAGGAAAATCTAGTATTTTGATAGGGGAAATAACGACTAATCCTTAGCACTATCAAATTGGCGCCATTGTCGGGGACACATGTTTTATGTTCCTAAGTGTGCCGAGTTTGAGAAAGAACCGAACCTGAGTCTGTAGTATGCATGTTTATAGGTATACTGAATTTTGTTTTCTTTCCTTTTACTAACTGACTGACTTTATTTTGTTCACTAACTGTTGTATTTGTCTTTGAGTCCATTTTCTATGTTTTTTTTAGCTGAGTCTATTATGCTTATAACATGTTATTCTTGTTTTTAGTCACCGTCAGAGTCTTGTTTTCTTGCATACCGAGTCCACTTTGAGGTCAGTATGCATGTGAGTTTTGAGTTCACTTTCTATTTGTAATAATCTGTTATATGTGTCGAGATTGCCTACACTAGATTTTGCATGTACAAGAATTTGTATGTGTAGGGTCAGTATAGACCGAGTCTTTATACATGTTTAGCCGAGTCCATGTCTGTCATATTCAATGCAGTCGGGCATTTTTGAGTTCCCTTTTCCAGCATATTTTTGTTTTTAGTAAATTTTGTATGTATAATATTCTTGTTTGCATTTTTCCTTTCTGTTGATATTACTATGATATCTTGCATGCATTTGTCTGTATGCACAACTACCATTTAGACATTTAAGTGGAATTTCGCATAGTACGTATGACTAGGAATAGGAATTTCAGTAGTTTGCATCCATTTGATCTTGAGATAGAAAAGACTTTGAACAGAATCAGAAAATTTAAAAACATGCATGTAGGACATAGTAGCGATAGTTTCAGCTCTATATCCAAGATTGACCATTTTGAAATTAAGCCTGACTTTGCAGATAATCCATTGTTCGAGATGGAACCAATGGAAAACAATAATAGGACATTGAAGGAGCTGGCAACACCGGATGCGTTGTACTAGTCATGGTGCATCTAGTATCCGTAGCTGGAGCCGGCCCAGTCATATGAATTGAAGTCTGGACTCATACACGTATTACCCAAATTTCACGGTCTTGTAGGTGAGGACCCACACAAACATTTGAAGCAGTTCCATGTGGTCTGCTCTACGATGAGACCGCAGGGGATACTGAAGGATTACATAAAGATGAAGGCGTTTCCATTCTCCCTCGATGGAGTAGTGAAAGACTGGCTATGTTCCTCGAGAAGCAAATGTTCCTCGAGAAGTTCTTCCCAGCATCCAAAACAGTGGTCATTCTCGGAAAGAGATCTACGGAATCTGTCAACATTCAGGGGAAACTTTTCATGAGTATTGGGAGAGGTTTAATAAGTTGTGTGCCACATGTCCGCACCACCACATCAGCGAACAGTTGCTATTGCAGTACTTTTATGAAGGTTTGCTAATGATGGACAGGAACATGATCGATGCGGCAAGTGGGGGAGCCCTGATGGACAAAACCCCAGCCACAGCAAGGTACCTAATCTCGAACATGGCAAGCAACACGCAACAGTTCAGGACCAGAGGAGGAGTCGACACTTCAAAGGTAGTAAGCAAAGTTAGCACGTTTGACAGTCAGAGATTGGAAAACCAGTTGACAGAGCTCACATCTTTAGTGAGGCAACTCACTGTCAGCCAGCATCAATAAGACATGCAACGAGTATGTGGGATCTGCACCTCGGTGGAGCACCTTACTGATATGTGCTCCACTTTGCAGGACTTAGAGACAGAAAGTACAAAATGCGTTGGAGCATTAGGAGGCGGGCATCAATATGGAAGGTAGCCAATATCTGAACCAGTAGTTCGATAATCAGCAATTTCGGAGGCAATAGTATCTATCGAATCCAAATTAGGCACAACATACAGCACCAAGGTTTGGACTAGTCAAGACCATGTTGGGTTCGAATCAAGCCGATTGTCAACTGCAGGGAGCAAGATACCAGACACCACCATTTCGTCAACAACCACATTAGCAAATGCCACCGCGGGAGAATAATCCCGCAATGGAGGACTTGATTTTGCAATTTCAACAAAACATAACTATAACCATACATGACTTAAAAATGCAGGTAGGACAACTGGACAACACTATGAGTCAGATGCAGTTGGCCGATTTCGGAAGTATACCCTCGCAGACGATTCCAAATCCATAAGGGGGAAGAGTCGGCATCGTGCGACTATGAAGCGGTAAAGAGTTATTGCAACTGGATGCACCTCAGCTGAGTCTGGGACCAATCAAAGCTGAGACCAAACCTGGAGCCGCCTCCCGAGTACAAGAATCGGCCAGAAGTATTCCACTGTCATTCCCTAATCGAACAGTCTCAACAAGAAGATTCGAGATCGATGAAGACTTACTCAAATTGTTCAGGAAGGTGGAGATTAATATTCCACTTCTCGATGCCATAAGACAAGTTCCCAAATACGCTAAGTTCCTCAAGGAACTTTGTGTCCATAAAAGGAAGAAGAAGGGAGCCGTCGAGATAGGGGGAGTCGTGTCAGCATTAGTCAAGCATGAAAATACCAATGTTCAACGGATCTTACCAAAGAAGTGTCAAGATCCAAGCATCTTCGCGTTTCCATGCACCACCGACAGTTGTACATTCACCAATGCAATGCTGGACCTCGAAGCATCCATCGACGTCATGCCAACGTCAATATACAGGTCACTCAACTTAAGGAACTTAGATCCAATAAGGATGGTGGTTCAACTTGCCAATAGAAGGGTTGTGCAACCCCTAGGTGTTCTCAAAGACATCCTCGTCCAAGTCAACGAGTTAATCTTCCCAGCAGATTTCTATGTGCTGGAGATGGAGGACGAACTGTCCGGGGAAGGATCCGCTCTAATTTTGGGTCGTCCCTTTTTTATGACGGCAAGGACAAAGATTGACGTTCATGTTGGGACCCTCTCAATGGAGTTTGGGGATACTTTTGTGAAGTTTAACATTTTTAAAGCACTAAAGCATCCTGCTGAAGATCATTCCATCTTCAGCATTGATGCCATTGATGGGCTCGTCGAAGGCTATTTTCGAATAGGCATTGGTTGTGCTAGCTTAGTTAATTTTGTTGATACTCTTGATGTAATCAATAAATTCTGTATTGAGGCGGCAGAAGCCGATTCTGAAATGCTATCTCACATATTTCCTTTTTTGTATTCTAAGGACTTTATTTCTGATATAATTCATTGTAGGATTGACAAAGTCCCGGGAAAATCCCATTATGCTAAGTTTCCAATTGCCGACACTAGCAAGCTGGGAGTAACGGGAGTAGCAACTTTAATAATATCAAGTTTGATTCTAGGATCAAGTGTCGAAAGGTTAACCGAGCCGAGTCCGACTCCAAAAGGGAGAGAAAAGTCGAGACCAACTCCAACATGCAGGAGCTAGCCAAGACCAACTCCAACATGCAAGAGCAAGTCGAGACCAACTCTAACAACCTGGAGGAAGTCGAGACCGTTTCCAACAGCCAACCAGAAACCAGATCCAACTCGAATAAATAGGAGTCCCAACAAGCAGAGGCCAAGTCCGACTCTAGACATCTGAGTCTGCTTTCGAACAGAGTCGGCCAACCGACTCCATCAACTCAAGAGAAATATGTTTCACCTCAACCCCAAACAACTGAGTTAAAGTCGTTGCCTGAGCATCTCAAGTACACTTACCTAGGGGATAACTAACAATTTTCGATGATCATAGCTAATAATCTCAGTAGAGAACAAGAAGAGAAGTTGCTAGAAGTACTCAGGAGGCATAAGAAAGCAATCGGCTAGACACTCGTTGACCTCACAAGGATCAACCCCTCCATTTGTATGAACAAAATCCTATTGGAGGAGGATGCCCAACCGGTTAGACAATAGCAGCGAAGATTGAATTCGACTCTACTGGACGTCGTCAAAAAGGAAGTTACAAAGTTGCTTGCAGCTGGGATCATTTATCCCATTTCGGATAGCCAATGGGTAAGTCTGGTTCATGTGGTGCCTAAAAAGTCTGGGATGACGGTCACCAAGAACCGACAAGATGAGATGGTTCCGGCCAGGATTCAGAACAACTGGCGAGTGTGCATTGACTATTGGAAGTTGAATCAAGCAACTCACAAGGACTACTTTCCACTGTTGTTTGTCGACCAAGTGTTAGAAAAATTAATAGGTAAATCCCATTTTTTCTTTTTGGATGGTTTTTCAGGTTATATGCAGATTCACATAGCACCCGTGGATCAATACAAGACCACCTTCACGTGTTCGTTCGGAACATTTGCATATACAAGGATGTCGTTCGAACTCTACAACGCTCCTAGAACTTTCCAAAGATGCATGATCAGCATCTTCTTGAACCTCTTGGAGGATTGCATGGAGGTTTCCATGGATGACTTCACAGTCTATGCCGAATCATTTGAAGCCTGCTTGAACAACCTTTCAAAGGTATTATGTAGGTGCATAGACAATAACTTGGTACTAAACTTTGAAAAGTGCCACTTTATAGTTACTGAAGGTATCATTCTAGGACACCTTGTCTCAGCTAGAGGTATCGAGGTCGATAAGGCTAAAATAAATGTTATTTCTTCTCTGCCTAACCTTGCCTCTATGCAGGAGGTTCATTCGTTTCTTAGTCATGCAAGTTTTTACAAGCGATTCATCAAAGATTTCAACAAGATTGCCATGCCACTATCCAAGTTGCTATAAAAGGACGCCGACTTCGTCTTTGACCAGCCTTGTGTGGACGCATTTCAGGAGCTGAAGAGGAGACTTACATCTACACCCATCCTCCAAGCACCAAATTGGGAGCTGCCATTCGAGTTCATGTACGACGCCTCCAACTCCACGCTAGGAGCAATCCTAGGCCAATGAGTAGGCAAGTAGTTGCACGTAATTGCTTACGCATCTCGAATGATGGATGCAGCCCAAGTCAACTACATAACCAATGAAAAGGAGCTTTTGGCAATAGTATTTGCCCTAGACAAGTTTAGGTCATACATACTTCTCTCCAAAATTGTAGTTTTTTTTATCATGCAGCGCTGAAGTACCTCTTGAAGAAGCTGGATGCGAAGCTGAGACTGATCCGGTGGATGCTGCTTCTTCAAGAGTTCGACGTGGAGATCAGGGACAAGAAAGGTGTGGAGAATGTTGTAGTGGACCACTTGAGCCGGTTAGAGAGAGAAGTCGAGCCGATACCAATCCGAGACAAGTTCCCGGACAAGTAGATTTTGCAGATGACTCATGCATCACCATGGTATGCAGATATCTGCAACTACCTTGTCGCCTCCACGTACCCTGTAGGAGCGTCCAAGGCCGTCAAAGAAAGACTGAAAAGCGATGCCAAATACTACATTTGGGATGATCCTTACTTATGGAGGCTATGCAATGATCAAGTCACGCATAGGTGCATTTCGGAATTCGAGATTCAGTCGACCCTCCACTTCTATCACTCAACAATTGAAGGGAGGCCATTATGGTTCAATGCTGACAGCCCGAAAAGTCATTGACTGTGGGATATACTAGCCCACCATACACCGAGACGCACACAAGTTTGTCTCCACCTACGAGTAGTGCTAGAGAACCAAAGTAGCCTTAAGCTGGAAGAATGAAATGCCCCAGCATCCTATATTGTTTGGCGAAATTTTCGACATATAAGGTATTGACTTCATAGGGCCATTCCCTGTCTCCTATGGAAACTCTTACATTTTATTAGCCGTTGATTATGTTTCAAGATGGGTGGAGGCTAGGGCCACCAAAACTAACAATGCTAAAACTGTTGTGAATTTTATGAAATCTAACATCTTTTGTAGGTTTTGTGTGCCGAAGGCACTGATCAGTGACCAAGGAAGTCACTTCTACAACCACGCCATGGCCATGCTTCTTGAAAAATATGGGGTTGTACATCGAGTCGCTACCGCTTATCATCTTGAAACCAACGGCCAAGTTGAAGTCTTTAATAGGGAAATTAAAAGGTTACTATAGAAGATGGCGAATCCAAGCCGGAACGACTGGAGCCGCCTCTTAGATGATGCTCTGTGGGCGCATAGAATACTGGATTGTCTTTGGTAGAGCTTGCCACTTACTGGTCGAGATTGAGCATCAAGCTTACTATGCGATCAAGAAGTGCAATATGAGTTATGACCAAGCCAGCCAAGAGCGAAAACTGTAGTTGCGGGAGTTGGAGGAGTTATGCTTGGAAGCTTACGAGAACTCCCAGATCTATAAGAAAAAGGTAAAACATTTCCATGATAGTAGAATCTTAAGGAAGGAGTTCAATGTCGGCCAAAAGATACTTATGTTCAATTCCAGGTTAAAACTCATTGCTGGTAAGCTCCGTTCCAAGTGGGACGAGCCATTTGTTATAACTAATGTTTTTCCTTATGGCACACTAGAAGTAAGAGATGAGGCAAACAATAACAAATTCAAGGTCAATGGGCACCAACTAAAACCCGACCATGGGCGAGGTGGAAATCATCACATTGATAGAGCCAGTCATTCTTGAGGACCCACCAGAAGAAGTCCCCAAGTCCTCAAGTGCATAGCTGCATTGAGGACAATGCAGAAATTAAGGGGGGCAGTGCTTGGTAATTAAATTCTATCTTGCTATTTAAGTTTTTCATATGTAATGTTGTTTCTTGTTTCGTTTTATTTTTTTTTTGCCATGCATTGACTCTAAGTTTTTCAATCGAGTCTAAGCCGACTCCAGTCTCATGCCGAGACCAAGTCTATGTCGACTCCATCTCGGTCTGTTGTTTGATTTTGAGTATGTCGTAGGCCGGGTCTATGCCGACTCGGCTATGTGTCACTTTGTTCATTTTTCGTTCTTTTTGTTTTTGTTACATGTTTTCTATTTTTGGCATGTCTAAATGTGAGAAAAAGTTTCCTTGGAAACTTAGATGAATTTCTCAGGCAAGATAAAGCATGAATAGGCAATACGTAGTCTTAGGTAAAAGAATTGTTCAATTGGACATGGAAAGAGAACCTTTGCATCCTTAGATAGTAAGTGATTGAAAATTTTTTCTGAGTCAAAACCGAAAGTGATAGAAAATATAGTGAGGTTTTTGAGCCGAAGTATATACAAATGGCATCATCTTGTCATTTCCTTCTTTTCTTATGTATGAATTTGCATCTATGTTGTTAAATTACTCTAGGTTTTGCCTTGACTCTGTATATATTATCTAACTTACATGCAATGATGAGATGATCTAAGCCGTCTTTCTTATCTAAACCACTGGCCAAATAAAACCCACCTTACAACATACATCCCTTGTTAACCCTGTTGAGCCTGTAACCTTCTTATTGGATTAATAGCTCATTATAAGTCAATAGCCAAAGAAACCCATGATTCACTCTTACCTTGGGGGGGGTCAAAGGAGCATTGGAATTGTTTTGGGAGTAAGGTCTACAATAAGTGTGGAGGAGGGCCACTAAGGGATTACCTTGGGGGGGTGGTCAAAGGAGCATTGGAATTGTTTTGGGAGTAAGGTCTACAATAAGTGTGGAGGAGGGCCACTAAGGGATCTGCAGGCAAGAGGAAAGGTACGAAAAACAAAAGTATCAAAGTGAGGTCATAGCCAGAAGAAAGAAAGGAATGGGTTGTGAAAAATAAAAGAAAACAAGGGTGGAAAAAGAAAAATGGTGGACGAAAAAGAGGCAGCATCAAAAGTAAAAGGGTTCCAAAAGTAAAAGCCCAAAAATTCCGTAGTAGTTCAAAAGAAAAGGAGATCCAAAAAGTGAGAAGACAAAGAAAAAAATGAATAAAGGCTAAAAAGTAAAGAGCCGAATGGGTATCATAAAGTAAAGACTTGTAGTATCTTGGAGTCAATTCTCCATACTTATAAGGCTTACTACCTATTGCTCCTTTATTCCCTTTAGGTTCTTTGAAAACTCACTTACATCCTTTATATCCCACCTTTACCCTAACCACGTTACAACCCCAACTGAAAGTCCTAATGATCATCAAAGCATGCATGTTTAATCGGTAAAAATAGAGAGGCTAGTCAAAGTCTAGAAGTGCTGGTAGCATAGGATGTTGAGTGAAAACACAAGCCTAGACACTTGAGGGAAAGAGAGAATATCCGATGAGAATTCTGTTAGTATTCGGTGGAGGCTTGGAAAAATTTTGATGTTACTTATTTAAATTGGATGTAGAGAATAGATTTTTCATAGCTGGTTGGAGGTCTGGAACTAAGATAAATGTATGCTTAATTATTTTATCTCTTAAAAAATTCATTTAAATTTCACGGTTAGCTCTCGTAATCTATTAGTTGTTTGTTGGTTGTTTTGTTTGTTTGTTGTTTCAAACTTTCCTAACTGAAACTTTGATTTTTCCCAGGAGTGAAAAAGTAAGTGTGGGGGTATGATAGTACACAGTTTATACCCCTTAATAGGTCTTTGGTGGGTGTAATAGAATATAAATGGTGGTTAAGAATCATGCATTAACTAAGATTTAGATTTCCAAGGATAAATTAAGGAAAATACAAACCTAGGCTAATTCATTTTTTAGCTAACAGAAATATGAAGTCTTGTTTTGCAGGTCAAAGGAGGAGCCCGAAGAGGTCAAAGTCAACAAGGAGTGTCTCGGCCAGACAAAGCCGACTCTACAAGACCGACTCTGTGGCACAAAGCAGAACCGACTCCCATCCGGAACCGGATCAATCCCAGCTCCAAAAGGCTGATTCTGCTAAAAGCGAGATCCAAGCATATATGAAATAGATAAACAAGTGGGAGTTAGGAAAGTAGTTAGGATTGTTATTTCTAGTATTTCTGTATAGTAAGGAAGTTAAATTTGTTATTTCAGTTATTCCAGTTATAGAGTTAGTTAGGATATGCATATAAATAGGAATGTGTGGTTATGTTCATTGGCTAGTGTCACAACCTACTTTGTGATAGAGGTGGAGGCTATTCTATCTTCTGATAAGGAGACTTTGAAGACTGCGGAAGCCAAGACTGCGACCGCAGAGTCTGAGGCGGGCAAGTTGAAAGATGAGAATGCAAAGCTTGTCGAAAGGGTGGCTTGCTTGGAGGGGGCCATTGTAGAACAACATGAGGATGGGTTCACTAAAACCCTTAGGCAAATAGCTCTACTGGCCCTCCATTTTGACCTAAGTCCTTACGATATGACCAAGGAGGTCCGAGATGGGAAACTTATTTCCCTCCTGGATTCTCCTTAAAAATAGGCTTATTATGTATTCCTAACTTTATTAATGAAATGGTTTTTTCACCATCTTTCTTGTGTGTTTTTTTTGTTTTATGGAATTTTCTATTAAAAAAAAAACAAAGGGAATGGAGGCCGCTTTGTGTGTTGGCTTAATGGAAATGGAGAAATTAATCCAGATTTGGGATTTGGGCATGACGGCTTAATGGAAATAATACTAAGGAAAATGATGGCTTAGTTGTGAACAAAATGGGGATGGCCTTAACCTAAACTCGGTTCTTGGGCATGATGGGGAATAGCTTCAAACTAAACTTGGTTCTTGGGCATAATGGGAATGGCCTTAACCTAGACTCGGTTCTTGGGCATGTTGGCTTAAATACTAAGGGTAATAATGACTTAATGGAAATGATGCCGAGGGAAACAATGGCTTTTAGTTTCGGCTATCCATCCGAAGATTGGGTAGCCAAGATAACTTGGGTTATGGACGGGTTAGGGATCTAAATTGTCTGTTTCGGCTATTTAACCAGCTTGGAAGTTCTTAAAGGGGGGTAGCGAGCAAGTCGGCCTTTCGGGATCCGAGAGTTAGTCAAGGGGAGACACTCTCGGCCTTCCGACGCCCAGATACCACTCGGTTTCCCAAGAGCCGAGGGCTACTCGGTCCTCCGATATCCGGGTGTCATTCGGCTCTGAGGTAAAGTCGGTTTGACGGATGTCTGGGATCTTAAGGCGAGTCATCCTCCAGATTTGGGTTAATCAATGTGACTCTATGGGTATGCATAGTTTGGACAAGGGAATGCTGAATTGAGGGATTGCTAACTTAAGCATGGATGTGTGAGTAGGTTGATTGGATAAGGGGGTACGTGTGACTCTTTTTTTCTTTTTCTTTTGCCGCTTTTGCTTTGTCCTATAAACGTCTACGCCAGGAGCTGGTTCGTTGAGACAAATCGCCGCAGGCCACGCGCTAGGCTGAGATGCTAACCACTTGACCCTGTTTTAAAAGCTGTCGTTTCCTGGCGCTTTTTGGAAACGTATTTTATTCGTCTAGCCCTAAATTTTAGCATGTGATAAGATGTAAAGAAACTAAGGGAGTAAGGGGGGATAAGATACGGAGCAAATGAAAAATGTTTTATTGCTTCGCTAATGATTACAAATTAGGAGGACCTCTTGATTCTAATGTTAGAGGCTTAATGATGGATAACCATTCGATTCTCATGTGCGTTTCCCCTGACCTTCCCTTTGCCATGCGAGGGTTTCCGCCCTTCCGCCATTTATCCTGGAGACATTTCACGGATAGAACATTCTAACCGAGTCCGCATTGACGGGGTATTTTAAATCTTGACCCTCGACATTGGTTAAGATCAAGGCTCCTTCGGAGAAGGCTTGTTTTACCACGTACGGTCCCTCGTAGTTGGGTTCCCATTTGCCCCTCGGATCTTTGAGGTTAGGTAGGACTCGCTTTAGCACCATGTCTCCCTTTTTGAAAACGCGGGGTCTTACCTTCTTGTCGAATGCCTTCTTAACTCGCCTTTGGTAAAGCTGGCCATGGCACAAGGCGGTGAGTCGTTTTTCTTCAATGAGGTTCAGCTGGTCTAGCCGTTGTTGGACCCATTCAGCCTCGTCAAACTCTACTTCCGCCAGTAACTCTCGGGAGGGTATTTCCACCTCTATCGAAAGGACCGCTTCTGTACCATATACCAAGGAATACGGGGTTACTCCAGTGGATGTCCGCACTGACGTACAGTATCCATGTAGCGCGTACGGTAGGATCTCATGCCAATCTTTGTACGTGACCACCATCTTTTGTATTATCTTTTTTAAGTTCTTGTTAGCCGCCTCCACTGCCCCATTCATCTTAGGACGATAAGGTGTGGAGTTGTGGTGGGAAATTTGGAACTGCTCATAGAGTTCGGTCATCATCTTATTGTTTAGATTGGTGCCGTTATCTGTGATTATGTGAGCTGGGAGACCGTATCGGCATATGATATCCTTTTTAATAAACCGTACCACCGTGCTACATGTGACAGAGGGGTAAGAGGCCGCTTCTGCCCATTTGGTAAAATAATCAATGGCTACCAGGATGAATCTGTGCCCATTGGATGCCTTGGGTTCGATGGGTCCGATCACATCGATGCCCCACATGGAGAATGGCCATGGTGCATTGAGATTGTGTAGTGCGGACGGGGCAACGTTGAGGTGGTTGGCGTAGATTTGGCATTTTGCACATTTTTGGACATGCTGGTAACAGTCTGATTCCATTTGAGTCCAGTAATACCCTGCCCGAAGGATTTTACGAGCCAGGGCGTGCTCGTTTACATGAGTGCCAAAGATCCCCTCATGTACCTCTTCCATGATCTGCTCAGCCTCTTGACCATCTACGCATCGGAGGAGTGTCATATCCGTGTTTCTCTTGTATAGTATGGTCCCGCTTAGTAGGAAGCCGGAGGGCAAGCGCCTTAGTGTTCTTTTTCTATTTTCAGAGGCTTCATTTGGGTAATGCCCCTTCTCGAGGTATCTTTTTATATCGAAGTACCACGGCTCCGCATTTGGTTCTATTGTTCCGCGAGTGAGACAATAACAGTAAGCCGTCTGCGATTGCTGTCAGACTTGGATTGTCATTTCTTGTCCCTCATTCACATGTACCATTGCGGACAAGGTGGCGAGTGCGTCTGCCGTTTGATTTTCCTCGCGGGGAACGTGGCAAAACGTGATTGTGTCAAATGTTGTCATTATTTCCCTCACGTGGTCGGGGTATGGGATTAACTTAGCGTCCCTCGTTTCCCATTCTCCGCGGAGCTGATAAATAACCAAGGTCGAGTCTCCGAATACCCTGAGTCTTTTTACTTGGTATTCTAGGGCCATCAAGAGGCCAATGGTGTAGGCCTCGTACTCAGCCATATTATTGGTACAATCGAACCCCAACTTGGTGGCAAAAGGGAAGCATTGGTCACTAGGTGAGATCAGGACTATTCCGACCCCGTTTCCTACTATATTGGAGGCTCCATCAAACCAAATTATTCATTCATCATCGCGTTGGGCTTTATCCGCGGCGGCTACCATGATATGCTCGTCTGGGAATTCGTAGCCTAGTGGCTACGGGTCTGTCAAAGGGTGATAGGCGAGCTGTTCAGCCAGGGCGCTTCCCTTAATGGCCTTTTGGCTTACATAAATAATATCGTATTCGGATAAAGCCATTTGCCAACGTGTTATTCGTCTTGTAAGGGTGGGCTTTTTGAAGATGTACTTGACAAGGTCATTCTTGGCTACTAGCCAAGTAGTGTGGGACAACATGTATGGCCTGAGTCTTTTGGCGGCCCAGACAAGAGCGCAACAAGTCCATTCCAGTATCGAATACCTTTTCTCACAATCGATAAATTTTTTACTGAGGTAGTAGATGGTCTGTTCCTTTTTCCCTGTAGTATCTTGCTGCCCTAGCATGCAGCCCATAGATTCTTCCAACACTGTCAAGTAAAGTATCAACGGTCGCCTGGCGTTGCCGATACGAGGACCGAGGGATTTTCCAAGTACCGCTTGATCTTGTCAAAAGCCTCATGGCATTCTGTGTCCCATTCCATCTTTTGTTTCTTCCGTAAGAGCTTGAAGATGGGGTTGCAAGTGGTCGTCAACTGGGAGATGAATCGGGCTCTGAAGTTGATTCGGCCCAAGAATCCCCCGACCTCTGATTCTGACTTGGGGATTGGCATTTCCCTGATGGCCTTGACCTTGTCCAGGTCTACCTCGATACCGTTTTTGTTGACTACGAAGCCGAGCAGCTTGCCTATCTTTACCCCGAAAGTGCACTTAGCGAGGTTTAGCCTTAGCTTATACTTGCGGAGCCTCGAGAAGAGTTTTCGCAAGTCTGCTATGTGTTGCTCCAGTGTTTTTTTGACTTTGCAATCATATCATCCACGTACACCTCGATTTCCTTGTGCATCATGTTGTGAAACAAGGTTACCATGGCTCGTTGATATGTTGCCCCTACGTTCTTAAGCCCGAATGGCATTACTTTGTAGCAGAAGGTTCTTCATAAAGTAATGAATGTCGTCTTTTTTTGGTCCTCGGGGAGCATCATGATTTGGTTGTAGCCCGAGAATCCATCCATGAAAGAAAAGAATGCATGTTGCGCGGTGTTGTCTACAAGCACGTCGATGTGAGGTAGCGGGAAATTGTCTTTAGGGCTAGCTCTATTCAAGTCCTTATAGTCCACGCACATTCGTACCTTCCCGTCTTTCTTGGGAACTGACACTATGTTTGCCACCCATTGTGGGTAATTAGCTACCGCCAAGAACCCTGCGTTCCACTGCTCTTCTACCTCCTCTTTGATCTTAAGGGCCACCTCGGGCCTCATTCTTTGTAACTGTTGCCTGATCGGGGTGGACCCTGGGAGCAGGGGTAATTTATGCTCCACGATTTTTTGATCTAGGCCAGGCATATCCTGATACGACCAGGCAAAAATGTCCGTGTATTCTTTAGGAGTTCAATGAGCTTTGCTCTTAAGTCGGGGGGAATCTGCTTGCCTATCCGGATTTCTCTCCCCTCCATTCCGAGGTTAACGCTCTCAAGGTCTTTTATAGGGGCCTCGAACTTCGGCCTTTCTTTGTCTATCCACTGTTCTATGTCAGCTAGGGCTTCGGCTTTGGTGCTTCTGCCCTCGCCTAGCTCGCGGGGTTGGTCAGGTTCCTCGTTCTCGAGAGTTTGGTTATCAATTAGGCTTATTGGGTTATTTTTACTGGTTTATTATAGAAGACCCATTTTAGTGCGTGACAGAAGAAAAACAAGAACAAATGGAGCAACATCGAGTGGAAAAAAGGAAAAGAAAATGCATGCTAAAACTTTATTAATTGTTGAGTCATTATGGCGGTTTACCAGATCGAATTACATTTCCAAAAAGTCCTGGTCCGGTAACATCTCAACTGCCCAATTGGTTAGCTCTTCCTGCGTAGCGTATACCCATTCTGCCTGGCCCATAGCCTCGCCTCCTATTGCCGCCATGCCTCCTCGTACAAACAATTGCCCCCGAACGACCTCCTCTTTAAAGAGGGTTGTGTTCTCCCCTAAGTCATTTCCTCGGTAGCCGAGTCCAAATCGACCTAGGTTTTCTTGTACTGAGATTGGGGCTGGTATGCCCCCCAGGTGGGGGCCCAATCCCTTGCCTGGCTGATATCCTTCCTTGATCATAACCTGAAGCGCTATATTTCTCGGGGGAATAGGTATAATGCTTTTTGACTCCCCTCCAGCGGTGCTTTCTACCTCCAGCGACTGGAAGGAGGCCTCTAGTGCCTCCTCATCCCTTTCAATATACTCTTTGGGCGCAGGGGTGGTGATAACCAACTCCTTTTCACCCATGATGCTAATTATCTGGTGATTGTTGATGAATTTCACTTGTTGGTGCAGGGAAGAAGGTACGGCTCCCGCAGTGTGTATCCAGGGTCGTCCGAGGAGGCAGCTATAGGCCGACCGTATATCCATGACCTGGAAATTGATATTGAACAAGGCTGGACCAATGAGGATGGGTAATGTGATTTCCCCCATGACTTCCCTTTTGGAACCATCGAATGCTTGCACCACTACCGAGCTAGCTCCCAGCGGAGCGTCTATGAGGGTCAGCTTATCCAATGTTGCTTTAGGAAGGACATTCAACGACGATCTGTTGTCGATCAGGACCCGGGCAATCATGTAGCCACCGCACCTTACCGAGATATGGAGCGGTTAATTATGACTTTTTCCTTCGACTGGTATTTCGTCGTCAGAGAAGGTCAAATGGCCTTTGCTAATGATGTTGTTGACCAGGCTACCGAATCTTTCCATAGTTATGTCCTGGGCTACATGAGCTTCCTTTAATATTTTTAGGAGAAGATTCTGATGAGTCTCGAAGTTGAGGAGTAGAGACAAAAGTGAAATTGTGCCCCGGGTTTTATTCATTTGATCGAGGAGCTGGTACTCACTGTGCCGGATGATTTTCGAGAATTCCTCAGCCTCTTTTTCTGGCGCCGGAACCTGGGTATTTGCCGTCGGCATGCTCTTTGCGGTGGGGCGTGGGTCTCTTTACCTCGTAGAATTTTTGGAGTGTAAATGCGTCCACTTCTGGGTAATGCCCCGCTTTCGACAATGATGGTGATTTCCTTAGCGGGCTCTTTCTCTTCGGGCGTTTCCGGTGCCGTCAGATCATACCGCCATGGTATCGCGTGGTTGTCACAGTAAGCTGGTTGGGCAGGGACGTCGATGGTGAGAGGGATCCATGGCGCCCGTACTGGGTCGTAGTATATGGTGAGCGGTTTCTAAAATGGGGTCTTAGCCTGCTCAATTACTACGACCTGAAGAATCTCTTGCCCCTAGGCTCCTTGTCCTGTGGGCTCATGGTTTAGGGGGTTGACAGATGCCCCCCCATGAGGAGGAAGAGGGTTTGTGCTTACACTCGGCCCGACTTCTTTGAAATTGAGCCATCCTCCTTCTATGAGGTCCTGCACTTTATGTTTCAAGGCCCAGCAGTTTTCCGTGGGAGTGGCCCGCAGCCCCGCGTGGTAGTTGCATTTGGCATTGGGGTCGTAACTCCGGGGATACGGGGGCTCCATGGGCTTTGCCGGGACTGTTGTGATCATGTGTTTTTGCAACAATTGGGGGAAGAAGGCTGTGTAAGTCATTGGTATGGGCGTAAAGACCCTCCTTAGCCGAGCTGGCCTAGTATTCTGGACGTTGAGTAGACTCGCCGCTTCCACCTTGCTTGGATTTGGAGGGTTAGTCGAAACTATCATTCCGGGAGGGCTAAGCGTGATTGGAGGGGAGCTTGAACTTCCTCCAGAATTGTAAGATTTGGAGGAATCGATGATAACTGCATTGGTCTCCCCTTTCCTCCTTTTGGGTACGAGCTTTCTTCCAGAGCTAGCGAGGTTGTTGGCGATCCTCCCGCGTTTTAGGTCGGACTCGATTCTTTCTCCCACCGTTACCAAGTCCGCGAAGTTCGATGCTACACTTCCTACTGCCTTGTCGTAGAAGGGGGATGGAAGCGTCTCTATAAACATGGAGACCATTTCCTTCTCAATCAGTGGGGGCTTGACTTGGGCTGCCAATTCGCGCCACCACTGGGCGTAGTCTTTGAGCCCCTCTGATTCCGCTTTTGACAAGTTCTGGAGTCGGGAGCGGGCCGGGGCCATATCTTCATTATATTTGTACTGGCGAACAAATGCCTCAACCAAGTCTCTCCAGGTCCTTACTTGTCCCTTCTCCAAATTAACGTACCAATTTAGGGCGGCTTCAATGAGGCTATCTTGGAAACAATGTACCAAGATTTTGTCCTGCTGAGTGTAGGCAGCCATCTTCCGGCAGTACATAGCGAGATGTACCCGAGGGCAAGAACTGCCTTTGTACTTTTCGAATTTGGGGGTCTTGAAGTTTACTGGGAGGGCCACGTCAGACATTAAGCAAAGGTCAGTGGCATCTAGGCCATGACCCCCTGTACCTTCGATGACCCGTACTCGTTGTTCCAGGGAACTAATCTTTTCATCCTGTGCGGGGAGGGCCTCCTGAGTCCTGAAGGTGGCCCTCGTTTGTGCAAAGTGACCAACGGGGTAGGAGTAGTGAGGCAAGTTTACCGTTGTTTGCGTCGCCTGGGGCACCAGACGGCTTGCTTCTACCGGTTCAGGTTCTTCGACCACCTGTGCTTCAGCGGGGGTATTCCAGCCTAGAGGCATCCCGTATTGCGGGGAAAAATCCAAGGGGATACACCGGAGTTCCTTGGGTCGCAGCGTTAGAGGCTACCCCCGAAGTGGTAGCGGGAGCAGAAAGGGTGGTGTTTCGGGTGAGGAGTTCGAACATCATATTGATTTGTTCTCTCATTTCCCCCATGTGTTCCCTCATCTGGCCGACCTCAGCTCTTGTCTGCATGCTCTGCTGCTCTAGTTCGTCTATTGCTTGTTCCATGTGTCTGGTTCGGGCTTGGGTATGGTATTGGTGGCTGGGGGCGCTCGTTTTCCTTTTCCTAGAGTTGTGTTAAACGTTATATTCATTTTAATTTAGACGTAACGGACAATGCAAAAAAAAGGGATGACGCTCGCCTATCCTATGGTGTTCTCAGGCAAGCATACAAACATGACATTCAAATATTGCAACATATGCACCAATTAACGAACATAAATGGAAACACACGATGCAAACTAAAACGCATGCACTCATTGGCAACACAAGCGGTAACTTTCCCTATGCAACTATCCTAGTAGGGCTCAACTCTCTAAAGGAGCTCCCCAGTGGAGTTGCCATCTGTCACAACCTACTTTGTGATGGAGGTGTATCTGGTTTGAGATGGGCCGAGATAGTCTCGCCCTCAGAGTGGCCGAGGTGGCTTCGGCCGTCCAGAGTCGCCACCGACATTTTTTCTGCGAACGTCAGAAACCTAAGGGGGAAGGCTGGTCCTGGGAATTAGAGTTGTGGGTTCGGGAGTCGGTTACCACACCGGAACGTAAGGTGCCCCCAATATGTCTATCACTTGATAGTTACCCTAGGTTAGTTGCAAGGGAATAGGGGAGGCGCTTGTTTCTGAGTCAGGTAAGGTGTTTTCGGGTTTTGGTTTCTATGAGAGGGAGGAAGTTCAGGTAAGGCGTCCTAGTGTTTTAGGGTTTTGAGGTTTGCGACTTGATAGGAGTGTGCCTCCTGTGCCTACGTACCTCGGCTTCAGAGGAATCAAAGTCAACATAGTTCTGGGGATTGGTGAGCTAGATGGGAGCCGGATCGGCTATGAGCTAATTTTGATCTCTCTACGGCCGAGATCGACTCGGCCTCGAGGAGGGAAGGTTTGTGTCATGGCTTTTACCTAGCGGCATGGTTTACAGATTTGGGTATTGGCAATCTGGGTTTCAAGAACACCCTATACTAAGCGTGCAGTATGTTAACCTTGGGGTAAAGAAACCAACCTGGAATTTGAAGTGGGAGCACTTTCCTTTCTCGTGGACCAGTACCTCTGCTTGCCTTTCAGTCTAGACTTGGAGTCCCTACTTCTTCTGTTCCTTGCAATCGTCAGCTTTCCGTTCTTCTATTCCGTTGATTCTTTCTCCAAATTTTCATGCCCCTAACCCTTCGCATTTGAGGCTTATATAGGGTTTTCCAACTGCCAAGGAGTAACCTCCTTTAGCCACGTGTAGTGGTGGTGGTTGGACTGGAAACCGAGTCCGCCTATCCACAACCCCAGCTTCCGCGTGGGAGTTAAGATTCACCTTGATATTCGGACGACTCGGTCCTCGTTCTTCGTAGTGGCTGGAATGGACTCGATTTCGAGACTCTTCTGGTCTCGATCTCGGATTTGACTGGGTCTTGGGACGACTCCTTGGTGGTCTCGGCCTAGTCTTGTGGCTTGGGGTTGACCCAGTCTTGGGGCCACTCTTTTAGGGGTTTCGGCCCAGTCTGGAGGGTTGGTCCTGGCAGATTTGGGCCGGACGGTTTTGGGGTGCAATAGTTAGCATCGAGAAAAACAAAGCAATACACACACTTAGCCTTCCACATACACCTTCCATTCCAAAACAACCCAGTTCAGTTTACACCTCTTTGTTCCATGCTGCTTCAGGAAGTGCCTAGTCGATTGAGTAGGTGCAGGACTAAAGTTTGGGTAGTGGTCGATTGCTAATGTCAAGGCGCGCTGGCATACTACTTAGTGATTTAACCCCTCAGTACTTGACCATTGGAGGTGGAACACTACAACTACCATGGACATTGTCGTGGGAAGTTGATCCATTCACCATAAAGAACCTTGTTTTTCCTTGTATCACGATCCAGATTGAATCAATGAATGTTTGTAATGTTGTTGTTACTATATTAGATTTCTATAGCATAACCTGTTCTTGTATCTTCACGATTATGTTCAGTAAGAATTAGAGCACGTTAGTCTAGGGGCCAATTGGAACCACTCTAACAACACAATAGATAAATTCTAGATAATCTACATCAATCAAGCGCGTATTCCATGCCAAACTCGAAACAGCAATTACGTAAGTCATCAATTAGCAAGGGACGAATGTTCGGTGATCGTCATAGGTATTGGACTGATGAGAAATCAGTGGCATAATAAGCATTAGGATTAAAATCAGCAGTTGATAACTTAGGGCAGTGAGCGGATAAATATGTCATAAGTGTCTTAATAATCTTAAATAATCTTATCATTTAAGTTTTACATTCTTTAGTTAGATCTTTACATTTCTTGCAAACTTAATATTTTTCTCTAAAACCCCATTTATATCTCTTTGTTAGAAACCACATCACACACATTCAGTGAGTGATCTTTAATAACCTTGAACCTTAGAAATATAGGAACTAAAGTGTCCTTGAGAAGAATGACCTAGGTTGAACCTATACTACTTTAGCTTAGGAAAATCTAGTATTTTGATAGGGGAAATGATGACTAATCCTTAGCACTATCAAACATCTCCAAGTGGGTGTAAAAGATGATCGTTAACCTCACGATCTCAGTTGGTGCAAACTCCACCATTACCTCCTTGTGGTACCACACTCATTCAATGTCATGCTAAATCCTCCATGCTCTTCTAGGTCTTACCTGAACATCCCTAAATGTGATGTAGAAGGGTCCAGCATACACCGTCACTACTGGTGCGCTTTAGCGCCTCGAGCCCCGTGGAAGCTTGGGCATCTAATCCCACAAACACGCAGTTTGAATCATTGCAATCATACACATACAACAAGCAACGTAAGGGTTAGCTACTGTTGGAACAACGTTACACAAGGAAAGCAACATTGTTTTCGGAATTAATTAATTTCAAGTTTTTCCTATAATTAACTTTCCACAATTAAAGTGTGTTATTTGATGTTTAAGGATTGCAACGGCTCTCAGGTACCTGCAAAAATTATCTATAATAGATTGGGTAATTACTCACTTAATAGGTATGAGCTCGAGTACAGATAATTACTCATAAAATTTAACGGATATGGGTACAGATCTTTTAAAAAATATAACAATTACTCATTAAACATTACAAATATAATAAACTTCCACAATAACAAATCTATAAACTTTTCCAAGTCTTGAATTATTATTCACTAAAATCAATTAAAAAATAACATACTATACTAGTTAGTTATAATTATAAAGTAAAAAAATCTGAATTAAAAAAAAACCAATTTTGTACCTACCATCATAAATAAAAATTAAATATACATACATACTGTTGAATAAAATTTAGTTTTTATATATACTAATTTTAGATGAAAATAAAACTTTAAATAAATAGAAAAGTAAGCAATGATATATTTGTACGGATGTGAAAATTGTTTTGCATAGACAATGGAGAATAAAAAAAGTAATCATAAAATTTAAGAACAGTTGTAGGACAGTTTTTTGAGATTGATGAACCATAAAGTTAATAATTTATGCTTTCGAATGACGAAATATTTTAATTTTTGTGATGTTTTATAATTATGATTGTTATGTTTTATAAAGTATTTTTAAAGGTTATAAACATGTGAAAATAACCCTAACAAGTAAGTTTTATAAACATTTGGAAAATAATTTGATATGAAAATTTTTAGTTTCTTAATTATTCATGAGACTCACTTTTCACATAATATTTACCTTGTTTAGTCTTTTTTGAACAAATATTAGTTGATTTATATAGTTTTCATGTAAATGAATCTAATGAAACAAATTTTACATATTGAATTAGTCAAAAAATAATTCAAAATTGTGTCGCAAAATAAAAATAATCAATTTTTAAATATAATATTAACCCAAGTTTCCCAGTTAAATGACTAAAATTAATTTTTTTTAAAAGATAAAGGAGAACTTTATACATTTAGTGTAAAAATATTAGGTTATTTTGTATTCTTTGTTTTTTATTTTATATAAAGTAATTTTATTAAAAAAATGAAAAAATGAAAAATGTATTTTATTTGTTATTTAAATCATAAATAGAAAAAAATAAATATAATTTTATTATTTGTTAAAAAAATTAATTTGTTAAGAATTTTATAAATACTTAAAATAAAAAAAAATTAAATGAATCAAGCAATCAATTAAATCAAATCAAATAAATTGATTGACCAATTATAGCTAACTAATTGATTATCACATAACAGAATATGTTAAAGTTCTTATATATATATATATATATATATATATATATATATATGGTATTTTTTAAATTATTAATTACGTTTTAATTTTTTGTCATTTTTTTCAAATATCATATTTCTCAAAATAATTGTTTTTTTTTTATTTTTATATTAAAATTTTCTTTTCAAATCATAGTTAGTTATATTTAAAATTAATTTTTTGAAAATTACCTTTTTCTCCTAACTTAAAACTACTTATATTATTTATTTAAATTATTTTTTTTAAATTAAATATTTTAAATTATAATTTTAAGTTTTACTTCAATTAAAAAAAAAACATGTATGATAAACAAGATGATCGGCGGTTATCGTTATAATTTCCTATCTTTGGTAGTGACGTCTTGACTACAGTATTAAAATCATTTAGGCTATTAAATTATATATATATAATTCTTATTATTTAATCTTATTCAACTATTGGGATATAATTATGAATTTGATTAAAACTCTAATTAATATTTTCTTACAAAACCTTTGTAACTGTACTCATAAAAAATGCCGGCATGGCCTCTTGAGTGTTTGCCCTTTGAGTTTGCCACGCTGGCCAAGATATTTTAGTTAGTAAAGTAAGCATGAACCCAACGCCCCATGAATATTATTTGTCATAAAACAAAGCAATTACTGATCGCAACACTGGACACCTTGTATTTATTATTTATATGGATGGATCAAGGGACTAAAGATGCCTAATTTAACAAGATACCTTTTATTAATTTATCTTCTAATCATATTGTTGCCCCTACTTTTATTTTGTATGTATTTCCTCGACTTTCTCTCTTGGAATGATTAGCTCAGATGTGCATTATATATATTCTTTTTTTTACTCACTACATGTTTTCTTTTTAAGTAATTATGTTGGAGTTCTCGTCCTAGCAAAATAACATAAATATATATGTTTATATTAATATTCTTACTAAACAAAATCCAGACCAATTAAGAGAAGACTAATTATCCATAATTTTCAAAAATAACAAGTTAAAAATGTCTTTTAAGTAGCTTTAAAGAGAGTACAATAAGATAATGATATAAATTAGTCAGTAATAAATATAAGATTATTTGTTTATTTTAAAAGAACCTTATTCATTTAAAACAAATATCAGAATTTAACATAGACAGATTCCATGGATACTAAGAAATTAAATTTTCAGTGTGTGCGACTTTTACACGGAACATGCTACATAAACTACTACCCATGAGAAATTCCATTTATTAGAAAGAATCCAAGCGGTGAAAGAAAACAGGGGAAGATACAGATCAACATCATTGCATTTAACATATATAATTCGGCCCAAAATTAGTAAATTACTTTGCTTCTCCACTAATTTAAACTCCAACGAAACATCTGCTTTATAACTTTTATCATTGTAATAAACTACAATACCTTTACAATGCACCAGAAGACAAAGAGTATCACAGCAACTTTGTTTGCAAGCAGTTAAAAAACTTAAAAAACGGCAAATAGGTACAAGTTTCAAGTTGCTTATTAGGACTACACTTTGATCCTTTACAAGAATTGAGGGTAACCAAAAGGGACCAAGTGCCCAACTGGCCTCACGAGCAGGCATTGTGGATATCCACACTCCTCTAAAGGATAGCCTCTTCATATTCTTGTTTGCATCCAATATCCAATTTTGGAGAATTTAGCTGTATAATATTCACCCTTGGAATTTTATTTTCTATTCAAGACGTGTAAAATCATTTTGAACAATAAATTTTCCTTTTAAGTATTTAACACTATATATTTAGAGTTCTAACTCATGACTATTAAATTATCCTTATTTATATACTCCAATATTTTACATAAAATATTCCAAAAGGGTATTGAAACAAAAAAGAAAAAAAGAGATGAAAAGCACAGCATGGTGATACACTCTTGGACTCAAATAAATGTGCCAGATTTTAGATGCATTACTTCACCAGCTCAGCTTGTACCTGGCTTATGTTTTGGTGGCATGGCTCAGTTCAGCTATAGGTGCAACAAAAACAAAATGGACCTTATATCCAAGGCTAAGAGCAACCCATCTTTAAGAATAACAAGTTAAAATAAATAAATAAATATCAAGCAACCCCACTTGATAATGACCCACCAATCCAAATGTTTGAGAAATTTTACTTTACCGAATTGCCCTTGAAATATGCCTCACTCAATCCCAGTGGAGAATCAAGAAAACAGTCGCATTGGACAGACTTTGGTCGGAAGAGGAAGGTTTACACCACGCTTTCTAACACTCAGTTTATTAATATATTTTCTATTATTGAATAAACTTTTCGTAAATCTCATTAAATAATTCTAAATTAATCTTTATCTTTATATTTTAAATTGATATTTTTTTATAATTAAAAAACTTCACCTCTCACCATAATATTTCAAGTTTCATAAAAAGAGATGAAAAATAGGAGAATCAAAATTATTATTTTTAAAATATAAAAATGAAGACTAATTTTAAAAAAAAATTAAGAAACTTAAAACACAATTTATGTTGATGATAAAAAAAACTCTACGTAGAGAATGAGACATTATTTAAGAAAACCTATTGAATAATAATAATAAGTGGTGTTGGGTGGGTAGCATAGGAAGCAATTGGAAGTAGATGAAGGGTAAGGCTAAGCAGGGAAGGGGGACCCACATGAAAAATCTGTTGTAAATCCGACAAATAAAAAAACATATGAGTAATAGAAAGTCCAGAAGAATAACGGCCAGAGAGTGGAACCTTTCAGTTGAAGTGTTTAGAGCATTAGTAGAGAGAGAGAGAGAGAAAGAGAAGAAGAGGCATTTCCTTAATAGCAAGACAAAGGAAGGAATAGTTGGGAATGCAGTTAGTTTGAGCAGATGGACGGTGACGTGGAGGAATCTGAGGCCGTTGGATGAAGGGGTGGCGTAGGATCCTCGGTTGAGTACACGTGCTGTCCCTCTCTCTTTACCACTCCCCCTCTTTTCTTTTTTATTTTAATCTTTGCTTCCATGCATGGATTTCTCCTCCTAATATAGTCAAGTTTAGAGAGAGAGAATTGGAGAAACAAACGCTCACTCACTCACTCACTCTTATTTGTTGTTTTCTCCCTTGGCTTCCTCATCCATCATCCCTATCATTAGCAACAAAGGTAACACACACAACTCCTCTCCATCTCTTCAACTTTGATTTTTTCTTCACAATTCAACTTCCCAAAGGAAAAAAATAAAAACCAACCAGCGAGCTACTAGTACTAGTAGTATTGTATTCTCAAGAAAAAATAATTAGTTTTTATAGTTTATATAGTTTATGCTACTACTACACGTTCTCTTGTCCCTCTTCTTTTCCTCCTTTTCTGCCTTAGATCTTGCACTCACCTTGGAATTTTGTTGTGAAACCAGACACCGGGTTTCTCTTCCTCTCTCCAACCGCTTTCAAGATGTTGTGATCTGGGTCTTGCTGATCCTCTGGTGTTGGTGATCAAGAAGTGTAGTTAATTTGCTGATCCGTTTGGTTTTCTTGAATCCAATGGAAGAAGATCAAGAAGTGAAGCACGTGTGCAAGTTCTGCAGCAAGAGCTTCCCTTGTGGTAGATCCTTGGGAGGCCACATGAGGTCACACGTGAGCAACAATGTTTCAACCGAGGCAGAGAAGCTTTCGTCTTTCAACGGTGGAGGAGACATGGGAACGGGTTCTGAAGGAGGAGCTAACAATGGAGGAGGAGGGTATGGTTTGAGAGAGAACCCGAAGAAGACTTGGAGGTTCACGGATTCGAGTGAGGACACTACTCTTGTGCTGGACAAGTTGTGCAAGGAGTGTGGCAAAGGGTTTCACTCTTGGAAGGCTCTGTTTGGTCACATGAAGTGCCACTCTGAGAGAGTGTCCCAAAACAACAGCTTGTTGGAGGATCAAGATTCCTGGAATGATAATGTCAATGCTAGCCAGAAGATGATGCTGGATGATAGCCACTCTGACAATGAGGCCACTGCTCCAAATAGAAGGAGAAGATCCAAGAGGAGAAGGACAAGGTACTTGGCTCCATCAACTTCTTCTGTGTCCTTTGTTTCTGAGGCTGAGCAAGAGCAGGAAGAGGTTGCCATGAGTTTGATTATGCTTAGTAGGGATGCGACTCCTTGGTGTGGTCTCAATTCTCTTCCTCATAACAACTCGTTGCACTTTGAATCTCCTTCTTTAGTTTCTAAGGTTGAGGGCAAGAGGGTTGTGTCCAATTGTTCTGAGATGCCAAAGAAGGTTACCAAACCAAGGGATATGAAGTGGGAGTTTGGAAATTTGGATGCTTCAAATCTAAACTCCAAAGGGAAAATAAGTTCAGAGCTTTTGGGTGCTGAGAGTCCTGAAACTGGATTTGGGGTCAACAAGACCATGAATGGGAAGAAGGATAAGAAGCCTGAGCTTGATTCTAGTTCTGCATTTGAGGACAATGGAACAGATGAGAATAGTAATAATAAGTACACTTCAATCAAGGCTAAGTTTCTGGATTCTGAATTGAAGTCAAGTTCTTTGAAGAGTTGGGTGAGCAACAAGGCTCCAGAAGGTGAATTGAGCAAAAGCTCCAATAAGAGAGGGAAGTTTGAGTGTACTACTTGCAAGAAAATCTTCCACTCATACCAAGCACTTGGAGGCCACAGAGCTAGTCACAAGAAGATCAAGGGTTGCTTTGCTTCAAGAAATGAGAGCAGTGAGAACAGCACTGAGTTGGAAGCAGACCTCTCCCCTGACCCAACAACAGAAAGTAAGCTCCTGAAGAATGAATATATGGAAGAATATGAAATGGTTAGTGTTACTACTACTGAGGCAGACACAGTGAGAGAGTCCAAGAAGGGGAAAGGGCATGAGTGCCCAATTTGCCTCAAGGTTTTCCCATCTGGCCAAGCCTTGGGTGGTCACAAGAGATCTCATCACTTGGCTGGTGGGTCTGAGAGTGCTAGAAACTGTCAAAGTCAAACAGTTGTACTTGAGGGTGCTGCCCCAGAAATTAGGGACTTTTTTGATCTTAACCTTCCTGCTTCTACAGAGGAAGAAGGTAATAGCCATGGCCATGCTGAACCTTACAGACCTTGGTGGGTAGTAGGAGGCAGCCATAAGCAGGAGGCACTGGTAGGCCTCATTTCTAACTAAACTAAACCAAACCTATCATAGTTCATTCCAGAGAGGTTCGACACAACTTCAGAGTGAAGATTACAAACTGTATAGAAAAAAGTTTATGCATTTATTTCATTAATTCTTTACAGGATTCATGTCTTCTTTGAGGTATTTCTGTTATTCTTCAAGTAGTTCATAAGGAACTTTTCATCTGTTTCTCTTCCTTTTTATTTTCTATTTTTTCTTTTTTTTTTTTTTTTTGGTGGGGGTGATATTTGTTGGTTACTTTGTTCATACTTCAAGGAATAAGTTCCTTGCTGCAAATTTTAAGCTCATGATTTTGGTTCTCCTTGAAACTAGAGGAATTTGTAACAGATTTTTAACAGTTGTGTTGCTTTCACACACTTCCCCCCTGGTAAATTGTATGAATATAAATTGTGTGAAATTCCAAATGTGACATTTTGGTGGGTAATTATCTTTTCTTTGCATCAAAGAGAAATGAATGAGGTGTTGAAAATTTGGGATAGGTACCGGACGTCATAACACATGACATGAGGAGATAAAAAGGAAAGGTTTTTATAATACACATAAAGAAGGCATGTGAGCTGAAGGTGGTTGTTTAGTCACCTACCATAAAACCTGACCACCCATCTATCTCTAGTTTCCTTCTCTCACTGGCCACACAAGTGGTGTGTTATTAAATCCTTCTCACTAATTAATCACTTCGTACTCAATAGCAAATAACATAATAATAATAATAATTCACGAGGGAGGTGGGGCTGGACCACAACTACGCAATTTACTAATTATAACAACATACATAACTTGACACAAGGTTCTGCTAACTTTAAGTGATATAAGATAACTTTTTTTAAATTTTACAATTCTTTTCTTAACATAGAACCTCAATTTTGTTATATTGATGATACCATGATAGAATAGATCATGGGGTGCACTGTAGATGGGAATTTCGGCCACAGTGGATTTCAGGGAACAAAAGAAAAGAGAACAAAAACTAAGATCCTGATTTAATCATTGTGGAAAGGGTAAGATGCAAGAATTGGGACCATTGGGCTTGGGTGTGTATTAATGTGTCAGGGCCAACAACATGGTGCAGCTTACAAAACGGCACTTGTTGGCAGTGCTAGAGTTTGATCATGGCACAGTATGGGGGAGGCTTTGATTTACTTGGCTATTGTAGCTGGCAATGTTAAGGTGCTTTTTTTTGTCAACTAGCACAAGTAACTAACTGCATTGTTAGGCTAGGCAGCTATGTTCTAAAGGGTACTCTTATAATAAAATTTAATGATTTTTCTTCTTAATTAAATTTATCTTCAAATTTGTGGAGGGTCATTGCAGAAAGGCTAGAAAGAGATGGTTCGTCTGCTTGTTCAACGCTATCTTTTTCTATATGACCTTGCACTGAATTATATGTATAACAAATGATAAGGATTTTGGCTATTAGAAAAAGATTATCCTAGTTAATACTTTGTTTGGAAATTAAGGCACAAAGATTAGAGTATATAGTTTTAGCAAATTAGCCCAACTTTTATTGTTAACTCATGTTTAGTAGTTAAAATTTTGGGTAACGTACCCTTCATACTTTTATTTTACATTGTCACGTGTCTTTACAGAGTTACGGTAATGAGATATATCTGAAAAGAAAAAGTCTGTGACTGAACTTTACTAGGAGAATTTTTTATTTTTTTTTTCATTATATGAGTCTTAATCATGAACTGTCTTGGCTTTGGGAACATAAAATAAAAATAAAAATGAAAGAAGTGATCAAGAAGTTTCGGGTGGAAAGGAACCAAGAAGAAAAGCTAAAATACTAGAGTTGTCAACTTGTATAACTACGCTCAATGGGATTCCTTTAGATGTTTGGTTCCTAAAAATGTCATAATAGGATGATTAATAGCATTACAATATATTAAACTTTAGTCTCACGAATCTTTAGGGAGGATTTATTTAAAAGGTTACGATAAAACTATGATATTATTTATCCCCTCTTGTCTTTTTTAAAAATAATATATTAGAGATTTTGCATGCTTTTATATATATATAAGAATGAGCTTAGAATATTTTTTAAATTAATTATATTTTTACAAGAATATTTTTAATTATAAATTATTTTCTGAATTTAATAAATAATATGTCAAATACATCCTATCTTAAGATATTTGAAAATCTGACTTTATCTCAAACGTATGTGTGAATTTTATTTTATTATTCCTTAATTAAAACTGAAGATTCAGCTCAATATAATAAGTGAATTATAGAGGATTAAAACTCTAATTCTGATTAAAAAAATACAAACAACATTTATAAAATTGTATTTAAATTTTATCCTAAATATATTATTGATGAGTTAAATTAAAAGAATTAAAGACAATAAAAATATTTGAAAGAATAAGCATATATCTAATTAATATTAAAGATAATTTAATATATATATATATATATATATATATATATATATATATATAAAATTTAAGATAAAATTAATGTTATTAAATAAATAAATATTTTTATAAATTTTTATAAATTAATTAATTGAGTATTGTAAAAAAGCCTTAAGAGAGTAATAGCTTAAATATGTATGCCCAAGGTTAGTAAAAATTAAGTATATAAATACAAAATATATTTTCCAGTAAAAAGAAGTATATAATATATTTAATGGTGTGTTATATGTGGACTAAATTTTATACATTACTTTTATTTTTTTTTATTTAAAAAAATAAAAATAGAAAATGCATTTATTAGAATGAGCATTTTCTTATTTTATTAAATAAAAAATTATTGGGAGTATAAATTTGACAAGTGGCAATTAGCTTGTTATAATTTATTACATGGTTGACACGAAACAAACAACAAATGATTAGTTCAGCATTGGATTGAATCTTGACTTTTTCCATTTCTATCAGACCTGCGAGGACCACTTCTTATCCGAAAATTTGAAAATAACAAGGGAAAGAGAAGATTATTTCCCCCTTTTATTATTGTGTTAATTACTTATGTTCTTTTCAACAAAAAAAAAATACTTATGTTCTTTTTAGTTAACTATTTTAAAATATAAATCATTCTTATTTACATTTTTAAAATTTAAATATATTAATTATTATACTTTTATTTTTCATAAATAAAAAGAACTAAAATAAAAGTCAGATTAAAAAATAAAAAATGCTTTAATATAGAACAAATAAAAATATAGGAAACAGTATTTTCATTTAAATTTTATTTATCAATTAAATTTTGTTGATACTTGTTAAATGTAACTTTGGAACCGTCGAAAATGCCTCGAAAGATTTTATCATCTCTACGAGGGTGGCTTATCTGGTACACAAGTTAGTGTCTTCTGTACCAGTACATTAGGGGTAAAATACTACACTTTTTGCTTGTGTACGTAAAACTCCACCTCTCTCGAAGTTCGCACTGTTAGATACATTCGTACAGGTTTTTTCTGCACTTATACTAGATAATGTTTATTTTAATCAAAATCTATTAATAATTTTGTTTTTTGAAATATCAATAATTTTCTATTTTTTATATTATTTAATAAAAAAAATTACTTCTTGACGGTGTTTTACAGCTCCGCCCTGCACACGTAAGGAATAACCAATGTGTTGCGTAACTTGATTAAGTGGCTTGAATAGGCCAAAGCATCTTCCTGATTGTATATATACAAATGCATTGTAATTGCTTCTAGATGTATATATTAGAATAGATATTAGATATTAGATATGTATTGTATTCGTTCAATTGTATATATAGCATATGCATGGTATTCTTTTGGAGATTCAAGTTTGACTCCCTTCGGACTTGCGTCTAGCCGTGCGTGTATATATATTTCTTTTCCATGATTATTTGTTACAAATTATTAAATAAAATTACGATATTATAATGTTATATGAGTTGATATTTTTTTCACCGGAGGAATATTCAGAAATATATTTTGTTGTAATAGTAAAATGTGAGATATCATTATAGGAATAAGTTATATTTTTATTAAGCATATTTATATTTAGGATGAGATATGAGAATTTTTATATGGGATGAAGGAGACGATGATACGTCATTGTATGTATACAAACTTATAAATCTTAATGATTCACAATAAGTTCTAGACTTGTTGATTCTGAAAATCAACAAGACAATTGATTTTAGATTCACACAGATTTTGGGAACCAATTGTAGTTATAATTATTTTTATTTTTAAATTCAAAAATTTTGCTTATAACTTTTGTTATGTGATTGGATAAGGATATCATGTTATTATTTAAATTATATATGGTTTTATTATAAGAAAAATCTACTTGAAATTAGCGGGTACAATGCTAAAATTTTTCAGTTATCGCACCAATTGAGAGTAATACTATTTTCAAACATTTTTTTAACCTGTTTTATTACTGAGATTATTAAATCTCATTAAAAATGTTATTTTTATAGTATGAGGACAACGTAACTAGGACTAGAGAAGCTTGAAGATTGAGCTCCTTAGTTTTTTTTTTTTTCTCTTTTTAGTTTGGTTAGTTTTTCCTTTTATATAAGGAGTTGATTATGACTACTTGAGTTGTTATTTCTACTATTCCTTTTGATTGTGTTTTTTATGTCCGAATTTGAGAATATTGCTTTCATTTAAGATTTATGATTGTTATTTTAATATTATTGAGGTATTATTTATACCATTTTACTTGTTTAAAGTTGTAGTTTTAAGTATTTTCTTTTTAAATATATTTATTATGAGTTGCTATAGTGACGAAGAACGTTACATAAAACAAAGACTTTAAGATGTCCTTAGGGTACTCCTCTTCTATCATCTAGCAAAACCAAAAAGGATTAGAAGAAAAATTTATGATGCACTAGAAGTTGTGCTAACTCTCTCTTCTTATAGTGTCAGGCCAAACTAGATTGTTAAATATCTATTACATAAATATTTAAATGCTACTAAATATCTCTTATATCTAAATATAATGTTTTTCAAATATAAATAATATTTTTTAAATATTCTAATATCTATAATCATATTCGAAAGTATGTTAAACATAAAGATAATATAAACATATTTTTAAATATCTAAAGTTGTTAATTATATTTGAATTTAAATATTACTTGATCTTTAAGTAATACTTATTTTCTTGAAAATATAATCTATTTAATTATTCACAAAATATTATATACCCAAACAATTATTTCATAGAATAATTACAATAATAATAACAATACAAAAATCAGGTATTATAAACTTTGTTATAATTTTTGATAAAATATCAAGCAATATGAACACACACCAATGATAAATTAAAGAGCGAGTGAACTACCTTGTATCATTATTTATTAAAAATTCTCCCTTTTGTATAATTTAGAAACATTCTTTATAATTAGTACTTCCCAATTTATTTTATATAACTAAAATTTATAATAATTAAATATTTTTGAATATATAAATTACACTATAATTAAAATTTATAATAAATGAATTTTAAACTTATAAATTATATTTTATATTTATGATAAATAATTTATATTATATACAATGTTATTTTTAATTATTAATAATTTTGATTAAAAATATTAAAATTTAATTTAAAATTAAAAATATTAAAAATAACAATTTAAAAGAGATAAGAGGTTTAAAATAGAGTTTAATGTGATAGTATAAAATAGTTTTATACTGTCATCCAATCATAACCCTTTGTTAAAATGACTTTAAGATATTTATGATAAAAATCAACAAACTTACCATTGATAATGAATTATAAGTGGATGAAAATATAAAATTATTTTATATATTTTAATGTAAATTATTTTTTCTTAAAAAATCCCTAAAAGCACTTTCTTTAAATTTATTTTATTAAAAACATTCTCGTTTAAAATAACATTTAAAGATATACACGTTAAATATAGTTATTTTTATTTGTATATACAAGTAAGACGGCTTAAGCATTTAAATGGAACAAATATATTCAATATTAAAAGAATTATAGGAAAGGGGAAATAGAGTACTCTACCAATGGTTTAGAACCTGACACAGTTTTGGTGATAAGAGGCTTTGGGAGTAGATGCTGAAGATGCAAGCAAGGGGAAGTCCTATATGGAAACTCCTTTTATTCGAATGACTTTGGAGGTAATGCTTTCCAACAGTTAGATTTTGATGATGAAAATGATGAGTCTTAAAAAGTATATTTGAATAATGTTCACATATGTTGAAATGAACTCTTAGGGTTATAGTATGATGGTTGTTAGAAATAATTTTTTCGACAGTCATATGGTAAGCATCAATGTTTACGTTTGTAGAAATGAACTCTTAGGATTGTCCCCTTCAACTATCCTTTATTTTTATCCTTCTCTTCTTTGTCCTTTTTTTCCATGAGGATTACGATGTCTGACTTCTGTAGTGTATGGGTTACTCTGCTTGACCTTTACAATACTGTCTGGTATTGATCTTTTGTTGTCAGCCATTGACCCTTGTTATTACGGGTTTCCAAGAGTCTCATTAAGTTACAATCAGTCGGCTTGGCGATACTTGGACAACCAGCCAATTAATGGCCCCATAAGCACCAAGTGAAGATGAAGATGCTTTAAAGTTGAAGTTGGCCATCTTGGTTGGCTGCTCAACAGTCAGCCAACTAGCCAACTAGCCAATCCACAGTCTCATAAGCGTCGAGTGAAGACAAAGATGTTTTAAAGTTGAAGTTGACCATCTTTGTTGGCTGTTTGACAGTCAACCAACTGGTCAGTCCACAGCTCCACAAGCACCAAGTGAAGACAAAGACACTTTAAAGTTGAAGTTGGCTATCTTGATTAGTCACTTGGCAGTCGACCAACCAACTGGTTGATAGCCCCACATGCCCGGGGGTCGTTTAGGTTGACTGCTTCACATAGGTATTTGATTGTCCAGGAGGTCATTTTGACCACCTCACACAGGTCTTTAATTGTCTTTGGATCGTTTTGACTGTCTCACACAGGTATTTAATTACTCGAGGGTCATTTTTTACCACCTCAAATAGGTCTTTAATTGCTTGGAATCATTTTGACCACCTCACATGGGTCTTTAGTTGTTTAAGGGGTGTGTTGACTGCCTCACACAAGTCTTTAATTTCTTGGGGGTCGTTTTGACTGTCTCACATAGGTCTATAGTTGCTCGGGAGGTCATTTTGACAGCCTCACACAGGGTTTTTAATTGCTCGAGGGGTTGTTTTAACTGTGTCATACAGGTATTTAATTATTGTGGTGGAGTAGGGAGTCGAAATCTTTTTGATACTTTAACACTATACAAAATGTGAACTATGGCCCAGTGTGTTTTAAGATATGAAGCTTAGTTATAATACATACCTAAGCTTAGGGATTCTACATGGCATTGTGGACGAGCTCTTCATCGCAATGGCGCGCCACTGTTCCTCACCCAAGTAATCCATGATAGATGCAGCACCCAACTATAATTCAGCCTTTCATTACTTTCTTCAAAAGAAAATCTCTAACAAAGATTGGTAAATGGTACATGATAGCCATGATGGTAGAGTAATGCCCATAGGAGAACCTCGTAGGTGGTTTCTCGCTTAGGACACCAACTATAATGTGTTTAGCATACTCATCCGTAGGGATCGATTTGGACCTATGAGAAAAATAAGCTTTGTCTTGGCTTACTACTTCGAAAGGCTTTGAATAATTTCCATTTAGGCTTGAGGTTGTAGCTCGCTATGGAAGAATCTCCCATATTTGATTTTATAGCTTTGGGGACAATATTTACAACATCAATTCTTTTACAGCTTGTGGTGGATCTATACGATACGTGGGTGGATTTGTGGGTGGCTAATGATGGCGAATTTGCATTCGGTGGATTTGCTAGCAATAGGGCAACTACGTGTGACAAGGGCAGGTCTGGTCATGACGACTCTACGCGAGCGGGCGAACGACAGGCAACTCTGCGAGAGCAGGCGGGCGACGAGCAGATTTGAACGCGATAAGGGTGGGTCTGGGTGCGACGGCTCTACATGCAACGAGGGTGGGTCTAGGTGTGGTGACTTTGCGCGAGCAAGGGCGGGCAACTCTACGCAAGCGGGCGGGCATCAACGACCAACTGGAGAGTCTCTACATGAGTGGGCGTGTGACTTTGCTCGAGCAGGTCTAGGTACGACGGGATGGATCTTTGACTCCACCAGCACCATGTTCCTTTGGGGCCTCTTCCTCATTGCCCTTATTGTCTCATACCTTAACTTCTAAAGCTTCATCAGTTCTGGCAGCCACTACATATCTGCCTCTAAGTGTAGTGGTAGTTGGAAATAATTTTCTTGACAGTTTGACGGAGGGTGCCAATGTTCAAGTATGTAGAAATGAACTTTTGAGGTTGTCCCATTCAATTCTCCTCCCTTTTCCTTTTATCCTTCTCTTTTTTGTCATTTTCTCCCTCGAGGATTACGTTGTCTGACTTCTATAGTGCGTGGGTTGCGTTGCCTAACCTCTACGGCGCTACCTGGTATTGATATCTTATTTGTCAAGCAATGAAGCTATCCAAGAAACGACGCTGTCAGCTGTTACCTCCTACTACTAGGGCTGCTAAAAGTCTCGTTAAGTTACAGTCAACCGCCCTAATGATATTTGGATGGTTGACCATTCTACAACCCTACAAACACTAAGTGAAGAAAAAGATGCTTTAAAGTTGAAATTGACCATTTTAATTAGCTGCTCGGCTGTCGACTTCCTGTCTAATCCAAATAAGGAGGACATGAACTAAATATTTCTCTCCATGTCTAGTAGTTTACCTTCCTTATGATGAATTTGCTCAATGGTGTGCACCAGGGTTCCCTTGTTCATGTTTTGGGAAAGCGTGTAGGCTTTAATATAATGAAATACAAACTGCAAAAGAATTGGGCACGTGTGGGGGAATAAGGATCGAGGACATGCCTAATGGTTATTCCCTTGTTCAGTTTGAAGATCCTTGGATGGTAACGAATCATTATCTAATTGTAGTGGTGGAAGCCGACTTTTTTTTTAGAAGGTGCAAAAATCAAAAATAAAGTTAGCGGTTTGGGTTCATTTTTCACGTTTACCCATGGAATTGTATCATGAAACATTCGTTAGAAAGATGGGAGCACTACTGGGAACTGTGTTAAAAATTAACAAGACTCTGTCAATTCATTCTTGTGACAAATTTGCTCGGATTTGTGTTGAAGTAGATTTGCATAACGAGTTAGTTCCAAAAATTGAAGTAAGGGGCCGTACTTATTGTGTTGAATATGAAGGCTTACACTTAATTTGTTTTAATTGTGGGAAATATGAGAATAAAGTTCCACAATGTATGGAGTGTGGTGCAAATGGTGATGGTGCTATTGTTCAATCAGAAACAACTGATGGCCTAGATTTTGGACCATTGATGGTTGTAAAAAAGCAGGCTTGAAAAAGAATATTTGCAAGAGTTCTGAGAAAAATAAAGTAACTGTTGCGGCGAGTGTCTCATAATGTGAAGTGGAGGGGCCTATTAACAGGGAAAAACACAAGTACGAGGTAAGGGAAACAATCCAAAAAATATACCACCAAGAATAACAAGGGTGTGATGGCCCAACCCAATGTGGTAGTGACCTAAATTTCCAGAAAGGAGAATGTAGTAGTAAGGGTCCAAAAGAAGGGGCAGTTTGAAAACTATGGTAACAAAGAAGGTTGAGGTGGGCTGTTGTGCACAAACTGAACCCAATAATGAGGATATTTTGGCCGTGATGTAGATTTTAGAAGAAAAAAAATATGGATTCATTCAATAGAATCCACAACAACTTAACCTTCTACACCATGTGGCACAATTAAAAGAAAAACGCTAGATGGGGGTCATGTCTTAGACACAAAGGATTTTCTATTCATCCTATGGAGATTGGAGATCCCACCACATCGAAACGAAATGAGGACCAGGGATCCATGAAAGCATGGATGTTATCCATATATATGCTTGACCATCCTTTTATGCAATCTTTAAATACTATGGTTTATATGTGTTATGATTAATTTTCTTGCTTGGAATGTTTGTAGAGCTGCTGGTAGGACAGTTTCATGATTAATTAAGGACTTGGTAATCAAGTATCGTGTTGGTTTGTTAGCCTTGTTTGAAACTCATACTAGTGGAACCGAGGCTAATGAGATTATTCAAAGACTTGGAATGTACTCTTATGGATTCTTGGTTGTATTTTATAGAAATTTATTTTAATACAATTATATAAATTATTTATTTATTTGTTGATTATAATATTAAGTGATTTAATTTAAGCTGATATAATAGACTTTTTAAATATATATTGAATTTAATGAGTATATATTTATATTATGGAAATTGACTTATTAGGAACTATTGTGGTCGTCAAGAAACTAAATAAAAAATAATTTCTACTCTCCTATTAATAAGAAAAGCAAAGGTTTTTTGATTTGGTTTAGGAAGATCGCATTATCAATTGCTCATGAAAGTTGAAATATTTGGTATGTTTTTAGTCAACCTTTATACATTTAAGTATTAAATTTAGAAATTTTGATAATCTCACATAATGTGATAGAGATATATAAGATTTACAAGAATACAAAATTTCAACAAATAGTATTTGAATTATTTCATAATTTTTTATTCCTATAATACCAGGATAAAATTTATTAATTGATGTAATACTTTTTTTTTCAATTTATATGAACTTATATATAATTTAAGAAAATTATTGCGTTAACAAATAAATTTACATTCGCCAGCTTTTGTAACCATTTATGCTATACATGTTAAGAAACTTTTTTTGGTTACGTGGAAAGGTTTTCTATATATAGATGCTCCTGTGATTCGAAACAATGTTTCAGTTTTTTTTTTTCTTTCAATAATACAATAAAATAGAAAGCTTAAGATTATGCATTCAAATCGCACCAGTGGATATGTTTTGCATCCACAATTAGTATATGCATTTACATTTTTTTTTTTTTACGATTTGTGCCACTTTCGGATCAGGGAGAGTTTGTGATTTGCAGTTAATGCATATACTGTGTAACACACTTTTTTGCAATGCCGAATTTTATGCAATCATGCGTAATGCAGTTATTCTATTTCAAAGTTCGTGCCAATATTTGTGAATCCCATTGTACATGGTGCTGGTTTTGTAATGTTGTATCCTAAGCAATTATGTGTATGCACACTGCATTAATGTATCATGTCTAATGCAATTTTTTTTTCTTTTAATTCTTTGTTTCTCATCCAAAATTATTTTAAAAGCATTAAATTAGGAAGCCTTTTCTCTCTCCAGAATGCATATGCATTTATATCTTAGAAATAATAAAATAAAAGTAGATGTATACTTGTATATTATTCGGGTAATTTTAGATTATTTTTATTTATTTATATTTATCTAGTCATTTTTTAAATTAAATTAATTGAAACAATATATTATCAGAGAATTCTCTATTGCGTAAATTAATTTAATTTAAATTACATAGATGAATGAAATTATTTATGCAAATTATGTTTGGTCTAAAGGAAGATATAATTTGGCCAAATAATAACATACTTGTGATAATAAATATGTGACAATTATAAAATTTTATTTTTCATGAGTAATAATTGGTATAAAGAAAGACTATTATTTGATAAAACTAATTGTTCGATTATTACATTGAGAGTATTGCTCACAAATTAACTTTTTTGTCAAAAAGACTAAAATTAATGTTACACAGGGTATCTTGCATGAGTCTATTATTTGGTTTATCCACGCATGCCTTTTGTATTCTGTGGGTTTTTTTTAACACATTAATTTTTGTTCTCTATCCAAGTGTTATCAATGTTTATGCTCAAATAAATAGTATCATAATGCTAAATGAAACAAATTTTAATATCTAGTAGGAAGCTATAGAGATAGCTCTCGATTGTATGAATTTAGATTTAGCATTTCAGATAAGAATGCTCTAATCGAATGTGTCTCATGATCATGAAGTATTCAATTCTAGAAACGTTTTGGGTTCTATTTCTGAGAGTCATAGAGTAAGAAAGTTTTTCAAAGAAATTGAGCAATTCTTTTTTCAAATGAAGAGGCGAACGAATAACCTTTTGATTAAACTCATTTCGATGAAGTATTAAGGCAAAAGAAATATAAGAAAAGTATATAATGGAGATGTCTAATCTTGCATAAAAATTTAAGTTACTCAAGTTAAAACTTGGTGAAGACTTGCTCTTCCACTTGGTTTTAATCTAATTTCCTACACACTTTGGGCAACTCAAAGTGAGAAAAAACTGAAAGTGTTCACTTTGCTTCAACCTCTTAAAATAAGAAAAGAAGAACATTAGAGGAAGAACATTAAGAGAAAAGACAAGCCTTTCAACAAATTTTGATTTTCTTGTTCTTTTGAAAATAATAAAATTAGTATCTATCAAAATTCAAATGTTATTGATTCTGGTTCTTTAATTGATAATTTATTCATGTTTGATGTGGACAATTTCCATAACGAAATATTACAAACAAGTTCACGAGGTACAAAGTGAAAATTAGATGAGAATTCAACCATCTTATAATACAAGAGTTTATGCCATATTTCTAAATAAATAATTCCAAGACATGTGTCTGATAAAATTCTTGAACCCTTACATTTGTCAAACTTTGAAAAATGCATAAAAGAAAAACAAACAAATATAAGAAAATTAGGTGTCGAAACTAATACATATAAAAATTTGTGATTCTTTCCCTATAACTTTTTGGAATGGATAACAATATTTTATTATGTTCATAGAAGGTAACTTTAGGTACGGTTACCTATATTTGAAACATGAGAAGTCCTTGGCTGAAGTTGAACTTTAACTTCAAAAATAAATTAAAGCCACCAAATAATAATAATAATAATAATAGTAATAGTAATAGTAATGGTAATAGTAATAATAATAGTAATCATAATAGTAATAGTAATGATAATAATAATAGTAATGAAAATAATAATAGTAATGATAATAATAATAATAATGATAATAATAATAATAATGATAATAATAACAAGAACAATAACCATAAGGACAACAATAAGAACAACAACAACAATAATAATAACAACAATAGCAACAACAACAATAGTAACAATAACAACAAGAAAAAGAACAAGAACAAAACAACAACAATAATAACAATAACAATAACAATAACAATAACAATAACAACAAAGAAAAAACAAGAACAATAACAACAATAATAATACCAATAGTAATGACAATAGTAACAACAACAACAATAACAATAATCCTACCATAACAACAAGAATAATAATAATAATATCAGGTGGAGTAATCTATTACTATTAAACACAATTCAAACTTTGAGATATAACTAAGTCACTTCTATGGCATTAGAGCATTTGAATTGCGTTTACTTAAGGATTTCAGGTGGAGTAATCTATAAGCTTCTCATAGGGCGTTCTTGTAACTTGTAATACTTGTTTGTTGTTGTTAATTATTCTTATTCTTATTATTATTGAGATTTTAATTTTGTGTTTTACACAAATAAATATTGATTTATATAATTAAAATTTATAATAAATAAATATATATTTTTTGGTGGAATTTTAATAAATATAATTTTTTGAATGTATAAATTATATTATAATTAAAATTTGTAACAAATAAATATTTTTAAATATATAAGTTATATTTTAAATTTATCATAAATAATTTATATTGCAGTAGAATGTTATTTTTAATTATTGATAATTTATTTAAAAAGTATTAAAATATAATTTAGAACTAAAGATATTAAAAGTGATAGATTAAAAAAGATAAGAGGTTAAGAAAAATTCATAGAAACATTCTCATTGAAGAAAAACTCTTAAAAATATTCTCGTTGAAAAATGACAACTAAAACTATTCCTTTTTGATATAACTATTCTAATTTGTATAAAAAAGAGATAATTAATTATCATTGAGCATTAATGTAAACCTTTTAAATAACATTAATTTCAATTTAAGCTTTTTAAGAGAGTAAAACTTGAAAAAGACTTTGAAAAAAATATTTGAGTTTTAAGAGAATGAAAAATCTTTGTAAGGATATTTAGATAAGTGAGGAACCTCATCTTTATAACAAAGATTTTTATATGATGCAAAAAAAAATATATATGAAAAAAAAAATATATGAAATCTTTCAATTTTGAAACTTTTGCATTACATTTTTCTTTCTTTAGAATTTTGGCTTTATTTTTAAGCTAGACAATACATAACATTTTTAATATTTTTTTTAATGTTTAGTAGTGATTAACAAAACTAATCAATGAGTATTATATTTTGGGAAAGCAAAATAGTTGTTTTAATGCAATCACCGTTTGCAACCATCCTCTTTACAATTACTTTTTGAAACTGGAGATATGATTTGTTTATATAGCATTTTTTTTTAGAAATGCCTTCTTGGAAGATGTTTGATTTTTTTTTCCTACAGAATCTATACGAGTAACAAAAAGTAGATTTCTTTTTTGTTTAACATACTGAAATATTCATAGAAAATTAAATTTGACCATATTTTAATCTATTTAAACCATGTCATAAATCAATGGTATAAGATAAATCTTTTGCTATATGAGTAGGGTTGTATTATTCAAGACAAAAAAATAAACTTTAATGTTAAATCATTGTTATTTTGCATCAATCTTATCATGAAAAGTGTCTCATGTGTGATTGAGGTCATAACTCTTTAAACTTATAATTTCATTTGAATATTCAATAATAAAATATATTTTAATTTTGTCTTATATAAATTTATTTTTTTCTTTAATATTATGAAATTCATCTTTATTGTAGTTACAAATTATGTGTTTTTTTTCTACTTTAAGATTGATGAAAACAACCAAGTTTGATTCTTCTTACAACAAGAAACCTTTTGCTTAGGATATGTGAATATTGTAAATAAATAAACAAAAAACATGTTAGATCAAGGAACACAAGAAAGGAAGGAGTTGAATTGTGTTCTTAAAAATTTTCACAAATCTTTTTTGTTAATCACATTTCATGTGTTGTTATCAGACAATACAAAAATTTTGTTTTTAAAATACTTGTTTAAAGGTTTTTAGATAAGTATAACAAACAATCATAAAATAGAGATAGGGAAGAGATAACTAATCGAGTTTTATATTGGTTCTTCTATTAAAAGACTACATCTAGACCTTGGATAAACCAACAAGCTTTTCACTATATGCAAAAGCTCTTTTTGCTTACAAAGATACACACATAAGCCAACCTAGGGTTATACCTAAGTAGTCTTTCAATTTCCTTTCCAAGCAATAAACCCAAGTATTCTTTCAATTGCTTCTTCAAGCAATCTCCTAAGTATTCTTTTTACAACAAGCCTTTTCAAGCTCAACTCACTACACAAGATAAAGTATTTGAGAAGGGTTGACTCGTCATACGTAGATGTATGTTTCTTTTAGAATGAGTCTAAGACTTTACAAGAGATAAGTAGACTTTAAGAACCGAGAGCTATGAAATTTTCACATTGATTACTTTGCTACTTCTTGCTGCTATCTACTAGTCTCTTGAATATATATAAAACTTCTTGAAGGATTTAGCCGTTATGAGCCTTTAGAGTTCTTTTATAATTTTAAACATTTTTAGTCTATAGAGACATTGGATCATTTAATGCAAGCATTAAATGTTTATCACCAATTAGTCACTCTTGATATGATAAAACAATATGCTTATCTTCTTTTTAAGTAAGGTAGACGTGTTGTTCTGACTTTGCTATACCTCAAAAGGTGCTTAGAGTTGTTGGAGATAGTGTCTTGATGTGACGTCTTTCATTTTGCTTCAAAAAAATATGTCCTTAAATACTTATCAATATATTAATATATCAAGGATATATCTCATTTAAATGAAATATTGCATTTTATATGAGCTATCATCTGATGGTTGAGATAAAAGACTTATGAGATTAGACTATGTGTATTATATATAAGAAAGGTATCGTTTAATGGACTAGACGAAGAATTTAAAAATGTGCTTGGTAAGTTATTATGGAAAACTTTTTTTATAAAAATGTGATGATCTTTAGGTTTGTTTTTTTAGCTTCAAAACATCTTTGAGGATCTAACAAAGCACATAAGAGCTAGTTGAGTAGTTGAATTCAATGTCATAACACAAAATAAAGGAATTTGCAATTCTAATGATCTTTCCATTTATTTCTAAAAAAAAAGGGAGACTTTTATAAGTTGAGAAGTTGCTTATAAAATAATACAAATCCATGTCCGTCTCTAAAAGTTTAAAATTGTCAAGTGACAAGTTGAGCTATTTCAGAATGTTCCAAACTTATTTGTACAAGTTCAAGTTGTTTTTTTTATCTATTAAGAATTAGTAAAAATGTAAAAAAATAGTATTGGTAAGAGAAAATACCATTAACTACTTTGACTAGATTAGGATTTAGAAAGTACTTTATTTAAACAAGAATAATGAAAGTTATGAAAACTTATTATAAGGCATGTATAATTTTCTTTAAGATGGAATTTTGTGCCTGCAATGGTAGTCTTTGTACTTCTATATTTTTTTAAAATACTTTATTACTCATATTTTCACTTGATATTGAACATAAATTGGAAATACAAAAATGTCATTACATATGCATATATTGATCTCATAACATATTTTTCTTTGTTCATGATTTAAGGCTCCATTCATTGTTTGATGTTATAGATTGAAAATAGAAAAAAATTTCAATGAAAAGGTTAGTTATCATATCAAAGTTAACCAAATGTATGAGATTTTACTAATATTATTTTATGTTGTTTTATTAGCTTTCAATTGTACAATATTTCAAGTCCTAAGTAAAAGATAGGAAAGGATAGAAACTTAAAAAGATATAAATAGGACTAAAGTAGTTCAAATTAGGATAGAGTTCAAATCACAGTAATCTAACACAATAAGGTACTATTTCATGTGATTGAAGATGAAACTAATTTAAGATAGAATATTTCATACATAATCAAATTATATTAATAAGCCTCTATCTTTGGTGTTTTCTGTTTTAAGATAAACATGTAGTCCCACCTTATTTTTAATAAGTTAGTACATAAGCACAAGAGACCATTTCAGGACATTTAACTTCAATAAGACTATTTTGTTAATGGATTATAAACCTTTGACTGTAAGATTTGGAAGGGTATTCTTTTTAGTCCAGTTAGTTGATTTTAAAAGGATTGATTAATCACATATATGAAATACTTGATGTTATCCCTTAATCTACCACATTTTATAATATATTTTTTTAAGTTATATTGTTAACAAGTTTTTTTTTTCAATTGGTTAAAAGAACTAAAATAATAGCTAATGATATCTTATAGTATGTGATCTTTCTTTGATCTTTTGTTCTAAACAATGAGCTTGTATAAAGAATGATAAGTTTATCTCCATTTTCTTTTGTAAACCTTGATAATATTAATTTCAGAGATTAAATTAAAATTTCACTTTTATATATATATTCCATAACATTATAAATATCTATAATTGTAAGTGACACTTTTATAGAGATGTCTTATAATTTATTTATTGATATCCTTATTGTGAACTTTGTAAAACCTACTGCCGATATTAGATCCTTACTCATCTACTTATTTTGGAAGTAGCTAAGAAAAATTTTCTTAAACAAAAGGCAGGAAGTAGTGGGTAAATTTTTGGCATTTAAAACTTTTAATTATCATGTTAGAAGAATTTGTAAAAGGAACTTGGTAAAGAGGAGAATGAGATAGTTCTTGTCTACACTTGATATGTAATTTGTGGAATATAAATACATGACATATAGCAAAACTTCACATAAACATAAATATTAAAACTCTAGTTTGTTCCTCCAGTGGAGGTATCTAATAAATAATTTATATTTTTATAATTTAAATAGAACATTTATCCGAAGGATGTGAATGAATTTACTATCGTCATGAAGTAAAAAATTATATATAAAACATACACCCAAAATCTTACGTTACTGGAATACATCAACAAAGCAGGTGCTCATTCATTTCAGACCTATCTTCTCTTTTAAAATCTTATGAGTGGGGGAAGAAGAGCTCGCTGTTGTGTTGGAGGGGAACAAGAAAGATGGGAAGTGGAGATGAATTTGCAAGCTGAAAATTAAAAAAATTGAAACTGAAAGCTCACAACTAAAATTGAGTTTTGTATTGTTCTATTTCACACGGCCGAACTTAATCAGAGAAAACCCAAGAACACCCCCTTTTTATTCCCTCACATATATGTCCACGTAACCAAATAAGGAGTACAGACAACTCAGAAACAAAACGACGCTGCGCTGCTAGGTGTGCCTCTCCTTACATGTCAGGTGCAGGAATGACTTTGTCCTCATGGTATGATTCTTACGTGTCTTGTAAGAACTCGAAGATTTCCCGTCCGGCCTGTCATGTAAGCCGTCCGGTTATCCTCCTGGACCATCCGGACAGTACATAGCCCCTCAAGTTTTAGTTCGCAGGACTCAAGCTTGCCTTGTTCAGATCACTATCATTTGGTTGGTGACTTTTGGAGTGTTGCATTAAATGCCTCGGGATGGGCGTGTGCCCCTTGGCCACAGTTGTCAATCAATGCGCGTCGCTCTGTTATCCAGGGGCGCAATGATTGTCCTCACTTTTCAAAATCTCGTGCCCTTTCATTTCCAGTTATTTCCTTCTCTCATTTCCTCACTCACTTCCTATTCTGCCCGTACTCTCCTACATTCACTATTATTTTCGCTACTGGTTCACGCGTTCTCCCCATTCCCCATTCTCGCACTTGGGATCACTCCTGCTTTCTATTTCTTGAGCAACCTTCGCCTCCCAACCACGAGCCTTCCTTCGCCATAGACCATGACTTGAGGTAATCCCTTTGCCTTCTTTAACTATGGTATTTTTGGATTTTGGTTTCACTTTTCGTCGATTTTCCTCTTCCCCTGAGGGAATCATTTAATAGCCTAGGTCCCTAACTGACCCTCACCTGTTTCGTCGCAGGAGGCCCTTTAGAGGATGTCATTGGTTCCTCTATTCAAGGAAACCAGTCTCCAGATAGGGCCGCGTCGGAGTCCGGCTCCTCTAACTTAGGGAGCCAATCCTCCAGTTTCGACTCCCAGGCTAGTGAAGTCTTTCCATTTGAAATATGGTATCGCGACAACATTGACGACGCCCTAGCAGACGACCCCTACTCATGGGTGGACCCTGATGTTAAGAAGGTTTCATCCATCTTGATCTGACCTAGCTCCTTGCTTGGTATGGCCAAGGCAATATGTCAACATGGGCCTTGGTTAGTAGTAGTTTTTCCTTGTCATCCGGACGAGGCGGTCAATGGTCGGGCGGAAGTCGGGGAAGCTCTCTTTTTCTATCTCTATGATACCCTTCCTTTGAAGCTAGGTGTCAAGCTCCCCTTTACACATTTCGAAAGGTCTATATTGCACGCCTTGAACGTGGCCCCCACCTAACTTCACCCGAACAGTTGGGCTTTCGTGAGGGCATTCGAGCTTCTCTGTGAAGACATGGGGAGGGTGCTCTCATTGAGTGTTTTCTTTTGGTTCTTCTCGTTGCGAAAAACGACTAAGGTAGGCTGGACTTCCTTGAGCAGTCGGCCAAAGTGCAAATTGTTGAAGCCTTTCTTGGAAAGTTTTAAAGTTTTCAAGAACCGTTACTTCCGAGTTGGTCGAGGTGCGGTCGCCCCAACCTCCCTGGCTGATAATTTGGGAGAACCTTTCTTTCCTCTGTATTGGACCCCATAGTCGACGGTATCTATCTCTGTCCGCCGAAAGGATTTGGAAAAGTGGGTGGATGAGCTTATTGAGGAGTTTGAACGCTATGCCCTCCTCTCAAGTGCCGATCTTATCAAGGGTGCAGGTTCGTGGTTTACACATCCTTACCGCTTTACATGTTATGCCCTTCTTACGTTTATCTCTTCTTTGCAGGTTATGTTGTTGGCTATCTCAAGAAGATTAAGCTGAAGTCTTCCCAACCGGTCTACGTTAGGACAAAAACTCCAGATGTTCCTACGACCAATGCGGAATCGGGGGGAGCCTCTTGGACCTTAGTTGAAGAAACCCCTTAGGTGGAGCCAATGGTGATTATAGACTCCCCTGAGGGTTCTTCCCCAGTCGAGGGAGTACCCTTGGACGGGATTCACACTATTGACGAAGATGACGACTTTCTGGAGCGCCCAAGGAAACGTGCTAACTTGGACAGTAATGAATTTGTTGTTGAGGCTCCGACCGATCCCCCAATCGCCAAACTTGAGAGGAACATTCATGATGAAGTGTTGATTGGTCGTCCTTCCAACCCCTCAGTTTGGGCTCGGTCATCTACAGTCGGTCCGATAGTAGATCAACACTTGGCTGTCGCCTCTAGTACTTCGAGGGTTAGGAGCATGGGTCTCACTGGTGCGTTTAGTACCTTACAAAAGTTTGCTGGATGCTCGCTGATACTAGCCCGAGCTGCCGAGATGGAGTTTGGCCTGTTGGAAATGCAAGTTCAGACGCTAACCGACCAGTTATCCTAGGCGAATAAGGCCAAAAGCAACTTGACGACCACTTGTGCTGAAGCTAAGGTCAAAGTTAATAACTATCAGGAAACTACAATGACTCTGTAGGAGGATTTGTGAAGAACTGCTATTGAAAATAAAGATTTAATGTTGGCCAAATCCGACTTGGAAAACCTGGTGGGCTACCTTCGGGCGGTAATAGATAATCTGAAGGTGAGTTGTAGGGGTCTTGAAGTGGCCAAAGCTTTTGCTGAAGAAAGACTGGAGGTAGTGGAGTCGGCCCCAAGGTTGGCCAGGGAGGAAAATTTGGCTAAGGATGAAGTTATCAAAGCTAGGGATGCCACCCTACTGGAGCAAGGTGCTTCCATAGTAGAACAATTTGAAGATGGCTTCAATCGGGCGTTGGAGCATATTACCTTTTTGTATCCCAACTTGGATACTTCTGAAGCAGATCCATTCAAAGAAATTGTTGACGACCGACTAATTGAAGCTCCTACCCCTCTTGATTCCCCAGTCGTCTGATTTGATTAATTTTGAATCTTTTTGTTTAGTATTGTAATTGTACGTGATTTTGGACAGTTATGTAGCTAGCCTCGACCTTGTTTTCTAGTTATAGACTGATTGTTTGGTACATTTTTATCACTAACATCTTCCTGTGGTAATCGTTCGTGTTTTCCTGTGGTATGTAACTAATATTTTAGGTATAAGATCAAACTTATTTTGTTGGCTAACGTTCCTCTCGTTGGACTTTGGGTCATCCTTTTTCGGCCATTCGCGTTGGGTATATTCGCGTCGAACCCATGGATCGGCCTCTTTGGCCGTCCATATTGGGCATATTCGTGTTGAACCCATGGATTGACCTCTTCGACCGTCCATATCGGGCATATTCGTGTCGAACCCATGGATCGGCCTCTTCGGCCGTCCATATCGGGCATATTCGTGTCGAACCCATGGATCGGCCTCTTCGACCGTCCATATTGGGCATATTCGTGATTATCATTCTACTACAAGGAAATATGATATCACCCACGGTTTTTTATTTGATATTACAAATAGTTTTTTACATCGCTAACTGCTCAACTGTAGTATATCTGTAGGGCTGTAGCTTTCCAAGTGCGTGAAACTTTCTTGCCATCCAAACATTCTAGATAGTATGCTCCCCGACCAACTTCCTCGATTACTCTAAATGGGCCTTCCCAGATAGGGGGCAATTTATTACTATAGGCCCTTTGAGTTATCTTTCTCAACACCAACTCATGCAGTTTAAAACTACGTGGGATTACTGTCTGGTCATACTTCCTGGCCACCCTTGCTTTGACCGCGTACTCTCTTACGTGGGCTATCTCCCGGATCTCTTGTAGCATATCTAGATTCTCCCTTAATTCGTCTTCGTTTTCACCTGGGGCAAATAAGGCTGTTCTCGGAGACGGTTCCCCGATCTCCACCGGTATCATCACCTTAGTTCCGAATGTCAAGCGGAAGGGGGTCTCACTGGTGGTGGAATGGGGAGTGGTATGGTAGGACCATAGTACCTGTGGCAACTCTTCTGCTCATCTGCCCTTAGCTTCTTCTAACCTCTTCCGCAACCCCTTCAGGATAACCTTGTTAGCTGCCACTGCCAGACCATTGGACTGTGGGTGTTCCACTAACGCAAACAATTGCTTAATCTTGAGTCCTTCGTAGAACTCGGTCGTCACACATGATTCAAATTGAGTTCCATTATCAGATACGAGTTCTGCCGGTATACCGAATCGACATATGATTCTCTTCCACAGGAAACTCCTGATTCTTTTAGAGGAAATTATGGAAGTCGACTCTGCTTCAATCCACTTTGTGAAGTAATCGATGGCCACGATCAGAAATTTCACTTGGCCGGGAGTTATTGGGAAAGGACCCAGTATGTCGATTCTCCACTTGTAGAAAGGCCAAGGCGATGTGACCGAGTGTAGGCGTTTCGGGGGTGCCTTGTGCCCTTCGGTAAACCTTTGGCACTTGTCACACTTCTTTACATAATTCATGCAGTCGGTTTTTAACGTGGGTCAATAGTACCCCGACTCTAGCAATTTTGCTTGCTAATGCCCGTCCTCCTATATAGGTTTCGCAGATACCCTCGTGAACCTCTTAGATTATGTACTCTGGCTCCTCTCCGTCCACACACCTGAGTAGAGGGAAAGCGAAACCTCTTCTGTATAGGTGCTGGCTAATCAGTGTATACTTTAAGGATTCTTTTATTACCCTTCTGGCCTTTTCGTCATCATTCGGGACTCGATCGTCCATGAGGTATTCTAAGAACGAAGTCATCCAGGTTACTTTTCCCTCCAGATTCCAAATCTCCTACCGGTCAACAGTCGGTGCGCTTAGGTTTTCGCGGATTACAGACTTCTGTTGTCCTCTTCTCTATGTGCTAGCCAATTTAGCCAATAGATCCGCCAGCTCGTTTTGATCCCATGGCACGTGAATAAGCGTGAAGTATTCAAAGGTGGAAGCCATCTTCACGGCCCGTTCCCAATATTTGGTTAGTTGGGGGTCCCTTGCTTGATATTCCCCGTTTACTTGAGCCGTCACCAACCTTGAATCGCTTTTGGCGACCAACCTTCTTGCCTCTAACTCCCGTGCTAACCTCATATCGGCTAACAACGCTTCATACTCTGCCTGGTTGTTACTAGCCTTGAATTCGAAGTGTAGTGACTGTTCAACGAGGACACCCTGGCTCCACTCCCTGCTTGATTCGATGACCCATCCACTAAGAGGTACCATTCCCCTTCCTCGACCGTCGGAGTACCAGCGGGTGTCAGCTCTGTAATAAAATCGGCCAGAGCTTGTGCCTTCATATGACCCCTCTTTTCAAATGAGATATCAAACTTTGACAACTTGATACTCCAAGCTACCATTCTCCCGGCCAGGTCTGGCTTGCGCAATACTTGACAAATGGGGAGATCCGTTCGTACGACTATACTATAATTCTAGAAGTACGGGCGTAGTCGTCGTGAGGTGATGACTAGGGCCAGAGCTGCCTTCTCTATCTTTTGGTACCTCCTCTCAACTCCTTGTAAAACTTTACTCGTAAAGTAAACCGGCCGTTGCTCGCCTTCCCTCTCCTGAACTAGTACAACACTAATTGTGGTGTCAGATACAGATATATACAAGAATAGTAGGTTACCTGGATCCGGAAGGGTCAAAACCAGAGGTGTTGCTAGCATGACTTTCAACCGTAGGAAGGCCTCCTCGCACTCAGGTGTCCAAACGAAGCTTCTTCCTTTCTTCAACGTCCCAAAGATGGGTAGAGCCATCTCAGCCGCCCTTGAGATGAATTGGGATAAGGCCGTGACCCTACCCATAAGTTGTTGTACTTCCCTGACACTTTGAGGGCTCCTCATGTCTACTACCACTCGGCATTTCTCTAGGTTGGCTTCGATACCCCTCTTTGTCAGCATAAACCCTAAGAATTTCCCAGCGTGAACCCCGAATGAACACTTTTCTAGGTTCAACCTAAGTTGGTGTTTCCTCAGAATATCGAATATTCGTCCCAAGGCATCATAGTGTTTGCCCGCCTCCTTGGATTTGACGACCATATCATCAAGATATACCTCCACGTCCACACCCATTACCTCCATAAAAATTTTGTCCATCAGGCGTTGGTAAGTCACCCCAGTATTTTTTAGACCGAACGACATTACTTTGTAGTAGAAAGCGTCGGCGTCGGTGATGAACGTGGTTTTCTCCTCGTCCTGGGTATGCATCCTGATTTGGTTGTAGCTTGAATAAGCATCCATAAAACTCAAGAGGGCGAAGCCTGCGACTCCATCGACCAATTTGTCAATACTTGGCAGGGGGTAGGGATCCTTAAGACATGCTTTGTTCAGGTCGTTGTAGTCCGTGCACATCCTCCACTTTCCGCTAGGCTTCCTGACCATGACTATGTTTGCTAACCAGGTGGGGTATTACACCTCTCTGATGAATCCGGCCGCCAAAAGCTTACTCGTTTCCTCCCTGACGGCCTTCCGCTTCTCCTCTCTTTGTTTTCTCCTCCTTTGGGCGACTGGCTTCGCCCCTTGTATCACTGATAAGCGATGACACATGAATCTAGGATCTATGTCTGGCATGTCGTTAGTAGACCACGCGAAAACATCGTAGTTCTGCTTGAGGAATCTCACTAGCGAGGCTTCATCTCTGGGATTGAGGGCCGATCCTATCCTCGTTACTTGATTAGGAAAAGGTCCCAACTGAATTTCCTTAAGATCTTCGGTTGGGTGAGGCCGCTCTTGCTCATATTGGCATCTCGGGTCTAAGTCAACATCCAAAGTGTTGACGCCCGAGGCCGACGGGTGGAAACCTACTCTTAAACTGTCCTCATAGCATCGCCTAGCGGTGCGTGTATCCACCCACACGCTCCCTACCTTATGCCCGACCGAGAACTTCATGCATAGATGATAAGTGGACACAACCGCCTTCAGCCCGTTCAATGCCGGCCTGCCCATAATAACGTTATAGGACGCCACAACGTCCACCACCGTATACAAGACTGGGATGGTTTTCGCTCCCTGGCTCTCTATGAAGGTGGTTTCTAGCTCAATGGTACCCTTGATTGGCACTCGCTCTCCCACAAAGCCGTAGAGGTTTCCTGAGCATTCCATTAGTAGAGATGATGCCAACTGCATCTTTTGAAACGCGGACCAGTACAAGATGTTGGCAGAACTACCTTGGTTTATCAAGACCCGTTCTACATTGTATTTGGTCGCCACCACGGAGATGACCATGGGCTCATCAGAGGCAGGGCTCCCATGCCTCATATCCTTGTCGTCGAATGTGATGATCGTGTTCGCACACCGTCTTCTTCCCAATGGGGTCAAATTTGACCCTGTGAGCACAGTCTAGACCTCTCGTGCTTGCCTCTCGGGTGCACTCTTCGACAAATTTGCCCTTCCTCCGACTATGGTGGCGATAGTACCTCGGTGTTGCACAAGGGTCCTTTGTGGCGACCTACTCCTTTCCCTCTGTCCTTCGCCAGACGGTCGACCGTCTCCCCTCTTCTACTCTAGTCGCGGCCTGCGTCACTTGCCGCCTGGGCGTAAAACATATTGACGGATATGACCCTTTTGGACCAACTTTTCTATCTGGGTTCTCAGTATCCAACATTCCATGGTGGAATGGCTGAAGGTACGGTGAAAATCGCACCAATTCGCCCTGTCAGGACCTATGACTTTTCACTTTAGCCTCCTCAGGGAATTCCAGCAAAGTTGTATGGCTAATTTCCCTCAGGATTTGTGCCCTCTTTTTCGTTAACAGAGTGAAGTGTTGGGCTGGGTCTCGTGCTCGAGACTGCACAGGGCGTCTATCCTCCTTCGCCATGGCTGGACACCTTGACTCTTTGTGGCCTAGATCCCGCTCGGCCTCGCGTCGTTCAATCTGGTCCTCTTCCACTTTTATGTGCTTCTCCGCATGTGCTCGAATCTCTTCCATACTCACTGGTCTCCTCAATGCCAACGCGTCATTGAACGGACCTACTCTCAATCCCTTTTGAAAAGCTTTAACAAAGAATTTCTGGTCAGGGTCGTCCACTCGAATGGTCGCATTGTTAAACCAAGCTAAAAAGCTCTTCAGGCTCTCCTCCCTATCTTGTTTGATGTCGAACAAATTAGACATCTCCAGCCTCTTGACCCTGTGAGCTGCAAACTGAGATACAAACGAGTTGGCCAGGTCGCTGAAGGTTTGAATTGACCTGGCTGGCAAGGTTGCCATCCAATGCATAGCTACCCCCCTCAAGGTACCTGGGAAAAGTTTGCAGCTGAGCTTGTCGTTCCCGCCACTAATATACATTTGTGTCTAAAACGCTTGTAGGTGAGCATGAGGGTCTTGAGTTCCATCATACGGCTCTATCGCTATCTCCCTGAAGTTAAGGGGAATAACGGTCTCGTCAATCTCCACACTAAAAGGTTGCCCCCAAAATGGCTGGACGGATGCCGCCTCACGCGAATCCGCGCTCCCTTTTTCTGCTGCCTTCGTCATGGCAATCTATTGGTGAAGTTCTGCTTCCCTCCGCTTTGTCATCCTTATGGCTTCAAGATGACGCTCTTCTGCCTGGTGATGCCTTTCTTCAGCCTTCGCACTGAGTGGCGATTGCTCATCGCTACGTGCCTGGAGTGAAGCTACAGCGCGAAGTAGCCTCTGTAGAGTATCTTCCTCCCCTTTGTTGGTTGAACTCGCTTGGTTTCTAGTGACCGGCATTATCTCTAGACTCGAGTGCTTGGGATTCGGCTATGGTGGTTTAGGGATTAGTTTTACCTTACCTCACAGTGGGCGCCAATGTATTGTTCTATTTCACAGGGCCGAACTTAATCAAAGAAAACCCAAGAACACCCCCCCCCCCCCTTTTTATTCCCTCACATATATGTCCACGTCACCAGACAAGGAGTACAAACAGCTCAGAAACAAAACGGCGCTGCGCTGCTAGGTGCGCCTCTCCTAACATGTTAGATGCAGGAATGACTCTGTCCTCATGGTACGATTCTTATGTGTCTTGTATGAACTCGGAGATTTCCCGTCTGGCCTGCCACGTAAGCCGTCCGGTTATCCTCCTGGACCATCCGGACGGTACAAGTTTGATTTTCAAAAATTTTAAAATTAAACATTAAAAACCATCTCGGGCCTTAGCTAATAGATGTCATTGGCGTTCTAAGTGATATCAACATAGTCCGTTATAATAGAACTCAGAAAATATCAGAGGAAAAGAAAGCAACAGAAGTTTTCATATGCCAGCAACAAGATGTTTCCTATTGATCTTATTGTTTGTTTCCTTTGATGCTCATCAAACACAAACCAAGTAGACTGAACATTGCATGTCATCAAAGCATCTGTGGAACTTAATGATTTCATAAATTAATTACATGAAGATATATTATTTTGTCAAACAAAAAGTTATTTTGTTTTTTAAAGCTTTTCGTAATACTTTCGAATGTTTCTCTATTGTTTAGTTTTATTTTCAATTTATAAATTACAACAATCAATGCATGAAGATTGAAGAAGGTAAATTTTAGTATTCTAGTAGAAATTTACACGGCTATTCCGAAAAAGAAAATCTGCGCAGATTACCAAATTTTAAGCTAACGGCATGATTATTTTACAGGGTATTATATATGATATTGATAAAATTGCTAAAATACAAATAATATTAGCATATCGATGTGATTTGGCGATTGCTCTTATGCATTACATAGGTAGTAACAATGAAAAAAAGAGTTGAAAGATACCTTGAATTGGGAAGAAGATTCTAATCTAACATATCTGTTTATCATAAAATGAGCAGAGTTGAAGAAGAAAGAGATTTGAGAGTTTAAGAATTGTTGACGGAATTCAAAGGCCAACAGATGTTGAATTCAGACACCGCCAGCATGTATTTCAATACCTTAATTTGATAAACAGCAAGAAATTGATGAGCATGATCAAACTTTAAATCTTAAATTCTGCCTTAACAAATATTAAACTTACAGCTCCAGAGATATCATTTTGGCACTGGTGTTATTCAAAGCTAAAGCAGAGAATTTAAATAGTAATAATGAATATTTATACCACATTAAATAGAAAAATATTCATAAGCATCAATGTTCTATTGTTCTCCTTTTCACACAATAAAAACATGCTCGTAAAACCTGGTATGTTAAGCTTGATTTTCAATGATGCGTTTGGGTTAATGTCACACATTAAATAAGCCACTTGAACGGTTAGGGTACAACCAGTGATATGCTAGAAATCTATGTTAACCCTTAACACAAAATAACAGTCATGTAAACAATTGCTACAGGTGGCAAAGGCAATACAAGAACAGTGACTCTTGGATTTGAGCAAAGCCAATCATAAACATGGAAACAAATTAAAAAGGAAACACACATTTGGAATTTTGTGTCGAAGCATATAATGGTATATAGCACTAATGCATAAATCATTCTCTTCCTGCATGAGAATCATCTACTCCCTTACAAGAAACAAATTGTTGAGTCGATCTTTGATTTGAAACATTCCATACTTAATGTAGTCATTAGCGTGATTACCAAGACAATCCTGCAACTTCAAAATGAAGTTTCCATATGCGGGCAACAAGATGTTTTCTATGGATTTTAATATTTGCCCCCTTAACTGCTCATTCAAGACAAACCACGTAGCCTGAACGTTGCATATTTCATCAAAGTGTTCGTTAAAGGAATACAGTTTGTGTTTCATTAACTCAGCTACGACATTAGGCTCTGACTCATTGATGTCCAGCTTCAAAAAGTTCAGAATCTTATTCCACGAGCTTTTCTGATAGAGTTCAAGGTTTTGTTGGAATTTTGTTGAATTATTTTGGAGCCAATCCTCGGCAAAAACAAGTATCAATCCACGCGTTGTTACCCTTAGCTCTATGAAGCTCCGATTGTTGATGATGAAAACATAACCCAAAGTGAGGTTTTTGTAAGTTTTGGAGATGGCTTCCAAACTGTTGTCTAGCAGGTTTGCTATCATGGCTATGTGCCCATAAAGTGAAAACTTGTCCTTTTTATTAACCATGACGTGGAATAAAGTTTTCCAATCACGATGTATCATCTCAGTGTAGTCCAACACATCAAAGGTAATTCGGTGAAGCCTACCATCGGGAACAATGGCTTGATCCTTAACAGCATAAGTAAGATTAAACAACTCCCCCAAAATGTCCATACCCTTCTTAAACCAGAACTCATCTGTTCCAGTGGTGCCTAATGAAGGGTAAATGGTCAAACCCTTCCAAAAACTGGAACCATCTAATGAAGGGTACTCATCCTCAAAAAGAATGGAGCCTTCAAAGACGCGTTCAAAGAGTCTCCTTTCATTTGGTAAGAGTATCCTATCAGCTACCCACAAAGCTTTTGCCGAATACTGCGTCTTCATCATCATGTCATTGACCTCTCTCCATGCAAATGCAAAAAGAATCTCATTCACAAATTCCCTCCGGCAACTCGTGTACACGTGCAAGCATTCCTCCTTTAACCCACTTGTCACCATCACCCTTGCGCTTTTACCAAGGTTATCGATGATTCCCAACGACAACGAATCCACCACCAAGTTGTCGTCGCAAGGTAACTGCGACAACAAAATCTGATCCTTATCGACAATATTATCTTTAAGGTATTCGTCTACATACTTGAAAACCTTGTCGATAACGTTTCCATTCTCCTTCTTAAGCTCCTCTATACAATTCATGAATTGTTCCCTCATATATCTGTTACTATCACTGTTGTCTTGTTGCAATTGAGTGATTGGGAACCCTAGATCCTCATTTTCTGGAAGGGAATCAACCTGATCTTGTGCCATCGTAACGTGATTGTGGATGTGAACCACCTTCAACCTCTACCTCATCTCCATCTCGGTCTCCATGATACCCACTTCTTGACGAATAATGATGAGAAAATAACTCAAACTCTCTCCATCAATCACTAATCATGGCAAAAAGAAAGATCAAATTTTATAAAAAATTTATACGACAAAATTAGAATATTTATATTTTTTTAAATTTTTTTTAAGTTATATAATTAGATTATAAAATGATTGAAAGAGGAACTCAAAGCGTAACAGACTAGTCCAACAATATATATGCAAATAAACAGACAAATTTCCATACCTTCGGCTTCCGCAACCAACTCGGAATTTTGATGAGCATCAACATTGTGTTCTCTAATTTCTCAACGAAGCAAGGTTTGTTAGTTTTTATAGTTTTGACTTCGGTTCAACCATTAACCTTTTGATAGAAATTTCAACCAAAGGAAACGGAAAACTACACTACATTTCGAGGAAAGGGAACCCAAGTTTCTTTTTGTGTACTTTCCTTTCTCTCTGTACTTCGGAATGATGGTGAAACATTGGGAGCGCAGAAAAAATAAATTAAAATTTGAATAGAAAGAAAAATAGGAAATTTTTATTTTTTCTTTTTTCTAATCAAATAAAAAAAATACATAGGTATCTCTATTTTTTATTTTCTTTCTTTTTAACCAAACATATCATACACAACTCCGAAATAATAACTAAATAAAAATTATGTAACTTTCATGGTACTTGACTTTGCTCATTTTTTTACCATTTTATTTGAATAAATTAGTAATTTTTCTTTAAAGTATTACTTTTTCATTTTAATATGACATTGGTTTGATTAGTATTGGTTTTAAATTGTATTAGTAAAGTTTCGTATTCAAATTTTATAAATAGAAAAGTGTGATTAAAAGAAGATATTACACTAAATGTAATTTGTTAGAACTTTTATTAGTATAAATCGATAGATATTTTATATTTATAATATAATTATTAAAAAATATTTTAAAAAATTATTTATATAATTTCATTACTTTTAAAATTATTTAAAAGAAGATCGGTCTCAATTATAGGTTTGGAGCGGTTTGATTTTAATAATTTTTTTCACATAATTAAAAGAATTTGACTTAGTTGAGTTTCTATAATATTTTTCAATTAAAAAAGAGATAGAATGGAAAAGACTGCAGATCATCAATGACAAGTCAAATTTCTATAATATTTTTGTGTAAATTTCCATAATATTAATGTAACAACGTACACTTGGTTGAACTATATTATAAAATGAAACTTTTTTAATATTAGGACAACATATGATTAAAAAACAAACATAACGATGACACTATTTTGTTTTGTTGAAACTCGATTTGTTTTTTGAAAAAGCCATTTAGATCAAAATCTCTTCCTTTTCTTTTTCTTTTTTAAGTTTTTAATATTGATTTTCTTCTAACTGGTTATTGGACCACCTTCCTTGTGATTAACTTCCCTAGTAGGGTCTCTATTAGTTTTTTTATTTTCCCCTCCTATTACCAAATTATTTTAAGTGAGATTCTCTTTTTTTTTTCAATGCGACTTAATTCTCTCTTTAATATATCCATTCATAGTATTTTCTTTTTTTTTAATATCTTTAATCATCTCAGGAGCCGCCCTATGGGCTTAAAGTAATAAAATACGAATTTTAAATTAATTAAAATATTTATAAAAATTATTATAATTTTGTTTAAATTTTTATCTTCAAATTTTTAGGGATTTATTATTATCATGGTTATTTTAAATTATCATGGTTAGTTTTATATGGCATTTCCATTTCAACTAATAATAAAGGAAATATATTATGATATTGTTAATATTACGTAAAATTTTATTAGTTTCAATTTAAACACCTTATTTTTATTAAAGTAATTGTTATTGGAATTGTTAATATTATTGTATAAGTAACTAATTACCTGTTGCCATGTCATGCACAAGTGTTAAGTTTATTATCTATAATTTTGTTAAATTATTATGACTTCTAATATATTTCTTAATTATTATTAATTTTATAAACATATATGTCAGAAAAATTCTGTATTAATTTTTTAGAGTGAAACATTTTAATAGATTCTCTACAAGTTCTTAAAAGCTTAAATTTAATAATGTACTTGTAAGAAGTTTTGACACTTAAGTTCATGTATGCAAGATACAAATGGAGGATAGAAGTTAGAGAGAAAAAATATCTCAAATGCTATTAGTTCTATTTATATTGCTTTTGATTTGATTATCTTAGATTTTTTTTTTAAAGTGAGATGGCATAAGAGATGCTTCTCCTACAAATCTTACTAGAATTGCTATCTTTAACAAACTTGTGGTTACAATTTAGTGTTTCACATGTATATTGTGGTTTGTTCACAACTTGAAGATTTTCAATGCATGTCTTTTGAGGCCTAGGTGTTTGGTTTTGGTCATTGGATCATCTCATTGACTTTATTTATTAGATTGGGTCTAAATTCTTTAAGGAAGAATCTAGAACAATGTCCCATCAAACCGATGAGTTGACTTTACTCTTGGGTGTCTATTCTTAAGTGTAATGGTAATATGATTTTAGGTTTCATCCCATGTGACATTATGTGCTTTGTTTGTTTTTTCAATTTAGGTCTTTGGTTGGAAAACTCAGCTTCTTTGTTTGGCTTTAGCTATGATACTTTATCTTGTTAGAATAGTGGTAACTTAACCCCCTAAGGCAATATGTTAGACTTTTCTTCTAATGATTAATTCTTGTGTTAGCATCATGCTTTTTTTTTATGTTGGGCTTTGTTGATGTTTGGGTTATGATTTGATTTCCCCCTTCCTCCCACTATTATGGTCCTCCCACTATTATAGTCCTCCCACTATTATTGTCTTGAGCTTTTGAAAGCATTTCACGTTTGAATCTAACCACATGTTTGTATAGTTTATTGTATTACTAGCTACTTCTTTCCAATGTTTTTAGTTCTTCACTCTTTTGCTTTTCTTTTTGCATTGAAGGTGGTGCTTGTGACACCCTTTACCCCTTCAACATTTATACTTAGTAAAAGAAAATAAAGAATTAAAAGATCAATCATATCCTTATTTATTTCAAAAGGTAAAGAGTTCACATTCTCCCAATAAAAATATATATCATGCCTAAATCTAACTAAGGTTCATGGTGGTGGAGAAATAGGACCCCACATTCTTAAGTAATGCAGAAAACAAATTAAACTCAAAGCGATGGCTCTCCAAAGGCCATATCTTCAAATCCAAAGCATAAACCTAGCCTCGATGTCACAACATATCAGAGCATCCCAAGACAAAACATAAATAAAACCATAAGGTATGAGGACACTAGTCTTCATGCTTTAGCTATTTATCATCTACAAGTGTTGTTCAACCCAAACATAAACAATACACAACAAAAGGTGAGAAACGCATCTCATTTAGCTTGTGGTGCATGTACAATGTAAGTAGCACTCACACAACCCCATAAAATAGATAAAAGCACAAGCATAACATATTATAATAATTATACAAAGACATTTATTTGAATACAAATGAATGACAACGATGCAACTTAAAATCTACTTTGTATGCATGTGATACTAATCTATCACCAGGAATGGGCTAACGATAACATGACTCAACCCTTTGGTTGATCTATCCCATACTAGAATGATATCCTAATGGATTCCTAGAATTGGATTGAAGCCAAATGAATTCACCTCTTAGAAGACTTAGAGTTATGTAGAAGCTATTTGAAAGTAAATGGGTGAAGAAACTCAAAATATGGAAAAGGAAGGGATAAAGGTAACTCGCCACTCTCTCTTGTGTGAGGAAGATAAGATTTGTTTAGGATTCACTACAATTGAAAGCTTGATAAGAATATAAAGCTCTTGCACAAAACAAGAAATGAGAAATTCTCTCACAAGTTGCCAAGCAACAATCAATTCTATTATGAACTTAGTGATGGGAATGTACCTTTATATAGCTTCCTTCATGCGTAAGGTGTTTTTGGACGATAGCATAACATATCTTGCTATCCAAACATGCTACTAGACTATCTCATCTAGGAATAAGACTATCCTATCAAATACAAGCCAAACTAGTACATGACTAGTAGTCTTAAGCTAAGAAGATGGCACAAAGAATTCAAAATGAAATTCAAATAATATCTTCATGCTTCTGAGAGTTAAGGAAGCATGCCCATACAATGTATAGGATTGGACTTGGGCTTGGGCTTGGGCCTAAGTTATCCAAGCTCTTGAGAAATTCCACTTTCTGAAGCACTTCTTGTAGTCTTCTTAGCTTTCCTCTTGTCAAAAGTCCTTTGTATGCTTGGCTATCTTTTGCCTCCTAAGTATCTTCTTTAAGGCTACCCAAATCCTTATCAAACTCCCTTTCTTTAAAAGAATTTTCTTTCAAATATGAGTCAAGAGTACCTGAAAAAGAAGGAAAATCTCCTTTCTTTTGCTTTGATGATAAAAGAGTTGGATTTGATAGAAAGGTTTAGACATATGGATCTGTATGTGGAAAGGAAGGAAGATCACATCAATTGTAGGATGATCACGGTGGCCAGTAGTTTCTTGGAAGTCGTGAAAGAGAAGTAGTTGATGAATTCCATGTTGTGTAAGACTAAGGAACTATTGGGAACAAACAAAGCTGAGGATTTCAATTTAGGAGAAGATGGCATTTTGAGATGTAATGGGAGAATCTATGTATCGCAAGACCTGGAGTTGAAGAGACTCATACTGGAAGAGGGTTATAAGAGTGAACTTAGTTTACATCCTAGAATGACAAAGATGTAACAAGATTTGGAAAAGATGTTTTAGAGGTTAGGAATGAAAAGAGAAGTGGCCTAGTATGTAGTTGCATGCTTAACTTGTCAAAAGGCCAAGATAGGACATTAGAGACCTAGAGGATTGCTACAAAAATGGAGATCTAATGGAAATGGGATAACATCATCACGAATTTTGTAGTAAATTTATCGAGGACATTAAAGGGATTCGATGCTTTTTGGGTCATTGTTAATAGGTCAACAAAGTGTGGTTATTTCTTTCCAATTAACATCAAGTATTCCTTAAAGAAGCTTACACAATTGTACATCAAGGAGATAGTTCGTCTATATGGAGTACCTTTAAGCATCATATCTGATAGGAATCCCCGATTTTACATCACACTTTTCTTAATGTTTGCATCAAGCTTTAGGGACCAAGCTAAAACTCAATTTAGCGTACCACCTACAAATAAATAGTTAATATGAAAGAATGCTCCAATCCTTAGAAGACTTACTAAGGGTTTGTTTGTTAGACCACCTTGGAAGTTGGGATGAAGTTTTACCTTTAGTAGAATTCACCTGCAACAACAGTTATAACACAAGTAGATGTGAGAGAACCTAACCTATGAGGCTTGTCTTGCATGAATCAAGGATCAAAGGGTGAAGAAATTGAGAGGGAAAGAGATCAACCTTGTCAAGGTCGTATAGAGCGATGTAACGGGAGATACTACATGGGAGCTAAAGGATAAGAGGTGATAACAACATCTATAACTCTTCCCAAGTAAGTGGATTTTCGAGGATGATTTTTTTGTTTGTTTGGGAGTATTATAACACCGTGTTTCTTATGAGATTAATTAAGTGATTAAAAAATAATTACAAGATAGAATTTAAATTTAATTTGAGTATGAAATCTTGATAAAAAATAGAGTTTGCACATTTTTTGAGAAAAATCTCAAATGAAACTGTAGTGTTTGATGCACATTTTACATGGCAATTATCTTCTTTGATGGAATTAATTTTCCATGTCAAAGATATAGAAGTCAGTAACATAGTACTATTTACACATTTCTCGAGATAATTAACATGTACTTCAAGGTAAATCACAAGTTGAATTTATATTTTTGGCAAAAGGTGATTATACCATTTATAGGCAATTACCTTACTAATTGTGGTATAAAATATAAAAGTGAAACTTACCTTTTTGGGCAAAAATCTCTTCAGTCCATTTTTTGCCTTAAGTAGCAAAAACTACTTTTCTATACTTACCTTTTTTGGCAAAAATCTCTTCATCCCATTTTTTGCCTTAAGTGGCAAAAACTACTTTTCTATACTTACCTTTAACGAGTGGATGCTTAGACCCTCCTTCACCCATGGATCTTGAACTATTTCAAGCCCTCTTTAAAATGAGCCTTCACTATAAGTTCATCCTTAAGCTTTGAATCTTTGTCCTAAAATTCCAATACCTCCATTGTTTATCTCCAAGCTTCTTCACTAAAATTTCCATACCCTTTCTTCACTCCAGGTAAGGGAAGCTTGTTTCTTTATAATTTTGTGGTTGAGATGTGTAATATGTTAGTTTAGGACGTGTTTAAATGAACCATAACATGCTATACTGATTTATGTTAAGATTGTTGAGAAATTTCTTGAATATATGAATGTATGATAATTCGTGAATATGAGATTTATTGTGTTAATGGTGTTTTTGGAAAATGAAATAAGTTTATAATGATATATGATGAAGTTTTGGGTTGTACTTGTGATATACCATGTCCTTTGGGTATTTTTGTGATGATATTATATTGTGTTTTGAAACTATTATGTGTTCTTGTTGAGCAAGTAACCCTATTTGTCTAACAAGGCCCATATTTTGAAAAACGTTTGAGTGCTCACTAAGCAAGCCATGTTTCTCGCTAAACACATAAAAACAACACTTAGAAATATGGAAAATTACCCTTGCCACAAAGCTAACCCTTTTGTTCGTTGAGCGAGTGTTCATAGGTTGATGAACACAATGAGTGTTTGTTGGGTGAGAGATGTCTTTTGTTGAGCGAGACAACCTTTTTTGCTCAAACACTTGGAAATGACGAATACATGATATGCGATTTGTACGTCCAAAGGAACAAACACAAAACAAAAATGCTCCTTTCAACGTGGGTCTAAAGCAAAACAAATACAGAATAGGAAACCTCCTTTAGATGCGAGCCCAAAGGAACAAATGCAAAATAAAATTACTCCTTTGGATGCGAGTCCAAAGGAACTAACGCAAAATGGAGATGCTCCTTTGGACACACGACCAAAGGAATAAATGCATAACAAGAATGCTCCTTTGGACTAGCATCTAAAGGAACAAATGCAGAAATAGGAATGCTCCTTTGGATGCACATCGAAAGGAACAAAACTGTAGAAACAAAAAATGCTCCTTTGGACGTGAGGCTAAAGGAACAAATGCAGAATAGAACTGCTCCTTTGGATGCCAGTCCAAAGGAATAAATGCAGAAAAGGAATGCTTTTTCGGACGCAAGTCCAAAGGGACAAATGCAAAAAAGGTTTGTTTCTTTGGACGCAAGTCCAAAGGAGGTTAGTAACGTGAGTCCAAAAGAATAAATGTAGAACATGAAAACTTCTTTGGATGCAAGTCCAAAACAATAAATGCAAAAGATAAATACTCCTTTGGATGTGGGTTCAAAGGAACAAATGCAAAATAAAAATCCTCCTTTATAGACCTCCTTGAATCACAACATTAATTGATGATTTTTGCACTGGATTTTCTCGACAGCAAAGCTAAATTTGGAGTCGTAATGTAGAATCTAGAATGCCAATGGTTGAGAGTGAAATTTAATAGAAAGTTGGCTCAAGCCTTTTATTGTCAATAAAAGTTGGTTTAACAAAGTTGGTTTGGAACAAAAAAGCAAAATCAAAAGTTGTTAATGAGGGCTGCTATTGATTTATAGAAAAGTTGAGCCCTTTTGTCAATCGAAATGGTGAACAAAAAAGCTAGGCAAAAAAGCTAAGGTAGAAAAGTTGAGCAGGGTAGCAAAAAAGCAAAACTGCTTTTATGTAATGATAAAGTTGTTCAGAGCATACCTACTGAACAACTTTTTTATCACTAGCTGTATGGACATACGTGTAGAACGACTCAAGGGGAACATGACAGGATGAATTCCTTTGGGCATGTGTTCACATGAAAAACATCAAAAGCTCAAATAAGTTTCTCTTAATGGACACGTTCAAACATTAAGATCAATAACATGTTCCTCTAAAACCTAGAGAACACTAGTTAGACATAGATATCATCTTTTAATCATAATATTTTGTAATCATCAAAACTCTTGAGTTGTTTTGTATGCATGGACTTATGTTCCAACAAGGATATTTTATAAAATGAATGTCAATCCTTTATCCTCTGTGTGGTGTTGAAATTTGAAAATTTCCTTGTATTTTATTCTTATAATTATTAGTAATAGATCACGGGATAAATGATGTTACATTTAGTGGTTTTGAAGTAGGTTGGTTCTTTCTATAACAACTCATGACCATTATAATGAAAACTTAACCCCCTTCTGTTCAAAGACATTTTTAACATCCAAAGACATTTTTGGCGTCCAAAAGAAGATATCGTGCAAACTAGAACAAATGCATTGTTTTATATAGGAAGCCTCTGTCTTTAAGCGTAAATAGTTATTTAAAATACTTATCTTATCATGTGAATTCTTTCTTTACATATACGAACTTGTAATCATGACCCAACATTAAAAAATCTTGTTTCACCTAATAGGTGTTGAGAACATGTTAGGTTTTAGATTGACGAAGAGCTATAACGAATATTTTATCACAAGTCAAGTCTGATAAAGGGAAGCTCAGATCATGACTACATTCAGAAGGAACCTATAAGAAGCTTTTACCCTTATCAACAGAAGACAATGAGAAGCGGGTTTTTTAGTCGTTTTACACGCCTCAAATAATTACTAAAGCTAACTATAGTATAGCTAACCTAGGTCGATTCTCTCAAGGACACAGTGTGCTCAGATTATGCTAAGTGTGAAAATCAGAGTTAATGCATGAAAATATTTAGTGCAGAATGCTGACTCGATCTTCGATAGACGCGACGGAGTCGGACTAACTCGGCCTCAGACTCTAGAAAAGCAGTAAATAGGGGGGTTTGAGTTTTAAGTGCAGAAAATAAACTAATTGCAAAAAGTAAATTATACTAATCTATAATAACTTACTGTACTAATTCAAGAATCAACACATAACAGTTTGTCTTTCTTACTTAGGATTATACTCCGAATCAACCTTAGATTCTTACAACAATCGTCGAACGTTTGTCCATTGCCATACTGAGGATTTACACAATCGCTACCTCATTAGTTGGCAGGGAGTATGTACTTGGTTGGTTTTAGGTTCTCTACCTAATCAGATTATTAAACTAGTTCCAATCGGTCCTAGTCTAATGTGATCTACTCCTAACAATGTGTCACGGCAAAGTTATAAGCAGATTAAAGCGCAGGAGTTATAATCGAGAGATAGAATTGCAAACCAGTTATAATATTGAAATTAGAATTGAGTACAAAGGTGAGAAATTCAGCGTTCTCTAGAGAGTCCGTCTTCCACGACGATCGCCTTGGAATGAATGGTAGTGGTGCACTAGTGATGGCCAGGCGTTGAGGTTTCGTCCACGAGTCGTCGGCTATACCGGCGATCACCTCCGACGGCTTCCAACTTCCCAAATCCTGATCCTGTACCTCCTCAATCGAGAGAGAGACACCTTCTTGGCGTCATGTACCACCGTGCTAGCTTGGAATGTCTTGCAATTCTGGACGTGCTAGATCTAGAATTCCACTGTTTTTTTTCCACACCTAAGACGTGGCCTGGTGTGCCCTATTTATACACAAGCTGACTAAATCTAAATCTAATCCTACAGAATCGCTAATTCCTCAATCCCAGTAGATTTCTTGCTCAGTTACCTGAATTACATATTTTCCTGATTTTAACAGATTTCTTGCTGAGTTACCTGAATTACATATTTCCTTGATTCTAACAGATTTCTTGCTAAGTTACCAAAATTACATATTCCTAATTTACTCTTCCTATAATCACACGTTGTTCCTTGTTTGTTGGAGTGATTTTTGCCGCTGATATCAGTTTTGGCCGGGACCACTTCTTCTGGGCCAAGATGCTCTTTTTGGGCCGAGATACTCTCGGCTTTTGGGCCTACAAAACAAGTCAAATCTTTTATTAGTTAAAATCCTCATTTTAGCACAAATTTATATTTTTCCTATTTCCAGGCTCATAATTCGAATCTTAACTAAGACAGGACTCTTAATCACTAAACAGTCTTAATAATACCCATCTTAAGCCCTTGTGAAGTGTATAAAATATGACTTATCAGACAACACACCAAGATCAAAGAAAAGTAGCTTTCTCTGACATAATTTTTCTTTGTTACAACTTTTCTCTGTCTTCAAAAAAAGATAACCTTTTGCAAAAGTACAGTCAAAAACAAATCCTTGGCATTTAATGTTGAAGTAACCATTCCTCATATAAGAGCAACATTTGTCTTCTACGTTCCTATAAAAAAGGATTGATCAAGCTCAAAGAAAAAAGACATGAACTTTCACGAATATACTCTCTTACGCTTTTGGACGACATTTTGTAAATTCTTTGTAGAGCTTACATTGTAAAGCAAGGCTAAGTAATTCTGCTTTGTATTGTTATACGCTCACTATGAGTTAGTTAAGATAGCCTGAAGAGGCTAAATGATATAGAATTCTTGGGTTTACTTCTAATTAGGTAGCCTTGAGTTTCTCCTTTTCCCTTTTGTAGTTATCTATTTCTATGTTATTTATCCCAGCCTGTGGCTCCTCTCCCTTCTTGTATTTGTCTATTTTTTATTTTTTTTGTTTCTTAGCCTTGTGTATGGACGCACAAGCTCTGTTAGACGTAGGGGCTAGCCTATGGCTCCTCTCCCTTTCTGTATATGTTTGTTTTCTATTTTTGATGTTTCTCAGCCTTGTGTATGGATGCATAGGCTCCTTTGAATGCAGGAATTAGCTTGTAACTCCTCTCCCTTCCTTTTGAATTTTATTAAGTGTTTCTGTGTTGTTTGTCCTAACCTTTGGACACAAGAGCCAAAGGCTGGGCCCTTTCCTTTTTCAATAGAATGTCACATTTCCCTTGCCGGTCCAAGCCTTTGAATGCAATAGCCTTGAGTCTCTCCTTTTTCCTTTTGTAGTTATCTATTTTTGTGTTGTTTGTTCCAACCTTTAGACGCGAGAGCCAAAGGCTGACCCTCCCTCCTTTTTTTGTTATTTGTCATATGTTTCCTACTCGTCTAGGCCTTTGGACGTAGTAGTTTTGATTTTCTATTTTTCCTTCTAACTAATATGTGTTTTTATTTGTCCCAGTCTTTGGATGCAAGAACCAAATGCTGGCCTTCTTTCTTTTTCATCATGTGTTCCCTGCTCGTGCATGCCTTTGGACACAACAGTCTCATTTTTCTTTTTTTCCATCTAACTAATATGTGTTTCTATGTTTTGCCCAACCTTTGGGCATGAGAGCCAAAGGCTGGCTTCCTTTTTTTAGTTATGTGTGTGTTGCTTGTCCAAGCCTTTGGATGCAATGACTCCTCCCCTTTTTTTGTTATTTATTGAGTCGCTGTTACTTGTCCAAGCCTTTGGACGCAGTGTCCCTCTTCCTTTTTTTGTTATCTACTGCATCTTTGTTACTCGTCCAAGCTTTTGGACATAGTAGCTCCCCTCCTCTTTCCTTTCTCTTTGAATGAGTGACTTCCATTTTCATTTGCTACATTTATTTTCTATTGTGAATATTTGATCATCCAAGCTCTTTGGACGAATGGCTCTGGACAACCCTTCCATTTATGTCTGTCTATCCACCACTTATTTGTCCAAGCCCTATGGACGAAGGGCTTTGGATAACCCTTCCATTTATCATTTTCTGTGCACATCTGTTTGTCCAAGCCCTTTAGAGGAAGGACTTTGAACAACTTTTTCCACCCATCCATTACTGTCCATCTATTCCTCCAAGGTCCTTTGGACAAAGGGCTTTGGACAACACTTCCACTTTTCCTTTGTTGCTATCTATTTGTTCAAACCCCTTTAGATGAAGAGATTTTAACAACTATCCTATATTTATTTCCACTATTGCTATCTATTTGTCCAATCTCTTTGGATGAAGTGTTATTGATAGCCCCTCCACCATTTTCCATTTACTGTTATCTACTTAAACTCTAAAACATCCTAAAAATCTATATCTATACTTAGTATAGCCATTTGAGGAAGCAGTTCTTGTTTGGTTATTGGTAGAAACTTTTCCCAAAATCAATAATCATTATAGATGCACTTCTGGTTTGGTTATTAGACTCGGGTCCAATCCCATTATTGATACCTCATTTGTCCAAACTCCTTTGGATGAAGGACTCGCAACGACCCTTTCCAACTATCCCATTATTGCATGTTTTTCATCACCACGGTTGGACGCAAAACCTAACAAGTAGCTCCTACTCCTTTTGTTATCCACTTCATTGCATTTGTTTGGACATAGGAGCTAACAAGTAGCTCTTGCTCATTTCTATTTTCATTCTTTACATCATTGGATGCAAGAGCAAACAAGTAGCTCCTACTCCTCTCTATCGTTCGTGCATTGCATTCCATTGGACGTAAGAGCTAACGAGTAACTCATACTCCTTTTTGTTATTCATTTTCTCCATCTTTTTGGACGCAAGAGATAACAAGTGCTCCTGCTCCTTTGTATTTTTATTCTCTACATCCATTGGGAGTAGGAGCCATTCCTATCATTTTCCATTTCTATTCCGATTGGATGTAGGAGTCCACAAGTGGCTCCTACTCCCATCTATCTTTGTTTCTATTATTTGGACGTAGGAGCCAACGAGTTGCTCCTGCTCCTATTTGTTTCTATTTTTGTTGTTTGGATGCATGAGCCAACAAGTGGCTCCTACTCCTTCCTTTCGTTTTATGTTTCAATTTCCATTGGACGTAAGAGTCAATGACTGGCTCCTGCTCCCATATGTTTCTATTTCTATTTGAACAGAGAAGCCAACGAGTGGATCTTGGTCATTCCTTTTGTTTTATGTTTCCATTTTCATTGGAAACAAGAGCCAATGAGTGGCTCTTTCTTCTATCTATTTCAATTTCTATTTGGATGCAGAAGCCAACAAGTGGCTCTTGCTCCTTCCTTTCATTTTCTATTTCTGCTTCCATTGAACGCAGGAGCCAATGAATGACTCCTACTCCTTCATTTCGTTTTCTGTTTCAATTTCCATTGGATTGCAGGAGCCAACGAATGGTTCCTACTCCTTCCTTTCATTTTCTGTTTCTATTGTTTGGACACAGGAGCCAACGAGTGGCTCTTGCTCCTATCCATTTTTTGTGCCTGTTTCTTTAGACGTAGGAGCTAACGAATGACTCTTGTTCCTTGCCGTTGTTGTCTATCTGTTTGTCCTTCATTTAGACACACTTCTTATTCTATCTTTCAACTATGTTTATGCTATCCGTCTGAGATTCACTTCTTGTTTGGCAATCCTTTCTAATCTAAGCCTCTTCCAAAACTATGTGAGCTTTAAATTCTCCATTGCGTAAGGAGATATGTAGGAGCAAGAGGCAACTCTTGTCAAGTTCAAAAAATCAAAAAAGTATTTCTTTCCTTTCCAATTAACAAATCCAATTCTGTTTCGAAGGATGAAAATAAAAATTCCAGAATCATACTGGTTTTACAGATCTAATTAGAGGTAACCTTGTCTTAGGACGAATGTCATAGGATGCTAATACCTTCCTTATACGTAATTGACTCTCAAACCATAAATATATTTTCAAAGACTTGTCTTATCCTTTCCAAGGGTTTTTCTAATGTTTTCCTTAAGAAACATTGGTGGTGACTCCATTGAGTTCATTCTTTTTTCTTTGAAAGGAAATTGAATTTCTCTATTATTATTAGTTTCTCCATCCCCGTCGTGATCCCAATTGTGATAATGTTGAAGGGACTGAACGTAGCTTTGTTGGAAGAGTGAATCAATATAAATTATGTGTGCATTTCTCTCTTACCTCACCCATTTTACTTATTGTACTTCTTTGGACAGTCCTTTTGGATGGTGTTTTAAAACTTTATTATAAATCCTTTATTTTTGCAAAAAGCTTTAAAAGTCACACACAAACAATTCAACCCCCCTTCTTGTGTGTAACATGTATCTTTAATCCTCTCATTAAAACATCCTAATGGAACTCTAAAGGCTAACTAGAAAAAAAAGCAACATAATACTCTAAATAATCTTTACAAATTCACCCTGATATCACATCCTATCAAAGCATAAAAATCCAAGAGAAAATAAAAACAAAAGTAGTAAAAAAAGCCCCAACTCAATCTTCCTGTTTGTAGTCTACGCCGCTAATAATGTCGTCAACACACTATCAAATCATTAGATTTCCCTTCATTTCTATAGTGTAAGGACTAACCTAGGTCGATCCTCATAAGGACACAATCATATTATGCCTAATCTTGTTGATCAAAATCAAAAAAATGGGAGGTTGGAAGATATAGAATTATGCATAACATGAATTATGTAGAACAAAATTCATACAAAATAGAATGGATCTAAAATGATTTGTGTAACATCAATTCAAGGATTCAATCACGCAATCAATTATCATGGTTCTAAGAAGGATTCAATTTCATATCAACCTAAGTTTCTTTAGATACTCAACTAACATTCATCCATGCATATTGAGATCACAATCACAACCCCTAATTAGCATGGATTTAGGATCATAACTGGTTGATTTTAGGTTATCAACCGATTACCTAATAGAACATAATCCAAAACTCAAGTGAGATCACAATCATGAAACAAGATTAAGAATTGGAAAGACAAAATAGTAGAAATTGCATAAAGAAGATAAAGAATCAAGAACTCAAACCGATTTGCATTCTTGAACCTTGAATTGACAAAGAAGCTTAGTCTTCCATGGCTATTGCCATAGAAAACTCAGCAAGAAAATACAAAGAAGGAAAATAGAGAAAATTGTAGAAAAACACAGCAAAAGACTATGGAGAAGAGAGGAAAGCCTCCAATGTAAGAAATCCTTTCAACTTCCCCAAAACTAAAGAGTCTCCAACAAGTTTCTAACTAACTAACTAACTGACTAACTAACTAACTAACTAAATAACTCCTCAACTTCCTAACTACAGTTCCTAATGATTACATGCTCAAAAATGCTAAGGAGAATGGGCTTGGACCAGCAGCTTTAGCAGCCTAACAAGCCCACTAGTCTACAAGGGAAGGTTCAATTCAGAGTGGTGTAGAGGCAATGGCTTCTAGTCCATTTTTGACATTGCAAACAATTGAACTAGATTGAATTGTAAGGAGAAAAGTTTTAATCTTTGTCTTAGGTTTCCAGGGCTAACAAGATTGTCCAATTTGGAGGTCTGTAGCTCCAGATATGGCCTGCACAAGATAGCAACCTCATAATGAAAATTAAGTTCAAAAATAAGCAAAGATTAACAACTATCCCCAATTTAGCTCAATGACCAAAAACTCAACCAATTTGTGATTGTTAACCAGAAAGGAATGTCAAATATATCCAGAATAAATCACTATTAGGTGTCTCAAACATGTTCTATCAGTCACTTGCAAACAACGATCAACCTAAACACATACTAACATAGCAGAAGGGAATGATAATCTATCTCACTACAAGCTTATGGTATGGGCATAAGGCCAAGTAGCATATACAATTAATTAACACATCACAAGTAACCTCCTATGCGTTCCACAAATGCACATGAAATGACAGTAATCTATGGTTAGCCATAACACTATAGAAAGATGCCTTTTAGTAGCACGGTAGGTACTACTCAACTTACATTGTGTGTCTCGACCCATTGGATCAATATGACCATTGGCATTTCTATACCAAGTAGCCCTTAAGTAGTCTAATGACCTTACCTTTGGGTTCGTATATACTTTCTTACACCTTAATTTATTAAATGATGCATGATACATAACTTTTTTATATAATTATTTTGAAAATTGGGCTGATAAGAGTCATGTTCACCTTTCACATACTAGGCACCTCATCTCACAACCTTTTACAATTAGTAAGTACCATCCTAGGCTAGGTCACTCATCATAATGACATTAACCCTCATTTACTCAATCCTCAATTCATTTTCACAATGTATAATGCATCATACTTGTAGTGTAAGCTCAACATAACTTGTCATCGCATAAACTCATCAATAACTTATCATGCAACACTATCAACAACAACATGCTCACTTAAGCATAATCGTGCTTAGCAAATTGGCACATTTCTTGATCAAAGACAATGCCTAAATGACTCACTTTCATTAAAAGTTTATTTATAAAAACCTAATATACGAGCTTGACACTTATATTTCCAAAGATCTAATTATTTAATTGGTGAAAAAACATAATATAATAATTACTTATTTAATAAAGCAATTTACAAGACAATAAAAATAATTATAACAACAAAAATTAGAGTGTTACATTCTCGACTTTTCATAGAGATAGTCTCAACAAATTGTAAATTGGTTATAATATATGTTTATCATTGATACCAAAATCAAACCCTTAAACAAATATTTATAACAAAAAATTGTCTATTGAGATATCAAAAGTAAAGAATGAATAGTTTCCTATAAAAAATAAATTAAAATAGTTATTTGATCTATAAAGACTAAAACTCTCTACTTTTTCGTATATAGGTTTGGCAATGGGGTGGGGTGGGGGTAGATTTGGCTCTGCCTGTCCCGTAAAAAGTATGGCAAGTGCGAGGACAATAAAATGAAATCCAACCCTAACTCTTTCGGATTTTATCAGGTTCGGAGAAACTCGTAAGGAACTCATTGTACATTTTTTTCTAATTTATTTTTCTTATATATTTTGAAATAAATAATATATTAAGTTAATAGTTATATTTCAATTCAAATAACATATAAAAATAATAAATAATAAAGAACTTAAAAATTATTTTTAAGAATTAAATTTTATTTAGTTAAATGTATAATTTTATCTTTGTTATTTAATTATTATTTTTGCTTTAATTATTAAATACTAAAATAATTCATTTATATTTTAATATTTATAAAAAATAAAGTATAAAAATAATTACATAACTAATAAATATATAATATATATTATTATATAATTAAAAACTAATATATATACAATAGGGCGAGTTAGGGTGCAAGGATGAGGTGGATTATTAAATCCTTATACTCGTATCAAACCCTACTTTCTCGAGTCAAAGAAAACTCAAACCTAATCTTGTCTCCAATCGAAGTGGGTTTTCTCCGTCGAAATTTGGGATGCAGTCAGACGGGTACCCACGAGTTCGGGTTCTATTGTCATACCTACTAACACATTGATTTATTTAAATTCTACCCAGACCTTTCTCGAGAAGATCACACGTATGAAATGCATCTAAGCTTTCCTTTTCTTCTCATCAACTAAAGAACCTCCCAAATCTCTCATTTTCTTGTCTTCAACCATTTCCACTTTCACTCTTTCTCTTCAACAACTTTCATATCTTCTACCACAACTTCCCTTATCTTCAAATCTGTAACAAGAACTCATGGATCTGATCTTATCTTTCTCTTTCCCATATGGCATGGTCCTAGTTTGTAAATTATTCTTCTCTTATTTGTATCATTTTAAAAACGGATATAATTATTTGTTTTCATTTTCTATTTTAAAATTCCCACTCTTCACCTTCAGATTCTAGAGATTACGATTGCATTTTCTTTTACAGGTTTAGGGTTCAAACAAGGTGAAAAGGTGGTGCCTTTTTTATTAAATGGAAGACGTTAGCTTTTCAACTAAAAAATTGTCAGGTAAAACATTATTTATGTCACTCTTTTAAAGAAAGAAGGTTATTGTCAAAAGTGTAGAAACATTTTTGAAATCCACCCTTAATTAAATTGGTGACTTTCTCTTATCATTTGTAATATTATTCATGGCTGATTTATTCTAGTTTAAAATATTAGATATAGGATTGAAATCAAATTATCATATGGTTTCATTCCATAAACCCTAACAAGATTTCATTTGATTTGCAATCTCTTCATTTGAGATTAAAGAAATTTCTCTTTATTTATTACTTTGTGTATTCCTCCTAATCAAATCCACAAATTTTGTTTACTATCACTATTTATTAACCATTTAATTATAAATACAAATTCTAAGACCTTTTCTCATTTTAAATTCCAAACAAAAATTTTAAGTTTGTTTCACATTGCTCAATTTAATCTAATCCACAAATATTGCCATGCATTTGATTTGCTAAGGTACTTAACTGAAAATTTTAATCAATTTTGATGCTTTACGGAATTTTGTTATTGGTTTTGATTATGCCTCAATGTAGCTCACTTTGTGTCTTTTATTTTCATGTGTTGCGTTTTGAAAGCATTCAAGATTATTGATATGGTTATTTCTGATTTATTAGTGGTTTGTTTACTCTTTCCTACTATAACTTTTATAGGTACTCTTTCTTTTATCAATTTATTTTTTAGGGTTATATTCTACTATCCATGTTAGTTTTATTCCCTATAAAATTTTGTAAAGCAAACATTAAAGAAAATTGTAATGTATTTGAAATAATGAGTTTTCATTACATTTGTTTAGGGAAAAGTTGCAAATTAAACTGGTTGAATCATCTTGATCCTAAACTTAAAAAAGTTTCATTTACAAAAGAGGAGGAAGATAGGCTACTTATGGCTCATCACAATTATAGAACTAGGTGGTCAACCATAACCACACTCTTCCCAAGTCAAACCAATAATGTTGTGAAGAATTAATGACACGTTGCAATGGCATGAAACTAAAGAGGGGAATCCAAGATCCTAATACCAATTCAAACACTTCATCATCTAGTAACAATCTTCCTAATCATGATAGAGTAAAACCACATGAAGCATTCTTTGGCTCTAGAAATGGGTTATAGAATGTAAGACTGTATGACATGAGCGACCTCTATACTAAAGAAAGGGAGCTTACTTCAATGTGTCTTAAGAGTTCTTTGAGCTTTATGAACTTCAGATCCATGTTATCCTTCTCAGATACTTTCATATGGTGTATTCAATTAGGAAAGAAGGGTCCTTGTAATCACTCCCTTGTTTTCTAATTGAATCCACCACAAGAAAAGTGTTTGAGAAGGACGACATAGACCCAAAATTCATAAATCTAACAGAACTATTATGATACATTAATTTAACATGTGCACTTTGTTCATTATTGAAGTCCTTCATGTCATAGAATCTCTTGTGGTTTTGCTCCACTATGATTGGGAAAATTATTGTTAGATGAGAAATTGGTTATACTTGTATTAAGATCTTGGATTTGCCCCCTTCACTTTCATGTTGTTGCAACGTGTCATTGATTTTTTACAACATTATCTATTCAACCTGAAAAGAGATTGACAATGGCTAACCACTTGGACCTATAAATATGGTGATCCTTAAGTAGCCTCTTTCTTCTTTCTTTTGTAAATGGATTTTTGTTAGGTTTAGGGTCAAGATGATTCAACCACCTTAATTTGCAACTTTCTCAAAACAAATGTAATAAAAGCCCATTATTCAAGTTCAAATACATTACAAAAACATGTTATATACTTATAGGGGAAAATGAAAATTTTAGCTGCTACTACTAGATCTTTATCGGTATACCTTTTCTTTGTAAAAATTAAACTATTAATATAAAATATTGTATGTTTACACTTTAGTTCAAAGGACCCATCTTTTGAAAATTTGAAGGTCAATGACGAAAGTTATGGTATTGCAGCTTTACCTAGGTTGAAGTAGTCTTCACTTAATCAAAACAACAATATCCTGAATGATAAAGATGTTCTAAACTCCACCTTCTTCTATGTAAATGTTGAATTTCTCTTCCAAATCCATTTTGATTTCATATTGTTCAAGTACATCATTTTAAAACATATGCAATACATTTTATGTAGCATATTTATTTTATATTATACAAGATACAACTAAAGGGTAGTGCTAAATATTGAGGCTTCAAAGTGTTAAGAGAATCAACACCTAAATCTAAAAAATTGTGTGAGGAGTCGACTTCGTTGCTTCATAGTATTGTTTTTAACAATTTGAAGAATTTTTGGTTAAGCTTGATTTTCAATAGTGTGTTTGGTTTAATGTCACAAATTAGATGTGCTACTTGAATGGTTACAATACAATAAGTTATATGTTAACCTTTAACACCAAATAATAGTGATGTAGGTAATTACTATTGGATTTGAGGTGTGTCCTATATTTACTAGTGGCAAAGGCAATACATGAACAATTACCATGATGATTATGTAGTTGAGTTAAAATTTTAATCAATTATGATGATTTATGGAATTTTGTTCTTGGTTTTTGATTATGCCTCAATCTAGTTCAGTTTGTGTCTTTTATTTTCATGTATTGTGTTTTGGAAGCATTCAAGAGTGTCGATGTGGTTATTTCTCATTTATAAGTGGTTTGTTCACTCTTTCCTACTACGATTTTTATGGATACTTTTTCTTTTATCAATTATTTTTTAGGGTTATATTCCACTATCAATGTTAGTTTTCTACCTTATAAAATTATATGTGAAACAATCATTATAGAAAATCCATTGTATTAGAAAGAGATTGATACCTATAAAGTCTAGTCCTTGATATCATGATGCTCCTTCTTATAACAAATGCATGTTGTTGGATTTCTAGTCTGAATGTAGAGAATGAACTATGCTTAGAAATTATGGAACATATTTTTCTTACTTATCCTTCTTTTATATACTTTATTCAAGAAAACACTTATGAATAAAGTCCAATTATAAAGTGAAACAAAAATGTCAATTGCACATTCTAGTAGCACTGACAATATAATTTCTTGCTCCATTGAAATAATTTAATCTATATTCTAATATTAAATACTTTTCTCCTATGTGTTTATTTACTACTATAATGTATTCCATATATTGGGCGAAGGCTAAGCAAAAATTCTTCAAGTTGTCCAAAACAATATTATGAAACAACTTTAATTTTATGAAGACATTATGACATTTCCTACAGATTTTTTTTTTTTTTGGATTTAGGTGTTGATTCTCTTAATATATTGAGGCCTCAAATTCTAGCACTATCATTAAGTTGAATCTTGTATGATATAAAATAAATAAGTACTATTCTATGCTTAAAGTGTATTGTCATATGTTTTAATTAGCTTGTATTTGAACAAAGTGAAATCAAAAATGTTTTGAAAGAGAAATTTGACATTTCTATTGGAGAAGATGGAACCAAGAATATCATTCAAGATGATGTTGATTTGATTAAGAAAATAAAGACTACTTCAACATAGGTAAAGCTATGATAACATAAGTTTCGTCAAAGGCCTTTAAATTTTCAAAGATTGATGGGTCCTTAGAACTAAAGTGTAAACTTACGATATTTTATACTAATAGTTTAACGTTTACTAAGATAGGCTTTACCAACCTATAATAGTAGTACACAAATTTTTCATTTTTCCCATAAGTATATAACACGTTTTGTAGTGTATTTGAAATAATGAGTTTTCATTACATTTGTTTAGGGAAAAGTTGCAAATTAAGGTGGTTGAATCATCTTGATCCTAAACTTAAGAAAGCTTCATTTACAAAAGACGAAGAAGATAGGCTACTTATGACTCACCAATTTTATAAAACTAGGTGGTCAACCATCATAACTCTCTTCCCAAGTCGAACCGGTAATGTTGTGAAGAAATAATGATACATTGAAATGACATGAAACTAAAGGGGAAAACCTAAGATCCTAATACCAATTCAGACACTTCATCATCTAGCAACAATCTTCCTAGTCATGATGAAGAAAACCCACATGAAGCATTTTTTGGCTCTAAAAATGAGTTATAGAATGTAAGACTCTATGAGATGAGCCACCTTTGTACTAAAGAATGGAACTTACTTCAATGTGTCTCAAGAGTTCTTTAAGCTTTATGAACTTTGGATCCATTTCATCCTTCTCATATATTTCATATGGTATGTTCAATTAGGAAAGAAAGGTACTTGTAATCACTCCCCTTATTTCCTAATTGAATCCACCACAATAAAAGTGTGTGAGAAGGACAACATACACCTAAAATTCATAATGTTTAAAGAATTGTTATGATACATTTAATTAAATATGTGTACTTTATTCATTATTGAAGTCTTTCATGTCATAGAATCTCTTGTGGATTTGATCCACTATGATTGGGAAGATGGTTGTTAGATGAGGAATTATTTATACTAGTATTAAGTTATTGGATTTCCTCCCTTCAATTACATGCCATTGCAACATGTCATTGTTTCTTTGCAACATTATCTATTCAACCCAAAAAGAGAATGGTAATGGCTAACCACGTGGTCTTATAAATATGGTGAGTCTTAAGTAGCCTCTCTTCTTCTTCTTTTGTAAATGAATTTTTGTTTAGTCTAGGATCAAGATGACTCAACTACCTTAATCTACAACTTTTCCCTAAACAAATGTAATAAAACCCCATTTTTCAAATAAAAATACATTACAAGAACATGTTATATACTTATAGGAGAAAATGAAAATTTTAGCTAGTACTATTATATATCTACCTTTTCTTAGTAAAAATTAAATTATTAATATAAAATATTGTATGTCTACACTTTAATCCCAAGGACCCATTCTTTGAAAATTTTAAGGTCAATGACAAAGGTTATGATATTGCAACTTTGCCTAGGTTGAAGTAGTCTTTACTTAATCAAATTATCAATATCCTGAATGATAAAGAGTTCTCATCTCCACCTTCTCCAATAGAAATGTCAAATTTCTATTCCAAAGTTATTTTGATTTCAAACTATTCAAATACAAGCATATTAAAACATATGAGAACACCATTATGAAGCAACTTTCATTTTATGAAGCCATTATGACTCTTCCTACACAATTTTTTTTGGATTTAGGTGTTGATTCTCTTAAAACATTGAGGCCACAAATTCTAGCACTACCGTTTAGTTGTATCTTGTATGATATAAAATAAATAAGTACTATTCTATTCTTAAAGTGCATTGTAATATGTTTTAATAAGCTTGTATTTGAAGAAAGTGAAATTAAAATTGCTTTGGAAGATAAATTTGAAATTTCTATTAGAGAAGGTGGAGTTGAGAACATCTTTATCATTCAAGATGATGTTGATTTGATTAAGAAAATGAAGACTACTTCAAAATAGGCGAAGCTACGATAACATAAGTTTCATCAATGGCCTTTAAATTTTCAAAGAATTATAGGTCCTTGGAACTTTAGTATAAACCTACGATATTTTATACTAATAGTTTAACTTTTACTAAGATAGGCTTTACCAAACTATAATAGTAGTACCCAAAATTTTCATTTTTTCCCATAAGTATATAACATGTTTTGTAATGTATTTCAAATAATGAGTTTTCATTTTATTTGTTTAGGAAAAAGTTGCAAATTAAGGTGGTTGAATCATCTTGATCCTAAACTTAATAAAGCTTCATTTACAAAAGACGAATAAGATAGGCCATTTATGGCTCACCACATTTATAGAACTAGGTGGTCAACCATAGCAACTCTCTTCCTAAGTCAAATCGGTAACGTTGTGAAGAAATAATGGTACATTGCAATAGAATGAAACTAAAGGGGGAAATCTAAGATCCTAATACCAATTCAAACATTTCATCATCTAGCAACAATCTTCCTAATCGTGATGGAGAAAAACCACAAAGCAATATTTGGCTCTAAAAATGAGTTATTGAATGTATGACTCTGTGAGATAAGCCACCTCTATACTAAAGAAAGGGAAATTACTTAAATGTGTCTCAAGAGTTCTTTGAGCTTTATGAAATTTAGATCCATGTCATCCTTCTCAGATCCTTTCATATGGTGTATTTAATTACAAAAGAAGGGTCCTTGTAATCACTCTCTTATTTCCTAATTGAATCCACCACAATAAAAGTCTCTCAAAATGAAAACATAGACCCAAAATTCAAAATGTTTAAAGAACTATTATGATACATTAATTTAACATGTGCACTTTCTTCATTATTGAAGTCCTTCATGTCATAGAATCTCTTGTGGGTTTGCTCCACTATGATTGGGAGGACTTTTATTAGATGAGGAATTGTTTATACTTGTGTTAATATATTAGATTTTCTACCTTCACCTTCTTGCCATTGCAATGTGTCATTGATTCTTTACAACATTATCTATTCGATTCAAAAAGAGGTTGGCAATGGCTAGCCACCTTGTCTTATAAACATGGTGATCCTTAAGTAGCCTCTCTTCTTCTTCTTTTGTAAATGGATTTTGTTTAGTCTAGTGTCAAGATGACTCAACCACCTTAATCTACAACTTTTCCCTAAACAAATGTAATAAAAGCCCATTTTTCAAATTCAAATACATTACAAGAACATGTAATATACTTATAGGAGAAAATGAAAATTTTAGCTACTACTATTATATCTCTATTGGTATACCCTTTCTTAGTAAAAATTAAATTATTAGTATAAAATATTGTATGTTTACACTTTAGTCCCAAGGATCCATCCTTTGAAAATTTTAAGGTCAATGATGAAAGTTATGGTATTGCAGCTTTGCCTAAGTTGAAGTAGTCTTTACTTAATCAAATAAGCAATATCCTGAATGATAAAGATGTTCTCATCTCCACCTTCTCCAATAGAAATGTCAAATTTCTATTCCAAAGCTATTTTGATTTCAAACTATTCAAATAAAAGCATATTAAAACATATGAGATCACCATTATAAAGCAACTTTCATTTTATGAAGCCATTATAAAGCAACTTTCATTCTAGCACTACTGTTTTGTTGTATCTTGTATAATATAAAATAAATAAGTACTTTTCTATGCTTAAAATGTATTGTCATATGTTTTAATAAGCTTGTATTTAAAGAAAGTGAAATTAAAATTGCTTTGGAAGATAAATTGGCATGTCTATTGGAGAAGGTGGAGTTGAGAACATCTTTATCATTCATGATTATGTTGATTTAATTAAAAAATGAAGACTACTTCAACATAGGCGAACCTACGATAACATAAGTTTCGTCAATGACCTTTAAATTTTCAAAGAATGATGGATCCTTGGAACTAAAGTGTAGACCTACGATATTTTATACTAATAGTTTAACTTTTACTAAGATAGGCTTTACCAACCTATAATAGTAGTACCCAAAACTTTCATTTTTCCCATAGGTATATAACATATTTTGTAAGGTATTTAAAATAATGAGTTTTCATTACATTTTTTTAAGGAAATGTTGTAGATTAAGGTGGTTGAATCATCTTGATTCTAAACTTAAGAAAGCTTCATTTACAAAAGAGGAAGAAGATAGGCTACTTATGGCTCACCATATTTATAGAACTAAGTGGTCAACCATAGCGACTCTCTTCCCAAGTCAATCGGGTAATGTTGTGAAGAAATAATGGTACGTTGCAATGGCATGAAACTAAAGGGGGAAATCTAAGATCCTAATACCAATTCAAACACTTCATTATCTAGCAACAATCTTCCTAGTCAAGATGGATAAAAACCACATGAAGCATTCTTTGGCTCTAAAAATGAGTTATAGAATGTAAGACTCTATGAGATGAGCTACCTCTATACTAAAGAAATGGAACCTACTTCAATGTGTCTCTAGAGTTCTTTGAGCTTTATTAACTTTGGATTCATGTCATCCTTCTCAGATGCTTTCATATGATGTATTTAATTAGGAAAGAAGGGTCCTTGTAATCAATACCTTATTTCCTAATTGAATCCACCACAAGAATTGTATCTAAGAAGACAACATAGACCCAAGATTCATAATAGTTAAAGAAATATTATGATACATTAATTAAACATGTGCACTTTCTTCATTATTGAAGTCTTTCATGTCATAGAATCTCTTGTGGGTTTGCTCTAGTATGATTAGGAAGGTTGTTGTTAGATGAGGAATTCTTTATACTTGTAGTAAGATCTTGGATTTCCTCCATTTACTTTCATGCCATTGCAATGTGTCATTGGTTCTTTGCAACATTATCTATTCGACTTGAAAAGAGATTGGCAATGGCTAACCACCTGGTCCTATAAATATGGTGAACCTTAAGTAGCCTTTCTTCTTCTTCTTTTGTAAATGCATTTTTTTAGTTAGGGCCAAAATGACTCAACCACCTTAATTTTAGCTACTACTATTATGTCTCTATTGGTATAACTTTTCTTAGTAAAAATTAAATTATTAGTATAAAATATTGTATGTTTACACTGTAGTCCCAATGACTCATCCTTTGGAAATTTGAAGGTCAATGACGAAAGTTATGGTATTGCAGCTTTGCCTAGGTTGAAGTAGTCTTTGCGTAATCAAATTAGCAATATCCTGAATGATAAAGATGTTCTCGACTCCACTTTCTCCAATAGAAAAAACTAAGTTATACGACTCATGTTAGGATAAGAGTTTACTTGTTTGGTTGCTCTATTGTTGCTGAGGATTCCTCTCCTTTGGACAATTTTTCTTCTCTATTTTGGGCTGTCTGGGAACTTTATGCTAAACTTTTTTCTTTCTCTTTTCTGGCAAAGGTTCCTTAAGAAATCTCTCAATATTTCTCTCTCTATTTCTCATAATCTTCTCCTCCTTTCTTTTTTCGACCTCTTCCATTGAACCCCGTTCCCCTTTTATAGAGAAAATTTCCTAATTCCAAATCTTGGAGGAGATTTTCCTCATTAATGGACATGACCATTCTTCTAACCCCTGACCTAGTGTCAAGAGTGAAACCACGCTGCAGCAGAGGGTTGATGGCTACTTATTTTTTTAAAAAAAAAAAGCAGTGACTCTTAGAGGCTGGTGGCAGCTGAGCCTGGTGAGGAGTGAAATTTCTTCCCTACACCAATCTTCTATCTCCTTTTTTTTTATTAGGGAAGGGACAAAATGGGGTGTCTACGTAGGCCAGAAGCAACCATGATTTTAAAAAGAATCAAATGAGAAAAGTAAAGAATATGACCTTCATTGAAAATAATTTTCTCCCTAAATCTGAACCAATTGATTGTAGACTCAAGAAGGAAGATGGAAAAAAATAACAACTTCAGGAGTCTTAGCTCTTTTCTCCAACCTACACTCCAAATCCAATCTAACTCATTGTTTTCCCTCCTATTTATACCCTATAACTTATCCTTCTCTTCTAATTCGATTAGGATCTCTAACTAACTCACAATTAAATATACATGTTAACAACTTCAACTGACCTTGGTGTAAGAATACAAAAACTAACCCAAGTTACATTTTCTTATGCTTGCTATTATTCCACCTAGCATAACCTTTTTAATTTGGTGTCTGCTAGTAAGTTGCTCTAGTTGAATGTTGATGTTGTTTAATTTATTTATTTATTTTCTTTAATTTTAGTTTCATCTCTATTGTATTTGAGATTTGTCTCTCTCATTTCTCCTATTTCTCTAGTTTGTATGTTTTTATCAGGTAACCTAAGACCAGATCCTATTTGACCCAAACATAACCAAGTAGGGTGAATTTGGGTTAATACTGAAAAATAGACATAACCAAACTAACTTGACCCACCATGTACAAAATAATTTGGTTTCTATTTTGACTCTAGACTCGAATCGAGCCAACTTGTGTTCACCCCTACTTCCAATGTAGTATTCAAGTCTCATACCTTATACCTTGTAATTGGATTGTAACAATAAATAAATAGATTTGATCCTTGTGATATTAGAAGAAGTTATATAAAAAACAAAAGTTCACAACTAGTTGTTATGCACCTTAGGACAAGTTATATGAAAACCATACATGACAGGTTACTCCACCCCTAGTTGTTGATATTAGAAGAATGAAGTACCCAACTATATTGAAAGGAAATGGGTATATAAGAAATGGTAATTATTGATCCACATCTCTCTCCATATGGATCAATGCTTGCCTATGTAAGAGACAGACTGTGAGTTGTATGTTCTCAATCTCTTGTCTAACGAATCAAAGCAATTGACCCATAGGGCAAAGGAAAATGGTTTTGTAACTTTAGTAATTGGCTTCACTTAAACATATTTGACTTACTAAATGCATTTGAGTTCTATAAATAGCAGGTTGATGATTCTTAGTATGGTTACCTGACTAACTAAGCTAATCTTTTAGATAGTATTTTTCTGTTTATAAGATATAAATAGTACAACTAAACTACTATGAAATGGTAAGAATGAAACTATTAAATGTCTGAAACTATCCCACCAAAAGGAGGCTAAGATTTTATAATTTGTTGTACCCCTCACAATATACTATAAATGAGAGAAACTAATCAAAAAACACAAAATCAATTTAGATTCAAACCTTGGTAATAAGAGTTTTCGCAATCCAACAACAAGTAATTTAGATCAAAACCTTATCTATCTATTCTGCATAGAAAAACAAGTAGGTATAAGTATTGCGAGGTGGAAAGGGAGAAAAAAAAACTTTGTTTAAGGGTTTGAGAATGCACCAAATGAGATGAAAATTTAATCTCCTTCAATGTCTCCTTCCACTACCAGTAACGCATCAAATGTAAAGTTGAGAATACAAAAATGGAATTTGAAATCAAGAAAGGGAGAATGGAACATGTGTAGTGAAGAATGTGAGAATAGAATGTGTAGTTGAGAATGGAAGAAAAAGAGAATGAGATAACACAAGCGAGGTAGAGAATGTGAGAATGAGAGAATAGAATGTACAGTGGAGTCAAGAATGGTAATTGCACTTTTAGTAAAATTTATTAAAGTAAATTAATATTTAATTTAAACTAGGAAAAAATCATAGTCAATACATAGTCAATTAACTTAAAAGTAATTACTAAATTTATTAGTAGCTAATGAAAAGTTTATTTTGAAATTAAATTTTAATATTTTATTATTTATTAGATAAATATTTTTATATATAACAAAATTAAGGGGATAATGCTCTAGTCTACAGTAGGGGAAAAAAGATAAAAAATTAAACTAGAATAATGTTTTAAAATAATTTAATATTTAAATTTAGCTAGGAACATATGTTGGTTAATTAATAGTTAATTAACTATCAATTTTCTTCCTAGCTAAAATTTGTAGTAAAATATATAAATTATTGTAGTGATATTAGCTACAACAGAGTCAATAGATAATTTGTAACTAATCTCTAGTAAAAAAAATTCTTGTAGTATTAGAAAATAAAAATGAATATAATTTAAATTTAGCTAGGAAAAATAATATGCTAGTTAATTAACTAGAATTTAGCTACAAATTTAAATGGTAGTTAAAATTAGTAGCAAAATTAAAAAATTCTTGTAATGTATGTCTTTGTTGACTTCTCTAATGTGTTCCATCTATTGGGTGAAGGCTCAACCGAAAATTCCCCAAATTGTCCAAAACACCATTATGAAGCAATTTTCATTTGACTAATCCATTACGATTCTTCCTACACAATTTTTTTTTTTTTTGGATTTAGGTGTTGATTCTCTTAATACTTCGGGGCATCAAATTCTAACACTACCTTTTAGTTGTATCTTGTATGATATAAAATAAATAAGTACTATTCTGAGTTTAAGTGCATTATCAATGACAAAAGTTATGGTATTGCAGCTTGGCCTAGGTTGAAGTAGTCTTCACTTATATGCTTGGCAATGGGGTTGGGTGGGGCAGGTTTGGCGCTACCTGTCCCCACAAAAGGTATGGTAAGTGCAGGGACGAATAAATGATATCCAAACTCGTCGGATGTTATCAAGTTTTGAGAAACCCATGGGGAAGCCATTCTATATTTTTTTTATAATTTATTTTTCTTATATATTTTTAAATAAACAATACATTCAGTTAATAATTATATTTTAATTCAAATAACATCTAAAAATAATAAAGAATAAAGAAGTTAAAATTTATTTAAGAATTAAATTTTATTTAGTTAAATGTATAATTTATCTTTGTTATTTAATTATTATTTTTACTTTAATTATTAAATAGTAAAATAATTCATTTATATTTTAATATTTATAAAAATTAAAGTATAAAATAATTATATAATGAATAATTGTATATAATATATATAATTATATAATTAAAAATTATATATATACAATAGGGCGAGTTTGGGGGGCAAGGATGGGGCTGGTAGTTAGATCCTCGTACCCGTCAGAGAAAACTTGAACCCATCCTTGTCTCCAATAAAAGTGGGTTTTCTCTGATAAAGTTAGGGGTGAAGTCAGATAGGTATACACGAGTTCGAGTTCAATTGTCATACTAACACATTGATTTATTTAAGTTGTATCGAGTCCTTTCTCTAGAAGATCATGTGTATACAATGCATTTTAGCTTTCCTTTTCTTCTCGTCAACTAAGGATCTTACCAAATCTCTCACTTTCTTGTCTTCAATCATTTCCGCTCTCACTCTCTTCTCTTTAACAGTTTCCATATATTTTACCACAACTTCCCTTATCTTCAAATCTGTACCAAAAACTCATGGATCTTATCTTATCTTTCTCTTTCTGACATGGCACAGTCCTAGTTTGTAAATCATTCTTCTCTTAACAAAACTTTGTATCATTTTCAAAACTAATCAAATTATTTGTTTCAATTTTATATTTTAAATTTACCACTATTTGCCTTTAGATTTTAGAGATTAAGATTGCATTTCTTTTATAGGTTTAGGGTTCAAGTAAGGGGAAAGGGTGGTGCCTTTTCGATCAAATAAAACAATGTAGCTTTCAACTAAAAAATTGTCAGGTAAAACCTTATTTATGTCATTATTTTAAGGAAAGAAGAGCATTGTCAAGAGTATAGAAACATTTTTAAAATTCACCTTTAATTAAATTGGTGAAGTTCTCTTATCATTTGCAATATTATTCATGGCTAATTTTTTCTACTTTACAATATTAGATATAGGATTGAAATCAAATTATTATATAGTTTCATTCCACAAATCCTAAAAAGATTTCTTTTGATTTGAAATCTCTTCATTTGAGATTCAAGAAATTTCTCTTTATTTATTATTCTGTGTATTCCTCCTAATCACATCCATAAATTTTATTTATTATCACTATTTTTTAATGATTTCATTATGAATAAAAATTGTAAAACCTTTTTTTCATTTTAAATTACAAATACAAATTGTAAAACCTTTGGATCTATCCAATCCTTCTTAGATGCTTTCGTATATTCCATTCAATTAGGAAAGAAGTATCATTGTAATCACTCCCTTATTTCCTAATTAAATCCACCACAAGAAAAGTTTCTCAGAAGGATGATATAGACCCAAAGTACATAAAGCTTAAAGAACTATTATGATACATTAATTAAAGCATGTGCACTTTCTTCATTGTTGAAGTCCTTCATGTTGTAGAATCTCTTGTGGTTTCGTTCCATTGTGACTAGGAAGACTGTTGCTAGATGAGGAATTGTTTATACTGGTATTAAGATCTTAGACTTCCTCCATTCACTTTCATGTCATTGCAATGTGTCATTGATTCTTTGCAACATCTATTTGACTCAAAGAAATTGGCAATGGCTAACCACGTGGTCCTATAAATGTCGCGAGCCTTAAGTAGTTTCTCTTCTTCATTTGAAATGGATTTTTGTTAAGTTTAGAGTCAAGATGATTCTACCACCTTAATTTGAAATTTTTTCCTAAATAAATTTAATAAAAGCCCATTATTCAAATTCAAATACATTACAAAAACATGTTATATACTTATTAGGGAAAATGAAAATTTTAGCTACGACTATTATATCTCTATTGGTATACCCTTTCTTAATAAAAATTAAACTAGTATAAAATATTTTACATTTACACTTTTGTCCTAAAGACCCATCCTTTGAAATTTTGATAGTCAATGATAAAAGTTATGATATAGCAGCTTGGCCTAGGTTGAAGTAGTTTTCACTTAATGAAATCAGCAATATCTTGAATGATAATAATGTTCTCAACTCCACCTTCTTCAGTAAAAATGTCAAATTTTTCTTCTAAAGCTATTTTTATTTCAATTGTTCAAATACAAGCATTTTAAAACATATGACAAAACATTTTATGCAACTTATTTATTTTATATCATACAAGATACAACTAAAAGGTAGTGCTAAATATTGAGACATCCAAGTGTTAAGAGAATCAACACCTAAATCTAAAAAATTTGTGTGAGGAGTCAGCTTTGTTGCTTCACAATATTGTTCTTAACCATTTGAAGAATTTTTGGTTGAGCTTGATTTTCAATGGTACGTTTGGGTTAATGTAGCATATTAAATGTTCTACTTGAATGGTTACGGTACAACCGGTGATATGTGAACCTTTAACATCAAATAATAGTCATGTAGGTAATTACTATTGGATTTTAGGCGTGCCCATATGTACAAGTGGCAAAGGCAATACATGAACAATTACCATGATGGTTATGTTTTAGATTTGAGGCAAGCCAGTTCTAAACATTGAAACAAATTATAGAGGAAACACATTTGAAATTTTATGTCGAGACTTACAATGATACATAGGACAAGGGTACAAATCCTTTGGAACTATATTTGTGATGATAAAAAATTTGTATTCTAAATCAACACAAAGTCACGTATCCTTTACTTCTTTACAGGCATTGGATTTATCTACTCCCTTACAAGAAACAAATTGTTGAGTCCATCTTGAGCGTCGAACATTCCATACTTAATGTTCATAAGCTTGATTACAAAAAAACATTGGAACTTGGCAATGAAATTTCCATATGCCGGCAACAATATGTTCTCTATGGATTTTATTATTTTTCCCCTTTTTCCCTCGTTTAACACAAACCACGTAGACTGAACGTTGACTATATCATCTAAGTGTTCATTGAAGGAACGTAGCTGGTTTTTCATTAACTCTGCTGCAATATTAGGCTCTGTCTCACTGATGTCCAGCTTCAAAATGTCTAGAATCTTCTTCTACGAGCTTCTCAAATAGAGTTGAAAGTTTTGTTTGATTATTGTTGTATTTTTTTAAGCCAATCATCGCTAAAAATAGGCCTTAATCCACGCTGTTTTGCACTAATATCTATGAACATCCGATTGTTGAAGATGAAAACATAACCCAAAGTGGGGTCATTGTAATTTTGAATGTCGGCTTCCAAACTACTATCTAACAGGTCTGTTATCATGGCTATGCCATACAGTGAAAACTTTCCTTCTTTATCAATCAGGGGTGGGTGTGAACCTTGCCAATCCTCATATACAGTCTTAGTGTAGTCCAACAAATCATGGGTAATCCAATGAAGCTTACCATTAGGAACAGTGGCTTGCTCCTTAACATCATAAGTAAGATTTAACAACTCCCCCAAAATGCCCAAACTCTTCTCAAACCTGAATAGAGGCAAAGAGGAACGTCTCTACTCCTCCCTCACGCAATCTCCATCCTCACTCAACCTCCCCACCAAGAACTCCAGCCACAGCCCCATCAACAACTCTGCCCTACTCTTCTCTACAGCCTAGTCTTTCACTGCTCTGCTACCTTAGCCATTGAAGGGACAGGACGAGCACTCCACCAACAACCAGCAGGAGCTCTGCAGAGGAGGAGGGGTCCATGGCTCTTTACAAAATGAAGGAGAGAACAAAGGGAGCATTTGCTGAACTTTGGAGGCAAAAAAGGGAGATCCCAACACCCGCGGGCGAATTCGAAAGACGACGAAGAAAGGAGAGGATAGCTTTCTACTACAACAACGACGAAAAGCACTCTATTCAGGTAACCCTTTAGTCCCTCTTGATCTCTACTGCCTGTCATTTTTCTCTGTGTTAGTTGATGGCCAAGCTTAGTTGAACTCTTTCATCAAATGCGACTCTAGTGCGAAGAGTTGTTCGATGAACGGCTTCCCCTCTGGTCACGGACTAGATTAGATCCTATTATTGAGTTGCCGATCGAGGTAGAGATATCTACTATAGCTTTAGAACTACCCAAAGCAACCTGTCTTTGAACGTAGAAGCATCAGCCATAGACCTGTGACTGAGAAGTCTAGGCAGAAGCCATGTGAAAGGATAAAAGGGATTCTGTTTGATGCTCTTAAAAAACCGTTACAGTGCTGTTGGAGTCTTTAACGATTTGAGATTAGTTGCTCTTTTATTTTCCTTACTGTAACCATCGTAATCGTGCCTACATTTAAGTCATTTAAAGCCGATCCTTCTTGGTTTCTTCTATTGTGGTAGGGAACTCACTCAGTTTGATCTGATTCGAGACCTTTTCGGTGTTAAAGTTTTATCTGAATGGGGAATTCTTTTCTTGCTGTTTGAGATGAGTCTAGAATTCTCACCTGCACGTTTAAAAGCTCTTGCAAAATATGCTTTTGGAATGGGATTGGCTCAGGTTGTGCTGGCCACTTTAGCATTTAGTGCCCCTGAACTTCTTCTAAATGGAGTTGTGGAACGGAAATTTTGGAGTACCTTTTCCCACTCTCGGGCTGATCTGGTGAGCGTTAGAATGGACATGAAGCTGTAGTGATGGGTGCTACAACTTCTTGCAGAGACTAGTGAGCCTCCTTCAAGATATGGTGCAACATCGCTAGGAATACCTCCTTTACAGTCATACCTCTAATACTAGAGAGTTAGAACACAATACAAATCTGGCAAGCCTGTTTACACACTGTGATTCGAAGGGATTGGAAAACTTCAAATGTTACACCTCAAGCTTCTAATCCCTTATATTAGTTCGGTCTGCACAACATATGGCAGCTAGCTACGATAAGATATACTTAGCTGTCATTGGCCCTCAGTTCTTCTTCTTGTTTACATGGCCCTTGCTTTTGGCAGTTCATGGTTTATATTTGTAAGGGTGGTTTGCTCTTGGTTCTTGGTTGGTTTTCTCTTTGTTTGAATAGAGAGGTTTTTAATTTCAAAAGGGGGTGTCGAGTTTTATTGAGGAAGCTTGAACATCAAAGAGGGAACTTTGGTGCTGCCTTTCAAGTGTTTAAGGGTATAGGCACAAGAGCTTTGGGTCCAATGATGAGCAGGGCTATAGCTGAAAGAATTAAGCAAAGAAGACCATGGTCCCAAGTGGATAATGTGTTTCCTAATATGATGTCAATGAATTCGGTAAGCTTGCTTCTTGAGGCAATTTTGCTTAATCCAAATCCTTAGAAGAATTTGGGCAATACATTGAGGCTACAAAAGAGTGCAGCCAGCAAAGCAAAACATGGCACGTTTGGTTCTCATAAGAAACGCTCAGGACAGCACCTGATTTTCTTACACAGTTGCAACCACTGAAAACTTGAGGAACAATAACCTTAAAGGTCCAGTTCCCAAAGGACTTGTTGACAGATCAAAGCAAGGTCTACCTCTAAAAAGCAAAGAATTGCAGCAATTGGAATCCTGAAAAGGCTGCTGTTGCTGCTTCGTCTCAGCAGGACATTTTGGCGGTTTAGGATTAGAAACCTCAACAGGACATGCTGTTGCTGCAAAGTAGTGACGTCGAATGGAAAGAGATGATGTGGAACTCAAATTTCTCATCATGATATTGAAGATGATTTGCGGAGATAAACAAGTAGAAGCAAGCTGAAGAATCCCTTAATAGCATGCAAAACCAGTGGGAGAGACTTAGATAAGGATTGTCCCTCGAGGAAAAAAAATTTTCTGCAAATCTTACTACTAAAGATGGGTAGCTGAGTTTTGATCTTATGGAAGATGCACGTCAGCAACTTTACAATGTTAAATTCATACCAAACAGTATTGGGGAATGAATTGCTAGGACAAGTGGATCACATTTGATAAATTAGGAAATGAATTTTGTGTGGATAGATCAAATGAAAATCATGACAAGAAAGAAACAGCATGTTCAGGAAGAGGAGAGGATCAGAGGTAGAGTCAGCATGAAAGTGTATTTGTCATACATGGCAGCAGCATATAAAAGCTTATTGATTCCACTCATAGTCATTGGACAAGCATTATTTCAATTCCTTCAGATTGCTAGCAATTGGTGGATGGCTTGGGATAACCCTCAAACAGAAGGAGACCTGCCCAAAGTAACTCCCTTAGTTCTTCTTGTTTACATGGTCCTGGCCTTTAGCAGCTCATGGTTTATATTTGTAAAGGTGGTTCTGGTGGCTACATTTGGTCTTGCAGCTGCATAGAAGCTATTTTTGAAAATGCTTAGAAATGTTTTCCATGCACCAATATTTTCCTTTGACACTATGCCAGCTGGAAGGATTTTGAATTGGGTATCAATTGATCAAAGTGTCTTAAATCTTACATTCCTTTTAGACTTGGTGGATTTGCTTCAACAACAATACAATTTATTGGCATTGTTGGTGTTATGACAGAAGTTACATGGCAAGTTCTGCTCTTAGTTGTCCCTACTATGGTTGTTGCTTGTTTGTGGATGTCGAAATATTATATGGCCTCTTCAAGGGAACTAGTTCGCATTGTTAGCATCCATAAGTCTCCAATTATACATCTTTTTGGTGAATCAATTGTTGGAACATCCACCATCAAAGGTTTTGGACAAGAAAAAGGTTTATGAAGCGGAATCTCTATCTTTTTGATTGCTTTGCCCGACCATTCTCCGCGTCCCTTAGACACAGAAGCTAATAAGTAGCTCCTATCCTTTCAATCTACTCCATTATCTGCATCCTTTAGACACAAAAGCTACAAGTAGTTCCTACTCCTCCCTATTGTCTATTTATTTCATTTCTTTTGGACGCAAGAACCAACATGTAGCTCTTGCTCTTGTTCCCTTTCTATCTACTCCATTTTTTGTGTTTTGGACGCACGAGTAGCACTTGTTCCTTTTTGTCATCTATCTATTCCATCCTTTGGATGCTAATGGATAGTCCATCTCATTTTCAACTATCCTCCAGCCTTTGGATGCCAATGGATAGTCCAAACTACCCCATTTCTTCCTTCTACTATCTATTGGACGTAGGAGCTAATGAGTGGCTCTTGCTCCTTTCTCCATCCATCTCTCAATCACAGTCATATGAGATGCACTTCTCATTTGACAAAACCCCAACCAGAACTACATAAACTTTGAAGGGTAAATCATATGCTTCCTCTCTTAATAATAAAATCAAATTCTATCTACATTTGAAGGGTAAAAATAACAATTTAAAAGTCAATAAATTTCACGCTTCTAATTAAAGTAACTGTCTTAAAACGGAATAGAGTGCTAACTCTGAATTTTCATCAGCATGGTTTGTTTGCGTTTAGGAACAAAGAAGCTGATAGCTACCAATTTTGACTTCGGATACACCCTTCACACTTTGATAGAAATTTCAAGGAAAGGAACGGAAATTTCTTCTTGTACTCTTTCCCTTCCTTCTTTTCAGAACTCGAATGTAATAACTAATAAAAAATCATGTAACTTTCATCTTACCTAATTTTTCTGAGATTTGAACGTTTTTCTTTATAATTTTTTTTTTAATTTACCAGCTTAAAATTTTCGTAAAATTATTAGATCAACGTATGCTATTTTGTTTTCCAAGCCTTTCTACATACTTTAGAATGTTTCTCTATTGCTTGATTTTGTCTTGGAATTTATAAATTACAACAAATCAATGCATTTGAGATTTAACATTGCAGAAGGTAAATTATAGTATTGTAGTGGAAATTTGCACGGTTAATCAGAAAATATAAATAGTTCTGTGTAGATGACCAATTTTTTAGCTAATAGCACAATTGTTGTACAAGGTATTATATATGATTAATATTTAATGATATAATGAGCATTGTTAAATTACTGCCTAATAACTAATATTATCACATCTTCAAGATGCAGGGATTACTCTTATTCATTATGAGGTGGTGGAAGTGAAAAACAAGTAACGGTAGTACCTTGATTTATGAAAGAAGAATGTAAATTCTATTTGGGTAAGAAAAAAATAAAAATAAAAAATAAAATAAACTTTATTCAACTATAATTAGTTTATGCATAAATTAAAATAATTTTTTTAAGAAATTAAAATCATATTTTGCTTATGCAAGATGCTTAATTTAAGTTGTGCATAAGGATTTTTAGTTTATAGAAAAAAGTTTTTTTTTTTGTATTCTTTTTTCTCTAAGCACCTAGGGGCTTAGTCTTGAATATGGAGTCTAGTAAAACCTTTTATCTATTGGGCACAATAAATGTATCTGTTTTTCATAAAAATAAAATGTGTATAGGCAGGGAAGAAAAAAATTTGAGAGTGTCGATTAAAATTTGTTAATAAGCTCATATATGAATTAGCTAGAGATAAGTTTAGCTATATATTAACTATGATATTATTAAAAGAATATTATTTTAAAAAATAAATAATATATTATAAGTTGGCTAGAATATAACTATAAATTTTTAAAAATTTATTATAAATTAACTAGAATTATTTTTTTAACTAATTTGTTACTTATTTTCTTCTGTCACCAATATTATAATAATTTCGTAGTTAATTTATAGCTAATTATTTTTATTATACATTAGTTACAAATTAACTATTAATTTTGCTGTAGCTAATTTTAAAATTTCTTATAGTGTCAACTTCTAATGAGTAAATTAGGTCCTCAAGTTTTAATTATACAAATTAAATTCTCAAAGTATCATCATTATATGATTTTAGTCCTTTGTAAGTCTTTCATTAGATATTTAATATATTTATACTGACGTGACACTAACATCTTATGTCATTAATGTCTAACACCATAGATGATGTGGTCAGTGCCACATAATTTGTTAAATCAAGTGAGAGTGTCACATTAGCAAAAATATATTAAATATTTAATGTAAAAATTATAAATAAACTAAAATCATATAATGATGGTACTTTGAGGATTCAATTTGCAAAATTAAAATTTGAGGTACCAAAATCATACCATCATAATATTGACTCAATTAGAAATTAAAGGACCAAAATCACATCATTGCAATACTTAACGATCAAAAGTGCAATTAAGCCTTTAAATTATATAAACAAATATTTCATCATATTTTAATGTTTATTTCACACGAATACATTACTTTAATATTTTTTTACTTTATCTTATTCTTTCTTAAATTATATTTTTTATTATTTCATTTTATAGGTTATTGTTTTAATGATCATTCTTTGAAAAAAAATTCTATATATTCGCATCTAAATTGTAAACCATACAATACCAAAGTTAGCGGACATCATTAATAAAATACAGAACTAATTTTGGTGACATCTTATGGACGCAACATTATGAGTAAATAATGTACAATACCAAAGTTAATGGCCAACAACATTTTTTTAATGGTTCAGAATGTTCTTATGGGTATAAACAAATGCAAAAGAAAAAATCATGTGGATCAATAAAAGAAGAACGGATCATAACAAGGGTTGTTTTTTTTTCTTCTAGATCACATATCCATTTTGTTCGAGCTGTATATCTTGTATAAAAATGATTTCTTTAAGGGAATGCATCATAAAAAATAAAATGCACTTTTAATTAAAAATAAGAAAAAGCAACATTTAAGATTATAATAAAATATAAATACATGCATGATAAACTTTAAATTTATTAGCAGTGTGTTAATAATAAGTGTATTTTATTTTAACTGTTAATTTTTATTATTAATTGTGTATTTTATTCTTTAGAATACAATCCCTTCATTTCAAAAAGGCAACTTGAAAAACAAAAAACAACTTTTTATTACGAAAAAGTTTATATTTATAATAAAAATTTATAGCAGTAATGAGTTGAAAAAAAATAATTCCAAATATAAACGTGGCATTAATGATAGAAAATTAGTACAGGTAAGGAAATTATCGAAATCCTACGGTTTTTAGTCTAAGATGGCATTCGCGTACCTAACTCGTAAAAGGTCCACGGTAGATTAATTCAAAGCGGGAAAAATTGACTGCAATAATATTTGGAATTAAATATTTCTAGAATGTTTAAAAAAATAAATAGAAGAAATAACACTTGCACTCCCTATCAAATTTCACCCAATATTTTTTTTTCTATATATTAACCTTCTTAATTGTTTAAAAATATTATACTAATATTCTTATATATTATTTTAACTCACTTTAATTACTTAAAAAATATTACACCGTGTAAAAAGTTGCTATAAATGTTAAAAGATGAAAAAATTATGTATGATCTCAAAAAAAAATCAAAAGTGTGATGATCATTTACTAAAAAAAAAAATTAAGCGACGAAATATTTAATTCTTAACCTGAGACACAAAATTGAAGTTGAACCTCTTTTGTGTATGCCATACTATCTAATCAACTAAGCAAAATTTCATAAGTTATGAATTAATTTGATTTATAAATAAATTTTATTTGATAAACTATAAAATAAGATTTTTCTAATAAATTAGATTTTTAACAATCTTATTTTCTTTTTTAATTTTGTTTAGATCGGAAACACATCCCACACTATCGCGCAGGACCCGAATATTTTAGTTGTATGCATATTTAAACTAACTCAAAATTCATATTTTAGCTTTTCTTCTGATAATTGAAACTCGCATTTTATGTCTAATTGCCTATAAATTAAGTTATATAATCATAACCTTGTTCTATATAAAGTAATAAATAAATTAATGATGAAAATGTTATAACTTTTTAAAATATTATTATTTTAATTTCCAATAAAAATAAATATACTTAATGCATTTTTCGTTTTATACATAAAAAACTAATATATATTTTTTTGTTATAAAGTAATATAAAAATATCATTTCCTTCGTTCTATATATTTCGTATTTTAGTCTGTTTGTTTCACAGCGATTAGAATAACTTACAGATATAAAATATAATTAATTACTATTGGTACTCATGTCCCTGTTTAACAAATACTGTAATAATAATTTACTCACCAATAATAAAATTTACCTCCATTAAATACTCTTTAATTTATATGCAATAACGAAGATAAAAAGAGTTACTATAAGAAAATTGAAAACTATTGATTGATAATGTTAATATATAATATAATATAATATAATATTAATTCAAACGAGCGTATACATCATCGGTGAGCAATCCCCACAGTGAATATTCAACGCGATTTTGCAAAGCTTCCGCGTTGAAACTATCCAACCCTCTTAACATTAAATTCTTTGTACTTCTTCTCTTCACAGACTTCGTGATTTCTTCATTTTCTTCTGCAGGTACCTACCTCTCTTCCTTTCTCTTTCGACCACTATGTTCTGTTCTGCGCATTTCCTTTTATCCTTCTTATCTACTTTTCACTTTCAATTTTATGATTATCGATCTTTCTTAACTTTAATTTTCATAATTCCACCTTAACTGCTATGAATATGGATTCATCTTAATTTCAAAATTCAATTTTGAGTGGAGGGTTCATGCTAAACAACTGAATTTGATATTTGATTTTTGCTTGTTTGTTTGCCTTCCAGTGCCAAGTTGATACACAAGATCATTGAGAGAGAGAGAGAGAGAGGATGTTTGGTTCAAAGAAAACTCCTTTGAGAGATGTTAAAGCTAGCTCTGTTGGCCCTGTTCATAACCCCTTTGATTCTGATGAAGAGACAAAAGATAAAAAGTATAATTCCTCTAAGAAGACTTTAACCAACACCAACCCCTTTGATGATGTTGTTGTTAATTCCAGTGGGCACTCTTCATCATCTTCTTATACCAATAGAAACAGGTATAAGAACGATTTCCGCGACTCGGGGGGGTTGGAGAGTCAATCAGTGCAGGAATTGGAGAACTATGCTGTTTACAAGGCTGAAGAGACCACAAAATCAGTGAACAGTTGTTTGAAGATAGCAGAGGAAATGAGAGAGGATGCTACCAAGACTTTGGTGATGCTGCATGATCAGGGTGAGCAGATCACGAGGAGTCACCATGTTGCTGCTGATATTGATCACGATTTGAGTCGGGTATCGATCTTGTTATCCCTTGGTGCTTCCTGTGTGGGAAGCTTCTTCGTGTTGTGATAAAATTGTTGCTGCGTTTGTTGTGCAGCCTCTTGGGAAGAGCTTTCAATTGGTATTCTGGAATACTTTTTGACTGTTTTGTTGCTGTGTTTACAGGGAGAAAAGCTTTTGGGAAGTCTTGGTGGCATGTTCTCCAAGACTTGGAAACCAAAGAAGACAGGCGCAATAACTGGCCCTGTTATTTTTGGAGGTTGGTATTTTCTCTCCATGCTCATCTTTTTAATTTTAACTAATTGGGCTTGTATGATAATCATGTGTTATGTGCTTCATGATACAGATGATCCAGTGAGAAGAAAGGGAAACCACTTGGAGCAAAGAGAGAAGTTAGGATTGACTTCTGCCCCTAAAGGGCAGTCCAAGTCTCGGACAACACCTTCTGAGCCAACAAATTCGCTCAAAAAAGTTGAGGTTCGTATTGACTTGATGAAGATTTAACTGTTGTTTAAATTCACATGAAGTTCTGAACATGACAAAGCTTCAGTTTCTTACTGCTTCGATATGTGTTTAATCTCTGAATCTGTGTTTTTCTATTATTGTTCTGCCTGTCCTTAATGACCATATCACTAGTTTGGAGCCAACCATTTTATTTAAAATCACTGACAATTTTGCATCTATCCTCCCCATAAACCATCTTATTCTATAGTCATTATTAGTCCAGCCTGGAGACTTTAATTTTCATTTTGTGATTTTCACCTTTGCCTTGTACAATACTACAATATTTATTCCTAACATTGAATTCAGTTACTGAATAGAATGTCCTGAAACAGGTTGAAAAGGGAAAGCAAGATGATGCCCTGTCAGATTTAAGTGATCTCTTGGGAGAACTGAAAGGCATGGCCATGGACATGGGATCTGAAATTGAGAGGTAACTTGATTGGATTCTTCAACACTGACTGACTCAAATATTTTGCAAAAAGTTTAACTAACAGTTATTAGTTGTGTAATTGTTCAGAATCATTTCACTTTGTCTAGATGTCATAATTTACACTGATTTTGGTAATGTTGCAGCCAAAACAAAGCCTTGGACGGTTTTGACAATGATATGGAGAAGTTGACTGTCCGCATGAATGGTGCTAATCAGCGTGGTCGTCGTTTACTTGGGAAATAGGGGTGTATATCACGAGATTGATACTAATTTTTACCATGCATTATTCAATTAAAGGAGCTTCCAACGTTCCAGGATACTGGTTTCAAATATTGTAATGAACAATCCGCTTGTGAAAATTATGTCTTTGAAATATATATAGTATTAGTATTCATTTGTTTATGATTCTATCATCATTATCGTGATTCCTATGCTACCTTTTTCAGCATGATTCATTCCATAACTTTGTACTCTTTGACTAGGAAAAAGATAAGTGCAGATAACCCACAATTTCTCAGGAAAAATAAATGAAAAGAGAAGGATCCTTCAATATCGGGGGCGATGAGGTTATTACTTTTGGAGTTTAATTTCCGAAACGATGAAATCAAACATGTGTATAACAATATTATTGGAGTAAGTAAGTTTTGACATAAAGCAGAGGTGGGCTTAGAAAAAAGTGGAGTGCACAATGAAAGGGTCAAACTTAAATATGAAGTGTAGCCCATGCAAAACACCTACACCCATCAAATGGGCAGAATGATTTGGGTTTTCGGCATGAATTTCGCAGGAATATATTAATTTCTTTGATTTAAATATATTTTCGGTCTTGGAAATATCATATTTTTTTAGTTTTAAGCTCTGTTTGAAACGGTAATAAGTGGGAGGATGGAAGAAAGGGTAACGGAAAAAATGGTAAAATTTGTTCCTTCCACCGTTTGTTTTGGTTTCAGGAGAGGATGCTAAAGTACATGAGGTTCACAAGTTTTTTAATCCATCCAAAATGGACAAAAGAAAAAGAAAAACAGCTTATAAGAAATAAGATGACTAATTTACCCCTTTTTTTTGTTATGAATATTTATGTTATTTTCTATTCACCAAAAATATATTTAACTCAGTCTCTTTCTACTATAATTTGAAAGAGGTGTGAATTTACATGTGTGCAATTACAATGGAATTAATCGATGGCGTTGGCTACTGAAGAGTGGAACAGAACAACTTCTTTATCATGGAACTCAAAACTAAATTTGAACAAACAATTTACTCACAATTAGATGATACAACTTGCATGTTTCTTTAATAATAAATTATTGCAGAGGCTGTAACTTGCCAGTGAAGACAATAATAGCTCACTACTTACAATTACCATGAGCTTGCAATTGCATCAGTCCTATCGCCTAGTTATTTACTATATCATAGAAACCTTAGACTAAAGTTTTCGGTGTGTAGCACAAGCTGGAGCATCAAAGTTGGGGTATACAATAAATGCAATGGACAAAGGAACTATGTATATTGGAGATCGTACGTTATTGCGCACTGGAACCAACGTTGGAATATCTCCCTGGTCTGTTAACACCAGCGGAATACCATTCAGCACCGTGGTTTGGCTTCTGAGGTAACCATCTTCTGGAGTTAAGTGGTACTCCTCCCTGAATGTGACCTCTGACCCTTTTGTTCCAACCCAAGAAAATGCCTTCTTGAGTTTATCAAAGAATGAATTTTCCTTATGGATGCTTGTGGCCACTTCATTTTCAACACTTGCAGTCACGGGGTTTTGAACATTGAGTATGAAATGAGTCTGATTGCTTAAGTTGATCAGAAGTAAGGTCACACCTGCCTGTAGAATGAAATTGACAATAATTAGAATGATGCTAGAAGTAGATACTGATAGAATCAGAACAGATCCTTTAGAATCTTAAGTCACAGTATATAAAAAGCTCAAGTCCTTGCAAATTTCACTTAAAGAATTGCTAATATTAAGAGTGGACAGGTTCAGCCTAATGGTGAGATCTAAAACAAACTTTAAAAGAGACTTTTTTACTATAAATGAGAGAGCATTTTTGCCAATATGCATGGCCTTTTGTTTTATAAAAACTAATAATAAATAACTTTTTGTTGGTGGGACTAAAACTTGAGTTTTAATAGTCTTACCTTTGAGCCGGCCTAAGAGCGGGCAGAGTCACCCAAATTTTTGCACATTCATTACCAACAATATTGCATATAATTTTAAAAACCATTAAAATCCAGAAATCAAAGATTTTTATTGGGTGGATGGGCTAAAATTCAATCTGTTATAAAATTGTGTATGCAACTCCATGTGACATTCTTGATTCTAATGGTCAAATTTACATACATGTCAGTATGTTAAGCTTCATATGATGTTATATCAGGTTTATTTTTTAAATTGGTATGGTAATAAAACATATATATAGAAGAATGAACCCCAAACTAATGTGACTCTGATATTATATCTTTCTATACCAGTTTGAACTAAATTAGGGAACTTACTCTGTCTTTTGAACAATGAGCGTAAGTGCGTAAAAAGGGTGAAGAAACATCATTTGAAACTGCAAGAACCTTCTTTCCCATTAACCGATGCCACAAAAGTGCACTGTTTAGAAACAAAGCTAGAACCTAGTATTAGATATGTTCAAACATGATATAATAATGACCATAAATCTTCAAGTAACCTTCAAGGAAAAAAACCAGAGTATTCTCTTTTGGTTTCTTTGCAATTTTTAATTAGCACTTGCCTGTAGTAGTCAGGATTGGGAGTGAAAGTGGTGGTATTGAGAAGTCCATAGTTCCCTCCAATTAACGTCTGTCTGCAATAGACTTTAGTGCTGTATCTGGATGCTATTCCAAGTTGATCTAAATACCTGAGTCATTTCAATTTACAAACTTACAATGGTTCACAAGTAATTGTTCTGCTAAATAAGACATCATCATCCATCCTTTAGCAAATAAGAACAGAAAATGATGGAAGGAATTGACAACCAGTATTCCCTACCAAAAGCTGTTCAGAAATGTGTTAGAAACATGATTGCCACCACTGTTGTATGCCCCTCCAGCTTCTCCTACCCATGCATAAGACCAAGGACCATGTTTTTGAATGGTTTCTGAAAGATTACCGAAAATTGATTCCACCTTGCTCAAGCGCTCAGGATCTAGAATCTTTCTTTCAAGATGCTCGTCACTACCTGAAAGAAGAAAGTCAAGAAACTGATCATGAAGGACAGACAACAGTATTTTTCCAGCGAGTGACCAAAGTATATCATCTTTGGAACAAGATAAGCTGATGGGGTTAAATATTGAAATAAATATATCAATTGCCAGTGAATGTCTTTCAATGCAAGGAAAAAGTTACCACTTATGAGAAAAATCAATTAAAAAGAAATGCTGATTGTATTAGAGTATATGTATGATGGGGTAGTTCAATATGGCACAATTCCATGTTAGCATTCATATTAGTGTAAACATCTTTAGGTAGCTTTGAAGAAAATCAAAGAGATGGGAGGCTAAGATGTACCTCTACATAAATTAGCAAAGCCAACCTTCATATATTAGCTCTCCAGATAATATGAGTTTCATCAAAAGAGGCCTTTCATAGTCTATTTTATCATATTTTATTGAAATTATTTGGTTCTTCAGAAAAGACAGCATTTTCTTTTTAAAGAATGTAATATGTAGAAAAAAGAACAAACAAATATGAAAGTAAACATCATCCATCTTGTTAATGAAAGAGAGCAATAGTCTACCAATTAAACATGACTTATTCCCTCAACTGACTGCAACTCATGCCAGTACTACTACACATGAAATGAGAATGGAAGCAAATGAAGCATCATCTAGATATTTTAGATTAAGAAAGCCTACAGTAGAAAGAATTAAGTGAGAATCAAACCTGGGCCCAAATTATATAAATGATGAGTCAGAACATTGATTATGCCTGAACCCGAAACCTGAAGAAGCCTGTCATACCACTGTTTTTCATAAAATCCCCCAGGTGCCACAAGTGAAGGCTTGAACTTGGAGTTGTCGTATAATGTGCCTAGAATTTGTTTAAGCTTTATCAAGTCTTTCCCATACTGTGCAACACCAACACTTGCACCAATGCCCTTACCACTCAACTCATTACCTACAGCAGCAGATGCAAGAATAAGGTTTAATCAAACAAAAATAAACATAACCAATAACCCTTTCTGTTGTCCTACCAAGTTCCCATGAATCAATCTTGTATCCCTTTGAAATGGTGTATTTTATAAAATCATAAGCATTTGTAGGATCCCAGGCTCCTTCCCAAACATTATGACTAATCTGGTGCTTCCCATGGAGTGCATTCAAGCCAAATGTCACAATGGCCCTGCAAGTGTCAAACTCCAGTTAAGTTATATAACAGCAAATCATCCCTCCCTAATCCCTTTCTGTTTTTTCCCTTGAACATATTCTTACATAATGCATATAAAGAAAGTATACTAAATCACGCACACACTGACATTCAAATTCTATGTCTTAATTTTAAGCCTATAGACAATAGACTAATATCTCAGATATTCACCGTAACAAAAACTATTACTAATATTAACCAATAATGCAAGATAGAAGACCATAACTGATGAGTTTCAATAATAAAAATAAATAAAGCATCTAGATTCTAGTGTGTGATCATCAGGGCAATGCGACTACATTAAAATTATATCCTATTATTTGCATGGTTTTGAGATCAAGAGTGACAAAATAACCCAGTGATGCAACTAGAAAGCCTATTATACCACCAATGAAGGCATATAACGTGTATATTATTAGAATAAACAACTAATTTTGGAAGAGTCATTTCAAACTAAGGTTGAGGAAATAACTCAAAATGCAAGTAGTGAGCCTAATGTTACGTGTACCAATGAAGGGATGTCCACTAGCATGCATTCTTGTGAAAAAACATTTAAACAGAAACAGGCACTTCCTTCAGCAGCTATCAGGATTAAAAAATGTGACTCAAGCAAATGAAAGTTCTTACTTTGTTATAGCACCCTAATTAAATACCTAATTTTATTTTTCATGCTTTTGCTTTGCCTTGAAGGAAGAGGGGATGTGAAGATAACAAGAAATCTCAAAGTTCAAATTCTCACCCTGTCTCATTGAAATACTGATTCAGCTTATCCCACCTTTCCATGTGTAAACATCCCTTTGAAAATCCAAACAATCCACCTTTAACCTTTTGAAGGGGGTGACAAGGAGACTTCAAACTTCCTACATCATACAGCACCTGATCTTGCAAAGAACCTCCAAGTCTTATCCTCAGTGGCTTGAGGGCTATCATGCAATCATTATGAAAAGAATAACATCATGCTTAACATAGTTACACCAATGATGAAGAAGATATTCATAAAACACATTGTAATGTTAGGCAGTCATAAAACAGTAGAATGTCATTAGAGTAACTGATTTTCTAAATCATATAGAAGTAATGCAAATATACACACCTTGGATTGCCTTGGCAAGGAAAGGATGAGACAAGTCCTGAAAAATAAAACCACATTGAAGTGAACAATAAATAAAACAGCTTGATGCTTTCCATGGTTCTAAATGGGGAATTGGGAGTTGAAGGGAAACAAAAATTCTCAATAGTGTTAATTTCATTTTCTATGCAAATGAATTCCAAAACACTCACCAAATTTACAACAGAAGAATATCCCCAGGGGCAATGGTTGTAGTCACACTTATCATGTGGCCACCAATCAATAGTGGCACAAATAAAGTTATCACCTGTTTCAGCCTTTGTCTGAGCTCCATCTACTAGAAGTGAACCATGTTCAATATCTTGACTTAAAGTGGCTTGAAGAGAAGCCAACAAGAGAAACAATGCAAGGTGGAATCTCATTAGTGGATCAATTGTATCAACAGCAGCATCCAAGTCCAACACAACTAATCCAAATCAACTGCAGTGAAGGATAAAAGAAAATTTACAAACAGAACTTCTGAAGCTACATAATTGCAAAACCTTTTAAACTATACCTAATGATTAATCATGGGTTCAATAGGAAAATAAAACCAGATATTAAAAAGACTAAAAGGAGAATGAATATTATGATTGTCTAGTTTCCTGAAATGGAAAATGATAATACTCATAATTATTTACAATAAAATAAAATGAATATTATGATCCCCTAAATAGATCATTTCAAAACATAAGTTAGCACTGGTTTAGTAACAGTTAAGAGTAACATTGGTGTCCTATCATGGTGTGTCCCTGTCGTGATCAATGCTCACAAAAAATTCATTACGTAATAATAGTGTCCTAAACAACTTTATTGTACCTAAAGGCAACTACAAAATCGAGGACTGCTTCTCAAGATTTTGAGCATTACAGAAGTAACTTTCAAAGTCAGAATTCTTATTATGTATTTATGTTCACAACCACACGTTAATTAAATAAAATAAATCTATTACCAAGGTCAATTAGAGACAGAGACCAGAAATGTAACCACACAGATAAATAGATAATATGTTTTATATATAGAGAGAGGAGATCTGAATGAGACATCAAAAGAATCATGAGATCATAGTAGATATTAAATAAGGTGAAAGGTTTTAAAAAAATAGTTAGCGACCGCGATTTCAGCCTCAACATGATGGCTTTTGGAGTATGGACATATCCGTAATTTCTCACAATATCAAAGATCCACGAAGAGATCGCGACCGTAATTAAAAATTTTGAGGACTAAAACGAAGTGGGTTTTGACCTGACATGACTCGTTGATGCAAAATGTGAAGCCATGAGCTAGGAACCCATGACAAGAAGAAGAGGAACCCAGAAGACAAAAATGAAAAACAAGAAGAAGGGTCAGAGAAAGGAGCGAACTTTAGGAATGGGGTGGAGTCAAGTTGAGTCTTGCGTCGCCATTGATGACCCAACTGTGAAGGGTCAAAGATGGCGGAAAAAGGTGCTTTTCTTTTCTCTGGTTTTCAGTGTCGGTAAGCTGAGGTTTGTGTCTTATGCTCTGAGGCACTCACAATAATAACAATAATAATGATAATAAATTCATAATCCAATAGAAAACATGGGTCGTTGCATTTAAAAGTTGAAAAGATAAAGTAATCAAAAGCCAAAGTTGAAAGGATAATCACTAATCATGCCTCTTACGTTCACTTCTTCCTTACGTTTGACAATGCAGAATCAAATTCAAAGTTGTACATAAAATAAGATAAACTGATTAAAATTATATAGGGAAAAAATCATCATTTCATTATTTTCAAATTAGATTACACTGAATGTGATTTAATTAATACCATTGGGAATATAATATTTTGTTTTACTAATTCATATTTATTACGAAAGTATTAATTTAGTTCCCAATATTAAATTTGTTAATAATTATTCTTAAAATGATTAAGATTCATCATGTTTTTTTTACTCATTTATTTTTACTTAATTAATTAATAAGTGTTAGTCTTTTCCATTTTTATAAAAGAGAAGATGGATTTATTTTATTAATATATAATATTTGCTCTAAATTAATTAAGAATAACTAATTGTAATATTATTATATAATTAATGTAATGTAAAAAAAATATTTATATTATAAATACATTCAAAGTAAATTCTAAAATAATTAATATTGTTAAATATGTATTTAACATTATTAAAATGATAATGAGTTGGATGTCATTCCTCTCATCATGTAGGTTGGGTTGGGTTGGTTGTCTTATATACTAAATTTAAGCACACCAAAATGTAGTCAGAAACAACATAAAAAAAATTTATGGTCTATTTAAGTCAAGCGGATTGACCGCTCATAAATTAAGTAAAAATTTTATTTAATCTAAATATAAAAATAAATTATAATTCAATTTAAATATAATATCAAATTTGATTATTTTTATCCAATTAAAAAAATTTGAACTAGGTGTGATTGAATGACTCACTTCCACACACCAAAATATAATTATGACAACATGCCTGAAACTACTAGTTACACATTTTCAAAGTTATTTGAATTAAATTTAAGGTTAAAATTCATTAAATTTAAATATAAAATATTTTTATCAATATGATATAATATAGGTGATTAAACTCATCAAGTTATTTTTCTAACTCACAAAAATAATGACGTGATTTAAGTGTTTCATTCGCCAACTTATCTTAACTTATCTCATCAATTTGATAGGTTAACTCGCTCAACTTGTTAATATTTAATATATTTATAAATTAAATTTTATTTATTTTATATATAATTAAAAAAAGATAATATATATATATATATGAAAAAATAAGTGGTGTATGTTTTTTTTAATATTTTCTATTTTTTATTTTATTTAAAAATTTTCTTTTAAAAAGTATGTGTGGGTTAACCTACCAACCTCACCATTTCATAACCTGCAAACTCGTCAATTATCTTTTAGCTAGTGAATCATCAACCCGAATCTAAATTGGATGAGTTATGTTTTTTAACCTATTTTTTATCAATAAATCAACTTGCCTTGTCCCATTTTAGGTAGATTAGTGGTCCGATGAGCTGTCTCTCTTTTCCAGCTTATTAGCATATAATCATGTTTTTAAATAAATAGTTAAAAGTTCAAGAGATTAATTTATGGTTTTGTTTAATTTTTTTAATAATTTGATATTAACTTGAAATAACCATAAATTTCATTAATCTATATTTTATTTCTTCATGGATCACCGAAAAGTTTTTATTATAGGATTAGTGTATTATGTTTTTAATAATTATTTAATATATTTTTTAAATAGGAGACTTTTTTTTTTTTGTAATTTACAACTTATTGTTTATTGAGTAATTAAGAAGTCTTCATTGTTATAATTAATGAATTTTTTTTATCATTACATTATTTAATGCTAATGAATTTCAATTGAAATGTCTTCAAATAGTTTTATTAATAATGCATTATGTTTTCAATCATCATTTAATATATTTTTCAAATAGGAGATTTTTTTTTGTTTGTAATTTACATCTTATTGGGCAATTGAAAAGTCTTCTATGTATAATTAATGAATTCTATTTTTATCAAATTATTTAATGCTAAATAATTTCATTTGAGAAGTCTTCAAATAGTTTTATTTAATCATTCACAAAAATATAATCTTTACACAGACAAAAAAAAGTGTGATCTTGACTGTTGCAATGTTTTTAATTTACATCTTATTGGGTAATTGAAAAGTTTTCGTTGGGTAGTTAATGAAATATATTTTTATTATTAAATTATTTAATGCTAAAGAATTTCAATCGAGAAGTCTTCAAATAGTTTTATTTAACCATTCACAAAAATGTGATCTTTAAAAAAAAGTGTGATCTTGACTGTTGCAATATTTTTAATTTAAATACTATGTATTAGGATACTTCAATTTTTTTTATTACACTTAATTAACTAATTTATCATGATTGAGGAAATTAATTTATTTAGATAATAATATTAAATTTATCTTAAATTTATATTTATATATATATATTTAAATTTTTAATATTAATAAAACATATTTTTTATAAATATTTTTTATTAAATTTAATTCTTTTAGTCTATCTCATCATTAATATATTTTTATTGCTGTTAAATATGTTTTTAGTACAATATTATCTATATATATCGTTAAAAGCTATCTAGCTAAAAATACTCTTGAAACCAAATAACTATGTAGCTAAAAAATTAACAAAGAGTTAGAGTTTGTTAAAACAACGCTGTTGAATAAATTAATTAAATAAGACCACCTTTTAATATTATCATCAATGTACTGTGAGCAAAATTATTTAGCATTTACGAGAGTCATAAAAATACGGAGTAAAAACATTTCTTACCTTTTGTTAAATTATTTTTATTTTTTAAAAATTAAATGCTTTTTAAATATTTAATAATAAAAAATACATTATTACGAGTATATTTAGATAATCTCATTTATAAATACTTATAAAAAGAAAAATAAAAAAAATATATAAATTTTTTTATAAATTAATTTGTAAAAACTCTCTCATTAATTTTTTGAAATTATGTCTATAAATTAACTTATCCATAAGTTAATTTTAATTAAAAAATTATTTTTTATTTTTTATTTTCCATAGAGACTTGTAGAAAATTTACCATGCTAAATATATAATTTAATATATAGTATTTGGATATTTATTTTACATGGAACCTAATGCAGATATTAGGAGACTAACCTACCTGGCTTGAGGGAAACGCTTAAGTTGCTTTTGTGAAAAAACCGAACCATATTCCGTAGAATAGGAGAGGTTTTCTTGTTTGCTTTTGATGCCAGCAAGAATGTTGTTCGGTGGGGTTTCTATTATCTGCAATGCAATTTACTCTAATCAACGTTCATAAATGTGGTTGTCAAATACTTCAAAATAATTATGCTTATTTTTTTTTTATCAATTATTCATGTTTATCATTGATTAGATTAGTATGCTTAATTTATACAAACAACATCTAAATCAACATTTTTCTCATCCAAGAGTATACAATAATGCAAATTTTTTTTTCATTCAAGATATTTTTGCCCCATTTTTAAAAATAACTTTACATTATTCTTTTGGTTATAAAATTTTATGAGAAAAAAAAAATGATACTCCATTTCAAAGCACAAAATGTTTTTTAAAAAATAAAAAATTTATGTATTAACAATAATTTTTATATTATTATATAATAAAATTAATATAAATAACAATTTTATTAAATTTTATGATAATTTTAAAATTGGTATCTTTCATGATTCTTTTAATCCAAGAATAATGTAAGGTTTTTTACACTCTAAATTTATGGAAATGTTTACTTTTTTTTCTCACAATAGAAAAATCGGAGAAGACTTAAACTTGTAATATGTCAAATATGAATTATCGTATTCCACACGAATTCAAAAGCTTTTTCTTTTTTGTCTAGGATTAGTAACTTGCTAAAATCTTATTAAAAATATAATAATGAAAAGTTATTCTAAACATTTCGGACAAAAAAATGTCTTGATTGATTAATAATTTTACATTCGAACGTAAAGCAATTAAGTTGACTGCGATAATTTTCTTCGAGATTGTTAATTAATGTTCCACGTTAATGATAAGTGATGAAAATATAATATTTAGTCTTTATTATTTAAATATTATATAATGTTGTAATTGTAATTATAAATGGATTTCCTTGCCTCACACCTCTAAGGCTGTAACAAATATACTTTTCTAAAAGAAAATATCTTTTTGATATTAAAGGGAAATTAAGAAGAAAGAGATTTTCTTTGTTCTCATTTTCAAATTATCACGTGGAAAGTGAGAAACATCTCTTTTCCTATTTCTTCAAAACTAAGATAAGAACTTTAGGACCAATTTTGCAGAGATAGAATGACTTGATTTTCTTTTATAAGGTATTTGCGTATAATTAAAGAAGTTGGGAGAATGTCCTAAGAAAAAAAGTACTAGGGAAAATTAATATTTTAATTATCCTCAATTAATTATGAGTTGTTAGTATAAAAAAAATTTATGTGCTACGGATATTCTCTGTTAATTAAGAATCAATCCTACACGTCGAATTGGATAGTGAAAAAAATTATAGTTAATGCAACAACTTACCCAGAGTTTAAATTTAGTATTATTTATTAAAAATATTTATGTATCATATGTTTGATGAGAATTGTTAGCAATTTAAATTTGTTATTATTTAGTATAGTAAAAAATACTTTTTATATTTGTTATTTTAAAAATATATTTAAAGTAATTTATATTGGATTGATCGTGTATAAATATTTACACTTATAATATACCAAAATAAAACTCATAAATTTTATTAGAAAAATTATATTTAATTGGTAAATTAAATCTTTTAAAATAATATGTGAAAATTGTCCTAAATTTGTGGTGACAAATTGAAGATAGAATAAGCACAAACTATCAAATTCAAAAATTGTAGTAAAGAACCTTGGAAATACTTTTAGTTTTAAAAAAAATAAAATCTGCCATCAATGATTAAAAAAACTTAAAATACTACTATATCCTAATATCCCTATTCCCTATGCACCTATTTTATGGCGGTTTATTATAAAGTTGATTGTATGAGTTAAATAATTCATATATATAATATACCCCATATAAATGATAAAAAAAACAATTTTGATTAGGAAAAAAAAGATAAAAGAGAATTAAATTATCCAAAAGTTTGCTTTAAAATCTATTATAAATGTTTTAATTTAATTCTTTTTTTTCATTATGGAATAACTATGAAATGAAGTTATTTATTTGATTTTCTTTCCTTCTGTAATGGATTTATATATATATATATATATATATATATATATATATATATATATATATATATATATATATATATATATATATATATATATATATATTTTGTGATTTACGTTTATGAATTATTTTGGGAGAAAGTTGCCTCGTCAAGTATGAGAGATGCTGTATTATATATGAATTACTTACTAAAATCATGAATATTGTTTTAGTAAAATATAAATTTCTACGTAATATATACATTGGGTTGAGTTTAACATAATATTTGATCCAAATTGATTGATTAATGGCAACTAAGCAACATGCAATTAAGCATAATAACCAAGAAAACAAACTAAATAAACAAATTACGTAAAAGTAACAAAGTGATAATGAAGATTAAAGCAAACCAAACGTTAATCAAACTACCTCAAATCTAACCCACTGGTCATACAAGGAAAAGAACTTATCCCAATAACATTCAATGTCAATCCAGCTTAAATGAAAGCTTGAAAATAATAATTTCTTGTGACCAAAAATCAAATAAACTAAACATTCTAAACCCAAAAATTCTCCCAAGGACCAAACCCCACTTTACCTGTGGGCTCCAAGAACCTGAATCAAATTTCGTAAGAAAAACAATCTTAAATCAAAGAACCAAAATATAAGATCAAACTAACAAATTCATAAAATACCAACAATTATGTGCAAGTGAACTCATGTGCATGAACCATCATTACGTGCAAGTGAACTCGTCTACATGAACAATCATTATGTGCAAGTGAACAAATGCATACAATCAACAAAGGACATTTCATGGAGGAACAAAACCTCACAATTTCACAAATTTCAATTAAATTTTATCTCTTTTCTCCACAAACAATACTCACTTTTTTTTTCTAGCATCCTTCCTTTTGTGTTTTTTCTCTTTTATGTGTTCATTTTATCAAATAAGTCCTTTTTGTTTATCAAACTCCTCAAAATCCATTTCTTAATCATGCCGTGCAGATTATTTTATTTTATTTTAATTATTACTTTTTTAAAAGAAGCCTGACAAAATTGAGTGCTATCTAAGGTTCTCTTAAGAATTTTCGAAGATCAATAGCAGTTATATCCTAATTTTCATTATCTTCTTGTCCTTCTATAGTTCAATTCCCCTTTTATTTTGTTGCTATATATTGAATGATGAATCCAATAATCGTGCTATCTATCCAAATTACATGTATCTTCAACATAAAACTTGAACCATATAGTATAAATTAAGAAGAGAAATGTGGATGCAACAACCTTTTAAGCATAGAAAAAACACAATCTTGTCATCATATCATAGATTCAGAATTGTGTTTCCCATTGAGTGTGAACATGCGTGGCAAAATAGAAATGAAAGAAGAAACAAAACAACACTCTTATTAGTTATTGAAAACCACCAAGACCAAAGTTAGTTCCTTTATGGAACAATGTGTTTTGGGCTAACTATAGATTGAGGTGGTGGTGGTGGAGAATGAAGAACAGCCTTATCACAATAACCCTCCAATATATCAGTCTCTTCATTGGTGAATCCTAGAGAGTCAACAAGGTTGGGCCAGCAATCATGTCCAATTACCCTAATTGCTTGGCAGCAACCATGTCCAAGGTAAGTCTCACCATTGAGAAAAAATGTTACAATTTCTCCACTGCATGCTTGGAGTTGCCACAGTGAATCCCAACAGTAGGAGGGTTCACCCTCCAGCTTCAATCGAACTGCAAGGCTTGGAGAGGGGTTGGAGAGTGATCCGTACTCAACCATAGATGCTGATGAGACCAATACAGCTATAGTCATCAAAGAAGAAAAAATGAAAAGGTTGTGGGCGCAAGCCATTTTAGTCTTGGAATAAAAGATGAGTGTATGTATTGTGGTGGATGGTTCTAGTGAAACATGTTGGGGTTTATATAGAATATAGTAGGGGGGAGTGTTTAGTAACAGTTGGTGTAGGGGGAGATGAAGAGTCTAAAAATCATTAATTTAAGTGAAGAGAATAAGATAGGAAGAGAATGTTCATATTCTGTGTATTCATTGAGATTAAGATTTTATGAAATTTAAAATGCTAATTGGTTCAGCAAGTGTCTTTCTATGTCTCCCTTAAAGCATTATAACGGTGCAACCTTTAAATAACTCATATTTTTTATTTTTTATTTACATTGATTTTTTTTTCATCATTAAAATATTAATTTTTACATAAAACCTAATATTTCATTCATATGTAATTATTACTTACATAAAGAATGGTGCTTAAATTTAAGCAACCCATTCTACCCATTAGATCATTTCAGAGTAAAAAAAAAAAAATGTATAAATAACTCTAATAAAATTGTTCTTATAATTTGATGGACATTTGTCAATGATCAATCAATTCATCCCTTAAGAAGATATAAATAGACAAGGAATTAAAAATTTATAAAACAAAGAGTCTTGTTAGAAAACATACAAGCCAGCGAATGTACATAACATAAAAATTGTATTATATGTTATAAAAATGCTATTATATTATATATCGTGGACCATAACTTTTTTTACATAATCTATATTTATCTTTCTATTTATATATTTTATATAAAAAAAATCCACTGCAATTGTTATATGTGATTTTCTAATTTTTTATTATTTGATTGGTTTATGTTTGATTAACTTTTTTATTTTTCTCATTTATATCTTAGTTAACCTTTTATGAAGGAAGCAGTGTGCACAGGAAGTGGATTGCCCTACATTTTTGTGCTCTTTGGAGGGTCAAGAGGGTGTTAGGGAAGTGTTGTCAAGTCACGGTATATAACACTGTTTATAAGGAGATGAGGAGTGACTAAATCGTACAGACATTTGTAGATATTCATCACACTCTGTATTGGAATTTTGTTTTAAAGCCATAGGGTGCTGTTTGGTGTATCATGCTATTTGGAATTACATACTCCACCGTTTTCTCATGTGGCAGTTGTTGGAGAGCAATGTTTCACACACATGGTCAAAGCTTGTATTATCTCAGGTTGTGTGGGAGTTATATGCAGTTGCTCTTTTTGCTTTTGGGTAACACCAAAATTAATTTTGCATATTTTTCTGTCACTAAACTTGGCTCTTGAGCTTTATTACAAGAGGAAGGTAGCAATTAAAATTTATTAAAAATTTAAAAATTAAAAGAAAAATTCATTAAACAAGATATGACTCACAAAATTGTGATTTTTAATATACCTTAACTAATAAAAGAGAATATGTTGAAAAAAAGTGCTAAAAAAATGTGTTACAAACATTTTTTTTTTCTACCAATTATTTATAAAATCATTTTGCTTATACAAAAAGTTAAATCTTTTTTCATTATTACTATTTTATTTTTTGGTTAAACTGTTTACTCAGTTTCTATAGCTGTCTTTATTTTAAAATTTGGTTCATATATTAAAAAAATATAAATTTTAATTCCTCTACAATTTATTTGTAGCAATTTATCAACACCAACTTTTTTATATATCTAAATTGCTTATACACACTTTGAATCTAAATTTTGGTAAATCATTTCAAATCATCTTTCAATAAAAAATCACCAATCAAAATGTTGTATTTTATTCAAAATATAAAAATATCAAATTTTACCATTTTCAAAACTTTAACCTCACCTGCTACAAAATGTATCATGTTTCAATAATTATCTTATTTCAACTTTATTTTCAGTTTTTAAAAATCTATACAAGAGATGTGACAAATCTTTAAAAACAGGAACAATGTAAAAATAAAATGACCTTTTATAAAAAAAATTATCATTTCTTTGAAAATAAATAAAGTAAAAATAATGATATCATTATTCATTATGATTAATTATACTAATGAAAATCATCATTATCTCAAACTAGGCAAGCCAATATTTCTCCAAAGAACCATGAAAAAAAAAGTCTTGGTAGCGAAATCAACAATCATTATTGCCCTTACATTATATACAAAACAATGGCTCGGAAATAATTGGTACACGGGCCAATCAATAATCAATAATGGGTTACAAATGGATGACAAAATTATCTATATCTTAGGCTTAAGGACCTTTTCTATGTATACATGTTGACTTGTGCTTGCTTTTCAACTAGACAAGACACCGCAAATAAATGTTCAAAAAGAATTTCTACAAAGAACCTAATTGGTAGACTGCGCAATAAAAAAATGGACACTATGATATAAGTACTCCTTTCTTACCAATTACCATGGTCGACCTCTTCCAGGAAAGTCCAGTGCACTGACGTGCAAAACTTGCCATCCTGTAGTTGCAAAATTTTACCTCCTCTTCTTACAAAAGCATGGTTGACGTTGACGGTGGAAATTCTCTCTCAGTGGTTGGTTTGCGATCCTTTTTCCACTTTCTCAGTGGCTTGCTAAAGAATAGGCACTGCCAGGAACCTCGACTAAAAGCTCATCCTCAAGTATACTTCCTTCTTCCTCGAGAACCCTATGGTCCTGAATTTGATTCAAGTGATTAGAATAAAAAGCTCATAACACTCGTCAACTTTGGAACTCTAACATCAAGCGTTATCTTGTTAATGGTTTTACTTGCGTCTCTGTAAATTTGTGTTTGCACAATTTTGGCCAGCAAGGTGGAGAACAAACCTTACTTGAACAACTAGCTCAAATTACTTTCTAAGCATAAAAAAGTAATCAAAGCAATCTACGAAATTACTAGCAGGTGCTATATAGTGTCCTTGACTATAAAGGATGGAAAGCAGTATTCTAAAAGTTACTGTCAAATGCACCCGACATGGAAATAGCACATAACATAAACATGGTGCCAATACAGCAGAATTCTGGAAAACAAACTCAATACAGAATAGCTATGTTAGAACACATTAAAATAACTAATCATAAGTTTATTATCTTCCCATAAAACAATATTAAGAATTGAAGAATACCTGGCCAACAAATATAACTATTTAATATTATTATTTAATGCATGCAGACGAGTGTTACTATACGACAATTCCAAGCAACAAAATGCACCTAAATGAAAAGCAACAAGCCACTTAAATCCTAGCATGGCAATTTCCAGCTGAACCTAAACTGGCCAATTAAGGGTGCCTTTGGTTTATGAAAGCATTTTTTGTTTTTATTTTCTGCTTTTACTAATAAATATAATTACAGAAATGATTCCTTGTTTTTTTACTTTGTAATTTCACCATTTTCACCATTTTCTATACAAATCTTTAAAACAGGAAACAAAATGAAAACAATTCAGCATTTTTTTATATTAATAAAAATAGAAAATTAAAACAAAACATTTCTACAAATTAAATGCACCCTAAAGATTTGAATGGCTACTATCCTACAATCCATTAGGTTTGGTTAATAGTGTCAGGAGTGATAGCATTTCATGTAAGGCAGACATAATTGTTTATCATTCTCACTTTTACGATGTGAGAAAAGAGACCTATTCACCACCATTCAAGATTCAACTAGTATTGGCTGATTTGTTTTGCCCATGCTCGTGCATGCCAAAAGAGATGGAAAATTGACGATGTTTTGTGATACAACGTTTCATTGCCTCTATCTTGAATTTATTTATATTAAACACTTCGTAGTTAGTACAGGTTTTCACCAAAAATGTAGATAAGGGTGTGTTCAACTTTCAAGCTGCAGTTGACACACACCTGTTAACAGCAAAAAAACTAAACCTTATCCTTTTACCTAAATGGAACGAACGCCTGACATAAGGTGTGTCCTACAAATACTGGATCTCAGACTAACTTACAAACATACCACCGGGAATACATATCTATGCATCAATCAAAATGGAAATTAGGCTTGCAACATACCTTAATATTAGTGCCAGCAGCACCCTTAATACCATTTTTCATGCTATTCATTAACGCTTTTAGTTGTTTCCTGGCATTTGCTCTTGCGATGCGTCGTTCAGCACATTGTGCAGCAGTAACATCATAATGGCAGGCCACGCAGAGAGTCCTCATATTCTCCAGCTTGCATTCACCTATAGAAATAATTAAATAAGGTGTGAAATTAAACTTGAAGCTAAAATCCATTTTTTTTCTGCAAAGTAGAATTATGACGAGACAAAAAAGTATCTCCATCAAAAATTAAGATGTAAAATTCAAACACTCAAAGCTAAAATATAACTCCTGCATACAAGAGGAAAAAACTCGGGAGGGAGAGACATGGGATACACATCTTAATTGAAAAACTTATAGAAGACAAGAAAAACAATAATAAATTAGCCACAAGTAAAATAGGAAGAAAATAATGAAAAACTTAAACGGCTCAGTCTTCCACAGAATATCAAATGACAACTGGATCAATTCAACCACCATTTAAGGATTCTTCTAGCATCAATAAGAAGAAATAAAATATCATAATGACAAAATGCCACCACAATCAATTCCATTCGTTCGGATACATTAAGGTCAATCAATATTCAAGAACAATTGAACACCAAGTAACAAAAGACATCTAGTATCAGATCTCAATATTAAATGACTTCGGATCAATTCAACCACCATTTGAGGGTTCTTCTAGTATCAAAATAAGAAATAAAATATCATAATGACAAAATGACACTGCAATCAATTCCATTCATTCAGGAAACATTATAAAATAAGGTCACTCAATATTCAAGAAAAATTGAACACCAGACACGGGTGAATATGACCTGCCTCACCCCACTACACCGGTCTGAGATTGATTTATACGGATTCAAATTTTGAAATTAGACATGATGCATTTTAAGGACAGATTCATTCGGATTCTACTTCAAGTCGTCCTAACCCAATTTAGTGTCTTGTATCTTTTAAAAGCTATAATTTTTTTGAATAATTGTGTATTAATAATAAAAAAAATTATTTAATAGATAATATTTTGTATAACATGATATTATATTTATAATTATATTATTTATTTGATGATATCCATTTTCTTTTAATTTAATGGTCAAAGATGAATTCCTTATTAGAATTGTTAGATTAAAAGACAATATATGGTTAAGATGGAGAATAACTCTTATTAAGTTATCTTTGGAGTAATTTGATCTTCATCTTTTTATTTTAATATATATATTGTAAAATATACCTTAACTTAAATTTTATACTTCTTTTATTCTATGATTTAATTATATATAATGTTAAGATTGATACTATGTTAAAAAGTCAGGTTGACTCAATCTTGTGCCATATATGTTGGGTCTTGATTGAGTTGATTCATGCTCAACTAAATGACCAGATCAAAATTTCAAGCCGAGTACCAAACTTACCCGTAACACCAGGCAACAAACAACCTAATGGAACCCACAAAAAGTAAGGCTTCTAAAATTTCAAGGGTAAAATATGTTTTTAGTCTCTCTAAAATTTGTCAAATTCGATTTTCGTCCTACTAAAATTTTTAAATTTATCAAACACATACAACACCTTACGTGGAAGAACATTAGTTATGTGAGCAACATTACTAGCAAAATTAGGGTTAAGGATTTAAATTAACAAAAACTAAAAAAAGACGAAAAATTTTAGAGAAACAAAAAAAACATATTTTACCCAAATTTCAAAGATAACATATGCTAATATATTCCCATTTGGCTGGTGCACAGATTGGGGTTGACACTTGATAGACCCATTTGGCCCTCAGCTCTGCAAATTCTGCTGATTAGAGTCCAATCATCCAATGTATTAGCATGAAATGGGCTGGTGGTGGACTGTTTGAGGGCCAAGCCCAAATCCAGCCTGTGGTTAGTTATGGCTGCAGGAACAAAGGCTCACAGTTATATTCTCCCGAAAAGGCAAATTCCGATCAACTTCCTGACCCAATCTTATTAAGCAACTCTTTTAATTCTGGATGCACACCCTGTACATCCTCCTTCAACCCATTTAGAACCCAGATAGTTAGTATTGGAAAGGGTAATCAGTATTCTTGCTTGAACAGTTTCTCTTCTAGTACTTGTATAAACTATCCACTGACATGGTCCTTTCACATGCCTGGGCCTATGTGTTATCCCTAACTAAAATTCTACTAATTTCATTATTAACATGTCGTTATAGTTGTCAATCCCAGATAGCACCATAGCCACCACTTTTGAAAACACTGCAGTAGGATTGTCACTATTTTAAATATTATTAATACAAACTAAATAATTTAGACTACACATAAATACTCAAAAAAATTAAAGAAATTCATAATAAATAATAAGTCACAGTTTACACACAATCACCATCAGTCTAGGAGCAATAAAATAAACACATGGTAACAAAGTCAAAAAATCAAAGATGGTGAAATCCAAAGAAGAAAGAACAGAACACAAGACCAAAAAAAAAAAAAAACAGTACTATAAAGTGTGAAGGAACAGAGATCAAAAGTCAAAACAAAGGTAACTTATTGTGTGAATGGTCAAGGAAGAAGAGTTTCAAATCATATTATGTTTTTGAAGCCAAAAATGCATTAGAAAATATGGGAGAATCACTATTTTACCCCAAAAAATCCCTAAAAATGTCATTTCGGGGGTAAAAAAGGGTTTTTGAAGACTATATCCTGGTAGTGCTGTTATAACATGTGAAAAGCCACTATTTTGGCCATTATTGAAAACCACTCCACTATTTGAAGTCTATAAGCCCAAGGCAGCTCTGCTATAGCATGCTATATGGTTATATACCATTCTCTTACTAGAAACTTAAATCCCTATACCTACATCGTGGGCATAAACTAATTACATGGATGTTTCACATGCATCAATAATCTATATTGACATTTCCATTGGACCAACTAAAACCTTCGTTAAAACTCAAAAGTGTACCAGAGTATTTAACACTATGATTTCATCCAAAATTATATTTCCAAATAAAGTTGAAGAAACACAATTTAATGGTCATTTCTAGAAAAAAAAAAAAAAAAAAAAAAAAAAACAGGACGCTATAACTAGAAATTGATATTATATTTCTTCCTAAGGCAAGTAGAATTAAACTGAAATATTCTACCTCCTCCTTGATATACTGGAACAATATGGTCACCATGCCACGCATTGCCTTCAGTTGGTTCATTGACAAGTTTCTCAAGCCTGCAGATGGCCAATTAGTGTTTCAGAAGACTGTTGGTGTAAGGTTAGTTAATAAGCAAGTTTATTAACACTTCTGCGTAACAATTAGCAGGTCTTTAAATAAGCCTATAATATTATTTCTTAACATCATAAGAGAATTGACTTTAGGTATTTCACTTTCATATTCATAGACTTACATGTTCTTCCGCTTTGCAACATTTGGTGCTACTTTCTCTATGTACTCTCGCCTCCTTGCCAATGACAAAGGTCTTATATGCTCAACAAGCTTATGACAGTCCAATTGGCAATTTGTGCACACACCATGTTCAATTTTGAAAAGTTCCTGAAGATCTCAACTCAAGTACATTTAGTGCTAGCTCAGAGACAGGACAAAGCTACATAATACTGTTTCTAAGGTAGAACATCCAAGCCACAAAGCGAAATTAATCAACCACATCTTAATTTGAATGAATATGATCAATGTTCTGACCTCACGGAGGAATCTGCTGCTCGTTCTCATTCGATACTCCTCATAGCAGACAAGATTACAAAAAAGATCTTCAAAAAATTCCGGTGTCTTGGAATTGTTACCCCTGAAAGAGTTATTAATTATTAAAATCTGATATAAAAAAATAAAAGCAATATATGATTGATATAGGACTTACAGGCACTGCTTTTGACAAAGCTTACAGAGTGGCTCATCTGTCAGACTCCAGCCTTGACTGTATTCTTTTTCCTTCTTACCAAGGCCACTTCGCAGATAAACCTTTCTCCAAACAGCATCTGATGGTAAAGGATAGCTAATCTCCATTAAGGGTGTCTTGCGTCTTTTACTTCCACCATTTAATAATCCCTGTCAATCAAAGACTTTTGTTATATTATGTAAGCATCTAAACAACTAAAGCAAAATAGTAGCAAGGATGGATTAACTTTAGCAAAAATAATCATATCCATTAAAACAGTTCAATTTCACAGAACTCACCTTGTTGTTGTGGTTATTGCTTTCACTCAGGTAGCATAATTCAACAGCCAGAGGAAGTTGTAACGGTTTTCCAAGTAACTTCCTGCGTTCAATTGATCTCAAATTCTTCCACTCTTCTGCAAAAGCCAGAAGAGTATGCCTATAGGCGGGGTTGTCCTTGACAGATACAAACTCTATTTTCTGTTCCTCATCATGAGCCTGTTTCTCATCATGAGCCTGTTTCTCATCATCAGCAACAGAACTTAGCAACTCAAGTTCCTCTGGTCGATAATTTTCGTAAAGTGGCTGTGGTCTTTTATCAGTACCCAAAATGCAAGTATACAAGTGGATCCTTCCAGTGTATGGGCTCACCTGAAGAGCTAGCAAATGTTATTCCCATATTCATAAGAATGATCAACTGCAGAATCGAACCACTGTGCATAGCACCAAGGGTAACTGTACCTACAGTTGAAGATGTGAGCATTCTGCTCTGACCAAAAATATAACAAAGAAAAGCATAAATTGCACACTACAACCACAAAGTTTAAGCTCCCATATTCTTTCTCTAATACAAGCTTCAAAAACAGCATAAAAGTCAAAAGTCACACCAAAATGGCTGACACTTGATAGCAATTTCAGAAATCAAATGAACATAAATTTGTTTCATGAACTTTGCTTCGATTATGTATAGTGATAACCAATGAGTCAATGACTAAATGAACGTCAATTTTCTTGTACAATGGACTGACCCATTCTAAGATCAACCAACAACTTTAAAAATAAATTTTACCTCAAATCGCAGAAAATCAACTTGATTAGAACAATTTCCATTTGCTTCAACTGGAGGAACAGACTGGTTGTCATCTGCTTCTGTTGTTGAAACTGATTTCATATCCTGCAAGCGAAAAGTAAGACCATTAAGCACTCACAAGCACAGACATGAACAAAGTGAAGTCTCTCTATTAGAAAGCTGCAAAAAAAAAAAAAAAAGTGCACCCCTGTTACTTGATCATTGTCTTCAAAACTCTTCTCAGGACATCTCTCCGCAACATCAAAAACATCAACATCACAAGTTCCACCCAGAACTGAAGTCTTGCCTAAATCTTGGCAGAAAACATCATCAGCCTATTCTACCAACAAATTAGAATTATTAAAAAAAAAAAAAGCAAGTAATACAGTGAATAAACAAAGACAAAGAAATACCATGCTAAAGTGAAGCAAAACAATTTAAAGTTTAAACTACAAGTATTACCATAATATTAGAACTCTGCATTGAGTTGTTAACGAAAGAAGTCCCCTCATCAGAATTATCATCTTGATTATCTTCTAATTCATTTGAATTTACTGCAGAAGGTTGCTTATCCAGTCGTGTTTCACCTAATGCATCTTTGCATGCAGATTGCTCTTCACAATTATCACTTCTCAAAGATGAGTCTAAACAAGAAATACTTTCAACCTGCCACCAAATATCCACCAAAGGAAGCTAATGTTAGTACAAGGGAGGAAAAGAATCTAACACAAAAAAAATCAAGCATTTTTGTTTAAGAATGGCAACAGAAGTGCATCGTATTAGGTTATCAGAAGCTAAAACTCTTAAGACAAGTGCTTTAACAAGAAAAAGTTAACACTATTGAAACCAAAATAAGATCCCAACAGATCGAAGAACATTATTGATAACAGATAAGAAATAAATCATTAAATTGAACTAATGACAAAGTTAATACTTGGAAAGACCATTGATATGTTTTGTAGCCTATGGGATGCAGATGAATTCCTTGTCCCACTTGTGAGATGAACAAAACATAGATGGTCTTTCCAAGTACTCATCTGCATTTCATTGAGCATAAAAAGTACACAAATTATAACTGAGTATGAGAGGAGCGTTACAATTCTGGACAAACTAAATGCTTAAAAATTTGATTTTTACAAATATATACTCAAATCAAATCTTTTAAATGTTATTTGAAATAAATGGTAGACACATAAATCATAACATGCTAATTTAAGATTTATAATAGCCTACTAGTTTAAAGAAAATTTGTATATATTTCTGCTTTTCAATATGAAATTATACTTTGCTAAAACAACTAACAGTGACTAGCTGATAAAAGCATTGAAAAACAGAAACATGATACCTTTATCTCTTTTATCGCATCATATTTGCCATCAGTTGTACATGAAACACGTTGCAAACTTTTGTTCAAATTTTTCCAATGTGATTCATCTAAGGTATCCTGCAGATGGATTATATCAACAAATGCAACTTGTGAGAGGCAATAGGCATATCACAACAAGCCCTAATCCCAAATTTCAGAATGAATGAGAACCTAATCACCTTTGCACAGAATATGTATATATTAACTGCATTTGTTTGTCCCCGACGATGAGCTCTATCCTCAGCCTTCAAAACAATATTAACATTATTTACATAAGGTACAATATCAGGAAAACCCCCACATGGTACAGTTCATCATATGATGGAACCATCATATACAACAATCATAGATCAAACAAAATGTATGTGATCACCATAATTTTAAGAAAACCACATGTGCAATCTGATAGGTGATAATTGTCATCACTGCATCAGTTTCATGGTGAAAATAACTGCATCAAGTGTAACTGGTAAAAACCTTGGGAAAACCACACCACAAAAGCTAGCAATGGAGAGCCCAAGGCCTTATGAACTCCACACTACAACTCCATACTTCCAATATGGGACTTAAGTCTCATACTTAGCAATTGGATCCTAACATCCCACCATGTTCCACAGCCTTGGCAGGCTAGCTGTGCCCTTTAACTAATCCCAAGTGAACACAGCAATGTTGGCATCACACCCACGCCGCTCATTTGCAGTTGAGACACATGGTGGAAGGCTCTAATACCAATTGATAAGAATCTTGGGAGAACCACACCACAAAAACCAGTTGTAGTAGTTGGAGAGCCCAAGGCCTTATAAACATTACACTAGAATCTCATACTTTCAATGTGAGACTCAAGTCCCATACCTTGCAAGTAAGGTCCAACTTAGTTTAAGCAAGATTTGTATTGCTAAACCCTAGCCAATGTGACTACAGCAAGAGAATTACACTTCTGAGGTATATTCAAAAGCACCTCGCACTCTTTGATAAGAACCTTGGGAGAAAGGAAGGAAGATGAATATTAGTTCCATTAGATCTATTGGCTTAGTGTGCCCCATGTGTTATTTTAAATGAATTCACCCCTGGTCCAATTTTGTAATAAAATATTATCAACTATCTTATACAGATGCACCTAAGTGTCCATTCCTTTGTTCCTTCAAACAAAATCATCTTTAGATGTGTCCATACTCCCCACAGTACTGTTATCATTCAAACATCTAGTACCAGATTGAGAGACATTTCATGCATGGTATTGACATAATAAAGGCAGCTTCATTATTGTCAATGACACAGAAATAGGACTACTTTATTCCTTTTGCTACACTAAATCAATTCTCTGCACTTAGGGACATGCAATCTTCTGCAGAATCTTTCACACTTGTGTTGATACTTCATTTGCACATACAGTTCAAATCAAATGAATGCTTTCATAATCAATGGTCAAAACAAGAGCACACAAGTCACTGGCATATGATTCCCTATTCAACAACCCAACAATAGTTATAAATACAAATTTATTAATGAAGTGATATTCCATCAAACAGAACCTGGAGCATTATAGTTGGGCACTGTGGTAGCTCCAAGAACACAACATCTTGTGCTGTTGAGAAATCAAGTCCAAAACCTGCTGCTAGAATACCTATTATTGCAATTTTAACCTGACATTAAAATGTAACTCATAAGTCAAAGTAAACCTAAATGAAAAGGCAAAAATAGTTCAACCTTGATTAAATGATACAGATGACACAGAACACATGTTGGACGTAAGTGCATAGGGCACTCGAAGGTAGATAGTTTGATGGTAACAGAAATGCTCAAGATGGTTGATTTTACGAATTACATGGTTCTTATGTTTATTGTACACAGCAAATTGTTCTTTTAATAAGTGGAGCACCAGACGTGATCTTAAATGTGACAAGTTAATTTGTTTAATAAATCTGTCAAGTATCCATGCATACCACAACTAGATAAAAAAATCACATCAATTTGGCAAATAGAACAATGATAATGAGACTGAGTCTGATCATCAGAAAATGCAACTTCGAAGTTTTTACTTGTGCAACAGGAGAAATAAAGCATAGAAAAATTACAAGTTATTATTCATTACAATAAGGTTATAAAAATAGAAAAAGATCATAAATAGGGAAACAAAAGAAAAAGAGCCAAAAATTCTCACAATAAATTGAGGAGAAAAATGCAAACGATATGATACCTCTGGTGATGTCCGAAATGAGACTACTGCTGATTGTCTATCTCTGGCAAGAGTATTTCCATCAATTCGCACAAAATTTATACCTTTCTCACATATAAACTCCTGAATGGTTCAGAAAGAGAAACTTTATATTGGAAATTAGCTATAAATTTTTATGGTACATCATAGTCATCAAATCACCAGGGGCCTAAGTAAACAAAAAGTATGATGTTAGCCAATCAAATAAATGGAGAAGACATCAGAAGGAGAACAACATACTCCAGTTATTAAACAGGGTCACAAGCTGTCCAAGTGATTTTAAAAGTAAACAGTAATTCTGATTTACTTCATGAAGGTAGGCTGGGAGCATGATTTACTATGGCTAAATTTGGCCCAACATTTTTTTTGGCTTAAAAGTTAATTTTAAAGTTGAAGTTTAAAAATAATATTTTTAAAATTAAAGTAGAAGCTGTTTGATAGTTTTAATCTCTTTTAACTTTAAAGAGATGACCCAAGAGAGAGCACAGAGAGAGAGGGAGAGAGTGGGGAGAGAAATAAGGGAAGTTAGCCATTTTTTAAAAACTTCTTCAACCATTTTTTTAAAAAAGCTACTTTTTTCCCCTTTTCTTGTATAAAAAAGTAAGCTGCTTAATTTTAAAAACTTAGAAAATGTTTGACGGTTTGACCCAACTTCTCTTTTTAAGGAAAAGAAAACCCCAAGAAAAGTTGGACCAAACACTACCTAAATGATGGTAGCCTGCCCAAAGCAAACAACAAAAATCAAAAGCAGAACATTGAGTCAAACTGACATCACTCCACTATTTTACATGCTTCCAAAGGGATTTGCAGTAAGCAATAGCTTCCTGTTGGAAATTGGAGCATTTAAATGTTTATTAGCCTTCCAAAGTAGCTTACTTAATGTTTAGCCAAGTTCAATGTATCTTAGAAAGTTGTAGTATTTTAATTGTTCTCTTAAAAATAGTAGTAGTTATTTATTCTCTTTATAAATACTCTTATTATAAATAGATCAATCTTCTAAGTGAAAAATTCATTCAAACACATTCAGAAAATTTCCTTTCTTATTTTTTTGCATGGTATCAGAGCTCCCGATCTAAGGGGGCTTTGCTTCTGCACATTGTAGAAGGTCTGACTAGGCTCTTGATGTTGTTAGACATCCAAAACCTTAACTAGAATTTTCTAGCAATGACAATTAGTTTTTTCCAGCAATTTCTCCCTAATTTTTTCCAACAAGTTCTCCGTTGTCAAATTTTTCTAGCAACTTTTCCGACAACCACCTGAATTTTTGGTGACTTTCCAACAACTTCTGACAACTTTCCAGCAAAGGTAGAAATGGTAAGAAATTATTTCAGAAGCATGGGAATTTCATTGGGTACTTGTATTTCGACATATTTAGGTATGCTACCACTTTCATTCGGATTTAATGTCTCAAAAACATCTTCCTCGTCCTTTTGGATACTTGATTCTAGGGGCCACAGATCATATGACTCCTGAGTGATTGCTAACATGTTATCAGAGTCCATGCCTATTCGAACCTAGACGTGTGAGGATTAAGAAAGAGAGTGAATACTATTGACACCTACTAAGAGAAACCCTTTCTTTGAATCTTTTTTGTGAAAACTGAAAATTGTGAGTGATTCTTTACTATCTTCCACCACTGAATCTTTGTGTGGTCGCTGAGTGGAATTCTTGGAGAAGCAAGTATAGGCGAAGAAGAGGCGCAGGAAAACCTGCAACAGTGAAAGAAAGCAAGATTGAGGAAGTAATAAGGTGCAACATGACTGGCTCAAGTAGTTTTGTCCCAGGATCCTCACCAGTTTTCGATGGGAAGTTGTTTAATAATTGGAGAGTCAAAATGCTGGCAATCCTTGGCTTCCAAGATGTGACAGAAGTGGTGACAGTTGGGTTTGTAGAGATTGATCTTCAAACAACAGCAAAAATTGGACAGCAAAGCACAGTTTCTCATCAACCAATATAAATTCAAAGATATTCAACAAGATCTCCAATGCATCCACCTCAAAGGAAGCATAGGAGATTCTAGTGAAAACATATGGCGATGGAGTAAAGAATAAGAAAGTTAAACTGCAAACATTGAGAAGGCAGGCAGTATGAACTTCTTGAAATGGAGGACAGTGAATCCATTGCCAATTATTTAGACAGAATTCAAGAACTGGTCAATTCAACGAGAGCCTACAAGGAGAAGGTTACAAATCAACAAGTAGCAAACAAAATATTGAGAACCTTACCACCAGAATTTGATTATGTAGTTGCTGCAATTGAGGAGTCAAAGGACCTAGATACTATAGAGGTTGAAGAATTGCAACACTCCCTTAAGGCGCATGAGATGAGGGTAAATAAGAGAAAAGTCCTTAAAGAACAAACAACTTGAGGCACAAACCAACTACAAAGGAAAAGGCAAAGATCCCTGGAAAGGGAATAAATCCAGCACCAATCAAAAACACGAAGATCAAGAATTTGGTGAAACTAGTGAATCCTCTAAAGAAAGGAGGACAAACAAAGCACAAAAGCAAGGCTGCAGCTCCAAAAACAGCAAGGAGTGGAAGTTTGACAAGAGGAAAATGAGATGTCACCAGAAACTTGGTCATTATGCAATAGAATGTTGGGTAGGAGAAGGTGCCAATGCAAGAGAATGTGCCAAGAACAAACCCAACAATCGTGCACACCTGGCACAAGATGAAGGGACAGATTCAAACTACTCTGAAGTTGTGTTGCTTATGACAATCACAAGCAATGAAGCTCAGCCAAGGATACCAATAAAAGATAAAGAAAAAGAACTCACAACTACACCCGTCTTCAACAAAGCTTATGTTGTAAGAAGACCATTACAGTTAAGGGACCAAGAGCTATTCCAAGATTCAGCAGTCAACTTAGAAGGAGAATTAATTCACTCTACACTTATAGCAGAAGCTAAACATGTTGAGTTTGAAAAGGTAGTGATTAGGAAGAAGTGACTGAAAGCTATGAAGGACGAGATCAACTCTATAGAGAAGAATTAGACTTGGAAGCACTAAAGTGAGTTTACAAAGTAAAGGTTAACCCAAGAGGTGAAGTGGTAAAGAACAACGCCAAACTTGTGGCAAAGGGTTTTTTTGCAGAAAGCTAGAATAGACTATGGAGAAGTCTATGCACCAGTAGCCAGGATTGAAACTATTAGGTTGGTAGTAGCCATTGCAATTAATGCTGGATGGTCTATGCATTAGTTGGACGTGAAATCTGCCTTTCTCAATGGTCCACTTGAAAAAGAGGTTTATGTGAATCAGCCGCTAGGTTTTGTAGTTAAAGGTAAAGAAAACAAGGTGTACAAACTAAAGAAGGCATTGTATGGCCTTAAACAGGCACCAAGAACCTGGAACAAGAGAATTGATGGCTACCTATCTCAGATTGGCTTTAAAAAATGCACCTCAGAACATGGAGTTTATGTGAAATGCTAGAAAGATAGCATGAAATCAGAGAAATTGCTTATATGTTTGTATGTTGATGACCTTTTGACTACATGCAGCAGTGAGGTTGACACGATCTTACAAGTGGACCATCTTGAAAGCAAGCAAAAGGAGGAACTTGACCCTAGGCGCGACCTGCCGGTAGAACCAAAGTTATCAGAAGTGCAACCCTAACAGCAACCTGCCGGTAGATCTAACACTATAAAAGTTCTTTAACCTAAGAACCAAAAGAAAAATACTCACAAATAAACACGAATTTCATTCAAATTTCAAATTCTGTCTTGTTGGATGGTTACAAGAGTTTATTTATAGGCTTAACTAGACAACCCTAAAATCAATGTCCATTAATATTTTAATTGGCATAAAATCTCATCCACTAGATCTCCCCACTAACCTTTTATTTCCATCATTAATGACCTTCCTATTTTTCCACCAACTATCCAACTTTTCCACTTTTTCTACCAACTATCAAAAGTGATTTATGCGAAAATACATGTAAATAAATCCTAATTAACTACTCAGCCCAAATTACATGACAATGACTTTGGGCTTTATATGTGTTCTTCAAGATGGGCTCCAATCTTCATCAACTTGTAATAAAGTGACCCATTTTGGTGCAGCCTGTGATTCACTTTGCTCTAAATTTTCCGTAATTCCCAAACTTAGGTCTGGCAACGATTGCTTCATTATTTTGGTTTTGGACCTAGTCATGGGCCCTCCAACGTCACGCAAATTATCTTTGACTTTGTTGGTTGAGTCTCTATCAGAGGTAGAAATTGCTAGTTTTAAAAAATAGATGATGAATGAGTTTGAGATGAGTGACCTTGGACTCCTCTCTTACTTCTTGGGGATTGAATTTGAAATGACTCGGTATGGAATGGTTATGCATCAATTCAAGTATGCAAAGGATCTATTGAAGAGGCTCAATATGCAGCAAAGTAATCAATCCAGTAGGAACACCAGCAGAGGCCTCAGTTTAAAGAAGAAAACAAATAAAGAACAAGTTGATCCTACTCACTACAAAAGGATAGTTGGGTGCTTGAGGTATTTGTGTAACATAAGGCCCAACTTAAATTTCAGTGTTAAGCTAGTTAGTAGTTCATGCAAGATCCAAAAGAGAATATTGAGGTATGTGTAGGGTATGATTGATTTTGGAATCCTATTTCCAAAGGGAGAAGCTGTTGCAGAACCAGAACTGATTGGGTATTCTTATTCAGATTGGTGTGAAGACAAGCAGGATAGAAAAAGCACTGCAGGGTACATTTTCTTCTATGGACGAGCTCCGATTTCTTGGTCCTCTACAAAGGAACCTGTAGTAGCATTGTCATCCTACGAGGCTGAGTATATTGTAGCCTCTAAAATAGCTTGTCAAGCAATATGGCTAGATGCTTTGTTGGGAGAATTATAGGAGAAGAATTCGAAGAAGGTAAAGTTGCTGGTAGACAACAAATCTGCCATTGATCTAGCAAGGCATCCAACATCTCATGGGAGGAGCAAACATGTAGAAACAAGGTTTCACTTCCTAAGAGAAGAAGTCAACAATGAGAAGCTGCAAATAGAGCATTGCATAATTGAAATTTAGTTTGCAAACATATTCACTAAAGCCTTGAAGCGGGAAAGATTTAGGTGTTTGAGAGATTCTATTGGAATTGTTTGTGTAAATGCAACTTTGAATTAAGTAGGAGTGTTAGGATTAATTCAAAGCTGAACTAACTAAAAAGTTAGTTAGGAAGATTAGTTAAAAAGTTGGTAGGGGTTTGTTATTCCTAACTAATTGCAGTTTTTGACTAGCTATATAAACAAGGCTAGTTATAAACATTTTTCTGTAATACACTTTCTATCAAATACAATTCATTCATTTTATGAGTGATTGCTAACACTTACAACTACATATCTTATTAATAAGTTACCCTCTAGAGTCTTGGGGGAAATTCTTTCTTCTTTCTATCCTAATATGTCTACTACTAATAATCTTAGACCAAGGATCTTTGGGTGTATCTCATTTGTTCATATTCATAGTCAAGGTAGGGGGAAACTGGATCCTAGAGCTTTAAAATGTGTTTTTGTTAGGTACTCTTCTACTCAAAAGGGATATAAGTGTTACCATCCTCCTTCTAGAAAATTCTTGGTGTCTCGGGATGTAACCTTTCATGAAAATCAGGCTTATTTCAAACAACTTTATCTTCAGGGGGAGAATTTACATGAAACTCAACTTGAAACTCTTGTCCTTCCTAGCCTTGAGTTTACCATTCATGTACTTAAGTCAAAACAAACATCTCTTTCATCCTCATCAACTGAAAATGTTCCTGGAGTTGATAAAAGATTTGAAAAATATTTGGTGTACCAAAGGTCACTCTCGGATCGACACATGTTCAAGAGCCCAATCCAATTCCTTCATATTAGGTAACAAATTTTGACCTTCATTTTTTACAAAATAATTATGTTATTCCTACCTTACAAAATAATAACCCTGTCTTTCAAAATGAAATGACCATTCAAAATGAAACAAAAACCCAAACAATTGAAAATGACACTTATCTTCCAATTACCTTTTAGAAAAGGAACCAGAAAATGCACCAAAAACCATTGTACCCTTTCTCAACTTACCTTTCATTTCATAAATTTTCTCTAACTCATAAAACATTTCTTGCCAACCTAAACTCTATCTCAATTCCCCCACCAATGTTTTTGAGGCATTATCCGACAAGCATTAGAAGCATGCCATGGATACAGAAATGGAGGCATTGGACAAGAACAAAACATGGGAGTTGATTTCTTTGTCAGAAGGAAAGAAATTAGTAGGTTGTAAGTGGGTATATATAGTAAAGTATAAGGTAGATGGGTCAATTAAAAGACAAGATTGGTTGCTAAAGGTTTCACTCAAACCTATGGGATAGATTACTCAAAAACCTTCGCTCCAATTGCAAAGATGAATACAGTTCAGGTAATACTATTCCTAGCTACAAACTATGGCTGGGAATTATAGCAATTTGATGTGAAGAATGCTTTTTTGCATGGGGAGCTTAAGAAAGGATATGAAGTTGCTGCCAATTTTGTTTGCAAACTAAAGAAAGCTTTATATGGGTTAAAACAATCCCCTTAGGCATGGTTTGGGAGATTCACTAAGGTTATGACAACCTTAGGGTACAAACAAAGTCAACGACACCACACTTTATTCATCAAACACTCAACCTCAATGGGAGTGATTGTATTGTTAGTGTATGTGGATGATATTATTGTTACTAGTGATGATTGGAGGGAACAACAATTCTTGAGTCAACATTTAGCAAAGTTGTTTTAAATAAAAACTCTTGGGAGGCTAAAATATTTTCTGGGAATTGAAGTGTCCCACTCAAAGAAAGGTATTTTTATATCTCAGCAGAAATATGTCACAAATTTGCTTAAGGAGACAGGTATGGTAGCTTGTAAACCTTCAAGTACTCCCGTGGATTCAAAACTGAAATTTGATAGTGTAACAGTGGACAAGGAAATGTATCGACGTCTAGTCGGAAATTTTATTTGTCTCACACAAGGCCAGATATTGCATTTTCTGTAAGTTTGGTTAGCCAATTTATGCACTGTCCAAGAGAAGTTTACTTACAGGTCACTTATAGAATTTTGCAATACCTTAATGGGACACCGGGTAGACGAATTTTTATATAAAAGAAATGGGAACACAATTCTTGAAGCCTACGCTGATGCTGACTATGCAAGGTCAATAATTGATAGGAGATCCATTATTGGATATTGCACTTTCTTGGAGGAAACTTAGTAACTTGAAGAAGTAAAAAACAGAATTTTGTAGCTCAATCTAGTGCTGAAGCTGAATTCCGAGCTATGGCACAAGGTATCTATGAATTGCTTTGGTTGAAAATTGTCTTAGAAGACTTGAAGATTAAATGGGATAGACCTATAAAACTCTACTGTGATAAGAAGTCAACAATCGGCATAGCTCATTATTCTGTTCAGCATGATTGAATGAAACACATTGAAGTGGATAAGCATTTTATCAAGGAAAAGTTGGATAATGATTTGATTCTCCATATGTACCTTCACAAGGTCAACTTGTAGATATTCTTACTAAAGGATTGTACAGTCTAGATTTTGAAAGAATAATATGCAAGCTAAGAATGGAAAACATTTATTCTCCAACTTGAGGGGGGGAGTGTTGGAAATAGGAGCATTTAAATGTTTATTACCCTTTCAAAGAAGCTTAGTTAATGTTTAGCCAAGTTCAATGTATCTTAGGAAGCTATAGTATTTTAATTTTTCTCTTGAAAATAGTAATAGTTATTTATTCTCTTTGTAAATACTCTTATTATAAATAGATCAATCTATTGAGTGAAAAATTCATTCAAGCACATTCAAAAAATTTCCTTTCTCATGTTTTTACATACCTGTACTCCATCAAGAACTTTGTGGTGATGAGCAAAAATTATCATTTTTGAAGCACTCTCTAATCCTTCAATGATTGGATGGAGGGCAAGCCATTCACGAAAACCAGAAAGCTTTGCAATTCCAAGTTCCTGATAAGAAAGCTTTCCTGACAAAAGGTAGAAGAGATGAATGAAGAAACTTTTATAATAGCCTTCCAGTATTGCAACCATAGCATATCTGCTTCATATATATACATACACAACGAAAAAGAAATATTATCTCAATATAAGAGAAAGTAGCATGGTCATTTTCTTTGAACAACACAAAAAACCAACTACCAAGCAATATTTTTTATGAAAGTATGGGCAAACATTAACAAGCAGATGAAATTTAATTTAATTTTCTTATTTTTCACTGTTTAAAAGTGCGTCAGTAATGTTATAAGATCACAAAGGCTGCAGCTGGACTTGTTTTATTACTTTTTTGGGTCCTGTAGAATATTCTTATTATCGTTGGTATTATTTGTCTTTTTAGTATCATAAGTAAATTCTAAACATCTAGGCTTAGGACTAGAATTTAGTTATTCATATGATAACCAGCCAAATTAATGCTTCATTGTTATGAAGTAATAATTTCAAAAGCATTGAGCCTGCCTTCTCTGGAAAATTTTTTGTGCAATTTCATCCTAGTCTACTAAAACTAAAACAATGATGAACTGAAAGCTATCATGTGACTCAGTTGATACACAAATCCAACGTCTCATTGCACTAGAGGCAAAGATTCCTTAACAATACCATCAGGTTCATCCAAATGTTCCATAGGCATGTCTTCACTTGCCCTTTCAGAGGTATCAATATTCAATACCCCTGTAACTGTAGTTTTTGCAGCAACTATATCTGATCTCTTTAACAACAGTCTTATAATTTGCCGGCGTTTTGGAGGTAACTGTTGCAACACCTGTTCCTTCAGACGCCTTATCTACAATACATGAAAGACATAATAAGACTATATTCTTTACAATCAAAGAGAAATATCATAAAGCACTATTATATTCAAAGAGACATAATAAAGTAAACACCAGTATTAAGTATTTAAATTGTAAAAAGTGGCAGTCAGTAAACCAAATGGACATTTAAAATAAAAAACACTGGATCTAAATCCTCTTGATATAATACCTAACCTTTTCTTCAAAATAAGTAATAGTTGTATGGACTCAAGGGAAAATACTAATGTGAACCCAAAATACAATTATTTAAAAAGGGACATAAACCTATGAGTAATAATTACATCATCAATATTAAATCAACAATCAAGCCTTATCTCACTAGGTAGGGTTGGCTAAATAAAAAGAAAGCAGAATCAGATCACATTCATCAAAGAGTCTAACTTGGCTGCTGCACAAATTTCAGGGTAAAATTGCTCTCATTGCTTCAAAATGCCAGGCTAGCCATTTAAAGAGCTAATGTTAAAACAGAAGAATGCTTCTAGAAAAGTAATTGATGACAATAGTCCAACAAAAAAATATGAAAAGTTGAAGTACTCATCAAATGATTAATATGGGGATGAGATCCCACCATAACAGTTTGCTTTAGTAACACATTCAACTCTTCCAAGCGCACACCCTTCGAATAATCCTGCAGCATAATCCCATCATTTGTGTCAATTTCTTAACAACAAATTACGACCCAAAAAGAAATATCAATCCAAAATATATAAATTTCATCACTTTTTCCTCGTCACAAATAACTAACTAAAGACTAAAAAGATGATAATCTTTGTCAATGATGGGTGTTAGAAATCCCACATCGACTAGTGATATGACAAAAATAGATTATATAAGTGAGGGGCATTCCTCACTTTACTAGCTAGTTTTGTAGGATTGAGTTAGGCTCAAATTTAAATTCTAAGAATGGGTATAAAACAACACATCCCAAAGGCCAAAACAAAAAAGAAGTAATTGAATGCTCCAATCATAGAATTTAAAACGATCTAAGACCTTCAATTAGTCTTTTTCCATTCGTTTTATTTCTAATATAGAGAACATAACATTTCTATAACACTTTCATTAGCCAACCACAACCATATCTTATATAATGTTACATCAACTAAGTTACCAAGGTATGGGAATAGAATATCATCCTGAAATACATCATACAAAAGGTAATGTTCTTGTGTTGTAAGAATTAAGAAATAACTACAGCTAGAAGATACTCAATGATTAACTAAATACACAAATACATACATTCCACATGCACACATTCAGAGAGGATAAGAAGTGCTTTACTAACAGGATTACCGCAAAATATTTTCCTTGGATGCCTTTGATATATTTGAAATCACAATAAGTTTTTGCAAACTCGTATTTAGTTTTCCCCAGCAAACCAGGCCTGTAAAATATAAGCATTTTGCAGAAAATTGCATTAACAGGCTTAGCAGAAAAAAAAATTAATATGGAAAATGCTAAATGTGAATACTTGCCATAACATATTTATCTGGTTATATATGTCGTAAGGTCTATGAGCACCTAGGAAGAAATGCACCATAAGATATAAGAAAACTTTTAAGTGTTAAAATAATAAAAAAAATAGAGGACCCAAATTACAACAAAGAACAGAAAGTTAAGAAACATGGAGTCAAAACTACAATATTAAAACAAGATTTTTCATTTTCATTCATTACAAGGATAACTGTTAAGATTAAAGCATATCAGCTGGATTGCTGTGATTTATGCTACAACCTTGACAGAGAAGGTGTCCCTGACAGCAGAATTATACGCTTGACTTTTGAAGCCACATCAAGAACAGCCTTTATCTGTTAAAACAAAAGATATGATGACAAAAGATATGATGACAAAAATATAAATAACTTTCTGGCTTTAGCAAAATAAAAGATATAGGATAGTTCATTAAATTACAAGGCACAAAGTAAGAACATGAATCTGCCTTCTGAAAGCAGTTCTTCGAAAAGAAAATGAACAAACAGATTTGATTTCTAGCTGGGCATAAATATAGTTATTTGATTCCCAGACTTCAGATCCCACTAATCTAAATCTCCTTCTCCTTCCAAATTCATACCAGTCCCCAAAACTATTAATAAGCTTATGCCAATATCTAAAGAATTCTCTAATCCTGAGTGGCTTTTATGCCCAGCAAGAAATTATAAATTAGTCCCGCATTGGTATTCACTCACTTCAATAAATCATAAATGCCCATTCACAATGGGGGACAAAAAAAGAGATAACTATGCTAGTAATAGTAGCTAGAACAATTATGATGTCATCATCATTTGCATGAACCAGGAAGCATCTATCTTGGAGTAGCACAGCAGTAGTTTCCACCCAACCACTCATATATACACAAAGGAAATGGAAAATCAGTGTTTTACAGAAATAAATACAATGGGATAGACCCAGAAAACATGCAAGGGAGGGGCATCCAAAAATAAACAAACTTTTAACACACATAATTATATTAATAAATTACAACATTACATAAGGCCCACCCTCACGCCCCTTGATCCTTCTCTATGTATACATACAATGCTACTCACACTCACAAACAAAAAATAATGGTTCTCACTCTGACCATTCTCTCTCTCTCTCTATAAATGTTACATGTATATGTATCAATTTTAGTCAATATAAAGGAAATCTGTATCTATTCATTATGCAAACTTCTATTTGTTGTTTTAAATTTTACAAACAAGAAATGGCAACATAGCATACCTCTCCTGGTTCTTCTTTCTTTGTACATCGCACATGATGAGATTCATCAACAATCAGAAGAGCCCATTCACGTTCAAGCATGCTCTTCCTTAGACGATGAAGCATGGTATAAGAAATAACCACAACTCTGGGGCTTCTTGTTAAATATACAGGGTTGTCTTGATGGCCAAAAACTGGATTTGAAGCAAGTAAATGTCAACTAGCTAGAGAAAGTAAAGCTTTTGCAACAAAGACATGAATAAAAAATTCATCGAAAAGGGAAATAATATCCAAAATTTCAAATATTAAGATTGAACTCAGTTTACAAAATTACTTTACATGAAGAATAAAAATAGAAAAACACTTCCCATATTAAACTTTTCTTTTATATACGCGCTTAGTTGATTTCTTGCATTGTGTATACTGAATAACAGTCTAATATGGTGTAGATTTCAAAGCCAATGTGATGTGAAACATTAGAAGAAAGATAAACTTAAATAGCTTATGAAAAATAAAATGATATTATGATCCAAAAATAATTTTTTTCCTTGCAGGGCCTCACTATGGCCTTTCCATTAATAACTTACATGATAGCCAGGCCACACTGATAAGTTATCAGCATAAAGAAGCTGTTTGGTAAACTCAGTTTAGTCTACTGTATATTCAGTTCAACGGGACTTGGGTAACTTATTTTCAATACTACTGTAAAGCTATTGTGAGAATTCATGTACATCTCTCTATCTTTTTCTTGTCATGTTTATAAGAGAAATTGTTTGGGGTTTCAACAAGTTTTACGCTGGCTGTCGAGGGCCTAATTCAACCCTCCTCCTTTATTGGGACTTGGGGTTGGCTATAAGAGAAATTCTTAAGGAGGAAGAGTACATAGGGGGACAACTCCTTCTACCACAGCCAAAGCCCAGAGAAAGTAACAGATCTTATTCATAGGCCTAGTAGTTGTAGAAGGTTGTGCTCCTAAGAGAACTACCTTGGCAAAATGATAGAAATTTGGATCAGATCCCAAGAGAAAATGTACATAGTGTATAAGCTCACTTCTGCTAAAGATAGAGCAACGTCAGTATCAGTAACACATAAGTACAGAGAAAATAGCAACAGAAATAGGAAAAGAAATACAGGTAATCCAAAGCCATTGAGCCTTGGTCTCTACCAGCAATTCCCTCTACTCAGATCTTTCCTGCCTCTTCTCTCTCTTTCCTTCCCCTTCTCCCCTTTTCTCCTCTCTTCCAACCAACTGAATCCTCCCATGCTTCATTTTTTAAGTTTCAGCAGAGTTGTGATCTTGATTGCACAGTGCAATCATACCAAGTTGTAATGCACTGAACAGTTGGATTTATTTCCATGACCACACAACACCAAAACATTCTTCTAAAACCCTAACTCTTTATTCCTGAATCTACTGAAGAAATCAACTGAGCTCCAAATCTTCTACGCAGTTAAAGCTGCCAGCACCCAAAAATCCCCAACTTGTTCATCAACTCATCATCATTTTATTGTGCATAACAGAAAGCCACTCTTAACTATTCACCAATCAACAAAACTCCTATCCAGATACAGTTATTTTGATAGTACAGTTCTCAAACCATATTTAAATCATGGCCGATTCACTTTATTAACCAATAACCAAAATTTCCATCTAGTAAAAGTACCATATTCAAAACCATTTTCTTCTATAATTCAAATCCCCAACCCAAAATCAACTACAGCATGATGCATCTTCAGAAGATGCATATCTTTGCATCCTAAGAAAAGATTCAACACCACACTTCCATTAACATAAAGTTCAAAAGCACAAACTGTGCTGTCATCACAAACATCCTACATTCTTGTAGAAAACAACACTTTCACTTCTCAATTCCACCCAACGCCATCATTTGGCATTAACAAAACAAGTAGCACAAAACACAACATCGCACAAAACGCAAAACATTACCAAGATGGACATCAGTGGGCAAGCAGAAAGGAAGCCACCGCTCCAATTCCTCCGCCCACGAAAACCGCAAAACAGCAGGACAAACCACAAGTATAGCCCCTTCATCCGCAAAACACCCTGCAATAGCAATAGCCTAACCCAAAACAAAACAAAAAAATTGTCAACAAACAATCACATTAGAATCATATCTACACAATTCAACCAAACAAAAATTATGAGAAGGTCGTTAGAGGACCAAAGAATTGGCACCTGGAGTGTTTTCCCGAGGCCCATGTCATCCGCGATGAGGCATCGCGCACCTCTTCTGAGCGCGAATCTCAAACCGTCGTGCTGGAAAGGGAGCAACACGTCGAGGAGAGTCGTCGGAAGCTTGGCAACCAGGCGCTCCACCTCGTCGTCGGCCAGGTGCTCCGGCCGCAGCGGGTTCCACCGGCCCGCCGCGTACGAGTGCGAGAGACGCTCCACGACGTTGAACGTCCCCCAGGGAATCTCCTCCACCTGCAGCACCTCCGCCGCGGCCTTGAGCTGCTTGAGCACGGGGCGGTACTCCGCGAGCTTGAACACGCCGGCCTTCACGCCCTCGCTGGTCTGCGTGTAACGCGACGGCATCACCTGAGAAAAGGAAATGAAATTAGGGTAAAGAAAAAAGGAAGAGTGGTTGATTCAGTTGTGGAGAGTGAGAATGAGTGAAGTACGTGTGAGAGAGTGGAGTTGAGAATGGAGAGACAGTGTTGGTGATCGGGGAAGGGGAAAGAGGAGAGAGGGAGGGGAGTGATGGAGAAGGAATCGGGAGAGCATATTTCGAGCCTGGCGAGGAACTTTGGAGGTTGGGGTTTGGGAGAGTGAGGGAACTTTTGGCACTTGAAAAGGTGCCAGGGGTTGTTCTTCTTCTTCTTGTTTTCTCCTTCGCGATAAGATTCTTGCTCTTCTTCTTGTTTCGCTCTGGATTCTAAGAACGCCTTGCGTTTTGCGAGCGCAGCTGCACGGTTTGCTTCTACTTGTTGTCGCTGCTCTTCGGTGAGTTCCATTTGCCAGCGTTGCTACATGAAACAGAGTGTGTGGGATTTGATTTTATTTGAATTGAAGTCAGGGCGCAGTTTTGGGTTTGAACTAAGCACGTGCCAACTCTAGCGCGTCCCTTCACGCTCTTTGTTGGGGAATGGGGAGAAAGTATATGTGCCTTTGCTTTTGCATTTGAACCGTCATAGGCTCAATTCTCTTCGCGCAGAGCGACCACCTTACTAGTAGTGATTAGACAGTTTTATGTTCCTTTTTTTTAATAAAAATACCTCTTTTTAGATCTGTATTTATTTATATACGAGTAGGTATCAACAAGCATTTCATTTTAAATTTTGTGTATTGAAAAAATTGTGTTGAAAAAAAATAATTTATTTATAAGTGTAAACAAGTCCTTCAAATTTCAAAGGTGATTAAGTTCTTCGTGACCAACTAAAATACTAATTTACAATTATATACATAAAAAAAATATGAATAATGGTTTAAATTTTTAATGTGTGTATTACTGTCTCTTGGGTATTTATATACGTGTATTTAAACTTAATATTATTTGATGTGTGTTTTGATAATTTTTTTGAGCTTTGTAATGTTAGCGAAGAATATTTATTGACTTTGTTGAAAAAATTGACTTTTCAATTATATTTTTTATATTCATAAGATTTAAATTTGATATTAATAAATTTAAATATGATTTATTATTATATACTTTATTTGATAAATTAATAAAATATGATATTATTAAAATATCAATATTAGTAAATAAAGTAAAATATATAACTTAAATTAAAAATATCTAAAAATAATTGAATTCCTATTTATAAAACACTACACAAAAAATGTTTTACTTAATTAAAAATATTTTTTAAAAAATTATTCACAAAGTTCAATTGAGAGTAAAAAATAGTTTAATTTAGACCGTAATTTGATTTAAACTTTTTTAACGTAGTTCATAAAACAAAAAAGTTCAATTTGGTTCATCCAAATTGTTTTTCAGTTTAGTTTAGGCAAATCACTTTTTTAGTTCGATTTAATTCTCACACATTTTAGTTCAGTTCAATTTTTTTTTATCACTCTTACTTATTACTCTTTGTTGAATAGTAAGAGTTGAAAATGACTACTTCTTTGTTATGGCTCAAATGCTTCAAGACTTCCAATCTTTTTTATTTTTCAATCATCTTGTTTTTTTAATTACGATGATGTCATAAGAAGCTTTAGAATGACTTTTTTAAGATGTTGATTGCAAGTTGTATACCTCTAGCCGACAAAGTCACATATCTATCCCTTATAGTATACTGTAAAGTCTTTCTATATATGCTCAATTACACATGCTAAGCTCTATTATCATGTTCTCAAAATGGAGAATACAAGGATACTGGGAAGGAGGTATGCAAATCACATCATATGTGTAGCAAACATTTTGACCATCAAAGTCAAATTATCATCACGTTCATTGTAACACAATGTTTTATGTGATTAAGTGATTAAAATAAACAGTCAAACTAAATTTACTTTCAATATGAAATCTAGATGAAGATAGAGTCACATGTTTTCAAGAAAAGTCTCAAACAGGGCCAAAATGCTTTGGTACACATTTTTCGAAGTAACAACCTTTTCTAATATAATGAATTTTTCAGTTTAGAGATAGTGAGAGTTGGTAACATAGTGTCACTTACATGTTTCCCAAGACAATTAACATGTACTTCAAAATAAATCACCGGATGACTTACCATTCTTAGTAAAAAGTGATTATATTATTTATAATTAATTACCTTACCACATTTTGTATAAAATTCAAAAGGCAAAATTACTATTTGAGGTAAAATATACTCAACCCATTTTCTTTCCTTGTTTGACAAAATACACTTTTTCATTCATACCTTTAACTAATAGGTGTTCAAAACCCTTTGTCCCATGAATTATGAGTTGCACTAAGACCTCTTTATGTGACTTTCAACTAAGCTCTAGAGGCTCTCCTCACTCCTAAAAATGAAAATTTTGTCCCCCAAATCATGTTAAAAACTTAGCTCCTTCACTAAAGTTTCTCATTCCTAACTTCATTCCAAGTAAGGGAAACTTACCTCTCTGTATTTTCGTGGTTAAAATATATCATATGCTAGTCTAAGATGTGTTTAAACGTGTCATAACATGCTATATTGATATGTACTAAAATTTTTTGAAGATTTCTTGAAAACATTGATATATAGATGAAAATCTTTGACTATGTGATTTGTTGGGAATATTTTTTTGGTGATTGAATCATGTTCATGATGTTATATAATGATGATTTTGGTTGTTTTTAAGAGATTTCATGTTGTATTAAGTGATTTTGATGTAAAATCATGTTGGATTTTGAAATTGATTCGTGCTTTCACTGAGTAAGTGGTTTTACTCACTCAGTAAGGCTTATTTTCTAAGAAAATATATAAGTGTTTGCTGAGCAAGGCTTGTTCTCATTGAGTGCCTCGAAGATCACACTTGAAAATCTGGAAAATAGTTGCTTTTACTTAGCAAATCCTTGTGTTTGTTGTGTGAGTGTTCATAGGATTCATAGAAAACCCAGAAAATTCATGTTTTCACTTAGTAAGAACTATGTCTTGCTTACTAAAGATACTAAAACCTAGAAAACTCATGTTTTTGCTAAGTGAGAATCATATCTTGCTTAGTGAGGATCTTAGAACCTAGAAAATCCCTTGACCACTCGCTAAGAAAAGACTGAAAACTTTGAAATTTTAAAATTTCCCACATTGATTCGTTGAGTGAATCCATGATCTTGCTAAGTGAATAAGACAAAACTTGAGAATGAAAACTCTCTATGCCTCAATTTGTTGGACAAGCCTAAGATTCATTGGGCAAATTATGGAGCAAGACTCTCCTAAGTCCATCTCGTTGGGCAAAGCAAGTGCTTAACTAGGCAAGAAAAATGTGTGACTCATTTAGCAAAAGGGCAAAGATGCTTGCTAAGTAAAATAAGAGACGAGATTGAGATTATATGTGTATCTATGTGTCTATGTGGCATATTGAGTATGTGGATCAATAGTTCCATCCTGTGCTATGAGTAAGAATGTAAGCTTGATTGGCTATCTAGACTAGGCCTTCAAGCCTAATGCTGCATAAAAAGTGTAGGACATTGAGATCTTGGGAATAGGGAGATGGACAATTTCATAGGGTTCCAAGGTCATTGCAAAGCTTGTGTTGTGGTAAGCTACTACCCATATATGTCTATCACAACAGGCCACTCAACTTATTTGTATATCATACTCTAGCATTTCCCCCAATGCTTCTTTGGCACGTGTCGTGTTGTGATGACTTAGTAGTCATGAATATTATGTTAAGGAAAAATGTCTGGCTGATCGTTCGAAAGTTAGAGTGTCTATGAAGTAGGACTAGTCTTGTTTGTTGAATGAAAAATTGGAATTTATTGAATTATATTGGATGTTTATGTTTGTTATGAAATTGGGTGTTTACTTTACAATATAATTGTATATGTTTTATTTTGTGAGCATACCCTTACATTCTATCGTGTATGTGTGACTGCAATGACCTTGAATAACATTCAATAGGAGTAAATGTCAAGGTTGTCCCAGAGTTGGAATCATTTGTGCATGCCCTTCAATCGAATCCATCTAGGATTTATCCAACTATGTTTCATGGATACAATTATGGACCTAGGAAGGGCTTGGCTTATTGATTCTTAGATGTAGAGCATTAGGTACCACGGTGACATCACTATCAACTTTGCACCGTGTGTCATTACCTTGTTTTCCTCATTTTCTATGCCTCCTTGGACTTCTTCCTTCCCATTCGAGAGATATGGAATCGCCCGACTCATCTGACTCGAGACCAACTATCTAGTGTAAACTGTCATCATCCTTCTTGCCTAGGACCTAGACTATGTCGCCATAGGACGAATCTCAATGATGTCCCACTAGGCCAAACTTCAGATCATGCTTCTCCTTCTATGTAGTGTAGTTAGAGAGTGACCAACTTAGGAGTGTGTGAGTTGTGTATCCCCCCTTCTTTTGTTGTAGTGATGATGTATTTTGGAATTATATACACTTCTAATCAGATTGTAAGTACCATAAGACACAAACATTACATTTGTTACTCAACTTTTTATCCTTTAAATTCTTTGTGATGACATTCTAGTAATTTGAAAGTATTAGTATGCATTACATCTTTGAGTATGTTCAATCGTGAAAAATTCACACGTGTTTTCATAAGCAAATTAAATAAGAGTTTTCAAAACTAATTAAACCTTACACATGAGATGTTATTGTAGCAATAGCGGATTGTTACACTCTTCTCAAATATCCTCTACAAACTCAACATGCAAAACTCCCATGTGTTATCCTTGGTGTGTCATCTACTCTTATTAAGGGTGTTTGTGCGACAGGTTGAAATAAATTTATTTGAATGAAAAAAAGTTTGTTAAACCATATTAAGTAGAACATCCTTCTCCTAATAACTCATCTCATACCCACTCATAGCAAATATATTATCAAGTTATGATTATTTTATTTGTCTACTATTGCTTAATATATTATATTAAAAAGTAAAATATAATTTTTTATAAGAACTAATATCAAAATTTTTAATATTACGAGTACTAAAATCAAACTTATAAATTTTACGAAGATTGAAACCAAACTTTAAATTTTACATGAACTAAATTCAAAATGATCACGTATATAGTGTTGACACAATACTCCTTTAGTCATGTCAATACTAAATTAATAGAGTTAGAAATTTAAACAAAAAATATTACAATTTTAAAATTTGAAAAACTAAAATAGTACAAACAAATCAAACTGAATTTGAAAAGTTTTAGAAGTGGCAATAAAAAAACATAGTTACTCATTAGTAATCTATATTTTAGTTTAGGAAAAGTACCCTCATGTTTCAAAAAGGAAGACAAATATCCAAAGTCACAAAATATACCTAATGAAAAAAACTTAGGAATTTGCAGAAAATAAAAGCCGCATACATACTAAAATTAGATAATAGAGAATCCATGTCAGCCAAGCTGTAAAACGTGCGATGATGCCCTTCCATTCCGAGGGAAAAAGGAATAGCTGCAGAGTATGGTGAAGGTTCTGTTCTTATCATCCGCAATCAAAAAGGCTAAAATATTATGTACTAAAAGTTGTTTTTATATTTTATAGAGAATCGAGATAGAAAGCGAGAAAGCAATGTTGCATCCAAAAGTGCTAACAAGTTGAGGGTAATAGTTTATGTGCATGTGTGATGATGGTGTTGAGAGAAATGGAAATTAAAAAGATCCTTTGCCTCTTCTAGAGGCTGCTTGCAAAGCACGTTTACCTTGCTTGTTAGGATTCCCTGTTCAGCTTTATATATGTATTGTTGTGGACTACTCTCAGTTCATCTTCATTCACATCACAATCAAACGTGGAAATTAGGAGAAGTTTCAATACAGTTTCAAAGAATGGATTATAGGCTCAACGAAAGAAGGTACTTGGATTCCAAGCTGAAAATTGTGATGCCATTGATATTCATTTGTCTTTTTTGAGATTTTCTATGCATGTAATCACTTAATTAAAATACTTTTTAGTCCATAAAAATATGTTGAGTTTTTATTGGAGTCGCTGTTTAAATTTTATTATTTACAATTTACAAAACAATGCTTTTTTTTTTTTTTCTTTGATCAGGATTAAATACACATGATTTTAAAAATTTTAAGGATTAAAAATAAAAAAAGTTAATTTGTAAAAAAAAAGAAAATCTTATTTCATGTACCAAAAAATATGGTATCCAAGTTTAATTACTAACAAAAGCTAGTGTTATTTTATTGCAGTGTGTTATTTTCCGATCGACAATCACAGAAACACACACCAGATGATGAGCATGTAGCTGCAATTGCAGCTACTGCATTTTCCATTCATTCATTAGAAGAAGCGAGGTTATTTAATTTGCAGAAAATGGAAAAGAATCCCAAATTTCCAAGGAACAAAACTATGAGAGGAAAAGAGGAGAAAATATCTAGACAACCAAGTCATGGTAATCAAAAAATTTCCATATAGCTTATCCATGCTCATGATAATTAAGCGAAGACAAAATTTAGATGCAGTTTTTTTAGTACTTGTTATCTGATTAGAATTAAAGTTTTATATAGGTAATCTGAGTAATAAAAATTTCATTAAAAGTTAAAATATGTTACTAAGATAAAATTTTAATTTTGATAAAAAAATAACACAGAAGTACTTAAGAGACAATGTTTAAGATTTGTCCGTGACCGAGAATAATTATAATGTTACATGTACTGGCAGGGGAAATTTCAACGAAAAGGTCATTTGGACAGGAACTTGCTAGGACAAGAGAAAGTCCTTTACCCGTTAGACGTCCAAGTGGTGTATCCTCCCCAAGGGCTATATCCCCAGCAGCAGGGTATCGAAACAATAAAGGGGTCCCAATAATACAACACAAAAATGACAAGGCAAAAGTATGGGAGATGGCCAAGATAGAAAGGATTCAAAAGTGGTAACATTAAGATTACGTTTGGATAAACTTTTTTTTTTTTTTTAGTATTTATAAAAAGAAAAAAATAAGGAAGAAAAACAAAATAAGTTTATCTCATGAGCTAAAATTAATTTATATATAAGATAATTTGTAAATATTTTTGTTTAACTTTTCTAAAAACTAATTTTAACTTGTAAGAGAAGTTATTCATTTATTTCTTATTTTCTTTTTTTAATATTATGAAAAAATTTATCTATGAAGATAATAAGTTTTTTAAAGAATAACTTTTTATTTATTTTTGCTTAGTTATATTTTTGTTGCTGTAGCTTGACCAATGTGCCATTTTGTAATGGATTTAGTTTATTCTTATTGTAAGAAAATTCAGGTACGAGAAGATGAAGTCCAAAATCCTTTCTTGGGAGAATGAGAGAAAGATTCAAGCCAAACAGCAGATGGAAAGGAAGAAGGTTTGCATCTCAATTCAGGGAGTTCTATTTTTATTATTTTTGTAAATATTTATGAACACAATCTCATTGCTGGTGGAACTACAGAGTGAATGGGAGCACAAAAGGGCAATGGAAATGCAACATTACAAGAACAAGATAGCAAGGATAGATATGATAGCACAAGGAGCAATAGCACAGTTGGAAGACCACAAAAGAAAACAAGAGTCCAAGACCAGAGAAAAAGCAAAGAAAATTAGAAAAACAGGAAGACTCCCTGTCAAATGTTTCTGCTTCAAATCTTTATAGGATCACACAAGTCATAGAGTCAGACCCCAAGAATCTGACCCTGGAAAACAAAACAGCTAGGAAATATCATGGTTCAAACATTTCTTCCTTAACCAGGCTTAAGAAATCTAATGATCATACACATAACTAAGATTAATTGTATACAGATGATATAAGCTTGCAGTTCAAATTGTTCATAGGTGTTCAGATTTCATATTTATTGTAATTATAACCTACTCAAATTATTCTGGTTGTGAGGCATGTGTTATTTAATAAAAATGGTACTACGCTAATATATCATATTGTTTGGCGTTAAGTTTAAACGTAACAGTCAACCTTATAAGTATATTGAAAAATAAAACTTTATGCTTCGGCCAGTTTAAAAGTCAATTTCACATTTACAAAATTCAGTGAGCAGTGTGTTCTTTCACATAATGTTCCTAATTTTAGTTTGGAAAGTAAAGGGGGGGAAAAGAAGCATTCCGCGCCTAGGAAATGTTATTAGGGTCACGCTTGATGCTTCATGGATAAAAGAAACCCTTGCTTTAACTTTATTTTTTCCTTTTCAAACATTTTTTATATGAATAATAGATGATGATTTGTGATGAAATAATAGTATAAAATTATTTTTACATTATTAATGCACAATCTATTTTCTCTTTATTTTTTTAATTTATATTATTGCTTATAAAGGCACATGTGCTTCTAAATGATTAGGGATAACAATGAGTAAGAATTAAGCATAATACTATAGTATTCATTCTTGTATCTCCATTTTAAAATAAATTCTTGAGATAGTAATTTTAATACTCATATCTTATTGACTATTCATACTCATACCTATTACCTGTCATTTAGTTAACTATAAAATTAATAAATAAAATATATTAATTAAAAATATGACTACAACTAAATTAAAATCCTATTAAAAATTCTTATACAAAACATAACAATCACTATCATAAAACAATCACATAAATTAATGAACTTCCAAGTCCTGTAATCTCCAAAATTTGTTAAAAAAATATTGTATGTCTTTAAGAGGCGACAATTATACAATAAATGGTAAAAAAATGGAGAAAGAAAATAAATAAAGAATACATTATTTACGTCTTAAGTTTTATCACCATCCATTACTATATATTTATATAATCCATTATCCATTACTATCCATTTGGAACCGATAGCTCACTAGATGATGAACATTCTCCTCCCAACATAATTTATTCATTTATAAGACTAGAATTTGAACATTTGACATTTTAGTTAAGCGATATAAGTAGTTATTGCTTATACCAATAAATGTTGGTATATATTGAATCACACACATAGTCACATAATCACAGTCAAATTTAATTATTTTATCTTAATTTAATTTCATTGTTTTATCACTCTAATTTAAATGGTGTATTTTAGTCTTTTTAACAAATTAAATACTTTTATTTTTAAAATTAAATAAATGTAATCATTATCATCAATTTTTTTTCTAATTAAAACCTTTAAATATCATATTATATTCAAATAATTAGAGATTTACGATGCATTTGAGATGTGAATTAATTTTAAAAGTTTAAAAGTAAAAGATAATTATGAAAATGAATAAAATTTCAAGGATTTAGTAAAGTGTGAGGTCAAGGTTTGAAGAGTAAAAGTTAGAACTTTTTTAGGACAAACTTTGATACTTTAAAAGGTATGAAAAACATTTAGATGATTTAATTGATATAATTTGTAAAAATTTCAAGTAAAAAAAGAGAAATTGAAAGTTTTAAGTAGAATAAAAATGATGAGTGGACTTCATTATGATAATAAAAAATTTAGGGATTAAATTCATTAAAAAAACTAATGAAAAACTAAAATAAAATATCTATGGTAATAAATAGACTAAAATATGATCAGTTTTACTAGCGACAATGGTTAATAAATTAAAAGATTATTTTTATTAAAAATTGTGATATTTAAAGTTATTATATGATCAATTATTATTTTTTATTAAAATAATAACCATGACAATATTATATTATAGACTTAAATATGTTTTAAGTCTATTACTCTATGTAGTTTTAGTTATTGTAAAAAATTCTGTCATTTTACAATTTTTGATATATTTTAATGTTGACATGACTAACAAAATGAATAATATTAATTAAAATAATTATATATATTTTAGGTGCATAATTCAATTAATTAATATATTTATTATTTTATATAAATAAGATAGTTATATATAATTTACATTTATAACTTATTTTTTTAATATATTATGAACAATACTTTTTTTTTTTTTGGTAAAGTAAGAAAATACAATAGTGATAAAAAGATAAAAACATTAGACCTTGTGATGAAAAATGGGTTTTATTGTTTTTGATATTATCCTTATGTTTTGATTAACTAATTTATTTTTAATATTATATATATACATATATTTATAAATTATAATTATTTAAAAATTTATACATTTATTTAATATATTATTTTTATATTTTAATTTATTTTTGTGTTTAGAGACAAAATTACTACTTGAGATATATTAAAAAAATAAATTACATTCAAGTCAAAATTAATTCATTGAAATGTAAAAATAAAATCAAGAATAATATATTAAAATTAAATTATAAGAACATATTTAAATTATATATATTTTGAAAAGTACAAAATTAAAAGTAGATTAGTTAATTGAAAAGTAAAAGCAATATTAAAATAATAATAATCATTGCTTGGAATATATTAAAAATAAATTATAAAGATAAGTTATATGTAATTATTTTATTTAATAAATAATAAATACATTAATTAATTGAAATGTGCACTTAAAAATAATCTAATTATCTTAATTTAAATTTTTTTTTGTTACCTTAACTATCTTAATTAATATTATTTTTTTATTAGTCATGTAAGTATTAAACTGACTAAAGTTAATTATAAGGACTAAAAAAGAAAGCTAAGAAAATGTTATAGATATAAAATGACAAAAAATTTACAAGGACTATACCAAACAAAACCATATTTAAATGAACTTAAAACATTATTAAGCCTATATAATATCATATCATACCATGAGTATAATAGTATATACTGATAATGTAAAATAATTTTATACTATTAATTTAATCATAAATAATCATTTATATCACTTTAATGATTATATTAAAAGTTAACAAACTTACCATACATGGTGATTTGCGATTGAATGACTATATAAAACTATTTTACATTGTTAGTGCATAGTCTATTTTATATTATATTATAAACTTAAATATGTTTTTAGTCCTTGTAAAATAAACGAGTTTTGATTTTAGTCCTCTAAAATTTTTTTGGTCGATTTTCATCCTCTAAAATTTGTAATAACTGATTTTGGTCTCTATAAAATGAGTAAAATTTGGTTTTGGTCCATGTAAAACATTTTTATTTGATTTCCATCCTTCTAAAATTTGAAATAATTATTTTTAGTCTCTAATTTTCATTTTAAGGTAGATACATAATATTTATTTTAGGAATTGAAATTTTTTTAAAGATGTCATAGGTTAACATGATACTACATACACTAGGGTGCGTAACCTATGATGGTCACTTGATTTTCCATTGAACATATACATAACTAACAAATGTCACATAATAGTAAGAATCAAAAATAATTATTCAAATTTTAGAGGGATAAAAGTTAATAAAATTTTTTATAAAGACTAAAATAAAAAAATTGTTTATTTTAAAGGAACTAAAAATATATTTAAGTCTATATTATATTATATTATATTATGATGCATCATCTTGTCTTTTAAGAATCTCAAGTTATGTCATTGAACAATGATATATTTAATGATCAGAGGGTTACTATACTTCAAAAGTCATTAGGGATGTTCGGGAGAGGACCAGAGTTGTTGGGTAAAGGACTACTACCTCGTAGCAACAAATTTAGACTATGTTGGAGAGGATGACAACTTTGGAGCATTGGACAAGCTCTTGTAATCAGAGTGGATGTCTAGACATATGCATTATCAGGATGACATAGATTATCAATCATCGAATGATGATAAGGTTTGACCAAATAGATTTTTTTTCTTTTCTTTTTTAATCTTTTTCTTGTGTACATTGAAAATTGTATTATATGGATGATGATAGTTATATATGATGAATAATTTTATTTATTTTTATATTATTATTCATATTATGTCTTTGTTATGTTTTATAATTTTAATTTATATAGTCAAGTTTTTTATGTATATGTAATAAATAAATAATATATTTTTAAAATTATTAAGTTTGCTTTGACCAAGTTGTCCCTAATTATATTTACATATACTCAACTTATCATTTTATTTAATTTAGTATTGACAAGCATACAATAATGATTGTGTCAACCTTTTTTATTTGTCATAATTTTCACTCAAGTGTCACCCAAACCAACGCTACTTAGCATTGGTTACCAAAAAATAGATGTTAAAGATTAGTTTCAACAAATTTTGTGTTGACCACAAAACCAATGCCAAAGCCTCATTTAGTGTCGACTTTTGTATAGAGTTAAGTTTTGGATGTCATTAGCAATGGATTTTCATGTAGTATAAGTTTATACCTTTTTTCATTATTGAACACAAATTTTCTTCTTTTGGTTATAGTAAGAAAACATTAAAATTATATTATATAGTTTAGTGGTAACTAGTTGATTACACCTTTTAAGCTTACTTGTATACTCAATTCAATACTTGACTAAAGTATGAATGAGTTACCATTAATAAATCGTATGATTTAGATAAGACAAAAAGACCTACATTTAGAATAATTAGTACTGTAAAGATGAATTTTTAGATCAGTTTAATTATGTGTCTTGTGTTTGATTCTCGTGTAAAATTGTGTGTTTAATTGCTTTCTTTTCATGGTTGTTCTTGAACATGAGGGTTTTGGGATTTTGATTTAGGACTTTCGTTGTTAAATGAAATTAGATGCAATTGGATGTTATTTCTCATGCGTTTTTGTGTGTTAAACCCATAAGAAATAAGATAACTTAGTTTGGTTAAGTTCCTCCTGTTTTATTTTGAGTTTTGGATGAGTTGTGTAGAAAGTCGCAAAGTCACGAATTGTTGCTCATCACACTCTCGCTGGGCGAACACAAATCGACCAGAGAAATTTCTCCTCTATTAAGCCTATTCACTAGGTAAGTGCAATACTCACTGAGTGAATATGAGTCCTGGAGCTCTCAGTGGCTCCTTTCGTTGAGCGAGTTGTGAGACTTGCTTAGTGAGAGTGTGAGGATCTGAGAGTAGTTCTCTTTGCGATCCAACTCACTAAGTAAGAGGTAGTCTCGTTAAGAGAAAAAGTGAGAGGCAGAGAGTGAAACTCTTTGTGGCTCAGTTCGCCAAGTGAGAGTGAGTCTCGTTGGGTGAGAGAGGGGAACAAAGAGTAACAAACTCTCCATGGCTCTGTTTCACTAAGCAAATGTGGCATCCTTGTTGTTGAGTGAGCAATGAGCCTTGATAAGTGAGAGTTACCCATCAGTTGGCAAACGAGCGTGTCATTGGGTGAAGCGTGTCATTATGTGAGAAAAAGTAGATATGACCAAGCAATAAAGTCACTAGACCTATTGGGAGCTACTTTTTACGAAAACCCTAATGGTCATAACTGATCCCACGAGCAAGGACACACTATAAAAGCTGAGTAGATCTTGATGTACTACCAAAGGATATCATGCTAACATGGTATGACTAACTTCAAAGGTAGAGTCTAATAGTGTTGCCCCTAACCTACTTTTTTTTTAGTAGAGTTAGTACCACATGCATATTGAGTAGTGTGTAGGATGCATACTATCATAGCATGTGCTTAGTTAGTTGTCATGGATGTATGTGTTATATCTTATCTATTGTTATTGTGTGTGTTACTCGGCCTTGCCAAAGTTTCCCTAATAATAGTGAGATGTATTCTCACTCCTCTTGTGATGTTTGTCTTGTTTGTTTGGGCTGAATATCATTTGTAGGTAAAAATGAGTAGGTACAAGACGAATTTTGATGCTTTTGTGATACTATCTCTTTTGTGCTTTTATACTTGGATTTTGTTAACTCTAACATGATTGTAATATCGAGGTTAAACATGTACCAAGTTTAATTACAATTTATGTTTTGAACTTGATTAGTTTGGATTGTCCTTTGGAGTGCTAGTAGGTTCATGCTTATGTTGAGTTTTTTAGTTTCTACTTGATGAGGTTACAAACATGTAAATCTTTTATCCTTTGAGCTTGAGATTTATTTGATCATTTATTACTAATAAGTTGCATGATTTGTTTTATTTACTTTAATTGATTGACTTAAATATTAGTAAATAGATTGTTGGGTAAAGGGTGTCACACATGGTGGCTGGTGAGGGGGTTGGTGGTATAGATGGTCACAAGCAAGGTAGCGCGCGACAATATTAATCTTGTAGGTGATGCGTGTAGTGAGTTGTTAAAAGATCTTGTAGAGGGAAATGCAAGTTGGGACAAGATGAGGTTGTTGGCATTTTAGACCTTGGAGTCGCAAGCACCGCAAAGGAAGGCGTCAAGTAGAGTGGTAAGGAAGTGTAATTATGTGAAACAATTCGAGTAGAGTGTAGTTGAAGTTTACTTGATGGGTCTTGAAGTTTTAAAAGAGTTTGACTTAATTTTGGTTCCTTTAGTTTGGAGTGTGGCTAATTTTGGTATATATAGTTTTAATGGTTTGATTTTGATTCTTAAATTTGAAAAATGGACAATTTTGTTCTACATATTAAATAATTTAATTTATAAATAATTAAATAATTAATATCACAATAGATATTTATGTGTGTCATAAATTGTCCAATTTAAATAAAATAGTTGATTGATTTTGACACATTATCATGTTCATTAAAAATTAAATATAAGTTAACAGTATGACTAAAATTATCCATTTTTTAAATGTGTGGACAAAAATTACATTAATTATAAAACAATTAATATAAAAAGTATTTTTTATCAATTATTTATAATTGATATAAAAAAGACTTTTTACTTTGGTTGTTTAAGAACCAACGTAAATAAATATACAATATTTATAAAAATATCATCATATTTTTGTTTAAATTAATTCTTAAACTATTAATATAAAAATTTTGTTATAAAAATTAATTTTTACACTAGTAAATGATTAAGAAATTAATAAATATTTTATTTTAAAAAGTACAGGACATATTACTAACTTCTGGATCTAAATATTATATTGATCATCAAAATAATCCAAAGCCAAGTTGAATTGAATGATTACGTGTGGTAATTTTTTTCTTCTAAATTTTAATGAAATCATGTTTTTAGAGACTCAAATTTATAAGTTAGATCCATCCTCCCTAATTAATTTACATATTTGATGATTAGTATCAAAATTGTTTTTTAATTATAAATCTCAAGATAATTATATAAAAATTTAATTGATATGTGCTGTGAATTAAATTTTTTATATTATTAATTAATTACAAATTATTTTTAATAGTGTAACTATAAAAATGAATAACATGTTTATAATAGAATATTAGTATAAAAAACTTTTAGAGCCCGAGTAAGTGCCTATATAATTTATTCATTTTATTAATATACAATAAATAGATATGAAAATAAATTGAGGGTTATCATTTCAAGCGTTCTGGACAATTATTGAACCATAATACAAGTCACATCGCCAATGAGGCCACTTTTACAGACATGTTCTTCTCTACCATTTATCCAAATTTGTCATCATCTTCTGACCACCCAAATCATTAGTGTACACACACACTTCACGTAGTTCGATCTCATTCTAAAGACAACGTGTTACATTATCATCCATAATACATTTTACACGCTATCATGTTCGCTTAACTATACAATTTATAATTGAAATTAATATGAATATATATAATAAGTTAAAAGTGATTTTATCAAAATTTTAAATAAGCAAACACTTAGAGAAATTTAACAAAAGTAGTGATGATAATCTTCACTTTTCCATTTATTCTCTGCCTTATATGCCATAGGCGTGGTAACTGCCTTATATTACTTATTTTTATATTTATATTTAAAAATATTTATATTTAATTTATTTGTGTGGAAAAAATTTTAATTTCTATTCTTATTGGATACTTATATATTTATATCTCTGTACGTACCTTATTATCTACATTTTATTTTTTTATAAAATTAATAAATTAATAAAATATAAATAAAAAAATTCTAGAACTGAAATGAAAAATACTCCTGAAACATCAAAATATAACCCTACAATATCATGAATTTCGCTACTAGAAAATTTAAAATTTGCTACAAAATAATTTTGTAGCTAATTTTAAAATCAATAGTTATTTTGTAACTAATTTATCGTAGAAATAATTAACTACAAAATTATTATAATATTGATGGTAGTATGAAATAAGTAACAAATTAGTTAAGAAAATAATTTTATTAGTTAATTTATAGTAAATTTTTAAAATTTGTAGTTATTTTCTATCTAATTTGTAGTAATAAGAAGTATAAATGAATATAACTTAAATTTTTTTAGAAAAAATAATATTCTAGTTAATTAATAGTTAATTAACTAGAATTTAGCTATTAATTTAAATAGTAGGTAAAATTAATAACAAAATCAAAAAATCTTGTAATGCATTGTCAATTTTTATCGCAGTTAAAAATATTTTTTAAATATAATATTATAATTTTTAAACTTAATTAAATATAACAATAAACTTTAAAAACAACTCATTTTAAAACTTAGATACATGTGCTAGTATTTTCCAAAACCTACAAAAAGTGATACATTTATACTTATATATTATAAACTCAAGATATATAATTATATAAATGAAAGATATTTTAATTAATGAAAGATATTTTAATTAAATAATTATATATATACACGCTGATTTAGAGTTCAAGACTATATTTTAATAATTGAATTAATAGTTAATAATTAATATATATATTTATATATTTATTTATAAAAAGTGTAGTTATAGCATGGAGTGAGTATTATTATACTTATTTTCATTCTTATTTTTATTAAAATTTGTGAATAAAATTCTCGTATCTATTCTCATTATTGAACATGTATTTATTTTATCTATTGTATATATCTTGTGAGGGGACTCATATGGTCCTTAGGGCTATTAACCATCTATCCCGTTATTTATATAATTCTTATAAAGTGAAGAAATAAAGTAAAAAAAATAAAAAATATATTAAATGTTGATTTAAAGTAAATTAAAATTTTAAATCATTTTAATTCAAAATACACATTTTCGTATTTTAGTTTTTAGATTAGACAAATCTGTTAACATGTTCTATTTACTAAAGTCGCGTTCACTTGATTTTTCTAAACTCTGGTTGTACCATCAATATCGTAGAGATTGGATGTTCCTAGGTTAAGTTAGTTTGGGTATTGAGCTTCCGCTTAAATTCAGATTAAGATTAAGCCCAAATTAACTCGACCGAGATATGTGGAGATCGTAAAGAGTGCGATGTTTCTAAGGCTAAACACTAATATAATCTTCACGATATAGTTTGGATGATGCAAGTCAAACTGCATATTTTATAGGAAGTTTTTCTTTTCTTTTCTTTTCTTTTTTAATTTTGGTTCTAGGAAAATTGTAAAATCTCAATGCCAAGTTCACTTTAAGTTGGGTCAAATAATTAATAAGCATAAAATGATTAAAATTGATTTAATCATACATTCTCTTTTAAGCATTTTTTTTAGAATTTTATGGTCGGTCAATTTAAGTTTGTTTTTTTTAATTGTAATTGTTGCTTTCTGTTAGTTTTAGTTTCAACAGTCTAGTTTGTTTAATTTTGAAATTTTTTTTAAGCTAAGTAATTAATCGTTTAAAAATTAGTTGATAATTCTAGAAAATGATTTCAGTAATGAAATGAAATGATTCTTTTTGTTATTCTATTATCCAAAACCCTTTTCTATAAATAGGTAACTTTTTTTGTTTCCAATATAATTCAACCATTATTCATCGTTCAAAAATACACATAAATTATATTACGAGAGAACTTTATGCTGAACAAATTGCTTTGAGCCAACTATCTTGCAACTTTGAAGATTGAGATCAATAATGTTTCAACTTGTAAATTTGCATTTGGAGAGTGCAACGCCATTTTGATCTTTCTGAACTTTTCTTTTCTTGAAATTGTTTTTCCTTTTTGGGGGTGGAATGTGGTGAAATATCCTCGAAAGATTAGGTGAGGTACCCTACTTGTTGTTCCTTTTGGTGAGGCATCCTGAAAAGTCTGAGTGTGGTATCCCGAGAATTGAGTGAGGTATCCTAACGGGAATTCCTATTATTTGTTATTAATCCAAGTTAATGGAAAGTGAATTTAAGATGTCGATGATTACAAAGATCTTCTAAAAAGGTTTGGTATGGAGAATGAAAAGTAGGTTGTAATACCAGTAGCATCCTATTTTCTAGACAAAGAGAAAAGTGACCAAGACAAAAGTGGTAAGACAATTGATGGAACCAAGTATAGATGTATACACTTCATTACTAGTAGATTGAATATTATATGTTTAGTGTGTGCATGTGTTCTAGATATCAAACTAATGTTAAAGAATCTAATCTATAAATAATACATTTACAAGTACCACCTTAAAAAAAGTTAAAGACAATTGTCAACTCCTCATGAAATGGCTTATTATACATGCTTCACTCACTCACTTCCTAAAAATAAAAAGTTATAAAATATTTGCTTCAAATAAATTAATTAAATTAATATAATAATTAAAAATAAATTTGAATAATTTCTTTGCTTATTGTTTAAGATAAATAAAAGTCTCTTATTTAATATATTTGCAGCATTCACGATTACAAAAATTATATTTTATAATCGATTTATTAAGAATCAGTTTTAACAAAAATACGATAACATTTTTTAAATAAAAGGAAACTTTCTATCTCTGTTAAAATTTAACCGGTGTTAAAAAGTCTTTTTACACCAGTTTTAATTTTAATTGATGTAGAAAGTGTCTTTTTACACTAGTTTGAATTTTAATCGGTAATAAAAGTGTTTTTTTACATCAATTAAATTTTCAACAATGTAAAAGAGCTTATTTTTTTCGAATATCTTCAGTTGTTGCGAAGACCTCGATCTAATGTTGCCACCAACCTCTCCTGGTCCTTTACTCCACCTCAGATGATGACACCATCCACATCTTGGAGGAATACAACTTTGACAACATTTCTCTTCATCATTTCACATGACTCTTTCTACGACTTCAACATTAAAAGCAACCATGTGGTTTGTTCTTTCCCATTCTTTTCTCTATCTTCCGTTTACACTTTCTTTTCTTATCTTCTATTTTATCATTGTAGAGTCACAAGGATGTTGAAGGATCTCAAGGATTGATTTTGTCAAGAGCAAGTTTGATTTCATTCTAGTTAGTTACCTTTATTTATTTATTGATTTATTGTTTTTGATGTTTTGATTTTTGAATTGGGGATTAGTGTTTTCATGATTGGGGATTTTGTCATTGTTGATCTCATTCATGTTGATAGTGTTTAAGGTTGGTGGAGACACACAAATAAGGGTACAGTTGATGAGTGTCTTTGTTGGTGCGTTGTGTGCTGATTTTGAACTAAACCAATCGTGGCATTTTAATAGCAGGGTCTGCACCAAAGTGCTATATTATTATGATCCTTTGATTTTATCTTGATGAGATTATCGCTTAACTCAAAATATGGGATTATTGTATGAAACCATGTTTGATCCAATGCTTTTTTTAATTATTATTATGGTTGTTCGATTCATTATTTTCTTATTTACATTGGTTGTATACATAATCTAGAGAACATTTTCTACATTAGTTATATTTATAATCGTTGTAAAAAATATTTTTTTACGTTAGTTCAATATCTGATGTAAAAAACTACCATGTTCTATATTCCAACCATCTATAAAGAACATATCACCAATGCAAAAAAATATTTTTTAACTAATGTAAAAGGTTTTCTTTGCAGTTATAGTTTCATTTCTTGAGGGCATCATCAACAATCCTCTCACCAACTACGTGGATTCTCTTATTATACGTGTTAATTTCAATATTTTTTCTTTATTACACATGTTTGGTCTTGAAGTCATTTCTGTGTCAACGTTAATTTTTTCCATTAAGTACTTAAGAGGTTTGGAGTCCACTGCTTATAAATCAAATTTTCTTCCCACTTTTCTTTTATTGATACTTTGGGTTCTCTCTTATCTTCTTTTCCTACATTGCTTCAAATTTCTCATATATTTTATGAAACCTTTTTTTAAAAGTCTTCTCTCCTCTTCCTTAAGTGTCATCAAGGAGGCACAACTTTAGTAGGCACATTACTCTGAATAAGGAGTCATGGAGTATTCTTATTAAGATCCTCTACCTACGGTTTGTTCCTTCTTTGAATACGACAGATCATTTATTTTCAATGGAGATAGTTCTTTACAATAAAAAGGTTTGATGATGACTTCTTGGCTTATTATTTTCTTAATGTAATTTCTATTTTCTTATTAAATTTTTTATTCTTGCAAGGTGATATGATCCAGACTTTGGTAACGAGAACTCTTATTTACAAGTTTGAAAGGGATATAAAGAGGAACTTGTGGATGAGTATTTTGGTGTGCGTAGGAGAAATTATCGTACTACTAGACACCAATATAAATTGATTTTTAATTTTTGAAAAATATGCTATTAGAATAAGGAATTCATATTTTTGTAAATTCTTATTAATTTGTCCCCTTCTCGGATATATTCTTACAAGATTTTGACAATAATTTGAAATAAGCATAATAAGAGGGTTGAATTATGCATTAGTTTTTGTTACTTTAAAAAACTTCTCACAACAAATATAAGTTAACAAAAAGATATAAAGTGCAAAACGTTCAAAAGTGTGAAAAATGTGACAACAAAGAAGGGTAGAAAGAATTACAAAAGATATTTATCTTAATTCACTCTACACCTTAAAGTAACATTCAATCTCTTCTATTCAGGGATTTTTTAAAGTCAACTTGACTTACAATAAGTATTCTTACAATAGGTCTTACAATAATAAAGTCTCTTTAGGCTTTCTACAAAGATAAAAAAGGTTTTACAAGATAATCTCATAGAGTAAGTATAAATATTTTAAAGCTAGATGCAAACTTTGTTTATGCAAAGAAATATGAGAAAAGTAATGAGTGTCCAAAGAAAGGTTTAAATGAATTTTGTATATCACTTGAATATATCACTTAATTCTTGTTATGATTGTCTTTTATATTCATGAGAGAATAAGAATTGTTGATGTATTTGGTCCTCGATAATCTGTGCAATAAATGTATAAGATGTTTCCCTTATGTTTTTGTTAGAGAGAGAAAAAATGCAATTTACTTTTGTGCTTTCCTTGAAGGTATTAGACATCTTTCTGCAAAGGAAAGTTCTTCTAATTTGTATCATTCTTTCTTCATACAAACTAAGTAGCACATATATTCTGATAAGTTGATTTGTTCTTATATAGAGACAAAGCTAAAAAGAGAATGCATGTCTCTTTTCTTGTACTAAGAAGCTTTCAAGAGTCATGAAGATAAAAAGTGAACGTTAGAGCATACCAAAATTATTCGTATAATTATTTCAAAAAAGTTTGAGAGTATTTTATATGTATGTGAACGTGAACATTAAAACAAGATAAAATAAGCTATAGATAATAATAGCGTTATTAAACACTTTTTGTATTAAAGCATGTCTTGGACGTGTTTAGAAAACAAGTGTTATGCTATAACTTTTCTTGTAGAATATGGATCCTGCTTCAAGTTTTCTATAAGAGATATGCACATGAAATACATGGTTAATTAGAAACTTATAATAATTTTTTTATTATCATGAGATTATTGTATGAGATGGAAGTTTTTGTCTTGTTCAACATAATTATTTGGTCAGTAAAATTACATGTTTGTCTTTGTTGTTTTACATTATAACCATTTTCTTTGTTATGGTCTTTGGTAATGAAATTGTTTTCTGAATGTAATGTATAAGTTATAGGTTTAATAATTAGGATTGAAATTGAAAGTGAATATAAAAGGAATAGTGCTAAGACAAAACTAACTCTCAGAATTAGAGTTTGATGGGTATAGATTTTGTTATTAATTTATTATATATTTGTATTTTTTGAGGTATTATTACGTTGTTTGATCTTTCATGCATATTAAAATTAAATTCAAAATTGAATGTGCTTTATTTGGACCCTATGTGGATGAACTTAATTCATTTTTAGCATATGCCGATTTAAACAATCATTTGATTTTTGTCCTCTTTGTCAAAGTGAAATCCTTTAATGGTATTCAATTTTACTATGCTTTGCTTTAACTTTTATTATTTTTATTTAATTTAAAAAATTATTTATTTTATATGGAAAATGTTTAGCCAAGATTGGTTTGCAAAATTTAATTAATAGTACAAAGTTGGTATTCAATGGATATAATTATTAATTATATTGTGTACAGTGTTTGAAAATAGTGAGTCTCCTACTCAAGGATTGAGTTAGTTTTAAGATTCTTCAAGAATTTTTGTTGAGGGTGACTTTTTAGTTCTTAATCCCAAAAGACTATTTAGCAATTGAAAGATGACACATATATTATAGTCTAAACATATATTATGGATTAAAAATGTTGAGTGCTAATTGCATTGTCATCCATTTAATTTTGTTTTTCATTTATGGTTTATAATTTGACATGTATTGTCATAGGTACTATCAAACATTTTATTAAGTCTGAAGAATGGCGGTATATCGCTTGTACCTATAGCAGGGCTGCATATATCTTGATTAAAAAAGTTTTATTGTGAAAAGTGCAATCATCATGTGTTGAATGTCATTCCAAAGCACTTATATTTTTTCTACTATGTCATGGACTTTGTCATAATTATAATTATATTTATTGTCTAAATTTATCCTAAAAATTGTTTAATTTGTGGGTGTTAAGATTCAATATTAAGGTTTGGGTGATTAATAATATTGACTCTGCAACATTTATTATATTAGATCGAGATGCTTCTTATTTGTTTAAAAAAATGTGTGATGAGAGGATAGAAAATATTAACAAAGTTTGAATTTATAATTAGCTATAAATTTGTTATATTTTTCATTGTTTTGTTTGTGAAAATTTATATTGTTGTTTAGAATGGTAGAACATTTGGTCTTCTAAAAGATATTAATGACTTACTTGACAAAACTTTTCTTTTCAAAATGGAGTTCAATAATATTATTATGTCAAGGTTTGGTTTATTCTATTGTGTCAAGTAATTATATGATGATGAGGTAGTTTTACATACGTTTAAAGATCTTAATATGTCATCAAAGATATATTATATACAAATTATATATATATATATATATATATATATATATATATATATATATATATATATATATATATGGATTCTCATTAGTTTCATTCTATTTATATATTTCTCTATAGGATAGTGTAATTAAGAGTGATTTTTTAAATTAAGGTGATTTAGATGTTTGTAGTGGTAAATGACATCTCATATTTTGTTTCTATGTCACAAACCAATATTTTCACTCAGTGTTTTAAAATTCATACTAGTTATTGACTTAGTCAGGACACCAGATCATTGAGTCAATGGTTGAATTAGAGAATCACTAACTGACTTGTACAAACTGGTCAATTATTAAAATATATATATATATATATATATATATATATATATATATATATATATATATATATATATATATATATATATATATATATTTGAATTATATATCAAAACTAATTAGTTGGTATAGTGGTAAATTCATCACTCAAATTTAAGTTGTAAAAGGGCTTGCATTCCTTTCCTATATGAGGTTGGAAAATTGTAGCATACATTAAAGAGTTTCTAGCATATATTGAACACTTTGCCTTTTAATGTAGGTACCTGTTCTCGTCTTAGTGTGTAGTAGTATTCGTGTCATAGTCTCTAGAATCCAACTCTTCTACCTGAGCCCCTGGGTTCTTATACCCTATGGGATAGTCCAATGGGAGGCTAGTTAGGTCAATAACCTCCTAACTACTTTGCAACTAACTAGTAATGATTTTTTAGGGTATCTCCTTCGCGTGGTGGGCCCTCAGGGATGATTAGCTTTCTTTGGGCCTCTCCTTTCCTGATTGGGCCTTGTTGGATCAGGGGATTAGCTTTAATGGACCTGGGTCGGGATGACCGACCGGTACACAGCCCCCCAAGCTTTTGGTTGAAGGTCGAGAGCTTGTTCTGCTCGAGTCGGTCGTTTATGTGTCTCGGCCAGGTAGCCGTCAGCGTCGTTGCCTCCTCGCTCCTCTTAAATGCGCCTCTTGGGTTACTGCATTTAATCATTAATTGCGTCATCATTGCGTCGTATGCACGTTTTTACGTGTCTGTTTTAATTATGCTTTATGGTGTCATTTCGATTTTAACTGCTTTTCTGTGCGGTTACTTTTCAAAGGTATTTCTTCAAAAACCTCTTATTTTTTTCAAAATTCTTGTCTTCAATGAACCTTTTGCTCTCAGAACCTTACTCTTTCTCTTCAGAGAAAACAAACCCTCGATTCCCCTTATTCTCCATCGCATTCTACTTTCACGTCGCTTCAGCACTTTTTCCAACGATATTCTCCTGCATTTTCTAATGCCAAAGCCAGGAGGTATACTCCTGCTTTGTTTTTTACTTCGTCTTTATCTTTGCTCGTTCTGGTTTTTTGGGTTTTCTATTTGTGTTTCCTTTTCTTCTTTTGTGTGAGTTTTCTTCTCCCTTCCTCCTTTGCTTTGGCTTGGGTCTCCAGTTTGACTCTTGTGTTTTGTTCGCAAGGAGCCATTCTGGCGGGTCATCGGATTCCTCCAACCTTGGCGGCTCCGCTACGCGGGGGAATGATGAAGCCCAACAATCCACTTCGTCGGCGACAGAGGTGGAGTTCCCTTCACTATTTTGTTCAAGGAGGCTCCGGATAGCGACTCGGAGGACGGGAGACCTCCCTCTTGGATTGATCCCGACGTGTTGGAAGTCCATTCGATTTATACACGGTCGGATTCCTTGGTGGCGATGGCTGATGCCATCTGTTCACGTGGTCTTTGGGAGGTACGAGCGCTTCCTTGTCGGTCGGATGAAGTTGTGTGTTCATGGGCTAGCGAGAGGGGAGAGCCCTATTTCTACTTCTACGAAACTATGTTCTCGAAGTTGGGTATTAGGCTCCCTTTCTTTGTCTTCGAGCATGCCGTGTTGCGGGCGCTGAACGTGGCTCTGACCCAGTTGCATCCCAACAAGAGTTATGGCTGGCGAGATCAAGGAGTTATTGAAGGAGATCCTTGCGAACTCGATCGGGCCGTGAGGGAGATCAAGGAGTTATGGTTGGCGCAACAAGAGTAGGAGGACTTTTGAGATTATTTCCGTGCTCAAACAAAAGTTTTGTTGAAGGTAAAGGAGGCTCTAGAGTTGGCCAAGTCCTCTGCTGATGAGGAAGTAACTTGATTGAAGGTCGAGGTTGTAGGGAAGGATAGTCTGCTGAAAGAGAAAGATGTTCTCCTGGATGAGCGCGGCTTCGCTATTACCGAACAATTTGAGGGAGGATTCGCCCATGCGCTGGAGCAGGTGGCTTTTCTTCACCCGAACATGGATTTATTTGTCGTTGATCCTTTTAAGGAAGTAGTTGATGGGAAGCTTGTGGATGTCAAGGTGGAGCCTCCTCCTGCTTCGGAGGATTGATTTTCTATATTTTGGTATGTTTGAACTTTTTCTACGTTTTTCAATTGTTGGATAGAATTTATGTTACCTTTTCTTGTATGTTTGGGTTGTCAAAGCATTTTGGTTTGTTATGGATTTGGTTTCGTTTGTTTCAATTTGTGTTAACTTACCCACTTTATTTTTTCTTTGGCAATTTTGCGCTTCCGACTAGATCATTTCGGTTGTCTCTGCGAATTTTTTACTATTAGACCGAGTTGTCGCGTTTCTCAGAATATTTGTGATTTTGGTTTTCGTTTTTCTTTTTGAGATGTTCCTTGGATTTTTTGGCTCTCGGCCTCCTTCTTTAGGCGGTCTCGATTAGACTTAGTGTCTCTGACAGTTGGCTCTCGGCCTCCTTCTTGATAGGGTCTCGATTAGACTTAGTGTCTTCTATAAGTTGGCTCTTTGCCTCCTTCTTTAAGCAGTCTCGATTAGACTTAATGTCTTCTGTAAGTTGGCTCTCGGCCTTTTTCTTTGAGTCTTTGATTTGAACTCGACGTCTTTCGAATTTGGCTGTCGGCCTTTTTCTTTGGGTCTTTGAATTGAACTAGACGTCTTTTGAGCTTTGGTTGTCGGCCTTTTTCTTTGGGTTTTTGAATTGAACTGGATGTCTTTTGAACTTTGGCTGTCGGTCTTTTTCTTTCGGTCTTTGAATTGAACTGGACGTCTTTTGAACTTTGGCTGTCGAGCTTTTTCTTTGGGTCTTTATTCACTTAGGTGGGGCCCTTTGGCTGGGCTCCCAAGTCTTTTTTCTCTTCTCTCGCCTGGTCGGGATCTTTTGGCTGGGTTCCCAGGTCTTTTTTTCTTTTCTCGCCTAGTCGGGGCCTTTTGGCCAAGTTCCTAAGTCTTTTTTCTTTTCTCTTTTCTCACCTGGTCGGGGCCTTTTGGCTAGGTCCCCACGTCTTTTTCTTTTCTCCCTTGGTCGGGACCTTTTGGCCGGGTTCCCAGGTCTTTGTCGTCATGCTTGGAGGGGACCCTTGGGACTGTCCTTCGTAGGTCTTTTTTCTTTGTGCTTGGAGGGAACCTTGGGGTCGTCCTTCGCAGGTCTTTTTGATCTTTGTGCCTGGAGGGGACCCTTGGAGCCGTCCTTCGCAGGTCCTTCGCAGATCCTTTTTCTTTGTGCTTGGAGAGGATCCTTGGGGCCATCCTTTGCAGGTCTTTTTGATCTTTGTGCCTGGAGGGGACCCTTGGGCCGTTCTTCGCAAGTCTTTTTGATCTTTGTGCCTGAAGGGGACCCTTGGGGTCGTCCTTCGTAGGTCTTTTTTCTTCGTGCCTGGAGGGGACCCTTGAGGCCGTCCTTCGCAGTCTTTTTGATCTTTGGTTTTGCTTTGGCTATAAATGCATTCTCATTTTATTGGATTAGTAAACGAAAATTGTATTTTGATACATCAATGATATACCTGGGTTTAACTATTGTATACATGGAGGTTTATGACGTTCCATGTTCGGGGTATCTTCTTGCTGTCGAGGTGCTCTAGGCGGTATGCTCCTCTACCAACCTCTTCTGTTATTCTAAACGATCCTTCCTAGACTAGGGTGAGTTTGTTGCTGCCGGTCGTTCTTGTTGTTTTTCTCAAAACTAGGTCGTGGGGTTGGAAATGTTTGGTGGCCAGTCTTCGTCGTTGTCGTCTGGTAGCTTGAGCCATGGCGACGTACTCTTTTATTTGTGCCACTTCACGCACCTCTTGTAACAGGTCCAAGTTCACCCTTATCTCGTCTTCATTCTCGGTCGGTCGAAATAGGGCGGTTCGTGGTAACGGCTCTCCGATTTTGACCGGGATGACCACCTCCATGCCAAAAGTCAATCGAAAAGGTTTTTCGTTGGTTAAGGAGTGGGGGGTCGTGTGGTAGGACCAAAGGACTTGGGGGAGTTCCTCAGCCCATCTTCCCTTTGCTTCTTCGAGTCTTCTACGGAGCCCTCTCAAGATGACCCTATTTGCGACTTCGGCTTATCCATTCGTTTATGGGTGCTCGACTAACGTGAATCACTGTTTGATCCTCCATTGGGTACAAAAGTCTCGGGTCGATCGGGATGCGAACTGTGTTCCATTGTCGGACACGATCTCGACCGGCAGACCAAAGCGATATACGATCTTCTTCTAGTAGAAGCGCTTGATCCTCTCTGTCGATATCGTGGCAACGGGGGCTTCGATCCACTTGGTGAAGTAGTCTATCGCCACAATTAGGTACTTCACTTGCCTTGGGGCTGGTGGAAAGGGTCCTAGGATGTCCACCCTCCATTTGTGGAACGGCTAGGGGGAGGTGATGGAATGCAACAGCTCCGGGGCGCATTACCCGCTTCCGAGCATCTTTGACACTTGTCACATCTCCTTATGTAGTCCATGTAATCACCCTTCAGCATTGGCCAATAATGGCCGGCTCTAGTGATTTTACTGGCCAATGCTCGGCCTCTTATGTGAGAGTTGCATGCCCTTTCATGCACCTCCTTGATCACATACTGCGTCTCCTCGCCCTTAATGCACCTCAGCAGTGGGAAGGAGAAACCTCTTCTGTAATGATAATATACCTAGTCGCCTCCTTGATCATCCTTTTAGCTTGAGCTGGATCCTTCGGCAATATCTCATCCCTTAAGTATGTTATCAGGGGACTTGTCCATGTCATCCGCTCCTCCACACAACTGACATCAGGTTCTTCTACAATCAGTCGGCCTATGCTTTCATGGATGACTGACCTCTGCCTCCTTTTTTTCTAGGAGGTGGCTAGCTTCGACAACAAATCGGCCCTCTCATTCTGCTCCCTGGGTACATGGTGGAGGGTGAATTTCTCGAAGGCCGCCGCCATCTTGGTTGCCTTGTCTAGGTACTTCATTAGTTGGAGGTCTCTGGCTTGGTATTCCCCGTTTACTTGCCCTATTATTACTTTCGAGTTGCTCTTGGCGATTAAGGTTTTCGCTTCCAATTCCTTGGCTAATCTCATCTCGGCCAGTAGTGCCTCATACTCAACCTGGTTGTTGCTGGCTTTAAATTCGAAATGGAATGACTGCTCGATCAGCACTCCATTCGGCCCCTCTAATATTACTTTGGCCCCACTTCCGGTCTGGTTGGATGCTCCATCCACTAACAAGAACCATCCATTTTTCACCTCAGCTTTTGAGTTTTTTGTCATCATTTTTGTGAGGAAGTCGGCCAATGCTTAGGCCTATATGTGGCCCTTGCTCTCGTATGATATATCAAACTCAAATAATTGGACACTCCATGACACCATCCGTTCGGCCAGTCTGGCTTCCTGAGTACTTACTTGATTGGCAGGTCCATCCTTATGATTATCGAGTGCCCTTGAAAGTAGGGGCACAGTCTTCGAGATGCGATCACTAGGGCGAGGGATGCCTTCTCTATCCTCTAGTACCTCATTTCTGCATCTTGCAAGACTTTGCTTATGAAATATATGGGGTGTTGTTTTCCTCCTCTCTCCTGCACTATCGCTGCAATTATGGCGTCCTCCGCAATTGAGATGTATATCAACAGAGGGATCCCGGGCACCGGTTTTGTCAATATTGGGGGGTGGCTAGTAGGACTTTCAGCCTTAAGAACGCTTCCTCGCTCTCTGCCTTCCAGCTAAACGAATCTCCTTTTTGAGGGTGTTGAATATGGGGACGGTTGTCTCCGTCAACCAGGATAGGAAATGCGAGAGCATAGTGATCCTCCCGGTCAACTACTACACCTCCTTGACTGTCTGCGGACTCCTCATGTTGATGATGGCCTGGCACTTCTCTAGATTAGCCTCTATCCCTCTCTCTGTTAGCATGAACCCTAAAAATTTCTAGCGTGAACCCCGAAAGAGCATTTTTCGGGATTCAGCTTAAGTTGGTGTTTCCTCAGTACTTGGAACACTCTTCCAGAGCTTCACAGTGGTTTACTGCTATTGCCGACTTCATCACCATGTCATCTACATACACCTCGATGTTGTCTCCAATCAAATCTTTGAAAATTCGATCTATTAAACGTTGGTATGTTGCCCCCGCATTTTTAAGTCCAAAGCGCATCACCTTATAGCAGTAGGCCCCCGTGTCCGTTATGAAGGCAATCTTGGTTTTATCGTGGGGTGCATTTTAATTTGATTATATCCTGAGTACGTATCCATGAAACTCAGGAGTGCGGAGCCCGAAGCTTCGTCCACTAGGTGGTCTATGCTGGGTAAGGGATATGGGTCCTTTGGGCAGGCTTTGTTCAAGTCTGTGTAATCGGTGCACATGCGCCACTTCCAGTTGGCCTTCTTGACCACACTACATTCGCCAACCAGGTGGGGTACTGTATCTCCCGGATGCCACTAGTAGCTTCTTAGTTTCCTCTCGGGCAACCTTTCTCTTCTCTTTCCATAGCTGCCTCCGTCTTTGGGTGACCGGTCGAAAACTCAGAGATATTGACAGCTGATGACATATGAATTCGGGATCAACCCCGGGCATGTCGGCCGGGGACCACGCGAACACGTCTCGGTTCTCTCTCAAGAAAGAGATAAGGCGGCTCTCATCTTCCTGCATTAAGGCTATACCAATCTTCGTTTTGTGAGCGGGGTCTGGGCCGATGTTGATCTCCTTCAAATCTTCTACAGGCAGGGGCCTCTTGCGATCACTATCGCACCTAGGGTCAAGGTCGAGGTCGAAGTCTAGGACATTTAGGTTTGGTCTGTTGGCCGGTTGGGAGCCTATTCTTAGGCTGTCTTCATAACATCGCCTAGCGACTCGATAGTCAGCCCACACTCTTCCTACCTCCTTCCTCATTGAGTATTTCATACATAGATGGTATGTGGAGACCACTACACCTAACTTGTTCAACGCCGACCGTCCCATGATTATATTGTATGATGCTTCAACATCAACAATCGTGTATAGTATCGAGATGGTTCGGGTGTGATTGCCCTCTCCAAATGTGGTTTCTAGCTCAATTGCTCCTCTAATCTCCACCTGCTTGCTCGCAAATCCATATAATTTTCCTATGCAAGGTTCCATGTTGATCGGTTTTAACCCCATCTTCATGTTGTTGACCAGTAAAAAATGTTGGCCGAGCTTCCTTGGTCAATAAGAACCTTTTCCACCTTGTACTCAACTACCACCACCGAGATCACCATAGGCTTGTCATGCCTGGACGGGTCGTACCGCATGTCCCTCTCGCCGAATGTGATCATCAGAGTTGGTGTCGCGTCGGCATTCCCTCGTACCACAAGAACGTCGCTTGCTTTCCTTTTCCGGTTTCTCTCTGCTCTTATCCCCCCTCCCCCTCCTAATATGGTTGTAATGACACCCCTGTGTCGTGTGTTCCTCCTCTGTGGTGACCTGCTCCTTTCCTTTCGCTTCTCTTCTCTCTTCGGCTTTCGGCGGCTTTCCCTGGGCTCTTCGCCTCCTTTTGCCCTTTTTGGTCCCCTTGGGTTGATTGGGGTTTTCTCGTTCCTCGTGCGGACATACTGGCCCAAGTTCCCCTCCTGTATCAACCTCTCAATTTCCTATCGCAGATTTTGACAGTCTTTGGTGGAGTGGCCATACGCTCTGTGAAATTCACACCACTCTTGTGCGTTGGGTCCTAGTCATCGTCCTTTCATGTCTCTCGGTAGTTTTAGCATATTAGTGTGGTAGATTTCATGTAGTATCTGGGTTCTCTTTTCCCGTAGGGGGGTTAACATCGGGGGATATTTCTTCGATCTATTCGGATACCTGTTCTCTCCCTCCTGAGTCGATCGGACATCGCCTACCCTTGGTTGTTTCTCCACTTCCAATTGGTCGGCCTGATCCTCCTCTACTTCAATGTGCTTCTCTGCCCGAGCTCTAATCTCTTCCGTCATCAAGGATCTTCTCAACGCGATGGAGTCACTGAACTGCCCCGCTCTCAATTCCTTTTGGAAAGCCTTCACAAAGAATTTTTGATCAGGGTCGTTCACCCTGACTGTAGCGTTGTTAAAGCGTGCCAGGTAGTTTTTGAGAGTTTTGCCTTGCTTGATATCGAAGAGGTCAGCTACTTCCAGCCGTTTCGTCTTGTTCACTGCGAATTGGGAGGTGAAAGAGGTAGCCAGGTCACTAAACGTCTTGATTGATCGATGCGGGAGGGTGGCTAGCCAATGCATAGCTACTCCTCGCAGGAAATAATTTGCACTTGAGTCGGTCGTCTCCTCCGCTACTGTACATCTGAGTCTGAAATGCCTAAAGATGGGTGTGAGGGTCTTGTGTCCCATTAAAGGGTTCCATAACTAACTCCCGGAAGCTTTGAGGAATGGGTGTCTGGTCAATCTCTTCACTGAAAGGTTGGGCCCAAAAGACTGGCTGGTAATGGACCGGTCGGCTTATCAATTGTCTCTTTTACTGCTGCTAGCTGTCATCGAAGTTCTTCCTCCCGCTGCTCTACCATCCTTAACATCTCCCTGTATCTTTCCTCTGCCATTCTGTGCCTCTCCTTCGCTTCCATCTGACGCCGTTTCGCTTCTGCACTTAGCCTGGATTGTTCCTCACTACGAGCCTGCAGGGAAGCCACCGCCTGCATCAACCGTTGTAATGTGTCTTCTTCGCTGTCGTTGGTGGAACTGGCTGCTTGATTCCGTGTGATGGGCATCATCGCTACTATCTTTCCTTCTCACTCTTGAGCTGTAGGGTCGATCTCCTAATCTTGAGGTGTTGAGAAAAGTTTCACTGAGGCCCTACGATGGGCACCACTGTTCTTGTCTGAGTGTGTAGTAGTATTCGTGTCATAGTCTCTAGAATCCAACCCTTCCACCTGAGCCCCCTGGGTTCTTACACCCTACGGGGATAGTCCAATGAGCGGCTAGTTAGGCAAATAACCTCCTAACTACTTTGCAATTAACTGATAACGATTTTTTGGGATATCTCCTTCACGTGGTGGGCCTTCAGGGATGATCAACTTTCTTTGGGCCTCTCCTTTCCTGATTGGGCCTTGCTGGATCAGGGGATTAACTTTAATGAACCTGGACCGGGAGTGACCGACCGGTACAGTATCCTACACAACCGCTTATAGCAAAGTTGTTTAATGCCTCATTCTTAATACTTGTAAATTAGAATAATGTCATGTTATTAAGTTTTATTTTAGTTATTTGCATGAAATCCATTTTTTAATGTTCATGTGATGATAGAAAAAAAATGAGTTTCTTTTGCATTATAATAAATTTCCTTTTTTAATTGATTTTTTTTTTAATATCAAATCAATTTTTGTCTACTACCATATCTAATTGAAGCATACATCTATGTAGACTGTCACATCAATATCAATAATATGAGCATTCTGCAAAAGAGGTTATTGCATCATTTATGATAAAATGCAATATAGACTCATAAAACAGTAAGTACCAAAAATCAAGTATTCCATGGAATATGCACTCACTAACTGATGTGCACAAACTTTTTAGAAATCTACCATTACCGACAAATGAGGAATAAACATTAGTGTTAGACTACCATTTGTCACTACCATTAGGAACAAACTTTTTAGAAATCTACCATTTGGTACATTGCTTTATCAATTTCATTAATTGTCGGATAAGACTTCCAATATAAACCAAGATTAAGTTAGACTAAAAAGGTAGTGACAAGTAAATTATAATACCAATCCTAAAATATAAAATGTTGGGTTATATAAATAATTTTCAAAAAGATTATAGACAAAAATATTTTCAATTTATTTTATTATAGTTGTTTCTATTTTGACACAAAGAGATTATCACGAAACTATATTAGGATGATATTTGAATAAATTGAATTAATCGAGAAACAAAGATTTATTAGGAATTGAAAATATTATCCTATGCAAAGTTTGACATTTTTTTTAAATAAGTATATTTCAATTGATCAATTAAAAACATAAAAACATAATGATTTGTTTTAACTTTTAGATAACAGACGTATCATAATGAGACCAAGAAAATAGTTGATCTCACAATACCTACAACAATACTTATTCATAAATAAGTAAATTTATTAACTTTAAATTATGAAGATTGAGATCAATATTGAAGATTAAGATGAATAGTGTAGCATCGGTTTAATCTTTCCAAACTTTTGTTTTCTTGAAATTGTTTTTCTTTTGAGCGTGATATCTTAAACAAAATTAGGTGTAGCTAGTATCTAAAAAGTTGGGTTAGGTGTCCGAGTTGGTTTTTAGGGAGATGTATCTCGAAAGATACATTTTTTGAGTTTGGTATCTCGAGATAGTGAAAATGTGGTATTCCTTGTTCTTGCTGTGAGATTGTTGTCAACTTGTATTTATTTAATTTAAGCAAAGTGAAAATCTTAAGTCAACTTAAGGACCAAATATAAATAATAATTATTGTGATTGAATTATAGTATACTTATTTCATTTCTCTACCTTTAGCTTTAAATTTCATGAAACATATTATCCAAATTATTTTTTGAATTGATATTGGTATCATCCTAATAAAAAGGAATATATATTGATATTGTCCTATAATTATACAATGGTATTACTCTAAGATTGCATGATAAGGCTATACCTGTTAAGATGGTACGTATATAGTTGTCTTATGAAAAATATTTCATTTACAATTTTATGAAAATATTTCAAGATGGCGGTCTTTGTCTTAGGATAGAACATCCTCTACTTCGTGTCGTAAACACTTAAGTAAAATGTTTTTGTTGAAGATCTCATATAAACTAGTTATATAGGTACAATAGTGTATATAATTGCAGGACAATCTTCACCTCTTGAACTAGCTTTTGAAGTTGAGTTAGGTCCAAATCTAGATTCTAAGATGAAATAAGAATTTAACATAGCAATTATGGTTGGGCCTATCAAGACACCAATTATTAGGTCATTCTCACATCACCTGCAAATGTCTACTTTTTCAAACTTTACATTTAAGATGTCAAGTTCTCAATGTGAGAAATCAAAGAGAGATTCAACAACTAAAAGAAAGATCGATTCTTTGTTGGGATCCTTCCTTTCTTCAAAATAAATGAACAAAGATAGAATCAAATCGATTCTAAAATCCTCCTCAATGTGCTAACTATTCATGAAATGTGAGAAACAGATGAATTCTGCAAGAGAGTTCTCAATGTGAGAGAGACATGTTGCAAGGTTCTCCATGTCCTTTGTTGTCGGTAAGCTTTCTCTCTTCATGAATGTTTTGCTCCATGTCATACATGCAAAAGAAATTACAAAAACTACACTAGTAAAGTTCAAATCCACTCCCTTATAGATTGGGATGACAAAGTTTACCACTAAGTTAGACAATTATTTTGTATATATAATGCAAATAATATGTATGTATATATATATATATATATTAATTTAGTAGTTTAAATCGATTTATGTAGTTCAATTAGTGACTCTTCAGTTCGACCATTGATCCAATAACCTAGTGTCTTAATCAAGTCGATGACCTACCCAAATTTTAAACATTGATTGAATCTCCCCAGTGGAGTTGCAACCCAGCTGGTCGACCGCATCCATGATGGCTTGGAATGGATGGAACCCTGATTCCCTTCGAAGGAGCAACATGGGTAGGGGGAGTTGTCACCGACATTTTTATGGAAAACACCAAGAAACCTTCAGAATGGATAAGGCGAGTTTGGAAATAGAGCATGGGTCTAGGAGTCAGTTACGCATGAGAGTGAAACACCTCATACGTCTGCCAAAAGACAGTTACCCTAATCAAATACATGGACCATGTTATAGTCTCCTTTCTATGGTTTTCTGCTTGCAATGCATGGTGAGTGATGAAGGATTTTTTTTTTATAAGGAAATAACTTGACAAGAGATGCCTCTTGCTCCTACGTATCTCCTGAGCAATGGAGAAGTCAAAGTTTATGTAGTTCTAAGCTAGAGGCTTGGAGTGTGTTTCGGCAGGGGTGCACTATCCATTGGTGTCCAACGATAATTTAGATAAATAACGACTATCCATTAGCGCCCAAGGAGGGTTGGATGGGGAGTAGTTGTTTGTAGATGCCCCTAGGGGTGGTTTGAACATAGGCGGGCTTTCCATTGGCATCTGCTATGGTTATTTTGAGTATGGGCTATCCGTGGATGCCCAAAAGGGGTGGTTGGATAAAGGTAAGCTTTCCATTGATGCCCAAAGGTGTTAATGGTAGTTAAACGTTTAGAAGGGGTTCAGACCATTTTAGGCACACCTAGGCATTGTTTAAGGGCTATCGGGATTATGGTTGCAAGAGACCGCTTTTGGTCATGCAAGGGCTCATGACACGTGTTTACAAGAGGAAAAATCGAGGTAATGGCAGACAAGTAATGACCGATCAAGTGTCAACTAAGATACATTTATGACAAGGGGAGGCCGAGAGCATTTCGGCTTAGTAGGCACAGGCTCGTGTTTGCTTGTGCATACTAGCGAGGGTGTCGTACCAACTAAGCGTTGATGAATGCATGGCTAATAGGTAGGGAATTGAGACTGGGCTAGGGAGTATCAACTCTCAACCCTGCATGGTTCTAATTACATGGGTGATTGGATTTCAGGTTTTAGCTCTGGTCTGAGGTTGACATCTGAATTATGGATTTAGGCCTTTCACAAAGATGTTTGTGGGCTTGCATACGTTTATTAAAGACTCTAATTGCACTTACCTAGTATCCAGTGGTTGTCTTTCGAATAAGCCCTAGAACAACGTCTCCTTCCTCTTTTAGTGCTTTATCTAGGTTATTCTTTTTGGCTGTTGTACTTTCTTATTATGACTCTTTTCCTCAAGGTGATTGACTCTATCTTCTTCCTTTTCTCTCTAGGATACTGAGGACACTCTCCTTTTTAAAGAGCTTCTTGTTTTCTCTTAGGAGACTTGCTTTTTTACCAGAACTTCCTGTATATAGAGGAGCTATCTCTTTTTTAGGAACCTTCCTTCTTTCTTGCTAGTTTTTTTTAGTGTAAGGATTTTCCTCAAGCTTGAGTTGTAAGTCTCAAGTAGTGGGAAAAATTCTCTCCTTCCTCCTTTTTTTTCCTCCCCACTTTCTTTTCGATAGGGCCTTTTATAGGCTTGTATTTGGTACCTTGTATATTCCTAAGGATCTTTGCCATTAATGCGTGGCTTCCCCCTAGGCATATTCAATGCTCTAGTGCACTCAAAAGGGATTTTTCATTTAATGCAATAGATTTGCCATTAATGAGAGTGGTGACCATTTTTTCTTTTGTAGCGTGCATGCTTCCCACGTTCCCCACTTGCTCCCGAAGTAATGGCCCAGGTGAGAGCACACAGATCCTATGCTAGTCATTTCTACTCAAGGTGCATGGGAGGGAACATAGTGACATGCTTCCTTCCGTCATTCATCTGCTATTCCTTGCTCCACTAACTCACCTTTTAGCGAATTTGTAATCCTCTGTCATTGATTTCCTGCCATACCCTGTGATTCTGATTTTATTCCTTTTGTCTTTGTTTCTTTTCGTGCTTTGGGTTTCAACAAAGTTTTGTGGCAGCTGCATAAGGTGCATAAAAACAAGTGACCCAATTACCTCTTGCATTGGTTTTGGATTGGCCCGAGTGCCGCCTTTTCCCACATGTTGTATCGAAATTGGACTTTCCCACCAAGGCTCAAATTGTATACCGTCATTGTGGACCACGGATAGTCACCATTATTGAGCTTCTGCCGTTTTGACTCAAAGCGTAATAACATCGTCTTTTAGATAAATTGACCCAATGATTCCATCTCCTATGACTGGACCTCCAATGTCAAAGCCCCAATTACAATAGTATATATAAATGGAGAACAATCCTTATTTTTTAGTTACCTTTTGAGATTGAGTTAGACACAAATACAAATTCAATTCACCTTTCTTGAGTTTATGCTATAATTGCTTAACATGACTTCAAAGATATGTGCATCGGTAATATTAATGATTGAAAAGAAAAGAGAAAATAAATAAATAAAAAGTAGATGGTAATAATAAGAAATTGAGTAATGTTATATCTTCTTTAAAATGTTGTAAATAAAAAATAAATGCATTTAGTATTTTAAAAATATATAAAGAATTCAATACTTACCATACAAATAATAGTGTTGTATTGATAAAAATAATTGAAGAGATACTGTCGATCTCATACAGCAGTGAAGTCGATAACGGCGAATGATCCATTTCCTTTATCTTTATATGCCTAAAAGAATATGATAGACATAGATAATCTTTGTCTACCATGAAATTAGCCGCAAATCAGCCAATAGTTACATTACTAACCAAAATCTAAAGCACTTCTACTAATTATGTATACTCTTTTTAACATATTAGAAATGATAGTATTGAAACAAGAGTCAGCCCCCAACCATTAGATTAGTTGAGAGAAAATATCTTAATTTAATTAATAATTTTGAGTTTATCTTCACAAGTGAAACTGCATTAAAATTTAGAAAAGAGCATTTTATTATTTTTAATAATTTTGTTCGATTTTAATATCAAGTCAAACCTTAAAAAAGAAAAAGAAGCATAATCCAAATTGCTCCTAAAAGGCTAAAATTGTAAATATTATGAGATTGTTTGATGATGGAGAAAAGAAATTACATATATAATAGGGTGATTTTCTCACTTCAAGAAAGTCACAAGTAAATATTATAAATGTTTATATTTTATCCTTTATTCTTATAATTTTGAATTTACTAAGCCTAAACGTAAATATATTTGAATTATTTTTTTAAACATTGCAATTTTTACTTAAGTCCAATAAATTTAAAATCTTGAACCTAAAAACAATTGTAAAGTATGCAATTTATTGAATTATGTATAATAAAATTTGTGTTTAATTTTCCTAGACAGTTAATATAAAGATTTTTATACTATATCTATCAATAAGTAATTATTCTAAATATAATTTTGAGATGATTATGATAAAAGTTAATAAATTTATTAAATATCAAAACATATAATTGAATGATAGTGTTTTTACATTGTGAATATATTTTAATTAAAATTTTAAAATATTATATACATTTAATATATATATATGAGCTACTAGTTTATAATATTGGAGGCTAGCTATCTGGAATTGGTTGATAGGTGCGGCGGTGTTGGTTGATTTTGAAACAGACCTATATATAGATTGAAAAAAAACAAGTCCAACAGGGAAAATTCTTTATTAATTAATAGAAAAGGATCTGAAGAGTCATATTATACTAGCCTAGTAGCCTTGAAACTCCAATATCCCTAGGATTATGAAGTGTGTGGTGCCTGCACAGTGGAGGACCATGTATAAAAACCCTAGTGCAGCAACTTTTGGGGTGCTAGAAGGAACAATGTGACCCCCATGCACCCTTCCCTCATCCCTGTATTTCTCAACAACAATACGAATCACGTCTTTCATAGAGGTTACTTTCTAAGTCTACCTTCTCCAAGACAATCCTTGCTGCTTAATCTGCAACACAGAATAAGTTACGTAACTCCTGCCATCTTTTGAACTTATAATAAACACTAAAGTGTTAGTATAACATTAACGAAATATATAGCTGAATAGGTGTTATTATTATTGCTGGTGCAGTTTTGTACCGTAAAATCTGTCAAATCAATCAACTGTGCAAAACTATACTAAATAAAATAAAATAAAATACCATAATAGTATAATAAATATTTATAATAATATTAACATAAATTTCAGTATAAATATATAATTATAGTAAGATTTAAATATATTTTTTATTCAATTTTTATTTTAATCTTCCAAATTAAATTTTTGTTTAGTTTTTAGATTTTAAAAATTATTATTTTTAATATCTCTGGATGTAAAGTTTATAAAAATGATTATTACGTGACACTCAGAATATGAGTTAATTATTGTCATAGCTTTTAAATATTTAAATAATAGTCTTTTTTTTATGTAAGAAATACTTTTAATGACATATATGTTTGAAAAATTAAAAAAAATAATTTTTAAAATATGAAAATAAAAAAATTAAATTTAAGTAAATAAAATTAAAATTAATTTAAATTTAAGAGATAAAAATATATTTATCTTTTTTCATATAAAATACGAATTTTATTAATATAATTGGAGAATTGAAAATTTTCTTTACATGAATTATAATATAAATTTTTTATCTCTCACATACAGAGGATCCATTTATTCCAAGAGTAGTTCTAAAAGAATTACTCCTTATCTCATCTTTCATTTTCTTATCATTTAATGGATAAAAATATGTTGCTGCTAAATTAAATTGTAAGAAAATGAAAGGTAAAATTGAGAAGTTAAAGTTACTTTTAAAATAAGTGAATATATATATATATATATATATATATATATATATATATATATATATATATATATATATATATATATATATATATATATATATATATATATATATATATATATATATATATATATATATATATATATATATATTCTCTTACATGGTTAGTGAAAGATTAATTTGTTAAGATACATTTATCATTTATGCACTAAAGATAGTATAACACTCATTCTCATTTTTATATTTAAAAAATATTTGTACTTAATTTATTTTTATGTGTGCAGTGTTGCTAATAAGATTTGAACATAAGTTATGGTAAAAATTATCTAAATGTCCCTGTCGCACCCCAAAACTGTCCGAGACTGAGTCTTCCTTTTAACCCACCTTGACTCACATATAAAATAATATCTTGGAAGGTAGTTGCAACAAACTCAGCACCTACCAGGAGAGAATCAAGGGATATGGGGGCAACCACCGGCCCAATCCCAAGCCTATAAAAAGCCTCAAAATGAAGAGTTATGGGGAAGGGGGGAATTTTTCCGGGCAGGAATTCTAGAAAATTGAAAGCCAAATCTCTCAAACCTCTCTTTCCCAAGCCTCCCTCTTGTCAAGGCCAAATTCATCTCAGCCTAAACATAGCCAAGCTGGTATTGATTGGCTTCACCCCACCAGAACTATGTTGACTTTGACTCCTCTAAAGCCGAGGTACGTAGGCATAGGGGGCACACTCCTATCAAGTCAAATCTTAAATCCCAAAATCCTAGAACACCTTACCTGAACCTCCTCCTTCCTAGGACTTAGGCCAGAAACACAACCCAAACCTAAGCACCGTCCCTCTTCCCATATAGCTAGCCAAGGATAACTATCAAGTGATAGGCATGCTGGGGCCCCCTATGCCCCTGGCGTGTAACCAACTCCCAAACCCACATTTCTGATTCCAGGCCAGCCTTTCCATTAGGTTTCCTGGCGTTCCCTAAACCAAAACACCGGTGGCGACTCCTTTGTGGCCGACATGGTCTCGGCCCACCCAACCTAACGTCACAATTTAGATTGTGACAGATGGCGACTCCACTAGGGATTTTGCTTTATTGAGAGTTGAGCCCTGTTAGGTTAGTTGCATAGGGAAGATGGGTGCTTGTGTTTGTCAATTTTAGGATGCAATTTTATTTTATTTTATTTTATTTTATTTTTTTAAGAAATGCTTATATTTAATATTTAATTATACCTCAAATATGAGTTTTGAAAGAAAAACAAAAATTTCTAGAAAAAAATATATAAAATTATCATTACTTGAAATATATTTTGCATGAGAATTAAGGTTGTGGGGTGAAAACTCTAAGGTTGGGTCATGTGTTTCCATTTGTGTTTGTTAAATGGTGCATGTGTTGTAATTTGAATTTGATGTTTGTATACTGCCTGTGAAAACCGTAGGGTAGACGCTATGATGTTGTTATAATATTGTGACAAAATTGGGTTTTTACGGGGAATATTGCTACTGTGTGATTACACCCATGAGCGGGGTCCTATTCCCGGGCCTAAGAGTTAAGGAGTGCGGAATATGTAGCGGTACCCATACTGGAGGTCTTCTCTGTACTGGTGACCGCGATAGTTCCACCTGGGGCTGACAACTTGAGGGAGCCATCACACTTTGGGAAATTGATCCTGTTTGTGGTGGAGACCTTGGGGAGTCCATAGACCTAGGAGCCTAATGGTGAGGAAGTTTAGAAATCTAATGGTGAGAATCTTGGGGAATCCTTCTAGAAACTGATTGGATAAACCTTGACCATAGTCTACCTAGTAAACCTTAACCCAAGTTTACCAAGTAACTCCTTAAACTAAGTCTATAAAATTAACCCCTTAAACTAAGTCTGTCGAATAAGCTACCTAAGCCGAGTCAAACCTTAACCCGAGTCTACCAAGTAAACCTTAACCCGAGTCTACCAAGTAAACCTTAACCCGAGTCTACCAAGTAAACCTTAACCCGAGTCTACCAAGTAAACCTTAACCCGAGTCTATCAAGTAAACCTTAACCCGAGTCTACCAAGTAAACCTTAACCCGAGTATACCAAGTAAACCTTAACCCAAGTTTACCAAGTAAACCTTAACCCGAGTCTACCAAGTAAACCTTAACCCGAGTCTACCAAACAAACCTTAACCCGAGCCGGCCAAGCAAACCTTAACCCGAGCCAAGCAAACCTTAAATCCCGAGTAGCTAACTAAACCCTAGTCCAAGTCACACTAAACCTCTAGTCCAGCCCAGCGTCTAACTAAACTCCTAGTCGGCCAGAAAGGCCCGAGCAAACCTTGGTCCCGAAGCGGCCAAGCAAACTCGGTCCGAAACTAATCAAATTTTAGTCGAAAGCGGCCAATCAAACCCTGGTTCCGAATTTAGGCCAAGCAAACCCTAGTCCGAAGCCGGCCAAGCAAATCCTAGTTCGAAGCGGCGAATCAAACCCTAGTTCGAAGCCAATCAAACCCTAGTTCGAAGCGGCCAATCAAACCCTAGTCAGAGCAGGCCAATCAAACCCTAGTCTCGAACTGCCAAGCAAACCCTGGTCGAAGTGACTAAATAAGCAGTCGAGTCGGCCAAGAAAAACCCTAGTCAACCAGGCCAAGCAAACCATAGTCGAACAGGCCAAGCAAACCCTAGTCCGAAATGACCAAACAAACCCTAGTCCGAAGCCTGGCAAGCAAACCATAGTCCGAGCCAAATAATCAAACCCCTAGTCCGAGCCCTAATCAAACCCTAGTCCGAACCGGCCCAAACCCTAGTCGAGTCGACCAAGCACACCTTAGTCTAAGCCCAGGCCAAGTAAACCCTAGTTGGCAAGTACACCCTAGTCCGTAGCCAAAGTAAACCCTAGTCCGAGCCGGCCAAGTAAACCCTAGTCCGAGCCAACCAAGTAAACCTCAGCTTGGGTCGACCCATAAACCCCAGCCTGAGTCAACTAGTATACCCGAGCCTAAGTCGGCCAGTACACTCGAGCCTGAGTCAGCTAGTACACCCTGTGTCAATCCGAGCTCGTCTCCGTGTCGTCCCCATTTAACCTATTTCATCTTGGCCCCTGTGTCGATTCCAATCCGAATCCAACTCTACGTCATTCCCATTTATCCAACTTAAATCCTACCCTAGCGTTGTTTCCAAGTCGCATCTGGTCCCGTGCCATTCTCTCATTTAAGTTGGCTCTCTTCCATCTCCCCATTTTGTTCTACCCCCACGGCATTTCCATAGATGGCTCATCCCATTTTCACTTCAATTCTAACCTTGTAAAAATAAAAATAAAAATAAAAAAGCAAAAAAATAACATGCATCATATTCTACATTCATCTCCACCATGCATTTAAGATTAGGTGTTGTATTTCATCATATTTACATTTCATTCTCCACCCGACTAGCTCACCAAGACCAATAAAAAGGCAAGGATCAAGTTTTGAAAAACCTTTACCGGCGCTTCCCAAGGCAAAACAATGAAGATAGCTATAAGGGATCTAGCAAAACAACAAGAAGCGCTAAAAAAATGATGTTAGACAATTAAGGACACAAATTGACCAGATCCTAGAAACGGTAGAGTCAGCGTCAAACTAGGGGCATCAGAGGAACCTCGAGCCACCCATATCATACCCGAGCTCGAACCAGACACATGGAGCAAGTGATAGACGAACTGGAGCAGCAGAGCATGCAAACAAGAGCCGAGGTTGGCCAAATAAGGGAACATATGGGCAAAATGAGAGAGTAGCTTAACAAGGTGTTCGAGCTCCTTACCCAGAACACCCCCCTTCCCGCTCTCGCTACTACATTGGGGGCCGCCGCAACGCAAGGAACTGCAACATATCCCCCAGGCTTTTCCCCGCAATATGAAATGCCTCTAAGCTGGAACATACCCGCTGAGGCACAAGTGGTAGAAGAACTCGAAGCAGTAGAAGCAAGCCGCCCAGTACCCCAGACTACTCAAGCGACGGTAAGCTTGCCTCACTACTCCTACCCCCCGGGACTCCCTGGGCAAACTAGAGCTACCTTTAGAAATCTGGAGACTACCCCCGTTCACGACGGAAAAATCAATTCCCTAGAACAGCGAGTGCGGATCATTGAAGGTACAGGAGGCCACGGCTTAGATGCCACAGACCTTTGCTTAATGTCCGACGTGGCCCTCCCGGTGGATTTCAAAACCCCAAATTCGAAAAAATACAAGGGCAGTTCCTGTCCCCGAGTACATCTCGCCATGTACTGTCGAAAAATGGCCGCCTACATCCACCAAGACAAGATCCTGGTACATTGCTTCTAAGATAGTTTCACTAGGGCCGCCTTAAACTGGTATGTTAACCTGGAAAAAGGACAAGTAAGGACTTGGAGGGACCTAGCTGAGGCATTCGTCTGCCAATACAGATACAATGAAGATATGGCCCCAGACAGGTCCCAACTCTAGAATTTGTCCAAAATGGAGTCCGAAGGATTCAAAGATCACGCCCAGCGATGGCGCGAGTTGGTAGCCCAAGTCAAACCCCCGCTAACCGAGAAGGAAATGGTTTCCATGTTCATAGAGACATTGTCGTCCCCCTTCTATGACAAGGTTGTAGGGAGCATGGCATCAAACTTCACGGATTTGGTGACCGTGGGGGAGAGAATCGAGTCCGACCTCAAACGTGGGAGGAGTGCCGACAACCCCCCATCCTATGATAGCAAGGAAGAGGAAGGAACAAACTTGACTGCAACTTCGAATCCCCAACTGCTGGCTTCATGAACTGGCTAGGACTCGTAAAAGGAAAAAGAAAGAAACAAAAAACTGCGAAGCCGAGTTCTGATTAGGCTGCATCCTAAGAAGAGCCCATGTTTTGTAGTCTTCAATCCTTTTTCAAATTGACTGTAATGCTCTCTCTTCGAATAATCAATGAAATATACTTTGCCTCTCCATGATTCCATCCCCGCACTTAAACCAAGTTAAAAATACCAATAAAAAATCCATCCTTGATGCTAATATCTCATGTTCAAATTTTGACTATTCCATCGATCAAACCTGCAAGGATAATAAGGGTAATCATAAAGTCTCAAGCATCTAGCCTGGCTACTTGACCTCCAAACCAAGAAGGAAAGATGGTCTACCGCATCAAACTTTACTATGCTTAAAACTCCCATTTGTTCAATGTCCCCAAGAGAAAAATAAAAGAGACAAAAAAAGCGGCTCGCTAGGTTGAAACCTCAAAATAACAACATAGGCAAAAGTTAGAGCAAAAAAAAAAATCATCAAATAAAAGTTCACTAAGACTGAAAAGAGTAGTCTAAGCAAAAATGCAATACTGGGGGGCAAGCCACCAACATAGGGAGTTGAAGCGACCCCTTAAGAAAAGTTAGCTAGAAGAAGTCCATAGGGACACCCAAATTATCCTTAAAGGCGTTGGATGATGGACTCTTCAAAAAATTGCATACATGAGGATAAACCTTCCACAGGAACAACATAAACGCAATCCTCTTCATTCCTCCATAAGCCAAAAATAAAAGAAACAAAAGGAGCGTTACAGTTAAGATGAAAAAGTTGAAGATCACTCAAAACAGTGAGCCTTTGACTAGTCTCAACTCACGAGCAATGACAAGGTGACAACATCCAAGACGTCTCTAAAGCGGGAACGTAAGAAGCTTAGTTGCCTACACCACGAGTCTTGGGATGGCAAACTGTAGGGAAATAGAGACTTGCCTCTGCTAAAACACACACCCCCTGTACCCCGTCCAACTCCACATCTTGTCATTACCTACACCAGGTAATCCATGCATCTAGCAACCCCCGACTCCACACATTCATACAACCACGTATCCAGCCATTTATGTCAAGCATCCATGCATCTAGCCATCCATGGCAAACCTCCATACATCCATGCGACCATGCATCCAACATTCCATGTTAAACGTCCATGCAACCCACATGCATTTCAAACATTCATGCATCTCGTAATCCGCACATATGACATGCATTCCGAGCACCCAAATGTCTGTCCTCCCACCAAAATAAAATCTTAATTAGCTTTGCATACATGCATAAACGCATACATACAACATGCACGCACGCCATCCCATGGTTACTCCCGCCTTCCAACACCATGTCTGGGCCTATACCAACTCTATGTTCAGTCCTTTGTCCACTTCGTCTTGGGTTAACTCCTTGTGAGTCTCTTTGTCCTCCGTGTCGAGTCTCTCTATCAACTCTATGTTGAGTCTCTCCGCCAACTTCATGTTGAGTCTCTCTGTCGACCCTGTATCGAGTCTCTCTATTGACTTCATGTCGAGTCCCCATGCCAACACTAGTACTTCGACCCTGAGTCGGTTTATCCCTAAGTTTGTCATTCAGGTCCTAACTTAGGTGTTTATGGCTTAGTGCCAACTCTTTTAATTTGTTGTGGTCATTTTGGTCCCATGCCATCTTAGTCATGTCGACCCCCAAGTCAGTTGTCTCTTCAAGATAGTCAATTTGGTTTCATGCCACATTTTTCAACCCTAAGTCAAGAAGGGACACAAGTTTCCCATCTATGACTTCTGTTGTCACAAAGATGGGGATGGAAGCCGAAGATAGGGGCCAACAAATCCAAATTCTAGGATCATCCAAACCAGCTCTAAACCTCTCAATCAACTCATTCACTCATACATACTTAAGTCAGCATTCCCCTATCATACATACTTAAGTCAGCATTCCCCTATCACACATACCTAAGTCAGCATTCCCTTGTCTAAACTGTGCATACCCATAGAGTCACATTGATTAACCCAACTCTGGAGAATGACTCGCCTTAAGATTCCAGACGGCCGTCAAATCGGCTTTACCTTAGAGCCAAATGACACATCAATATCGGAGGACCAAGTAGCCCCCGGCTCTTGGGAAACCGAGTGGTATTCGGACGTCAAAAGGTCGAGTGTCTCCCCTTGACTAACTCTCGGATCCCTCAAGGACGACTTTCTCGCTACCCACCCTCTAAGCACTTCCAAGCCAGTTAAATAGCCGAGACAGACCGTTTAAATCCCTAACCCGTCCATAACCCAAGTTATCTTGGCTACCCAATCTTCGGAAGGATATCTAATACTAAGCCACCATTTCCCGTAGTATTATCTCCATTCCCTTAAGTGTTAATTCCATTAAGCCATTATGCCCAAGTACTGAGTCTAGAAACCATTATTTCCATTTCTGTTATCCCCAAACCCCGAGTCTACACTAAGGCCATCACTCCCCGACCTAATTTATACCATTAACTAACAGAAAATTCCCTCCCGCCTTCCAACAAAAGCAAGAAGAAAAAGAAAACACAAAGAAAATACCAAAAATCCCTTTCATTAATAAGTAATGTATTACAAGTTTGGTCTTAAGGAGAGTCCAGGAGGGAAACCAGTTTCCCATCTCGGACCTCCTTAGTCATGTCGTACGGACTAAGGTCGAAATCATGGGCTAACAGAGCTATTTGTCTAAGGGCCTTGTTGAATCCATCATCGTGCTGATCTACAATGGCCCCTTCCAAGCAAGCCACCTTCTCGGCAAGACCAGCGTTTTCTTCTTTTAACTTGCTCGCCTCTGACTCGACGAACGCGGTCTTCGCTTCGGCAGCCTTCAAAGCCTCTTTATCAGAAGCAAGGATGGACTCTACTTCCACCACCCTTGACTAAGATTCAGCAAGCGCCGACTTCAGTGAAGCCATCTCAGCTTCTAAAGAAGACACCTTTGTCGCCAGCAAGGAGGACTCGGCTTGAGAAGCGGCAAGTTTGGCCTTCAAGTCTTCAATCTCCGCATTGGCCTTTTGACTAGCCTCCTTCATTCGGTTGATCTCACCTAAGGACTCGGCCCTAGCCTTTTGGGCCTTCTCCAACTCCTTCTTTGACATAGCCTCCTTAGCCACTATGTGCTCAACCTTACACAGCATCCCTCGCCAAGTTTCCAGAGTGGCGAGCGAGCGCGCCATATAGGCGGTCATCATATCAATGGAACCAGCAATGCCGACCGATACCAACAACCCCCGATCATGTTGAGATATACGACTGGTAGGAAACAAGCTACGCATGTTGAACCCGGGACCCCACAAAGAACTAATAGTGGGTGGGGCCACATAGCATGACAATCCACCAGGGGGCAGATCCGGCCCTGAGGTCACCACCACTTTGCCTTTAGGTTGAGTAAGCAAAGGCGGAGGAGAAGAAACAACAGCCTTCCCTTTTTTAGCAACCGTCTCCTCTGCCGTTGTAGAGTCGGCCTTTCGCTTGGCCGCCTCCCTATCGGACACGACTAGGGTCGTCAGCTTCTCAACCATAGGGGCCGAGTCCTTCTCGGCCAAGCTTGCGGCCGACTTCTTCTCAGAAGCAGTTGTGGCAGTCTCGGCATTAGAGGCCTTTCGGCCCGAGCTCCTGGCATCATTGGTCAAACGAGCCTTCTTGATCAGCTCGGCCATATCGACGCCTTGTTTCTTTAGCATACCTACAAGTCAAAAACATAGCATATCAGTACATTTGGCGCGAGGCCGAGTCTGAAGACAGTAACCACTTAGGAAAACTCACTCTTTAGGCGAAGAGTAGCGTTGTTCGAAGAGATCCAGCACACTATGTCTCGATAGTTCATCCCTCTCGGCAGGCTGTCCAACAGTTGCAGATCAACCTTAGCCTCAAGAGAAAGTTGACTCTGCGCTAACCCCTTAAACTTTGGGGGTTCCCGCCAATACAGCGGTAATGGTCGTGGGTCAATGCAGAAGTGACCCGCTTCAACTGCCTTGACCTTCACGAAGCGGCTTTTAAAGCCCTTGTAGGAGGCTGTGTAAGAGGTGAAAAGACCCGAGTTGGGCAAAGGGGTCAACGAGACCCACCCTACGGACTGGCCGACTCTAGTGGTGTAGTGGCTGAGGAAGACTGGGGCAGTGGGCAAAATCCCCAAGGCCAAGCAGACTACCCTAAAACCTTGAATCGCTACCCAACCATTAGGATGCAGTTGAGAAGGAGCTATTCCCAATACCCTCAAGGCGTCCGCCTTGAAGAAATCAAAGGGAAGGGTAACCCCCAAATCCATCAGAACCGTCTCGTACATAAAGACGAATGGCTCTTCCCCTTCCTTGGCAGCATCACATACGCACTCCTTTTTACCACAGCGCACCACCTTCAACAAACCAGCGTGGGATCTGCGAACCCATTTTCCATCCTCCACCAAGGATTCCACCTCAGAGCGGGTCATCTCTGACAAGTTCTCCAACACATCTTTATGGACCCATGCCGGTGGACCCACCTCTAACTTCAAAGGCACAGGGGATTGGGAAGAACCCCCTTCAGCCATAGCCACGGGTATGGCCTTTAGAGCCTCACCTGACGAAGAAGAAGAAGAGGAAGAAGAAGAGGAGTAAGTCTCAGAACTCGAAGTACCTGACATGGCGATGGGGAACACGAAACTGAGGAAGACGAGGGCTCGAGAAGAAAGAGAGCTCAAAAATGCAAACTCAGGTGCGAACAAAAGGAGGAGAAACAAATGAAGCACAAGTAGAAGGAAGGAAATGAACGCTCTCCGTAATCAATACTCATCTTCGAACCCCGCGACTAATGATCAGGGGTTCACGCTTCTCCGTAACGGTGCAATCATGGCGCCACCTCACAATCAATGCAGCCCGAAAAACGAAGAGGTTTTGTCCAAAGGGCGGCGAGGCGGGTCCTTTCACACGCAACCTTTCAACTCCAGAAGTTCAAATAACAGACTTCAAAAAAAAAATATAAAAATAAAAATAATAATAAAAAAAATAAATAATAAAAAAAAAGGAAGAAGAGACAATAAGGATAGGCCCAAATAATTACGGCCCATTATCTCAACAGGGCCCACGCACAACCCCAGGTAAGGGCCGCCTCTACCTCGGCCGTCTCCACGTAGGCTGTCTTTGTCTCAGCACCCCTCCAGCGGCCGCCTCTATCTCGACCGTCTCCGGGTAGGCTATCTTTGTCTCAGCACCCCTCCAGTGGCTGCCTCTATCTCGGTCGTCTCCGCGTAGGCTGTCTCTGTCTCAGCACCCCTCCATGGACTGCCTCTATCTCAGTCGTCTTCGTGTGGGCCGTCTCTGTCTCGGCCAAAGAGAAGTCGTTATGTCCTTGGTCCAACTTCAAGAAACACACACAGCAAGCTCCCCTAATGTCGTCATCTCCACAACGGCCTAGGAGGCCCTTGCCCCTGTGCTTCAAAACTCGCCAAATACTTTGCAAGCCTAAGTACCAGCCAGTGTGTACTCCGCTTGCCGCGAAAAACTTGGTGAGCCTGAGTACCAGCCAGTGTGTACTCCGCTCGCCGCCAAAAAAGCAAGCCTGAGTACCAACCGATTATTGTACTCCGCTTGCCACCAAAATATTTTGCGGGGCTTGAGTACCAGCCAGTGTGCACAAACTGTCGAAAAACTTGGTGAGCACGAGTACCGGCCGATGTGTACTCACTCAGCCAGCAAAAGCTTTGCAAGCCTGAGTACCAGCCAGTGTGTACTCCGCCCACCAAAAATTTTGCAAGCCTGATACCCGACCCGTTGTGTACTCCGCTTGCCGAAGAAACTTCGGTGAGCTGTGTACCCACGACCCGGTGTGTACTCGGCTCCCCGCCAAAAGCTTTGCAAGCCCGAGTACCAGCCCGATTAATGTACTCTGCTTGCCACCAAAATACTTTGCAAGCCTGAGTACCCGGCTAGTGTGTACTCCTTGTCCCGTAAAAACTTCGGTGAGCCTCGAGTACCAGGCCGGTGTGTACTCTGCCGCCGCCAAAAGCCTGCAAGCCTAAGTTGCAAATAGCGTGTACTCCGCTTGCCACCAAAATACTTTGCAAGCCTGAGTACCCGGCCAGTGTGTACTCACGCTTGCCCTTAAAACTTCGGTGAGCACGAGTACGGCCGATTATGTACTCTACTCGCCGCCAAAGCTTTGCAAGCCTGAAAACCCGGCCGAGTGTGTATTCCCGCAGCCACGAAAACTTCGGTGAGCACGAGTACCAACCAGTGTGTACTTCGCTCGCCGCCAAAAACCTGGTGAGCACGAGTACCAACCAGTGTGTACTCCGCTTGCCGCCAAAAACTTGGTGAGCCTGAGTACTAGCCGATTAATGTAATAAAACTTGCCGCCAAAAACCAGCAAGCCCGAGTACGGCCAGGTGTGTACTCCGGCTTGCCTTTCATAGTTTGCAAGCTTGAGTACCAATCAGTGTGTACTCTGCTTGCCGCATAGAACTTGGCAAGCCTAGGTGCCAACCAATGTGCACTCTGCCTGCAAACCTGTCCATCAACCGACATCCGCTCCCCTCGCCAGAAGGGGTCCCACATCAGGTACGACCCCGTCCGACTGATCTTAGTTCTTTATTTATGCTTATCCAAAAAGACCACGTCCTTTTTGAAAAAGCACAAATAAAGAGGGGGCAACTGTTGCACCCCAAAACTGTCCGGGACTGAGTCTTCCTAGAACTGAGTCTTCCCGGGACCCACCTTGACTCACATATAAAATAATATCTTGGAAGGTAGTTGCAACAGACTCAACACCTACCAGGAGAGAATCAAGGGATATGGGGACAACCACCAGCCCAATCCCAAGCCTATAAAAAGCCTCAAATGAAGAGTTATGGGGGGGGGATTTTTCCCAAGCAGAATTCTAGAAAATTGAAAGCCAAATCTCTCAAACCTCTCTTTCCCAAGCCTCCTCTTGTCAAGGCCAAATTCATCTCAAATTTCTAAACATAGCCAAGCCGGTATTGACCTGGCTTCACCCCACCGTAACTATGTTGACTTTGACTCCTTTTAAAGCCGAGGCACGTAGGCATAAAAGGCACATTCCTATCAAGTCAAATCTTAAATCCCAAAATCCTAGAACACCTTACCTGAACCTCCTCCTTCCTAGGACTTAGGCCAGAAACACAACCCAAACCCAAGCACCGTCCCTCTTCCCATATAGCTAGCCAAGGGTAACTATCAAGTGATATGCATGCTGGGGCCCCCTATGCCCCTGGCGTGTAACCAACTCCCGAACCCACATTTCTGATTCCAGGCCAACCTTTCCATTAGGTTTCCTGGCGTTCCCTAAAGCAAAACGCCGGTGGCGACTCCTTTGTGGCCGACATGGTCTCGGCCCACCAAACCTAACGTCACAATTCAGGTTGTGACAGTCCCATCATCAAAACTAAATGGTCATTCAGTTGATAAGGTGTTTAAGTATCCATATTTGTAATTAATATTGGTTAGTATTAGTGGTAATTGTTTATGTCTTTTCATCAAATGTCATATATTCAAATTCTATTATTGAATATGAAAAAAATCATGTTGTGAAAAAAAATCCATTATTTAAAGAGTTCATGATTTTATTAATAACTACTTCAGAGAATGAATACACACGTGACATACTTTAATTAATTATAAATAATTAATAAATAAAAATTAATTAAAAATACAATTATAATTCAATTAAAATAATATTCAATTATATTTTATAAAACATTTCAAATATTATAATAAACTTAACCTATATAATAACAAATCAAATTATACACCTTTCAACTTGAGTATGATCGAAAAAGAATAAAGATAAAAATCTAATAAATTTCTATAAATTTTATTTTTTAATCTAGTATGCGTGTAAAAGCATGAGACAAGGTAGATATTAAACTATTCTTACTTATTCTCATCAAAGACAAAACTCATTAAATAAAAAATTTATCCTACTAAGGACAAAAATTAATTCAAACCATAAAAATCACACTTATATTTTAAAAGATATGAATTTGAGTTTAATTGTCAATGTTAATAAATAATAAATATAATTACTTCCAAAAATATTTATTGAATCTAAATATTTATCCTATCTTTAAAACCTATCTGATCTAAACTTTTAGTTAAAAAAAGTTATATCTAACTCGTAATAAATAATTTTTACATATATCTATAAGTTCCACTATTTATTTATTCTAATCCTAATGGTAATAATTACTTATGACTATTTTTTATTGACACACATAATTTAGTGAAATATTACATGCTTAATATATACTCTTAAGTCCTTTTTATTTGGACAATTTTGTAGCGCTTGTGATCCATGGGATTACTTGTTACTCTTACTTTTGTATAACATATCACGTGGTCCCTACAAATGCAATCATGTTTCATGTACAAGTGTACAACCCTCGATTACATTCGGAAATGTCCTAATTAATTTGAATGAATTTTGAACCTCAAATTATGTCAGAAGCAATAGAGCTCCTGATTTTTATCCAGCAATATTTTGAAACCTCAATCTACTGGACCCTAATCAATGAATACATACCAGAACTGTCTTGTAGTTACTGGTTGCATCGTACATAAAATTAATGGGAGTATCTTCTCTGGTTTTAAAATTGTATAGTAAGAGAGAGAAAAAAAATATCAAATTTTAATTTTTTAACTATATATATATATATTTGTGTATTCTTCTCTTTCTATAGATTTCTGAAGACGATCCACACTTTTAATCAATCTCTTTGAGATTGAGATATTGGAATCAAAAGTGAAACATTAGAGAAAAAAATATTACTACACATTTTACCATAATGTCTAATATAGTTTTATTGTGATTTTTAATTATTCATTGATTTCTTATCCAAGTCTCTTAATGCAGCAGTTAATAAGATAATGTAAAGTTTTCTATTATTTAAGAACACATATATTAAGATAATCATTAATTACATATATTATTATAAGGAAAAAATATTTTTTCATCAAAATCTTTGTATTAAAAGATGTAAAGTATGATTTCGAATTATTGTGAGATATTAATCAATAAGAACATATTTTAAAATAATTAATAATTTTAATTCTATAAAAAATAAATATTATAAAACAAATTAATATTTTTTAAGTGAAAAACAATTTAAAATAGAAAAATATTACACCGTCCGATTAAGGAGTAAAAAATATAATTTTTATTAGAAAATATTCTATTATAATTTTCAATTCATCTACAACGTGATTTTTAATAAAAAAATTAATATTTTAATCTTTATCAAGACCCTTTAAAATAAAACATAATATATTTTTTTTGGATAAAACTTAGGTACAAATTTTAAATGTTTATACCACTACAAGAATTTTTTGATTTTGCTACTAATTTTAGCTACCATTTAAATTAGTAGCTAAATTCTAACTAATTAACTATTAATTAACTAGAATATTATTTTTCTAGCTAAATTAAAGTTATATTTATTTATACTTCTTATTACTACAAATTTATCTAGGAAATAACTACACATTTTAAAAAATTTACTACAAATTAACTAAGATTATTTTTTTAGCTAATTTACTACTTATTTTATACTACCATTTAATATTATAGTAATTTTGTAGCTAATTATTTTTATTAGAAATTAGCTACAAAATAACTATTGATTTTAAAATTAGCTACAAAATTATTTTGTAGCAAGTTTTATCCTAAAGTGTATATACAAATTTTTTAGTATATACACTAAAAAATTAAATATTTCCAGTATTACTTTTCATTTAAAATTAAAATTTCTCTTCAATATAACATATTCAAACTTTTATTATATAAATTATTAAAGTAAAATTTCAAATTTTAATTAAAAAACAATGCTAAAAAAATGCATATATAAATCTTTTTATATATTTTCAGTCAAGTTTATCACCTAATTTGAAGGACATAAAATGGGGACCTAGCTAGCTAGGGTGTGTTCTGCTAGAAGTAGAGCAAGTTGTCGGTAGAGACACGTACTGGACCATGTATTGTGGAACGGGGAATTCCGTGTGTGGTAGGGTATGCTTGTCTCCATGTTTGTCTTCCTCATGCCCGGAATTGTCAATACTATGTAGGACAAGGAGAAATTCGTGGATTTATATAAATATAACACATGATATTGAGCATAAATGTGTGCCACTAGATCTATTTTATTTTTAATTATCAAAAAATTTATATTTTAAACAATTTAATTTTCATAAAAAATATTTTATTTTATAATTTTTCTTTACACTATGTATATGTTTGAAAAGTCATTTGAGTTAATTGCTAACATCTTTTATTAACTGAGACTTTATAAGTAGTTGAAAACTGAAAATAGGTACATGAAAGCTGGCTTCTTATTGAAATAAGTGTATGATAAAATTATACTTCAAGTAATATTTATATATTTTTATATAAATTGTAATTTTATTTTTTTTAAAAGTATATTTTGGGTATTTATAATTTTATTTTTTTAATTAATTTTAAATTCTTGTAATTTTTATTAATTTATAGATAAATTATTTAAATTATATTTTAATTTTAATAAAACAAAATAAATCTTACTTATATAAAAACGAGTAAAAAAAATATATTTAAGGAAAAAAAATATAAGAAGTTAGAATACTTGAGAGTGTCTTAAAATATGCTAAATACACTACTTAATGTAATGTTTCAAAAAATAATACAAACTACTAAAAAGAATTATTTACCAAATTTGGGAAAAGTAGTCAAAAGGCTAACTTGAAATTGAAACTAGCTAAAATCTAAAAAAAATATTGAGTAAATAAAACTTGTTTGTATATATGATATTTTTATATAAATTTTAATTTTTTTTATTTTTAAAAATATATTTTAGAGTATTTATAAATTTAGTTTTTTTACTTAATTTGAAAGTCTTGTATTTTTTATTTATAGATAAACTATTTTAATTGTATTTTTATTTACAATTATTATTTTTTATTTATTTATATGGTATATCCTACCATTAATCTTATATTATATTTTAAAATATTTTTAATCAAATTTAAAATAAAAATAAATAACACACTTAAATAGATATTATATTTTTATTATATTAATTAATATGATGATTAAAATATCTTTAGATATAATATAAATAGTATAATGATTAAAATAAATAATATAATAATTAAAATCAATAATGAATATGAATCTATGAAATATGATGTCGAGAAAAAAACAGAAAAAATCAAAAGCGTTATTTTTAGGGTATATAAAAATTTCTTCCAATCTAAAACCTAAAAGTAAGAGTGGATTTTACTTTAGGCTACGAACCTTTGTTGAGAACCACAAAAAGTTAATCTTTAAAAGAAAGTAAAAGTGTGATTATTTTTTTAAGGAAGTGTATGAATTAAGGATATTAGGTTTGATAGATGGACTTAATTGGGTCAATATATAAAATATAAATTAAACTAATTATTTAAATATGTTTTTATCCTTTAAAAATTGAATATATTTATTTTTAATCTATAATTTTTCACACACTTCTGATTCCTTGTTAACTTTTTGTCGCTGCTTTTAGTCATTGTTGTTAAATGGATTAGTTAAGTAATGACGTGTTCATCTCTTATTCACATGAACTCTTAACTCTTGCTACGTGGAGCCATGTGATGATGTGACTACTAGATTTCAATCCATGAGGCAGCCATGTATTAAGTGTTGTTAATTTGTCATTTTAAAAGGAGCAAGTTATTACTTATAAAAGACCAAGAAGAGATGGAAAGTGTAAAAAAAACTAAAGTTATATAAAAATTAAGATAAATTATAATTTCATCCTTTAATTTATGGTAAAAATTTATTTTCTTTCTTTATTTTTTAGAAAATTTATTTTTCTCATTTAATTTTTAAATTTAAGTTAATGTTATCATTAAAAAAATTATTGTTTTCGATTTTGTGACATGATTTTAAATTATTTTTTGACTGATTTAAGACATGAAACTTGTCTCATTAGATTTATTTACATGAAAATTATGTAATTCAATTAAAATTTGAACACAAAAAACTATAAACATAGTGAAAATCGTATGAAAAATGAGTTTCACGAGCATTTGAAAAAGAATCTCATATAAGAATTTTCAAGTTTTTGATTGTTCATGAAAAAGAATCTCATATAAGAAAACTCTACCTAACTTTTTTTTGTTGTTGTTGTAGTTGTAACTATAAGGTGTATGAGATACAAGTGTATCCAAAAGTCAACAAAATGGGGAGAAAGATATATAAACACTCACTCCCTAGGTTGGCCACCTTTATGCAAAAAAAAAAAAAAAAGCTTACTAATCCTATAAGGCTAGTGAGAGATATTACACCTTGTTCAACTTTTTAAAAAAGCTTACGATAGTTTTGGTGTTCTTGACCTTTATAAGAACAACAACACGAGGAATGGATATAGGAACTGTCAAAATGTGTAACATCCTAGTTTTTATTCTATTTTATTATTGATTGTAAATATTAAATAAATAATATTTTTGGAGAAATATAGGTTGGGTTTTAAATTGAGTTTTAATTAGTTAAATTAAGTTTTAATTAGTTAAATTAAGTTTTAATTAGTTAAATTAAGAAAAATAGACTATTTAAATATGGAAAAAGCTTAAGTCCCACATCAAACAACATAAACTCATGCTTCACCTCCTTTTCCTATATAAAGAGTGAGATAACTTAAGTCTTAATATGAGCTCATGTACTATCTCCTTTCTCTATTTAAAAAGTTGGATATCAAGCAAAGAAGGCAAGAGAGCCTCCAAACAAGTTGGGATTAATGCAAAACATTAAACATAGATAGTTTAAATATTTTTCATCTCTTAGAGCTTCCTCAAGAGAGGTTGGATCCTTTGTTTGGGTTTAATGTGGAAGGCTATAAAAGAGCCACTAGAGGATTTGGAAAGATATACGTTGTTGAATTAGTTTTCCTACCACCAAGGAAAAAGAAGAATGATCCCGAGGAATGCATTTTCTATGTCTATACTTCCTCAGGTAAGGGAGAGTGAGAAACCTCGCTTAGGGGTATGATTATGACTATGGGTAGAGGGGTTGGTCTTAGACCCCACTTAGTGTTTGTGTTTGACTGCTTCTATCAATTGACAAAATGTTTAGTCATTTTTCTACTTAGTCCTTGTATTTGAAGTGCTTGTTTGATTGCCTCTATCAATAGACAATGTTTAGTTGTTGTCATGTTGTTTGTGTGTGGGTTCTTATCTTTGTCAATTGATAAAGTACAAGACTCTTAACCTTGCAATTGTAGATTGAGGGTTTTCCCTTAGGACCCCAAAGTTGTGTGCTTTAGGTTTTTTTAAGGGGAGATTGAACTCCTTGGATCAAGACCCTTCCTTTTTATTAAGAATATAGATAATAATATAATTGATTTTATGAACTATATGTTCTTGATGTTCTCTGAAGGCGGCTAAAGGCTCCTTGCATTATGTTTCTTGTTTATATTTTTTGATTGTGGAATTGATTGTGTATAATTGGTTGTGTGTATGCAACACATAGAAAAACCATAGGTTCCTTATTTAAATTTGAAAATTTGGGCAAAAATCCAAAATAATTTAATAGTAGGTTATCGAGCGTAATTGTGCTCATGAAGAATAGCCTATGCAGGTTGTGCACTCTTGTGTTAATGGGAACATGCCCGTGTTGGCATATCTGTGCTGTAGTAGTTTTGTGTAACAATTGAATTTACTACTTATGTGTTAAACTATATGCTTGTACCAAATACACCACTGTTGTTATTGTTGAAATTGCATTGAGAATGATGATATGTTATATAAAAAAGAGTAATGAGTAATAAGGATAAATGCAAAGAATGACCTAGTTTGTGAGAGACGAAAATGAGTCCAAGGGACATTTAAGGATAAATGCAAAGTGTAACCTAGTATTTAAGAGACGAGGATGGGCCTGAGGGACACTTACCAAGTAACCTAGCTTGTAAAGGGCCATAATGGTATTTCCTAATATGTGATGTGGGTTAAGAGATGAGGTGCCTAGCTTGTGAGAGGCGAGAATAGTCCTCATCCACCTAATGTGAAAAGAGAAAACAAAGATTTAATTGAACTACATTCATGCATCATCTAATAAAATAGGTGCGTAAGGAATGTAGATGCAAACCCGAGTGGTAAGGTCATTGACCTCCTTGGGGCTATTCGATATGGAAGAATCCAGTGGTTGTTACTGATCCCATATGTTATATCAAATGATGTAAGCTTAATAGTACCTGATGTGCTACCAAAGGGATATCATGCTAGCATGGTATAACTAACCACAAAGGCAGAGATTAGTAGGGTTACTTCTAGCCTACTTCTTGGATTAGAGTTGGCACCACATGACATACAAAGTAGTACTAGGAGTGCATTATCACCATTCATGTACATAGTTGTTTGTTTATTGTTCATTAATTATATGTCTAGGTTATGCTTATTTTCCATATCTTGTAGTTAATGGTGAGTGTATGCTATTATGATGAGCTCAACCATGAATTTGAGTGAGGTATATTTCTCATTCTCTTTTTGTTGTGTATTGTTTGTGTTTGGGCTAAACGCCATTTTGTAGGTGACGTTGAGCAAAAGTATAAGGGTTGAGCTAGGGCTCATTAATTACTGATTTTCCCTTTTCTTTTGTTCTTACTTTTGTTTTGGGTTACGCTCTGATAGGACATGTGACATTGAGATGCTTCTTTTGTAATTACTTTAAAATTATGTACTTTAATTTCTATTTTGACATTAGAATTGGTCTTTGGAGTGCTAGTAGGGATGCATATTTGTTTCAATTATAGTGTATGATCAAATTGTTTCTGAATCCTTTACTAGTTAATGTATGTTTTCAAACCTAAATTGTTCCAAGTACATTTTATTAGTATTGTTAGTATTAAGAGTAAAGGGTGTCACAACATGATCACATCAAGAAGCACACAATATGTAACCAAAAGTTTGTCGAACCTTCCCTCCTAGGCATCCAACATAACTAGCTTACCACTACACTCATCTAGTATGGTTGGAATAAGCCCCATGTTAAAAAATTCTGATCTTGAGTGTGTCTCCATCTATTCCACAAGAATGGATCCTCGTGATTATCACAATCGCACACACATGACAACAAATGCAAAGATATATATTATGTAATAAAAAGTATGTATTTAATTAGAAAATGTATATATTCAATGATAAAAAAAATACATGATAAACACATTAATTCAAATAGATAAACAAATAGGTGAGTAATTATCTACAATTAATTCTTTAAGTAAAACTTAGGTCATATTTCATAAATCTCAAGATACAAATAGTTGACATGGAAAGTATGAGACAACTTATGCGTGCAACAACTTCTTCAGGGAACATAACTTTTGAGTAACGGACAAGACATATTCCTTAATCATAATTTTAACACCTAATCTTGGGGAATATTAGTCCTAATCAATGGAGTAAATGCTATAGTAATAAGGAATATGCATGTATAAGGGGTTTTGCCACCATGACTCGGGGTTAGAAGTCCCAGTCTCTTATAGAATTGCACCATTCCCATATCCTCAAGACAATACCTTACGACCCTGTTGTACCCCAAAACTGTCCGGGCCGAACCTGCACAGGTTCAAATCCTCCCAGGCCTAATCCTCTAGATTGGGTCGAGACCAATAAGCGAATGCCCCCAAGACTGGGTCAACTCAAACCACAAGACTGGGCCGAGACAACCAAAGAGTAGTCCCGAGACCCAGACAAACCCTAAACGGGACCGAGACCAGAAGAGGAGTCTCTAAACCGAGTCTACTCAAGCCGTTATGAAGGGCGGAAACCGAGTAGCCCGAGTATCAAGGCGAATCTTAACTCCTGCATGGAAGCCGGGATTGAAGACAGGAGGACTCGGTCTCCAGCCTAACGGCCACCATTATGTGGGGCCAAAGGCGGTTACTCCCTGACAACTTGAGAATCCTATATAAACCCCAAACACGAAAGAGTGGGGGCATGAAAAAAATTAGAGAGAATAATCAGGAGAACAGAAAAACAGAAAGCTGATGATTGCAAGGAACATAAGAGGTAGGGGCTCCAAGTCTAGACTAAATGGCAAGCAGAAGCACTGGTCACCTAGAAGCGAAAGCTCCTCAGTTCCAAATTCCAGGTTGGTTCCTTTACTCCATGGTTAACATATTGCATTCATAGTATAGGATGTTCTTGAACCCCAGATTAGCGGTGCATCAATCTGCATACCAGGCCGGCATTGCATCCTAGGTCAGACATCATGCACCCTGCCCTTCCATGCTTACTCCCCCACGGCTGAAATCATGCTGGCTCCATGCGGCCGACATGGTCTCAACACCGCTAGATAGAAGCTTTAGCACAAACCTGCCCACCCCAAGGCAGAGTTGATCTCGGCCGTAAAGAAACCGGAATTGGCATTGGCCAATCCAACTCCCACCTAGTCGATAACTTCGCCAGAACTACGTTGACTTTGATTCCTCTAAAGCCGAGGTACGTAGGCATAGGAGGCACACTCCTACCAAGTCGTAAATCTTAAACCCTAAAACTCTAGGGCACCTCACCCAAACCTCCTCCCTCTCATGAAAACCCAAAGCCCAAAACACCTTACATGGCCCCAAACGCAAGCACCATCCCTATCCCTTCGCAACTAACCTAGGGTAACTATCAAGTGATAGGCATGTTGGGGGCACCCTATACGCCCGACATGTAACCAACTCCCAAACCCACATTTTTGATTTCAGACCAGCCTTTCCCCTAGGTTTCCTGACGTTCCTAGAAAAATGTTGGTGGCGACTCCTGACGGCCGAGACGACCTCGGCCACTCTGTGGTCGGGACTATTTCGGCCCACCTCGAACCATGTTGCACCACATCACAAATTAGGTTGTGACAACATCTATCTTCTTGAAACATAGTATCAAATTTCTCACAACTCATGCATGTATGTATGACAACAACCACATTGACAACGACATGTAAAATTCACTACAAGCTCTTGTTATGCTTTCTTATATTTTTCTTGTTAATGAAGTTTTACATGCTTTTCTTGAATTTAGCTTAAAATATTTCTACAATTTTGAAATTTACTTGTTCTTTCTTTTCTCTCAAAATCCTAAAATATTTTACTTACTTAAAAACCTTAAATTATTCATAAATCATTTTATAGAAGAAATAATCTGTATATTAAGCTAAATTAACTTTTTTTTCTTAAATTAGTATAATAATAAATCAATTTTATTTTTTTAAATCTTAAATTTTATTTAGAATATTGTTTTTTAATATTTTAAATATGATAGAGAAAATTAATGTTGAAACCAATTAATGTTCTTAAATAGATAAACTAGGAAAAATCTTTAAAAAATTCTCTAAAACTTAACATATTTAGCTATTATTTTTAGGTCAAATTGTCAGCCCAATGGCATGAACAAATAATTTTTTTTTAACTTGATCTTAGATTTATTTTAAAGCCATTTTAAGTCTATTTTCCAAAATATTAAGCATCTTTCTCATAAAAAAAGTACAAAATTCTATTTAAAACTTAGAAAGTTAGATTCGTTCATCTAAGGAACAATAAACTTTAAGCATGTTTTTTCTCTCAAATATCCTATCGTTGTTTTCACTAAACCTTGATACCTTAGTATAGTTTTTCGAATCTAGTTTTCAAAAAGGTATATTTTGTCTACTAATTCATTTTGTATGATTTTTAATAAAATTTCTTCTAGAACTGTTTGAAATAGTGAAAACTATACACTCTAGTGTAAGTAAGTCATTTTCGGAAATTTATTTAAAATAGTAAATAAATGAATAAAATCTTAAATAATGTGATTGGAAAGCTTATGATATCTATATTAAAAAACTACAACCTATATTTCGAAAAAGCTTTTTAGAAATATAGATTTGAAAAAAGTACACGTTAGCATTACAGGGGATGTGACTTTTTATATTGGTTAAAAATATATTTTTAAATCAATTGTATGTCCATTATAGATATTGAGGATATAAAATGTGATAGCTTTATATATCGAATATTAAATTGATGTATAAGATAATTTCCACATCGATTATAAACATAGTCGATGTAGAAAGTGGTGATTTGTTACCATTTCACATCTACTTTCTACATTACTCTAGATTGGTAAAAATATCATACCAGGGTACTGTTACTCTGTTTACACAAAGGCTTTGGTTAAACAACATGAATATGATTGGTCAGTAAAAGCCAACACATGAACATTAATTTCTTACACCAATTGAACCAAGCAATGAACTTAAATATAGAACCAGAATTGTATGCAAAAATTTAGTTTGATATAAAGCTAACAAAAAATTGTTCACAGAAAATAATCAAAAGTTACAAAGAAAAACAAGAATAATAAATCAAATATAAAGTAGTAATACATTCTTCAAGCCTCAACCTCACTTCTTAGACGAGTTGGGTCCCTCTTCCTAAATCCTATCCCTACAATAATAACACAAACTGAAATATCTCATCAGAGACTACACAATTATTCATGTTCTAGTTTTCTAATTGATAAAAAAGTATCTAATCGTATAAATGGGAAACGAAACAAAAATTAGGGTTCCAAGGAATATTAATGGTCATAGATTGATGATTGCATTGCATCCTCTTGTGGGAGTAGCCACATGGTTTCTTCTTCTTATCCTTGTTTTCCATTTCAAGGGTTTAGCCTCTAATTTGGTAAGCACGTGCATGTGATCCATGAACATTACCTCAAAATTGCATTATATATGTTATTCATTATGCACACGAGGGAAATATTATTATATCTCATTTTCAATCAAGAATAACTCAACTCACCTATCACTACGACGATAAATTTCTCTACTAATTAGTCACTCTTTTCGCTTCAATCACTTTCTATAGTCGTAGGTACAAAAGTCAAAGTGGAATTTTCATTGACTTTAGAATTGAGGTGTTGTTGTAAAAAGAGTGACCTCACTTTTGGTGATAGTGGGTGTGAAGTGTAAGTGTTTGCATGGTAATGTCACGTTTGATGGTGGCAAGCGACGATGAGTGCGAAGGAAAAGTCTTCATGATGGCAACATCATGTATGGTGGGGTTTGGTGGTGGTTGACAATACAATCACAAGCAAGGTGACGATGATGGTGGTACGAGCTTGATCGTTGGCGGGAGAAGGTTTGGGACAATGGCAACACGAATAGAAGGGGAAAAGAAATAGGTTCAATGTGACGCATGCTATTAACCACATTTATTTATGAGTTGATGTAGAAAAGTTAAATAAAATTACAAAATTGCCACCATATTTATTTCTACATTAGTTGTTTAACAACCTATGTAGAAACTTGTTATAAAATGATATTTTTCTACAGCATGTTTTCATAACGTCAAACCTAACTTCAAAGGTATATAACTATCTTATTTATCAATGTTTGTAAGTGATTTTTGAGGATAAATTATGAGCCTAATTTCATTAAACAAACACTATCTCGTTTTATGTAGTACAACTACAAATATCATGTACAATGTAACAACTCCAATCAACTAGCCAAAAATATGTTTTTATCAAACCACATTTAAAACAAACAAATACATCGTATATTAACCATCAAAGAATGATTCATGATCTTAAATATATTTCCACAAATTCATATATTTATATATATATATATATATATATATATATATATATATATATATATATATATATATATATATATATATATATATATATATATATATATATATATATATATATATATATATATATATATATATATATATATATATATATATGTGTGTGTGTGTGTATGACACACAAAGAGATTAACTTTGCTTACTTGGAGTAAGTTCTAAGTCACAAGATCTTTGAGGAAAAATGTGGTTTTTTTGAGTTTTCTTTCAACTCCAAATCTTTAAAGCAACCAAGTATCATCAAGGAAATTGTTTTGCAACCAAGAATATTGAGAGATTAGGTTTTGAAAGAGAGAATACAAGGAATAGATTGAGAAGTAGAAAAGGTTGGAATAAAGGAAAAGGGGTGAAAGAGACTTACCACAACTTCCTCCTTTTTAATACTTTGAGTTTTTTTTTTTTTTTTTTTTTTTTTTTTTTTTTTTTTTTTTTTTTTTTACAAATGAAAAGCAGTAAAGGAAGGATAAGTTTCAACCATTTCTTAAAAACAAGGGGTGAGGTGGTTAATTTACTTCTTAATCCATAGTTTAAGTGAGAAAGATAAGAATAGAAAAATAATTAAAAAATTAACCATTTATTAATTAAGAAGTAAAAAAATAAACTTGGCTTAACAAGTCTTGGTGGCCAACCATACATAGGAAAATGAGAGCCATAATGATTTAATGGAACATTAAAGTAATTATGATTTAAGTAACCAAATTAGTACTCATGGTTCGTGATTAAGTGGAAATATCAAATGAAACTTAGAAACAAAATTCTAGTCCTTTTGGTAGAGTTTGGGATGTGCCTTTCCTTTGGCTAAATGAAGAAGATGAATTATTAATTTTTAATCTAGGTACTAACAAATTTTGAATTAATTACAATTTTTTTTTAGAAAAATATTTAATGAGTTTATGACTCATTACAATGTCTCAGAGGCTCTTTGGAATATATTTATAAAGATGAAGGAATCCTTTTTCTCTTTAAACTTGTGTTTGAGTCCACTACTAGGATCTAAATAAGCACTTTATTTTAATGTGAAAGAATGAAATATGTCAAAATTGCTTTTACGACCTAATTATAATTATAATTAATTCCCCATGCCGCAACATTGCTTGTATACTTTCATAATGAATTCCAACATTATTAGTTTGCCAAACAGACTGAATTCATGTATAATACTTCTATAGAAATCTAAATAACAATATAAAAATATATTTTAATTAATTATTTTCATAAGAAATTAGTTTTTTAACTATTTCAATCACTTATTTACAAATAAAAAAAATAGGCATGGCTTGCTTCGCAGGGGTTTTTCCTAGCCCATTAGGCCAAAGATTAATTCTAAGGAAATTTTTTCATACTTCGGGAATTGAACTTGGGTACTCTTACTAAATAGATCGCTCCCAATTGTATGAACATAGTGGTACCTTAAGCCATTACACCGACCCATTAGGTTCCTCTCCTTTAGTCTAATTATTTACATTTTATGTATGTGCTTGTGGTTAAAAATTCAAACTACTAATTGTGAATCTTAATTTATTTGGACTTTATTTGGAAGAGCTTGTACACAACTTATTTAAATTTATATTATGTTACAAGTACTTATGAGGATGTTTGAAAGAACTTATGAAAATATCTTATGACTAGTTTTAAGATATTTTTAACTTATTTTTATAAGTTCTTTGGGATAACTTATAAGAATAGGATATACAGAGCTTATAAAAAGACCCACCTTCAAATCTAAGTAGGTGCCAATTTATATAGAGCACACATTTTTTTTATTTGTTTGTTTCTTCCCCTAAAATTAAATATTTTATTTTTTTATTCATCCGAATTAATATAGATATTAACTTCTACCAAAAATAAATTATAATTATTCTTTTCTAGTAAACCTTTTGCATTTTATATATATTTTATTTTTCAGTATAATATAATTTTATTAAATAAATTTATATTTTATATGTTACTAATAATTTTTTGTATATGTTTCTTTTTATAATAGTGTGTAGTAGTTGAATTTATATAATTTATTATTATTATTATTATTATTATTATTATTATTATTATTATTATTATTATTATTATTATTATTATTATTATTATTATTATTATTATTATTATTATTATATGCTTATATTTATTTATACATGTGAATGATACAATTTTTAAGCTTATATTATGATTTTAAGATATATATATGATTTTTATTTTAACATCTTAATTTATATTTTATCCATGTTTTGATTATTAAATATTTTAACTTTTAAAATTATTGACAAGTGCATGGTGAAAATTTTTTGTGTCACAATTTTTTTCAAAATTTATAATACTTGACTTTTTTGTTTTTTAAAAATTGAAAATAGGTAAAAGGGGACTAGTAATTTTTTTTAATATTTTAGTGATATATATAATGTTAGTATAATAATTATTTAATCAGTTTTTAAATTTTTGTATTTATTTTTTTTAATTTTTAAAATGAGATAATGTCTTGTAAGTACTTATATAATAATGCATCCAAACACTTTAAAACTATGCAATCTCTTGTCAATATGTATATCCAAATGCAAAGATTTGAATTTTAAGCACTTATAACATAAGCTCTTATGTAATAATAACTTGTTGAGTAAAATCTTCATTAAGATGTTTGTTTTTTTCAAACGGTCCCTTGATGTTATTTATGAAGCTCATTATAATATTTTGATTTATGACTACTTGTTAGGACTTCTCACACACTACAAAATTGGGTCTTAACATAAGGGTATCCACGAAAGATTCTTAAATTACATAAGTTAAATTAGGTTCCTTAGGTGACACTCACTGCACTTGGTTTTTAGAGAATTATCTGTCTTAACAGCATGCTGTAACGTCTTGCAATAATTACAATGAAGATTAAACTTGTATCTTTAAACATCAAGGTTCAACTAAGTGGAAAATTCTTATTTAATTTATAAAAGAAAGCACGTGTAAATTTTTTGTGATCAATCATAGCTATAATTATACATGCATACTTGACTTGCTAAAAGTACATTTCCATAGCATACGTAAATCATATGGATCCAAATATCTCAACTATTAGTATGTGCCTTATGGCACTCACAATCCAAAACAAAAAGAAAGGCATCACATAAGTCGTACAAAAGATATTACTTTATGCATCTTTATAAGGGGTAAAGGAATACAAAACTTACACACCCTAGGCTGGTAATACACTAATCTACCAAGAAGAGGGAGGATGAGACGACATTTCCATTTGAATAGCTTTAGGATGCACTCTACAATGATGGAAACAGGGTCTAGGATATGTAGGATCATGACAGCAAATTCCAGTCAATTAAGCTCGGGTGGGTGCATAGGTCGACTCCACATCTCTCGTATAGGTACATAGAAGTCCAACGTAACATATAACGTAACTGAAATCAGGGAAGTGACGAATGGCACAAAGTTGATAGTGATGTTGCTATAGTACCTAATGCACTCCAAGTTTGGATTAAGACCTAGATGTATCTTGTTGCTATAACATATAACGTTCCATGAAGTGAAGGGAGAAAGTGCCTAGATGTATCTTGTTGAATACATGCAGGATTAAGACCAGTTCCTCAATGGCCTTAGCATTTACTTCCAATGAAACATTGTTCGAGATCATCGCAGTCGCATATACATGATAAGAAACTTAAGGGTAAGCTTACAATATACAACATATATAAATAAACATAAGAAGTACAATAAACATCCAAATTTTATAAGGTACAAATATTCAAACACAACATCAACTCAGACTCTTCAAAACAACCAAATTAGATATACTAGTCCTAGTCTATGAAGACTTTAGCTTTCAAGCTATCAATCGGACAGTTTCCCTTAACATAGTATACATGACTACCAAGTCACCACAACACGACATATGCTAAATAAATCATTTGGAGAAATGCTAGGACTTGATTTATGAATGAGATAAGTAGTTTGTTGAGATAGATATACATGGGTAGTAGTTCACTACGACATAAGGTTTGCAATGACCTTGGACCTCTATGTAGTTGTCTGTCTCCCTATCCTTGAGACATGATACCTCTTATCCGACACTAGGCTTGAAGGCCCATTCCAAGAAACCAGCCTAGCTACATGCCTACTCACATTGTAGCGTAAACTGTTGACTCACATACTCAGTATACCTCATCAATCATATAATAAAGCATATATAACTGTCATTTTGAAATTGCCACCACTTATAAAAATCATCGTATGAAAAAATAGAAATTTTATTTAAGGAGGGTTTGATGCAGTCCAATGTCAATGGTCAAGAAGGGTCAAGAAATGTCCCTTTGGGAAGGTATGCCTCAAACTTTAGCCAAAATGGGAATGAAGTGGGTTGACAAAAAAATTCCCAAAAAATGGTGAGTTTAACTTTAGGATTTTATATCAAAAGTGGTAAGATAATTAACTATAAATTACCATTGCCAAAAATGGAAGGTCAACTAGTGATTTACCTTGAAGTACGTGCTAATTGCATAGAAAAGCATGTAAGTGACATTGTGTTAATGACTCTAGGTATCTCAAAACTTAGAAGGTTCATTCCGTCAAGGAAGTCATTGTCTAAAAAAGGTGCATTAGACTACTATGGTCTTATTCAAGACTTTTCTCAAGAAACTTACAAACTTAGGTTTTCATCAAAAGTTTATATGGAAGTTAAATTTAGTTATATCTTGTAATTATTTTTCAACCACTTAGTTAATCACACAAGAAACATGATATTATGCATTCTTCTTAATGAATTATAAAAGGGAAAAAAAGAATATTGAGTAAAAATAAGAAAAAAAATCACTATTTTATGAAACTAACAAACTTTACCTATTCCCACAAAATTCCTTATTGATTGCCTCTAGAGGAAATAATTCCACCTTTATGTTACAATTTTATGAACATGGATTTTTCTCTTGTCACATATTGTGAATATCCAATATTTAGGTACCACTTGTAATTTATCTTTCTTTGAACCAAGGGGATATGCAATAGGAAATTATTTTAGATTTAGGTACTTGTATCTTCTTAAGGTCATTTGTTGTTAGTTTTAGAAGTCTTGTATAACCCTTGTTCTTTTTTATGGATGCATAGTTGGTAGCCACCTATTTAGACTTTTCACAAAAGTACAAGAATATGTATAAGAAAGTAATAAAATAATACTTCTTTTTGTCTTATTTCCTTATAGATAATATCATATTTGTGAATACAACATGCCTTATATTTTTCAAAAGTTTTTTAAGGTTGGTATTCCCATTAAAAAAAAAACTAGCTAAGACTTTTGTGAGGCATTATACTTTCCCTGAAGCTTTAAAATATCGAAGGTTATATTATGAACTTCAACTTTGTTAAGTTTGATTTTTAGTGAATTAGTCCTAACTTTGATTTTCATATTCTCATCCTTCAGTATACACTTTTTAGATGGAATACATTCATATTTCATCTTTATTTCATTGTACAAATGGGACACATACATATTTCATCTTTAGTTCATTGTACTTTTGGACAAGTATATGAGAATCATGAAGAACTAGGTCATAGAACAATTGAAGTTAATGAATTTTAGAGTCTACATTTGATTCTTCATTATTGGTGTTGGCCATTAGACATAGAGTTGCCTCTTTATTGGTCTCTTTCTCTTCTTTTTAGCTTTTGTTATCAAGGTCTTCACATGTTACCATGAGACATTTCTTCTTTTTGTTGAACCTATTTTTTTTCAGGTTAGAATAATCAACCTTCATGTGTCTTGGTTTTCTAACTTCGAAACATGATTGCAGACCTACCTTTTTTTTCTAGATTACTTTTTTAGCTTTTGGTCATTCCTAAAGTTTGGCTGAGACTTTCCCTTCTTCCTTATGATTTTTTGAATCCTTCTTGATATAAGAGAAATCTCATATTTCTCATTTGACCTAGTTTCTCCTTCACTTTTGTCTAACCCATTGCTAATTTGATGTTGGACTGTCCAGTTTGGAGCTTACAACTTTTAAAGAAATAAAGGTGGTTTTCTAGACAACACTCCTTTGGTTAAGATAAAGTTCACAAATCCTTAAGGATGCATCCAATGCATATATATTAAAACAACTAAAATCATTAGCTTCTTGAATAACAATAATCTTTAGTTCCCATTCCTTGGGAAGGCTATCAAGGAGCTTCATGTTGTTTTCCTACATAGTATACTCTATTCCAAGTGCTCTAAAACCATTTAAGATTGTTTGGAAACTTCTAAACATCTCATCAATAATTTCTTCATCATCTCATCACAACTTCTTTTATTTATTAAGCAAATTGGTACCTGTACATAAGTCTGCATCCCTTCCCAAAGTGGGAACATAAACATTGACCTAGAAGAAGCTCTTCAAAGGGACTTTGAAGAAAAGGAAAAGAAAGCAGCAGAAGAAGAAGTTGTTGTGTGTAAGGATACCAATTATGTTCGTCGTTTGATTGATCTTGATGTGCCTTTCTTGAACCTATTCGAGATGGTACAAGATGATTTTGAAGAACCTATACATGAATACACTTTCGTTTAAACCTCACATTAGGGTGTTTAAAGACACTAGGCCAAGCAAAGGATTAAAGGACCTATTTTTATTTATAGGCCGACTAGTAGATGATTCCATTAAGGAGCTTATATGTAGACATATGTTTCCCCAAAAATCAAGTATACCCATAAATATAATTTTGAGGAAATGCGTAATAAGACATAGTACATTTAAGCAAATGTACCAAAGTGTAGGGATCATGTAGTGAAAAAAAAGATACGCAAAGTGAGGTTGAATTGTATGTGAAATTTTAAAGCATTTTGAATAGGATAATAGATAGGGATATAGAGAATCATGTTGAGTATTTATCCTGGTTCACTCTATAAGTAAAACTACATTCAGTCCTTTTCACTGAAAGATTTTTCACTAAGTGAATACAACTTACAAACAAGTATTCTCAAGCCTCTTTAGATTGTAAGACCATTTGTAATCTACAACTTAGATTATAAGTAAACTAAATATTCTTTAACACTAAGTCTCTTCAGGATTTCACACAAAGGTATAAAAGGATTTTACAAAGAAATCTCCATAAGTGAGCATAAAACATTTTAAACAGAGCTTTAACTTTGTTTAAAACAATTAAGATCAAAGCATGAAGACAATGCTTAACAACAAAGTGTGAGTAAAAGTGTCCAAAAGATTTCTTGTGTGTGAATATTATTTGAATGGCTTTATAACTTTATAACTTCATAATCTTCTTTGTCTTCTCAAAAAGATGATATATATATGTATATATATAAAGACATCTTAATCCTTTAGATATCATGAATGACTATCTCCTTTCTATGCATACACACACACACATACATATATGTGTGTGTGTGCATGGAAAGGAGATAGTCTTTCATGATATCTAAAGGATTAAAAAGTATTTTTCACATGTTCTCTAACATTGTTTGTCCTTTTTGATGAGAGAAAAAAATGTAGCAAAATATTTTGACACTCTTTCCTTAAACATGATCCAATGGGATTTTTTGGAGAAAAAGTTCCTCTTGTTTTGTTACCCTTTTTTCAAACTTCTAATCAACATAGGTACATATAATAGATTGGACATGCTTTTTTACTACACATAACTTAAATAGAACCATTTTCTCTTTTACAGAAACAAGACAAGGATCATAATACATTAAGATAGAAAAGAACGTTAGTATATCAGAAAATGTTTTATGTATATTCTCTTAAGAGAGATAAGTGTGAGTGACTATACATATATAAATACAATTGGAAACGTTAAAGAAGACAAGTTATTAGATATCAAAGATTATGGACGCTTTTAATATGAACAATTAATGGACTTTTTTGTTAACAAATGTTTGGATGATTTTTCAAACATAAACAATACTTATAAAGATTTTTATCAAAATTAATGCTTTGTCAATCTGTGTACACGATACATGTTCATAGACTATTGTAATATTTTTTGTAATCACCAAAACTTATAAGAGATGGACGCTTTTACGTCTTTGGTTCAACATATAGTACTTGGAAGAGTAGAGTTGAACTTTCTTTGCAACTAGAAGAAAGCTAGAAGTTTGAAGATTGGGTTAGAACCAATTGTGATTATGAGCTTTAAAAGGTCTTGAGTCTTTACAAACAAGAAAGATAAAGCCTAAAGAATTCACTTTCTCATCTTGAGCTTAAGTGTAAAAAAGAAAACATGCCTTTCCTATGGAAGATTAGAGGAGAAGCACATTGCTTGTTGCATCCATGGCAAATGCTGAAGTTATAGCTTGAAGCTAAAGTCAATTGTGTCACTGCTTATTATTTATTGTAAGGGAAAACAGAAAATGGAATACAAAGATCCTAAGGTTTTTGTCAAGTAAGACATAGAGTCCTTCCAAAGGGTTATGCAGAATGTCTTATGGCCAAGCCCTTTTATACAATTTTTGAAGGATTGAAGCTTAAGCAACATCTAGAATCCCTTGAACATTTCTTTAGCATGGATCCTAAAGAGAAGGAGTTTAGGAACTTTCCTGTTGTAGAAGGTTCCATTATTGTCCCTAAAGCCTATTGTAGTGCAGCTTTGTTTGATGCCAACTTTGTTTTTCCATTAAAACAATTTTTTATCTATGATTAGCCAATCCCATTTTCCTTTTAACTTTTTTCTTCCTTATTCATTATTTCATTTTGTTTCACCTTGGTTGATTACTGGTTATGCCATTCGATTGGAATACCTTTTAAAGGATTCGTATAATATTATTGTGAGATATACAAGTGGATCGTTTGATCAAACACAACGTCTTCAATACGTTATTGCTACCTTTTATGCCTCTCTTCAACTTGAAAGACAACCACAAATGTGTGCTGTGATGGAGCTATATCTTGTCTCTAAGAAACTAAAAAATAATATTGATTTTTTTCAAGCTTGAATTTTGATTCAGACGAAAACTAGCATCCTTTTACATTTTAATGTTGACAAAGGGGGGAAAGAAGAAAAGAACGAACTCAAAAGGAAGAAAGATGAAAGGAAAAAAATGGCAACTTGTGAAAGGGAGTGTAGACTTTTTACAATTGTTCATGTTTCATACTCTAATATGTTTTTAAAAGTTTTTGGTCTAAACTCTTTTGAGCTTGTGTGGCTCTTAACAAAGCACATCATCTTCATTTGAAATCCTCAAATCATGGTTTATGTATTATGCTTTGATAAGTTTTGTCTAATATAATTGCTCTATTGTTATATATTCTCTAACAAAGCAAAGCCTTTCACAATATTGCCTATAGAAATGCTTGATTTATAATGCTTTGATAAATGAATCATCTTTATGAAAAATCATTTTTTATTAAAAACTTATAATTCTTTCTCATCATCAAAAAGAGGGAGAATGTTAGATCATAGGATGATTTTTCCTTATAAGTTTTGGTAATAACAAACAAATAAGTTTTTTTATATTAAAGGACGATATGAATCGTCTAAAGAAAAAGACATTGCTATACCCGCAAAACATTTATCAACTAATAAGTTTTGAAAGGAATATATATATATATATATATATATATATATATATATATATATATATAGGGATCAAGTTATTCCAAGGGAGTTCCTCTTCATCCTCATTCTTTATTTTCTTGCAATCTAATGGTTCTAACTAGTAACACACCTTTATCCATTAGATCGTAAGAAAATGAATGTGGAGATAAGGAGTAACTCTCTTAGAGTAATTTGATTTGTGTGTGTGTCATGTTGTCATCATCAAAGAGTATGCACCTAAAAAGTATTTTTGGCACCTAAAACCAGGCATTCTATACAAGAGAAAGATAAGTGAATTGTTTTATTTCATTAAAGTGACACCTTGTGAAATGCATCTATTGAAGTATTTATTACCGCAACACAAACTTTCTCTCTCTAGAGAAACAAATATGTTAGAAAGGTCATCATACTCTCAACAGATATATTATGGAGGACTAGTTATAGAAAGGATGTTGAACTACAACAAAGAAACAACCAACCTATGAAGAAAATTCAATCTAAGCAAAAAGTCATCATTCTCTTAGTATAACTTGTTGTAAAAAGATCTTTTGATCTTAACCTTTCATGATAGACTATACACTTCATTGTATATCTTGTCTAAAAGTTGATATAGTTATAGTTTGAGTTTACCCTAAATCATATTTTTAGTGAATTTGATTGAAGCCTAGAAAAGTTTTATTTTTAAAGAATAATTGAGAAGTTTGCTTGAAGAGGAAAGTAAAGATTACTTGGTCGCTGAGCCTAAAGATATTTGTGGTAAAAATACTTGTAACTGTATTTCAATTAATAAAAAGCTTAGTAGTGTACCAATGACTAAATGAAATCTCAAGGTTAGATACCTATGTGTTGTATTTTTATCTTTCTCCTTATATGCTTTCTTCATTAAAGTTCTTTTCAAATCGCTCCTAAAAGATATTTGCTTAAAAGCTTAAGTTTTCAATTATTGTCTATTAGATGTTAAAACTTTCTTTAACAAAAAAGTTTGTAAAAAAGTTTTAAAGGCAATTTAACTCCCTATTTTTGTGTTTACCTATGTTTACAAATTAAAGAGAAATAAATGTAATTAATACATAATAAAGTTAAATGTAATACTAAAAAAATCAATAATATATTTGTAGAAGAAAAAATAATGTAAATGCAATCCATACTATTTTTAGAAATAAATAGTATTGAAGTGGAGCTATGTCTTGTAGGATGCTTTCTTACACGTGAACTTATACATACCCACATCATGAAAGGTCGCATGGGAGGCATATGGAGACTAGTGAAAGGAGTAGCGATTAAGGAGGTTGACAGTGGGGTGTTCATTTTCTAGTTTTTCCATAAAATGGATCTCTAATGTATTTTTTCAGGGGTTTTCCATAGTCACATGCTTATTCTTAGGCATACCAAAGCAGGTGACATCCTAACATAGATACAACTTCTTCATGTTGCATTTTGGTTGCAAGTTCACAACCTACCTGTTGGTTTCATGTCTCTAGTGGTCGAACAACACTTAGGTATTTATGTGGGTGAGTTTTTGGAATATGATTTCAATAATAACTCTAGTTTATGGCAATCATATATGAGAATAAGGGTTCAAATTGATATTCGAATCCCACTTAGAAAGAGGGAAGAAAACACATAAGCCAAGTGTGGATTGACAAATGATTAATTTTAAATATGAAAGAATTGACACGTTTTGTTTCTTGTGTCGTATATTAGGCCATACAAAGCAATTTTGTGCTCAAATGTTTTTGATGGAAAATGATGGTGAAAGTTAGAGTTGGGGCACAAAACTAAGAGTTGAAAATATCAAACAAGGTGTTGCGAGATGAAGGAGCATATACATGTTCAATTATTCATGCCCGTGGAGACAATCAAGGGGGAAGTAATTGCACCAATAATGATAAGAATGTAACGTAAGTAATTACACTAGTCATAAGGGTGTCACTAATGAGAATTCAAATCACATCCTCGTTGTTATAGATATTATTATGCCAATAAATGATAAAGGAAAAGGCGCAATAGGGGTAAGGATAGTTTGTTCCAAACAGAAATTAATGGTTCATTACAAGTTGGCTCCTCAAGTGCCAAAGGGGGTAAATTGTTGTACCATTTAACATCCCTATTGATGAACCCAACGTGATTCAAGGAGAAAAGAAAAGAAAGCCAGACAGACCCAATTTGAATGACCATTTGATGCTTATGCCAATGGAAAACCTAAGAGGAAAACAAGATATAGGAAACAATGAGAATGAATCAATTCATTTTTTATTGATCAATTCATTTTTTATTGGTTGGTCTTGGTACCCAGGCCTGGCTTACCAGGGACCATGATCATTCTTATTTAACTGCTCTTACACCTTTAACCAACATGTTACAAAAATTTTTGAAAAAGTTGTTCCAAGTTGCAAAGTTGTTCTAAGTGAAAAAGCTCTCATCTTATCTTTGTATTTGCTTTGCTAAGTAAAATTAAGCTCTATTTGTTACTTTGATATATTTACCTAGTGAGTTATCTTTTGTAAACCTTTATTTGTTTTCATGATAGCTTAAAGAAACTAAGTGCTAAAGAATATTTGGGTTGTTTGTAATCAGAGCGATTACAAGTGTTGTATAACCTAAACAAGTATTGAGAATACTTGGTTGTAAAGTCTGTTTTACTTAGTGGATAAATCTTCCAAATATTGAAGGTATTGAACGTAGCTATTGTGGAAGAGTGAATTAGGATAAACCTTTATGTTGTTTTTCTCTTTCTTATCTCTGTTTTTAGTTTTACACCCTTTGGACGATCTATTTGGACACCTTTTATGGATTTATATCCCTCTTTTGTTTTCAAAAAATGTTTAAAAAATCACACACAATTCAACCCCCTTTCTTTTGCGTTTTCCTATTTTCTTTAGTTGGTATTAAAGTTCATCCTTAGGGGTTGAGCATCTAATAGTGTAGCGGAAAAGATCCTACATAGCATTATCGAGAACAAAGGATATGTTGTCAACAAACCTCCTCTATTCAAAGGAAAAAACTATGACTACTAGAAATAAAAAATGATTATATTATTTGATGCTTGTTATATTGACATGTGAGATATAGTAGAAAATGAAAATTACATTCCAACCAAGGAAGATGGAATAGAGATTCCTAGATCATCATGGAATGAAGATTGGAAAACAAGTTATCTCCTAAACTCTAAAGCTAGAAATTTTCTAATATGTTCTTTGACAGAAACAGAATATGAAAAATTTCATAGCTGCAAATCTTCGAAAGAGATGTGGGACACTCTAACTCTAGTTTATGAAGGGATGTCATACATAAAGGGCTCCAAGATAAGTATGCTTGTACATTAGTATGAGTTATTTAAGAGGACCATGAGAGCATTGATCAAATGTTAGGAAGATTCCAAAACTTTCAAAAGTTTTGTGAGAACATAGCATTCTTCATAATTTTTCCTATCCAAGAACATTTCAACAAAATGGAGTTGTGGAAAAGAAAAATAGATCTCTTTAAGAGATGGGAATAACTATGTTGAATGATAACATATCTCGATCCTTTTGGGCAGAAGTTGTTAATACAACCTGTTATTTACAAAATAGAATGTGCATTAGAACTATCTTGAAAAAGACTCTGTATGAACTATGGAAGGGTAGACAACCCAACATATCTTACTTCCACCTTATTGGATGTGAATGCTTATTTTTTCTGAACACTAAGGACAATCTGGGAAATTTGATCCTAAGTTAGATAAAGGAACATTCTTTGGATATTTTAATGCATTTAAAGCCTATAGAGTTTACAACTCCAGGACTTTGACAATAGAGAAATTCATTCATGTAAGATTCAATGACTATGAGCCTAATAAGGAATTATAAGAACTTAATGACTCTTTTGTATATACGATTCTTAAAGGTTTACAAACATCATCCAAAGAACCCTGTTTAGACAAGGAGTCAAAAGATGACATTTGAGCCTGCCTCAAGGAACTAGTAAATGAAGACTTACCATCCAAAGCAACAAATCCTTGGAGATGTTCAAGATAAAGTAAGAACAAGATCTACCTTCAAAGATCAAACTCAATTTTCTTTTCTTTCTGAGTTATAACCCAAGAGCATTAATGATGCTAGTTTGGTTGAAGGTTGGATAAAGCTATGCCAGAAGATTTAGACCAATTTCAAAAGAATGATGTTTGGAAACTAGCCTTTTTGCCTAAAGATAAGTTCAACATTGGCACAAAGTGGGCTTTCATAAACAAGCTTGATGAAAATGGTAAATTTGTTAGAAACAAAGATGGATTAGTAGCTCAAGGCTATTCTCAATAGAAAGGAATAGACTTTACTGGAACATTTTCTCCTGTGGCTAGATTAGAAGCCATTCACATTTTATCCTATGCAGCTCATAATCATATGAGACTACATCAAATGGATGTTAGGTGTGATCTTTTGAATGATATAATAAATGAGGAAGTTTATGTGAAACAACCCCTTGGGTTTGAGAGTGATGCTTTTCCAAATCATGTTTTCCAATTAAAGAAATTCCTTTATTGATTGAAGCAAGAAACTCGTGCTTGGTATGAAAAATTAAGCTTCTTTGTTATGAAAAATGATTTTTGAAAAAGAAAAAGTAGATAGAATAAACTATGACTCACATTTTATTATAGTGCAAATTTATGTTGATGACATTATCTTTGGAGCTACTAATGAATCTCTTTGTGAAGAGTTCTATAAGAAGATGTAAAGAGAATATGAAATTAGCATAATGGGAGAATTGAAATTAATTTTGGGATTTCAAATCAAGCAAGAAAATGATGGCATCTACACCCATCAAACCAAGTATGTGAAAGAGTTCCTTAAAAAGTTCAAGCTTGATGATTGTAAAAGTATGTCTATACCTATGCATTTAACATCTATCTTGACTTTAGACGACTCTGATAAAAGGGTAGACCAAACTACATATAGAGGTATAATTGGTTCTCTTTTTCTAACTACATCTAGGCCAGATATCATGTTTAGTGTATGCTTGTGTGCACGTTTTCAAGCTGATCCTAGTTAATCACATCTCACAACAATAAAGCACATTTTCATATATCTTAAAGAATAGAAAGAAAGAGCACTACTAGAGGTTACGACTTCATTGAAGCCAACCTGGTCTCCTAGGAAAGCAACAGATAAGACATTATTTCCTTGTCCACTCTTGAATTAGAGTACATATCTACTACTAGCGATTGCTCTCAACTTCCTTGGATCAAGCATAAACTTGAAGACTACAACATATATAAGAGTAACATTCCTTTACATTGTGATAATACTACTGCTATAAATATTTTGAAAAATCCCATACTACATTCTAGAGCTAACCACATAGAAATTAAACATCATTTTATATGAGATTATATTCAAAAAGGGATTTTCGACATAAAATTTATTAGCACAGAAGAATAATTAGTTGACATCTTTACAAAACCCTTTTTTGAAGATAAATTTATTCATATCCGAGAGCTTATAGGTACGAAATTCATAAAAGAATAAGGTTTAATGTTTATGTTATTCATACGTCCAAAACATTACGCATCTATAAAACTTAAAATATCCAAAGCATGTGCGTTTAATGCATTGCATATTTTCTTATATGTGTGTCTCTTTCCTCTTTAATACTGAGTCAAATGTTTTTCTTTTTACTTGTGTTTAGTAAAATTTCTTTTGACCTTTATAACTTTCCAATGGCTATGTTTTCACCATAAATGTTTTTGTTGTTCCTGCATAACATTTATTATATAATTTGTTTCTTTTTAAAGAATTGTTCATCAAGAATTCTTGTTGAACTCTTTGCAAAATTCTTGCAAAAATTTTCTTTCATCTCCCTTGATGATGCATATATGGAAGGGACAATCCTTGCACTTGAAGGACCTATCCCTAGGGGAAGGCTTAAGAGGATCAAAGAGGAAGTATAACACAATTTGGTCACCCTCAAGGATTGGAGACCATATTTATTACCATATGTTCTGCTACCTTGAAGGCAATGTATATATAGGGCTGATAACACTTTTTTTTTTTACTTTCCTTGTATTTTCAAGACATGCCATATAGGATAGGATAGCCTTGAGCCAAGGTCCTTTTTTGATGCCAAGTTCCACCTAGCCAATCCGTCTCCAATTTCAGTTACTAAAGCTAAGACTAGGTTGGCTTGCGTTTTGGGCCTTGATACTTGGGCCTTTTCATGGGGCCTTAAGCATGATTAGTAGAGCCTAATCCAGCCACTAATCATGCTATAAAAGGACCCCTTTTACTTACGTTTTAAGAACTTCTTATCATTTTTTTCACTTGTGAAATAGATAGTGCATTGCACTTGTGATAGCTTTCTCTATATTCTTGAATTGCCCAAGAAACCCTTATTCTCATCAAGCATCTATGGTGCTCGTGGTGAATCTCACTACTCTTATCTAGTTCTCATTTGAGCTAGTGGTAAATCCATTCCTACCTTCACCATCTTTTTCTTTCTTCCTTATTGGTCTTTTCATGAGGTCGTGTGTTCTTCTTGGTTCTTGGAGAATCTTGTGTGCTAGGCTGAATTCAAGATCCGTAGTGTATCAATTGGTACTCAGAGCTAGAATTCTGCACCTAGCAATTGGTTACAACTTCAAAATGTGAGGATCCATGGCATTCAAAGTGGTTTTGGTGAACAATCTTCATATAAGTTCCAATCCAAGTTTTAGCTTCATTTCTTGTTTGTTTTCATTCTTTTTTATTGGGTTTTGATTTCATGCCTATGTGGTATAGATCCACAGTTCAATTTGTCAAAATTCCTTGAGTTGTGCTATTCTTGATTCGATAGTTCTTGATCCATTTGGGGTTAGGATTTGGTCGGATTTCATAGAGTCTTGATTCTTGATGCATGCTAGTTTGGTTCTGTGTAGTGTGTGGTATTGTCATGAATCTTGCTGAAAAATAGAATGGAATTGTGTTGTTTCTTGAGTCATTATGTTGCTTCCCTACACCTAGTTTGTGTTCACCATGTGTTTGTTGAAATGCCTATGAGAAACTATGCAAGAAAATATGCTAGAATTGTGTGCTGTCAAAAAATTAAGGATCAAGTGTTTGTGAAAAAAATATTTGTAAAAAGTGAAAGAAAAAGAGTTTCATGTGGCTGTACTCGTGAAGTAAAATAGAGCATATCCACCTAAAAACAAAAGAAAAAGATCCAAAGAAAAATGGTTTGAAGGTCCAAAAGTCCATAAGGCACACATGTGATTCTAGATTTCTAGTTTGCTAGTTTTGGTGCATTGTTTTCGGGTGTATTATGAGTGCAATAATTTTCGCCTATTTTCTTAAGTTCCTTTGAATTTCCAAATGTCTTTTGGTTATTCATTGAGTCTTCTTACATGTCACATTAAATTCCTTTAACTTTAGTTTTCCTTTTCTTAGCTTTTCTTGCTTGTCAATGTTCTTGGCTTCTAGTGTTTTGTGTTTGATTTTTCTTTCCTTTGCTTTTCTAAGAGTATCTCGAGATTTGCTTGGCTTTTACTTGTAGTTGAGATGCTTGATTTAGAAAGTAGGTTTCTTAGTCAATCTTAGAGTGAGAGTTGAGAGGAAAAAGGCTAAAGAGTACCTTAGAAAATAAAAAGTGTGAAACACGAGAGTGAGTGGAAACACTTATAGAATATGTGAGGTTTTTTTTTCTTGCATTTGGTACTGAAATAGTATAGGAGGTTTATGAGACCTTGGGGAGTGTAGAAAGATGGGAAGTTCTAGTATAAATTAGGAAGGTCTTTCACCTAAGTCTAAGTACATCATAGATTGATAGAACATTTTTAAGGCACTTAATAGTGACTTATGTTGGATATATTTGACATTATTTTCTAGTTAATTTTTATACATTGGTTGAGCCTTGGGTCATTGAACTTAATTGGGGTTAGTTGCCAATCTTTGCTTATTTTTAGACTTAATTTTCATTACGAGGTTTCTATCTTGCGTAGGCCATATCTGAAGCTACATACCTCCAAATTGGACAATTGTGGTAGCCCTAGAAAGTTAAGACAAAGATCTACAACTTCTCTCTTTATGATTCAACCCAGTTTGACCATTTGCAGTGTCAAATGTGGACATGAAGTTACTACCTCTACACCACTCTGATTGGACTTTTTCTTATATTTTCTAGCCAATATTATAGGGCCCTGGTTGGTGGGATTTTTGGGTTGCTAAATCTTTTGTCCAAGCCTATTTTCCTTCAAACTTTTGAGCGTGTAATCATTAGAAATTTTAGTTAGGAAGTCAGGGAGTTAGTTATTTAGTTAGTTAGAGAAATAATTTTTGGAGTTTAAGGGGTTTTTTGCATTGGAAGTTTTCCTCTCTTCTCCATATTTTTGTGCTGCATTTTTCTTCTCTGTATTCTGCTAAGTTTTCTATGACAATAATCATGAAAGACTAAGTTTCTTTGTCAATTCATGGTTCAGGAATACAAATCGGTTTGAGTTCTTGATTCTTTATCTTTCTTATGCAATTTTTACTATTTGTCTTTCCAATTCTTAATATGTTTTCATGATTGTGATCTCGCTTGAGTTTTGGATTGTTTTTTATTAGGTAATCGATTGATAACCTAAAATCAATCAGTTATGATCCTAAATCCATGCAAGTTAGGAACTATGATTATGATCTCAATATGCATGGACAAATGTTAAATGATTATCTAAATAAGCTTAGGTTGATATGAAATTGCATCCTTCTTAGAACCATGATAACTGATTACACAATTAAATTCTTGAATTGATATTACACAATTTGTTTTAGATCCATTTTGTTTTACATAAACTCTGTTCTACGTAATTACCTAGACTGCATAATTCAGTTTCACCCAAACCCCCTTTTTTTTACATTCATTTTGGTTTATGATCAAGAGATTAGGCATAATATGATTGTGTCCTTGTGAGAATCGACCTAGGTTACTCCCTACACCATAAAAATGAAGGGAAAGCTAGTGATTTGATAGTGTTTCGACAACATTATCAAATTGGCGTTGTTGTTAAGCATATAAGCTATTGTGTCCTAATCTTGTGATATTTTGAGTAGTACAGTATATAGATTGTTTATGTAAGTAACTTTTACTTTCTTTTGTGTTGTCTCACTATTAGGGGCAGAGTACTAGTAGAAATCCTAGTGGCAAAAAAATTGAGTATCTTAGAATTGGCTGAAACTTGACCACAAGATAGAAAAAATTTCATAGATCAAGGCCACCCAATAAGGATGAACATGGTGGGGGCCCTCTTTTTGCCAAATTCAATCGTTTAGACCACTTTTTCAATTTTTTATTTTCCATGTTTTTAAAAATCTCCAAAAATATTCCAGAAAATCATAAATACATCATATAATGTTACTATGGTATTAAATTTTTTTGTTAAAAATTGTTTAACATCATTTTACTCTGCCTATACCCTTCTTAACAAATGTTTACTATTGTAGGGGTATTTCTATCATTTTATTGTTTTCTTTTTTTTGTTGTTGTTTATGTTGTTTCCCATTAATCTGTTTTTATTGTATATGACTAGGAGTAATCTTGGTAAATTGCATGTTTATGACCTAGAAATAGATAGGACATTCCATAGGTTGTTAAGAAGTCTTAGGAGTAGTGAAGTAGTTAATAGTAGTAGTCTTAATAATTGTGCTATTGCATCTAATGTTGCTAATTTTGGTTCTAATTTTGATTTTGATCCTTTTAATATTGTTGATTCTGATATTGCTGATTTTGATTCTGATTTTGGTGTTGGTATATCCCAATTTAGTCTAGATAATATGGCTAATAATGATAGGACCTTGAAGGAATAGGCTACACTTGATATTATGTACCAACCTTAGTGTATTTTATATCCTGAATGGTAACAAGCCCAATCATATGAGCTTAAATCTAGACTAACCCATTTGTTGCCTTAAGTTTCATGGTCTTACAAGTAACACTCAACAATTTGGTGTTAGGGGGTCTATTGACAATCAAATATTGGAAAATAAGATAACTGAACTGACCCCTCTTGTTAAACAACTATCCATTGGACAACACCACATTAGTCCACTAGTGAGAGTATGTGGCATTTGTGCTTCTATTGAACATCCAACTAATGTTTGCCCCACTTTGCAAGAAATTGAGCCTCAAAGATACCAACTACTATCTCCATTCAGACAACAACAACCTATGCAGCCTGTACAGCAGAGTTCCTTGGAGGATTTGGTCAAGTAAATGACCACAAATAACATTCAATTCCAAGAGAATATGTTTGCCACAAGTCAAAACTTGCAAATACAGATTGGACAATTGGCCATCATTGTGAATCAACTGTAATCAAAAGGTTCTAGATAGATTCCCTCTCAAACCATTCTTAGTCCACAAGAAAATATGAGTGACATAACCTTAAGGAGTGACAAGGAGCTACCACAATAGCAATAAGTAAATTTACATTTTGAATTTTTTGATTTTGATAATTTTACTAATTGTGATTGTACTTGTACTAGATTAACTGAATGTCATATTTGTATAGAAATTAATAGCGCTATTAATGTAGGTGGGAATGTTGTAGGAGTTGTGGAGGTTGTAGTAGTTCAACCTCCATTGCTAATCATTGTGGAGACATTACAGTCCCTAGTAATCACAACCAATAAACTCCAAACTAAACAAAAGGAGAGGCTGTTGCAAGACTTGAAGAAGCTGGGAGATCATCTCATAAGCAAACTAATATCTACGAGCTTTAAACTAAGGATTCAATACTTCACTCCCTCCTTTAAGTTCATTAAGTCTCCAACAGTTGTGTTGATTCAACTTGATACGATTTCTTAGAAGTTGTTCTACTAATACAAGAACTTATCTGCATGAAAAGATGTTGATTGGTCCTCTTGTTGAGGATGAAGCTTGTAAGCTATAGAGACAACATCTTCGAATTCATAGTCACTAAGTTTCAAGTAGTGATCTAACCCATATGGAGAAGTTAGACACCCTCATGGCATCCAAAGGGAGATTTTATATGCTGAAGGAGATTCTAGCTCATCACTTTGATGATTGGCTGACTATGCCTCTTAAGAAACAACATCTTGATAAGTTTATGTTACTTGGCCCTAAGAATAGCCCCATGTATGTTGTTGTATCCACCCTAGGTCTATCCTTTCTCAATCTGGAGAAGTCTTATCCTTGGGAGAAGATGTTTGAATGTTATAGGGACTCTACACCCCTAGTTGTGTAACTACCTCTACTTGTTCTCACTTCACCTACACCTTCTACACCTCCTCCTTCCTCACCTCCTAAGACTCCATCCCCAACATCCTCTTTTCCTGACCCTATACTACCCTCTTCTCAAGCTTTCACCCTCTACCAACCACCTATCTCTCAACCTCTTCTAGACTTAGCCCAACAAGTCCTTACAACGAGCAAAGTCTATATTGATCAATGTTTTGATCAATTAAAATCTCGGATCATGGGAATGTTATCATACTTTCTTGAAACCTTAAACTTTATGTTTTTTCTTACTTTTTGTTTTTATTCTTTAAGTTTTTTCTAGACAGTGATGTTTTTATTTCCTTACCTTTTTGTCTAATAACAAAAATGGGAGAAATAATGTAAAGAGAAAGTGTGCACTTATATAATACAAATATGTTTTCACATCTCTTGCATATATGCTTCTTTTTCCCAAGTCTTGTTGTTACCATCTAAAGACTTAAGCGGAGCTTAATCTATTTATGCTTATCTTCTTTTTTCTTTATGCTATTTTGCAATAATACTTTGATATATATATATATATATATATATATATATATATATATATATATATATATAATTTTGTTTACTTTGATTTTTTCGTTATATCTTTTTATCTTTCTTTTAGCATAATGTTTGTCATCATAATAAAGGGGGAGAATTGTTGGAGCATTTTAATGTGTCCAAAAGATCCATATGTTTTGATGATAATAAACATTATGACTAAAGAGTGATGACTAATAGTTCATGTTAGTACTCAATATTTTAGGAATATAACAAGTCATCACAACATAAAAGATAAAATGTTTGTGTCCATACAAAGAACTTGTTCTTGAACAAGTTAACCAACATCGTCCAAACGAGTTCATCATTCAATAGAAGGACTTAGTCATATTCATGTAAAAGGACATTTTGTTTTTAGTGTTTTTTTTCTATCTTGAAACTTGTCTTTTAACTTATGCATATCTGCTATCTCATAGTTCTCATAACGATGTGCTTGAGAACTATTTTAAACATTCATTTCTATCTATATGATATGCTCTGTTGTGGTTTGTTTTTAAGAAAGAAAAGGTTTCCTTATCAAGCTCTAAGGAAACAAGTCAACCTTGATAGAAAAGTGTTCTGATCAAGCTTCTACAAACAAAGGAACAAGCATAATGAACTTCTATGTATTAATCAAAGGAAGCATGTCTAGGGAAAGAGAAAAACAACTTTCCTATTGTACTTTTTCTCTATCTTCAAAAGAAGACAAAGGCTCTACTACAGCTTTGCAAAAGTTTATCCTTGGCATTTGATGCAAAGATACTTCTCTCTCCCCATGCAAAACAATGACTCTCTTCTCTACATCTATATATTATCCTCAAGAAGAAGAAACACATAGCAAAAAAAAGTGAATATATAAGAAAACACTTTTACTTGAGAACAAAAAAAGGTTCTCTTATGCCTTTCAACGATCTTGTAAAAGTTTTTCTAAGTGAAAAAGCTCTAAACTTATCTTTGTATTTGCTTTGCTAAGTAAAGTTAAGCTCTATTTGTTATTGCTATATGCTCACTTAGTGAATTATCTTTTGTAAAACTTTATTTGTTTTCATGATAACCTAAAGAGACTAAGTGTTAAATAATACTTAGGTTGCTTGTAATTAGGGTTATTATAGGTATTGTATAACCTAAAGAGGTTTTGAGAATACTTTGTTGTAAAGTCTATTTGACTTCGTAGATAAATCCTTCATATTGAAGGGACTAGACGTAGTTCTTATGGAAAAGTGAATTAGGATAAACCTTTGTGTTGTTTCTCTTCCTTTTCTCTGGTTTTAGTTCTTTACCCTTTGGATGATCCGTTTGAACATTGTGAACTTATACTTTTGTTTCATTTGTTTAAAAATTTCACACATAGTTCAACTCTCCTTTCTTGTGTGTTTTCTTGTTTACTTTATGACAATCTTTTCCATCATCTTGAAGGTCAAACCTCAGATTGATAGATGATGCCTTTAAAGTGTCGTGTGCTTGCCACCCTCAAAGATCATTCTTGTCCCCCCTCCCCACCTCCCAAGATTTCCTACTTTTGCTAAAAGCTTTTCACCTTAACCATATGTTGAGTTTCTAGACATCACAATTGACTTCTCCATGAATCTCGTCTATGGCTTTTGCATGTCATTACTTGCATATGCACTTGTCACCTTTGAACAATGGTTGTCTTTCACACCTATTACTAACTTTCCAAGATGGCCTCCCATGAATCATTCTTCCTCCACCAAGGAAGAAGGATTGTCCACCAAGCCTAACAACCAAGCCAATCTACTCCTATGATGGGCCACTCCATTGGGTGGGTTAAGAACCACCTTACCTCTTGGGATGAAGCCCTTCATCAAGCGGTGAAGGACTTTCACTCACCAAGATGGTCAGACCTCTAATCTTGGGACCCTCATGACATGTCAAGATTCATGGAGCCACGACCCTAGTCGTATAGTCAAAGGTTTGTGTCGATGTAGAGAACTTTCCACGATCCATCTTTGAACAAAAAATAACTAAAAAATGACAACATGAACAAAAAATAACTAAAAAGTGGACAACATGAAAAAAAAAAAACTAAAAAATGGGCAACATGTAGAAGAAAAATAAGCAATAAAAATAAAGAAGTTAGACTAGTGCTTGAGGAATTTTTTTTGGGAAGAGAAATGGACGCTAATTCGCCGAAAAGAAGGAATACTAAAAGCCTTGGCTCGTTGAAGAACATAAGAGAAATGAAAGAAGGAATAGGAAAAGATAGAAAATGGAAAACTATTGTGTTAAGGAATATTTATAAGCCCACGACACTAATAGCAGGCAAACAAAGCATTTAAATTTTGAATCATTGTGCCTCTCAAGCCCTATGTACCACAACCATGTTTGCTGCTAGCCAGAACATGTTACCACCTTGCCAAACTCTTCCACGGTTTATGGTTGAAAATTTATAAATAATCTACTTACTAAACTAACCTCGTTGACACCCGCAAGAAATAAAACATCACTAAAAATTATATGATAATATAAAATAAAATTAAGAAATCATCGTTATCGCATGCATTCTGAAGACTAAAATTACATAGCCGTGTCAAATGAAACCAATAATTTGTTGGTTGCAGGAGAGTCTGAAGTCAGATTTTCCCTACCCTGCTGTATTTATGTATTTGTAAGATGACACGATTTTTGGTTGTCTGTGGGGCACAAATAATTAATAACCTTATTTTGTTTGTATATATATTTTTCACAAGAGTCTTTGTTAAGCATTGTGTGACTTAAGAAAATAAAAAATAAAATGTTTTAATAAAAGGTTATGTCGAAAATGTATTAGAAATTATAATAAATTTTTTTATTATTGAGATATTGGTTAATGAATATTGTTAAGATATTGGTTAATTTTTTTTAATACTTTTTATTTTCATTTTTTATACCTTAACCACTTTCCGAAATCAGATGAATATTAAACGTGAGTAATTATAATAGACATTCAAATCGTGACTTATACTATAAAAGCAATAAATTTATTTATACTATTTTTTATATATTAAAATTAAAAATAATATTTTAATACATATTTCTTGTTTTCTTTATTTTCCTCTTTTAAAACATAGTAAAGAAATATAATCAATATTCTTATTTATATTAAAATTATTAATTTTTCTATCTATATTCTAAGAGCAATATATAGTTAAGAAATATTATTGACCACGTGGATCAATTAACATAGGATTTTTTCAACTTAATCAATAATTTTCGGATATACAACTCGCATTAATATATATATATATATATATATATATATATATATATATATATATATATATATATATATATCAGTTAAAAAATTAATAAACAAAAAAGATTTTATAAAAGTTACGTCATTAATGAATAATAACATTAAATATTACATTTTCTAATAGAAGTTTCATTTTTATTTTTTAAATATTGTTTTCAACATTATTTTGATTTAGTAGTACTAAACTCAAATTTTTTAAGTAAAATTTCAGGTTCAAATATTGTGAATGAGAAAATGTGATTAAGAGAGAAAATCATGCTAAAAATGGTTAAGTAAATTCTTCGAAAAATATTTGACTACCACTCGTAGTAATTTTATTGGCTTAAACATGATTTTTTTCAACGTAAAAAAATATGTATTTTTAAGGTAATGAATAATAAAAATGAAAGATTATTTGAATCTTTTAATATGACCTCTTTATTTCTTTCTTTTTCATTTATGATAAATGTGGAAAATACTTAATAATAAAATAATGATAAGGACATAATTGTAAAGATAATGATTATCATTTATAAATAACAGAAGCAAAGTAGTACATTTTATCTATTTTTATTTTCTAAAACTAAAAGTAAATAATTTTTGTTAATGAATAAATATATTTGTATTTATAGATGGAGCCAATCAAGCATATCCGACTCCCTCTCAAGTCCTTTTAGCCACCACATGTTCTGTGCGAAATCTCTTTCAACTCAACGGGACAAATGAGGACCAAATGATTTTTAAGGAATAAAATAAGGAAAATCCCAACTCAAGGCAGTGTTGTTCAATCTTCATTGCATTTACAGGTGATGAGTATGACTGTGTGAGAGAGAAAGAAAGGGAGGGGTCATCATGAGTCAGTGTTAGTTTAATAAGTGCCATAAGCATAAGTATACTGGAATCTGAAACAACAACAAAGACAAAGTCGAAGTGGAAGGAAGAGGCTAGGAGAACAGATCCTCTCACGTGCACAACCAGCAGAGAGAGAGACTTTGTTTCTTGTCCCCATGTATGTTTTCTTCTTTTGTTTCTTCTTTGCCTTTTCTCTTCCATGTTCAATGGTTCCTACACTTCAAAGAGCACCCTTTAATTTGATTTTTTGCTAGCTTTCATCTCTGTTATCAATTTTATAAGTTTTCTTGTTTCATCCTAGAGCTCCTACCCCTTTTTTCTTGTTTCATCTCTATTAATTTATGTCCCAAATGCGTTATTTAATAAGTTTTATAAATTTTCTTGGGGGTTACGTTAGTTTCTGCATATGTTGGCCTTGTTTTCCTATTTATTTATTTTGAAATGAACGGTTTCCTTTCTAGTTAGTAGTTTCTACTAAGGTATTTTTTCTACTTTTTTTTTTTTTAAATGTAAACATCTTTTTGTCCATGTTTTGCTGGTTATATTAGTTAGCTTCAAGGAAGCTATGTCCGGTAAACTTATGGATTCCTTGTTTCGGTGAGGCAGTAATCTATTACCTATTTCCTGAAAGTTTCTATCTGTCACATTCAGGCCATTTTCGGATTTCATTCTGAGTACAGCACTAAATGATTTTAGGCCATTTTTCTCTCTCTATAAGCATATATGTATGTGTCTATATATAAAGGGAAAGAGCATAAAACATTCTCCTGCTCTTTATTCTTTGCTTTTCAGTTCTCAAAAACAGTGGATGAAATCATGCTTTCATTTTTCCTTTCATGTCAACACACATCTAACTTTTAACATTTTTCTAAAACTTTGTATCATTATGTTGGCAGCTCCCCAAACGTTGGTTGAAAATAATCAATCATAAATTTTTCACATCTTAATTTTTACTATTTTTTCTTTCATCATATTATTTATCACATATATATATTTTTTCTCCCTTAGCATATGCATAAAAGAGGTGCCAAATGATCATTATTCAGAAAAAAAATAGAGAAAACCCTAAATTTCTTTTTTTTAATGAAAATCCTAAATTCCTAATTGGGCAATAATTATATTTAGTTTTATAGTGACTGCATCTAGAAAAAGAAAACAAAAACTCTTGTTGTCTTTACCTACTCTTTCTTTCTAATCATACGATTTCATTAATGTTAGACCGTCAAATAATGGGTGAAGGATAAAGTAAATTTTGATAAAAAAAAAAAGAATTATTTTAGATAAAAGAAACTATACGTTGAATATTTTTGTTAACATATAATTTTTTTTATAAAAATTAGTAGTAAGTATTTTTTTAATGAATTTAAAATTTAAACTTTAGTTGTTTTATTCTATAAAAAATTACTAATACAAATGGTTTACTATATGTGAATCTTAACCAACCAAATTTTAGAATGTGATTATCAACTTAGAGATGGAATTACAATTAAAAGTATCATTTCTTGAGAGGCCGATCGGGGTGGAAGGAGAGTACTTCCTTTCTTAAAAAAAATTGTTTTATTCAAGCGTACCTGGTCAATGGCTACACATAAAAGTATATACCATGTATTAAATTATGAATTATTGAAGTAACCGTACCAACAGTAGCAACGCTAATTTCATTCACGTACTTGGGTATTTCAGGTCTAATTATGACGAGGTTGCAGAGCTGATATGGGAAAATGGCCATCTATCCATGCATGGGCTTGGTGGGCTTCAACCTACTACTACTCAGGAAAAGCCCATATTGAGTAGGGCCGACGACACGCTAGAGTCTATGGTTCAACATGCCACGTACCAACATTATCAACCGTCAAAATTCACTAGAGAAGTTACTGCCCCTAGTCGTATAAACTCCGTTGCTGCACCCTACGGTGAGATTCAAGCGGTGCCATCATCGACGAGGAAGCGAACATGGTCGAACTCCGATTACTCTGGGAGAAATTTAGGCACCAACACTAACGTGTTAGAAGAATGTGACATCCTCAGTGGTTGTGCTAGTGCTGGTGCCACGTTTTGTAGGGACAATGATACAACCATGATGACATGGGCCTCTCTAGAATCTGGTCGAAGCCTGAAAACCATGGAGGAAGATTCAGCTTGTCACTGTGGATCGGTAAAGGAACTCAAATTTATTTAGAATACATTTTGATAATTTTTTCAATAAAAAGTTATTAAAAGTTATAAATTTGCTTTTCATTATGTACGTGTTAGGGATGTTATATAAAAGTAATATATATATATATTCATAAACTTGAGCTTAAGGATAAGCAGTTCATGATATCTATTTATATATATGATGGTATTATTTTATTTTCGTACCTGGTTCATAAAAATGTCTAAAAAATTGTTGGAAATCTATAAGCAGGTTGAAAATTTAGTGGCCTAATGATTATTAATATGGAGACCATGACGTTCTATGTTTAAATCTGAATGTACAGGAAATTCGAGATAACCAAGATGACAGAGACAGCAAAGCAGAAATAGGCCAAGGCAACTCAAAAAGACGAAGTCGAACTGCTGCGGTCCATAACCAGTCTGAGCGAGTTAATAACTCAAGTTTTTTGGATTAGTTTAATTACTAGCTAATAACCCTTAACCAATAACCTAAAATTAAAAAAAAAAAAAAAAAAGCTTCTATTTAGTTTGTTCAAATATACTAATATATGCCAGCATTTTTTTTGGGGAGTATAGAAAAGAAGAGATAGAATTAATCAAAAGATGAAAGCCTTGCAGAAGTTGGTGCCTAATGCAAGTAAGGTGAGAACAATGATCACCTATTTGGCTAATTCTCTTTCACATTTATCTATAAAAAAGGTAAGAGTTAGGGCATGTTTATTTCTATTTTTATTTTCTGTTTTAATATCTTATTTTCACTTTTATTATAAAATTGTCATTTTATTTTTTATTTGTTTTCTGTTTTTAAATATTTGTACAGAAAATAAAAAATAATAGTAAAAGAAAAAAAATTTCATTGATCAGTGCAAATTCTTGAAAACAAGAAACAAATTAAAATAAGATGACAGTTTTGCAATTAAAAATAAAAAGAAAATATTTTGTCTAAATAAACAAGCCTTAGCTTCTTTTAAAATTCCCCAAATTATATGTTATTGATTTACTTCACCAGTTTACTTTCAAATAAGTATGTGTTTGGTTTAACTTATTTTGTTGATATAATTACTTTTTTTTAAGTACAAATTTTCAAAAGAATTAAGAAAAAAGCTATTATTTTTAAAAATTAAATTTGATAAATAAGTTTTATAGACTATTTAGTGTGTAAGTTACAAACACTTATTCATGTGGTGATTACTTGGCAAAATTGCAGACGGATAAAGCTTCAATGTTAGATGAGGTAATTAACTACTTAAAGCAGCTTCAAGCACAGATCCAAATGATGAACATGACAAGCATGCCCCAAATGATGGTCCCTTTGGCCATGCAACAACAGCTTCAGATGTCAATGCTAGCCAGGATGGGTGCTGCTGGGCTTGGCATGGGAATGGGAATGGTGAACATAAATAACATGGCAGCCCAAACAAGTGGCCCAAGGTCATTCCCTCAACTCATTCAACCTACTACTACAGTTGGAGCTCCACCCGCCACTGCCCCAGTATTTGTTGCCCCTTCCTTTATGATGCCTTCCATGATTCAAGCACATGTCCCTGCACCTCCAAAGCTCCAACCTGCATCCTCAGGCTCTATTGCCTCAATTCCTTTGCCTCATCCTTATGCTACTGGTCTCACCCAAGTATGTGATCTCAATGCATGTTAGGGAATGCTGGTTAATTATTAATTGGTCATATAGTATAATCACTTTGAGAAGTTTTGAAAACACACTTATTATTTCTTTCTAATTTGAATTGATTTATGGTAAAACGTTTCTATACTAGGAGGGTTACCAACACTCTAACATACTCTTTCCAACACACATTTTATTATTTTGATTAAAATTTATTAAAAATTATAAAATTATAAATGAAATTTATTACATAAATAGTGAAACTTGCATAATTTGATGATTTTTAACAAAATTTAGTTAATAATAAATAATATATTAAAAAGAATGTGTTAAAAAGTGTATAAATTTTATTTTATTTTTATATTATCAGCCCCCTTTCATGATACTACATTAAATAAAGTTCAAATTCTTTTAATGATAAAATATGATGATATTATACCAGTTGAAACAAATATTTAAGAAATATTTAATATATTCATTAAAAATATTTTTATTTTCTTAGCTAATATCTTAAAGATACTTCTTAACCATTGTCTATAAGATAAAAAATTATAATAAAACTAGGTAGAGCCTTTGAATTTTGTGCTTCATTATTTTGACCTAGTTTCTCCTTGTCATTAAAGACTAACAAAGAATATATTGGTGCAGCCAATTAATATGGATATCCTCAACAACATGGCAGCACTTTACCGACAACAGATGAGTCAGAACAACCATCAGGCCTTGAGCAGCAGCATGTCCCAACTACACCATGAGCAAGGCCGTTGAGAATAAATCCAACAACTAGTGACTTAAAAGCACATCATGGATAAGGGACAAAATGGAGTGGGGTTATTAAGCGCAAGCTATCAAACGTTTGGATTTTGATTGGGGTGATTTGAATAAAAGTTCAACTTTTGTTTAAACCATTAATTGGTTCTCTCAAGGAAATTCAAACATACTATAAGAAATTAATCAACCATGTAATGTAAATTACAGTACATTGATCGAGTTTCGACACGCAATGCATAAATAATTTCATTATATATGCATTACAAGTTGTGTTCCTAACTGTTTATTTCCCTCTTTATTTTAAATCATGCACAAGACTTATATCATGAACTTCACGGGTGAGGGAAGGAGAAATTTTATATTACATTTTACATTATAACTTTCATTAATTTTTTTAAAATAAGAGAAATAAAATGACATATTTATTATTTATTTTATATAATATAAAAATTTTAAAAATATTTTATTTTCTTGTCTTTTTTCACTATTCTATCCCAGCATAATCTTATTAAATTACTTGATTTTGTATACAAAATAGGAACATGTCAATTACTTTGGTTGGGTGTTTATGAGCCGGTATACTCGGCCTAATTTTGACATTAATCTATTTATTATATAAGCTATAGTTAATATATTGTTTTAAGTACAAAAGAAAATTCAAGTTTTAAGCGATCCCAAAGATCATATATGCTCGACGTAAAGTAAATATAAATAATTTATATTATATTATTGTTGTGGTCTCAGAAAAACCTCTTCTATTATTTCTCATTTTTCCTATTTATATATCGAGATGGTCCACCTGACAATCCACGTCACCTGACAACCGTACCGACAGGTCAGATGTAGGAAGGGCACTATTCTGGTGGACGACCCTGACATGTCAGAGTCGCTCCCACATGGTCCCACAAAAGGACACGTTCTGATTGTACTCTATCGTTCACCCGTCCAGGTAAGCCCGTCCGGTAGGCCAGATGGTTGAGTCCGGACGGTACACAGCCCCTCAAGCTTTGTTCCAAAACTAAAGCTTGCATTCTTATCCGGCCGGTTTCTGATTCTTCAAATAGGGTGGCGTTTCAATTTCCCGATTTTCGAGTTGCGAGGAATATTCGCATTTTTGGCGCCTGTTCAGTTAAGTCGAGTCGCTTCGTCTTCTGAAGCACAAACTTTAACCGAGAATTTTTCAGTTCTTTTGTTCTTTTCACATTTTTCTTTCACTGCCTTTCTTCTTCTGTCGTCGTTACTTTCGCTGCTGCGAACATCTTCCGTCTTGTTGTGCTTTTGTCTTCCTCTTCAACGTCCATGGATCCAGGTAACTTCTTCGACTTCCTTCTCTAGCTTTACTAGTTATCTGCATTCTTTGCATGAGGCCTTTTCTCCTTTTTGAGGCGACGTTACGCCTACCTCTGCTTGGGTCCCAAACTGACCCTTGCCATCTCGTCGCAGGTGGTCTTTCAGGGGGTATCGCTGGTTCCTCTGCTCAGGGAAACCAGTCTCTAGGGAGGGCCGCGTCCCAGACTAGTTCTTCTCTTTCTAGCCCCTCGTCTAGCTCGACTTCTGGTTCTACTGAGGTGCTTCCTTTTGAAATATGGTATCGTGACAACTCTGAGGATGATCTATCCGTCGATCCCTACTCGTGGGTGGACCTAGAAGTAAAGAAGGTTTTTTCTACTTTTACGCGTGGTAGCGCCTTACTAGGAACGGCCAAAGCCATCTGCCAGCCGGGTCCATGGTCGGTGGCGGTTCATCCTTGCCGGCCGGATGAACCAGCGCATGTTCAACCTTCGGCCGAGGATCCTCCTTTTTTCTTCCTATATGAAACCTTACCCCTCAAACTAGGTATTAAACTTCCCTTTACCTCTTTCGAGCGGTCGGTCCTTCGAGCCCTAAACGTTGCTCCTACTCAGTTGCATCCTAACAGCTGGGGCTTCGTGAGGGCCTTTGAGCTAATCTGTGAGGATTTGGGTAGAGCCCCTTCCCTTAGTGTCTTTTTCTGGTTTTTTTCTCTGCGCAAGGCGGCCAAGGTTGGGTGGACCTCCCTCAGTAGCTGTCCGAAACGCAAGTTGTTGAAGCCTTTTCTGGTGAGCTTCAAGGTCTTCAAGGATCGCTTTTTTAAAGTGAGCTAAGGAGCTGTCGGTCCCAATATTCTTGTTGACAACTCCGGGGATCCCTATTTTCCCCTTCACTGGACTCCCCAACCAGCTGTTTCAATCACAATTGCCGAGAAGGATTTGGAAGGATGGGAAAAAGAGTTTGTGGCTGAACTGCATGGTTTTCGCGTTCTTTCTACTGCTGAAATCATAAAGGGATCTGGTTGGTTGAGTTGCTTTAGTACTTTTTCTTATCTGGTTTTCTTGTTCTAACTTTCTTCTCTTGGCAGGTTTCTCAGCTAAGTACTTGAAGAATGTTCGTAAGAAGCTGTCTCAAGCCTCGGCCGAACCCGTCAACCCACAACCGGCCAAAACCCAAGCGGCGGCTGACTCCAATCCTCCCCAAACGGGCCAAGTGTTCTCTCCCCAAGTAGTCCATCTAGACTCCCCTAGCAGTTCGCCCTTTCCAGCGGACCCTGGTGCTGAAGCGTCTGACCGTCCGGCCCCTTCTAAAGCACATGTGGAACGTCCTCGGAAACGCTTACACGTTGATTTTGACGATCTCTTTGATGATCCGTCTACTCTAAATGAAGAGGCTGTGTTTGCCAGCTGTCCACTTAGTCCGTCTATCTGGGGTTGCTCTCTCTCTATTGGTCAATCTGAATCTTTAGATGGTCCCCTGGCGGCCGATCGCTCTCGTGTACACCGGCTGGGAGTAAAGGGCACTCTTGACATTTTTCATCGGCTTGCTGGTTGTTCCCTTATTTATGCTCGCGCTGCCGAAGTTGAGTTTGGGGAGTTGGATAGCCAAGTAACTTTTCTCTCTAACCAACTCGCTCAAGCGCAAGAGGAGAGTAAAAACATGATGGCCGTGCACCAAGAGGATGTTACAAAGATTAACAACTATGAACGTACGGTCGACAGCTTGTAGGGTGAGTTGCGCCAAGCTTCTAGTCAAGGTAAGGAATTGCTGGCTACTAAGTCTGCCTTAGAGGCTGAGCGGGAGGCATTGGTTCAGAAGGTGGAGGATTTATCTCTCCTCTGCCAGCAACTCGAGGATACCAACTCAGATTCTCGTGAGCGCCTTTCTTCTATGGAATCAGACTTGGCCAAAGTGAAGGATGAAAATGCAGCCAAAGATGCTACTATTCTTCAATAAGGGTCGGCCGTCCTTCAACAGCACGAGGCCGGTTTCCGTCGAGCTTTGGCGCAAGTCAAGGTGTTGTATCCTGATCTGGATATTGCTGAGGCTGACCCTTTCAAGGACATTGTCGACGGTCGTCTAGTTGACGTACCTACTCCTCCGGATTCGCCCGTTGCTTAGTTTAGGACTTATATTTCATGAACATTTCAGCTATTTGGTTTTCTTCCTTTTTTATGTATCAAGGAACTTATCTGTGTTTTTCCTGTGACGTGGTTGGTGTTTCTGCGCTTGTGTTTGTACTTTTGTTATAGTAATTAGTCAAGTATATTTTTCCTACTGTTAATTTATAAGTGTATTTTCAAAGACGTCTCTCGTATCACTTGGCATATTTCATTCGACCGAAATCAAGTTTATGACCGATCGTAATCGCGTACGTGTAGATTCGTTGATGTAGCTCGTGCCCCCGGTCTAGCCTTTTATGGCCGACCATTATCGGGTACATGTAGATTCGTTGATGTAGCTCGTACCCCCGGACTAGCCTTTTATGGCCGACCGTTATCGGGTACATGTAGATTCGTTGATGTAGCTCGTACCCCCGGACTAGCCTTTTATGGCCGAATCGCTATCAATTACATGTAGATTCGTTGATGTAGCTCGTACCCCTGACTAGCCTTTATGGCCGAATCGTTATCGGGTACATGTAGATTCGTTGATGTAGCTCGTACCCTGACTAGCCTTTTATGGCCGAATCGTTATCGGGTACATGTAGATTCGTTGATGTAGCTTTCGCACCCCTGACTAGCCTTTTATGGCCGACCATTATCGGGTACATGTAGATTCGTTGATGTAGCTCTGCCCCTGACTAGCCTTTTATGGCCGACCGTTATCGGGTACATGTAGATTCGTTGATGTAGCTCGTACCCTCGGACTAGCCTTTTACAGCCGGCCTTATCGGGTACATGTAGATTCGTTGATGTAGCTCGTACCCCCGGACTAGCCTTTTATGGCCGACCGTTATCGGGTACATGTAGATTCGTTGATGTAGCTCGTACCCCCGGACTAGCCTTTTATGGCCAACCGTTATCGGGTACATGTAGATTCGTTGATGTAGCTCGTACCCCCGGACTAGCCTTTTATGGCCGACCGTTATCGGGTACATGTAGATTCGTTGATGTGCATCAAATAAGTTTAGCTATATTCATAGTGATTTAGCTATAATACATTCGTAACGACATTGCATTCCAAGTTCGTGGTACCTTTTTTCCGTCTAATTGTTCGAGGCGATAAGCCCCTCTGCCTACCTCTTCTGTAATCCTAAACGGCCCTTCCCATGGGGGAGATAATTTGTTGTTTTATGCCTTCTTGGTTACCTTTCTCAGCACTAAGTCAGCTACATTGAAGCGGCGGGAATCAACTTCTCATTATATTTTTTGGCAACCCTAGCTTTCACAGCATACTCTTTTATGTGGGCTATCTCTCGTTCCTCCTGTAGTAAATCAAGATTTACCCTTAATTCTTCTTCATTGTTGCTTGGTTCAAAGAAGGTCACTCTGGGCGATGGTTCTCCGATCTCGACTGGGATTACGGCTTCGGTTCCATAAGTCAAACGGAAAGGATTTTCTCCTGTTGTTGAATGAGGGGTCGTATGATATGACCAGAGCACTTGAGGTAGTTCGTCTGCCCATCTCCCCTTAGCTTCTTCTAGGCGTCTTCGTATTCCACGTAGAATGACTTTGTTTGCGGCTTCCGCCTGCCCGTTTGCCTGAGGGTGTTCCACTGACGTGAAGAGTTGTCTAATTTTCAACCCTTCGCAGAATTCGGCCGTCACCTTGGAAGCGAATTGAGTGCTGTTATCTGATATTATTTCGGCCGGTATGCCGAATCGGCACACTATTCTTTTCCAGAGAAAGCGCTTTACTTGCTCGGGCAAAATGGTAGCCACCAGGTCTGCTTCTACCCACTTAGTAAAATAGTCCACTGCAACAATTAAGAATTTTAGTTGTCCGGGTGCTATTGGAAAGGGTCCCAAGATGTCAATACCCCACTTGTGGAATGGCCAAGGGGCCATGATGGAGTGTAACCATTCGGGTGGAGCTTTATGGCCCTCTGCGAACCTCTGGCATTTATCACACTTCTTTACAAAACTCATGCAGTCACTGCGCATGGTTGGCCAGTAGTACCCTGCCCTGACTATCTTACTGGCTAATGCTCGCCCTTTGATGTGCGTACCACATATACCCTCATGAACCTCTTTGATCACGTACTCCGCTTCGCTCTCATCTACGCACCTTAACAACGGTAAAGCGTGACCTCTCCGGTACAAGCGCCGGCCGATCACCACATATCGTGACGCTTCTCGAACTATCCTTCTGGCCTCCTTTGGATTGCCTGGCGTGCAGTTATCTTGAATATATCTTAGGATGGGAGCTACCCATGTGTCCTTCTCGTCCACACAACCAATCTCCTGGCGTTCGATCCCTTCAGGCTGCTCAATCGTTGGGGAGTGCAAGCTTTCGTGGATGACTGATTTTTGTTGCCGCCTCTGGGTACTGGCTAGTTTAGCCAGTAAATGCGCTCGTTCGTTATGATCTCGAGGCACATGTACCAGCACAAAATTTTCGAACATTGATGCCATTTCCTTGGCCTTCATCCAATATTTCACCAGTTGAGGGTCCCTTGTCTGATATTCTTCATTTACCTGGCCGGTTACCAGCTTCGAGTCGCTCTTGGCGGTGAGTTTTTTTTACTTCCAACTCCTCTGCCAACCTCATGCCTGCCAACAGAGCTTTGTATTCTGCTTGATTATTGCTGGCTTTGAACTCAAAATGCAGGGATTGTTCAATTACTATTCCTGCTGGGCCTTCTAGAATAACCCCTGCTCCACTTCCTGTATGGTTAGAGGAGCCGTCTACTGATAGGTACCATTCTCTCACATTGGTTTCTTCTACTGAGCCGTCCGTCTCTCCCTGAGTTAACTCCGTTAGGAAATCCGCCAGTGCTTGAGCTTTAATGTGCCCCCTCCTTTCGAATGAAATTTCAAATTCGACAAGCTGTACACTCCACGCCACCATCCGGTCGGCTAGGTCTGGTTTTCTCAAAACTTGACGAATTGGAAGGTCGGTCTTGACTATGACTGCGAAGTTTTGGAAGTATGGGCGCAATCTTCTTGAAGCAATTACTAAGGCCAAGGCGGCCTTTTCGATCTTCTGATATCGCAACTCTGTGCCCTGTAGTACCTTACTAATGAAGTATACCGGCCGTTGGTTGCCTTCTTGTTCCTGCACCAAGACAACACTAACAGTGATGTCAGACATAGAGATGTATAGATGTACGGGGATACCTTCGACCGGGCGTGTTAAAACGGGGGGGATGCCAACATGGCTTTTAGTATGAGGAAAGCCTCCTCACAACCTTCTGTCCAAACAAAATTTTCAGCTTTCCTGAGGGTTCCAAAGATTGGTCGAGTTGTCTCGGCCAGCCGAGAGATGAATCTCGATAGAGCTGTAATCCGCCCCATGAGTTGTTGAACTTCCCTGACGTTCCGGGGGCTAACGCATTTTACCACGGCCTGACATTTATCCGGATTTGCCTCAATGCCCCTCTCCGTTAGCATAAACCCTAAAAATTTTCCCGCATGGACTCCAAATGAACATTTCTCTGGGTTGAGTCTAAGTTGGTGCCTTCTCAGGATATCAAACACACGCCCCAAGGCTTCACAATGCTTCTCTGCCTCAGTGGACTTAACTACCATGTCATCAACGTAGACTTCGATACTGACTCCCATTATTTCTTTGAAAATCCTGTCCATGAGGCGTTGGTATGTAGCTCCGGCATTTTTCAGCCCGAACGGCATAACTCTATAACAAAAGGCCCTGGACTCTGTAATGAAGGCTGTTTTTTCCTCATCCTAAGGATGCATCCGAATCTGATTGTAGCCAGAATAAGCGTCCATAAAACTGAGGAGCGCAACTCTGGCCTGATGAAGCCGGCCGCTAGGAGTCGACTGGTTTCTTCTTTGGCAGCTTTTCTCCTCTCCTCTCCTGCTTTCTTCGCTTTTTGGGCTATGGGCTTGGCGTCTTTTCCTATGGACAGGCGGTGACTAACGAAGTTAGGATCGATGCCGGGCATATCCTGAGGAGTCCAGGCAAAGACATCCCTGTTTCGCCTTAGGAAACCTACTAATTGCTCCTCTTCTTCGTATGTCAGTGTTGTTCCTACTTTCGTGACGTGTGATGCTGAGGGGCCGATTTGTATAACTTTAACGTCTTCAGTCGGATGGGGTCTTTCACCTTCATATATGCACCGAGGATCAAGATCAAAATCTAAAGTGTGCACTGCCGGCTCAAGCGGCCCGCTTCCTATCTTCAGACTATCCTCGTAGCATCTGCGGGCCAATCTTGAGTCCGCCCAAACACTGCATATCCGTCTCTCGACCGGGAACTTCATGCATAAATGGTATGTGGATACTATGGCTCCAAGCCGATTTAGCGCGGGTTGACCGACGATGATATTGTAGGATGCTTCAGCGTCTATTACTGTATACATTACCGGGATGGTTTTGGCCGTTGCTCCTTCTCCGAATATTGTGCTCAACTCCACTGTTCCCTTGATTGGCACACATTCTCCTGCGAAGCCATAAAGTGCACCTTGGCCAGCGTTCAAGTGTTGCAGCCCCATCTTTTCGAATGCCGACCAATACAGGATGTTAGCGGAGCTTCCTTGGTCGATTAATACTCTTTCCACCTTATAGTCAGCGGCGATTACCGATATCACCATCGGTTCATCCTACGTGGGGGATCCCAGTTTTAGGTCTCTATCATCGAAGGTGACGACCAGACCTGATTGCCTTCTCCCTAGAGGGGTAGCGTTTGCGCCAGTCAAGACGGTCTGGCACTCCTGCACGTCCATCGCCCTGACTCCGTCCAATCTTATCTTTCCCAACCCCCCAGATATAGTTGCTATGGTGCCTCTATGGCCGACAAGGATATTTTCTCTGGAACGGCTTCGCGACCTTCTTCCTTCACCCCTATTTGAGAGATGCTGGTTCCATCGCTCGGCCTCCGTGCCTCGCCTTGAGTTTCCTGACCTCTTATGGACATACCTGTTAAGGCGGCCCTCCTGTACCAGCCGTTCCAATTGGGTGCACAAGGTCCAACACGCTTCTGTCGAGTGGCCACGAGTGCGATGAAAATCACACCATTCGTCTTTATCGCGACCCAATACCTTTCCTTCTGGTTCTTGTGGGAATTTTAGTAGTCTCGTATGACAAATCTCCTTTAGGATTTTGGCTTTGCTCTCAGTTAGCGGAGTGAAGTGATGTTTCGCTTGTGCTGCCTTGGTGTGATTCGGCTTATGATGCTGCTCCACCTGCTTATTCTTGAGATGCGCGTGGTCAGCCTCCATTCGTTTGGCCTGATCCTCCTCGACCTCGATATGTTTCTCCGCTCGCATTCTGATTTCTTCCATGCTGGCTGGCCGCCTTAAGGCTAACGCATCGCTGAAAGGGCCTATGCGCAGGCCTTTTTGGAAAGCCTTAACAAAAAATTTCTGGTCCGGGTCATTCACCCGCACGGTTGCGGTGTTGAACCGAGCTAGGTAACCTTTCAAACTTTCTCCTCTAGCTTGTTTAATAACAAAAAGGTCGGCCACCTCCATCTTCTTGGCCTTGTTGGCTGCGAACTGTGAAAGGAACAATCGGGCTAGGTCGCTAAAAGTGTGGATGGACCTGGGTGGTAAGGTGGCCATCCACTGCATGGGAACTCCTCTCAATGTGCCTGGGAATAATTTGCAGCTGAGTCGATCGCTGCCTCCACTGATGTACATCTGGGTCTGGAAAGCTTGTAGATGGGCGTGAGGATCCTGTGTCCCATCGAAGGATTCGATCAGCAGTTCTCTAAAGTTGGCAGGCACCAAAGCTTCATTGATTTCCTCAGAAAACGGTTGGCCCCAAAAGGATTGGCTGTTGCTGACTTCTCTGTGGATAGATTCCGGCCGGCTAGCAGCTTTGAGTGCTGTTATTTGTTGGCGAAGCTCCTCCTCCCTGAGCTCTACCATTCTCATTGCTTGTAAGTGTCGCTCCTCTGCCTGGCGGTGACGTTGCTCGGCTTCAACCTGCCGTTGTTCAGCCTCAACGCTAAGTCGGGACTGTTCATCGCTTCGCGCTTGCAACGATGCAACAGCGCGAAGCAGCCTTTGAAGGGTGTCTTCTTCACCTTCATTCTTGGAACTAGCTTGATTCCGGGTTATTGGCATTTCTCCTTGTGGTAAGTTTTTTTGCTCTTCTTGGGTCATAGGGTTCTTTTTTTTAACGGTGGGCGCCAATGTTGTGGTCTCAGAAAAACCTCTTCTATTATTTCTCATTTTTCCTATTTATACATCGAGATGGTCCACCTGGCAATCCACGTCACCCGACAACCGTACCGACAGGTCAGATGTAGGAAGGGCACTATTCTGGTGGACGACCCTGACATGTCAGAGTCGCTCCCACATGGTCCCACAAAAGGACACGTTCTGATTGTACTCTATCGTTCACCCGTCCATGTAAGCCCGTCCGGTAGGCCGGATGGTTGAGTCCGGACGATACAATTATATATTTTCGTTGTGATTAGGTATGGCAATAAGTTATCTTGTGAAAAACAGATTAAATTTTTCTTTATCTTTTCATATATATATATATATATATAATTTAACTTTTCCAAAAGTTGATATGACTGAAAACATATTAACATGTCTATTTTTAAATAGATCAGAAACAAGCAGATTAGCAAGTAAGGTTGTTAGTTGTTAGTAAGCTAACATTATGACTTTGTTAAAATACTCTCAAAGGTATGATTGATAACATACTTGTTTTAAAATAAATGAGTATGTTGTATGAAGGATTTTCACTTTAATTCTTAAATATTTATTCTATTTAATAACTTTTTTATCCAATATGAATTTATTAATAATCTATAATAGTTAAATAATGTAATATCATCTTGATGATTATGTATGTTAAGTTTTAAATAAAATAAATATTAATATGTATATAATTTTATATTTTATATTTATTTATATATATCTTAAAAAATATACTATTATTGGAATGAAGTTAATTGATAGAGTATCAACTAGTTTTGAAATTATATAAATTTTTGAAAATTTACTTTTACACTATGGGAACTTATTGAATTATATATATATATATATATATATATATATATATATATATATATATATATATATATATATATATATATATATATATATATATATATATATATTTTTACTGAATGAAGTTTTACAAAGATTGGTTGTTAGAGCTTTTCAACAAGTATAATCAATTAGCTTGTGTTTGAAAATTCATCTTCAACACAAGTCCCTTTGTGCTTTCACATTAAAATTAGAGAAAAATGCATAAGGTATTCTTTAAGTAGCTTTTGCCTTGATGTGTTGAGTTTACAAACGCATTTTTAAACATGTAGATACTAAAGAATAAGAAATTATATATTTGTAATCATACTCCTCATTTTCTTTGTTGCTCATTCCAAATTTATAAAAAAGTACGTTTTAATTTGGCAATCTCTATGGATTCGACCTTAATTGTCATTGTACTCAAACTAGCAAATTATTTTCTTTATCAATAGACAACCATAAAAAAGTCTTAATTTTTGTAGACTAATTTTTGTAGACTAGACTATATACTGTACAACACAGATGAGATTAGAACTAATTGACAATTATGGATCTCTTATCCATATTGACTTTATGTTATCTTGTTAATGAAACAAATGGTCCTTTCATACCAAACAAGAAAATAACAATTGATGAATAGACACAAAGGATATAAAAAATACTAAGAATAAAAAAAATTGATAAGAACAATTTGATCACACAATTTTTAAATAACCAAACTTCAATCATCCGTGAACTAAAAAAAAAAAATTAATTGTTCATGGCATCCATGAGAGCATAAGAGGAAGAAGAGCGAAAGAGAAATCAAGCTATCGAGAAAGACCAAAATATCCTCTTTAACAGCTCCAAAAACCCTTAAATAGGCAGGGTTTAATAAGTGAAAAAGGTTTCTACTAATGAAAACCTAAAATAAAATAAAGTAGAAATTCTCTTAAAAGAGACTCAAATTATAATAAAATAAAATAAAAATTAAATAATCGTAATTAACTTCTAAACAATTAATTCTATAGGTGGTGTGGATTCCTTCAAAGAGGCCAGTGACCTCTAATTTCCTATTTTCTTTCTCTATTTAGTTAAAATTGGTTTCTATCACTTTTAATGTTTGAGATGTCTTTTTTCTATATAGAAAAGAAATAAAAAAGTAATAACATGAATTAAAAAGATGAAACTATATGCAAATTACTAAAGAAATATGCATACATGCAATAAGAATTTGTATAAAAGAAATAAAATATTATCATATAAATTAGATACTTCAACAAAAAATTTAATTCATTTTATTTTTTTGATATATTTTATTTTATTTTCTCCTATAAACCCCAAGTTTATTCAAATTAGCTCTAAATAGAATCTTTTAAAAATATCTTAACCTAACCTTTGCACTAAATTGGACCAAGTCATACTAGAATGTCATAGGCAACTGTGGATAAGCTGGCTTATGCTTAATTGTAATAATTTATCTATTGGTGTACTTTAATGTTGCAAGTCTATTTCAATTTCTTTAAAAACTTTATTAGATATTTCTTTAAATATACTTTTAGGTCAATCTAAATTTTAAAAATAGTTAGGTTAGGTTTTGAAAAAAGAAAAGTGCTTATTATTGCTCTTCATTATTAGTCACTTTTTTTTTTACAATTTTTTTATTTTTCTAAAATAAAATTGAATTTAACTTTTTTGTTTATTGTCATTTTTTATTCTAAATTTTAATTAATAATTATACAATTATGTGAAAAGTCTGGCAGGAGAGAAGATTGAATATCACTCTATCATTGTTTTTGGCCTTTTGCTATTCGAAACAGGGAATTTAACACCATTAATTGTTCTTAGTATGACTTTTTTTTTTACCATGATTAGATAAAGCAACAATATTGAATAAATAAAGTGATTGACTGATGCATACTATCCCGTACAAAAGCTACAAGATGTTTTTTTATTACTATTAAAATGTGGTATTTTAGTTTTAATATTATCAAAGTAAAATATATTTTTTAAAACATTTATTTGTATGGTGTAAGTCAATCTTTTGCAAGTCGACTTTGCTTTACTTTTTACTATTATAAAGTACCATAAAATTTCCTGACAAGGACAAACAGCCCGAAATTGATTTTATAAAACTAAAGTTAACTTTTAGAAAATTGGCTTAAATCATATAGATAATTTTTTAAAAATTATATTACTGTAATAATTTTGAAAACAAAATATAATATTCTAGTAAAAGAAAAACTTACAAGACGTGATATTTTATTACACCGAAGCCAAAAGGACAAAAATACATATGAATGCACATATTTTTTATACGAGACGGGTTGAATCATTATGTTATTAATGAAAATATGTCTAATAAAAATAATATGTTTAAATATATTTTTAATTCTTAAAATTTGAATAATATTCATTTTTAATTCTTTAAAATAATTATTTTTTTAATATTTTATTTATAAAAATGTGTCATGTGATTTTTATTTTTATTAATAAGAGAAAAAAAGAATTTCTTTTTGAAACACAAAGACAATGTTTCACATATTTTATAAATAATAACTGAAAAGAAAACTTATTTTTAAAGAACTAAAAACAGGTATTGCTTCATTTATACAAATTAAAAATATATTTATCTCAAAACAATGATAAGTTAAAAAAAAAAAAGATGACCGTGAATTCAAATTTCATTATCGGTAAAAGAATTTTGTTGATAAATAATATTTATGTAAATAATCTTAAAATTCTGATACATGTTATGAGTTTATATAAGTCCAAAGATCTAATTTATATAAATTTTTTTTATTAAAAAAAGTAGTGAAGTATAATTTCTATGGCATTTATTAGTGTCCAATCACACTTAAAAGGATAGGTTGTTATTTTCCCACTGCCAAATGGCAAGGGGACATATATATAAGATCATTCCAGCAAGGGATAGTCATGGTACTGTGATTGTCTTCCCTTCTATCTCTGCATTAAATGGTTTTGACTTAATGATCAAACTGAATGTAGCATCCACAAAGGTGCACCACATTTTTATTTTATAAAATGGTCATAGCCAACAACAGGACCACAGTATTTCGTGCTGGTTCTATTAAAGCACAACAGCTAGTGCCTAGTTATAAAAATGTGCTTTTCTTTTAAATGAAAAAATTAAAAAAAAATGGGAAAAAAAATATATACGACAAGGATCTGGACGCATTAGCTAGAAGAGAGATGATGAAGCCTATCTGTCAATGTAGCTGTGTTTTCAAGTGCAAAATTGTGGACCATTTACTTCACTGTCACTGGCTGGATTGCTACTGGTGGATATATTGAAAGTGCCTACTTTAATGAGTGTGACTCAACTTACTCCTCCTTCTCTACTATGCTATGCATCACATTCAATACGAGTGAATCCCCACCACAACAACCCAGATCATGCTTTCTGCGTATGGTTGACATTGTTAAATGATCCATTATGTAATGTTTAGGCTAGAAGACATGGGGTATAGAATGTGTGAATGACACTAATTTGGGCCTTGTAGGGCCTTTTCAGCTGAGCACCAAAAAATTTGTATGGGCTATTTGATTTTACACATCCTACATTTATCTTCTCACTCTTCAATTTTATTTGTTTTTTACATCTCACCTGATTCTCTCCACACTGTTTTTCCTTCACCGCACACCTCGTCATTTTATTCCTCCCCACTCCCTTTGCTTCGTCTCACATGTATTTTATACTCTTAATAATATAACTAAGAAATATTTCATAAATTTAAATTCAAACATTCATTTATCAAGAATAAAAAGTTTACATATATTTATAAATCAATTGAATTTAAAACAACCTATTGACACTTTAAAAGTCAAGTTAACCATTAGCGTTGTAATTTCATAAATATAAAATAAATTATAAATGTAATTATAATTAGCTCTAATGTTACATATTTATTATTTTATCAATGCTAAAATTATAAAATAAGAAAAATAACTCAGAAGTACGATAAGAGTCTCACTTCATTCTTCATGCTCTTATTCTACATTATCTGTAACTGACATTCAACTTAAAAATGAACAACAACAAACAAAAGAGAGTGAGAATCACATCTTATTACAAATTCGTGGTATGAGCCTAATGCTGGGTGGACTACTCCATACATCACATAACACACACAACAACATACCAAAATCAATCATCTACATATGCTATGAGCATGATGCACCAAAATTACTACTTAGTATGCATGTTGTACCATAAATTAGAACAGTAGTCTAAGGGAAATCCTATTTATTATTGTTGTAAATATTACATTTTATTTATTATTAGTAAGTGATTTAATTATTTTATAATTAAATAAATATTAAATTGGGAAATATATATGATAAAAATGAGAGGTTTTGTGAAAGAAATAGAAGAAAAGGGCCTTAGACCCAAGTTTTTAAAAAATAACGTTGTAGATCGTTGAGCACGGTTGTGCTTAAAAGAGCACAATCGTGCTGGTTTGTGCATATTGTTGTAGATGTTAGGGCCTATAAAAGGGGCAGTTGACATGTGGAAGAAATGCATAAGGATTTTTTTGATGTTCTAAAAAATTAGATTTTGACTTTTTATTGTTGTAGTTGAGGTCGGAGAGGGAGGACCCCTGAAGATAATGCTGGAGGATTAAGAAGGAGCACCATAGGGATATATTAAAGCTTTTGCTTCATGCCTTCCAAGTAAGGGACGAGAAGACATCAATTTTAGGAACTTTATTTGTATATTATGGATAGAGGGGTCGATCTTAGGACTCCATAGAAATAGAATATGTTTTAATATAGTTTTAACTGTGGTTCTTGGTTGTCTCTAAAGAGGATTAAGTCCCATGGATAGTCTTGATATTTGTCTTTGTCTCTTCTCAATTGTTTAAAGCCAAACATGGTTTAGGAAAATAAGGTAGTCATTATTATGAATGAATTGTATGGAGAAAATACATGTATGTTTGATGGAGAAGCATAGAGAAAACCTTAGGTTTTCCAAATCCACGAGCAAAAATCCTGAGTTACAGGTCATAGAGTAATGAGTGTAACACCTTAATTTTTATTTTATTTTATTATTGGTTATAAATATTATATTTTATTAATTATTATTAATAAGTTGTTTAATTGTTTTATAATTAAATAAATAATATTTTGGAAGAAATATAGGTTGTTTTTAAATTGGATTTTAATTAATTAAATTAAGAAAAATAGGTCATTTAAATATGGTAAGAACTTAAGTCCTACATTGGGTAATATGAGCTCATACATCCTCTTATTCTCCAATATAAGGAGTTGGATACCAACCAATAGGAAAGGTAAGAGAACCTCTAAACAAGTTGGTTTTGATGCAAAGCATTGAACCCGATATGGAGACCAATTGTTTGGGTATCACGTAGGCTATCAGTGGGAGTTGCGAGATCCATTTTGGGGTTATATAAAGGAGTAACCAGAGGAACTAGAAAAATTTCTACTACTGATTTAGTTTTCCTAAACACGTGGTTTTAAACTAGAGAGCATAGGAAGAAGAACCTATGGAGGAAACCACCAAGGAACAAGAAGAATGACCTTAGGAAACATGTTTTCTATGTCTACTTTTCTCTAGGTAAGGGGGAGAGAGAAGTATCGCTTAAGGATATAGGTATAGCTGTGGGTAAGGGGTCGTCCCTAAGACCCCAAAAAGTGTATGCTTTGGGTTAATCTGAAGGGAGATTGAATTCCTTGCTAAGACCCTTCCTTTTTTATTAAGACTATTGATGTTACAAGTTGTATGTTCTTGGTGTTCACTGAAGGGGGCTGAGCTCCCTAGAATAGGTTGTTGTTTGTTTATATTATGTATTCATGGAGTTGGTTGTGTAATTGGTTGTATGTATGCAAAATGTAGAAAGCTATAAATTTCCTTATTTAGATTCAAAATTCTAGGCAAAAATCCAGGAGATTCGATACCAGGCTATTAAGTACAGTCGTGCTCATGAAGAATAACCTGTGCAGGTTGTGCATGCACATGTAGAATCTGTGCACGTCCATGCATACTATGTACACTTGTGCAATTTCTATGCACACTTGTGTAGAGTGACGCTGATTGTGCACGCTCATGCTAGTAGGAGTACACTCGTGCTACCCTATATGTGCTCTTATGATCTGTACTAGAATTTAATGCTTAAATTGTTGGAATATGTAATTATATTATTGAACTGCATAGTTGAGAACGATGATATGTAAAAATGAGTAATAAGGATAAATGTGCTCGAAAGGTGAGCTAGTTTGTGAGAGACAAGAATGAGCCCGAGGGACATTTATCTAGTGAGAGGCAAGAATGTTATTTACTAATTTTTGATGAGTTGAGATATGAGGTACCTATTTTATAAGAGGCAATAATAATCCTCATCGACCTAATGTTGAAATTGAAATAATGATTTAATTGAACCACATTCATGCATCATTTAACGAAACAGATGTGTAAGGAAGTAGACATGAACCTGAGTGGTAAGGTCACTAGACCTCCCAGGACTAGTCGGTATGGATATCCCAATGGTTGTGACTGATCCCACGAGTCCAGTCAAACAATGCAAGCTGAGTAGTACCTGACGTGCTACCAAAGATACATCATGCTAGTGTGGGATGACTAATAGAGTGGTTGAGTTGAGTGTCCTTAGCCTACTTCCTGGATTAGAGTTGGTACCACATGGTATATTGAGTAATATTAGGGGTATATAGTAATCATTCATATGCATACTTGTCTGTTTATTGTCCATTAATTTATGTCTATGTTCTGTTTACATTATGTTCATACCAAGTGCTTGAGTGAGGTACATTTCTCACTCCCTTCTGCTATGTGTTTTATGTATTTGGGCTAAATGTCATTTTGCAAGTGACTTTGAGCAGGAGTGTGATGATTGAGCTACGGCTCCTCATTTATTATTTTTACTCTTTCTTTTATTTATGGATTTACACTTTAATAGGATATATGACATCAAGACACTTTTGTAATTACTTTACAAGTACTTAGTTTAGTTTATGTTTTGTGACATTAAAAATTGGCCTTAGAGTGCTAGTAGAGATTGCATGTTTGTTTTCAATCACAGTGTATGACTGGTTTTACGAATATTTTGCCTATCGATGTATGTTTTCAAATTTAAATTTATTCTAAAATATTTTATTAGTATTGATTAGTGTTGGGGGAAGAAGGTATTACAATGAGCATGCTCGTGCTTAACATTGACACTTCCTTGTAGGATTTCTTGCATGAGCACATATGTGCTCACTCAAGCACGCCCGTGTAGGACTACTTGCACGAGCACGCCTATGCTCACCAAAATAGTATGTTTTTGTAGTTATTCTTTTATGTAAATGACTGATAGTGTTTATGCCTTAAACTGAAGTGCTACTTTCTATAGATTGTGTTATTACGAATTAAGAATTGCACATATAGTGCATGGAAAAGAACATAAGAAATGAACATTAAATGGGGGTTGTAGGAACCATGATGAGTTACATTGTCCTAAAAAGGTGAGAATGGGCTCAGGTGGCACTTTCCTAATGAGTTACTTGGGCCCATGAAAGACAAGGATGATATTCACTACTTTGTGTGGGTTATACGATGAGTTTCCTAGCCTTAGTAGGGTAAGGACAATCCACATTAGCCTAATCTTTGCGATAAGTGGAAATTATGAAAACGATTAAGTGACATGCATCATGTAAACAATGCTATGAAGTAAAGTAGATACAAGTTAATTGGTAAGATCATTAGACCACCTAGGAGCTACACGGTATGGAAATCTCAATAATTGTGCTTGATCCCATGAACTAGGGCATACAATGCAATTTTGGTAGATCTTGACGTGCTACTAAATAATATCATGCTAGTGTGGTATAACTGACCAAGGATGGTTAAGTTGCATTTTCCCTAGACTACTATTCCAAATGTGATGGTACCACATGGGTTCATCTCTATTTACAGATGAAGATGAGCAGAAACATGAAGATGGAACTTTAGCTTTATCGCTTTATGTTTTCCTTTAGTACTTGATACAGGAAGATGCTCTAATAGGTTGTGATATCAAGGTTGGACTATAGGTTTTGTTTGTTTTCTTTAAGTTGTTTACCTTTATTTTGGATCATGGTATGGCCTTTGGAGTGCCATAGTTATGATTTTCGAAATTGTTTCCGCACATTTGAGTTTATGATGTGAACCCTTTACACATGAATGCTTTGAATAAATAAATTTTTATTTTACTTAAATATTTTGTTTTTAAGTATGAATGTTAGAGGGGTAAAGAGTGACATAGATATCCTCTGGTAGCATGTTAAGATCTACTTAGCTTTTATCATATGTCCGACTCGTGGGATCAATCACGACCATTGGGGTTTTCGTATAGAGTAGCTCCCATGAGGTCTAGTGACCTTACCACTTGGTTTTGTGTCTACTTTTATTCAACATTAGTTGCATTAAATGATGCATGTTCATACAATTTATTCTCATAGTTTAACTTTTTAAAATTGGGTCGATAAAGGTCATGCTCACCCTACTAAGGCTAAGCTTCTCACCTCACAACCCATACAAATCAACAAGCACCATCCTTGTCTCTCATAGGCCTAGGTAGCTCATTGGAAAAGTGTCAATAAGGCCCTAATCATGCTATCTTGTTGGCTAGGCACTCGTTACAATGATACTCACCCTTATTAATTCATTTCTTGCACATCTTCATCATCATGCAACAGGTATTTCAACTCAACATGCATATCTCAACATACATCTTCATACAACATGGCACACATCAATTTTCAAATATATCATAGCATACCATCCATATCATCGAGTTCAAGGCAACACAGATGTGCTTCTTGCAATATGGTCATGTACTGTTAGTGTAGGCCTCACACAAATGCATTGAATCCTAGCACGAGCATTCTCATCAAGCATGGGAGTGCTCATACTAAGCACAAAGCATGGTTAACAAATAGGTTTGAGCATGAGCGTGCTCATCTCTTAGTAACTCACAATTTTCTAGAATTCTTTCGGAAACACGAAAGCATAAAAGGGAACTTAGGGTTCTTCTATATTCTTCATAAGAATCAACCAATACCAATTGATTCCACAAACAACACAAGTAAACAAACAACCTAATATAGGGAGCTCAATCTCCCTTTAAGGGACATTTAAAACAAGCATACAAACAAACTAATTAAGGGGGTTGAATCCCTCTTTTAGAGAACCAAAACAAGCAATCTTTCATTGTAAGTAAAACTCATATATTGATTCCCCCTTTAGGGGCCAAGGAATGCAATCCTAATGGTCTAAGAAGCGACCCTACTACCTACAATAAACTCATACCCCTTGAGCAAGATTTCTCACTCCCTCCTTTCTTGGAATGTTAACTCCAAGAAAAGGTCTTTTTCCTCAAGGTTGTTCTTCTCTATCCTCTATAGCAACAACACAAGAAAGTTTAGAAGAAGAGTTTTTGACGCAGTAGGAGTTGTGCTAGCTCCCTCTTTTTATAACATTGAAATGAGACCGAGCTAGGTTGTTAAGTATCTATTGTTTAAATATTTGAATGCTATTAAATATTTGTTATATCTGAAATCTATTATATTTGCAAGTTAATTTTCTATTAAATATAAAGATAATATTAAAAAATCATTAAGTACATTTGAAAGTTTATTAGGTATCTGATAAATATAAAGATAATATCTTATAAATAGAGATAATATGTTTCAAATATCTAAAAGGTATTAATTATATTTGAAATCATACTACTCAATTTTTAAGCAATACATATTTTCTCAAAAATATAATTTATTTAATATGTGATAAAATATAATTTAATCACTCACTTACTTAACAAAATAGCTAAAAAACAACAACAACAACAACATCAATAACAATAACAATAAAAATAGTAACACAAAAATCAAGATGTTGCATCTTTCATTTCTTAAGGACACAATATGTTCTCTTACCCTAAGCATCTTCTCTTCTCTTTATTGAATTTTGTTCTCTACCATGCTTTGGTGAGTCATCTCTTATCCTATTTTGTTTCATTTTTTTTCTCCAATTAAAGGGAAACAAGTTTCCATTGTTGTATTAAAAATGGATAGACTTTATTTTTTGCATAATTTGTGATAGAGCTTATAATATTGGTAAGATTTTCATTATGAACCTAAGTTAGAGTACAAATTTTTTTTTATGAAGTAAACATGCCAACTAGTTGAAGGAATTAGATAGAAGCAAGTGATTAAAATTCTATATAGAGGTTGAATGTGTACTCCCCCACCAATGCATATTGATTACAATAAATTATTCACTACTACATTGGTAAATTAATTGAATGTTAAGTGTTGAAATTGAAACTTTTGTTGTTAGTTATGATTAAATATTGTTAAGTTGAGAAATAACTATTACTTTCAAGTTTTTGCTACTAGTGATGATTTATTGAATTGGGTTTGGAAGATTGAGAGAAAACATGAATTTATTATTGTCATAGAGAGGTTGGAGGCAAGATCAAGGAAGATAGTTTTCACATTGGGATGTGAAAGAAGTAGAAAGTATAAATTATACAAGGCTTTGTTAATTCACAAAACACTGAAAACTAAAAATATGAGTGCCAATTAAGATTTAAAGAGAGACTTATGAAAAAAAGAGTGGAGGATAGAGACTTAGTGTATTGTTTGAATATCACAAACCAAAATGTAGTTGAAATATTGGAGGGTCTTTCATATGCAAGTTAGTTGAGTAGTAAAGAAAAGTCTTTGTTAAGTGAAATAGAAAAAAATATGGTGAAGCCTAGCAACATTTTACTGACAATGGAAAGTCAAAATGAGAATAATACGAGCATTAACAAAACTATATATAATGTGTAGTAAATATATCAACACGAGCAAAAGGATGCCAAAATTGAAATGCAACCTTTAATGAAGTTGATGGAATGTGATGATCATGAATACGTCTATGGTACAAAAGGTTAGGCATGAATGATGTTGTGAAGATATATTGTGGACACATCAAGCTTTTAAATGCATTTCTCATTATGTTGATTGTTGATACTACTTATAAGACGAACATATAGTGGCTTCCATTACTTGAGATAATTGGTGTTACCTCAATAGAAATCATCTATTCTATGATGTTTCTTATTTGAAGTTTAAGCGAGTTGATAACTTTACATGGGCATTAACCTAGTTTAGAGGAATGTTTCAAAAAGATGATGTTCAGCCTCAAGTCATTTTGACTGATAAAGACTTTGCTTTGATGAATGCATTGTAATATGATTTTCTAAGTTCAATCAATTTGTTATGTTAATTTCATTTTGCTAAAAATATCAAAGAAAATGCAAGATATTAGTAAGTCCCATGGTGAATGGGAAAAAGTGTTGGATGCTTGGACTAAGTTGATGCATTCTCTTAATAAATTTATGTATATTCTTGAAAGGATTTGAAGATCCTTTTTCATATTTTTCTTTCTTCATTGATTATGTCCAAAATACATAGTTGATGCTTTGCAAGGAGAAGCTTGTCACAACATGGATAGATGAAATGATGCACATTGTAAATACTAGAACAAATAGGTTTGTTATTATTGCTATATTAATTTGACCTCCATTCAAAATTTTCAATTTATTAACTATGCATATTTGTTAACAAGGTTGAGAGCACACATGTGATATTAAAGAAGTTATTTTGAGATAATATGAGATACTTATGTAGTTGTTACGATGCAATGAATAATATTATCATATTGAAATATTTTGAAATAAAGATGTCATTTTAGACAAGCATTAATGTGTTGGAACACATGTTTAATAACTCATTCAACGAGAAACAATAAGGATTTGTATCAAAAGAGACATAAAGACAAATATTTGATGAGAACTAAACAGGTTGATATTGTTTGTGATATTTGTTGTGCTAGTGGCTTCCAACTAAGAACTACTCATGGATTACCTTATGTTGAGGTTTCAAAGGAATAATTTTTTGAATTAATTTTTCTTAAAACCTTTAAGTGAAAAAAACCTCAAGTCTTAGGATCATGCATTACTCAAGAACCACAAAAAAGGTTTAGTGTTTATCCTCAAAGCACTCTTTATTATCACCAAGCGTTGAAACAGACAATACCTCTACTCAGTCCACATGAGTAAATACAGAGCAAAGTGTTAGTGTTAGCTAACAAATTTTTGGGGATTCTCATATGATGACATGCATATCGGAGTGCAGTCAAAACACGTCCATATACAAAAGGTTGTGATATCACCCTAATCCCTTATCGAGCCAATAGGCTGAAGTTCAATCAATGTCTATTTAATTAAATCTAACATTAAAATTAATTAAATATGTTTAATTAATTAACCTTGAATAAATTAAATCAAATTTAATTTAATCAATTGCTCTGGATATTTATTATATGTGTTTCTATAGGTTTTCACTAGATTGACAATAATATTAAATATTAAATCATAATATTTTGTCCTAAATTATATTTGGTATTTTATCTTTTAAATGATTCATTTTGATCATTTAACTTCTAACTTTAAGTTAATGTTGTCCTTATGAAACAATGTCCTTTATGTTAAAACTTTTGATAAATAACTTTGTTTTTCATAATAATCCTATTTTTCAATTCAACTCAAATTAATATTTTTTAATATTGGTTAAATATAAAAAGATACAAATGTTTAATTCTTTTATATATAAAGTTACTTATTAGCATAGTGATATCCAAATTAACTTTTGTAATTACTTCTGCAATCTTTTTCTTATCGTTTTTGTCTTCAAATATATTTTTAAAAAATGTCATATATAGAGTAATGAATATTTTAGTGTAATCTTTATTTAACAAGATGAAATTATTAATATAGATATCGAAAATCTGTAACAATATAATACACAATATTAACAAATAATTCTATTGTTACAACAATAGATGTATACTATAGGCAGGTTATTCTATTGTTATCCTGCAAGGATTTACGGGGCCACACATGGCACATGCCCATCCTCTCTCGAGCTTGATGATTATTATAATGGGAAAGACAAACAATTATTTTATAAGATGGGTTTAATTCTGTTTTAATTTTAATTGTAATTTTTTTAATTATAATTTAAAAATTATAATTAAAATTTCTTATTTATTATTGTAAAATATTCTCATGTAAAACCCTCCTCTATATATATAATAACATTAATTATTATTATATTATAAATATATTTATATTATAATTATAAATATATTTATTTATTATATATTACCGTTAGAAAATTTAATTTTTAATTATTGTTATATCTTATGAGTTTATTCTTCTTTTTAAAGGGGAGACTATTTTTAAGAGTTCTGTTTGATTGTTATCGTGCTCTAATTAAGATCGAAATTTTTTCAAAATTTGAAATAAAAATCTAGTACAAGTTATTATATGTAAAAGTTTTAACCATTTTTTGAAACAAATTAAAACATGTGTTTCTTTTTGTATTGTTTGAAATAAAAATAAATTTAATTTTACATGTAAAACTATTAAATATTTTTAAAAATTATTATTTATTAAATAATTATGTGGTAGAGTTAGATATTTAAATAATCATAAAATAAATAAAACAAATGATCCCCTCTAATTGATTTCTTATCCGTGACTGATGGTTATATTATTAGAATTAATCCATATATATATATATATATATATATATATGTCTACATTAACATTATAGAGTCTTTTAAATAAAGAATGTAAAAAGAAAATACACAAAATAAAAAGACAGGAGATAATCATATTCCTTTAATAGATGACTTCTTTTTTGCAGTGAGTGAATTTCTCTCCCCTCGTGTCGAAGGCCATTATCAACTTTGCACCAAAAGAATGCTATTATCAACTATAGCTAGATACCTTACTTTCTTAATGGAAAATCAGTTTCATCATTCAAAGCCAATTTTCCTTGCATCACCACGCGCTTATATGAGTGGTCATTCGAGTTTAATCCTAAAAATAGAAAAAATACATTTAAATACAGAAACCCCTAATAGCATTTGCTAGTTGATTTGGATTAATTTTAAAGCTAAGAGCTAATTCAAATGATGCGATTTACATCTATTTGATTAATTGAAAAATCAAATAAATTCGGTTTATATTCGATTGATTGAATGGGTGTTAGGTCCCACTGATATGAGAAAGAACCAAGTGCTATCAAAGAATCATAACAAATACACAATCTCCATCGTCTTGTAAAGTCGTGCATGAAATCATAAGCAAGAGTAGGTTCCACAGATAAAGTTACAAGACTTTTATCAGAAAAATAGTTCTAGTTGTCTTTTCAGGTTTGACTTCCTGGACGTGCATAGAAGACGCTCCTGTCATGGTCGTGGCAGTCTTAAACTTGAAGATTTCTTGACATTATGTTTTGAAGACAAGGAAATACAACGTGGCATTCATTTTTTTCTTTCCCGCAACCAACTAAAGACTTCATTGTTTGTTTGCTTCTGCTTTTACTTTGCTTTTGGCTTCTTCAACCAAAAGAACTTTTGCTTTTCACTATTTTCTCCTTTTTGACTATTTGAACATTCCTGCACGAAATATGACAGCTAGCTCTGGTTTTATTTACTTTAGGTGCTGGTTCTTAGAATCCGGGTATAGTGCACTTCACAACACATTATGTGTTTGTGAAGTCTCACAAAATACATTTTTGGAGAAGGGTAGAAATTTAAGTGTGATTAAACTCTGAATCAAAAATTAGTTTTATAATTAGTCTAAAGAATCAAAGTTTGTGAGAATACTTCGAGTCTTATTGGTGGAAATATGTTACTTAGGTTAGGCTTTGCTAGGCTTTAGTTAAAAATATATGGCCTAAGTTTGCCACGTTTTATGTCATAAGTATTTTTTAAAGACGTGGTTTGACATACAATTTTGTGATAATTTAGTATTAAGAAAAGGTAAAAGTATGTTAAGTTTTATAAGAATCAAGTGTAACTTGTTAATATGATATACACATATTTTTAAAGACTAATGTAAAATTTATAATAATTTATTTAAAAATGAATTTTACAATGTCGAATTCAAGAGATCTATGTGAATGATCCGTTATTTGAAACATTTGCTTTGTATTTGGATTCATATAATATAAATTTACGTTAGCAACTAATATAATTTTAGATAAATATGAGCTTAAACATTAGGGTCTGTTTAGTAGTGAAAGAGTTTGAGTAATCTTGTTACGGTCATTATATTTTCTTATCTTACAAAAAAAGATAAATATTGACTTATAATATTTATATCTCTCCTTATTAATAAGTATACATCCTTTCTTTTTATTATAAAAATACTCTTTATATAAAAATAATAAAATTCATATTTTTTTACATTCATCTTCATCATTCTTTAAATTCTACTCTTACACAACCCCCCATTTTCATCATTTTTATACATCTATTTCATCATTTTTTAAATCCTATTTTTGCACCCCATCTTCATCATTTTTTAAACTATTTTTGCACTCTCAATATTCATTATTCTTTAAACTCCTCACATTTATTTTTCTCCTCTTTTTTTTCCTCTATAGAAATTAATATAATTTGACTATAATTTCGTTCCTTGCCTTGAATACAAAGTATAAATTAATGTTTAAAATATGTTTTTCATTTGTGATAGTTTACAATTTTTGTAATAAGATATCATTGGTTGTGATTTACTACAAAAAAATTAAAGTATAGCGACCACCGAAATCAGTTGCTAAACTTAAACAATTTGTCGTTAATTTTGAAAATAGTGGTTAAATCCTTTAGTGACCGAATTTCGTCAGTTGCTATAACCCTAGTTACTAAACCATACAGTGACTATTTTCCTTTTTATTCTTTTATTTTTAAATTGAAATTCGATCGCTAAATTTCATTGTTTTAAAAACATTTTTTTATTACAATTTGGTTGTTAATTCGATGGTATTTGTCTTTTTGATTTTTTATGTTTTTAAATAAAATTCAATCGTAATTTTTTTTAATTTTAAAATTTAAATTTCGATTGCTAAATGGGTCACTATTTTTCTTAAGGTAAACCATTTAACGGCGACTTTTTCATTCGCCATTTTACTTCCAAATTTCGGAGACTATCTTCGTGGCTACGTGGTATCCAAACTTCTGCTTTAATTCTGTGACAGAATAGCGACTGATTTGTTTAGCAACAACACATTTTGGTTGCTAATTTGGTTGTAAAATTATTTACATAAAATAACTTATTTTATGTCGCTAATTCAGTGGCTATTAGTGACAGATTTTGTTGGTCGCTAATTTTGGTTTCTATTGATTCAAGGTATTTTTGTTTTCTTCAACATGGTGAAATTGCATTTTTAAGATACAATTCAACTTGTATTGTTTTTAATTCTACTAGAAAATACTTTCTAGAACAAACATATACTTATTGTAGAAAGTAATTTATAGAACTATGTAATTTTTGTTAAAACATAGTTCTGAAAATTATTTTTTGAAAAATGTATATTTTTGGAATTGTGTTTTTTGTTAAAAAATATTATGTTTTATGATTTTTTTAAACATTTATGTTTCAAATATTACTTTTTAGAATGATTTTATGTTTGTTATGGAAAAAAAAATTCTGGCAGACTTATTTGAAAAACTCTTAATAAATTAGAAGGACAATTAGGAAAAGTTCTAGAATAAAAAGGGAGAATGAAGTATATTTTTTAAGAAAATGGGTGTAAATTATCGTTTGTTTAAATATTTATATGTTTATTGAAGAATGGATAAAGTCTAAAATTAACTTTAAATTTTCAAACAACTTTAAATAGTTTTTATATTAGATAAAAAATATACTAAATTTTATTATTAATTTTTAAAATAAAATATCTAAATATAAATTACTTTATTTTAAAATTAATTTTAACCAAAAATATTTTTATATAATCAATTTAATTTGAAATTAGTTTTCTAAACACGAACTCAAACAAGCTTATAAAATCATTGAGTTGTTCTGATTTGATTTTATAAATCTTGTAGCACTATATTTTCTTTATATTATAGGTCTTTGGAAATTTAGATGCTAACCCTCAAGGAGAGTATACTAGATGAAGTTGTATAATTTTAGGAGTAAAAATATTTTCTCCATACATAATCAAGACAAGGAATTACACATAAATAGAAGATTAAAGACTAAAAATAGGAAATCCATTAAATATGGAATTTCCTCAATCAGCTGATCTCTAAACTATAAAAGAAAAAGATATTTCAATAAAATCTAAAATAATGATTTTAGATCTTTCTTATTTTATAATTTATTCTTTCCTAAAATTTAGAATAGCAAATATTCCTCCTAGAAATTCGACACTCCCCCTCAAGTTGGAGCATATATGTTTAACATGCCCAACTTGCTTACAAACATTTCAAAACTAGGCTTGTGAAACCCTTTGGTGAATATGTTTGCTATTTGCTGCATTGAAGGAACAAATGGAAAACAAATAACTCCAATTCATCTTCTCTTTGATGAAGTATCTATCAATCCCCATAGGCTTTGTGCGATTATGCTGAATAGGATTTTAAGCAATGCTTATAGTAGCTTTGTTGTCACAATACAACTTCATTAGCATGTGTATGGACATCTACAATTCTTCAAGAACTCTTTTCAACCAAAGCATTTCACACACCCTATTATCCATAGCTCTATATTTTGATTTTGCACTACGCCTAGTTACAACATTTTGTTTCTTACTTCGCCAAGTTACCAGATTTCCCCCAACATAAGTACAATATCCTAAGGCGGATGTCCTATCAGTTACCAAGTCTGCCCAATCTGCATCAGTATATGCCTTTATATTTTGTTGTGAGGTCTTTTGAAAGAGTAAACCCTTTCGTGGAATAGAATTTAAATATCTAAGGATCCAATATACTACTTCAAGATGCCTTTCAGATGGTGAATGCATAAACTAACTTACTAAGCTTACAACAAAGGCAATATTTGGTTGAGTGTGTGATAAATAAATCAATTTTTTTTACCATCATTTGATATTGGGTTGTATTAATTATATTACCTTCCTTCTCATCACAAAGTTTTTTATTTGGATCAATAGGAGTGTCGATTGGTCTACAACCACTCGTTCTTGTTTCATTAAGAAGATCAAGGATATAACCATAATCCCCTTTTTTGATCTAGCAACCTCCATATCAAGGAAATACCTTAAGGATCCTAGAACTTTGATTTCAAATGTTGTTGAGATGGAGCTCTTCAAGCAGTTCATTTCAAACACGAATTATATCGTGTACATATACAATTAATATGGAGATCTTCCTATCTTAATAATATTTGAAGAACATTGTATGATCACCTTGCCCTTGAGTGTATCCTTGACTTTTAACAAAATAAGTGAATTTCTCAAACTAGGCTCTCAATGACTATTTCAACCTATACAAAGCTTTTTTCAGCTTACACACTTTTGTGCCAAACTACTCTCCAAATCCTGGAGGGACTTCCATATACACTTCTTTTAAATCTTCATTAAGGAATGCATTTTTTACATCCAATTGTTATAGGGACCAATCTAGATTATCTGCAAGGGATAGAAGAACTCGTATGGAGTTTATCTTAGCAATTAAGGCAAATGTCTTCGAGTAATCAATGTCGTATGTCTATGTGAACCCCTTGGCTACTAAACGAGCCTTGTATTGTTCTAGAGAACTATTTGATTTATACTTGATTGTAAAAACCCATTTGCACCCCACATTGTCTTCCCTCTTAGTAAGTCAACCAAGTCTCAAGTACCATTTTTTCAAGAGCTTTCATTTCCTCAAAAATAGCCTCCTTCCACTCTAGAGTTCTTAAAGCATCCTGCACAGTATTAAGAATCTCCAAAACAGATAGTTGAGAGGTAAAAACATGAAATGTAGGTGAGTGATTTTTATAAGACACATATTTAGATAAAGGATGTTAGGTGCATGATCTTACACCCTTTCAAATAGCAATGGGAAGATTGGAATCATCAAATTCTAATTTTGAACCAAGTTTAGGATCAGAATAAACAAATTTAGAATTTGAAGAAGTGCACTGAACATGAGGTAACAAATTAATGCTGATATTACCTAGAGGACTTGTGGAGTCTAGGCCTTGCAAAGGATTGGATGACCCTTATGTTTCCTTACATGAGTAAACATTATCAAATGACACAATAGTAGTAGTTTCTTTATTTATTTCTCCATTATTAGTAGTCATGAGATTATGAGATGGCTTTGTAGGTGGACCTACTTTTTTAGTATCTAAGACACTTGATTCTTTTACCTTAGGAACATTCAAGTTGGAAATTTCAATTTGTAAAAACTCAAAAAAGTTGGAATTTTCAATTTGAAAAATATCAAAAAATATGAAAGATCAGAAAAAAATGAATTTTCATTTTGGTTCCCCCCTTGAAAACGAGGCTTGAAATAGGGGGTTAATTCAAAAAAGGTCACATCCATAGTTACAAACATTTTCTTTGAAACTGGTTCAAAACATTTAAATCCCTTTTGGTTTGGAGCATATCTAACAAACACACTTTTTTTTTGGCTCGAGGTAGTTTTCCTTTATTATGATTATGAATATGAACAAAGGCAGTGTAACCGAAGATTTTTAAAGATAAAGAGGAAGAAAGTATATTTGTAGGAAAACACTTATGAAGCACATAAAGAGGAGTGTCAAAATTCAAACCTTAGTAGGCATTCTATTCTATTAGTAAGGTATGCAGTGGTAAACACAGCTTCACCCCAATGATATGTTGGACGTTGGTAATTGATAAGAAAAAAGTAAAGCTCAAACAACTTCTAATAAATGCCTATTTTTTCTTTCAACCAAATTGTTTTGTTGTGGAGTGTCTACACAAGAACTCTAATGAACAATTCCTTTCTTGAGGAAAAAATGACCAAAAACACTATTGAAATATTCTTGACCATTATCACTTCGTAATATGTGAATATTTTTTTGAAATTGGGTTTAAATCATGATGTAAAAATTAAGGAAAATTGTTTCTACTTCATATTTTTCTTTCATTAAGTAAACTCAACTCAACTGTGTGTGATCATCAATAAAGGTCACAAACCATTTTTTGCCAAAGGTAGTAGAAGTTTTATAAGGACCCTAAATATCACTATATATAACAATAAATGGTGCAATTGGTTTATACGGTTGAGATAGAAAAGGAGTATGATGATGTTTTGCAAATTGACAAATTTCACATTGAAGAGAAAAATAACTTTTATTTATAAATAATTTTGGGAACAAATATTTTTAATACTAAAAACTAGGATGCCCTAACCTATAATGCAATAACATAATATCATCATCCTGAGAAATAAAAGTAGAATTCAAGCAAGTATTTGGATATTGTTTACTCAAGTCTGGTCCATCATCAAAATAATAGAGTCCATCCCTTTCCTTAGCACTGCCAATCATCCTCCTAGTGGCCAGCTCTTGAAACACACAATAAGAAGGATAAAAGTTGACTTGGCACTAATGATTAGAAGTGATTTTATTGATGGACAGTAGGTTACAAGATAAATTAGAGACATGGAGAACATTGTGAAGAGATATCAAAGGAGTGAGTTTGATAGTTCCTATCTCAACAATTACTGAGAGTGAACCATTTGAAATTTTAACCTTTTTATTGCTTGAACAAGGATCATATGAAGAAAACATTTTGGAACAACCAGTCATATGATCAATTTCCCCTGAATCAATTATCCAAGAATGAACAAAAATAGGAACAACACCATGGAATGCAGTAACAAGAGTGTTTACTTTTTTGAACCATGGAACCAGAAGAATTTAATGATAGTTTTGGAGATTAAAATAACTTATACATGAGCTCTAATTGCTCCTTACTAAAAGGGACTGAATTTGGGTTGATAGAAAACTCTTTATTTTTCTCTATAAAGGCTGGGTTGGCATGGTTGTCTCGTTGGGATTTGCTCTTCTAATTTGCAGGTTTTCATGGAGCTTCCAACAAGTATTCCTTGTATGCCAAGTTTTTTTTTTTACAATGGTTGCACCATGGCTTTCTCCGTCCAACATTATTAGAATCATCACCTATTCCCACCATGGCTTTGATACCATGTAAAATTTTAGGAGTAAATTTTTTTTCTCCATATATAATCATGAAAAGAATTACGCATAAATAGAAGATTAAAGGCTAAAAATAGGACATCTATTAAATATGGAATTTCCTCAATCAGATGATCTCTAAACTAAAAAAGGAAAAGATATTTCAATAAAATATAAAATAATGATTTTAGATCTTTCCTATTTTATAATTTATTCTTTCCTAAAATTCATAATAGCAAATATTTCTCATAGGAATCTGACAAGTAACTAATGTGTGTTTGATTTAAACATATAAATTATATTTTTGATTTATGATAAACAATTTATATTGTGATACAATGTTATTTTAACAATTGATAATTTTTTTAAAAATATATTAAAAGTTAGTTTAGAAATAAAGATAAAAGAAAATAAATTGAAAGAAATAAAAAGTTAAGAAAAATATCTAAAAATACTCTTGATGAAATAAATAACTCCTAAAAATACTCTCATTGAAAAATAATTCCTAAAAACACTTATATTCAATATAAATGTTCTAATTTATATAGAGATGCTTGTTGTAAGATCCATTTCTTATAAACTATTGCAACTATGAGATATTCTCAACATGCAAAATTTTTTTTTGGTACCAATGAGATAGGTGCAAAGTATCCACCATTAAAAGTAGTGGCTAATCTCCATCAAGAATCTAAGCTCACAAAATGGTGGTATTTTCCTCCGAACATGATTATTTCCATATCCAAGATTAGGAATCAAACATATGAAGAATTTAATTAAAAACTATCTAATACGTTTTTTTTTCTTTTGAAGTACTATTACATTCTTTCTAATATTGGATTATGTTTTTAGTATCTAAAAAATATCCCAATTTTGGTTTTAACTTCGACTTTTAAAAGTCATTAGTTTAAGTCTCTATTTTTGTTTCAATACCCAACTTTGACCTTTGATCTTTAACTTCGTTAAATTAACTACTAACGTGTCTAAAGAAAGTATACATCATTATTATGCATGTGGACACCATGGGTACATGCTAACCACATGCAATTCACTTAGTAATTTATGCTACATAAATGATACATGACATCCACCTAGCTAACACGTCGCATTTACATGACTTTCACATGAAAATTGTTGCATGTATCATTTTGAGAATGTTTTTGTCCCTAAAAAATCTTTTCCTAACTTTGGTTTTAGTTCTCATAAAATTACTAATTTTAATATTAGTCTCCATAAAATTCAAATTTTAATGTTAGATTTTAATTAATTTTTTTTATCTTATTTTAGTCATTTATGAAATCTCTAATCTTTTCTTCATCCATTTTCACCTTCACCTCACTAGCAACATCACACAAATTGTTCAAACTACTAATAATGATTAGCAACAAAGTTGGAAGTGAAATCATGTGATTTGCTCTAACAACAAACAAATGACCTAAATCCAAAATAGACATCAAAATCTCTATGCATGTTCCTTGGCATTGATCCTTCGATAACAAAAGTGAATCCAATATTTGGAGTTCTAATTAAACACCATTAAATTTTTTTACTAATTTCACGGGTAAGGCCTTATATTTCTTTAGTATTGGTGTGTTCTAAAATTGATATTTTTTCATCATTGTAAAATTTCAATTACATGAAAGAAAAGTTAGGTAGAGTTTTTCCTAGAGTGTTTGGATAAAGTATTCTAAAAGGATATTGAATGTCTTATTTAGCTATGCACCCTTGAGCTTTTTCGAAAATGTCAAATGCTTAAGAGTCTAATTAGGGAGAACGTCAATACAAAAGAAACTTGAGGCCTTATCATTAATATTAGGAGGGTGATAAACCATAATTTTTTATATTAATGGCGACAATTTTTGGGGTGAAATTTTTATTTTATTTTAACTTTTATCACTCATAATTTACTATTTTTCCTTTGAGTTTAATGCAATATAAGCTCATAAGAAAAGAAATTAGAAAGCATAACAAAAACTGATATTTTAAGCTCAAAAAGAGGAAACCCACGGAAGACTAACACAATCATGCACCATTCAACATGTCTATGCTCACTCCAAAATCAACCAACATGGTCGTACTCTACTTTGCACACCCGTGCTTATCCCAAATACATTTAGTATGGTCGTGTTCAACCTAGCACGCCCGTGCACAAGCATAAAAGACGTTCAACATGGTTGTGCTCCATTTAGCACACCCATGCATAGTTGCAAAGAGGGGCAGCATGGCTGTGCTTCATTCAACACATTCGTGCTCAACTTTACACGCCTATGCAAGCCCATAAGGTGGCCCACTTAACACAATATAAAAGGGAGCAGTTAAGGAATAGAAGGAATCATCCAATCATCCCAGCACTCCACCTCCAGTCTCTCATTCTCCCTCTCTCTCCTTCGGTGTTTCTCCTTAGTTCTAGAGCTCTCTAAGAGCACCGTAGGGTGATTAGCAAGGTTCAAGGTATAGTACAAAGTGGATGAATGAAACCCTTGACCATTAAAAGTTTTTATTTTCCTTAATTCTTTATTTTTGCTTTAGCCTTCTTTACTTTTACCATATGTATAGGTAACTAAAGCCACTTTTAAGGGTTATGGTGTAATTTATGCTTGAAACTTTTAATTTTCCTTTTGGATGTAATTTTCTATTTTTCTCCCCTTATTTGATTAAGTTGTTGTATTATTTTATTATCCTTGTAAAGAAAGTGATCGCCTTTGTATATTTAAATCAATTAATTAGTGGCAACCATACCATAATTAGTTTTTAAACTTATAAAAAAATTGGATTTAGGGAGATTGCATAACCAAACTTTTTCTTTAAATTTCTTATTTGGTTAGTTTTCAACATTCTCTTTGGTGAGCAACAACAAATTTTTGTAAAATACAAAGTTCAAATAGAACCTTCAACTGCCATAACCCACCAATTGCACACATATAATAGCCACCACCACCGTTGTGAATGGCAATCCTCTTTCTCTTTCTTCCTACCACTATAGAAGGCTCCACATCATAGTGGAAACCACTAGCCTGAGCGTGTTTCCCTTTGCTTCCTTGCTTTGTCAAGGCATCGCAGCTACACCATCATGGTCAAAAGCATCATGCTACAATGGTAATAAGTGGCCAAGAATGCCTCTCTACCGTTGTCTAAGAGGTTGACATGAAAGCCATGTTTGAGGAGGAAGCTTGACACAGTTTTTGAGAGATAGGTGAGGAGGAGGTAGAGGGGATATAGGGTGGTGCCATTGAAGTAGTGGAGGAGGAAAAGGAAATGAATGTTAGGGCTTTAGGGTTGGAGGAGTGGTGGTCGTTTTGGAAGAAAGAGAGGTTGAGTCAAAGGGTTGGGCTTTCCATAAGGAACCAAGCTAAGGAGGAGAGCTTAGGCCTTTGACTGGGTTTATGGTACTTGTTGTATGAGGTTAGGAGGAAGAGAGCTAGGAGAGAGTGGTGGAAGAGGGATGAGGATTATGGTTGGGTTGGATTAGGATGGGGGAATGAGAACGATAATGGTATTGGGTGAGATCAATTTAAAAATGAAATGGAAGTGTGATAAAAACAAAAAGGGAAAGAAGTAAGCTCCATTTATGGTGGTGGGATTGAGGTGTAACAACCTATAACTACTACAATAGAACTAAATGCAACTTAGAGTGCAGGGTTCAATTAATTGGGAAAAGTCTTGATTAATTTATTTATGAAAATGCATGAATTATTTTTGCAATTGAACGTAACTATAAATATAAAACATACACGCACTTTCAAATTACTTAATACCCTAACATAAGATTTTAAACATCAGAATCCATGTAGTAAGTGTAATAGTTTGTACCTTATAGCACTTACAAATTGAATATAAAACATGGATCCCAATGCATCACCATATACAACAAAAGAAGTGGGGTGGATACATAACTCATGTACATCCTTATGATGATTGGAACACTAAACTGAATTATAAAGGAGGAGGAGTAGGGCCTAATGATTAGCCTGATTAAACATCATTAGGATTGGCTCTATGGTGGCAAGGTCGAGCTCCTAAGTGAGAAGGATGACAGCCATTCATACCAAACAACTAATATTTGGTTAAATGGATAAGATGGCTCTATATCTCTTTAATATACAATAAGAAATTTAGTGAAGCATAGAATGTAATGGAGAACATAGTGGTGACAACTGGTGGAAAGTCAATTGTAATGTCGTTGTAGTACCTAACCCTCTCTAGCTTGGGGTTAATCAACCAGTCCCTTCTTAGGCCCACTATAGTCTTCGTGAAAAGGAGTCTGATCAATCCCAGATGGATTTGGCTGAAGTGCATGCATGAACGACTCCAACTCCTAGGTGGCCTCGACATTTGTTTCCATCGAACACATCGTTTGAGATCAACACAGTTGTATATATGTGATAGGAATATAAGAGTAAGCCCACGAAATAAAATATATATAAATAAATCATTAAAATACAATAAACATTCAAATTCATATAAAACATAAGCATTCAATTCACCAATCAAGACTATCAAATCAATAAACTAGACCAGTCCTATTCCATGGAGACTTTCGAGCAATTAGTCAGACATTTTCACTTAACATAGTATACATGAGTATTGAGCCATCACATCAACACGTGCCAAAGAAACCACTGGGGTAAATCCCAAAACCTGATCTATGGATGACATAAATGACTTATTGGGATAGGTATACGTGGGTAGTGGCTCACCATATTTCAAGGTTTGCAAAGAACCTTGGGCCCCTGTGGAATTTCCTGTCTTCCTATCCTCAAGATCTCATTGTCACACACTTCTTATCTAGTACTAGGCTTAGAGACCTAGTCTAGACAACCAGCCAAGCTTATATGCTTACTTGTACCCCCAATACATGACTACTAAGTTGCATACTTAGAATGCCTTTCAATCACATCACAACATTAAAAAGAAGTAGCACACAATGTGCCCAACAAGATCTCTTCATCATTCATTGTCGTGACAATTGATAATTTTAGTTTTATAAGTGGTAGGTCTTTATGGTTCCATTTAAATCTTCTATCTTAGTATAGCTTTGTTCTTTAAATTACCTAGTGTGATGCTGAAAGAATTACTATTTTAAGGTTCAAGAAGGAAGTTAAATGAATGTGGCATGATATGTAAGTTTTCACTTTCACCCAACGAATCACTTGGTTTGCCTAGTATATCCTTTAGATTCTCTCTTTTTTCACTACACATTCGCTCACGAGTAGTAATTCTTGCTTGGCAGAACTTCTTATAGAGAAGGTGTAACTCTCAATTTGACTTACATGCTCGACAAGTCATTAGATTCCCTCATCAAATCTCTCATTCATCTTGCCTAGCAAAGAGTCATTATGACACCTTTACTTTGTTATCTAATTACTAATAATTAAGCGATCATTTATAAATAGATATCACATAATTCTCTTGAAAACATAACACCATGCACTATTTCTCAGCAAAATAAAATCTCATAAGTATAAACTCAAGGGATAAAGAATTCACAGGACTCAAAACTCACTGTCTATAATCTCAACATTAATGTCTTCAAAACATAACCTACTTGCACTCCAAAGGCCAGTCCAACTACTCAAGTACTTATAAACATAAAACATAATTTAATCCAAACATGTTCAACCCCAATGTTATAGTCTTATTAGAGTTGACAAAACCCAAGACTAAAGCAAGATAAAAGAAAACAATGGCACAAAAGCATCACTCGTCATCTTGTACTTTCTTGTCTCCATATGTAAATGACATTCAGTCTAAACAAAAAACACAAGAGGAGTGAGAATACATCTCACTACAGCTCACCTACACATTTTATAATTGATATGATATGGATTCCAAAACTTAGAATTTAGATAGCTCTTGATTGGAATCACTCTCGTGGGCCGTCTTGACTCTACCTGGATCCTCTACACTTCATAAAAGCCATGATCGTAACTAAAATTAGAAAAGTATATTAGGATTTTTGAATAACAAGAGTAAAGTAATTCGCATAAATTAAAGATAGGATAAAAGGAATAGAAATAGAAAAATGGAAAGAGTTAAGAAATGGTTCATCACTGATTTTCAAGGGAAAATCAGATAAGAGAATTGAAATTTGCCATAAGCCTCATACAGAACTTGATGAGAATAAAGTGTTATAATCCAAGGACAAATGAGAGTCACTTTCTCAATTGCTGAAAAGCAAATATCATTCAAAATGATCAAAAACTGATAGAATGTGCCTAAGTTCAGCTATTTCTAAAAGAGAAGACAAGCAAAGTATTCAAACTATGCTAACTGGACCTTCGACCTTAGGTCGCGAGTCATAAGTCAAACTCTCACAAATCCATCCAGCAAGGCCTTCCTAAGGTTGCGTGTCTAAAGATGAGAAAAGTCAGTAGCTAAGTCAATGACTTCTAGGCTTCATGTGGGGCCCATAATTGACTATAGGAATCTTCATCCAAAGGTAACTCATCCAAGATGTCCATTCCTTGAAAGGGGTCTTCCATTGTCCAAATGCTACTAGCATCCATATGGAGTGTCCAAAGGCCTCAACGTCAAATGGGTCATCCAAAGGACACCTTTGTCTAAAGGCTTCATGGAACCTTTGAGAGGCTTTATATGTCACGTTGAGCCCATCATCCAAACAGAGTGTCCAAAGATGCAAAGTGCATCCAAAGGTTCTACGAGCATTTATAAGGTGCCATGCATCCAAAGAGTTTTACAAGGCCCTCCTACTTATTACAAGTTACGTATAGAACTATACACAAGCTCCTAAACTACACGATGGTAATATAAATAAAGTAGATCTTGTTTTGAATGCCCTTACCCTTTAAGGAGGTGTACGTTCTTCAAGACTTCAGCCTCTAACCTCTTCAATCTACCCCTGGTTAAGGGTATTTGAAGGTCGAACCTTGTAGTTCATATCATATAGTATGCATCCTACGTATTACTCCATATGCATGTAGAACCAACTCGTGGGATCAGTTACACCCATTAGGGATTTTGTACCGAGTAGCCTCAAGTAGGTCTAGTGACCTTATCACTAGGGTCATGTCTACTTCTCTCACTTTAGTTACATTATATGATGAATGTCACACAATTCATCATATGCTAGGTACCTTATCTCATAACCCACACAATAAGCACCATCCTTGTCTAAAGATAGGTCTAGGTCCCTCATTTGACAAGGGTCATCTGAGTTCCTTTCCTACCAACTCTTGGCCTAGGAATCTCTTTTGATAACTACTCACCCTTACTCATTTCCTTATATCTCATACTTGTCTCTTTCATTGAAATGATAGTTATATCTCAATCAATTCATATTACAATCTCAATTGTATAACATACACAAGCTCTCCAAATACATATATCTTAGGCTTACTACCAAGTGGACTCTAGCCACTAAGTTTAACTCTTGCTCAATGAGTTTACTCTTTTGCATAGAGAATTAAAGCTACAAGGAGCTTTGGACACACTCTCGCCCAACAAACCACTATGTTGGCCTAATGATAGAAGCCATAGAGAGTTTTATTTCTCTTTGTCCCCTCCCTCACCCAAGGAGACTTTTCACTCTCTTAGTGAACACACTCAACATAGAGTTTAAACTCTTTACTATACATTTTCAATCAATGGATTACTCCTCGCTCAGCTAGTTGAGCCACAAAAAGTTTCACTTTTTGGCTCTCACTTTCTCACTCAATAAGACACCTTCCCGCCTAGCAAACTAAGCCACTAAGAGTTTACACTATCTAGCCCTCTCTCTCTCACTTAGCAAACTACATTGTTCGCTCATCAAGGGAAGTCACAATGCTCCCAAGGCTCACATTCACTTAGTGAGAGTCGCACTCGCCTAGCGAATAGGCCTAACAGAGAAGAAAACCCTTTATTCTATGTGCTGTCGCCTAACAAAAAGTGATGAACAATAGTCTGTGATTTGAGAATTTTTCAGCAAAACTTACCCAAAAATCCAAAATTGAATGGGAAAAGTGTAATCAATCTAAGTTTTCTTGCACACATGAGTTTAGCATATAAAAATACACACGAAAAACATCAATTCACATCTAATTCCATCCATACACATGAAATCCCCAAATCAATCCCCAAAATAACCAAAGACCTTAACATACACAATAGCCATGAAAATTAAGTAATTGATAGCAATCAAACACAATTTCATGCGAAAATCGGACATGAGACTCACACTAATTTGAGGGTTTAATCCCTTTGGAGATACCACTAAAAACCATACAAAAAACATATACAAATGAGGTCCTAGGAACAATCTAGTACTTGTCTCACGTAAAGGATATTCAAAAATAGGAAAACAATCTTACCCCCTTACTTCGTACAAAAATGACAAAAAGCAACCTTTAAGTCTCCTCTTGGTTTTCCTCTAGTGTTCCCTCTACATGTTCTTCTCTTTCTCTTTCTATTTGTCAAGAAAAAAAGGTTTCAGAGAAATTGGCTCAGCATTAGGAGACTTTAACTCCATAGAGACATCATATTTTACTTGATGGGCCAAGCAAAATAAAACAAGCCCAAAAACATTTTCTCTATTTTAGTTAATTAAAAACCCATATTTAAACCCACATATATAATTTCCAAATAAACATTATTTAATTAATGACATGTATAAAATCATTTAAATCACTTATTAATGTATACTAATATTAACAAATCATATTCACATGCAATAATAAATAATAAAAAATCAAGGTATTACAACTCTCCCCTCCTTATAAGAATTTTTGTCATAGAAAATTTACTTGATCTAAATAACTCTAAGTAGGAAATCTTCATTTCATTCTCTAACTCCCACGTAGAACTGCCTTTAGAAGTACTCCCAAACAACTTTAACCAATGGAATCTCTTTAGAAGGGTTATACTTCAAAAGACAAGTTATCTCTCACTTGTATGTTGTCCAACTCAATCACATGGGAAAGGTCAAAATCATACTTTCAAAGTTGAGAAATGTGGAAAACATCATGAAGATTTGCAAGAATGGGTGGTAAAGCTATTTGATAGGCAACTTTGTTGACTCTTTTTAGAATTTGGTAAGGACCAATGAAGCAAGGAGAAAGCTTACAAGATTTCAAAGTCTTGCCAACTCTATGACATTCTCATATTCTTTTGGATCAACTTAACCTTCTTAATAGTTTGTTGAACTACTTTAGGTCCCAACACCACACTCTCACCCAACTTAAACTAACACAAATCAGTCCTACACCTTCTGTCATAGAGGACTTCATAAGGTGTCATTCTGATACTAGAATATAACTATTATTATAGGTGAACTCCACTAAAGGTAACAAGTTATCCCAATACCTTTATATTTTAAGACACAAACTCTAAGAAGATCTTCTAAGGATTGGATTGTTTGCTCAGCTTGACCGTCCATTTATGGATGGTAAGCTTAACTCAGCCTACACTTGGTTCCTAAGGCTTGGTGCAAACTACCTTGAAATCTAGAGGTAAACTTGGGATCTCTATCTAAAGCTATATTAGAAGGCTTACCATGCAACCTAACTATCTCTTGGATGTAAAAGCTACTCAACTTCTCCAAACTATACTTGACATTGACTAGGATAAAATGGGTCGATTTAGTCAACCTGTCCATAATAACCTAGATGGAATCCATGTTTTTTTAAGTTCTAGGCAAACTAGAGACAAAATCCATAGAGATGATGTCTCACTTTCACTCAAGAGTATGCAAGGGCTACAAAAATCATGATGGCTTTTGATGTTATATCTTAACTTTCCGACAAACTAGACAAGCATACACAAACTCAACCACCTTTTTCTTCATACTAGGCCACCAAAATATCCTCTTAAGATCTTGATACATCTTCATGGCACTAGGGTGTGATAATGTTGTCAAAACACTATGTCATTAGCTTTCTCTTAATTTTCTCTTAATTTTATAGTATAAGGACTAACCTAGGTCAAATCTCTCAAGGAAAATCATGTAATGTCTAATCTTGTTGAACATAAATCAAATTAAATGCTAAAATAGGGGTTTGTATGTAAAACATAATTATGTAGAAAACAAAACAAAATTGAAAACATAATTATGTAACGTCAATCCAACGATCCAATCATGTAGTTTTGTTAACACAGTTCACATAAGGTGTGAAAATTCATATCAACTCAAGATTCATTAGATAATAATCCAACATTTGTCCATTCAGATTGAGATTACAATTGTAATCCCTGATTAACATGAATTCAAACACATAATTGATTAAGTTTAGGTGATCAATCAATTACCTAACCTTGATTATATTGGGATTAATCAATCAATCCTAACCTAACACAATCCAAAATCTCAAGCAAAATCATAATCATGAAAACGGGTCAAGAATTGGAAAGAAAAGAAAGACATAATAAAATTTGCATAATAAAGAATTCAAGAACTCACACCTAACCACAATCAGGGAACCTTGAATTGATAAAAGAGGTTAGCCTTCCATGGTAATCTTCATAGAAAACATAACACAACACAAAGAACATCTAAAAGAGGAGAGAGGAGAGAGAATAGAGAGGAGAGAGAATAGAGAGGAAACTTGTGATCCAAGAAGCCTCCAATATCTAAGTGTGTAGAATCTAAAAATTCTTTCTTTAACCTTACTAATCAACTACTATTTATTACATGCTCTAAATGCCAAGGAAGGTAGTTTGGACTAGAGGAATTCGCAGCCGAAAGGCCTACCAACCAAGGTCTTAAAATTGGGCCATAATATATAAAGAAAGGTCCAATAGAATGGTTGTAGAGGCTGCAATTTCATGCAGACTTTTGATACTGAAGATAGTAGAACTGGGTTGCATCTAAAAGAAAGAAGTTGTAGATCTTTGTCTTAGATTTCTAGAGCCACCAAGATTGTCCAATTTAGAAGTTTGTAACTCCAGATATGGCCTGCACAAGATAGTAACATCATAATAAAAATTATGTCAAAAAATAAGCAAAGATTAGCAACTAAACCCAACTAAGTCCAATAACCCAAGACTCAACCAATGTGTCAATGTTAACCATAAAATGATGTTAATTATAACCAAAATAAGTCACTATTAAGTGCCTAAAAATGCTCTATCAGGGTGCACACTAAGATTACTCCTATGTCCTTCCTCTATGAACAACTTCCTAAGATTAAGAACACTAAGAACACACCCTACCTTGGAGTCTCGCAACTTTATTAGCCCCTATCACGAAGCTACTAACCTTCCCCTAGGTTATGGGTTTTACTTGTCTTGCAAGAAAAAAAGTTTATATATTGACTAACTTGAATCTCATCCAATAGGCTACTAGTTATCTGAAGCATACCCGAACAAACACTTTTAGGGTTCACCTCACAAACTAGACTAAGGTCTTTAAACTGCTTTATTTTATCTAATTTTCTTACCATCAATGCAGTTATATCCAAGGATTTCCTACTCAAAGTGACAACCACTACATTGTCTTTACTTGGGTTTTAACTAAGCGAAAAATCAAAATCCTTAAGGAACTCTAATAACCTTCGCTGCCTCATGTTGAACTTTTTCTAGTCAAACAAATGCTTCAAGCCTTTATGGTCACTAAACACCTCAAACCTTGCGATATAAAGATAGTGTCTCTACATCTTAAGTTCAAACACCATAATTGCCAACTCTAGATTGCAAGATAATTCCTCTCATGAGTTTTAAGTTGTTTAGAAACAAAGGCCAAAAACCTTGCCTTCTTGCATCAACACTTTTTTCAAACCCATCCTTGATGCATCGCAGTACACCACAAATGGTTCACTTGAGGTTAGGAAACACTAGCATAGGAACTGATGTTAACCACTGCTTAAGCTCTAGGAAACTACTCTCACACTTGAAGTCCCACACAAACACTTGACCTTTGCGGATCAACCTTGTTAAAGGTAAAGCTAACTTGGAAAACCCCTCTATAAACCTTTTATAGTACTTGACTAATCCTAAGAAACTCCTAATCTTTGACATAGACTTAGGTGTTTCCCACTCTAAAGATCTACAACTATACTTCCTTGAGATATAACATGACCTAAAACTCACCTCCTATAGCTAGAAGTCATACTTTGACATCTTAGCATCCAATTGCTTGTCCTTAAAAACTTGCAATGCAACTCTTAGGTGCTTAGCATGCTCCTCCCCACTGTTAAAGTACACTAGGATATCATCAATGAACACAACTACAAAGTTATCTAGGTAGGGATGAAAAATCCTATTCATGTAGTCCATGAACACACCAAGCCCATTAGTCACACAAAAAGCATAACTAGATACTTATAGTGACTGTAATGGGCTCTAAAAGTAGTCCTAAGGACATCCTTAGACTTTACATGGATATGATGGTAACTTAACCTCAAGTCTATCTTACTAAATACACAAGGTTCCACTAATAGGTCCATAAGGTCATATATCATAGACAAGAGATACCTATTCTTAATCATTACCTTGTTTTGCTAATGATAATCTACATACAACCTCATGCTACCATCCTCCTTCCTTAATAACAAGATTGGTGCTCCTTATGGGGAAACACTAGGTCTCACAAACTACTTCTTTAAGAGCTATACTAACTACTTCCTAAGATCAACTAACTTTAGGGGTGACATTCTATAAAGTGCTACAAATATAGGTCCTGTTCTTAGGACTAAGTCTATAAAGAACTTAGTCTCCTTCTCGAGTGGTAAACTACTCACATCCTCAAGAAATACTACCAGAAACTCACTCAATATTGGCACATCACCCACTTCCACACTATTCTCGACCTTTAAAGAAGACAACGTCATGTATGTTTGGGCATTCTTTTTCGAAAACACCTTAGCTTTATTAGTAGTTATGAACCTCTCATCTTTACCCACAACGAGTGTTGCAAAGACAACAATTTTATCTAAATAGTTTATAAGGACATGATTGGCCAATAACCAGTCCATACCAAGAATAATACCTAGTTGACTAAAAGGAAAACAAACTAAATCAACCAAGAAACTCTATTAAGCACATTTAAAGGACACTGCAAACAAACATTTAAAGTAACAATAAAATCGTTTGCAGGAGTTTCAACAACAAGCTTATACTTTAAGGGAGACAAAGATAATTTTTTAGATATACAATTATATGATATGAAAGAATAAGTTTCTCTACAATAGATGAGTGCACCAAATGGATAGTAGTTTACGAAGCACATACCTGGCACTAGGTTCTCAAACTCTGAGGCTTTAGTACCACTAAGAGTAAAGACTCTCTTAGTGGTCTTGGAATGATTGCTTTGGGCATTCCTCCCAGCACTACGTGGCTTTCTCTCAGGCATCTACAACTTCTCATGATGTGACCTTGCTTACCACAGTTGAAGTAAGTCACCTCCTACTCTACAAACTTCCTCATAAGGTAACTAGGAAAGCCATAAATCAAGCACCTATTTTGAGTGACAAAACTGGTTCCTCCACTACTAGCTCCATAAGAATGGGTAGGCATCGGACCTCCCTAACGGCTATGTCCATGCCTTGAGAGCAGAACTAAGTAAGGCTTACTCTAGCTCTTACCTCTAGATTTCTTCCCTTTCACAAGCTCCACACCACCCTTGTAGTATGCAGTCCTCACGCAGTTATATTCATCGTAGATCTTAAACATGTTTACCAACATGGGAAACTAGTAAATCTCTAAGTAATTAAAAAATTGCTTGATCTTTGGGCACAAGCCATTAATGAACTTCACACACTTCAAGTGCTTTCCTACCTCACCTAGGTAGTGTGGATAGTACCTAGAGAGATCCTCAAACTTGGCTACATACTCAACCACAATCGAGTTACCCTATATAAGCTCAAGGAACTCCATCTTTTTCTTCTCATTCACGTCTTTTGGGAAGTACTTCTCCAGGAATAGCCATTTGATGTTTTCCTAAGAAATAACACACTTTTCAGCTTCTAAGCGAGCACAAGTGTTCTACCAATAATCAACCTCCTCCACAAGCACATAGGTCCAAACATCACTTTCTATTTGTGAATGCACTCTATAGCACGAAATATCTTCTATACTTCATTGACCCAGTTCTAAGTACTATCTAGGTCATAACCTCCTTGAATGTAGGTTGGTTGCTTCTTTGGAAGTGATCCAACCCTTGAAAAGCAATCGGTCCTTGTGGTTGTTACTTGTTTTGGTTATTCCTAATCGCCCCAGCAAAAGCCACAAGAGCATTAGCTATCGCATGGTCTTCTCTTCCTTTCTTGCCATTCCTTCTTATGTGAAACCAAAATAAGCCAAGAAGTTAGCAAACAAAATAAACAAGCAAACAAGAAACAATACAACAAACAACTCTTCATAGTAAACAACAACAAACAAGGCAAACACATCATATACATTGTCGAATGGATAAACTAGACTTTGATGCCACTAAATGAGACATCCTTTACCTCATGATCTAATTACTAATAATTAAGCAATCATGTTCAAAACATAACTTACTTTCACTTCAAAGGCCAATTCAACTACTCAAGTACTTATAAACATAAATCATAATTTAATCTAGACAACATATTCAACTACGATGTAAATGTTCTATCAAAGCTAACAAAACCCAAGACTAAAGCAACATAAAAGAAAATAGTGGCAAAGAAGCATCACTTGTCATCTTATACCTTCTTGTCTCCACTTGCAAATGACATTCAACCCAAACAAGACAACATAAGAGGAGTGATAGTACATCTCAGTACTACTATTAGGGAAACTTCGGCAATGCCGAATAACACACACAAAAGAATAACCACAAAAAAAATACATCACGAATATCCATAATAAATATTATGTACATGCTATGATAGTATGTATTATATGCAATACTCCATATGCATGTGATACCAACTCTACTAAAAAAAAGTAGGCTAGGGGCAACACTACTAGACTTTGTCTCAAGAGTTAAGCCATACCACGCTAGAAAGGTATCCTTCAGTAACATGTTAGGATCTACTCAGCTTTTATCATTTGTCCTAGCTCATGGGTTAAGTCATGACCATTGGAGTTTTTATACTAAGTAGCCTCAAGTAGGTATAGTGATCTTACAACTTGACTCATGAATACTTTCTCTCAATTTAGTTACATTATATGATGAATATTACATAATTTATATTCTCATTCGTTTATCTTTAAATTACGCCTATAAGAACCATGTTCGCTCACCATAGGCTAGGTATCTCATCTCACAATCTATACAATAAGCATCATCCTCGCCTACAAATAGGCCTAGATCGCTAACTTTCCAAGGGTCATCTAAGTTCCTTTCCTACCAATTCTCGGCCTAGAAATCTCATTTGATAATAATTCATCCTTACTCATTTCCTTATATTTCATACTCATCTTTTCAATGCAATGACAATTATATCTCAATTAATTCATATTACAATCTCAATAGTATAACATACACAAGCTCTCAAAAACACATATATTTAAGACTTACAATCATGGGATTATAGCCACTAAGTTCAACTCTCGCTCAACGAGTTCACTTTCTCACTCAGCGAACTAAAGCTACAAGGAGCTCTTTGCATACTCTTTCCCAACAAAATCATTCTATTTCCCCATCGAAGGTGATAAAAAGAGTTTTGTTGCTCTCTGTTCCCTTCCCACGCCCAATGAGAGTCATCACTAGCTCACGAACACACTAAAGAAAGAGTCCTAACTCTATTATACAGTGTCACTTAGTGAGATTACTCATTGCTTAATGAGTTGAGCCACAAAGATATTCACTTTCTGGCTCTCGCTCTTTCGCTCTCTCATTGAACGAAACATCCTTTAGCCCAACAAATTGAGCCATAAAGAGTTTATACTCTATGGCCTTCTCTCTTTTGCTTAGCAAGACACCCTCTCTCCTAGCAAGTGTGACTATAGAAAGCCTTGCTCTTGGGTCCTGACATTGTCACTTAGCGAATTACATTGTTTGCTCAGCAAAGGAAGCAACAATGCTCCCAAGGCTCTTATTTACTTGGCTAGCGTCACACATGCTTAACGAATAGGCCTAATGAAAAAGAGAAAAGAAAATCCTCTATTCTACGCGCTCTCGTCCAATGAGACGGAGCAACGAACAACAATTTGTGATTTGTGAATTCTATAATAGAACTTACCCAAAAATCCAAAATCAAATAGGAAAAGTCTAATCAATCTAAGTTTTCTTGCACATATGATTTTAGCATATAGAAATACACACGAAACAACATCAATTCACATCCAATTCCATCCATACACATGAAAGCTCCAAATCAAACCCCAAAATATCCAAGAACCCTAACATACACAACAACCACGAAAATTAAGCAATTGAAAGCAATCAAACACACAACTACACTTGAAAATCAAACACAAGACTCACTAATCTAGGGCTTAATCCTCCTTCAAATACCACCAAGAACCATAGAAAAACATATACAAACAGGATCCTAAGGACAATCCTACTACTAGTCTCACGTAAAGGATACACAAAAATAGGAAGACAATTTCACCCCATTGTACAAAAACGACAAAAAGAAACCTTTACGTCTCCTTTTGGTAATCTTCTAGTGCTCCCTCTACAGGTTCTTCTTCTCTCGTTGTTTGTCAAGAAAGGGGTTTCAGAGAAACTGACTCAACATCAGTTGACTCTGACTCTAGAGACACATTAGATTTTACTTAATGGACCAAACGAAAAAAAACAAGTCCAAAACCATTTTCTCTATTTTTTTAATTAAAAACCCATTGTTAAACACAATGAATATAATTTCCAAATAAACATTATTTAATTAATGACATGTATAAAATTATTTAGATCACTTATTAATATATACTAATATTAAAGCATCATTTTACATGCAATAGTAAATAATAGAAAAATCTAGGTATTATAGTCACCTTTGCCTAGTGGGTGGGACTATAGAGAGTCCTACACTATCATTAGCTCGGCAAATCCATGACTCACCTGGTGAATGAGATCACAAAGAGCTTACTCTCAAATTGATTTTGGTTGCTCAATGAGAGAAGGGTCTCGCCTAACAATTTAGGTGGGAAAACTAATTTCTTTTAAAATATTTGGTTTTCACCCTATAAGAAAAAGACGTGGACACCGAATTAAGAAGTTTTGAGTTTCTACAACATTTTATTCATCGATTATATGAATCGCTCAACAATTTTATGTGTTTCTAGGTTTCCATGAGTCCTCGCCAAACGAGAATATAACTCGCCCAACAAGAATATAACTCACTCAATGAGTGCTCATCATTTTATATTTTCCAAGTTAAAAAAAGGTTTTTCTTATTAAGAGGTGTCTCTCACCTAGCAAGTGTTCATCATGTTCATAGGACTCAGTCCTCACTCAATGAAAAAGGGAAATTTTCCATATTTGTATATGTTATTTTTAGGCTTTCAACAAGTAGTAGGTCACGCTCAATGATAACGCACAATTTATACCCCCTAGAAGGTCTTTAGATGGGTAGAATAGACTATAAATTGTAGTTATGAATCATGTATTAACTAAGATTTAGACTTCCAAGGTTAAACTAAGGAAAATACAAATTTAGGCTAAGTTACTGATTTTAGCTAACAAAAATAAAAGTCTTGTTTTGTAGGTCAAAAGAGAAGCTGGATGAAATCAAATCAGATAGATGAGTCATCTAGGCCAGACGAAATTCCTCTAGGCCCACCTGTCCCAGCTAGATGAAGTCATCCCAACTAAGGCTGGAATCGTCCCGGATTGGCCTAGAAATGAAGTCATTCCAACAAGCAACCGAAGCCGTCCTGGACCAGTAGAAATCCGACACGTCCCAGTCGGATGAAACCAACTCCAAGTCAGACCAGATGAGGACGAAAGCATCCTGACCAAATGAGGACAGAAGCATCCCGACCAGATGAGGACGGAAGCATCCCGACCAGATGAAACCGATTCCACATGCCAACTTCCTATCGGATGCCGACCTCATACCGGATGCCGAAACCAAACCAGAAGCTGACCTCAAATTAGATGTCGACTCCCATCTGTCTAGATCCATCCCGACATCAGAAGACTGACTCCACTTCGGCAGATTCAAGCATATGCATAAAATGTAATTTAGTACGTGGTAGTTAGGAAAGTCTGTTAGGGTAGTTATTTCTGTTATGTCAGGTTAAATATGTTATTTCAGTTATTATGGTTATAGAGTTAGGTAGTTAGATAATGCATGTATAAATAGAGGTGCATAGTGATGTTCATTGGTTAGCAAGATCGATCATACATAGCTACACTTAGCCTAAACACACTTTCCATTCCTCAAGCCTAAATTTCCTTCATACCTTTTTGTTCCATGGTGCTTCAGTACGGCGGTCACTCAGGCTCGAGTGAACGCAAGACCAGGGGCTGAGAATCGAGGTCAGTTGCCAAGAAGGGACTGTCAGGGCACACTGACACACTACTTGGTGATTCAAGCCCTCCATACCCTAGCCATTGTAATTGGAACACTACAACTACTACTGGTGGTTGTCGTTGTGACATCCTTTTACCCCGAATACTTAAATTAAAATAATCAAGTAAATAAAATGAAGACAGGGTAATAGTTAAAACCAAAAAACACAATTTGTATTAAGGATAAAAGGTTCACATGATAATTAAAAGGTAGGCACAAAGTTTTCAAGGAGGTTTTAGATCTAAACATTATAATTGAGAAAACTACAGTCATCATCATGTTTAAAATAAGTCATTCAAACATCAAGGCATAGAGCAACTATTCTAACTTCTAGAACCCCGATGTCACACTAATCAGAGCAAGACCCCGCCTTTTCAAAACTTGGCACCATGAGTGCCCTCAACGTTACCTAAAAGAAAACAACAATAGAAAGTACGGTGACAAATCACATTCAATCATATATAAAGGCAGATAATGCCCCAAATCCCACCCATTACCATACTCAATTACTAACAGTTAACATATGCTCATATATCAATCACATTTCATTCATTCAAAATCAATCACAATTCATTCATGTTTACAAAATGCACATGTTCGCACAATGGATATGCTCATCACCACACCTAAGAGTCTCGAGTCAGAACTCCACACCATGGGCGAACCTCCTCAATCTCCTTAGTTATCACTAATGATGGCCACACCGTTAAACACCCCGTATGAGCCGGTGTGTCGCACAGTTAAACACCACCTATGGCCGGCGTGCAGCATGGTTAAACACCACCTGTGGCCCATGCATATGAATGTCCCCCATCATTAGTCCACCCTGTTAAACACCACATTTTGGCCAGGGTCCCCTGTTAAACACCACATATGGCCAGGGTATTATAGCCACGTCTGGCTTTTCATGCATCTCATGCCTCTCATGTCCATGCTCAAAGCATTCTCATCCACACTCTTATTCTCATGATTTATACATCATTCGCACAATCCATAGCCATACCCAACCATATTAATTTAACCATCATCATTATAAATCATTTATCAAAAGCACAGAAACGCACATAAAACACCATTGAATTTCACCCAATTTCGTCATTGAACACAAGAGCCCCAAATCATGAACAACCATAAACAACCACAAGAATCAAGTAATTAGGGCAATTAACCATACAATTTCCCAACAAAAATCACATTAGGACAGGACATTAAACATACCATAGAACATATTGACAAATTGTTTTTATCGATTAAAATAGTTTTAGAACATAATAACCAAACAAAATTGAGAATTTAGACCCTAGAGGGACTTAGGGATTGCCCTCACTACTCGTACCCTCCCACATTCATATATGACCGAACCAATCTCCCCGTACCTTAGAGACGATGAACGAAGAAGAACTGATGCGTTTCTGGGACGATCTGAACACTCTAGCTTCTCCTCCTTGCAGGTTTGCGTTCTCTCTTCTCTAGGTTTGGCTGTCTGACGTGAAAAACACAAATTAGGATAAACTGATTACCCCCGTCTAATATTCTAACTGGGTCGGGTCAACCCCCACCCGCCCGTCAGTCTCTCCCATTAACTCAATTAATTAAATTAATAAATGAAAATAATTTAGATAAAGCCTCATCAGTTTATAAAATCATTAACCTCTCTATTAAAATAAAATTGATAATAATAATAATGTAATTAATTTCTAAAAATAATTAAATAAATTTTAGGATGTTACAGTCGTAGGAAGTTAGTCATCATATTTTCCCTTAAATCCATTCCTTGTATCGATATTTTGACTAATCGATGAATGAATGTGTTTCTTTGCACTTGTATATTTATAATTCCTATAGTTTAATCTATTCTTGTTTTTGTTATGATTGTGCATGATAAGAATATACCATGCTTGGATTAGGGTCTGGTTGGAACCTACTTAAGTAATAATATTAGGTTGGAACCTACCTAGACAATCATTAGATAATCTACGTCAACCATGAGCTTACTCCCTACTAACTCGAGGTCGCGGTTGTGTAAGCCCTTAGTCAGTAACGGACAATTATTAAGTGGTCGCCTTAGGAAATAGGTTGGCGAGGAAACACTTGCATGTTAGGAATCTGAAACAAAACCATTCCATTGATTACATTGTACCCGATATCATAAATATACGTTAGATAGATAAAACTTGTAATTCTTTACTTAGTTTGTAAATCTATACTTTTCTGTTAAGACTTTGGGTAACCTTTACATTTCTTGCCAATTTACATTTCCCAGTAAAAACCCCCTTGTTTACTTTACTTGTCAGAGTCTGCATCCTACATAACCAATTTAGGAATCTTTTCAACCTTAGACACTAGAAAATACAAGAACCATGTGTCCTTGAGAAGAATGACCTAGGTTGATCCTATGCTACTTTAACATAGGTAAATCTAGTGTTTTGATAGAATAAATGACGACTAAATCTGTACCTATCACTCAACGAGCACTCATACATTTTTTAGAAAACGAGTCTTGTTAAGCAAGTAGAGGCACTTGCTCAACAAGATCACAAAATAGTTTCATCACTCAACACGATTTCATATAAAAAGTACACTTAATATAGGATGAAATCTTCCAAAATCAACCAAGAACATCACCATATAACATCATAAACATGATTCAATGGCTAGAAACACCATTTCCACAACAAATCACATATTCACACTTCATCATGCATATATTCTTATTTTGAAGAAATTTCTCAACAAATCTTAACATGAATTACTACCACATTTATAATGCATTTAAACTCATTCCAAACCAACATATCATACCAAACACAAAATTACAAAGATGCAAACTTCCCTTACCTAAAATAAAGATTGAAATGAAAACTTTAGTGAAGGAGCTTGAAAGATCAACAATGGAGGTAGCAAGGTAGGAATTAATTTTTCAGAGTCTAAGGGGTGAAGAGAGCTTCTAAAGCTCAGCTGAAGGTCTCTTAAAGAGGGCTTGGTGCTGCTCATGATCCATGGGTTAATAGGGTTTTATTAGCCAAAGGACGTGGGCTAATATGAAATTTGCCTCAAATAGTAAGTTTTACTTTTGGATTTTTACCATAAGTGGTAAGGTAATTAACTATAAATGGTATAATCATTTTTTGCCAAAAGTGAAAAGTCAACCAATGAATTGCCTCAAAGTACATGCTCACTATATTGGAAAACGTGTAGATGACAATAAGTATTTCTAAAGTGAGAAATTCACTCTTCCAAAGAATATCATTGTCTAAAAAAAAAAAATGTATTAGATCACTTTGATCTCATTCAAAATTTTTCTTGAAAAATGTACATACTCTTATCTTTATGATGTCATACTTAAATTAATTTTATTTCTATCTTATAATATAATTCAATCATTTAATTAACTACACAAAAACATAGGTTTATAGGAGGTATCGTGTAGGATCTTAGCTCACGCGAAATATTTTTTTGTAGTGAGACCTTAGTGGACACGTGGCTTTATGATATTTGGTGAAAAGCTAGTACATGACTGGGTTGGTATCTGAAGAGTCTGAACATGGATTTAACGTTGGCGTGAGGATAGGGTCTTGAAGTTTTAAAATAATTTTAAGTTATAAAAAACGAGTTAATTTTTTTTTACATAGGTTGTTTTTATACCCTATGTAAAAAGTGATTTTTACATCAGTTTTAAAAATAATTGTTATAAATTTTTTTTCATTAATAGTTTAAGAATCAATATAAATAAATTTATAATATTTATAAAAATGTTGCGCATTTTTATTTACATCAATATTTAAATAACTGATGTAAAATGCTTGTTATAAATAATCATTTTTTCATTAGTAAATCCTTATATAACAACTTGAACAACATTGTCATGTTGGTGGCGAGGTGTAAGTGGACTAAAACCAAAGATGATTATTTTATTGAGACTAAAATCAAATATAGTAATTTTATGAGGATTAAAATCAAAGTTGATTATTTTATGGGGATTAAAATTAAAGATAGAAAATCTTTTAAGGACAAAAATACATTTTCAAAATGACATATTCAACACTAGTTATGTGTATGTCACGTGCCAATCATATGAATGTCATGTGGATACCACATGTCATCCATCTCATAAAATATCACATAGTTGTCATGTGTCATCCATGTCGCACAAACGACCATGTCACTTGCACATGACTATTGTGTCATTCAAAGTGTTCATGTATATATTGACCTATATATTTATTAAAATTAATTTAATAATTAAAGTTTGGATATTTAAAAAATATAGTACTAAAACTAATGATTTTAAAACTCAAACACTAAAACTAAAGTTGAGAAATTTTTTAGGGACTAAAATTACTATTGACTTTCTTTTGAAAAAGGAAAACATCATTAACTATTCATTAAAATTTATTAAGACTCCTAAAATAAGGACTAAGATTCATAAACAAGAATTAATACTTACTTTGTGTTATAAAATATTTTGTTGACTTTGATTATTTTTTTTTATATAAAATTGTTGACACTGATTTTCAAAGTTTGATTTTGTAATCCTCTTTATCCTAAAAATGTTGTATGACTTACGTGGAAATAATTATTTCTTATTGAAAAAAAATGTTAGATTTAGAATTTCTTTTCAAGCGTAAAAAATATCGCATTCACCAACCATTTACAAACTTAAATTTCATACCAGTATATAATCAAAGTTTAAAGTGAAATCAATAGATACTTCAAATATATTATATAATATGGTAAAGATCAATACATATAAAGTGAAACAAGCTTATGGCGGTACCCACGTCCAACCTTTGTTGGTGAATAACATGTGTCCCGAAATAGCATTGGTAGTATTAGAAAATGATGATGAACACGTTTGGTTGGCCTAGCACCGGTGGTCCAAGTTATATTAGCTAGCCACCCGTGACCGCTGAATGGTATCTAAAAAAGTGCTGAATTTTGGTGATCGATGATAGTGACTAAAGATGTTACATAACGTTAATTGTTAGTACATTAAACGTGGCTAAATTTTTATGATCAACAATACGGTAGTGGCTGAAATTGCAGTTAGTGACCATCAACATACAACAATGGAGAGTACGTACTGGACCAATGCTAATGACTAGCAGTGCATGATATTATTATATTGGTGGCCAGATATTAGCCCTACGCTTGCTACCGACAATAATATAAGGCAATATACTTGTAATTTGATACTATACAACATGGCAACATATGGATGAGTATCTTATGCGTCACTAATTGTAAAGTGTAAGCAAATCTCTCCTATAGTAGTATATAATCTTACAAGTGAAATAAGCAGAGTCAGTCTACGTTTAAGCACATATTTATACTATGCTTAATTACATGGATAAAATATTTCAGATATGCAACGAAACGCATAAAAACTCATTCCATTTCATTCAATTACTTATCTATCTCTGTTTTCTTACTCTTAATTTAGATATTGCATGTCATTTCTACGTTTAAGCACATATTTATACTATGCTTAATTACATGGATAAAATATTTCAGATATGCAATGAAACTCATAAAAACTCATTCCATTTCATTCAATTACTTATCTACGTTTAAGCACATATTTATACTATGCTTAATTACATGGATAAAACATTTCAGATATGCAATGAAACTCATAAAAACTCATTCCATTTCATTCAATTCTGCTTTGGGTATCCTTTACATGAGACGGGTAGTGGGGTTGTTCCTAAGACCTTGTTTGTATATATTTTTGTATGATTCTTGGTGGTATCTGAAGGGGGACTATACCTATGGATTATTGTAAACTTTGTGTCTGATTTTCATGGGAAATCGCGTGGTTAATTATTGTTAATTGATTAGGTTTTTGTGATTGTTCTTGGGTTAAGGGTTTTGCATATTGAATTAGGGTTTTTTTTAATTTGGATGAAATTGGATGAAATTAAGTGTTGATTTGTGTATGTTTCTATGTACTAAAATTATGTGTGCAAGAGAACTTAGAATTGATTAAGTTTTCCCATTTAATTTGTGAGATTTGTGTTTGCATTTCTGCAGAATTCGCAAATCACAAATTGTTGTTTGTCACTCCTTGCTGAGCAAGAGATGACTCTCACTAGGCGAGAACATGTAGAACATAGGAGTTTCTTTTCTGTTAGGTCTATTCATTGGAGAGTGCAACTCTCGTTGAGAAAATGAGAGCCCTTGGAGCATTGTGCTTCCATCGCTTAGTGAATAGTGAGGTTCATTGAGCTAGAGTGTTAGGGCCTAAGAGTAGGGCTCTTTGTGCTCTTACTCGCTAGGAAAGGTGTAATCTCGTTGAGCAAGACAAAGGAGTGATGATTGCTCGATTTTAGTCGTTTCAACGCGCTTATAAAATAACTAAAGCTAACTATAGCATAGTCAACCCTAGGTCATTCTTCTCAAGGACACAGTGTGCTCAGTTGTGACTTAGTGTGAAGTGAAGTGACATAGAATCTGAGGTGTAAAGTGTTGACTCTCCTCACGATTCGAAAGTCGCTCTCAAGAGACAGGCCGAGATGATCTCGGCGAGACAATCCGACTTGGTCTCGACCGAAAGTCATTGCACACGCTATAGAGATGGACTATCTCTGTCTCAGACTAGAAACCAAGTAAACATGGGGGTTTTGTAGGCGAAGCAGAAGGTAAACTAAGACTATGAATGCAGTAAACATACACTACTATTACTAGTTATCTATTATTATTATTATTTAACTGTGTTCGTGCTCAGTCCTGTAGGTCCAAATCTAGTCCAATTTCCACACTCCAGTTCTCAGACCATATCAGCCTTGGGAAGTCTTATGGCAATCGCCAAAGGTTCGTCCATTGCCATACCGAGGATTTATGCAATCGCTACCTCATCAGTTGGCAGGGATTAAGTTCAGAGCTGATTTTAGGTTCTCAGTTAACAATCGCTAAATGATTACCTACTAAATTAGTTAAACCAGTTCCAATCGGCTTAGCTTAACATTGTTCACAATTCGATTGCAATCGTGGATTAAATCATGAATTAAAGGAGAGGAAGAGAATGAAGGTAAAAAATGTAGAATGAGATTGATTTAACAGAAATAGAATACAAATACAGTGGTCTGGATTCAGGTGGTTCCATCTCCCACGACGATCGCCATGGTTGATGGTGATGGTTCACCTCCGCTAGCCTGAGTGCTCAGGATCAGCTCCACTAGAGTGCGTCAGTAATTTGATCGGTCCTCTCTGACAGACTTCGGCTTCCCAGTCTTAGACCTGCACTTCCTCGATCAAGAGAAATGCCAATGAGCATCGTGCACCACCATAGAATGGAGAGAAATGAGAGCGAGAAAATGATATAATGAGAGTGGGAAAACTTGAATGCCAAAGACACGTAAAAAGTGCACAGCTCCTCCTATATATACACGAGCTGTTCAGCTAGGTGATGCTAACGAAATATCCTAACAGAATTACAATGTGAATTTCCTATTCTACCCCTATGAAGATCTTCCAAAATGATGTGGCAGATTCTCCTAGAGTGACATGGTGGCTGAGCTGGTGCTGAGGTGGCCTCTGAGTTGGATAGCTGACGTGGACAACACAGTTGGGCCTCTCTTTATTGGGCTGTTAGGCATGGGTTGTCGAGACGAATCTAGCTTGGCCGAGACGGAGTCGGTCTAGCCAGGACGACTTCATCTCGGCTGAGACTCTTCTGTTGACCCTAATCAACTCGGCTTGACCTGCAGAAGAAGGAGTGAGACTTTTTATTAGCTAAAACTTCTGAATTGACACAGATTTGTATTTTCTCTATATTTAAGCCCATAAACTGAATCTTAGCTAACAATCCATCTTTAAGCACAGAATAGTCTTGCAAACACCTTTCTTAAGTGTCTAAAAGATGTATAGTTTGTGACTCATCAAGGAGGCCAAAGAGTGTAAACTTTTTATGGCTCAATTTGTTAGGCAAGAGGGTGTCTCGTTGAGTGAGAGAGTGATAGAGAGTGAAACTCTTTGTGGATTAACTTGTTGAGTGAGGAGTAATCTCGCTAAGCAAGAGTATACAATGGAGAGTTGAGACTCTCTATTGAGTGTGTTCGCTAAGGAAGTGAGGAGTCTCATTGGGCGAGGGAAAGGAATAAAGAGCAGCAAACCTCTCTATGACTCTTATCATTGAGTGAAAAGAGTGGTTTGGTGGGAGAGAGTGCATACATAGCTATTATTCACTGAGTAAGAAAGTGAACTTGCTAAGCAAGAGTTAAAGTTAGTGGCTACAATCCCTTTTGTTGTAATCTCAAGATATGTGTGTTTGAGAGCTTGTGTATGTTATACTATTAAGATTGTAATATGAATAGATTGAGATATAATTGTCATTACATTGAAAGAAACGAGTATGAGATAGGAGGATATGCGTAAGGATGAGTGGTTATCAAACAAGATTCTTAGGCCAAGAGTTGATAGGAAAGGAACTCAGATGACCTTTGTCAAGTGACTAACCTAGGCCTATCTGTAGGCGAGGATGATGCTTACTATATGAGTTGTGAAATAAGGTACCAAACCTATAGTGAGTGAGGATGGTCCTTATCAACCTAGCATAAAAAGAAACTAATGTGAATATGAATTGTATGACAATCGTCATATAATGTACCTAAATTAAGATAAAATAGGCATGGGCCAAGCATTAAGGTCACTATACCTACTAAGGGTTACTTAGTACGAAAACCCTAATGGATGTGATTGATCCCATGAGTCAGGGAACATAGTAAAATCTTAGTAGATCCTGACGTACTACCAGAGGATATCATGCTAGCATGGTATGGCTTAACTATTGAGGCGGAGTTTAGTAGTGTTGCCCCTAGCCTACCTTTTTGAGTAAAATAGGTACCTGATGATGGGCGTTTTTAGTCGTTTCAACGCGCTTATCAAATAACTAAAGCTAACTATAGCATAGCTAACCCTAGGTCATTCTTCTCAAGGACACAGTGTGCTCAGTTGTGAATTGGTGTAAAGTGAAGTGGAGTAGAATCTGAGATGTAAAGTACTAACTCGTCTCGGCAATGGCCGAGTTGCTCTCAATAGAGATTGAGCCGAGTCGACCTCAACAGAGACGATCCTGCTTGATCTCGGTTGAGTGCAGACAGACGCTACAGAGGTGGACTACCTCTGTCTCAGACTTAAAGGCAGTAAACAAGGGGGGGTTGGAGTGCAAGTAAAGCAGAAAGTAAACTAAGACTATGAATGCAGTAAACATATACTACTGTTACTAATTACTATTGTTATTATTATATAATTGTGTTCATGTTCAGTTCCATTAGTTCAAGTCCAGTCCAGGTTCCACACTCCAGTTCTCAGTCCATATCAGCCTTTGGTAGTCTTATGACGATCGCCAAACATTCGTCCATTGCCATACCGAGGAATTATGCAATCGCTACCTCATTAGTTGGCAGGGATTAGGTGCAGAGCTGATTTTAGGTTCTTAATTAACTATCGTTAATTGATTACCTACTGAATTAGTTAAACCAGTTCTGATCGGCTTAGCTTAACATTGTTCATATTTAAATGCAATCGCGATTCAAACATGAATTAAGGAAGAGGGAAGAGAAAGGAGATATGAAATGCAGAGTGAAATCGATTAACAGAAACAGAATACAAATACAGTGGTTCTGACTTCAAATGAATCCATCTTCCACGACGATCGCCATGGTTGATGGTGGTGGTTCACCTCCGTTAGCCTGAACGCTGAGGATCAGCTCCACCAGAGTGCGTCAGTAGTCTGATCGGTCCCCTCTGGCAGACTTCGGCTTCCCAGTCTCAGACCTACACTTCCTCAATCGAGAGAAACACCAATGAGCACCGTGCACCACCGTGAAAACGGAGAGAGCGAGAGCGAGAAAAATGGGTACAGTGAGTATGGAATTTGAGTGGATTCAAAGACAGAACGTGTAAAAAGTGCACAGCTCTTCCTATATATACACGAGCTGAGCAGCAAGATGCTAACAAAATATCCTAACGAATCCTAACATAATTACACTGTGAATGTCCTATTCTACCCCTATGGAGATCTTCTAACGTGACATGGCAGATTTCCTAGGAGTGACATGGCATTTGAGCTGACGCTGAGATGGCCTTCGAGCTGGATAGCTGATGTGGTCAATACAACTGGGCCTCTCTACTGGGCTGCTGAGCTGCAAGGCATGGGTTGCCGAGACGACTCTGTTCCTGCCGAGATGAAGTCGGTCTGGCCGAGACGACTTCATCTCGGCTGACACTTTTGTTGACCCCGGTCAACTCGGCTTGACTCAGAAGAAGAAGGAGTGATACTTTTATTAGCTAAGAAATCTGAATTAACACAGATTTGTATTTTCTCTGTAATCGAACCCATAGAATGAATCTTAGCTAACAATCCTCTCTTAAGCACAGAATAGTCTTGTAAACCTCCTTCTTAGGTGTCTGAAAGATGTATAAATTGTGACTCATCACACCCCCACACTTACCCTTTTGCACTCCTGGGCAAAATAAAATGAAAATCAACAAGGGGGAAATTTTTAAAGATAGAAAAGAATTTTCTTCACTTGGCTTCCTTTAGTTCAACCGAGACAGAGTCGGCACTCATTCACTCTGGGATCGAGATACTCTAGCAATCCGGAAATTACTCCTTCCGCGCTCTAGGCAAATTCATGACCTGCAAACAAGAGAAGGTAACCAAGAGTGACAGAGCTCTCTTTTAGGCAAATAACTCCCTTATTTCTCACGTGTTTGGGCTTGTATTTACACTCAACATTCATGGAACTGATATTACCATACTTTGGCAAATCTCTCTTCTTACACCTGCAAAAACACACACCGCTATGATTACTAGGACTTCTTTTCGGCTTGTAGCGAGGCTGGGTCACGGGTAGGATAGAATATGGGAAAACTAGCTCCAGGACCCACGAGGCAGAGAGGGGCAAGGGGGAGTAAGCTTTTTCAGCCTGAGGGATAACCTAGGATGCTGTCAATTTCTCCTCCTTGCTGCTACCGGCTCATTTTCTTTTTCTCATTATACAACTTATGCAGCTGTTTTCTTTCTTTATTTGTTTCAGCTCAGATTTTCAACTGCTGCTTCCTCTTTTTCTCTTTTCTTTCTTTCACTTGCTTTTATTCTTTTTCTTGCATTTTCGAGCCTTAGAGGGTGCTGAACAACCTTTTGCTTCCTGGAGTTCCCCCACACTTGATCATAACTTACTCCCAAAACAATTCCAAAGCTCCTCTGCTCCTCGAGAGTGAGGTTGATTCATGGTTTTTCTAGCCTTGGCTTGTAGTGAGCTATTTAGGAAGAATGGTTATATTAGGCTCAAAAGGGGTAAACAACAGACACATTTGTTTAGGTAGGCTTTATTTGGCTCAGGGCTTATAAGAAACATGGCCTAGATCATGTCATTCCTGCATGTGAGAACAGTTGTATCCAGAGAGTTAAGGCAAAATGTAGAATATGCAGTTAACATGAATGCAAAAATCATATTAGAAGAAGAAGAGAAATGGAAGGATGTAAGCCATCAATATTTACAAGGCTCAAAATCTCACACAGGTTGTATTTGCTCTGACACAGGGGGTTTCCTTTTTAGATTCTCAATCAACTATTGACTAGAGCACAAAAGTTTCAATCCCCTCAAGCTAGAGAAATCTCTTGCCACAGTTGCAGAGTTACTTCCTACTGACTTATTCAAACTTTCAGAAGCCAGTTCAAGATTCTTTTCAAAACAATTTTACTTTTGACAATCCATTTGAAAATTCTGATTAGGAGGAAAGATTAAAGGTAAATGACAAAATTGAAATTCTGCCAGGCCGAAGATGTTCCGGATCCGGCTGAGATGGCACAGAACCGGCATGGACTCGGCTTAGGCAGCTTTTATTGAAAAATGAAATGAAACGACGCAACTAAAAGAAAACAACAAGGTGATTAAAACTAACAAAACAAAAATTAAAATTAGCAGAGTTCAGGAGAGTGGGTACAGAGTTAAGACGCAGCAATTGAGATGACTGTATATTTATCCCCCCCACACACTAAAAATCTGCATTGTCCTCAATGCGAGGCAGGGTCATCTGGTGATGCTGGTTCCATCAATGATATTATCTCCATGTCATGAGTGATAGGCGCTGGACCTTCATGGAATGGCTTAATCTGATGCCCATTGACCTGGAAGGTGTTGTTGCTGTGTTCATCTTTAAGTTGTACTGCACCATGGGGAAACACATTAGTGATAACAAAAGGCCCATCCCATCTAGAACGTAGTTTACCTGCGATGAGCTTGAGGCGTGAGTTAAACAAGAGGACTTTCTGGCCAACTCGGAATTCTTTTCTTAGGATCTGTTGGTCATGGAATCGCTTGATTTTCTGCTTGTAGATCCTAGAGTTTTCATATGCTTCCAAGCAGAGTTCATCTAACTCTTGCAGCTGAAATTTTCTCTGCTCTCCTGCTTGGTCATAAGCCAGATTGCACTGCTTAACAGCCCAGTATGCTCTGTGTTCCAGCTCCACAGGAAGGTGATAGGCTTTACCGAAAACAATCCTATAGGGAGACATCCCTAAAGGTGTTCGGTATGCAGTTCTATGTGCCCAAAGAGCATCCTCAAGGAGGCGGCTCCAGTCCTTCCTGCTGGGATTGGTCATCTTTTGCAATGTTTTCTTGATTTCCTTATTGAACACTTCTGTTTGGCCATTTGTTTGGGGGTGATAGGCAGTAGCAATTCTGTGTGCTATTCCATATTTTTGAAGAAGGGAGGCCATGGCTCTGTTACAGAAGTGACTGCCTTGGTTGCTTATGAGTGCTTTTGGCACATCGAACCTGCAGAAAATATTGGACTTCAGAAAGTCCACAACCACTCTTGCATCATTTGTTCTTGTGGCAATGGCTTCTACCCATCTTGACACATAATCCACGGCCAGCAGAATGTAGGAGTGCCCATTGGAGACTGGGAATGGCCCCATGAAGTCTATTCCCCAGACATCAAAGATTTCACAGAATTGAATGGGTTGTTGGGGCATTTCATGCCTTCTGTTCATGGCCACTCCTGCTTTTTGGCAATTCTCGCAAGTGGAGACGAATTCATACGCGTCCCTGAAGATAGTTGGCCAATAAAGGCCACAGTCGAGTACTTTCATGGCAGTCCGAGTTGACCCATAGTGACCGCCTCTAGGAGCCGAGTGGCAGAACTAGAGAACCGAATTGAACTCGGCTTCAGGAATGCACCTGCGGATGACCTTGTCACTGCATAGTCTCCAAAGGTAGGGATCATCCCAAATGTAGTATTTGGCATCACTTTGGAGTTTATCTTTGTATGCTCGAGATGCCTCCAGTGGAAACCGAGATGCTGCCACAAAATTACAAATGTCAGCAAACCATGGTGGAGACGTTTTAATATGTAGCAAGTGCTCAGCAGGGAACTCGTCTCGGATAGGCATCAGTTCGCCTTCTTTCTCAATTCTGCTCAAATGATCAGCTACAGAATTCTCAGCACCTCTTTTATCTCTGATTTCCAGGTTGAATTCTTGAAGAAGAAGCATCCACCTAATCAGTCTTGGCTTAGCATCAGGCTTCTTCAACAAGTACCTCAAGGCGGCATGGTCAAAGAACACAATTATCTTGGACCCGAGAAGGTAGGGACAAAATTTGTCCACGGCGAAAACTATGGCCAAGAGCTCCTTCTCAGTTGTTGTGTAGTTTTGCTAGGTCGGATCCATAGTTCTCGATGCATAGGCCACCATGTGCACCGGTTGACCGGCTCGAGCTCTTTGGCCGAGAATGGCTCCTAATGCCGAGTTGGATGCATCACACATTAGTTCAAAAGGGAGGTCCCAGTCTGGTGCTTGCAAAATAGCGGCGGATGTGAGTCTTCTCTTCAGCTCCTGAAATGCTTCCATACAAGGCCGGTCAAAGTGAAATTCTACATCCTTCTGTAGCAGCTTGGACAGAGGCAGGGCAATTTTACTAAAATTTTCGATGAATCTCCTGTAGAAACCTGCGTGTCCTAAGAATGAGCGAACCTCCCGCACAGAAGCGGGGCTTGGAAGGGAAGTAATGATATCTATCTTTGCTTTGTCTACCTCGATGCCTCTGTTGGAGACCAGGTGTCCCAACACTATTCCTTCAGTCACCATGAAGTGACATTTTTCAAAATTGAGCATAAGGTTTGTGTCAATGCATCTCTTCAACACTTTTGCTGGATTACTCAGGCATGCTTCGAATGAATCGGCATATACCGTGAATTCATCCATGAATACCTCCATGCAGTCCTGCAGCAAGTTCGAGAAGATGCTCATCATGCAACGTTGAAATGTACTCGGAGCATTGCAGAGGCCAAATGGCATGCATGTGTACGCAAAGGTACCAAATGGGCATGTGAAGGTTGTCTTATGTTGATCTTCAGGGGCTATATGAATTTGCATGTAGCCTGAGAATCCATCCAGAAAGCAGTAATGGGATTTCCCTGCTAACTTCTCAAGCATCTGGTCAATGAAAGGTAGAGGAAAGTGATCCTTACGGGTTGCTTGGTTTAATCTTCTGTAGTCAATGCACACTCGCCAACAGTTCTGAATCCTTGTTGGTACCAGCTCATCCTGCTGATTTTTCATGACGGTCATCCCGGACTTCTTTGGCACCACTTGCACAGGGCTCACCCATTGGCTATCCGAGATGGGGTAGATGATCCCTGCAGCAAGGAGTTTGGTAACTTCCTTTTTGACCACGTTCAGGAGTGTTGGATTCAGTTTTCTTTGCGGGTGCCTTATGGGCTTGATTTCCTTCTCCATTAATATTCTGTGCATGCAAATGGAAGGGTTTATGCCAGGAAGGTCTGCTAGCTTCCACCCTATTGCCTTCTTATGTTGCCTGAGAACCTCCAACAACTTGTCCTCTTGTTCTTGGTCGAGATTGCTAGCAATAATAACCAGGAGTTGTTGGTCCTTGTTCAGGTAGGCATATTTCAGGTGACTCGGCAATGTTTTTAATTCTATGGGTGGTGATGGTGATGGAGATTTGTCAGTTTCTGAGGTTGGATCCGACTGGCCGACTTGATCTTGATCAGGCACCAGGTGTGCCGACATGATTTCGACCTCTGTCTGCTTCGGCCGGCTCGACTTCATGGTTTTGGCTATTGTCGGAATGGGGTCGGCATTGGCTTTAAGCGTTCCTTCTGAGTCGGATCCGTATGGACTCTTTATTTTTGCTATAGTATGAGTTAGGTCTTCTGGTGGCGAGATGGTCTCGGCAAGCTTGTCGGCTTTGACTTCTTTAGCCGAGTTGACTTTGACTTCTTCATTGACTCGGCCTTCTTTGGTCGACTCATTCTTGGCCATAAAAATTGTCGCTAGGTGTGCAATGGAAGACTTTTCAGCTTTAGCGACTTTGTTTTCTGCATCATTTGAATACTCTGAGTGTTCTGTGTTGCAGACTTGGTCTAATAATTCGGACAGTTCCACTTCAAAGGCCGAGTCAGCAACATCACTATGATTGTCCTCAGAGTTGGAGAGGTCTTGTACTTCTTCATAGTCGGCCTCTGCATCTATAACTCTTGGGCAACTGCTTTCATCATCATTCTCAGCAGACTCCTCAATGTTTTCACCACTGCCAGTTAGTTGAAGATATTCTTCAACTAGTTCATCAAGTATATCAATGCCAAAGAGAGAGTGGTCTTCAGTTGGGTGCTTCATAGCTTCGAAAATATTGAATTGCACCAAAGCGTCACCGAATTCCATGGAGAGCGTCCCTGCATATACAACAATCTTTGTTTTGGCTGTCATCAAGAAAGGTCTTCCCAGAATTAAGGTGGATTCCTTCCCGGATGTTTCGTCCTCCATGTCTAGTACGTAAAAATTAGTTGGAAATATTAGTTCATTGACTTGGACGAGAACATCCTCGAGAACTCCCAGGGGCTGGACAATACTCCTGTTTGCCAGCTGAATGGTCATCCCTGTAGGTTCCAAGTCACCAAAATTCAGGGACTTGTAGATTGATGTGGGCATGACATTAATTGAGGCTCCCAGGTCCAACATGGCATTGGCGAAAGTGCATTCGCCGATGGTGCATGGGACCGAAAAGACTCCAGGGTCTCTGCATTTTTTTGGCAGAGTTAAGGCACTTATAGTGATTGCTCCATTCTGTGTCAGAGCCGACACCACACCTCCAGTTTCCTTGTTCCCCTTTATTTTTCTCCTTTTATGTATACATAATTCCTTGAGGAATTTTGCGTACTTAGGGACCTGTTTAATAGCATCGAGGAGTGGAATATTGATTTCCACCTTGCGGAACATCTTCAACAATTCTTCATCCGACTCTGGTTTCCTTGCCAAAGTGGTCCGAGATGGAAATGGCAATGGGACAGTTGTCTCTGGCCGAGACTGTAAGTCGGCATTTGACTCGGAATCGGCTTCTTTTGATCTTGGCACCTGCTCCAGTGTAGTTTGAGGTAGTTCTTTTCCACTTCGAAGAGTGACTACACTGGCGTTACCTCTCGGATTTGGAATGGGTTGAGCGGGAAGGTTGCTAGATCCTGCCGACTGTAATTGGCTTACAGTGTTAGCTAGCTGTCCAATCTGCGTTTTGAGGTCCTGGATGGTGGCGGTCATGTTCTGCTGGAACTGTAAATTGCTGGAGCTCACAGATTGTTGGAACTCTAGGTTGCTGGTTGCAAGCTGCTTCATCAGGTCTTCTAGAGATGGAGAGTTGCCTGGAGTAGGTATTCTCTACTGTTGTTGTTGCTGCTGGAAAGGTGGTGCTTGGTATTGTGGAGTCGGCTGTTGATAACCTGCCTGCCTCTGATAGGTGTTCGGCGTGAATCCGAATTGTTGGGTTGCATATGGTCCTTGATTCGGTCCTGGCCGAAATGGCTGTCTTCCCTGTTGCTGGTTATCAAATGGTCGATTCTGATACGTCTACTTCCCGTACTGAAATCCACCTATGGCTCCAACATTTTCTGGCTGGTCCGACTCGGTTTCTTGGAGAGTGGGGCACATATCAGTGGGGTGCTCCACGGAAGTACATATGCCACATACTTTTGCTGCCATGGCTGGTTGGTGTTGCCCAACAGCAAGCTGTCTCACCAATGATGTTAACTCGGTCAGCTGATTCTCCAACCTTTGATTGGAAGCTGCACCGATTTCATTCACCATCCGTGGTTGATTTGGCCCTCTGATCCCAAACTGCTGTGTATTGCTTGCCATATTGGAAATCAGATGTCGTGCTGCTGCTGGTGTTTTGTCCATCAGAGCTCCGCCACTGGCTGCGTCTATCATACTTCTGTCCATCAGCGATAATCCTTCATAAAAATACTAGATCAGCAACTGTTCGCTAATCTGATGATGTGGACAGGTGGCACAGAGTTTGTTGAACCTCTCCTAGTACTCGTGCAGTGTCTCCTGTATGTTGCCTTATCCCACATATTTCCTTTCTAATGGACGCAGTGCGGGATGCCGGAAAGAACTTCTCCAGGAAGGTGCGCTTCATGTCTCCCCAGGTATTGAAAAGTATTGGCTGAAGATACAGCCAATCCTTCGCTGCTCCATCCAGGGAGAATGGAAATGCCTTCATTTTAATGTAGTCTTCCGATATCCCTTGCGGCCTCATTGTAGAACAGACCACATGGAATTCTTTTAAATGCTTGTGGGGGTCTTCTCCTGTAAGACCATGAAACTTAGGCAACAGGTGTATAAGACCAGATTTTAACTCATATGTTTGAGCTGGCTCCAGCTTTGGGTATTGGATGCACCAAGGTTGATACAGTGGCTAATTCCTTCAACGTCCTATCGTTATTCTCCATTCGTCCTGATTCTGCAAAGACGTTAGAACTAGAAACAAAATTGTTAGTGTAAAACTGGTTAGAGTCAGCTACAGAATCTATATTGATACTAGTATTTACTGCAATGTTCCTAATTTTGCGTAATCTACGTAAGGTTAATTCTATCTCTGGGTCAAAAACATACAATGGGTCAGTACTACTCCTAGTCATGCATTGTACATATTATGCAGAAAAATCAGAATTAGGAATAGTATTTGAAATAGTAAATGCAGAATTAGAAACTACAGCTGTCAGTTAACTAACCAATGGAACTACGGAATGGCATATGGAAAGAATGCAATTAAACTAGCATGAATGCAAAATAGGAAAACTAGCTGAATGCAAGAATGTTAATGCAGAGAGAAAGATGCAGTAGTGAATACAAAACAGAATGCTGATTCTACGTAGCTGTTTTTAACGGTGAATTTACGCAGAGAAACAAATAATAGTCAACATGCTTTTTATTTAGGATCCATAAACAAAACAGACAGACATAGACAAGTTCAAAAGACTCAAGACTGACTTGATAAACACACTTTACAGACTCAGAATTCGACCTCACTTAACTTGGCACACAAAGACACAAAAGAACTTGTGTCCCCGGCAACGGCGCCAATTTGATGATGGGCGCTTTTAGTCGTTTCAACGCGCTTATCAAATAACTAAAGCTAACTATAGCATAGCTAACCCTAGGTCATTCTTCTCAAGGACACAATGTGCTCAGTTGTGAATTGGTGTAAAGTGAAGTGGAGTAGAATCTGAGATGTAAAGTACTGACTCGTCTCGGCAATGGTCGAGTTGCTCTCAACAGAGACTGAGCCGAGTCGACCTCAATAGAGACGATCCTGCTTGATCTCGGTTGAGTGCAGACAGACGCTACAGAGGTGGACTACCTCTGTCTCAGACTTAAAGGCAGTAAACAAGGGGGGGTTGGAGTGCAAGTAAAGCAGAAAGTAAACTAAGACTATGAATGCAGTAAACATATACTACTGTTACTAATTACTATTGTTATTATTATATAACTGTGTTCATGCTCAGTTCCATTAGTTCAAGTCCAGTCCAGGTTCCACACTCCAGTTCTCAGTCCATATCAGCCTTTGGTAGTCTTATGACGATCGCCAAACATTCGTCCATTGCCATACCGAGGAATTATGCAATCACTACCTCATCAGTTGGCAGGGATTAGGTGCAGAGCTGATTTTAGGTTCTTGATTAACTATCGTTAACTGATTACCTACTGAATTAGTTAAACCAGTTCCGATCGGCTTAGCTTAACATTGTTCATATTCAAATGCAATCGCGATTCAAACATGAATTAAGGAAGAGGGAAGAGAAAGGAGATATGAAATGCAGAGTGAAATCGATTAACAGAAACAGAATACAAATACAGTGGTTCTGACTTCAGATGAATCCATCTTCCACGACGATCGCCATGGTTGATGGTGGTGGTTCACCTCCGTTAGCCTAAACGCTGAGGATCAGCTCCACCAGCTAAGGCGTCAAGTAGTCTGATCGGTCCCCTCTGGCGGACTTCCGGCTTCCCGGTCTCGGACCTACACTTCCTCAATCGAGAGAAACACCAATGAGCACCATGCACCACCGTGAAAACGGAGAGAGCGAGAGCGAGAAAAATGGGTACAGTGAGTATGGAATTTGAGTGGATTCAAAGACAGAACGTGTAAAAAGTGCACAGCTCTTCCTATATATACACGAGCTGAGCAGCTAGATGCTAACAAAATATCCTAACGAATCCTAACATAATTACACTGTGAATGTCCTATTCTACCCCTATGGAGATCTTCTAACGTGACATGGCAGATTTCCTAGGAGTGACATGGCATTTGAGCTGACGCTGAGATGGCCTTCGAGCTGGATAGCTGATGTGGTCAATACAACTGGGCCTCTCTACTGGGCTGCTGAGCTGCAAGGCATGGGTTGCCGAGACGACTCTATTCCTGCCGAGATGGAGTCGGTCTAGCCGAGACGACTTCATCTCGGTTGACACTCCTCTGTTGACCCTGGTCAACTCGGCTTGACCTGCAGAAGAAGTAGTGATACTTTTATTAGCTAAGAAATCTGAATTAACACATATTTATATTTTCTCTGTAATCGAACCCATAGAATGAATCTTAGCTAACAATCCTCTCTTAAGCACAGAATAGTCTTGTAAACCTCCTTCTTAGGTGTCTGGAAGATGTATAAATTGTGACTCATCAGTACCACATGCAAATAGAGTAGTACATAGGATGCATATCGTCATAGCATGTGCAAAATATTTATTGTGGATGTCTGTGATGTATTTCCTTCGTGGTGCCAGTAGGCTATGTTTTGGACAAGTTTATGTTGAGATTACATAGTGAGTTTTGAGACATGTGAATTCTTTATCCCCTATGTTTATGCTTATGAGATTTTATTTTGCTGAGAAACAATGCATGGTGTTATGTTTTCAAGAGAATGTTGTGTTATATGTTTATAAACGATTGCTTAATTATTAATATTTAGATCATGGGGTAAAGGGTGTCATAAAGAACATGGTGAACGCTCGCCGAGCAAGTACTTTACTCGCTTGGCAAAGCTACATAACTTAGTGAGAAAAATTTAGGTTCTTTAAGTGTTCACTGAGTGAGGATCTTGAGAATCGAGAAATGCATAGATTCGAACGAGTCTCATGTTTAGTTGAGCAAGAGTGTAGGGGCTCTTTATAGTTCCTCTTGTTGGGTGATGGGAGACCTTCGTTGAGTGAGTTAGGCTCGTTGAGAGTGTGAAGTCTCTATGACTTTATTTGTTGAGCAAAATATCCCACTCCCTAAGCGAATAAAAGGTGAGATCTTAAAGGGTGCTCTCTGTCATCCTTTTGGGTGAGTGAGGATGGAAACTTGCTGGGCAAACCTGTGAGATTTTTAGAAGTCTCTATGATTTAATTTGTTGGGTGAATAGACTATTCGTTGAGTGAGAGAAAATAATGTAAGCAATGATCTTGTTGGGAGAATACGTATACCTGAGAAGTACCTTGACTAAAGGGTAGGATTCGTTGGGGGAGCAATCCCTCTCACTAGGAAAAATCCATTGGCTGTGAGAAAATGAGTCATGTAGCAAAATTGAATTGTTGAAATAATATAATAAAAGCTTAATAAAATCTTATAAAAGACTAATTATGGGCATGTTGGGGTAAAAGATTAAAGTGAAACAAGAATTAAGTTGGATTATCATAAAATGATATGTTGTTATCCTTGAGAGATATAGCACATGTTGTTCAGTAAGTAATTTACCTTACTCTTAAAGATATAGTTGAGGGGTCATTCCTTGTAGTGATTCCAACTTGTCTTAGAAGTTGCCATGTTAAGATGGTAGGATACAGGTTGGTAGTATCCATGTGTCCAAGAAAGCTAGGAGTGATATAGGAGTCATAGTTGTTGTTGTTATTGTTGTTGTGTCCTTTATGGAATCTATTGACGAGTAGGCACATAAGTTATTGAGCCTTCATGGAGTTACAACTCAAATTTGTGGTTAACAACCTATTGCTGGAGTAGAGGAGTGAGGCCAGGTAGGCCTTGGGGAAAGAAGGATGGGCTAATTCCATAATGGGATCTAAGTTCTTGCAAGCTTATAACTTTAGTGAGCCATTACCCATATACTATTATCCCGAAAAGCTCACTTTCCAATCCACAAGATCACATCCTCTTTTCCCAATGCCGTGATGAAGGTATGTTAAGAAAGTGACAAGGGTGATCGTTTGACTTATAAATCTACATGGAGTATTTATGCGTGTGTGTGTGTGTGTGTGTGTGTGTATATATATATATATATATATATTATGATTGTTGAATATAAATTGTTGATGGTGATTATAACTATTGAGGGCTTAGGCTCTTTGTTAATCTGTGTTGTTGTGGAGTTATATATGCAATGTTGTGTATATGTTATTTTTGGTTGTTTAGATATGAGGTCTTTTCTACAGTAGCGTATCCTTATGCTTGTATATTGTATGTGTATGATTGGAATGACTATGACAAGTGTGTTCGTAGGAGAAGATGTTGAGACTACCCCGAGGACAAAGGTTTCCAAGCAACCCCATGATACGAATCTTCCTAGGAGGGTTTTGTATATGCTTCTAGGACACTTTAGTGGGTCCAAGAAGAGCATGGCGGGTCACCCATGATCGACAACAGGTGTGGCATCGAGGAGAGATCAACATGGAGTACATCCCTACCAATATAGTTTTGTTCATTGTCACCTTCGACACCTACTTGGAGATGTTCCTCCCTATCCCAGCAATGTAGATCTAGCCAGTAAGCATGTCCAAGATGGAGTTGGCTTGGAACCAACACCATAAGCCCAATGCTAGGTGTCTTCGTCCACACCATTTTAGGACTGGACCTCTAGGCACTAGGGTTGATGCATGAGCTTCTTTGTCATGATCGCCACCATCTTAGTAGTCCTGCTATTACTTTGTTGTAAGAACCGGCTCATAGTGATGACTCCTTAGAATCTTCCTTGAGTTTTGGTCTTTTAGGCCTCCCAATGAAGGAACTTGCTAACTAGATATGGAAAGGAACAAAGGGGAAGAAAGAAGAAAATGTGAGTAAGCAAGGAATGGATTGAGGAACTCGCCACTTACTTTAAAATTGAGGAATATAAGAGCATTATGAGATTTTTCACAAGCCTCTTGAAAGCATGATAAAAATTAAAGACTCTTGTATGAAACAAGGTAAAGATAAACTCTCAAAGTTGCAAAGCAACAAGTAATTTCTTCATTCATTAAAGGTTATGAATACAAGGGGTGGATGGAGCTTTATATAAGCTTGCCTCATGCCTAAGGGATGTTTGGTTAGTGGATTATATATCCATTTCATGGAAGGAATTATCTAATCTTGCTATCCAAACTAGCTACAAGATTGTCCTATCTACATAGCCAAACAAGCAAGCCTTAAGCCTTAGTGTACTTTGAGACTTTAGCTAGAGATTTACAAAGGAGATACAAATGACATCTAAATGATATGTCAATGAATTACATATGCTTTTAGTGAGTTAAGGAGCAAGCTCATGCAAAGTATAAGGCTGGGCTTGGGCTTAAGTCCTTCAAGCTTTTGAGCATCCCTAGCTTTTGAAGCATTTCTTCTTGTAATCTCCTTAGCCTTCCTCTAGTCATTGCGACTTTGAGTGCTTGATTATCATTTGCCTCTTTGTCCTCTTGGATATCTTCTAGAGTGCCAATTAGATCCTCATCAGGCTCCCTTTCTTTAGAAGAATTTTCCCTTAAATTCGAGTCCCGAGTTCTTAAAAATAAAAGACAAGTTAGTGAAATGAAACGTGTGACTTCCTTCATAAGATTGAGGCATATCTAGGATATAGGCATTGTCATTTATTTTGATTAACGCATGTGTTATCTCACTCTGTTTATCTATTTGGGGATGACAAGTAGTAGGAAAGAGTAGCTTAAAGTCAAGCTTACTCCACAAGGTTCTCTAGTAATGACTAAGGTGCTTGGAGTCCCTTTTAGAAACTATGAGTTTATAAAGTCTTACAACTTTTTTAAAAAACTTTACCCACTTTTATTATTAATTTTATTTAGGGGCATCAAGGATCCTAAAATTCTTTACAAGGTATCTATAAAACCTAGCTATCCCATGAAAGCTCCTAATTTCCTCATAGATGTGGGTGTTGGCCAACCTTGGATGGCCTTTACCTTCTTTCCATTTATCTTGACTCCTTAAGAGCTAACCACATAGTCCAACAAATTATTCTTATTATCTTGATGCTTATGCATGGATAAAGAATGCATACTATCATGTTTGAAATCAAGGGATGGCATATCAAGTTCATACTCAATTATGTGCCAAAAGGTCCTATGACGAGAGAGAGGCTAAGAAAGTTACAAGATGAAGTGCTTTAGAAGATTGAGTTTCTTAGAAGCTTGGAGGACTCAAGCTTAGGCCCAAGCCCAATCCTATCCATCTATACTGTATGAACTTGCTCCTTATTATACTAGAAACATGTGGATTGTATTTGTTCTTCATTTAGAAATCATTTGGAATCTTAAGCTTAGTTCCTAAAAGTACATTATAACATTGTTGTGTTTGTTTGGCTAAGTAGTTAGCTTAAGCGTGTACTAGTGTCACGATAAGCTTGTAACTTGTTTGGATAAGCTGATAGAATATCCACCTATCCAAACAAGGGGCATACATGTAAAGAGCCTATATAAGGGCTCTATCCCTTTTGTAAATCAACAACTAGTTCATTGAATGAAAATTAAGTTGCTTGGAAACTTGGATAGTTAATTCTTTGTTCTTTGTTTGTACAAGAGATTTCAATTTTTATTAAGTTTTCATGAGGCTTGTGGCGAATCTCATTTGCTCTTATATTCCTCCTCAAAGAGAGAGTGGCAAGTGTACACATCCATCCTTTCTCAAACCACATTTTCCCATTTCTTTTTCCTTTATTCATAATTTTGCAAGCTCCATTATTAAAGCACAATGATAGTTGGTATGTGCTTCACCTTGTGCTAGCTTTGTAACCTTGTTTCCTTGGTCTTTCTTGTTTCATTTGTATTGGTTTTCTCTCACCTAATTGTGATATGTTTAGCAGTGTCTTTACCCTTTTTTTCTTGAGTCTTTGTGGTGGTTCTTGAGTGAGGGTTTTGTTGGAAAAACACAAACCTCCATTGATGATTTTTGCTAGAAATTTTCGGAACCATGATGAGTCATATTTTATACACCTCACAAGGGTTTAAGATGGATATTTTTGAGATCATTTGGTAGTCAAGAATCACATCTTAGCTAAGATTCAAATTATGAACCTAGAAATAGGGAAAGTATAAATTTGTGCTAATTTAGGAATCTTAGCTAATAAAAGATTGGATTCATTTTTGCAGGCCAAGCAATGGACATCTCGACCCATCAAGAAGAGTCTCGATCCAGGAGAAGCCATCTCGGCCAGACCAGCTTCTTCCCAGACCGGTCGACTCTACAACCCAGTAGCCCAAAGGAGCAAAGCGGCCCAACTAAAGTGACCCAGCCTAGGCGTACTCACTTCAGCCAAATCCAGCTCAACTGCCACATCACTCCTAGAAGAAGCTTGCAATGCAAGGATGATCATCAGAAGGGTAGAATAGGCAATCCAGAATGTGTAATTCTATTAAGAAGTTAGCGTACATAAGGAATCCACTCTTATATATATAGGTTCCCCGTGCACGCCTTAGGGGCACTGGAATTCAGACCTAAATTCATATTCATCTACACTCCATTCTCTCACTCTCGCGTCCCAAACCCACAATGGTGCATGGTGCTTTGAGGCGTCTTTCTCAATTGAGGAGGTGCAGGTCAAGAACTGGGAAGCCGAAGGTTGTCAAAGGGGACCAATTGGTTAGCTAACTCACTCTGATGGACCCGATCCTCAGCATCCTGACTATTGACGGTGAACCATCACTGCTCTTCCATGGCTATTGTTGTGGAAGGCGAAACCATTGAATTCACGCCCTGTATTTGCACTCTGTTTTCAATAAAATAAGTAGTTTCTATTGCTTCTCTCTTGATTATGAATCTTGCATTTAATTTGCTTTGCTGTGTCGCTATTGCACATTGTTAAGTAGTCCAACGTTGGACTAGACTGATCGGAATTGGTTTAACAACTTAATTAGGTAATTGATTTGAGAACCTAAAATCAACCCTAAGCTTAATCCCTGTCAACTGATGAAGTAGCGATTGTGTAAATCCTCGGTATGGCAATGGATGAATGTTTGACGATTGTCATAAGAATCTCAGGTTGATTTGGAGACGTAATCTCGGGTAATGGGGTGGAACCGACTTGTTTATTAGGACTCGGTATGAATGCAATAGTAGCAATAGTGGTAGCCTAGTTTAGATTGCATTTACTTTCATACTTAGTTTATTTTCTACATTATTTCTCTACAACCAAAACCTCCCTATTTCCTGCATTTCAATCTGAGACCGAGTCTAGTTTGACTCTATTGCGTCTGTCCAAGACTGAGTCTAGTCTGACTCTATTGTGTCCAAGTCTATGCTTAGTCGAGACCGTGTCGGATGCGTTTCTGCCGAGACCAGATCGGATCAGTCTTTGCCGAGAGCAAGTCGACATTCTACACTTAGCGTTTTTTGCATTACTCTATTTTCCTCACTAAGCCATAATAGAACACACTATGTCCTTGAGAGAATTTGGCCTAGGGTTGGCTATGCTATAGTTAGCTTTAGTTTTATTTGATGCGCGTAAGACGATTGTAAAACACATTATCAAACCATAAACTTGTGTCTTGCTTGTTCAATTTTTTTTCTTGAGTCTTTTAACATATAATGTGTGGCTAAATGATTTCTTGTATATGGGGAAGGTACTACATTGATTAAATCTTGTTTCTCGCATACCTTGTATGTGAAGATAGTTCATGAAAGCCATTATAGTGTTGATGGAAAATTCTACTGAAAAAAAGAAAGTAGTGTTGTTCTTGTGGTTACTTGAGTTCTAAGAAAGAAAATATTCAGTACTGGAAAATAGTTGTTATGATTGCATAAAAATGAGTTAAAACAAGTGTGAAAATCCATTACAAAAGATCAAAAGGCATTGTGTGTCCAAAGGCTTAAACGAGGCATTCGTACTTATTACAAGCTACGTATAGAAAATATACAAGCTCCTAAACTACATGAGCACATTCATAATACATAAACAAAGATGCTTTGGACATCCCTTATCCTTTGAGGAGGTCCGCATTCTTATGGACGTCAGCTTCTAGCCTCTTCAATCTGCCTCGAGTTAAGGGTCCTAAAAGAGTTTCAATTGCTTGAGGTTCAATTCCTTCTATTCTTCCTGGTCCCCTTGAAATACATCAAATCTCATAGAACTTTTAAGAATTCCAAAGGAAGAAAACTCAATGACAAAACTTAAAGAGGCCAAGAAGTAGACAAGTAAAAAAAATGGTATAGAACAAAGAAGCTAAACTCAAAGTGGATTTGATAGAAAAAATGAAGACCCAAAGAAAGGAATTGAAAACAAGAATATGCATAAGATTTACCACACAATACTCAACATATCCAGACAAGATAACATCTTCATACAAACTTCAAAACTATAGGCATGTAACACCATAAATACTAGTAGCATTCTTTTTAAGTAGCAATCTTTTTTCTCATGGATCTTTAACTAATCTTTTCAAAACTTTTCCAGTGACTTTATTTTGTTTTTAAATCTTTTTTAATCCCACAAAAAAATTATTTTTCCAATAATACACTTTTTTCTTTCTTGGTGCACAAGCAACTCAATACAACATGCAACACCAAAATTTTCAGGAATAATTTTTCCAGCACTTTACTATAGTTTTTCATGTGAGCCTTCTTCAACCTTTATGCATGAAAATTCATTTTTTAATCACTTCAATACCTTCATACAACCTAGAACAAGATCCAACTACTGAATTACAGAAGCTGCAACCAACAAAGCTTAATTATACAACAAGAACTAGCATGTTTGGTTCAAGAACTCAACAAACTCATCAATGCAGATTTCGGTAACCTCTTGTCAAAACCCTCATGCAAGAACTTTACATATGACTCAATTCACAAAGAAATTACCAAGTCTAGAATCTATACAAGCATCCGAGTTTTGGAGACTTACATGGCCATGTCGTGAACCATGGAGAAGATGCTTGCTTCCATGAAGCTTTTCCCTTCCAAGAACTTGAAGAAAAACAGACCCAAGGTGCTCATGATACCACTTGATGACTCCATAGGATCTTCCTTAAGTCTTAGTCTTCCAAGCCTCCCAATGAAGGAGCTTGCATAATTGATATAGAAAGGAAGAAAAAGGAAGAAACAAGAAAATGTGAGTAAGCAAGGAATGGATTGAGGAACTCACCACTTACTTCAGAATTGAGGAACATAAGAGCATTATGAGATTCACCACAAGCCTCTTGAAAGCATGATAAGAATTGAAGGCTCTTGTACAAAACAAGATAGAGATAAACTCTTAAAGTTGCAAATCAACAAGTAATTTCTTGATTCATTAAAGGTTGTGAATACAAGGGGTGAAGCGAGCTTTATATAAGCTTGCCTCACACCTAAGGCATGTTTGGTTAGTGGATTAGATATCCATTCCATGGAAGGAATTATCTAATCTTGCTATCCAAATAATCTACAAGACTATCCTATCTACATAGCCAAACAAGCAAGCCTTAAACCTTAATGTTCTTCGAGACTTGAGCTAGAGATTTACAAATGAGATACAAATGACATCTAAATGATATGTCAATGAATTACATATGGTTTTACGGAGTTAAGGAGTAAGCTGATACAGAGTATAAGGTTGGGCTTGGGATTGGGCTTAGGCTTGAGTCCTCTAAGCTTTTGAGCATCCTTAGCTTTTGAAGCACTTCTTCTTGTAATATCCTTAACCTTCCTCTAGTTATTGGGTCTTTAAGTGCTTGATTATCCTTTTCTTCTTTGTCCTCTTGGATATTTTCTGGAGTGTCAACCAGATCCTCATCACATAGGGTGTTTTGTTATCCCTTTCTCTTGTTATATCTTTTCTTTTGGGTAAATGTTTAATCCTTAGCTTTATGTTATTTAATGTTGTAATTGCCATAAGGCAAAATATTTATGTTGCAACTAAACATGTACATGCTTTATTTTATTTATCATATGACATATGCTTTTACTCAATCGATGTTGGATGTATATACATTTTTATGTTTACCGTTGACATGCTTCTCAAAACAGAAAAATTTTATCCGATATTTTCATAATTAAATTAATTGAAGATCTTATTAAAATTAACTCTTTCACGCTTAGTGTAGTTTTAGTTGTTTAATAAGTTGTGTTGGTCTTCAAGTCGTTACTTGGTGCTTAAATAATATAGTAGGTAACCTGATAATGGGTTTAGGATAGACTCTGAAGCCATTTTAAAATTAAGTTTGAACCTAAGTCAATCTTACAAAGCTAGCTTGTAAGGTGAGGTTACCTCTCCCTCCCTCCCCACAACTTGTATACTTTATTAAGGCACTATCTTTATTTATTTTGGAACATAGGTGTTTTCTAATACACCCCCTCACACCCAACACTATTGGCCTTGGTGCTTGGATAATAATATAGGTGGCTCAATGATGGATCTAAAATAGATTTTAATACTATCTTACAATGTAAATTTTAACCTAACTCAACCCTACGAAACCGGCTTGTAAGGTGAGGGTTTCCCTTAATTATATACTTTATTTTGGTCAAACACTAGTCAATGTGGGTTTTATAACACATTTCTCTAATTCCAAAAATTAGACATTTCAAGCGTGAAGTTTGTAAGATCATATATGTATATATATATATATATATAATGAAATTTTAATTTTTGGTTTTGGTTGTTTTCACAAGTTTATTGATAGGTCTAAATCAAGCAAGTTCATTTAGTCATGTTATTATCATTGAGGTAAGTGAAATTTTTTTTTCTAAAATTTTACAGTAATTATTGGATTGTGTGGTTACATGGATGGCCATATAGAGTATAGTTGGGTTTTGTATAATAATTTTATTTAATAAATTGTTATGTCCTCTCATGAATGGTCATATAGAGCTTAGTTGAGCCTTGTATGATGATATTATTTAATAAATCGGTTTCACTATGAATGAATGGTCATATAAAGCTTAGTTAGGCCCTGTATATTGATATTGTTTAAATAAATTGGTATCACTTTGCATGAATGGCCATATAGAGTTTAGTTGGGTCTTGTATGATGATATTGTTTAATAAATTGGTTTCACTATGCATAAATGGCCATATAGAGCTTTGTTGGGACTGTATGTTAATATTGTTTGATAAATTGGTATCACTTTGAATAAATTGCCATATAGAGCTTAGTTAGGCCTTGTGTAATGATATTGTTTAATAAATTGATATCACCTTGTATGAGTGGTAATATAGAGCATAACTGGGTCAATTGTTATATTGTAATTAAAGAAACCATTTTTTAGATGTATTATAAAATTTAAAATAAGTAAAACATATATCCCTTATAAAAATATTAAAATTACCAACGAAATTAACTTTAGTTTTGATCAAACATAGTTTGACTCAATTGACCATGGTCCACCATGGTTTAACCACTAAATAAAAAATGCATTTAATTTTGAGTTAAACTTGGTGTGACTCAACTGGCCCACCATGGTTTGAGTACCAAATAAAACATGGCCTTAATTTTAAGTTGAACTTCGTTTGATTGAACTAACCATGATCAATTGACCATGGTTAGACCACCAAATAAAATATGATCTTAATTTTGTGCCAAACCTGGTTTGACTCAACTAATCATGGTTGTTAACCATGGTTTGACCATCAAATAAAATATAAGCTTAATTTTGAGTCAAACTTGGTTTAACTCAACTAACCATGATTATTGACCATCATTTGACCATCAAATAAAACACGTAATTAATATTGAGTCAAACTTAGTTTGAGAGAAGTGAGGATTACTGATGTAATTAGTGTCCAATTAGAGAAACATGTTAACATAAAATTAACTTTGATATTTTATTGATGAATTATAAATATTTTTCCTGGTTCTTGCTTTATATATAACTTATGTTTTTAATTATATGCTTATTATTTATCTCATGTTTTATATTTTATATTGAACTTATGCATTGAGTAAATCTTAGTTTCTCATTTGAGATTCAATATAGTGATTAAAATTTTAATCATTGTATTGAATCTTGAATTATCCAAGTTGGACAATTTGGGAAGAATGATTTTTCTATACGATATTAATACGTAGATGTTAAGTGATACGATCGGGACTCTAGAACTAAGGATTTGGAGAGCTATTAATTGGAATCGCTCTTGTGGACCATTTTGAATCTACTTGGATTCTTTACACTTCACAAATTAAGATAGGATAAAAGGAAAACAGAAAAACAGCTAGGGAAAATAATAGAAAATTGTTTTTAAGCATGTGTGGAATGTCTATAGATTTGTAACTAACTTTCTGTTATGCCTTTTTTTTACTAAACTTTATTTTTCTTGTGCTCTTCTTTTGCAGCACTAAATTTCACCATGGATCTCGCTGATCTTACTTAATCTTTTTCAATTTTTTTATCCAACCCTTTTTTAGACAATTACCACAAATCTTTTGCACAAATCACAATCAATTTTGCAACCAAGGATTTCATCCAATCGAGAGTGAAAAACTCAATTGTGATGCTTTATTTTTCTCGGATTTTCGAAAACGAACCACGAAAATGAAATTTCACCAAGCAATTTGACAATTGAACCAATTAAAACTTGAATTGCACTGATTAGATGATAGGTAATAGTTAAGTAAGTAAAACCTGAGATAAAATTTTAAAAATGCAATACAAATTGAAGCTAGATTTTGCATCCGAGTGGATTACCTCTTAACACAAGTTTGAAGGATGCAGAATCGTGAAGATCGCACTTCAATTGCACACATTGTGAAGTGGAAACTTTGAATTGCTATTTGATGATGATCAGATACCAGAGCTTGTGAGCTCTGATGCCACTTGATATGATTTGGATTCCAGAACTTAGGATTTAGATAACTCTTGATTGGAATAGCTCTCATGGACCATCTTGACTCTACCTAGATCCTCTACACTTCACAAATTCCATGATCCTACCCTAAATTGAAATAGAATTTTAGGATTTTGAATTATCAAAGTAAAGTAAATTGCGAAAAATTAAGATAGGATAAAAGGAATTGAAATAGAAAATTGGAAAGAGTTAAGAAATGCCTCGTCATTGATTTTCAAGGGAAAATCAGATAAGATAATCAAGATTCGTCACAAGCCTCATAGAGAACTTGATGAGAATAAAGTGTTTTAATCCAAGAACAAACGACAGTCACTCTCTTAATTTCTAAGAAGCAAATATCACTTAAATTTGAGTCAAAACTGATACAATGTGCCTAAGTTCAACTATTTATACAAGAGAAGGTGCATTTAGTATTCAAACTAAGCTAATTGGGCCTTGAGCTGCAAGTCAAAAGTTAAACTCTTGTGAATCCATCCAACAAGGCCTTCCTAAGGTTGTGCTTCCAAAGGAGAGAAAAGTCAACAGCTAAGTCAATGACTTCCAAACTTTATCCAGGGCCTAAAGTTTGCATAAGGAGCCTTTGTCCAAAGGCAACTGAACCAAGAGGTGCATTCCTCGAAAGGGGTCTTCCATCATCCAAAGGCAGTCAGCTTCCATAGAAGCATCCAAACATGTCAACCAATTAGGTCATCCAAAGGGCACCCTTGTCTAAATAGAGCATCCAAAGATGCGAAGTGCGTCCAAAAAGTCTACAAGCATCCAAAGAGTTTTACGAAGCCCTCTGCATATTACAAGCTACATAAAAGCATATACAGAAATGTCTAAACTACACGATGACAATACAAACAAAGTGGATCCTTCTTTGGATGCCCTTTGCCCTCTAAGGAGGTCCACATTCTTCAGAATTCCAACCTTCAACCTCTTTAATTTTCCCCTGTTTAATGGTCTTTGAAGGTCGTATCTTGTAGTTTGTGACATGTCTTTTTTGACTCTTCCCTGTCTCTCTAGTTTGTATCATTAAGTCTCAAATCTATAATTGATAAGATTTCAATTTCGTACATTTTGTGTTGTTCTTCGAGCACATACTTGATTGTGGTGCTTTTAATGTCACCACTTTCATTTAATGCATTCTATAGACCAATGCAAAATGTTGATGTAATTTTGTCAAATTATAAAATTGAGACTTGACATGTATGTATAAATCAAGTATAGAAAAATATCATCTTGAATGGGATAAGGCCACATTTCATTTGAAAAGTGAGATTGATTTGCATGATATATGTTTTTGTGCATTACAAAGTCCAATTATGAATTGTAGTTGGATCAATAGTAGACAAACAAGTGATAAAAATGAGAATGGAGTGAAATCGTTTCTTGACTTTGCTAAAACACATGCTTTTGATAGTAGTGGAAGGTCCCATTCCCCATGTGTCAATTGTTTGAATGAAAGAAGATTAGAAGTTCGGAAAATATGGGAACATCTTATTTACAATGGATTTTGCAAGAGTTAGACAACATAGACATGGCATGGTGAGTTGTTAGAAGTTTCAAGTGCATCCCAAAGAAAGGAAGTTGATGTAGATATGGATGATTGACTAGAAGACATGATCCATGATATTGGACTAGTTATGTCATCCTTATGTTACTTTGGACTAATTTAATAAATCTAGGAGATCAACTACACTAAATTTAGAGTTTTTATCTTTAAATGTAAGTGTGTTGACAATAACACAAGTGTCCAAACTGATGAATTAGGATTTACCTTCATTGACCTTGACAATGTTGCAAAACAAATGTTTTATGTCAATGACCTGTCGAACAAAAGGTAAGCAGTTTTTCTTCAATGAAGAAGCATGCATGGAAGTGACGAAAATCAATACGCAAGTCTTGATCTTACTGACACTCCTTCTTTCTCAACCCACATGCCCACTTTCAATGATTGAAATGAAGTAAATGGTGTACATTCCACTCACCATGATAATATAGAAGGCATTTAAGAAAATATTGTTATTTGATTAGGTTATGTAATTTGTTACTTAAAAATTTATTGTTCTATAATGTTTTTGTTATATTTATTTGTATATTTGTATTTATAGTTACATTTGTTATTTATTTATTCTTTACAAAATTTATTGTTCTATTCATTGTTTATTTTGTAAACATGGAGATGAGAGATCCTTTAGAAGGCACATCTAGTGCTTCTAAATCTACCTAGAAAAAAGGTAGATGAGCCACATAGTTGAGAGATATGACTCTTTGCCGTACTAGAGATGCATTAATTGTTGTAGAGTTTGATCATCTTGGCAATCCTATAGGGGAAGTAGGCACACGATTCAAGCTATTTGCAACAATCCAAGCAAAACACTATGTCAGATTATGTAGATGGATTGGGACCATGTACCTGAATCTGTTAAGACCATGATTTGGCAAACTATTATTGTATGTCACTTTTACTTTATGTTCACATGTATATAAGTATTTTTTTTTAATTTTCTTTATACGTTACAAAATTCACTAACTCTTTGATTTTTTTGCGTAATGTTACTCACCTTTAATATTCCTTCAACAAACTTGAATAGGAGAAGATGGATTTCCTATGCTGGTGAGCATTGGAGTGCATTTAAGACTCAACTCAATTCCAATTACATACATGGGAAGTATAAGGATAAGTCTTCGTTGCAAACTTATACTTCTATTTTAGATATTGATTAGCAAGAGTTTGTTCAATAGCGATTTGATCCTACCTTTCAAGTTAGTTTAAATTTCTTTCATTTTAATCATTTACCTATGTAATTATATGCATTTTCTTATGTTAGTATCTTGTTCTTTGCAATTGGAGAAAAGGAAAGAGGAAAGGACATTCAAGCAAAGAATTTAAAGCCTCCTCCTTCCCATATTATGTCTCATGGGGGGTTATAAAGCTTTGTAGAAGAAATTGGTGGGTAAAAAGCTCAAAAAGGTCAAGTAAGAAAGAGTAGAAATAGATGCTTCATCAGTTGAAATTGTATGCCATGAGCTACAAAAGAGAGCCACACTGAATTCTTCAGGTGTGGATATCTTATTTCGTCTGGGTATATGCTCGGCCAACCCAGCAAGATGGTCAAGGTAGCCAGACATAGAAAGAGAAAGAAATGGAAGACCAAAGAGAAAAGGATCAGATTAAATGCTATAGCCAAAAAAGGAAAAATATTGATACAAGAACCTAAAGGAACACAAGAAAGGAACCTGAACATTACATTCTGAAAATTCCTAAAAGGGATGACAGTAACAACATTAAGGAAATCCTAGGAACACTACTGGTCAAAGAGAGCAATGTATATTACTCCCCAAGAATGGACAAAACTTCTCAGAATTGACCGGAGTCTGGTTATTCGGGGAGATAAAGGATTTGATCTCTAACAGGAAAGACAGATGGGACGCTGTAGGGGATTTCAGGCCAATTATCCTTGGCAGAAAAAGGAAAGAAAGACCAGTGGAATAGGTTAAGGTTCCGCAGCCTGTCCTAGCATCAAGCCTCAACAAAAAGAATGGGCGCAGGTGTGTCTGCTGATCAGGACTGTCACTCTGCCGCATGATAGGGAGCTCCATCGTAAGGTCAACCCAAAAGAGAAGGAGTGGTCACTATCGCATTAAAGGCAAGAAGGGGAAGTAAACTGCTAGGGACATAGCATTATTAAATATTTGGGTGGAAAGTGCGCCTGCTAAGATCTCTACTAAGATCGGGGTAATAATGACTTTGGAGTGAAAATCACCTATAAAAGGCGCAAGAGAGTTCAAGTGAGAGGGGGGGATAACAGCATAAAAGAAACATCATTAGTGAAGGAGAACCAGAAGCTTCTAAATCGTCCACAAAAAGATCGAAGAACATTATTCTGGATACCAGGTTGGTTGAATAACTTACGTCCACGTCCATATTCACTGAATGTTAACGCGTTGTTAAACATGCAACCCAAGATTTTCTAGCTGTAAACATCCACTTGGTAAAAAAAAAAAAAACAGGTGTAGCCTGCTGTATCAATGTAGGTCGACATGTTAGGTGATTCTTAATCAATGTCTAAGTTAAGAAACTCCAATTTCTACTAAATGCATTTGATTCATGGCGTGGAAATTACGTGAATTTTAATTTTTCCTGTATGTTGTGATATGTAGAAGCGACAGTAATGCTTGCCAAGTCATGCACATTGATCTCTTTCTCATTCACCATGTATAATTTTATGTAAATATGCACTGCATGTAAAGTTACGATATAAAAATCCATTCACCTCATGCATTTAATAGGGTAACTACTCGTTGGGGTAGACGCAGTAGAGGCATTATATCTCTATTACGTAACCGATTCCCGAACTCGAACTCTGGTTACATGATCTGCCTTATCCAACGATTTTGTTTTTTCCAATGTTTCCAATAAAACACAGGTGGCGACTCCTCTAATTTTATTTTGTTGCCTTCTCTAATGGAGACAATGAGCAAAATTAAATTTTTTATCCGTTCGCTAGACCCATCGTGATTCAGGTTATAACATCAAGTAATTACAATTTTGACTCTTCCAAGGAAATTGCTAAAAAGATTGTAAGTTAAACTCATTTTCAGTATTTGTGAATGTAACACAAGATTAGTTGTTTACATATATTGAACAACTCTTAATTGTAGGATTCCTTAGTTGAGGAGAGAGCATACAAGGAACCTTTGTTCTCCATGGCCATGAGAATATCTTTACCACTACCATTGGGCAACCAAAGCACCTTGGTCATGTTTGGACCATTGGACAAGGTGTGGGGCTTTGCCAATATTTTGGAGTACCTTCATGCCATGCACCTACCTCAACAATAATCTCCAAGAAAAAATTAGCAAAAATGACCCATCAAATTCATGACTAGATTTGTGAGAAAATTGCACTTGAGTTCAAACAGCAAATGACCCAAGAGTTGAGAAAGAAGATGTGATAGTAGTTGAGGGATGATCTAGCATTCATTGGCCTTTCTCAACCACAAACAGCGGTGCAACCTATTGATAAGGAGCCTCAATGCCTGAGCACAAAAGGTAGTTGTGCTGCTCCTAACCCATCAGGGGAGGACACTTACATTAATATCCTAGATTATTGTGAATTGTATGTAGATGAGGAGGATTCCCATTTAGTGAGTACTAGGAAAATATATAAGTTATGGTCAACAATACACCACCAAACATTATATGAAGATCACATGAAGGTGGTAGTTGAATAGATTCAAGATGCAAATGCTTGAGCCCTTATGCCTATCGATGAGGTTCAAATGGTGGGGCAAGTCCTAAATACTTTCATCGCATGGCCCAAGAGTTTTGTGAAGATTATTTCTACCATGATATTTATAATAAAAAAATTATTATATTTACAATTCAAATTTATTTTGGTTTCTAACATGGTTTATTTGTTATTTAGGACTTTGATGGATCAAAGAAGAAAACTTCAACCTAAAAGTTCACAAGCTAAAGTTCGCCCCATTCAACACTACCTATGGAAGGTGGTTAGTCAAGTTGGTGGGAGCCTTGTACAACTAAAGTTGGATGTCCAAATAACAAGCAAAAACTCTACTATTCCACCATACTTGTGCCAGAAGGGTATTTTGGAGATATGTATTGGGGATGAGATGCTCTATATATTTGTTATATAGTTGTGGTTGATGTAAGTATTTTTAACCAATTACTCAATTTTAGGTTAGTTAATTATTAATAGACTCACAACTAACGTTGATTTTAATATTTTAGGTATATCCATCAACTCTATTGGGAGCGAACACCTATATGGATTCATTAAATCTCTCCTCCTTCAAACCATAGGTAATAAAGCATGTGAGATTCAAAAATACTTGCAATTAAGGCTTAGTGATGGAAAGAAAAGGTGTTACCTAACACCTTATTACCATCCATAAGTATAATTTTACATTTTTACATTAAAATTTTTATCATTGACTATAATTTTTATGTCATTATGTTACTAGTTGTTTCTTAATGTAGGTCCCCATTCACAAATGTTTTTTCTTTGCCCACAAGACAATGTTATTGTCTTTATTTGTTCATTGGGACATAATGGAGACAAAGAGATACACAAAATATTAGACAAGTAAGAATTTACTTGTAATACATATGGTTACATATGTTTTACATTTTCTAGTGTAACTTTTAACTTTTTTGAACAAGACTCACTAATCATTGATTAATGATAACGGTTTTCAAGTATATGATAGGATGGTGGGTAAGCATTCATCACAAATAAAGAAACAAAGATTGATTAGTCATGTAGTAAGTAATTTAAAAATTGTAGTTCAACTACAATTTATAATACTAACTTCAATACATTGTTGTTTAAATTCTTCTTTATTTGTAGGCTCAAAAACAACTTGCGAGTTATGAATGTAGGTATTATGTAATGAACCATTTACTAATTATTGTCTCTACAACTATTACTAATTCATGGATATAGGTAATACAACACATTTAACAAAGATTAATTATATTTTCCTATTTAGTTCATGACCTATTGTTTTAATTCTTCTTATTTGAAATTCCAAGTATCCATTGATAATGCAACATCATTCCTTGCTAAAGAAATTGATGACATCAGGTAACGTTGGGCGAATTTCTTCCTATTCATTAGTAATTCTTCTAAATAGTTTAGATAGAATACTTAATATAGTTTAGAACGTTGCTACAAAATTTATAGTTTAGAACATTTACTTTATTTAATGCAATATTGAGTTTAGAGAACATTGATAGTTTAGAAAATTTTAAGTTTAGAAAATTTTAAGTTTAGAGAAATTGGTAGTTTACATTTGTTAGAGATTCTTATTTTCAATATAGATTGTTTCCTATTGACTGATTTTCTACTTGGAAACCCTGGCTTGAGGCCAATTTTTTAGAAATGGATGTTATAGAAAAATGAAATAATTTTTAAAAAAAAATCAACTTTTTACATTGGTTATATTCACTTTTTACATCAGTAATACTCTTCATCGATGTAAAAATGTGGCTTTTTACATTGGTTAAGAATAGCAACTGATATAAAAATTTGACTTTTTACATTACTTGATTCTACATCAATTATGGAACCAATGTAAAAGGTTGATTTTAACCGATATAAAAGGCTTTTTCTGCACTAGTGATCATAAATATCTAAACATAGTCTTAATGTATTTCATAAGAGTTTTTAATTTCTAGTAAAATATAAAAATATAAATTAAAACATTAATAAAATATGATTATAAGATTTTATTTTAAATTTAAAGGTTAAGAAGGGCATGTATGATGCTTTAGAAGAGAAACGTTATTCTCAAAAGAATATGTTCTAATTTATATATAGAGAGAGATAAATTCTAAAATAAATAATTTAAAGAGAAAATAGGATATGTACCAATAATGTAAAAAATTTCCGCATTGTTATCTAATCACAAGCTATTATGTATGGTAAATTTATTAACTTTGATAATAACTATCTTAGAAGCATACTAAATATGATTTAACCAAATGGGTTCACATAATGGCTAAAGACACCACTACATTCACACAATTGGAAGACAATTTATCTAGCAGGTTGACTGTGTAAGTATAAACAATTATAATTTAGAAAAATTAACAAAAATTTTGAAATAAATTATTCAAATAGTTAAAAGCAGTTTTTTTTAAAGGAAATCAAAAGACAATGATTAAAAAAGCTAATAAATAAAAAAATTATTGAAAATCATGACAAGAATGTATTGTTCACATTAAATGTTTGACTTTTCAACAAAAATAATTATTTTTTTCCCTTAACTATAAGTAAAATCAATCATTTAAAAAAATAAAATAAATAAACCTTGAAGTTAGTTGTTTCAAATATATATAAAGAGAAAAGATGATCAAATTACTTCATGATTTTAATAAAATTTAATAAAGTTATCTTTAATCTTTACCGCTATTTTTTAATCTAATGGACAAAAATAAGTTAATTATTAGATACTTAGATTCATTAAATTAAAAAATAAATAAAGGATGAAGATTAAGAGTTACTCTCTTAAAGTTATTTTTGAAATAACTTGATCTCTTTCTATATATCTAAGAGTAACTCTAAAAAGTTACTCTTCATCATAATCTTTTATTTTTCTTAAATATATCGATCAAATATAAGTTATTTGTTAAAATGATAAAAGAGAAATTAAAGGCCTAGATGAGAAGTATCTCTCTTTTAAGACTATTTTTGAGATATATATATATATATATATATATATATATATATATATATATATATATATATATATATATATATATATATATATATAAATAAAGGAATGATCATTCAACCGATCTTATCACGTACGAGTAGATGATTGACTGGCTTTTAACTTACTTTTATATACTTCAATCAAGTTTAGAACTTAATCGATAAACAAACTTTAATGATTTTGTCCAAATCAAGATATCATGGCTATTACTGCAATCTATGTAAGCAAATTAGTCTTAATTACTCTATGGGTAAAATACAGGTACGTTGCTTTTTTCATACTGCTATCATTAGGGTGTTATACTCTTTTTTGTCTTTTTATTTTTGTATAGTGTTAGACTCTTTAATCAAAGATAAAAAAGCGTATCTCCCTTTGAGTAGGATTATGCAAAGCGTAAAGGGAAGAAAAATGTGTATTTTATCTTGCTTCCAAGCATTCTCAAAGAAGCAGTGTATTTACAGCAATTACAGCTTGTATGATTGTGCATGCGGCTGCTATTTACCTGTTTTAACTGTTTCCAAAAGGGTTATTAACATAATGACATTTCAATCATAGATGAGAAAGAGTCAGATTATGTCTTTGATGTTATTGTCTGCCTAATCTCTTTGACCAACCCTATAAATTCCTCAATAATCTATCACCCTTGTCAAATCAGAATTAATTTCCACTTTAAGAAAAATTTTGATCGAGTTTATCCTCGTACACAATTCTATTCTATTAACTTTACTTCTAAAGATTTATGAAAACATGTATTAGGTGTAAAATTATTTTAGTTTAATTAATAATTTTGAATTTGAATTTTAAACATGTAATTGTATTAAATATTTAAAAAATAAATTTTATCACACATAATGATTATATCTGACTTGAACCAGATTAACTTTAGTAAAAATACTTAAATTCTATTTTAAAAAATTACTTCTAAAGAGATATTTAGCAGAATGAACTATCACTCTCTTCAAGTTTTAGGCATAGGTACCAGTAGTTGTTTAATTACAATATATGATTTAATCATTAGAAATGATGAAGAGTTGCTGTCAAACTACAGAGCAATTCAAGTCTTCTTTTGACTACATAATGCAGATAGTTTGCAGCTCAATTACGTATATTCTACATTAAAACACAAGAGACCCTGCAAGTTGTAAAGATTATATATCTAAATACGACATTTGTGCTAATTCCTGTCATTTTCATATAAACTGAAATATAACCTCTAGCCATTATGATTCTAGGGGTAGTGGAAGACCGAAAGGGAAAAAAGTTCAAAATCAATTTAGATTTTCATTGCTCAACGAGCTTGAGTTATGATAGAATAATAAAACATATTGCAAAATAAATTTAATTTTTATGTATTTTCGATCTAAAAAACTTTATTATTAATCAATCTACATATCATTTTTAAGATGATTAATGAAAAATTCACAAACTTTTGATATATGATAAATTTTTTTTTTGGAATTCTTACATTATATAATCAAGCTAGTGTATATAAATGCGAAAAAATTCCTCTTTTTAAACTAAATTTTGAAATTGAATTAAACTTATACTCAAAATCATAAAATAATATCTACTCCCTGTCTAACCAGATAATGTCTAAGGATATAATTAAAATAAAATATATAAATAAAAGTAATTCTCGTGAGAGTCTGTAATTGAATAATTAAATGTAGGATAATGAATAGAATGAATTGAAAGCTATAGAAAATTCCTGAGGTCCTTTGATAAATATTTCAATATGTAAGACAGCTTTATAAAATTATTGCCTGCTTCTCACAATTTTGTTTGAGAAGAGAAACCATGTAGCAGTTGATATTTATTTTGGTGTATATTCGTTGGTTCCACCAACCCCTATTTCTATCTCCCCTGGGAGGGGGGTAATAAATGGAATCAAATAATAATATAAGAATAATGATGATTTCATTACAAAACTCTTAATCATAAACAAATTTTTAGGAACATTGTTTCTCTGACGACCTTTTTCTAATGTTTTCTTAAGATCTGTCCTCAAATGTAAACGGTGCTCTTTTCAATATTCAACAACCCAAGTGGTCACAAACCTTAGAAGTTATACAATATAACAGTGGAAAGAAAGCAACGGAATGACAAACTTTTATCTTTTCCATGGTAATTAACAGAGGTGTCAGATTCAAATTTATATCCTGGCAATTAAAAAGTGAATGCTTTTGATTTAACTCAAAAGGAATTTAAATACTAGCCAAATAATGTCAACAATTCATAGAAAAATAAAACAGAGAACAGAAAATTAATATCCATATCATTTAGATAATACATTTGTTATATCATAGTACAAAAGAAATTAATTTTAGGTGCAAAATTTAAATAATGTAAATCATACACACAAAATTCATAGCAATAATCATTATCTTTAATTAATTTGTTTGTTAAGACAACGTTGGCCCATTACGTAATCACACAATTATAGCATGCAATGCATACCTAACTTATTCAATGTAAGTGCAAATTTGTAAGTCATGCAACATCAAACATAGAAAGAGAAATAGTAGAACACAGCAAAACATTAGATATTCTTATTTTATTTCCTTGAAATGATTATCTTGATTCTTGAATCATGTGATTTGTCTTGAAAGTTTCCCATGCATGAAACGTGTGAGCTAATTAATTACTACTATTTGTATGGATTATTAGCAGCCTATCATTTTCCCTAATTACAAAAATATATATATAAATAAAAATAAAAGTGGACGGCTATACTTTAACTTCACCCAAAGACAACACAGATGAAAAAACAAGTATAACTTAAAACCTACTCAAAGCATTACATGTATGGTATTGGAAAAAGAAATGATAAAAATTTGAAACTTTCCATCCCATTCCTTATATTATATGAGATTTATTTTCTCTTTATTCTCTCGTATCATTTGAAAACAAATAAAACAAACAGTGCTATATTCATAAATTAAGAAATCAAGATGGTAACTGTTTCATGATTATATATTATTCATGTTTCCTTCGCTTCAAGGTGAGGCATGCCTAGTGTGATTGTGGGGCTCCAATTCATAGACCATAGGCTTAAAAGTTGCAAGCCTTTCTGTTTAGCTCTTGTTTTGTCCACAGGCTTGTGTCCCCGTTGTAGCGCACTGCGCACATCAATTAAGCAACTTAGCTGCCTACATTGAAAACAGTTTTTATTTGATACTCATTTGTACCAAATTCTACTTCTAGCTTCATAATCTAAACAATTAAGCACATAATTTGTTTAATCTAATAATATGAATTTCTTAGTATTTCTTATTTTTCAAATTAAGCTCCTATATATAATTCTAAGAATTATTTATTTAATTTACTTTTACAATTCAATTGTATTCTGAATAAAAAAAAAAAAAAAAAGAACCCTCTGATTGTATGCAATGTCTAAAGTTGAACATTTATGATGAATTTTGGTAATCACTCAAAAAATAATCCTTAATTAGGGAAAAATTGTAGATAATGTTATTAATTCGTTTAATTATATACTTTTTCTTTGCCTATGACTGAATTTCTTGCCTATAAAGCAATCATGTTTAATACAATATAATAGAATTAGTTTTTCAACAAACAAACAAAAATCGTATACAAGACTTAAATTTGAGATTTTATTTAATTTTGTAAATTTAAGATGTAAAATAAAATAAAAAATTAAAATGACAAGTGCACTCAATAAATTTTCCTCCAAAAAAATAAATCAGGTTCAATACGTGTATAAGGTGCACAATAAACATCCCCTCCACCCTTGTCCTGATCATACTGGTTCTCATCTACTTTCGACATACAGATATTTTAGGAGCAGAAAACTAAGGCTGATTTGTACACCAGGAAACCTAAATGGTTATTTGGAATGTGTAAATTCGTCTTGTCGTATTCGTTAGGTCGTATGCACGAAAGACCATCATATATGGGGTACCAATTACATGCATGCAGTGCAGACCAGAGAACCTTGTCCATACAAAAAGGAAAAGATAGATGAAAAGAGAAAAGTAAAGCACGAACACTAACCAGGACTGTAACTCTGTAACTTCAACTTTTATCAGTTATTTATATTTGACAAAAAGAAATTCTAACAAAGTTCCCTTTGACATGCTCTTTTTAATGTACTCCATATTATAAGAAAATATACAAGTGAGTCTTACCGGAAGACAAGGGTTCAATAATCTTTATTGAGTCTCATATTTATTTAAGCTATATTAAATAATTGAGAAGGTGAGAGTCGAGTTAGAGTATCGGTACCATATTTTTCTTTTCTTTTCTTTTAATAATAAGTAATACATCTTTAACCATTATATTAAAAAAATAAAAATGAATATCATTTTTGAAGTAACTTAATATTTTTTCTAAAATATTATATTAATGAATATGTTGGTAAGGTTGCTAAATTGATAAATATAGAAAAGCATACCAATACCAATATAATTGACAGATAATTATAAGTATATGATCATAAATTCAATTTTAAATGTGTATGCATAACGATTTAAAAAAAAAAAAAATCAATATTATAAACATGGAAAAACACATGAATACATCATGGAAAAACACATGAATACATCATTTATTTAAGTATATTATTAAAAATTCAACTTTTAAATATGTAAGTATAAACATTTGTAAAAAAAAAATCAATATTGATAAATATGGAAAGCATATCAATACCATTATATCGGGATATAATTAAAAAAATAATCATTTATAGAAATATATGATAAAAAAATCGATTTTAAACGTGAACGGATAAACATTTGTAAAAAAAAAAAAAAAACCAATTCCTTAAAAATATATATGGACGCCTTAAAAAATTAATTTCGGAGTCCGCACAGAAGAATATCTGAACAGCCTAGAAAAAAAATACATGGAGGAGCAAAAGAGGCAATGAAGTATTCAACGTAAAGGTAAAAGAGTCCAGGTGGTACTATTGAAGTCCAACCATGAAAGTGGACAGATTTCAAAGCATTGATTTTACATGATCACGTGTGTCTCCCAGCTAGCAAACCATCGCTATCCCCGAAATTATGGTTTCCCTTTGGCTACGTGAAACACATTCAACTATAAAAGGCCCCCATTAGCTCCAACACATTTCCCCACATACGAAAAAACCACCTTGCTTTTGCATCCTCACTACCTATTCCCTTGAACCCTCATTTCATCTTTCTTCCATACTCGGTCGAACAACCACTATGGTTTCCGAGACAAGCCAGTGCCAATCCAAGAACGTGTGCGTGATTGGAGCCGGACCGTCGGGGCTAGTGGCAGCGCGGGAGTTGAGAAAAGAGGGTCACGAGGTGGTCGTGTTGGAGCAGAATCACGACGTTGGAGGGCAGTGGCTATATGAAGCAAACGTGGAAGGGGAGGACCCTTTGGGGAGAAAGCCTTCCCTTAAGGTGCATAGCAGTGTCTATGAGTCTCTGAGGCTCGCATCCCCACGTGAGATCATGGGGTTCACTGATTTCCCCTTTTTTGTCAAGAAGGGTAGAGACATGAGGAGGTTCCCTAGCCACATGGAGCTTCTTATGTACTTGAAGGACTTTTGTGAGTGCTTTGGCTTGAGGGAGATGATCAGGTTCCACACAAGGGTGGATCATGTGGGAATGTTGGATTATGGTGTTTGTGGTAATGATTTGAAGTGGGTTGTTAGAAGCGTGGATAAGAAGAGTGAGAAGGCTGTGGAAGAGGTGTTTGATGCTGTGGTTGTGGCCACTGGTCATTACTCTCAACCAAGATTGCCATCCATTAAAGGTAGTTCAAAGTCACAGAAAAAAATATTAGATTATGTATGTATATAATTATTGTACATTCCAAGCTCAAGCGTAATTATTTCTTTTTTTTTTTTTGTGTTTCTGGTGCTCAGGAATGGATACATGGAAAAGGAAACAAATGCATAGTCACATTTACAGGACCCCAGAGCCATTCCGCAATGAGGTATATGGCATATGTAATCTCTTTTTTTATCAATAGTTTGAAGACCATGAACTTTGCATATAATAGAAGGCCATGTAAGTTCAATATATATTTCTCTAAATAAGTAGTCTCAAACTTGATAGATTGTGGTGGTGGTTGGAAATTCCTTAAGTGGGCAAGACATATCAATAGAGCTTGTGGAAGTAGCAAAGGAAGTCCATATGAGTTCCAGATCTCTGAATATCTCTGAGGGTTTATCTAAAGTCATATCCAAACACGCCAACTTTCATCTTCATCCACAGGTATCACTTCAAGTTCTAATCAAGTAAAACAAAAGATACTATTTTAAGAATAAACATCTATAAAAGCAAAAAATAAGAAAATAAAGTGAATTGGTCTTCTTTCGTTATAATATCAAATTTTTGAAAAACTACCAGAGTTTATATAAAAACTAAGTGGATAAATTAATTTTAATTTATAAAAGAAGTTTGATTTATTTTATTTTTTATAAAAAAATTATTTAAACAGTCATTAGTTCAGTACTAACTTTGTGGTACCTTGTTCAGATAGACACCCTTCAAGAGGATGGGCGTGTGACATTTGTGGATGGTTCTTCCATTCTTGCAGACTCTGTTTTGTATTGCACAGGGTAACGTACCACATCACCAAAACAAGCTTTCAAGAATATTGATTGATTAAACACCTATATGTGACAACATCTATTATCTATCATGAATCGTACACTTAATCAAAGAGCAAAACCAATCTCATAAATTTCATTTCACTAACTTAAGTTCCAAAAGATATCATGATTGATTAATTATATCAAGCTTGGAGATTTCTCTGTGGGGCCTATGTCCAAACATGTCCCGATGTTTCCTTTTAGATTTAATTAGTTGTGTTTTCTAATCATTGATGGGTTTCTAATTCAATTGGTTATGTGTAGGTACTCCTATGCATTCCCCTTTCTTGACACCAAAGGAATGGTGGTTATAGATGATGACAGAGTGGGGCCATTGTATGAGCATACTTTTCCCCCATCACTTGCTCCATCCCTTTCTTTTATAGGCATCCCTAGAAAGGTAAACCACCCCAAAGTCAGTAATTTGAATTTGTTTTAGGTCGCATGTTTTTCACACGCACATCACTTTTAGTTGTAATGGCAATGTATATTTTCCCCAATGTCTGCTTCTAATATAACAATAGAATTCTTGATTGATGATAGTGCATGTGTGTGCTTACAGATCATAGGATTCCCTTTCTTTGAGTCCCAAGCAATATGGATAGCTCAACTGCTTTCCGGGAAAAAAGTATTGCCATCATGGGAGGAAATGATGAAATCCATCAAGGAGTTCTACCATTCAAGAGAAGCAGCAGGCATTCCCAAACACTGTACTCATGAAATTGCAAACTTTGAGGTGAAGAAAAAAAAAATAATTCATTTTGATTTAAAGTTTTTTCCTATAAACTTGGAAGTAAACCACATTCTAATCCTTAATTATTAGGGTTGGTCACGTTGGTCCATGTTTGGTTCACATTAAGCACAAGTGCAACTTGATTCACGCTCCAGCAAAAGCAAAAGCTACAAATAGTATTTTCTGCATATTTCTTTATTGAAAATTTATAGACTTACTTCAAATTGACATAAAAACTCTAGAGATGTGTCTCTAGCACGTTTTTAAACACATGTTTAGGTTTTATTTAAATAAACTTTTTTTATAAATATTTATAAAATAAAATAAATTTATCTTATAAGTTAAAATTAACTCATATATAAGTTAATTTATAAAAATTATCTCATTAATTTATAGTTAATTTTAGTTTATAATTTTTTTTATAAATATTTATAGAAAAATTTATTCAAATATAATTTTAATTTGTTATTTTTCAACATTTTGTTAGTCGTAATTTGGTAAAAATATCATTCATTCACTTTAATTCTTTTTCGTATTAAACGATAATGAAAAGTAAAGTAAAAAATTAAAATGAGTATTTTTTTAATATAAGTAATTGAAATGAGAATTATGTAAAACCATGAAATAATTAACAATTGCAATCTCTGGAGTGAAACAGGTGTTTATTCCATAAACTTGGATTCATAACTCTACATGTGGCAACATATTAACCATTAAATTTGATGATTTTAAATTATGTTTGAAATGGTTACATATGTTGTTGCATTGCAGTACTGTGACAAATACGGGGAGAATGTAGGGTTCCCACGTATAGAAGAGTGGAGGAAACAGCTATGCCTATCAGCCATAATTAACGCTGATGTCAACTTGGAGACATATCGAGATTCGTGGGACGATGATGAGCTGCTCCATGAGGCCCTTCAAAGCCCTCACTTCACTCAACTTGGACTTGAAGATTCTCCCATGTAAAGCCAAAAAAATATAAATATAAAACAAAGGAAATTTTGCTTAGCACTCAAATCATTTGTTTATGTAATTTCTGTTTTTTAAATATTGAAAAGGGTCAAAGGGGGTTGATTATTGAATGAGAAGAATCATGGGTTTGATATACATACAGAAAAAGAATATTTGTGAAGCTGAAATTCTTGTTTGTATCTATCTATGTTGCAATTTCCTTGTTTTATAACAAGGTTAGTTAAGTGGGGAATTTCGTCAACAAGCAGAGACTAAAGTGAAAACGAGAACTGGTAATAAAAATGGACAATAATTGTAGCTATTTGGGTGTTTTGTCAATTAAATTCAAATTTTCCATTCCATAATTGGAATAATAAAGAATTGTAATGAGACATTAAATGTCAGTATACTTTAGGAAAATGAAATTCTGATTCTAATTAAAAAATATAACTAAAAGCACCGTGTACATCTAACTTTTGTTTATAAAAATATAATGTTTAATACTATTAATGATTTTCAATAAAAATATATTATTTATTAATTTCATTGAAATCGATGAAAGTGGAGTAAACTATCATTTCGTTCTTTGAAAATATATACATATTAATCCTGAAACTAACAAAATTTATTAAAAATTTTAGTTACTTTATCTAAATTTTAAATTTTAATTATTTATAATTATTCTTATCTTTAAATATATATTAATGTTATTACTTAAATAGTGATAAAAATATTATTACTTAAATAATGTATTTTTAAAATTTTAAGCTAATATAATTGATAAATAATACCTTCAAAAACTTACTTAAATTTTTTTTTAATTTCATATACTAATATAATAATATTATTATATCTTTGACTAAAATAGTAATTTAGTCTATTTTACCAGGACTCGAGTGAAGAACCCAAGTTGACGCTGGTCGCGGGACTTTGAATCGACAATTGCGATTTGCGAGGCACGGTGGCACACCCTTACATTTGTTTGGGCGCTTTGTCTTGTGCTCTGTTTTCTGTCTAACTAGCTTTTGAATAAAACCACAATTCGAATACATCGAACAAACATTTTTAAATGTTATACTAAAGCATAATTTTTTGTTGGTGTAGATATGATTTTAATTTTTCAAAATATTTCCAAATTCAATTTTAATGTCTATAAAAATTAATTTAATATATAGTTTTATAAAAAATAATATAATTTTAGTCTCTTAATATTTTTATTAAAATTAAAAATAAGAAAATAAAATATACATCTACAATATAAAATATCTTTTTACTGTTATTTTTTTATTTATAAGAATTGAAGACGGTACTAAAAAAATTTATAATAATTACTTAAAATTTATTAAATTCATGAAAAATATATTAAAGTTTTATAAAACCTAAATTTGAATTTCGAAACATGTTAAAAGAAGTAAAAACATACTTTACTTGTTTTTTTCAATGTTTTCTAAAAGTCAAGAGCCGTCCTTTTCTTTCTTTCTTTAATATTTTCTCTAATATTATCATTCGGTGAGGTAAGGTAAAGTAGATTGAGCCACCAAAAAGAAAGTAGTGTAGATTGAAGAAACATTCTTATAAGAAAGTCAAAATGACAAACCACCTACTACCTATCTCTGGTTTAAGATGAACTGGTTGAATTATTTAAAATAATTGATCGAATCAAATAATGTGATCAGTATAGTTTATATTTTATAATATAAAAAGTAAAAAAAGTATTATAAAATATTAAATATATATTATGTAATATTGATTCATATGATGACTTAACATTAAGATTTTTTAAGGATAATTTATATTTTATTCTATATAATTTTACACTTTCTCAACTTTTAATTATTATTATTGTTATTTTTAATTAGTCTAAAACTACGATCTTCAGATATTACATTAAATATTCAATTGATCTAAATCGAGTTGAGTATGAATATTAAGGAAAAAAAAAACCTCTACCACATTTATGATAAGTAATTTGAATTAAAATAAAAAAAATATAAACACTATTTTACTTTTCTCCCTAGTGGGACGAAGGCTACTTTGTCATAAAGTTTACCACGTTCACATCTCGATTTGAATTTACAAAACAAAGATATTTGGCAAAGATGATACCTACAATTTTAATAATCTTTCAGCAATCTTTTTTCATTATATTTGTTCTTAAAGTCCAAAGCAGTGGGGTCACATACAATTGTTCTCAATAGAATAGTGATCCTTCTTTCTCCAGATGTTAGTGATGGTGGGGTAATCACACATAAGGATTGTGACACTCAAGTTAATCAAAGTAAGAATTAAGAACGAAGAAAATTGGAGAATGATGCGTAACTTAAGAAGAGTGGTTCTCCCTTATATAATGTCATTCTTAGTTATGCCAATGCAATATTTGTGCTAACAAAATTATATGTAAACATTTCAGTCCCTTGATTCTCTATAGTGGTTATTTAATTCTTTGAGATTTTGCTACTATACATAGTAGGTGCATGATTTACCCGAGTCATTAGCTTTGCTTGTTTATTAAGGGTCACACAAACAAAGTATATATAACAAAAATTAAATAATGTCTCAATATCTACACTGTATAGTAAATTGTAAAATTATAACTAATTAAAAGTAACAATCAAAAATACAATATCATAAAATAAAAATAAACATGTAATTAATGATCTTTTATTGTAACATTAACACAAATATCCTAAGCATGATCAACATGATTCTCAGTATTGTTTAGTGGAGAAAGACCTAAAATGAAAGACATAATGTGTAAATGTTGTAATATAAGTCACATTTGCTTATTTTGTTGTTGCATATGCTTGTTCTACTGTTGCATCTACTAATTCTATTATCATATCTGCTCATTCTACTTCTCATGATTTATATCAATTATACCATCTTTTTCTCAAGTTTCCTCTCCTTAGCCTCCTTTGCAATAAGTTCATCATTCAATTTTTGAATTGTCTCACGCATTTTTTTCATCTACTATATCATCTTGAGCCTCAATGAAAGTAGATTAAACATGTGTTGAGCAAATGAACTTCTAACTCAATCCACCAAGCTCATACATGTTCCCATGGACATTCTTACCTCTAGCAACACCAAAATATATGTCATTATCATTGATGGAGGTAGAAGGGGAGCCGTGTGCATATGTGTCTTCCTCCATGGCACATTGTTGGAGTTCCTCTCGATGTTATTGATATTTTGCCTTCAAAACAAAGTCAAATATCAATTTTTATAATTATTAACACATAATAAACTTTAAAGTACAGTAAAAAAGAAGTTGAAAGATTAAAATTACAACAAAGTCGTGGCTTTTGTTATTGACCCATGCTCCATACTTCAATTTCTTCATTTTCTCCACCATTCCCAAGCATTGATGATCATTGAAACTTTTTGGCCTACATAAAATTAAACAAGAGTTAAAATTGTAATAGCTCCAGTCAATTATATTGAATTTAAATCAATTAAGTAAAAATGAAAAGCAAATAAATTTATCATTTTCTCATAATGAGCTATAATGGATATGAAGCCACTATAGTAGGTTGAGGCTCCCCTATTGATAAGTTTGTTTTTAGTTGTCAATTCAACTATCAAAAATAACTAGATTACCTATGTTTTATATAGCATAGGGGCAACCTAGGTCGAATCTCTCAAGGACACATTATTCCTATGATATCTAGTGTAAAAGGCTGAGAATCATGCAGAATCGAGAGTGCAAAATATAAGCTCGGATAACGAATATAAAAGTCGGGGGGTTGTAGGATTACAAAGTAATTGCAAAATGTAAACTACAAGCTACGGAATAAACGACAAATAAATAATGAAGAAACAAATATTTACCATACCAATTCCAAAGTTAGCAAATAATTGGTTCCAATTCCTATTAATGCATGTGATTCCAAATCAACCTAAGTCTTAAGACGACTGTCTAACATTCGTCCATTGTCAACTGAGGGCTTACACAACCGCGACCTCGATTTAGCAGAGAATACGCCTGTGGTTGATTTTAGGCTTTCTATTGATTACCTAATGAGTTACTAGATTGGTTCCGACCAACCCTTAACCTAACATGGTCTATTCTTACACATGCATAATCATGACATAAGCAAGAATAGAGAAACAAACAGGAATCACAAACAACAAAACACAAACTCATTTCATTGCATAACTATTGGATTGATGCATGGGATTATGGATACATGGAGTTATAGACTCAGCCTCTCATAACGACCTCCATGGAAGAACTGGAGTATTCAACCTAAGAAAGCCAGAGAACATGAGAGGTAGTAAATTTTAGAGTGTGCTATGAAGACAAATGAATCTACCCCTCCTGGTCAGTCCTCTCTAGCAACTTGCACAGCTCGAACCCTGCACCTACGCTCACTTGACTAATTGAACATCACTAAAACACCATTTAACATTGATCAATGAGAGTGTATGTGCAAATAACAGAGCAATAGAGGTGATGAAGGAAGTGGAAGTGGTGGAACCAATGGACGAGCTGTGCTTCCCTTTATATACACTTTTGATTAACTAACTCTCAACTGTACCCTAACTAAATAACAGAAATAACAGACTAACTAACTGACAACTAACTGAAGTAACAAAATTAATGAACTAACTAACTACTTCCTAAATGATCACGTACTCGAAATCGCTAGGGCAGAGTCGATCTTGCTGTCGAGATGAGTTCGTATAGATGGGACGACTTCAGCATCTAAAGTCGGCTATTGGAATCAGCACATGGATTGGACTCGACTACTAGAGACGAAGTTGGAGTTGGCATGTGGAGACGAAGTTGGCATGTGGAGACGGAGTCAAAATTGGCTTGGAGAGGAACTCGTTTGGCCGGGATGACTTCATCTAGCTGAGACGACTTCGGTCTCAACTAGGATAACTTCATTTAGAAATCCAGTTTCAACCTACAAAATGAGTTTAGACTTTTTGTTAGCTAAAATCCTCAAATTAGCATAGATTTGTATTTTCCCTATTTTTGGATCGATAATCTGAATCTTAGCTAATATGCGATTCTTAACTATAAAATAGAGTCTATTTTACCCATTTTAAGACCTTATTGGGTATCTAAAATATGAATTATCAGACCCCACACTTACACTTTTGCACTCCTGGGAAAAATCGAGAAGAAATCATCAATGAAAAAATGAAAACAACTGATTACGAGAAGATGTATTTTTAAATTGTGTTTACACTCAAGCACCTTATGTTAACTAGCACTATTAAGTTTTGACTAGTCTCTCAATTTTTTACAACTTGAATTCATATGCACCACTGATCAATAGGACTTTTGTTAGGGTTGTAACGTGGCTAGGGTTAAGGTAGGATATAAGAAAGTAAAAGTGAGCTTCAATAACCGAGGCGGAGAGAGGAGTAATGGGGAATAAGTTTTATAAGTATGGAGACTAACTCCAAGATACTACAAGTCTTTTATTTTAAATATACTTCCAATGCTCTATTTTTTCCTTTGTATACTTTCCTTTCTCTTCTCACTTTTTATTTTTCCTTCGTATTCTTGCTTGTGTTGCATTTTTCTGGCAACCTTTTTACTTTTGCCGCCTTTTCTTTTCATCCACCATTTTCTTTTTACACCGTTTTCTTTCTTTTTCAACAACCCTTTTTCTTAACGTACAAGCATCACTTGGTACAACTACTTTGGAGTATTGGAGCATCTCCCCACACTTATATGGAACCTACTCCCAAAACAATTTCATAGCTTCTTTGACCCCCAAGGTTGAGGTGGATCGTGATTTTTTGGCTTTTGGGCTTGTAATGAGGTACCATATCAAAAAGGATGGTTTTATAGGCTTAAAGAGGTTAACAAGGGATTCATTGTAAGGTAGGTCTTATTTGGTTAGTAGCTTGTAAGAAGGAAGGCCTAGACCATGTCATTAATGCATGTGAGACAAGAAGTATAAAAGAGAGTCAAGGCAAAACCTAAAGTAATCTATCAACATAGATGTAAAATCACACAAGAAAGAAAAGAATGACAAAATGAAAGCCATTATTATATACAAGACTCAAATTCTCACATGGTTTAAATGCTCTATCACTAATGGTTTCAACTTTTAATTTTTCAGACACTTATTGCCTAAAGATGCAACAAAAATTCCCTTTCATGTGAAGTTGAAAAAATCTCTTACCTAGGATTATGCATTACCTCTTCATGTTTTATTCAACTTTAAAGAAATTCATTTAAATTTTTCAAAGCATTTTCTCAACAATCAAAAAATAGAAAAAACCAAAGAAACAGAAATAGCAAAGCGAAAAAGAAAAAATGGAACCAAAGTCAGCGCGGACCTGGCATATAACGACACACACACGAAGCCGGAATCAGAATCGGATCAAAACCGGTAATACACGAATGGAAATAGCAAACAAAAATAACCACTCCCAACTACACTACACCATCCACACTTAAATGATACATTATCCTCATTGCATATGAACATAAGGGGATGGGAAAAATTTAATTGTTGATCTTGGAGTCGGTTGGTCGACTCTGTCCGAATCTGGAATCGGTTGTCCGGAGTCGGACTCGGCCTCTATTTGCTTGCACTCTAGGCTACCAAAATTAGATTCAACTTCCGGGTGACCTTTGGGGTTGGTCTCTGCTTCCTCCAGATTGTTGGAGTCGGTCTCGGCTTCGTCCAATTTGTTGGATTCGGTCTCGACTCCTTTCTTATGTCTGGAGTCGAACTTGTCTTTCATCAGCTTTCAAAATCGATTGCCAGAATCGGACTCGGTTTCTACTATTGTTGCTACTTGAACTGGTCTTTTGATGTCAGCAATTTGAAGTTTTCACAACTGGAACACTTTAGGTCTCCATCACACTTGCATACAAGGTCAGTTAAATCATAAATGTCAAAGATATGGACCAAGTCAGCAAGGTCAACAATATTATCCATGGAGTCGGATAGATCCTATATGTGATGCATGTTAACGGAGTCGAATATATCCTCCACAAAATTGAAACAATCCATTACATCAGGTATTTCAACAAAATTAGAGAATTCGACACTACTAGTGCCTAGTTGCATGTACTCTTCAACAAGCTCATCAATAATATCGATACTAAAGAGTGAATGGTCTTCGATGTGATGCTTCATCACATCAAAGATATTAAACCGCACCAGGTTGTCATCAAATTCCATTGAAAGGGTCACGGGATGTTGCTACTTGAATTGGTCTTTTGATGTCAGCAATTTGAAGTTTTCACAATTGGAACACTTTAGGTCTCCATCACACTTGCATACAAGGTCAGTTAAATAATAAATTTCAAAGATATGGACCAAGTCAGCAAGGTCAACAATATTATCCATGGAGTCGGATAGATCCTATATGTGATGCATGTTAACGGAGTCAAATATATCCTCCACAAAATTGAAACAATCCATTACATCAAGTATTTCAACAAAATTAGAGAATTCGACACTACTAGTGCCTAGTTGCATGTACTCTTCAACAAGCTCGTCAATAATATCAATACTAAAGAGTGAATGGTCTTCGATGTGGTGCTTCATCACATCAAAGATATTAAATCGCACCAGGTTGTCATCAAATTCCATTGAAAGGGTCCCGGGATGTACATCGATCTTTGTCCCCGCAGTCATAAAAAATGATCGTCCTAGAATCAAAGTAGATCCTTTCCTAGACGTTTTGTTCTCCATATCCAACACATAAAAGTCAACTAGAAAAATTAGTTTGTTGACTTTGACTAAAACATTTTCAAGAATACCTAAGGGTTGCACAACACTTCTGTTGGCTAACTAAATTATCATTCCCGTAGGCTCTAGATCACCAAAGTTCAAAAACTTGTATATTGATGATGGCATGACATTGATCGATGCACCTAGGTCCAGCATGGCATTTGCAAAGGTACAGTTACCAATGATGCATGAAACAAAGAAAATATTGGGGGCTCGACACTTCTTTGGCAAGACTTGTTGTGATTCGACAATGACTTCTTCATTTTTTATTAACGTTGCATGACTCCTCCCATTTCGACTCCTCCTTTCAGCTTCTTCCTTTAGTGCATGCATAACTCCTTGAAGAATTTCGCATACTTTAGAATTTGTTTGATAGTATCTAGGAGTGGGATGTTGATCTCTACCCTCCAGAACATCTTTAGCAAATCCTTATCAATCTTAGATTTCCTTGTCGAGACTGTCCAGGTAGGAAAGAGTAATAGGACGACTCTAGCCTATTGCTGCACTTGGGAGTTGACTTTCGGTTCAGACTTGGCATTGATCAGTCTCGACTTTGGCTGTGGCGTGGATTGTTGTGGTAATTCTCTACCACTTCGCAGTGTTACAACGCTCACTCCCCCTTTCGGATTTGGAATTGTTTAAGAGGGAATATTTCCAAAATCAGTCGACTGCATCTGACTCACAGTGTTGACTAGTTGTCCTACCTGCATTTTTAGATCTTGAATCGTGACGTTTAAATTCTGTTGAAATTGCATATTATTTGTATTCATCTACTTCATCGACTCTTCCATTGAAGGTGAATTGTCCCATGGTGGAACCTATTGTTGCTGTTGTTGGCAGAATAATGGTAGCTGGTATTTAGGAACTGGCTGCTGATATCTGCTCTTGTTTAGAACCAGCATGCTTTGGGTAGGTTCGAATCTCTGGTTTGTATACTACCCTTGACTCAGACTCAACTGATACTGTTGCCTCCGAAACTGTTGACTATCATACTATCGACTCGGATACGACTTCCTACCATATTGATATCTACCTCTTGCTTCAACGCTCTCAGCATTGTCCGACTCAGTTTCTTGTAACGTGAGGCACATATTCGTTGGGTGCTCCATAAAGGTACATATGCCAAAAAATTTCACTTGCGCTCTCTACTGATGTTGTCCGACAACGAGCTGCCTCACTAGTGATGTCAACTTGGTCAGCTAATTCTCTAACCTCAGGTTGTCAATTGTGTTGACTTTGTTCACCACTCGAGATGTGACAGTTCCTCTAGTCCCGAATTGTTGTATGTTGCTTGCCATATTCGAGATCAGGTGTTTTGCTACTGTCAGAGTCTTGTCCATCAATGCTCCACCACTTGCAGCATCAATCATATTCCGGTCCATCATCACTAGTCCTTCGTAAAAGTATTGAATTAATAGCTGCTTGTTGATCTGATAGTGTGGACATGTGACACATAGTTTATTGAATCTTTCCCAATACTCATGCAAATTTTCTCCAAAATGTTGCTTGATCCCATGATAAGTCATATTTTATATACCTTACAAGGGCTTAAGATGAGTATTATTAAGACTATTTAGTGATTAAGAGTCTTGTCTTAGCTAATATTCGAATTATGGGCCTAGAAATAGGAAAAATATAAATTTGTGCTAAAATAAAGATTTTAACTAATAAAATATTGGACTTGTTTTGCAGGCCTGAAAGCCGAGAGCATCTCGGCCCAAAAGGAGCATCTCGGCCCAGTAGAAGCCGAGAGCATCATGGCCCAAGCTAACTTCAGTGGCTAAAATTTTTCTGGCAAGAGTGCAGATATGATTATGTTGGAATCAAGGAGTTTGTAATCTCCTAGGATTGAGAAATCTGTAATTGAAATTTGTAATCTGTTAAGATTAGGAAAATATGTAATTCAGGTAACCAAGCAAGATATCTCCTGGAATCAAGGAATCAACAATTTTGTAGGATTAGATTTAGATTTAGCCAACTTGTGTATAAATAAAGCATGCCAGGCCACATCTTTGGTGTGGAAAAGTAGTGGATTTCTAGACCTAGCACCGTCAGTACTGTAGACGTTCCAAGTTAGCACAGTGGTACACGAAGCTTCAGTAATGTGTCTCTCTCGATCGAGGAGGTATAGGACCAGGATTTGGGAAGCTATAAGTTGTCAGAGGTGATCGCTTGGTATAGCCTATGCACTCCGACGAATGGAAACCTCAACGCCTGGCCATCATTGGTGCACCACTGCTATCTTTCTAAGGCAATCTTCGTGGAAGGCGGACTCTTTGGAGAATGCTGAATTACCACCTTTATATTCAATTATATTTTCAATATTATGACTGATTTGCAATTCTGTCTCTTGATTACAATTCCTGCGCTTTAATCTGCTTTGAACTTTGCCGCGATTGCACATTGTTAGGGGTAGATCACGTTAGACTAGGACCGATTGGAACTGGTTTAATAATCTGATTATGTAGAGAACCTAAAATCAACCAAGTACATACTCCCTACCAACTGATGTGGTAGCGATTGTATAAATCCTTGGTGTGGCAATGGACAAACGTTCGGCGATTGTCATAAGAATCTAAGGTTGATTCGAAGTATAATTCTAAGAAAGGCAAACTATTGTGTGTTGATTTCCAAATTGGTACAGTAGTTAGTATAGATTAGTTAGCTTATTTTTCTGCACTTAAACACAACCCCCCCCCCATTTACTACTTTCCGGAGTCTGAGACCGAGTCAGTCCGACTTTGTTGCGTCCAAGTCTACCCTTAGCCGAGACCGTGTCCGATTCGTCTCTACCGAGACCAAATCAGATCAGTCTTTGCCGAGAGCAAGTCGGCATTCTACACTTGACATTTCTGCATAATTCTCTGATTTCTACACTTAGTCACAATTTAACACACTATGTCCTTGAGAGAATCGACCTAGGGTTAGCTATACTATAGTTAGCTTTAGTATTTATTTGAGGCATGTAAGACGACTAAAAACCCGCTTATCATCCCACAAATCTCCTTTCGGATGGTCGTAGTTCTGGAAGCCAGGAAGAACTTCTCCAAGAACATAAGCATCATGTCCCCCTATGTGTTGAACAGAACCGACTATAAGTATAGCCAGTCCTTTGCTGCTCTATCTAGGGAGAAAGGAAACGTCTTCATTTTGATGTAGCCCTCGGTATCCCTTTGCAACCTCATCGTGGAACATACCACATGAAATTCCTTCAGGTGTTTGTGCTGATCTTCACCTGCAAGACCATGAAACTTAGGCAACAAGTGAATTAGGCCAGATTTTAGTTCATATGATTCAGTCAGCTCCAACTGTGGATACTAAATGCACCAAGGCTGGTACAACACATCTAGCGTGACCAACTCTTTAAGCGTTCTATTGTTATTCTCCATCTGCTCTGGCTTGAAGGACTTATTATCGAAAATGTTAGGCTTGGAATCAAAACTATTCGACTCAGAAAAATCAAAATGGTTAGTTGTACAAGTATTATTAGCAGAATTAGGAATAGAAATAAAACTACTACTACCACGTATGTCAACACTTATAGCTTTTCTTAATCTATACAAGGTCCTATCTATTTATGGGTCAAATTTATGTAAATTGTTAGAGCTACTCCTAGTCATGCACTATGTAAAAAAAATTATGTAGAAAACTAATGCAATGATTAAGATGTAGAAGAAAAAAATTATGCAGAAAAAATGCAAGATACAATAAAAAATTATACAGAAAAATTGAAATCACTCACACAGCTGCACAAAACACTCTCAAACACAAACTCAACTATACATGAAGATGTAGCACATACTGGTTTAACACACACAAACTCGGCATATACAGACTCGACATAGATAAATTTAGCACATACAAATTTAGCATATACAACAATTTATTACAAACACAAACAAAAACTGGGTACCTATAGACTTAGACATAGACTCGATAGGCTAAAATAGACTCAACATGTGAAAAACTTAGACGCGATAAACTAAAAATAGACTCGGCAAACAAAAAGAAAATAGACTCGGCAAACTAAAAAATAGACTCAATATACCATAGACGCGACATTCTACATACTCAGATTCGAAAAAATACTTAGACTTGGCACACTAGGACACCACAAAATATGTGTCCCCGGCAACGACGCCAATTTTGATAAGTTTAGTTTTAGTCGTCAATTCAAGATTACCTATGTTTTTATATAGCATAGGGGCAACCTAGGTTGAATATCTCAAGGACAAATTATTCTTGTGATGTCTAGTGTAAAAGGTTGAGAATCATGCAGAACTTGGAGTGCAGAATATAGACTCCGACAACGAATATAAAAGCTGGGGGTTTTGTAGGATTACAGAGTAATTGCAGAAAGTAAACTATGAGCTACGGAATAAAAAACAAACAAATAATGAAGAAACAAATATTTACCATACCAATTCCAAAGTTAGCAAGTAATTGGTTCTGATTCCTATTAATGCATGTGATTCCAAATCAACATAAGTCTTAAGACAACTGCCTAACATTCGTCCATTGCTGACTGAGGATTTACACAACCACGTCCTCGTGTTAGCAGGGATTATGCCTGTGGTTGATTTTAGGCTTTCTATTGATTACCTAACGAGTTGCTAGATTGGTTCCGACCGACCCCTAACCTAACATGGTCTATTCTTACACATGCATAATAATGACATAAGCAAGAACAGAGGAACAAACAGGAATCACAAACAACAAAGTAGAGAAATGCAAACCCATTTCATTACATAACGATTGGATTGATACAGGGGGATTGCGTATACATGGAGTTATGGACTCAGCCTCCCACAATGACCGCGGCCATGGAAGAATTACGGTATTCAACCTAAGAAAGCCAAAGAACATGGGAAGTGGTAAATTCTAGAGTGTGTCGTGAAGACAAATGAATTTGGCTCTCCTGGTCAGTCCTCTCTAGCAACCTACATAGCTCAAACCCTGCACCTATGCTCACTCGACCAACTGAACGTCATTACAACACCATTTTGAACACTGACCAATGAGAGTGTATGTGCAAATAACAGAGCAATGGAGGTGATGAAGGAAGTGGAAGTGGTGGAACCAATGGACGATCTATTCCTCCCTTTTTATACACTTATGATTAACTAACTCTCCAACCATTCCCTAACTGAATAACAGAAATCACAGACTAACTAACTGACAGCTAACTAAAATAACAAAATTAACGAACTAACTAACTACTTCCTAAATGATCACGTGCTCAAAATCGCTAGGGCGGAGTCGGTCTTGTTGTGGGGAGGAGTGCGTATAGATGGGACGACTTCGGCATCTAGAGTTGGCACGTGAATTGGACTTGACTGCTAAAGACAGAGTTGGAGTCAGCATGCAAAGACGGAGTTGGAGTCGGCTTAAAGAGGAACTCGTCTGGCCGATACGACTTCATCTGACTGAGACGACTTCGGTCTCAACTGGGATGACTTCATCTAGAACTTCAATTTCAACCTGTAAAATGAGTTTAGACTTTTTGTTAGCTTAAAATCCTCAAATTAGCATAGATTTGTATTTTCCCTATTTTTGGATCGATAATCTGAATCTTAGCTAATATGCGATTCTTAACTATAACATAGAGTCTATTTTACCCATTTTAAGACCTTATTGGGTGTCTAAAATATGAATTATCACCTATCAATAGACCAATTTGCCTTGGCAATAAAGCTCTTATTCTAGAAATTTGCAGAACCTCAATGTTGGTCTAAGGCGACTTATATATCGTTCAAAATCCAAGTTGCGTTATCATGACCATTCCTAATCTTGTTCATTACATTTTTCAAAATGCATGAACCTCTTTGCTCATAAATAGCTTTGATAATATGCTCCTTTTGCGAGTCCCACCTATACTCTTTGTACATGAAAAATGAGTTAAGCACAAAACATAATACAACAAATAACACATTTTAAATTGAACCACAATTCAAATTACCTTTAAATCTTTTAACTACATGTCTCGAACCTAAAATCGTACCTTTTCCAGATTGGCCACGGTTCATCAAATTTATGCTTGATGATCTGTCAGATGACATTTGAAAAGCCATGGGTTAGTGTAAATATGCGGAAAATGATATTGTCCATAGGTGTGGTCTCTCAAGAAAAGGTAGCAAGAATCAATTCTCCTACAAAGGTGGGATCTAATTCTTCCTAAATTGCAAGAAGTGGGTCCTGCCAGACAATAGGTATTGTCAACTCTAAGATTGAGATGTTAATGGCAAAAGTGAGAGAGTTGGTGGTGGGTACAACACTCCAACCACAACCTCTTATACGAATTAGGGAGATAAGAAATAGTCAAAAAAGGACATTGTGCAAACTATAGGGGACGACCTTCAAGGACTCGTAACTAGGGGAAGATTAAAGAGGCTGGAGGCTGACTTATAGAAGAACATGGACCTCCTTAGAGGACAAGGGGTGCCCAAAGTAGGACCATCTTTGTTTTTGTATTTAGAATGTCCTTGTGTAACTTAGGAGGTTACCTCTATTTCTATACGTAACTTGTAATAAGTAGGAGGGCCACGTAAGTGTCTTTGGACACACCTCACACCTTTAGACGCACCCAACATCTATGGATGCTCAGGTTGGACAACTTGTGTATATTTTTGACATATGAAGCCTTCTAATGGTTCCATGAAGCCTTTGGACGAAGGATGTCTTTGAAGACCTAAATAGACAACGCATTTGGATGCTTAGTCTTATAAACATTAGTAACCTTTGGATGATGGAAGACCTTTTCATGGATTGCACCTCTTAGACGAATTGCCTATGGACAAAGACTCCTCGAGATAACTTTGGGCCTTGGATGAAGCTTGGAATCCTTGGAAACAACTATCGAAGCTTCTCTCTTATAAGTACATGGCCATTAGGAAAGCCTCTACTGGAAGGTTTGTGAGAGTTTGATCATAATTCATGGCCCAAGGCCTAGTTAGGCTATTTTGAATAGGTTGCATGCCTTTTTTTCTAAACACTATCCATTTTCTATTTCCTATTTATCTTTATCTTATCTTCCTAATTCTGTGAATTACAATACTCTGATAATCTCTAAAATTCTATTCCTAATTTTTGTATAGTTATGGAAATTATGAAGGGTGGAGGATCCAGGTTAAGTTAAGACGACCTACAAGAGTGATTCCAATCAAGTACAATCAAGATCCTAAGTCCTGGGATCCAGATTGTATTAGGTGGCATTAGAGCTAACAAGCTTTGGTATCTGATCATCATCAGAAAGCAATCAAACAATCCACTCCACGATTTGTAGCAATTGAAGCATGATCTTCTAATTCTGCATCATTGATACTCAAGTTAAGAGGTAATCCACTCGGATGCATAATCTAGCTTGAATTAGTCTTGTGTTCTAAAATTTTAGCTTAGGTTTTGCTCACCTAGCTATTGCCTATCATCTAATTGGTTCAATTCTAGTTTTAATTGGTTCAATTGTCAATTTATTTGGTGAAATTTCCATTTGAGGTTCAATTTCAAAGAAAACTGAAAACAAAGCATCGCGATTGAGTTTTCTCTTCTATTTTAATGAAATCCTTGTTAGCAAAATTGATTATGATTTATGAAAAAGAATTGTAGTAATTGTTTGAAAAAAAGTGTTGGATCAAAAGAATTGAAAGAATTAAGTAAGATCAACTAGATCCATGGTCAAAAATCAATGCTACAAAAACAGAGCATGAGGGAAAAGAAATTAAAAAAAAAACATAACAAAAAGTTGTTACAGGTCCACAAACAAACGACTCATATTTAAAAAAAAAGTTTTCTATTATTTGCTTTTCCTAATTATTTTCAATTAAGAGTTATTAAGCTAAAACCTTCGTCCATAACACTTTGGACATGTGGTTTGGATGACAAAATATTTGTTCGTTTCTTCTCATAATTGTTAGCGTCTTTAACTTTGAGTCTACGTATTGTCTTTTGTGATTCCTAGTTTAAGTAGATTTTGTTTCTATTACGTTTTATTGCTTATCTTCATTTGGCTTCTTAAGTTTTGTCTTTAAGTTTTCATGTCTTATAATTTCCTAGCAATTATCTTGATTCGATGGCTATCACTTTCATCATAGAACTTGATTAGTAGAATCTAAGTTCTCTTTCAAGGGTGTAGCCAAGAGTTGAGCGGAAAAAGGCAAGAGTGCACATTATACAAAAAGCCATCAAGAGTGCATACACGAGTAAAGAGTGTAACCACTTAGTAGTGGTGAGTTTTTCCTTTTATTACTAACATTTTTAATGAGAAATTTTAGTAAAAAGCATGTGTAATTGTGGTGAAGAACAGTAGTGACGAAGTCAATAGTTACTCCCCAAAATCTAGATTCATGATAAAGCAGATAGTCAGATTAGAGGAGTAATTGGCTAGGTTGGGAAGAGGATTGGAAGCTATTAGAGCAGATACTGTGAGTGTCCATGCTAAGGTGGAGGCACTCAGCAAAGCAATGGAGAAGTATGTCACATCCATACATGAAAGTGCAGGTGACAAGGCTGGGAGTCCAAATAGGCCATCCATAGACCCTCAGCTCGCGCTACAATGAGAGGAGCGAAAGACAGCATAGAGAAAGGAAGCACAAGGAGGAACCTCAGAGAGATAGAAGAGAAAGGAGGAAAGAAGAAGAGCCTTGTAGAGAGAGGTGAGAGAGAAGATATGAGGAAGAATACCACGAAGAAAGAAGAGGAAGGAGGTATGATGAGTCACCTTGAAAAAGAGACATAGAGGGCTTTCGAAAAGCTCCTATGGATGCTCTCAAATGTCGTATTCCTCCTTTTATAGGTGATGGTGATGTAGAAGCCTACTTTGACTAGGAGACGAAGGTGGATCAAATGCTAGTATGTTTTGACTATGATGACTATGAGAAAGTCAGAGTGGTCACGTAAGTTCATTGGATATGCATTAATATGGTGGAACCAATTCTGTAGGGAGACTAGATAAGGGAGGAGAAGGCATGTTGATACATGGGCTGATCTCAAACGAGAATTGAGATCAAGGTTTGTGCCAGCATCCTATGCGAGGACCTATACAATAGGTTGAAATGCATGTATCAAGGGTCCAAAAACGTAAAAGAGTATCATGGGGATATAGAGGTAGCATTGATGAGGGCAAATGTGCTAGAGTCTAATGAGGCAACAATGGCTCATTTTCTACACGGGCTTAATAGAGATATCCAAGATATAGTGGAATTGTACCATTATGCACCTATGGATGACCTGGTGCATTAGGCAATAAGAGTGGAGGCTCGATAGAAAAGGTGCCTAACCTAAAAAAGGATAGACTCATTCATAAGTGAGATAGACTCGTCCAGCGAGTACTCACCTGATGAAGGAGATATACTTATAGTGAGATGCTTGATGAGTGCGTAGATTGTGAAGATGATGATTCACTGAGGGAAAATATTTTGCACTCATATTGCCACATTTTAGGACAACTATATTCCATCATTATAGACAAAGGCAACAAGGTCAACTTTGCTAGCTCAAGGCTAGTGGAGTAACTAAAACTCCTTAATTAGGCACACCTTAGGTCATACAAGTTGCAATGGTTGAATAGTAAGGGAGAAATGACGATAACAAAACAAGTATCCCTAGCCTTTATGTTGGGAAAATATAGTGATGAGGTGCTATGCGACATAGTACATATGGAGGCAAAACATATTCTCCTTGGATAGCCATCGTAGTATGACCACAAGGTGACCCACGATGGGGTTACCAACAGGTTCTCATTTGTCTATAAAGGATAGAAGGTTACCCTCAAACCTTTATCACCAAAGGAGGTGAACAAATATCAAGTAAAGATGAAGTTGATGAGGGAAAAAGGGAAAAAAAGAGTGAAAAGAAAAGATGAAAAAAATGATGGAGAAAAAAAAAGGAGGATGGGGGTGTCTAAAGGGACCGTACATTCAAAGAAAAAAATGATAAAAAAGAGTGTGAAGGGCAAGAAGATCATAATGATGAGTAAGAGGGTGGTGAGGTAGGTGTTGTTGGCAAAAAAGGAACCATTATATATGTTAGCAAGTAATATGTCTTTTCACTTTTCTATACAATTTCCTGACTTGCTTGTAGGTTTTAAAGAGATGTTGGAGAGTTTCCAAAAAAATTTGCCCAAGGACATCCCACGAGGATTACCTCCAATAAAGGGGATAGAAGATCAAATCGATTTCACAATAGGAGTCACCTTGCCAAATAGATATGCATACCGAGCTAGCCTAGAGGAGAGAAGAAAGATCCAACAATAGGTTGATAATCTTTAAAATTATACTCCTAATTCCGCGAATTACAATACTCTAATAATCTCTAAAATTATATTCATAATTTTTGCATAATTATGGCAATTATGAAGGGTGGATGATCTAGGTTGAGCTAAGACGGTCCACAAGAACGATTCCAATCAAGTGAAATCAAGATCCCAAGTCTTGGAATTTGGATCGTATCAACCTCACAAGTGAAATCATACTCCTACTTTGTTTGCAAAATAGCATTCTGCCCAGACACAAACAATACAACATATTATATATTGTATTCCTCATGATATGAGCACAAAATAATCAAAGCATAAACACAATTAATTATAAGATGAACAATAAACAAACCACATTTGTAGATGAATGATAATAATGTACTCCTAGTACTACTCCATATGTCATGTGGTACTAACTATAATCCAAGGAAGTAGGCTAGGGGTACGCAATTCAACCTCTCTATTTGTCATCCCACACTAGCATGATGCCCTTTGGTAGCATATCAGGTACTACTTTACTTGCATCGTCTATCCTGGCCCGTGGGATCAATCATGGCCATTGTGATTTTCGTACCAAGTAGCCCTTAGGAGGTTTAGTGACCTTACCACTCAGGTTTGTATCTGCTTCTTTACACATCTGTTTCATTAAATGATGCATGATATGTGGTTCTATTTAATCATTATTCCAATTCCAATTTCAATATCTCCCCTCTTACAAGCTAGGCACCTCATTTTACAATCTATCATAGACTAGTAAGCACCATTCTTGCATTTCATAGGCTAAGTTATTCACTAGAAAAATGTCCCTTAGGCCCATCCTTATTTCTCACAGACTAAACCACCATTCGAAGGACATTTATCCTTATTACTCATTTTCATATCACATACCATCGTTTTCAATTATGCAATTACAACACAAAACTCATATAATCACAAATAGGGCAAGATCGGTGTTCTCCAATTAGCATGGTCATGCAAAGTCAACATGACTCTGCACGGGTTGTACAAAATCTACACTGACGTGCACAATATGCACGGGTTATTCTTCATGAGTAGGATCGTGCTCAATAGCCTACAACTCATATTTATTGGATTTTCACCCAAAATTTTGAATTTTCACAAGAGAACCTAAAATTATCTATATTTTGCATAGACACAAACAATTTCATAACCAATTTCACAAAACATAATTTATGAACATTTAATTTCACCAACCTAATCTAGGGAGCTTAGCTTTCTCTTCAAAAACCATCAAGAGCATTCAATTAAAAAGAAAATGTCATAGTCCAGGAGTTCAATCTCTCCCCAGATAACCCAAAACATGCAATTTTAGGGGTCCTAGGGACAACACCTTTTACCCACAGTTATATTCATACCATTGAGCAAGATTTCTCACTTTCCCTTACCTGAAATATCGACTCCCAAGTAGAGTCCCTGCTCCTTAGGGTCATTCCTCCCTATCCTCAAACGTCCTCTTCAAGGGTTCTCCTTCATGATTCTCTATAGAGAAAGCCACCAACTTTTGAGCAAATGATCTTTGACATAGAGGGTTCAATAAGTTACTCCTTTATAAAGTGGCAAAATGAGCTTTGCTATTCACTTTTAGGGCCACGAGTCTAGACAGGCATGCTCATACAAGCACAGGCGTACTCACTTTGTCAAATCAACACGGGGATGCTTACTAGTATGCAGGGTCGTGCTCAACTGTTATGCCTAGCCCACTTGCAACTTGGGCTTTAAAGGCCCTTTTTGTTATTTTTACTTACATAAAACCCGATTTTTAGTCCAATACTTATTTCCCCAATATATCTTGTTAATAAGTGACAAAATAACCTTTTTAAACATGTACATATTTAAATACATAATTGAAAAACCTATATAATAAATGAAATGAAAAATAATGGTGTTATAACTCCTCCTTATAAGAATTTTTGTTCCAACAATTTACATGATGTAAACATCTCAAGATACGAAGCTCTCAGGATACGAAACTTTTGTCTGAAGTCCCTTTATGCACAACCTTAACCAAAGGAATCTCCTTACCTTTTAGCTGCATGATCATACCATCCTCAATCCTCACAAGTAAGACGTTATAAGATAGGTTATCTCGTACTTGTACATTGTCTAACTCAATACGAGAAAGATCAAAAACATATTTATGAAGCTGAGAAGCATGGAAAATGTTGTGGAAATTTCCAAGAATAAGGGGTAAGGCTATTGGGTAGGCAACTTTGCCAACTATTTTTATGATCTCTGGTAAGGACTGATAAAACGAGGAGAAAACTTACGAGGTTTCATAGCCCTACCAACCCCAATCCATGAAGTGACTTTCAAAAACACATAGTCCCTTTCTTTGAATTCAAGATCCTTACATCTCTTATCATATAGTAGCTCTTTTGCCTACTTTGTGCCATTCTTATCTTCTCTTGAATCAACTTGACTTTCTCGGTAGTCTATTAAACTACCTTAGGTCCTAACACTAGGCTTTTGCCTTACTCAAACTAACACAATGAAGTCCTACACCTTCAACCATAAAGGGCTTCATAAGGTGCCATCTAAATACTAGAATGGTAATTGTTTTTATAGGTGAGCTTCACTAAGGGCTACAAACTATCCCAACTACCCCGTTGTTCCAACACACAAGCCCTAAAGAGATCCTCTAAAGATTGGATGGTTTGCTCAATTTGACCGTCCATTGTTGGATGATAGGCTGAACTCAAACTAAGCTTGATTCCTAAGGCTTGGTGCAAACTACCCCAAAATCTAGAGGTAAACCTAAGGTCGCTATCTGACACTATAATAGAGGGTACACCATGTAATCTAACTATCTCACTAATGTACAAAGTAGCTAGCTTCTCTAAACTATACCTTACATTGACTTGGATAAAATGAGTAAATTTAGTTAACTTGTCCACTATAACCTAGATGGAATCCATGTTCTTTTGGGTTTTAGGCAATCCTGACACGAAATCATAGAGACATTATGCCATTTCCACTCAGGGATATGTAACGGCTACAATAACCTTGATGGTGTTTGATGCTCTATCTTAGCCTTTTGGTAAACCAAACAAGCATAGACAAACTCAACCACCTTGTTCTTCATACCAAGCCACCAAAACATTATCTTCAGATCCTAGTACATCTTTGTGGCACCAGGGTGCACACTTAAAATACTTCTATGCCCTTCCTCTAGGATCAACTTCCTAAGATAGGGAGTGCTAGGGACACAAACTCAATCTTGGAGTCTTATAACTCCATCCATCCCTATCACAAAACTATTAGCCATTCAGTAGGCTATGACATTTATTTGTCTAGCCAAAGAAGGGTCTGTTTGTCGACCTACCTTGATCTCATCTAAAAGGCTGCTAGTTATCTTAAGCATACCTAACTTTACACTCTTAGAGGTTACCTCACAAACTAAACTAAGGTCTCTAAAATGCTCTATGAGATCTAACTCTCTAACCATCAATATAGACACGTGTAATGATTTCCTATTCAAGGCATCAACTACTACATTGGCTTTACATGGGTGGTAAGTAAGGTCAAAATCAAACTAGGTATCTAAGGCTTTTATGATCACTACCTTATGTCCAACTTCTTTTGGTCAAATAGGTACCTAAGGCTTTTATGATCACTAAACACCTTAAACTTATGCCATATAGATAATATATTTAGCGCAAACACCATAGTTGCTAGCTCTAGATTATGAGTAAGATAATTCCTCTCATAAGTCTTAAGCTACCTAGGGGCACAAGTCATTGATAAGTCATATTTTATACACCCCACAAGAGCATAAGATGGCTACTGTTGAGATTATTTGATAACTAAGAACCACATCTTAGCTAGGATTCAAATTATGGGCCTAGAAATAAGGAAAACATAAATTTGTACTAAATTGAGGATCTTAGCTAATAAAAGATTGGATTCTTTTTACAGGACAACTCTAGGAATGTCTCAACCCAAAAGAAGCATCTCAGCCCAGAAGGAACCGTCCCGGCTAGACTCGTCCCTTCCCAACCGAGCCTAACTTCAAGGCCCAAGTCACTCCAGCAAAAGCATGTATCAGACATAGTCATTTAGGGAAGTGATAGGGCAAATCGGGAATTATAATTATGTTAGAGTTAGTTAGGATAAGGTATGCGAAACAAGGAATAAAGCACGTGCATAAAAGGGACGCAAGAGCTTGTGAAAAGTTATTGAATTCAGAATCTTAATTGTAACGCTCACACTTCATTCTCTCGCTCTCATTCCAATCGATGGTGCATGATGCTTCAGTAAGGTGTCTCATCGATCGAGGAGGTGCAGGACTACATTTTGGGAAGCTAGAGGTTATCAAAGGAGATCGCTCAATATAGTTGACACACTCTAGTGGACTGAATCCTCACTGCTCTAGCCATCGTTGGTGAGCCATCGTTGTTCTGCCATGGCAATCATCATGGAAGGTAGAGTCATTGAATTCACACAACCTTGTAACAATACTATTTTAGTAATACAATTAGTTGCATTTCCTTATTTCTTGATTGCAAATCCTATTATTAATTTGCTTTTGCTTGTGTCACGACTTTGCATTTGTGAGGGTGGATCATGATAGGTTAGGCCGATCAAAACCGATCTAGCAATTTAATTAGGTAACCGATAAGAGAACCTAAAATCAACATGTGCATACTCCCTGCCAATTGATGAGATAGCTATTATATAGATCCTCGGTCGGCAACGGACAAATGTTCGGCGATTGTCATAAGACTCTAGGTTGATTTGGATTCATAATCTTGAGAGGAAGAGAATTGTGAACTGATTGCTTGTTGGAACTCTGTGTTGGTGTAATATATATTTTAATTAGTTCAATTTACTTTCATACTTAGTTTATTCCCTGTCTTACTTTACGTTCCAGTAATTCAAACCCCTTGTTTACGCTTCCGGTCCGAGTCCAAGTCAGTCCGACTCTAGTCCGAGTCTAGTGTCTCAGTTCGAGATCGAGTCTGAAGTCGTCTCAATCCGAGACAGCGTCGACATTCCACGTGTACTTAGTATTTAGCATGAAACTCTGATTCCCCCATTAAGTCATAATTGAGTGCATTATGTCTTTAAGAAGAATGACCTAGGGTTTCACTATGCTATAGTTAGCTCTAGTTTTATTTGATAAAAAGCCACCACGACTAAGCGATTATTAGCCACCACCTTGCCTCCTTGCATCAACACTTCTCCTAAGCCCATCTTGGATGCATCACAATACACCATAAAGGGTTCCCTCTGGTTAGGTCACACCAATACTGGAGTCAACATTAACCTTTTCTTAAGCTCTACAAAACTACTCTCACACTCAAACTTAGCCCCATACAGATAATGCCTCCACATCATTAGCACAAACACCATAGCTGCTAATCTAGATCGTGAGTAGGATAGTTCCTTCATAAGTCTTAAGCTACCTACGGGCACAAGCCATCACCTTGCCTCCTTGCATTAACACTTCTCCTAAACCCATCTTGGATGCATCACAATACATCACAAAGGGTTCCCTCAAGTTAGGTAACACCAATACTAGAGTTGACATTAACCTTTTCTTAAGCTATAGGAAACTACTCTCGCACTTAAAGCTCCACAAAAACACTTGACCTTTACAAGTCCACCAAGTTAAGGGTAAAGCTAGCTCAAAAACCCCTCCTATAAACCTCCTATAGTAACTAGCTAGTCCTAAGAAACTCCTAATCTTTGAAACTGATCTAGGTATTTCCCATTCTACAACAGCTATTATCTTTGATGGATCCACAACAATTCCTCCCTAAGATATAACATGACCTAGGAAACTCACCTCTTTTAGCCAAAAGTCGCATTTCAATATCTTGGCATACAACTGCTTGTCCTTGAGGACTTCCAATACCACTCTCAAATGCTTAGCATGCTCCTCCCTAGTCGACGAGAACACTAAGATATCGTTTATGAAAGATCATGTAGGTAGTTGACGAGTACACTATGATATCATTTATGAAAGATCATGTAGGTAGTCGATGAGTACACTACGAAGCTATCTAGGTAGGTGATAATGAATTTTCTTTCCAGTCGTTGAACTCTCATCAAATAACTAAAGTTAACTATAGCATAGCCAACCCTAGGTCATTCTTCTCAAGGACACAGTGTGCTCAGTTGTGATTTAGTGTGAAGTAAAATGTTATCGAATCTAAGATGTAAAGTTTAGACTCCCTTCGGCACTGGCCGAGTCGCTCTCGGCAGATACCGAGCCGAGATAATCTCGGCAGAGACAATCCGGCTTGGTCTTGGCTTAGTCTAGACAGACGCTACAGAGATGGACTATCTCTGTCTCAGACTAGAAAATAGTAAACAAAGGGGATTTTGAATGTAAGCGAAGCAGAAAGTAAATTAAGGCTAGGAATGCAGTAAACATATACTACTATTACTAGTTATCTATTATTATTATTGTTTAACTGTGTTCGTGCTTAGTCCTGCAAGTCCAAATCCAGTCCAATTTCCACACTCCAGCTCTCAGTCCATATCAGACTTGGGAAGTCTTATGGCAATCGCCAAAGGTTCGTCCATTGCCATACCGAGGATTTATGCAATCGCTACCTCATCAATTGGCAGGGATTAAGTTCAGAGCTGATTTTAGGTTCTCGAATAACAATCGTTAAATGATTACCTACTGAATTAGTCAAACCAGTTCCAATTGGCTTAGCTTAACATTGTTCACAATTTAATTGCAATCACAGATTAAATCATGAATTAAAGGAGAGGAAGAGAATGGAGATAAGAAATGCATAATGAAGTTGATTAACAGAAACAAAATGCAAATACAGTGGTCTGGATTTAGGTGGATCCATCTTCCACGACGATCGCCATGGTTGATGGTGGTGGTTCACCTCTGTTAGCCTGAGCGTTAAGGGTCAGCTCCACCAGAGTGCGTCAGTAATCTGATCGGTCCCCTCTGACAGACTTCGGCTTCCCAATCTCAGACCTGCACTTCCTCGATCGAGAGAAACGCCAATGCAGCACTGTGTGCCACCATAGAATGGAAGAAGATGAGAACGAGAGAATGGAGAGAATGGAAAGCGGGAAAAATTTATGAAAGCTAAAGACCCCTAATTGTGCAGAGTTTTGCTTATTTATACAAGGTGCGAAGCTAACTACTTTAACAGAATTACAAGTGGAATCCTTATTCTACCCTTGCTATAACTTGCGTTGCAAGCTACTCCAGGCGATGATGTGGCGTTGAGCTGGAACCGAGGTGGCTTCTGAATGGATGGCTGACGTGGAATGCCACTGGAACTAGCTCCTGATTGGGCTATTTTGCTCGCATGGGCTGAGTCTTGGTCTGACTGAGATGCTCTCGACCTGGGCCTCCAGTGGTGGCTGCGAGATTAGTTGGACCTGCAATGAATAGTTAGCTTAATACCTTGAGTTAACATAAATTGTGCTTTTCTAGGATTCTAGGCCTTTAGTCTAAATCTTAGCTAACAATCATCCTTTAAGTGCATGAGTTGCTTGATCACACTCTTCCTAGGTCCACTTAAGATGTGTATTTTATGACTCATCAAACCCCCACACTTAGCCTTTTGCACTCCTAGGAAAAATACGATGACTTGGACAAGGGAGATTTTGGTGAGAGATTCTTCTGTTGACTTCCTCAAGTCTGACTAGATAGAGTCAGCCTCTCTTCATCCCGGATCAAAGTGCTCATGCAATCAGGGAGCTACTTCCTTTGGATCGAAGAGGTTTTCATGATTTACACATGGGAAGAAGCACCCTAGAGTGATAGAACCTCACTAGGTGATCAATTCTCTTGATTCTCTCGAGTGTTTGGCTTGTGTTTACACTCAACATTGCATGGAATTGGCATTACCATATCTTGACAGAGCTATCTTCTTATACCTGCAAAACACAACAGTCATGATCACTAGGACTTTTCGGTTTGTAGCGAGGTTGAGGTTATGGGTCGGATAGATGTAAGAGAACTAGCTTCAGGACCCACGGGGAGGAGAGGAGCAATGGAGAGTGAGTATAACCAGTATGAGGCAGTCCTGGTTGCTGTGGTCTCCTTCCATCTTTATTTACTCGCTCTTTTTACATTCTTCCTTTCTTTCTATTCATGCAGCTTGCTGATTTCAATTTAATTCAGTTGCCTGTTTTCTGTTTATATGTACTTTCTTTTCTTTCTTTTCTTTTCTTTCATTCAATTTCCTTCCCTTTTTCTCTTCTTCTGAACCTTCAGATGCTTTTTGACCGAATTCTGCTTCCTAGACTTTTCCCACACTTGATTCTGACTCACTTCCAAGACGATTCCAAGGCTCCTCAGCTTCCCGAGGGTGAGGTAATATAATGGTTTTTTTGGCCTCGGCTTATAGTGAGCTGTAAGAAAAAAATGGTCAATTTAGGCCCAAAAGGGGTGAACAAGGGTCAGCTTGTTTTCGGACAGCTTATCTGGCTCTGAGCTCATAAGAAATATGGCCTAGATCAAGTCATTCCTGCATGTATAAAACAATGTATCCAGAGAGTTAAGGCAAAATACAGCATACACAATTAACATGCTTTGCAAAAATCACTCAAGAAGAAGGGAGATGGCGGGAATGTAAGCCATTACTGCTGCAAGGCTCAAATTCTCACACTGGTTGCTTTTTGTTCCTTTACTCTGAAGGTTTCCTCTTCCCATTTTCGTCACTTACCGCTTAGAACCCAAAGGTTTGGTCCCCTTCAAGCAGAGGCTACCTCAGCTCGGGAATGAGGAGATTGCTTCTGCTGGTTCGTCAGACTTTCAAACTTGATCAAGAATTTTCTCTCTTTTTAGTTTGGCTCCGTAATTCTACTAGGCCGAGGCCATTCCGGCTGTGGCCGACTCGGCTGGGAATTAAGTGTACTACTAAACTAGAACAGTATAACAGATATGAAAGAAACAAGTTAGACTAAAGAAAATAAGGAAGTTAGAGAAGAGAAGGGTAGATATGAAATGAATGATCAGTTCCAAATGGTCAGAACCCCCTTCCCCCCACACTTAATTTCGGCATTGTCCTCAATGCGAAGATGAAAGGGGTGGCCGAGATGGCCTAGGCTGTGCCATTTGGTGGAGTTGGTTCCAATAATTAAATGATCTCCGTGTTTTCTCCAATTAGTGCTGGACCTTCGAGGAATGGTTTGACTTGGTGCCCATTGACCTGAAAGGTGCGGTTGGTATGTGATGATGCGTGTTTTTCAGTCGTTTTACGCGCTTATCAAATAACTAAAGCTAACTATAGTATAGCTAACCCTAGGTCATTCTTCTCAAGGACACAGTGTGTTCAGTTGTGAATTGGTGCGAAGTAAAATGATGTAGAATCTGAGAGGTAAAGTGCTGACTCCCCTCGGCACTGGCCGAGTAGCTCTCGGCAGAGACTGAGTCGAGATGATCCCGGTAGAGACAATTCGGCTTGGTCTCGGCTGAGTGCAGACAAACGCTACAGAGATGGACTATCTCTATCTCAGACTTAGAAAGCAGTAAATATGGGGGTTGGAGTTCAAGTAAAGCAGAAAGTAAACTAAGACTACGAATGCAGTAAACATATACTACTGTTACTAGTTATCTATTATTATTATTATTTAACTGTGCTCATATTCAGTCCCATTAATCCAAGTTCAGTCCAGGCTCTACACTCCAGTTCTCAATCCATATCAGCCTTTGGTAGTCTTATGGCAATTGCCAAAGGTTCGTCCATTGCCATACTAAGGATTTATGGAATCGCTACCTCATCAGTTGACAGGGATTAAGTTCAGAGCTGATTTTAGGTTCTCTATTAACAATCGTTAAATGATTACCTACTATATTAGTTAAACCAATTCCAATCGACTTAGCTTAACATTGTTCACGTCTCAAATGCAATCGCGATTCAATTCGTGAATTAAAGAAGAGGAAAGAAACCGAGATAAGAAATGCGTAATGGAATTGATTAACAGAAATGGAATATAAACACAGTGGTCCGAATTCAGGTGGATCCATCTTCCACGACGATCGCCGTGGTTGATGGTGGTGGTTCACCTCCGTTAGCCTGAGCGCTGAGGATCAGCTCCACCAGAGTGCGTCAGTAGTCTGATCGGTCCCCTCTTGCAGACTTCGGCTTCCCAATCTCAGACCTGCACTTCCTCAATCGAGAGAAATGCCAATGCAGCATCGTGCACCACTAGGAATGGAAGAATGAGAGCGAGGAAATGGAGTAAATGAAGTATGTTAAGAGTGAATTCAAAAGACAGAACGTGTAAAAAGTGCACAGATCCTCCTATATATACACGAGCTGTGACATGCTAATCCTAATGAATCCTAACAGAATTACACTGTGAAGATTCTATTCTACCCCTATGCAGATCTTCTAACGTGACATGGCAGATTTCCTAGGAGTGACATGGCAGTTGAGCTGACGCTGAGATGGCCTCCGAGCTGGATAGTTGATGTGGTCAATACAATTGGGCCTCTCTACTGGGCTGCGAGGCATGGGTTGTCGAGATGACTCTAGTCCGGCCGAGATGGAGTCGGACTGGCCAGGATGACTTCATCTCGGTTGAGACTCCTTTTGTTGACCTTGGTCAACTCGGCTTGACCTGTAGAAGAAGGAGTGATACTTTTATTAGCTAAGAAATCTGCATTAACACAGATTTGTATTTTCTCTGTATTTAAGCCCATAAAATGAATCTTAGCTAACAATCCATTCTTAAGCACAGAATAGTCTTGCAAACCTCCTTCTTAGGTGTCTAAAAGATGAATAAATTATGACTCATCACACCCCCACACTTACCCTTTTGCACTCCTGGGCAAAATAAAATGAAAATCAACAAGGGGAAATTTTTAAAGATAGAAAAGAATTTTTCACTTGGCTTCCTTTAGTTCAACCGAGACAGAGTCGGCACTCATTCACTCTGAGATCGAGATATTCTAACAATCTGGAAATTACTCCTTCCGCGCTCTAGGCAAATTCATGACCTGCAAATAAGAGAAGGTAACCAAGAGTGACAGAGCTCTCTTTTAAGCAAATAACTCCCTCATTTCTCACGTGTTTGGGCTTGTATTTACACTCAACATTCATGGAACCGATATTACCATACTTTGGCAAATCTCTCTTCTTACACCTGTAAAAACACACACAGTTATGATCACTAGGACTTCTTTTCGGCTTGTAGCGGGGCTGGGTCACGGGTAGGATAGAATATGGGAAAACTAGCTTCAGGACCCACGAGGAAGAGAGGGGCAATGGGGAGTTAGCTTTATCAGTCTGAGGGATAACCCAGGATGTTGTCAATTCCTCCTTCTTGCTGCTACCAACTCATTTTCTTTTCTTTTTCTTATTATACAATTTATGCAGCTGTTTTCTTTCTTTATTCGTTTCAGCTCAGATTTTCAGCTGTTGCTCCACTTTTCCTTTTCTTTCTTTCACTCGCTTTTATTCTTTTATTGCTCTTTGAGCCTCGGATTGTGCTGAACAACTTTTTGCTTCCTGGAGTTCCCCCATACTTGATCATGACTTACTCCCAAAACAATTCCAAAGCTCCTCTACTCCCATAGGGTGAGGTTAATTATTTGTTTTTCTGGCCTTGGCATGTAGTGAGCTGTCAGAAAAAATGGTTAGACTAGGCTCAAATGGGGAAAAGCAACAGATACATTTGTTCAGGTAGGCTTTATTTGGCTTAGGACTTATAAAGAACATGGCCTAGATCATGTCATTCCTGCATGTGAGAACAGTTGTATCCAGAGAGTTAAGGCAAAATGTAGAATATGCAGTTAACATGAATGCAAAAATCACATTAGAAGAAGAAGAGAAATGGCAAGATGTAAACCATCAATATTTACAAAGGCTCAAAATCTCACATAGGATGTATTTTTGCTCTATCACAAAGGGTTTCCTTTTCAATTCTACAGTCAATCACTGACTAGAGCACACAAGTTTCATTCCCCTAAAGCTAGGGAAATCTCTTGCCAAAGTTGCAGAGTTACTCCTACTGTCTTTTTCAAACTTACAAAAGTCAATTCAAGATTCTTTTCAAAACAATTTTGCTTTTGACAGTCCACTTTGAAATTTTGTTTAGGAGGAAAGCTTGAAAGTAAATGACAGAATTGCAACTCTACCAGGCCGAAGATGTTTTGGATCAGGTCGAGATGGCACAGAACCAGCATGGACTCGGCTTGGGCAGCTTTTATTGAAAAACATGACAGATTTTAAAAATAAAATGAAACAACGCAATTGGAGGAAAACAATAAAGTGATTAAAACTAACAAAACAAAAATTAAAATTAGCAGGGTTCAGGAGGATGGGGATAGAATTAAGACACAACAATTGAAATGACTGTATATTTATCCCCCCCCCCCCACACTTAAAATCTGCATTGTCCTCAATGCGAGGCAGGGTCATTTGGTAATGCTGGTTCCATCAATGATATTATCTCCATGTCATGAGTGATAGGCGCTGGACCTTCATGGAATGGCTTAATCTGATGTCCATTGACCTGGAAGGTGCTGTTACTGCGTTCATCTTTTAGCTGTACTGCACCATGGGAAAACACGTTAGTGATAACAAAAGGCCCTTCCCATCTAGAACGTAGTTTACCTGTAATGAGCTTGAGGCGTGAGTTAAACAAGAGGACTTTCTGGCCAACTCGGAATTCTTTTCTCAGGATCTGCTGGTCATGGAATCGCTTGATTTTCTGCTTGTAGATCCTAGAGTTTTCATATGCTTCCAAGCGGAGTTCATCTAACTTTTGCAGCTGAAATTTTCTCTACTCTCCTGCTTGGTCATAGGCCAGATTGCACTGCTTAACAGCCCATTATGCTCTGTGTTCTAGCTCCACAGGAAGGTGACAGGCTTTACCAAAAACAATCCTATAGGGAGACATCCCTAAAGGTGTCCGGTATGCAGTTCTATATGCCCAGAGAGCATCCTCAAGGAGGTGGCTCCAGTCCTTTCTGCTGGGATTGGTCATCTTTTGCAATGTTTTCTTAATTTCCCTGTTGAACACTTCTGCTTGGCCATTTGTTTGGGGGTGGTAGGCAGTAGCAACTCTGTGTGCTACCCCATATTTTTGAAGAAGGGAAGCCATGGCTCTGTTACAAAAGTGACTACCTTGGTCACTTATGAGCGCTTTTGGCACACCGAACCTGCAGAAAATATTGGACTTCAGAAAGTCCACAACCACTCTTGAATCATTGGTTCTGGTGGCAACAGCTTCTACCCATCTTGATACATAATCCACGGCCAGCAGAATGTATGAGTAACCATTGGAGACTGGGAATGCTCCCATGAAATCTATTCCCTAGACATCAAAAATTTCATAGAATTGGATGGGTTGCTGGGGCATTTCCTGCCTTCTGTTCATGGCCACCCCTGCTTTTTGGCAGATCGCGCAGGTGGAGACGAATTCATGCGCGTCCCTAAAGATTGTTGGCCAATAGAGGCCACAGTCTAGTACTTTCCTAGTAGTCTGAGTGGATCCATAATGACCGCCTCCAGGTGCCGAGTGACAGAACTGGAGGACCGAGTTGGTCTCGGCATCAGGAATGGCACTGCGGATGACTTTGTCACTGCCTAATCTCCAAAGGTAGGGATCATCCCAAATGTAGTATTTGGCATCGCTTCGGAGTTTATCTTTGTATGCCCGAGATGCCTCTGGTGGAAATCGAGATGCTGCCACAAAATTACAAATGTCAGCAAACCATGGTGGAGACGAATTTATGTGCAACAGGTGCTCATCTGGAAACTCGTCTCGGATAGGCATCAGTTCGCTTTCTTTTTCAATTCTACTCAGGTGATCAGCTACAGAATTCTCAGCACCTCTTTTATCTCTGATTTCCAGGTTGAATTCTTGAACAAGAAGCATCCACCTAATCAGTCTTGGCTTAGCATCAGGCTTCAGCAAGTACCTCAAGGCAGCATGGTCAGAGAACACAATTATCTTGGAACCGAAAAGGTAGGAACGAAATTTGTCCACGGCAAAAACTATTGCCAAGAGCTCCTTCTCAGTTGTTGTGTAGTTTTGCTGGGCCGGATCCATAGTTCTGGATGCATAGGCCACCACGTGCACTGGTTGGCCGGCTCGAGCTCTTTGGCCGAGAACGGCTCCTAATGCCGAGTTGGATGCATCACACATTAATTCAAAGGGGAGGTCCCAGTCTGGTGGTTGCAAAATAGGGGCGGATGTGAGTCTTCTCTTTAGCTCCTGAAATGCTTCCATGCAAGGTCGGTCAAAGTTGAATTCCACCTCCTTCTGTAGCAGCTTGGACAGAGGCAGGGCAAGTTTACTGAAATTTTTGATGAATCTCCTGTAAAAGCCTGCGTGTCCTAGGAAGGAACGAACCTCCCGCATAGAAGCGGGGTTTCGAAGGGATGATATGATATCTATCTTAGCCTTATCCACTTCAATGCCTCGGTTGGATACCAGGTGGCCCAACACTATTCCTTCAGTCACCATGAAGTGACATTTTTCAAAATTGAGTACAAGATTTGTGTCAATGCATCTCTGCAACACCCTTGATAGATTATTCAGGCATGCTTCAAATGAGTCAGCGTACACCGTGAAATCATCCATGAATACCTCCATGCAGTCCTGTAGCAAGTCCGAGAAGATGCTCATCATGCAACGTTGAAATGTACTCGGAGCATTGCAGAGGCCAAATGGCATGCGTGTGTACGCAAAGGTACCAAATGGGCAGGTGAAGGTTGTTTTATGCTGGTCGTCAGGCGCAATATGAATCTGCATGTAGCCTGAGAATCCATCAAGAAAGCAGTAATGGGATCTCCCTGCTAATTTTTCAAGCATTTGGTCAATGAAAGGCAGAGGAAAGTGATCCTTGCGAGTTGCTTGGTTTAATCTTTTGTAGTCGATGCACACTCGCCAGCTGTTCTGAATCCTTGTTGGCACCAGCTCATCCTGCTGATTTTTCATGACAGTCATCCCGAACTTTTTTTACACCACTTGCACAGGGCTCACCCATTGGCTATCCGAGATGGGGTAGATAATCCCTGCAGCAAGGAGCTTTGTGACTTCTTTTTTAACCACATCCAGGAGTGTCGGATTCAGTCTTCTTTGCGGCTGCCTTATGGGCTTGATTTCCTCCTCCATTAATATTCTGTGCATGCAAATGGAGGGGTTTATGCCAGGAAGGTCTGTTAGCTTCCACCCTATTGCCTTCTTATGTTGCTTGAGAACCTCCAACAACTTGTCTTCTTGTTCTTGGTCGAGAGTGCTAGCAATAATGACCGGGAGTTGTTGGTCCTTGTCCAGGTAGGCATATTTCAAGTGACTCAGCAATATTTTTAATTTTGTGGGTGGTAATGGTAATGGAGATTTTTTAGTTTCTAAGGTTGGATCCAATTGGCCGACTTGATCCTGATTAGGCACCGGGTGCGCCGACATGATTTCAGCCTCTGTCTGCTTCGGCCAGCTCGACTTCATGGATTTGGTTATTGTCGGAATGGCGTCGGCATTGGCTCTAAGCGTTCCTTCTGAGTCGGATCCGAATGGGGTCTTTATTTTTGCTACGGTATGAGTTGGGTCTTTTGTGGCCGAGATGGTCTCGGCAAGCTTGTCGGCTTTGACTTCCTTGGCCGAGTTGACTTTGACTTCTTCATTGACTCGGCCTTCTTTGGCCGACTCATTCTTTGCCGTAAAAATTGTCGCTACGTGTGCAATGGAAGATTTTTCAGCTACGACGACTTTGTTTTCTGCATTATTTGTATACTCTAAGTGTTCTGTGCTGCAGACTTGGTCTAGCAATTCAGACAATTCCATTTCAAGGGTCAAGTTAGCAACATCACTGTGATTGTCCTCAAAGTTGGAGAGGTCTTGTACTTCTTCATAGTCGGCCTCTTCATCTGTAACTCCTGGGTAGCTGCTTTCATCATCATTCTCAGCAGATTCCTCAGTGTTTTCACCACTTCCATTTAGTTGAAGATATTCTTCAACTAGTTCATCAAGTATATCAATACCAAAGAGAGAGTGGTCTTCGGTTGGGTGCTTCATAGCTTCGAAAATATTGAATTGCACCAAGGCGTCACCGAATTGCACCAAGGCGTCACCGAATTCCATGGAGAGCGTCCCTGCATACACATCAATCTTTGTTTTGGCTGTCATCAAGAAGGGTCTTCCCAGAATTAAGGTGGATTCCTTCTCGGATGTTTCGTCCTCCATGTCTAGCACGTAAAAATCAGCTGGAAATATTAGTTCATTGACTTGGACGAGAACATCCTCGAGAACTCCCAAGGGCTGGACAATACTCCTGTTTGCCAGCTGAATGGTCATCCCTGTGGGTTCCAAGTCACCAAAATTCAGGGACCTGTAGATTGATGTGGGCATGACATTAATTGAGGCTCCCAGGTCCAACATGGCATTGGCAAAAGTGCATTCGCCGATGGTGCATGGGACCGAAAAGACTCTAGGGTCTCTGCATTTTTTTGGCAAAGTTGAGGCGCTTGTAGTGATTGCTCCATTCTGTGTCAGAGCCGACACCACACCTCCAGTTTCCTTACTCCCCTTTATTTTTCTCCTTTTGTGTACACACAATTGCTTGAGGAATTTTGCGTACTTAGGGACCTGTTTAATAGCATCGAGGAGTGGAATATTGATTTCCACCTTGTGGAACATCTTCAACAATTCTTCATCCAACTCTGGCTTCCTTGTCGAAGTAGTCCGAGACGGAAATGGCAATGGGACAGTTGTCTCTGGCCGAGACTGTAAGTCGGCGTTTGACTCGGAGTTGGCTTCTTTTGATCTCGGCACCTGCTCCAATGTAGGTTGAGGTAGTTCTTTTCCACTTCGAAGTGTGACTACACTGGCGTTACCTCTCGGATTTGGAATGGTTTGAGAGGGAAGGTTGCTAGATCCTGCCGACTGTAATTGGCTTACAGTGTTAGCTAGCTGTCCAATCTGCATTTTGAGGTCCTGGATGGTGGCGGTCATGTTCTGTTGGAACTGTAAATTGCTGGAGCTCACAGATTGTTAGAACTCCAGGTTGCTGGTTGCAAGCTGCTTCATCAGGTCTTCCAGAGATGGAGAGTTTCCTAGAGTAGGCATTCTCTGCTGTTGTTGTTGCTGCTGGAAAGGTGGTACTTGGTATTGCGGAGTCGGCTGTTGATAACCTGCCTGCCTCTAATAGGTGTTCGGCGTGGATCTGAATTGTTGGGTTGCATATGGTCCTTGATTCGGTCCTGGCCAAAATGGATGTCTTCCCTGTTGCTGGTTATCGAATGGGCGATTCTGATACGACTGCTTCCCATACTGAAATCCACCTATGGCTCCAACATTTTCTGGCTGGTCCGACTCGGTTTCTTGGAGAGTGAGGCACATATCAGTGGGGTGCTCCATGGAAGTACATATGCCACATACTTTTGCTGCCATGGTTGGTTGGTGTTGCCCAACAGCAAGCTGCCTCACCAATGATGTCAATTCGTTCAGCTGATTCTCCAACCTCTGATTGGAAGCTGCACCGATTTCATTCACCATCCGTGGTTGATTTGGCCCTCTGATCCCAAATTGTTGTGTATTGCTTGCCATATTGGAAATCAGATGCCGTGCTGCTGCTGGTGTTTTGTCCATTAGAGCTCCGCCACTGGCTGCGTCTATCATACTTCTGTCCATCAGCGATAATCCTTCATAAAAATACTGGATCAGCAACTGTTCGCTGATCTGATGATGTGGACAGGTGGCACAGAGTTTGTTGAACCTCTCCCAGTACTTGTGCAGTGTTTCTCCTGTATGCTGCCTTATCCCACATATTTCCTTTCTGATGGACGCAGTACGGGATGCCGGAAAGAACTTCTCCAGGAAAGTACGTTTCATGTCTCCCCAAGTGTTGAAAAGCACTGGCTGAAGATACAGCCAATCCTTCGCTGCTCCATCCAGGGAGAATGGAAATGCCTTCATTTTGATGTAGTCCTCCGATATCCCCTGAGGCCTCATTGTAGAACAGACCACATGGAATTCTTTCAGGTGTTTGTGGGGGTCTTCTCCTGCAAGACCATGAAACTTAGGCAACAAATGTATAAGACCAGACTTTAATTCATATGTTTGAGCTGGCTCCAACTGTGGGTATTGAATGCACCAAGGTTGATACACCACGTCTAGAGTGGCTAATTCCTTCAGCGTCCTATCGTTATTCTCCATTCGTCCTGATTCTGCAAAAACGTCAAAACTAGAAACAAAATTGTTAGTGTAAAACTGGTTAGAGTCAGCTACAGGATCTATATTGATACTAGTATTTACTGCAGCGTTCCTAATTTTGCGTAATCTACGTAAAGTTAATTCTATTTCTGGGTCAAAAACATACAATGGGCCAGTACTACTCCTAGTCATGCATTGTACATATTATGCAGAAAAATCAGAATTAGAAATAGTACTTGAAATAGTAAATGCAGGATTGGAAACTACAACTATCAGTTAACTAACCAATGGAACTACAGAATGGCATACGGAAAGAATGCGATTAAACTAGCACGAAGGAAAAACAGAAAAACTAGCTGAATTCAAGAATGCAATGCAGAAAGAAGGATGCAGTAGTGAATACAAAACAAAATGCCAATTCTACGTAGCTACAGAAATGAATGTTTGATTTCTCTCTTCTTCTATTTTTTTTAGCGGTGAATTCATGCAGAGAAACAAATAATAGTCAACATGCTCTTTATTTAGGATCCACAAACAAAACAGACAGACATAGACAAGTTCAAAAGACTCAAGACTGACTTGACATACACACTTTACAGACTCGGAATTCGACCTCACTTAACTTGGCACACAAAGGCACAGAAGAACTTGTGTCCCCGGCAACGGCGCCAATTTGGTGATGCGTGTTTTTCAGTCGTTTTACGCGCTTATCAAATAACTAAAGCTAACTATAGTATAGCTAACCCTAGGTCATTCTTCTCAAGGACACACTGTGTTCAGTTGTGAATTGGTGCGAAGTAAAATGATGTAGAATCTGAGAGGTAAAGTATTGACTCCCCTCGGCACTGGCCGAGTAGCACTCGGTAGAGACTGAGTCGAGATGATCCCGGTAGAGACAATTCGGCTTGGTCTCGGCTGAGTGCAGACAGACGCTACAGAGATGGACTATCTCTGTCTCAAACTTAGAAAGCAGTAAATACGGGGGTTGGAGTGCAAGTAAAGCAGAAAGTAAACTAAGACTACGAATGCAGTAAACATATACTACTGTTACTAGTTATCTATTATTATTATTATTTAACTGTGCTCATATTCAATCCCATTAATCCAAGTTCAGTCCAGGCTCTACACTCTAGTTCTCAATCCATATCAGCCTTTGGTAGTCTTATGGCAATCGCCAAAGGTTCGTCCATTGCCATACCGAGGATTTATGCAATCGCCACCTCATCAGTTGGTAGGGATTAAGTTCAGAGCTGATTTTAGGTTCTCTATTAACAATCGTTAAATGATTACCTACTATATTAGTTAAACCAGTTCCAATCAGCTTAGCTTAACATTGTTCACGTCTCAAATGCAATCGCGATTCAATTCGTGAATTAAAGAAGAGGAAGGGAACCGAGATAAGAAATGCGTAATGGAATTGATTAACAGAAATGGAATATAAACACAGTGGTCCGAATTCAGGTGGATCCATCTTCCACGACGATCGCCATGGTTGATGGTGGTGGTTCACTTCCGTTAGCCTGAGTGTTGAGGATCAGCTCCACTAGAGTGCGTCAGTAGTCTGATCGGTCCCCTCTTGCATATTTCGGCTTCCCAATCTCAGACCTGCACTTCCTCAATCGAGAGAAACGCCAATGCAGCATCGTGCACCACTAGGAATGGAAGAATGAGAGCGAGGAAATGGAGTAAGTGAAGTGTTTTAAGAGTGAATTCAAAAGACAGAACGTGTAAAAAGTGCACAGCTCCTCCTATATATACACGAGCTGTGACATGCTAATCCTAATGAATCCTAACAGAATTACACTGTGAAGATTCTATTCTACCCCTATGCAGATCTTCTAACGTGACATGGCAGATTTCCTAGGAGTGACATGGCAGTTGAGCTGACGCTGAGATGGCCTCCGAGCTGGATAGCTGATGTGGTCAATACAATTGGGCCTCTCTACTGGGCTGCGAGGCATGGGTTGCCGAGACGACTCTGGTCCGGCCGAGATGGAGTCGGACTGGCTAGGATGACTTCATCTCGGTTGAGACTCCTTTTGTTGACCCTGGTCAACTCGGCTTGACCTGCAGAAGAAGTAGTGATACTTTTATTAGCTAAGAAATCTGCATTAACACAGATTTGTATTTTCTCTGTATTTAAGCCCATAAAATGAATCTTAGCTAACAATCCATTCTTAAGCATAGAATAGTCTTGCAAACCTCCTTCTTAGGTGTCTAAAAGATGAATAAATTGTGACTCATCAGTATGTTCCTCTTTTAGCTGCACTACACCATGGGGAAATATGTTAGTGATAACAAAAGGTCCATCCCATCTGGAGCGAAGCTTACCTGCTATGAGCTTTAATCTGGAGTTGAAGAGCAGCACTTTTTGGCCGATATGGAAGTCTTTGCATAGGATCTTTTGGTCATGAAATTTCTTGACTTTTTGCTTGTAGATCTTGGCGTTCTCATAAGCCTCCAAGCGAAGTTCATCTAATTCTTGGAGTTGGAATTTCCGATGTTCTCCTGCTTGGTCATAGGCCATGTTGCATTGTTTGACTGCCCAATAAGCTTTGTGCTCTAGCTCCACAAGGAGGTGGCAGGCCTTGCCGAAAACGATCTGGTAGGGAGACATCCCTATCGGTGTTCGGTATGCAGTCCTATGTGCCCATAGAGCATCCTCAAGGAGTTTGCTCCAGTCCTTCATGCTGGGATTTGTCATCTTTTGCAATGTGTGCTTGATTTTCCTGTTAAACACCTCAACTTGGCCGTTTGTTTGGGGATGGTATGCTGTAGCTATCTGGTGTGCTACCCCATATTTCTAAAGAAGGGCCGCCATGGCTCTGTTGCAGAAGTGACTTCCTTGGTCACTAATGAGCGCTTTTGGTACACCAAACCTGCAGAAGATATTGGACTTAAGAAAGTCCACTACAACCTTGGCATCATTGGTTCTGGTGGGACTGGCTTCTACCCATCTTGAAACATAATCAATGGCAAGCAGGATGTATGAATATCCATTGGAGATTGGGAATGGCCCCATGAAATCTATACCCCAAACGTCAAAGACTTCGCAGAACAGGATGGGTTGTTGGGGCATTTCGTGTCTTTGGTTCAAGGCCATTCCTGCTTTTTGACATCTCTCGCAGGTGGAGACGAATTGATGGGCGTCTTTAAAAATAGAAGGCCAATAGAGGCCACAATCAAGCACTTTCCTGGCAGTCCGAGATGATCCGTAGTGGCCTCCTCCAAGGGCCGAATGGCAGAACTGGAGGACCGAATTGATCTCGGTGTCAGGGATTACACTGCGGATAATCTTATTGCTGCATAATCTCCAAAGGTAAGGGTCATCCCATACGTAATATTTGGCATCACTTCTGATTTTCTCCTTGTAGGGTCGAGATGCTTCCGGTGGGTATTGAGATGTTGCCACGAAGTTGTAGATGTCGGCAAACCATGGTGTGGCCGTCTTGATATGCACCAGTTGCTCATCAGGGAATTCATCTCGGATCGGCATTGGTTCGCTTTCATTTTCAATCCTACTCAGGTGATTTGTTACAGAATTTTCAGCATCTTTCTTATCTCTGATCTCTAAGTTGAATTCCTGGAGAAGAAGCGTCCACCGGATCAGTCTCGGCTTGGCGTCCAGCTTCTTCAGCAAGTATCTTAGAGCAGCGTGATTAGAGAACACGATTATCTTGGAGCCAAGAAGGTAAGAGCAAAACTTATCTAGGGCAAATACAATTGCCAAAAAGCTCCTTCTTAGTTGTTGTGTAGTTTTGCTGGGCCGAGTCCATGGTTTTGGACGCATACACAATGACATGTACTAGTTGGCTGACTCCAGCTTTCTGGCCGAGAACAACTCCCAGTGCCGAATTGGATGCGTCACACATTAACTCAAATGGCAGGTCCTAACTCGGTGCTTGTAAGATAGGTGCGATGTGAGTTTGTTCTTCAGCTCCTGAAATGCCTCAATGCAGGGTTGGTCAAAGTTGAAATCCACATCCTTTTGGAGTTTGGACAGAGGCTGAGCCAGTTTGCTGAAATCCTTGATGAACCTTCTATAGAAACCTGCATGTCCCAAGAATGAGCGAACTTCCCGCATAGAAGCGGGGTTTGGGAGGGAGGTGATTATGTCTATCTTTGCCTTGTCCACTTGAATGCCTCTATTGGAGACCAGGTGTCCCAACACTATTCCCTCGGTCACCATGAAATGACATTTTTCGAAATTGAGAACCAGGTTCGTGTCAGTACATCTCTTTAGCACCCTGGATAGGTTGTTCAGGCATGCTTCAAAAGAATCGACGTACACCGTGAAGTCGTCCATAAACACTTCCATGCAATCCTGTAGCAAGTCCGAGAAGATGCTCATCATGCAACGTTGGAATGTGCTCGGAGCATTGCATAAGCCGAATGGCATGCGGGTGTATGAAAAAGTGCCAAAGGGGTATGTGAAGATGGTTTATGCTGATCTTCAGGTGCGATGTGTATTGGCATGTAGCCTGAGAATCCATCCAGAAAGCAGTAGTGGGATTTCCCTACTATTTTCTCCAGCATTTGGTCAATAAAAGGCAAGGGAAAGTGATCCTTGCGGGTTGCCTGATTTAGTCTTCTGTAGTCGATGCACACCCGCTAGCTATTCTGAATCCTCATAGGTACCAACTCGTCATGTTGGTTCTTCATGACAGTCATCCCGGATTTTTTTGGTACTACTTGCACAGGGCTCACCCACTGGCTATCCGAGATGGGATAGATGATGCCTGCAGCAAGTAGCCTTGTGACTTCGTTCTTGACTACATCTAGGAGTGTCGGATTCAGCCTTCATTGTTGTTGCCTTATGGGCTTAATGTCCTCCTCCATTAATATCCTATGCATGCAGATGGAGGGGTTAATGCCTGGAAGTTCTGAAAGTTTCCACCCGATTGCTTTTCTGTGCTGCCTTAGGACTTTCAGCAGCTTCTCTTCTTGCTCCGGGAGGAGGTTGTTGGCGATAATGACTAAACTGCTGTTCACTCTGTCCAAATAGGCGTATTTCAAATGATTTGGCAATGGTTTCAGCTCCATGGGTGGTTGAGATGGAGATTCTTCAGTTGTAGGTCTCGGATCCGTCTGGCCGGCTTGTTCTCGAGTCAGCATCATGAATGCCGACATGATCTCAACCATATGCTACTGCTGCCGACTCGGCAGGATGGATTCGGTTCTTGTTGGATTGAGATCGGCTTTGGCTTCTTGTGCAGTTTCGGACGCAGATCCAGGTGGAACATCGAGCTTTACTTTGCTTTGGGCCTGATCTTCAGTGGCCAAAATGGTTTCGGTGAGCTTTTAGGCCCTCGTGGTTGACTCTTTGGCCGAGTTGACTTTCACCCTTGCGTTGACTCAGCTTTCTTTGGCCGACTTCATTTCAGCCGTGAATATGGTTGCCAGCTGTGCAGGTAGAGGTTTTTTAGTCTCGGTAACTTTTACCTCTGGATTATCTTTACTCTCTTAGGTTTTGGGGTAGCAGACTTGGTTTATCAACTCAGTTAGTTCTTTTTCAAATGCCAAGTCATTGACGTCGCTATGATCGCCCTCAGATTCTAGAAACTCTAGTACTTCCTCATAGTCGGTCTTTGGGCAACTACTTGATTCTACAATTCCAGCAAGATCTTACACTTTTTCACTGCAGTTGTCTAGTTGGAAGTACTCCTCCACTAGCTCTTCCATTATATCTATGCCAAAGAGAGAGTGGCCTTCGGTGGGGTGCTTCATGGCTTCAAAGATGTTGAACTGCACCAATGTGTCACCGAATTCCATCGAGAGTGTTCCTGCATGCACGTCAATCTTCGTCCTTGCTGTCATTAGGAATGGTCTCCCTAGTATCAAGGTTGATCCCTTCCCCGACGTCTCGTTCTCCATGTCAAGCACATAGAAATCAGTTGGAAATATTAATTCGTTCACTTGGACAAGAACATCTTCGAGAACTCCTAGGGGTTGAATGATGCTTCTGTTAGCAAGCTGAATGGTCATCCCTGTGGGTTCCAGGTCTCCGAAATTGAGGGACCAGTATGTTGATGCTGGCATGACGTTGATTGACACTCCTAGGTCCAGCATGGTGTTAGCAAATGTGCAATCGCCGATAGTGCATGGGACCGAGAAGATGTCGGGGTCTCGGCACTTCTTTGGTAGAACCCGTGAAATCCCTGCAGCGGAATTAGTCTTTGTTAAGGCCGACACCACGCCTCCAAGTTCCTGACTTCCCTTCATCTTTCTTCTTTTATGTACGCACAATTCCTTAAGGAACTTCGCATACTTCAGGATTTGCTTGATTGCGTCGAGAAGTGGAATGTTGATTTCCACCTTCTATAACGCCTTCAGTAATTCATCGTCAGAGTTCGACTTCCTTGCCGAGACGGTCCGGGATGGAAACAGCAATGGGACAGTTGTCTCGAGATGTGATTGTGAGTCAGCTACTACTTCGGAGTAGACTTCGGCTGGCTGTGGCACCTGATGTTGTACAGGCTGAGGTAATTCCTTGCCACTTTTGAGTGTTACTGCATTAGCATTCCCTCTCGGATTCGGAATGGATTGGGAGGGAAGGCTGTTTGAGCCGGCTGACTGTAACTCACTCACAGTATTTTCTAACTATCCTATTTGCATCCTGAGATCTTGGATGGTGGCGGTCATATTCTGCTGGAATTGTAGATTGTTGGAACTTACTGATTGTTGAAATTCCAGGTTACTTGTTACCAGCTGCTTCATCAATTCTTCTAGTGTGGTGAGTTGCCTTGGGTAGGAGTTCTCTGTTGCTGTGGTGGGAAGGATGGTGTTGTGTATTGCGGACTCAGTTGTTGGTAACCAGCTGCTCCATAGGGTGCATTCGGCATGGATCCGACTCTTTGAGCTGCATATGGTCCTTGTTGTGGGCTTGGCCGGAATGGTTGTTTCCCATATGGTTGGTTATCGAATTGCCAGTTCTGGTATGGCTGCTTCCCGTACTAGAATCCTCCTACGGCTCCAACACTTTCTGTTTGGCCCGACTCAGTTTCTTGAAAGGTGGGGCACAAATCGGTGGGGTGCTCCACTGAAGTACATGTGCCACAGATCTTTGCTGCCATGGTTGGATGATGTTAACTAACAGCCAATTATCTCACCAGGGATGTCAACTCGGTTAGTTGGTTCTCCAGCCTTTGGTTGGAGGCTGCACTAATTTCATTCATGGGCCAAGACGAATTCGGCCCTCTGATCCCAAATTGTTGAGTGTTGCTCGCCATGTTCGAGATCAGATGCCTTGCTGCTACTGGTGTTTTGTCCATTAATGCTCCTCCACTGGCGGTATCAATCATGCTCCTACCCATCATTGACAGTCCTTCGTAAAAGTATTGGATCAGCAGTTGCTTGCTGATCTGATGGTGAGGACAGGTGGCACAGAGCTTGTTGAAACTCTTCCAGTACTCATGCAGAGTTTCTCCAGTGTGCTGCCTTATTCCACAAATTTCTTTCCTGATGGTCCCACTCCTTGAAGTTGGGAAAATTTTTTCCAAGAAGGTGCGTTTCATATCACCCTAGGTGTTGAAAAGTGCTGGCTGCAGATATGGCCAGTCCTTTGCGGCTCCATCCAGGGAGAATGGGAACGCCTTCATCTTTATGTAGTCTTTTGGAATCCCCTGCGGCCTCATCATGGAACAAACCACGTGGAATTCCTTAAGATGCTTGTGTGGGTCTTCTCTTGCAAGACCATGAAATTTGGGCAACAAATGTATTAGACCATACTTTAGTTCATAGGTCTGAGTCGGCTCCAATTGTGGATATTGGATACACCATGGTTGGTACACCACATCTGGAGTGGCTAGCTCTTTCAAAGTCCTATCGTGGTTCTCCATCTGCCCTGGCTCTGTAAAAATGTTAGTACTAGCAACGAAATGGTCAGTACCAAACTGCTTAGAGTTAATGACAGAATTTATACTACTACTGATATTTACTATGGTATTTCTAATTTTTCGTAATCTACGTAAAGTTAGCTCTATCTCTGGATCAAAGGTATAAAATGGGTCAGTGCTACTCCTAGTCATGCATCATGCAGAATTAAGGTAACTGAAGCAACAGTTAATTCTACTAAGAACAGAATAGGTAAGGAAATGAATGTGGTTAATATATGATGCGAAATTAAATGTAATGCATAGTTAGAAATTACTCATATACCTATATGTGTGTATATATTTTTGTTTTAACAGTGAATTCACGTAAAGATTTATTGAACAAATGGAGACTCAACAGACTCTAAACAAAACTCTACAGACTCGGATTTGGCTCGGTTTACTTGGCACACGAAAACATAAAGGAACTTGTGTCCCCGGCAACGGTGCCAATTTGATAATGAATTTTCTTTTCATTCGTTAAACTCTCATCAAATAACTAAAGTTAATTGTAGCATAGCCAACCCTAGGTCATTCTTCTCAAGGACACAGTGTGCTCATTTGTGATTTAGTGTGAAGTAAAATGTTATTGAATCTAAGATGTAATGTTTGGACTACCTTCGGCACTGGCCGAGTCGCTCTCGGCAGATACTGAGCCGAGATGATCTCGGTAGAGACAATCTGGCTTGGTCTCGGCTGAGTGCAGACAGACGCTACAGAGATGGACTATCTCTCTCTCAGACTAGAAAACAGTAAACAGGGGGGATTTTGAATGTAAGCGAAGCAGAAAGTAAACTAAGGCTAGGAATGCAGTAAACATATACTGCTATTACTAGTTATCTATTATTATTATTGTTTAATTGTGTTCGTGCTCAGTCCTGCAAGTCCAAATCTAGTCCAATTTCCACACTCCAGTTCTTAGTCCATATCAGCCTTGGGAAGTCTTATGGCAATCGCCAAAGATTCGTCCATTGCCATACCGAGGATTTATGCAATCGCTACCTCATCAGTTGGTAGGGATTAAGTCCAGAGCTGATTTTAGGTTCTCGAATAACAATCGTTAAATGATTACCTACTGAATTAGTCAAACCAGTTCCAATCGGCTTAGCTTAACATTGTTCACAATTTAATTGCAATCGTAGATTAAATCATGACTTAAAGGAGAGGAAGAGAATGGAGATAAGAAATGCATAATGAAGTTGATTAATAGAAACAAAATGCAAATACAATGGTCTGGATTCAGGTGGATCCATCTTCCACGACGATCGCCATGGTTGATGGTGGTGGTTCACCTCTGTTAGCCTGAGCGTTGAGGGTCAGCTCCACCAGAGTGCGTCAGTAATCTGATCGGTCCCCTCTGACAGACTTCGGCTTCCCAATCTCAGACCTGCACTTCCTCGATCGAGAGAAACGCAATGCAGCACCGTGTGCCACCATAGATTGGAAGAAGATGAGAACGAGAGAATGGAGAGAATGGAAAGCGGGAAAATTTTATGAAAGCCAAAGACCCTTAATTGTGCAGAGTTGCGCTTATTTATACAAGGCGCGAAGCTAACTACTTTAATAGAATTACAAGTGGAATCCCTATTCTACCCTTGCTATAACTTGCGTTGCAAGCTACTCCAGGCGATGATGTGGCGCTGAGCTAGAACCGAGGTGGCTTCTGAATGGATCGCTGACGTGGAATGCTACTGGAACTAGCTCCTGATTGGGCTATTTTGCTCGCATGGGCTGAGTCTTGGTCTGACTGAGATGCTCTCGTCCTGGGCCTCCAGTGGTGGCTGTGAGATTAGTTGGACCTGCAATGAATAGTTAGCTTAATACCTTGAATTAACATAAATTGTGCTTTTCTAGGATTCTAGGCCCTTAGTCTAAATCTTAGCTAACAATCATCCTTTAAGTGCATGAGTTGCTTGATGACACTCTTCCTAGGTCCACTTAAGATGTGTATTTTATGACTCATCAGTAGGGATGAAAGATCATGTTCATATAGTTTATGAACACACCAGGTGCATTGATTACAACAAACAACATAATTATACACTCATAGTGGCCATAACGAGTCCTAAAAGTAGTCTTCGAAATATCCGTAGACTTTACGTCAATCTAATGGTAACCTCATCTTGTGTTTATCTTACTGAACACACAAGCCTTCACTAACTAGTCCACAAGGTCATCTATCCTAGGTAAGGGATATCTATTCTTGATTATTGATAGGTTGAAGAATTGGTCGTTATTTCTCCTATCAAAATACTAGATTTTCCAATGTCATGGATAGCACATGGTCAACCTAGGTCATATCTCTCAAGGACATATGGTTCTTGTATTTTCTATGTGTGCAAGGCTAATAAAATGCAAAGCTGGAATGTAGATGCGGACTCGGCTAGAAACATAAATGGGGGTTTTTACTGAGAAAAGTAAATTTGCAAGAAAAGTAAAGATTAACTAAAACATTCAAAGAAAAGTAAAGATTAACTAAAACATTCAAAGAAAAGTAAAGAATAACTAAAACATTCAAAGAAAAGTAAAGATTAAAAGCTACCTACGATTATTATGATTACTAGGACATATTTATCCTATCACTATCCCGATTTATCACTTATCTAGTTTTAATTTTGATTCTTACTATGCAAATGATTTCTCACCAGCCCAATTTCCTACGACAAGCGTAGAACATCTGTCTATTGCCTATTGAGGACTTACACAATCGCGGCCTCGAGGTAGCATGGATTACACCCTTGGCTGATGTAGATTATCTACTAATTACCTATTTTGTTGTTATAGTGGTTTTGATCGACCCCTAAACTAACGTATTCGATTCCTACTACGCACAATCATGAACAAGCAAGAACAAATTATGCTAACAGAAATCACAACATAGAAATAATGGAATCATAGTCATTCATTGATTAACCTGGACTGTGATACAAAATGAAAGTGAAGTGCTTGTGGATGGAGTGTGGATCAACTTTTAACGACGATCGCCAGCAGTAGTTGCAATGTTCCACCTATGCTGGCCAGGCATTAAGGGGTTGAATCACCAAAGTGTGCCAGATTCGTGGTTAGTCCTCTCTAGCAACCGGCTGCTACCTAGACATTGGTCCTGCACTTACTCGATCGACTAGGCACTCTTCGAAGGATTGTGGAACAAAGAGGAAGGAAGTGAACTTAGGCTTGGGAACAGAAAGTATGTATGCATTAGGCTAAGTGTATCTGTGTACTTTACTTGCTAACCAATGAACATCGACATGCATCTCTACTTATACATGCATCAACTAACTAACTCTATAACTGTAATAATTGAAATAACAAATTTAACCACCTGACATAACAGACAACACAGAAATAACTACTCTAACTACTTTCCTAACTACCACGTGCTGAATTACATTTTATGCACGTGCTTGAATCTATCAAAGTGGAGTCGGTCTACTGATACTGGGATGGATCTGAACGAATGGGAGTCGGCATTCTATTTGAGGTCGGATTCTAGTTTGGAATCAGTATCCGATCTAGAATCGGTAACCGGTATGAAGTTGGCATCCGATATGAAGTCAGCATCCGATCTGGAATCGACTTTTGCTTTGAAGTCAACATCCAAATAGGACTCGGACACGGTTCAGTTCTACGGAGTCAGCTCTACAAGTGTCGACATGCGGAATTGACATCCGACTGCTTAATGATAGAGTTGGCATTGCAGAGTCAGCTTTGTTTGACCGGGATGCTTTCATCCTCATCTGGTCTGACTTGGAGTCGGTTTCATTCGGCCGAGACATACTCGGCCTTAGTTGGGATGACTTCTTCTAACTGGGATGAAGTCGGCCTAGAGGATTTTGTCTTGGCTGAGACTACTTCCTCGTCGAATTAACTTCATTCAGACTCTCCTTTGACCTGTAATACAAAACTTCTATCTTTATTAGCTAAAACCAGTAACTTAGCCTAGGTTTGTATTTTCCTTAGTTTAACCTTGAAAATCTAAATCTTAGTCAATATATGATTCTTAACTACAAATTATAGTCTATTCTACCCATCTAAAGACCTTATAGTGGGTATAAAATATGCATTATCAGACCCCTACACTTACTTTTTGCACTCTTGGGCAAAATTAAGGTTTCATTTAGGAAAGCTTGAAAAATAGTTTTGCAAGAGGAAGTTGTGAAATTAAATGAATTCATTAAGAAATAAAACAGTTTTAATAATAGTCCAAACGACATTCTTGTATATGCGAATGTGCCGAAGGGACATGTAAAGGTGGTCTTATGGTGGTCCATTGGTACTATGTGAATTTGCATGTATCTAGAAAAGTCATCTAAGAAACAGTAATGGGATTTCCCGACTAACTTTTCTAGTCCTTGTTCGATAAACGACAGGGATAAGTAGTCCTTGCGAGTTGCTTGATTTAGCATTTTGTAATCAATGCAAATTCGCTAGCTATTTTGAATCCTCATCAGCACCATCTCGTCTTGCTGATTCTTTACAACCGTCATCCCAGACTTCTTCGGCACCACTTGAACCGGACTTACCCATTGGCTATCCGAGATGGGATAAATGATCCCGACTGCAAGTAGTTTTGTAACTTCCTTTTTCACCACGACCAATAGGGTCAGATTCAATCTTTGTTATTGCTGCCTTATCGATCGGGCATCCTCCTCCAATAAAATCTTGTGCATGCAAATAGAAGTGTTGACCCTTGGAAGGTCGGCTAATGTCTAGCTGATTGCTTTCTTATGCTTTTTGAGTACATTTAGCAACATCTCCTCCTACTCCTGGCTAAGATTGTTGGCTATAATCACCGAAAATTGTTGACGGTCCTCCATGTAAGCATACTTTAGATGCTTACGCAATGGCTTTAGCTCGGGGGTAATTGATTGAGGTAAAACAGATTTCTCTTCAGTTGATGGAGTCGGTTGGCCGAAGTCAAACTCGGCCTCTGTTTGCTGGGACTCCTTTTGATTCGAGTCAAATCTGGCTACTGATGACGGTTGGACACGATCTTGGCTCCTCCAAGTTGACCCGAATCGGTCTCGGCTTCCTCCTCTATGTTGGACTTGGTCTCGACTCACTCTAGGTTGCTAGAGTCGGTCTCGGCCAACTCCGTACCTCTAGAGTTAGACTCAACTTTCTTCTTACCCTTGGAGTCGGACTCAGCCCGGTACATCTTTCAGAACTTGTGTCTGGAATCAGACTCAACATTTACTATGGTTGCCACTCTTGTTACTCTAGGCTTGCTAGTGTCAGCAATTGGGAATTGTGCATATTAGGGATGCCCTGGGACTTCATCGATCCTACACCTACAGTCAATCATATAAAAAATATGAGTCCAAGAAGTTAGAAAAATTCAATGTGTGGGACAAGCTTTTAGAGTCGGCTTTTGCCTCCACAATATAGAAACAACTAATTACATAAAAATTTCAACAAAATCAACTAAGTAGGCACTACCAATGCTCATTCAAACATGTTCTTCAACGAGTCCATCAATGGTGTCAATGCTGAAGATGGAATGGATCTTCAGCAGGGTGCTTCAGTGCTTCAAAAATATTGAACTTCACAGAAGTGTCCCCGAACTCCATTGAGAGGGTCCCGACATAAACGTCAATCTTCATCCTTGCTGTCATCAAGAATGGTCGTCCTAAAATCAAAGCAGATCCCTTCTTCAACGCTTCGTTCTCCATATCTAGCACATAGAAATCTGCTAGAAAGATCAACTCATTGACTTGGACGAGAACATCTTCAAGCACGCCTAAGGGTTGCACAACGCTCCTATTGGAAAGTTGGATCTCCATCCTTGTTGGCTCTAGATCCCCAAAGTTGAGCGACCTGTGTACTGATGTTGGCATAACGTTGATTGAGGCTCCTAAGTCCAGCATAGAATTAGTGAATGTACAATTGTCGATGGTGCATGGTAGAGAGAAAATGCTTGGATCTTGACATTACTTTAGCAAGATTCATTGAACTTCGACACTAGCATCTTCATGTTTAACTAATGCCGACACGATTTCCCCCGTGTCGACGGCTCCCTTTATTTTCTTCCTTTTATGGATGCAAAGTTCCTTGAGGAACTTAGCGTATTAGGGAACTTGTTTTATTGCATTGAGAAGTGGGATATTAATTCCCACCTTCCTGAACGACTTCAGCAAATCTTCATTGGTCTCGGACCTTCTTGCTGCTATTGTTCGGTAGGGAAATGGCAGTGGGACCGACTCGACTAGTTGTTGTACTCGAGAGTTGGCTTTCGGTTCGTAGCTACACGATGCCTACTCCTCCCCCTTTCGGATTCAGAATCGTCTAGGAGGGGATGTTTTTCAGAACTGGCCGACTGCATCTGACTTACACTATCGATTAGCTGCCCTACCTACGTTTTCAAATCATGTATTGTGGCAATTAGATTTTGTTGGAATTGTATGTTGGTTTTGGCCATTTGTTTCATCCAATCTTCCATTGCGGAAGAATTTTCTTGAGGTGACACTTGTTGTTGCGGTTGTCGATGGAATGACTGCGCCTGGTATCTCAAACACTACAATTGATAATTGCTTTGACTCGAACCTAGCATGCTCCCGGCTGGTCTGAATCTCGGTGCTATATGCTACCCTTGATTCGAATTCTTCTAGTACGATTGCCTCCGGAATTGCTGATTATCATATGACTGGTTTTGATACGACTACCTTCCATATTGGTATCCACCCCCTACTACTCCAATGCATTCAATACTCTCTGGCTCTATTTCCTATAAAGTGGGGCACATGTTCGTAGGGTGCTCCAGTGAGGTACATATTCTACATACTCGTTGTGTATTTTATTGATGCTGCCCGACAACGAATTTCCTTACAAGGGATGTTAGCTTCGTTAGCTGATTCTCTAATCTTAAGTTGTCAAAAGTGCCAACTTCACTCACCACCCTTGAGGTGACTGCTTCTCCTTGATAACGATTTTTCTTTAGTTCTCTTATGTGAATCAAATAAACTAAGGCTAACTATAGCATAGTCAATCCTAGGTCAAATTTTCTCAAGGACATAGTGTGTTCCATCATGGCTTAGTGTGGTAAACAGAATTAATGAAGAAAATGCTAAGTGTGAAATGCTGACTCTTGCTTGGCCGGGACGGGTCGATCCGGACTTGGAAAAGATGGATCTAACTCGGTCTTGGCTGAGGATAAACACGGAGACGACAAAGTCGAACTAGACTCAGTCTCAGACAGACGCGATAGAGACTGACTAAACTCGGTCTCGGGTTGAATTACAAGAAATAGGGGGGTTTTATGGCGAGAAGGTAAAGACAGGAATTAAACTAAGTATGAAAGTAAATGCTACCTAAGCTAGGCTACTACTATTACTGCATTCATACTGAGTCCCAATAAACAAGTCGGTTCCACTTCTTTACCCGAGATTATGTCTCTAAATCAACCTGAGATTCTTATGACGATCGCCAAACATTCGTCCACTGTCATATCGAGGATTTACACAATCACTACCTCATTAGTTGGCAGGGATTAAGCTCGGGATTGATTTTAGGTTCTCTAATCGATTACCTAATTAAGTTGTTAAACAGGTTCTGATCGGCCTAGTCTAACGTTGATCTACTTAACAATGTACAATCGCGACACAACAAAGCAAATTAAATGCAGGATTCATAATCAAGAGAGAAGTAATATAAACTAATTATATTATTGAAAACAAAGTGTGAACACAGGACGTGAATTCAATGGTTACACCTTCCACAACAATCACCATGGAAGAGCGGTGATGGTTCACCGTCAATAGTCAGGATGCTGAGGATCGGGGTCCATCAGAGTGCGTTGGCTAACCAATTGGTCCCCTTTGACAACCTTTAGCTTCCTAGTTCTTGACCTGCACCTCCTCGATCGAAAAAGATGCCTTTGAAGCACTGTGCACCACCGTGGGTTTGGGCGTAAGAGTGAGAGAATGAAGTGTAGACAAGTATAGATTTAGGTTTGAATTCCACCCCCTGAAAACGTTCCTAGCGTACCTTATATATACATGAGCTAGGTAGCTTGTGATGCACGCCTACTCCTAACAAACTTCCTAACAAAAATTCTGATTCGAAATTGCCTATTCTACCCTTCTAATGATCAACCTTGCGCTGCAAGCTTCTTCCAGGAGTGACGTGGCTGCTAAACTGGATTTGGCTGAAGTGGCATTGCGCTTGGGTTGCCAGGTTGATTGGGCTGTTTACCCGTTGTTGGGCTAGGGAGTCAACCAGTCTGGGAAGGAGCCGGTCTGGCCAGGACGGCTTCTCTTGGACCGAGACTTCTCTTGACGGGATGAGACACCTTTGCTTGGCTTGCAAAATGAATCCAATCTTTTATTAGCTAAGATCCCCAAATTAGCACAAATTTATATTTTCCCTATTTCTATGTCCATAATCTGAATTTTAGCTAAGATGTGTGATTCTTGAGTACCAAATGGTCTCAATAAAACCCATATTAAGCCCTTATAAGGTGTATAAAATATGACTCATCACTCCTCTAGTCCCAAACTATTGCGTGTTACTTTTCATGCTCGAGATCAAATGCCTTGCTGCCATTGGGGTCTTGTCCATCAATGCTCCCCTACTTGCTGCATCCACCATGTTCCATTCCATCATCAACAAACCTTCATAGAAATACTACAATAAAAGTTGCTCGCTGATTTGGTGGTGCAGGCACACGGCACACAACTTGTTGAACCTCTCTCAATACTCGTGTAGTGTTTCCCTAGAATGTTGCCGAATTCCACATATCTCCTTCTAAATGGCCGCAATCCTGGATGCCAAGAAGAATTTTTCTAGGAACAGGCGTTTCATGTCTCCCAATGTGTTGCACACAATCGACTGTAGGTACATTCAATCCTCTACTGCTTCGTCTAGCGAGAACAGAAATGCCTTTATCTTGATATAATCTTTCAGGATCCATTGCCGCCTTATCGTGGCGCAAACCACATGGAAATCCTTCAAGTGCTTATGTGGGTCCTCATCTATAAGACCGTGAAACTTGGGCAACAAATGTATGAGTCTAGATTTGAGCTCGTACGACTAAGTTGGCTCTAGTTGCAGATATTGGAAGCACCACAATTGGTACAACACATCCAATGTCGGCAACTCCTTCAATGTCCTATTATTGTTTTCCATTGGCTTTGGCTCGTACAACGGGTTATCTGCAATTTTAGGCTTATATTCACAAATATCAACTTCAGATATAGAGTTAAAACTACTACTACTATGTCCTACGTGAATATTCTTTGCTTTTTTGATCCTATTCAAAGTTTTGTCTACCTCAGGATCAAATGAATGCAAACTACCGGAACTCATACTCCTAGTCATGCATTCTAAAATTTATCATGCATACAGCTACGTGCGATTTAAAATGCAAAAAAAAATTAAATGCACAATACAGAGAAAAACACAAAATTTGTACTAAAAACTAATTACAACCTTTAATACATAAATATATGCAAAGTTCTATCTAAATGACTAGAATGGTAGTTATGTAGAAAGAAATATACATGCAAGATATCATGAAATATTAACATAAAGAAAATGCAAGATTACAGAAAAAGATTACGTAGACAATGCAAGAAATAGAAAAGACTTTATTATAGAAAAATTGCTTACAAAATACAAGAAAGAGAATTACGCAGAATTACAAGATTACAAAAGCAAAATTATACTGAACATCAAACTCAGAAGTTTCCGGCTGCACAAAATAGGACAGACACGGACTCAGCTAAACATGCCTAACAGACTTAGCCTATATTGCTCTACACATACGGATCCTAGCACATGCAATTATTACAAACAAAAATGGAAACTCAAAACGCATGCACACTGACCTCGACTTGTCAATAAAACGGACTCGGCATGCAAGAAAAATAAGACTTTGAATCAAACTTGAAACACAAACAAACTTAACAATTGGAAAATAACTCAGATTGCTAGCAACAATTAATAGACTCACACTTAATCAAAGCCGACTTACTTATTATTACGAACATACTTGGTACTAAAATCAGAAAACAGTCTCTACCATAATCAAAACGGATATGTAAATTGACAAATAATATAGACTCAAGAGTTAATGCAAGAAAGAAAACAGACTCGGTACGCATGACAACTGAACTTGACTCAATAGTCAATCAGTAAAAAACAACCTTAACATGCATAAAAACAGACTTTCAATTAATAGAAAACAAACTCACAATTAGTATAAAAATAGAATCAGTTAGTAAAACAAAACAAGACAGACTTGGTATACCTAAAGACAGGCATTCTACTAACTCAGGTTCGACTTCTTATCAGACTTGCACACTTAGGAACACAGAATGTATGTCCTCGACAATGGCGCCAATTTGATAGGTTGAAGAATTGATTGTTATTTTTCCTATCAAAATACTAGATTTTCCTATGTTATAGGTAGCATATTCTTGTATTTTTGTATGTGTGCAAGGGTAATAATATGCAAAGCTGGAATGTAGATACGAACTCGGCTAGAAATGTAAAAGGGGTTTTTACTGAGAAAAGTAAATTTGCAAGAAAAGTAAAGATTAACTAAAACATTAAAAGAAAAGTAAAGATTAAAAGTTACCTACGATTACTATGATTACTAAGACATATTTATCTTATCACTATCTTGGTTTATCACTTAACTCGTTTTAATTCTAGTTCTTACTATGCAAATGATTTCTCACCAGCCTAATTTCCTATGACAATCGCTGAAGATCCGTCCATTGCCTATTGAGGGCTTACATAACTGCAGCCTCGAGGTAATAGGGATTACGCCCTTGGCTGACGTAAATTATCTACCAATTACCTATTTTTTGTTAGAGTGTTTCCGATCAACCCCTAAACTAACCTTCTATTCCTACTTTGCACAATTTTGAATAAGCAAGGACAAATTATGCTAATAGTAATCACAACATAGCAATAACGAAATCATAGCCATTTATTGATTAACCTGGACTATGATACAAAAGGAAAGTGAGCATTTGTGGATGGAGTGTGGATCAACTTCCTACGACGATCGCTAGTGGTAGTTGTAGTGTTCCACCTATTTTGGCCAGGCACTGAGGGGTTGAATCACCAGAGTGTGCTAGATTTGTGGTCAGTCCTCTTTGGCAACCAGCCGCTACCCAGACTTTAGTCCTACACCTACTTGATCGACTAGACACTCTTTGAAGCACCGTAGAGCAAAGAGGAAGGAAGTGAACCTAGGCTTGGGAACGAAAAGTGTGTATGTGTTAGGCTAAGTGTATCTGTGTACTTTGCTTGCTAACCAATGAATGTCACCATGCATCTCCACTTATACATGCATCAACTAACTAACTTTATAATTGTAATAACTGAAATAACAGATTTAACCACCTAATATAACAGAATTAACAAAAATAACTACTCTAACTACTTTCCTAACTACCACGTGCTAAATTATATTTTATGCACGTGTTTGAATTTGCCTAAGTGGAGTCGATCTACTGATCCTAGGATGGATCTAAGCGGATGGGAGTCGACATCTGATTTGAGGTTGACTTCTAGTTTTGAATCGATATCCGATCTGGAATCAACAACTAGTATGAAGTCGGCATCCGGTATGAAGTCGACATCCAATCTAGAGTCGACTTTTGCTCTAAAGTCGACATTTGGATAGGACTCAGACACAGAGTTGGTTCTGCGGAGTTGGCTCTACACGAGTTGACATGCAGAATCGGCATCCGACTACTTGATGATAGAGTCAACATTGCGGAGTCGGCTTTGTCAGGCCGAGATGATTCCGTCCTCATCTAGTCTGACTTGGAGTCAGTTTCATTTGGTCGGGACGCATTTGGGCTTAGTTGGGATGGCTTCTTCTAACGGGGATGGAGTCATCTTGGAGGGTTTTGTCTTGTCCGAAACTCATCGAATTGACTTTGTCCAAACTCTCCTCTAACCTATAAAACAAGACTTCTATCTTTGTTAGCTAAAATCATTAACTTAGCCTAGATTTGTATTTTCCTTAGTTTAACCTTGGAAATCTAAATCTTAGTCAATATATGATTCTTAACTACAAATTATAGTCTATTCTACCCATCTAAAGACCATAGAGGGGGTACAAAATATGCATTATCAATTGTCACCTTGTTCAATTTACAATAGCCTACATATAACCTCATACTCCCATCCCTCTTCATGAGTAAGACTGGTGCTTCCCATTGGGAAAGACTAGGTCTCACAAACTGCTTATCTAAAAGCTCTTCCAATTGTTTCTTAAGCTTGGCCAACTCTAAAGGTTCTATCCTATAAGGTGTTATCGATGTGGATCCTTTCTTTGGGACTCAGTCTATAGAAAACACAATATCTCCCTCCAGTGGCAAACTACTTACATCTTTAAGGAACACTTTTGGGAAATCCCTCACTACTGGCACATCACTAACTACCATGTCCTTCTCAACAATCAAAGAAGACAACACCATGTATACTTTGGTATTCTCTTTCAAAAATGCCTTAGCTTGGTTTGCAGTTATAAATCTCTCATCTATACCCACAACAGGTTTTCCAAAGATAATGGATTTTTTTGAACAGTTTATCAGAACGTGGTTGGCCGATAAAGAATAACATCTAGTTGACTAAGAGACAAACAAATTAAATCAACTAGAAAGTTCCTATTATGCATAATTAAGCGACACTAAAAATAGACACTAGAAGTAGTGACCAAACCATTTGTCGAAGTATCAACAATAAGGTTATATTTCAGAGAAAACACAACTAACTTAAGTAAAGACACGCAATCATGTGATATGAACAAATGAGTTGCTTCGGAATCGAAGAGTACAATGAGGGGATAAAAGTTTATGAAACATGTATATTGTATTAGATTCTTGAACTTAGAGGCCTTAGTGCCACTAAGAGAAAATACTATTTTAGTGGTCTTCGATCGAGTGCTTTAAGAACTCCATCTAGCACTAGATTGTTCCTTCTTGGGAAGGGTACAATTCCTCGCGATATGGCCTTGCCTCCCACAATTAAAGCAAGTGATCTCCTAATCCAAACACTGGTTCACATAATAGCCTACCTTTCCACACTTCATACACTTAGGTGGAGCAGATGAAGCACCTCCATTGCTACCCCAACTAATTAGGTAGGCATGGACCTCTGGTTCCATTGGTGACTTCCACCCTGTCGAGATGGCAGAGAAAAATAATGCTTTGAACGACTTTGACCCCGAAACCGCTTCTTCTTTGTAGGACCCACATTCTTATAGTATGCAGCCCTTGCCATCTTATCTTCATCATATTCCCTACACATGTTCACCAACATTAGAACTACTTGATCTCTTGGTAGTTAAAAACTTGATTGATTTTTGGGCACAAGTCCTTAATAAACTTCACGCACTTTGAACGCTTCTCGTCCACATTTTGGTAACGCAGGAAGTACCTCAACTACTCAAACATGGTTAAGTAGTCAACCATAGACATATTTCCTTGTTTTAGCTTAAGGAATTCCATGTCTTTGTTGTTTCTGACGTCTTGTGAGAAATAATTCTCTAGGAAAATCCTTTTGAAGTTATCCCAGGTGATAGCGCATCCTTCAACCTCCATGAGAGCATAGGTGTTCTCCCACTAGTACCTAGCTTCCTCAACCAAGACATAAGTGACACGACCTGGTTCGCACCGAGAGAGGTCTTTGATTTTTATTTTTTATTTTTATAAGGCAAGCAGGCGAATCATAGATCCAAGAAAGGGGTCGGTTATGCATGAGAATGGCAAGCCATCCCATCCACCTACCACCTGGTAGTTACCCTGTGACTTGCATATGTTAGCATAACCTTCACTTCCTATAGCTTGACTAGATCGGGAATATATGAGATGAAATATGGATGATTTTGAACTTGACAAGAGTGTGCCTCTCACTCCTACGTACCCCTCGTAGCCGGGAGGGATCAAAGTTAATGTAGTTCTATGAGTGCATGCATGATTAGACTTTCCATTGGGCGTCTTTCCTTAGGAAATCAATTGTGTATTGCCATTGACAGGGGTGAACTTTCACTTGGGCGTCCCTGAGGCGGTAGAATCCGAGTCCTTGGGAATTCACTCAATGACCTAGGATATAAAGGCGGACTATCCCTTGGGTGTCCGCTGGGTGTATGTGAGTGAGCTAGGATGACTCGGGTACATGTGGGTTGACCCAGATGCATGAAATGCGCTGTGTTCGAATGCCTGGATTCAAGGGTTGGCTATGGGCCACCCTACCAACTGTCCTACACACTGTTTTTGTGATGAATAATGGCTCGTCGGCCACCTGAGGTGTGATGCACACTGTTTATGAAATGAGTGATGGCTCACTGACCATCTGAAGTGTAATGCACACTATTTATGAAACGAATGATGGCTTGCCAGCCATCTGAAGTGTAATGCACATTGTTTATGAAATGAATGATGGCTTGCTGGCCATTTGAAGTGTAATGCACACTATTTATGCAATGAATGATGGCTTGGTGGCCATCTAAAGTGTAATGCACATTGTTTATGAAATGAATGATGGCTTTCCAGATGATGAATAAGATTTGGCCAAGAACCTTACCTGGTATCCAGAGAGAAGATTGATGCAGGCAACTAGGAACTTACACAGGTGTCTCTCAAATTAACCTAACAGCATTTCCTCAGTGATTCCTTTTTGTTTAGTGATTCTTGGACCCGAGTCCTTCACAATGAGGTCTTTTATAGCCCTTGAGGGGGCACTAAGGGTGCCCCTGATCCTGCCATCTGGCATCTCCCCGACCACCTGATTTAATCTGTTATTACCAGTAATCCCTAGGCTGATCCTCATGGGGCTCTGCGCTCAATCGTGCCATGATCTTTTGCGATTCACGGTGCATTCCATGTGTAGTGGCTGACCTGGCACTCCTGCGTGCTGTGATTGGTGAGGATCATTTGGTTTGTTAAGTTGCTATTCTAATGTGGCTTGATCGATGGCTTTGCTTTGTTGCGGCGCTTCACGGTTTGGATGCTTTGAGCATGGTAGGGCAGCCTTCTGCTTGGGTGGCTGGTTTTTTAGTGCTGGGTTAGACTTCCACGCATTGGTTTGATACGGACCATGCAAGGCTATTCGTACCGATCCAGTTACACGGTCTACAGGCCCTTCTTCTTCTCTACATGGGTTGGAGCCAACCCTACTTTCCTTGTCTCGGCTTTGTGTTGCCTGGGCTGCCAGGTCAGACAGGCCTGCTCCAAGCATTCTCCTTTTCGCCGGGTTATTTCTCCGGGCCGGACGGTATTGAGGTCCCACAGTTGCCCCGTCTTTATTTATGATCATTCCAAGCTGATGACTTCCCAGGTGATCATGAATAAAGATTGCTTCCACCAAGCTTCGCTGGGTTGGTCCAGGTCGAGTCTTCAGGAGACCCATTGTGCCATTTTATTAATGGGGAGGTTTGTCTCAGAGGTCAGTCGGCGGGCAACGGTCTGCTCGGGGTTTGCCTTGTTACCGTGTCATCTTGTCAAGTAACCACCTTGATGACATGTTGTAATTACTACAAAACAACACGTTTCTGAATCAGATGACGTGACTATTAGGGAACCAAAGGTCACGTGACCCCTGCTTGACTAACATGGGCTTATAAGTTATGCGCTTTAAAATCAGAGACATTACAGTTCCTTAAATCGCGAAAGGTCGCGTTCTTCGAATATTGAACGTTACGTTGTTTTATTTTATCCTTGAATGCATTTTGTCATTTTTCTCTTAAATATGCTTATGGTTTTAATGTCTCATAAAAGCGCTGCTCAGACTCTCAGAACTTGCATTAAACCATTGATTTCTTGGACACGTTTCTTCGAGTATAAATAGCCCAATCTAGGCTTCTACTTCCTCATCCTTTTCTTGACCATCGACTTTAAACTGTATGCTTCATAGAAGACATTCTCCTTCGTTTTTCTTTGAGGATCCTTGTTCCTGAGTCCTTGTAGTAAGTGAGTGATGAGCATGTAGCGGCAAATGGGTCATGCAAGGGGAACCTCTTTAGGTTCTGATATCACCATTGTTACACCCAATAAGGCCTCTAGTTTGGGGCTTCTCCAAATGCAGCCATCCTTGTGTCGTGAGGGCTTCCATTGCGCCCTCCAGGAGGAGATAACATCTATGGTTATGTCCATCATCATCAGATTTGGTTTCTTGATGCAAATCAGACTTGACCATGATGAGCCTCTTTCTTTTATCTCTATCATCTTCCTCTTTTTTAACGACAGACCCTTCTTTCTCAGTCTTGAATTTATCGCTTCGAACCTTTTTGGAAGGGTGCCCCTGCTCCTTCTACGTTCGGGTGAGGTCGGGGGATCATCTTGCTGAGCGACCTCGGCTAATATGCATTGTCACCCTTCCTGGGGAGTCAAGACTGGGTGCTCTACCATCGTGGGCCGCGAACGTCCCCTATAAGCCAAAGTGGACGAAGTAGTTGTAGGAGTTGATTTGGTTCCCTTAAGGTTTGCAAAGGCTTCCAAGGGTGGCAACACCAAAACTGGCTTTGGCAACCGAGACATGGTGGACGGGAACTGTTTTTGCTATTGTTTTCTATTTTGATTTTCTGTTTTTCCTTTCTGGGCGAAACACCTTCTTTGTTTCTCTCTTCTGATGTAATCCCTTTGGGGTACAAATTTATTTATGAATGAATGTGTTTACTTATCCACAGTATTTATTTACTTCATTTTCCCATTTAACATACTCAATAGCCAAAAAGACTCGGAAAAAAAGAAATAAGTAACAGAATGGGCGACCTTAAGCTTTATGTTAACACATCATAGGAACCTAAAATTGACTCGCTTGGAGTTCCAGCCTGTTATATTTGAGTGAGGCCGAGTCTTGCCCTTCGCCTTTATTAACATACTCAAAACCTTTAAACCAACTTAATAAGATGGAACAAATGCTTAATGTGGATTGCCTTTTTTCCTTTCCGGGGTTCTTTTTCTTTTTCATTTTTCTGCAATCACGTTTTTTTTTAGGTGGGCCCCGACTTAGAGTCAGATTAGGTTCACTACCTTAAGGTAGGCTTCGACTTAGACTAGGTTAACTACACTAAGGTAGGCTTCGTCTTAGAGTTGGATTAGGTTCACTACCCTAAGGTAGGCTTCGACGCGGAGTTGGTTTGAGTTCACTACACTAAGGTAGGCTTCAACGCAAAGTCGGATTGAGTTCACTGCACTAAGGTAGGCTTTGACGTGGAGTCGGATTGGGTTCACTACACTAAGGTAGGCTTCGACACAGAGTCGGATTGGGCTCACTACCATAAGGTAGGCTTTGACCTAGAGTCGGTTTGAGTTCACTATACTAAGGTAGGCTTTGACACGAAGTCGGATTGAGTTCACTGCACTAAGGTAGGCTTCGATGCGGAGTTGGATTGGGTTCACTACACTAAGGTAGGCTTTGACACGGAGTCAGATTGGGCTCACTACCCTAAGGTAGGCTTTGACGTGGAGTCGAATTGGGCTCACTACCCTAAGGTAGGCTTCGACCTAGAGTCGGTGTGAGTTCACTACACTAAGGTAGGCTTCGACACGAAGTCGGATTGAGTTCACTACATGCACTAAGGTATATCTCAATAAGACCATGCAAAAATATCTTCATATTCCCTCAGGAGCTCTGTCAGCCCTCGCTTAAAATCCGGTGGTATTAGTTTGCCTATCCGTATTTCTCTGGTCTCTTCTCCTTTGCCGAGATTGATGATCTCCAGCTCCTCAATGCCAGATTGGAGTTTTGGTCTTTCTTGTTCTAGCAACCTTTCGAGTTCTTTCAAGGCTTCTTCCTCCGTCTCTTCCCCTTCATCTTGCCTACTGGATTTGTCAATGTCATCAGGCGCAAGGGCCGCGTTATTGACTTGGGGGAAGGTTTTTGTATTTGGGATGATTATTATTTTTACCGTATTTTAAAAGAAACCCAGAAAAAAAATATGCTTCAAACATGCCATGGAATTAGCCTCGAGGCCCCATTTTTTACATGTTTTTATTTACATTTTCCAAAAGACCAATTCGGACAGCGCTTCGGCGGTCCAATTATCCAATTCTCGCACCATGGGGTGCACCCACTCTGCCAACTCCATCGGTTGATCTTCTATCGTTGCTACATGTTCTAGAGTTACGATGCCCCCACCAGTGAAGTAACGGTAGAGACTAGTCCTTGCTTGTTGCTTGCTCCAGACCTTCCACCCCAGCTTTGCTTTCCTTGCAGCCCCACTATATCTGAGTCCGGCTCGCTCTGGATTTTCTTGTATTGCCGTCAGGTCGGCTATGCCGTCAAGCCTTCTGCCTAGCCCTTTGCCGGGTTCAAAGCCGTTAGTGATCAGTACCTTTGCCGCCATGATCGCCGCTTTGGAAGGCTTGAGGTTACCTCTTTCTACCTCAATACTGGTTGTACCCACTATTTCAAGTGCTTGAAAAGAAGTTTCCAGAGCTTCTTCATCTTCTTCAATGTATTCCATGGGAAAAGGTGTGTTGACCATCATCTCTCTTTCTCCCATGATGCTAATCAACTATCCATCAGCTATGAATTTAACTTTCTGGTACAAAGATGAAGGGACTGCCCCCACGGCATGTACCCAAGGTTGGCCCAGCAGATAGCTATATGCTGGTCGGATATCCATCACCTGGAAGGTGATGTCAAAGGTTGTTGACCCTATGCATATTGGGAGTGTGGTTTCGCCCATCACTTCCCACTTGGAGCCATCGAAAGCCCTAACCACAACTAGGCTATTTCTCAAGATGGTGCCAGGGGAGTAGAGTTTATCCAGTGTGGTTTTTGGCATGACGTTGAGTGAGGACCCATTATCTATCAGCACTCTTGCTATCATGTAATTTTCGCATTTGACTGCAATATGAAGAGGCTGATTATGGTTTTTACCTTCGATTGGGACCTCTTCTTCAGAAAACGACAGATGACGACTCGTGGTGATGTTATTGATGATACCCCCGAATTTTGCGGGTGTAATGTCTTAAGGTACATAGGCCTCGTTTAGTACCTTCACGAGGAGTTCCCGATGGCTTTCTGAGTTAATCAACAACAATAAGAGCGAAATTTGTGCTGGTGTTTTGTGCAATTGGTCCAGCATCTCATATTCGCTATGTTGGATTACCTAAAGAAACTCCTAAGACTCTTCTTCTGTTACCATTCTTTTGGGTGACTCTACTATTTTTTCTTTTTTTGCGAGAGCTGAGTCTTTATTTCTCAGGACTTCTGGGGCGAATATCCTCCCGCTTCGTGTCATACCCCCTACTTTAGCTATGTTGGTGATTTCAGGAGTTGTAGTCTCCTTTCTTATTTGGGGTGCCTGTGGTTCTTCCGTTCGATACTTCCATAGCACCACGTTATTGTTGTAAACAGGCCTAGCCAAGACCTGGATGATAAAAGGTACCCTATGTTTGGGGGCCGAGTTATATTGAATTATTAACGGTTTAGGGTAAGGGTTACCGTTTCCCTCAATACATGCTACAGTGGTGACGTCGTCTGACTGATATGGGTGGGGTCCTTCCTCCACCCGATTAGCTGAATCTGTGGCTTTCCCGTATTCTTCATTTTTCCTTTAGTTGGGACTTACAACCCTCTCATCCATGTTGCTTATGGTGTTGTCTGTCGTGGCTCCGTGAGTCGGGAGAGGGTTACTATGTACATTGGGCCCTTTGTCTTCAAACCCAAGTAGCCTGTCGTCCAAAAGATCCTGGACCTTATGCTTCAGACTCCAACATCTTTCTGTGGCATGCCCTATGGCCCCGCCATGGTAATCGCACCTGGCATTAGTGTCATAACTGCTTGGGTATGGAGGTTCAAAAGGCTTCAAGAGGACCACCTCTATTAGTTTTTATTCCAGTAGTAGGGGAAAAAGCTTGGTATAGGTCATGGGAATTGGGGTCAGTACCCTGTTTGACCTTCTCGCAGCTTATTGTGTTGGCCTGACATTGGTGGTAGCCCTCGTGTCTGCTCGTGGTTGGCTTGGTGGAATGTACGGTGTTAGTTGTGTTACCACTAATGAGGGTCCCACCTAAGTAAGGTACGAGGATGTGTTTGCCTTGGTCTGAAGGACGATGGGTTCGATTAGCACAACACTGGTCTTACCTTTCTTCTTTTCTGGTGTTGGCTTCTTGGCGAAGCTAGTGCCGCTGTTGGTTTGGGTAAACTTTCCTCGTTGAATGCCCACCTTTATCCTCTTGCCTACTACCACGAGGTCAAATAAGTTGGAAGCCACATTCCCTACTACCCTGTCATAGTACGAGGAAGGAAGGGTATCAATAAACATAGTGACCATTTCCCTTTCTGTGATAAGTGGTTGCACTTGAGTTGCCAACTTACACCACCGCTGAGCATATTCTTTGAAGCATTCTTGTTCTTTTTTTACCATGTTTTGGAGCTAGGAAGGCACCATGTCTTCGTTATATTTATACTGCTTCCAGAAGGCTTCCACAAGGTCTCTCCAAGTCTTAATACGCCCTCGCTCCAGGCTGACATACCAACTAAGTGTCGCCTCGGTCAGACTGTCCTGGAAACAGTGGATCAAGACCTTGTCGTCAAAAATGTATGCCGCCATCTTTCGGCAATACATAGCTAGATGCACACAAGGACAAGAACTCTCCTTATATTTATCAAACTCTAGGGTTTTGAAGTTTGTCGAGAGCCCCACGTCCGGGACTAAGCACAAGTCTACGGCCTCCAACCCGTATTTTCTCCTCCTTCTATGGCGTAGAGGCGTTCCTCCAAGGACTGCCATGTGAGTTACGAAGGGGGGGCATTCCCCAAGGTCTGGTGTTGAGCCCTTGAATCCCCTTTTGGATTTGGGCCGGCTCCCAAACTGACGTTGAACACCGGCCCATTGTTCACAGCGTTCTGCTGTTCCTACTCCTTGTTGGTAGGGTTTTCGGTGTTCCATCCCTACGACTTACCATAAGGTGGATCTTTGACGTTGCAAGGAGAGGGTCCTACGCCATAGCCATTCTGCACGTACTCGGCGATCGAACCCATCTTCCTTCAGACCAAGGCAAACACATCCTGTTGATCTGGGTGAGCATTTGAAACATTTGGGCCATTTGTTCCCTCAACTGGCCAACCTTGCCTCTGAGGTCTTGATTTTGTTGTTCCAACGCCTCTACCTTGCTTTCCATGACTTTGGACCTTAGGCGCATGGCGTATTTATGCTGCAGCGTGGACTGCTTCACTTTTCTGGTATCCAGTGCACATTTCATTGAGCGTATTTATTATGGGATGAATGTTATGCATGAAAAACAAAAATAAAACTATGCATGTTATGACTTAACCATGAAGCATTCGGACATGGTGGAAGGAAAACTTGTTGTCATTTTTATGCGATATTTACAAAGGTGCCTCAAAGAGGCGAAGATAATGCCTTTATTTTGTCGTAAAGATTTCGACATAGGCCTAAGAATTGAGTGATTTCTATTGGTGTATTGGGCGGGTTAGACATTCCTTCCGCCATTCAGAGACTCTTGGGTATACCTCTGATGGCTTGGTTGGCTATCCAGGCTAACTTGATAAACCTATCTTTCTAGAACCTAGCCTCTTCCTGGGCTTCCTGTGCCACCTCCTCGGCATGGCTTGCCATCTCCAGGTATTTACTGGCCTGTTCTTTCAGTCTTTGGACCATGGTGTCGGCTTGTAAGCCCCAGTCAACGGCTTTCCTTCTTTTCTTAGTGAGTTCCGCCAGCCCTTGTGATAAGTCATATTTTATACACCTCACAAGGGCATAAGATAGGTACTATTAAGACTATTTAGTGATTAAGAGTCCTATCTTAGTTAAGATTTGAATTATGGGCCTATAAATAGGAAAAATATAAATCTGTGCTATAATGAGGATTTTAACTAATAAAAGAATGGATTTATTTTGTAGGCCTAAGCTAAGGATGTCTCGGCCCAACCAAGAGCGTTCCGACCCAATTGAAGCATCTCGGCCAAACTAGCCTTCTCGGCCAAAGTCGACTTCAGTGGCTAAAATCACTCCAGCAAGAATGTAGATATGATTATGATAGAATTAAGGAATCTATAATGCAGATATGATTATGCTAGAATTAAGGAATCTATAATGCATATATGATTATGCTAGAATTAAGGAATTTATAATGCAGATATGATTATGCTAGAATTAAGGAATATGTAATGCATATATGATTATGTTAAAAATTAGGAATCTGCAATACAGATACGATTATGATAGGATCAAAGAATCTGTAATCTCCTAGGATTGAGAAATCTATAATCAGTAATTCAAATCTATAATCTATTAGGATTAGACTACGCTGCAGCTACCCAACTTGTGTATAAATAAAGCACGCTAGGCCACATCTTCGGGGTGGAAAAATAGTGGAATTCTAGATCTAGCACCATCAGCGAATGCAGATGTTCCAAGCTAGCATGGTGGTACACGAAGTTTCAGTAAGGTGTGTCTCTCAATCGAGGAGGTACAAGACCAGGATTTTGGAGGTTGGAAGCTATCAGAGGTGATCGCTCGGTATAGCCGACGCACTCTGGTGGATCGAAACCTCAACATCTAGCAATTATTGGTGCACCACTGTCATCCTTCCATTGGTGATTGTTATGGAAGGTGGACTCTCTGGAAAATGCTGAATTCCCACCTTTGTATTCGATTCTGTTTTCAATAATATAACCGGTTTGCAATTCTGACTTTGATTATATCACCTGTGCTTTAATATGCTTTAACCTTGCCACGATTGCACATTGTTAGAGGTAGATCATGTTAGACTAGGGCCGATTGGAACTGGTTTAATAATTTGATTAGGTAGAGAACCTAAAATCAACCAAGTGCATACTCCCTGCCAACTGATGAGGTGGCGATTGTGTAAATCCTCGGTATAGCAATGGACAACCGTACGACGATTGTCGTAAGAATCTAAGGTTGATTCAGAGAATAATTCTAAGTAAGAATGGTAAATTGTTGTGTGTTGATTTCCAAATTGGTACAGTAGTTAGTGTAGATTAGTTTAGCTTATTTTTCTGCACTTATTTTATTTTCTACACTTAAACACAAAACCTCCCTATTTATTGTTCTTCCTAGTCCGAGATCGAGTCCAATCCGACTCTGTCGCGTCTGTCTAAGCTGGAATCATATCGGTAGTTCTAGTCAGTCTCCCACCGAGATCATCCCGGTCGCACTTAAGTCGACCGACAGTAAGTCGGCATTTTACATCATTTAGCAGTTTTGGCATAAAACTCTGATTTCTACACTTAGTCACAATTTAACACTATGTCCTTAAGAGAATTGACCTAGTGTTAGCTATAATATAGTTAGCTTTAGTTATATTTGATGTGCGTAAGATGACTAAAAACCCACTTATCACCTTGCCGCCTTTGTTTCTCCAAATGTTCATTGTGGAGTTTGTACTTAGTCGCCTCCATTTTCAGTAGGGCTATCTACTCTTAGAGTCAGTGAAGGTAGCCTCTAGCGTCATCCTCCTTTGACCTAGCGTCCGCCAAGGCCGCTATTAGCTCCTCCTTTTCTAGTAAGGCTTGACTCCGCTCTAGCTCCCTCAGAACTTTTTCCTGGGTAGTGGTTCGAAACAACATTTTGTTTCGGGAGTTCCCCGGCTCTCCTCACCTTCCCGGGAGTCGAGTTCTTTCCGTTTCCTTTTTAGTTGCCTTTGTAGGCCTACTAGTTTGCTTTCCATGGCTTCAAACTGGGGGTCACTGAACATCAAGAAAATAGACTCTACTCTATGCTACAGCCAAGACTTGTAGTTGGACGAGGCTCCGCAGCTCTGCAGTCCCCACTCGGGTCCTTTCCTGACGATCTTCTTCCAAGCTAGGTGGATCTTCTTCAAGTACTCTCCCTCTTGTATCCCTAGACCGTGGAAGATGAAGGGTGCTACCACCTCCTCCGACGGAGCTACGACCATAGGATATCCGACTTGGTGGAGTGTCAATTCGGGATTATAGTTAATGGCTCCCTAGGTACCCATTAGAAGGATGTTTGGGAATCCTTCACAATGGATGATCACGTCCTCCCTTTTATTCCATTGTGGGTACCACTGGATTGACCTCTTTGTAGCCTCGTCTAGGCGTGCAGTCCATTCCGCCTTCGTTAGGAGCTTGACACAACTCCAATAGTGGTCTTCTATGGGACACCTAGTCCTCTTGCTGCTATGGAACAAGTGCGTGGTTAACCATAGGAAGAGCAATGAAGTGCAGCATCTCAACCCCTTTCCATTTTTCTTACTACAGTAGTTCAAAGTATAATAAGTGTTGGCCAAGATTTCCACAATATGGTGTTCTCCCCGATCTCGTTTTCCGAGAAAGGCATCTATGGCGGCCAAATCTACATAGCGTTCTATTTGAGGAAAGAGCATTATGTCATAAACCAAGAGTTCGCACATGTCCACAAAGGCCAGCCAGTCTTCTTCCTCGTGAAGTTGTTGGAGCCTCTCTTCCAAGGCCGCTACTAGGATCCCTTTCACTCTATTCCAATTTTTCTTCAGCTTTAACATTTCTGACTTAGGCACCTTGAGTAATCTGGCCACTAAAGCCCAGGAGGGATAATGCCCCTTAAAGAGGTAGGGTGGAGACTTATCATAAGGTATTCCTATCAACCTTTCGTACTCTTCCATTGTAGGGGCGAGTTGAAAGCCTTGAAAAGTGAAGCACCTAAAAGGCAGATCATAATATTGACTGAGTGTGGACAAGGCCTCGGGCTGTACTTCTATATTGACTAGGCTCAAGAGATTCCCATACTTCCTTTCGAAGGCTCTTCGCCATTGGCCTTTGAGCTAACCGCCCTAACGTTGGAGGGATTGAATATTGGGGGTCCCAATTAGGATGGGTCACAACTTTCGGATATAATGATGGGTATTTCCTTCCATGTCTGAAATGATTTATGATTAGTATGTTGATATTATGCATGTTTCTGTTTTCTCTCCCTCTTTCCTTTATCCTCTTTTGTTTTTTTCGATTCTCTTTTTTTTTATGATGATGCATGCATGCAATATGTGTTTGATCGTCGGATGTGGGAGATTAGGATGGGTGAACCTGTGGTCCCTATCCATTCCTAGGGTAGTTGGGGGCATCCCTGAGTCCTAGGGCTTTTACGGGTTCCTTTCTTGGCTCAACATACTGCTTGCACAGGCCACTAAGGCTTAGGACCCTTATCAGGAATATTCCACAGATAAGAGTGACTCCCAGAATGTGGTCGTCCTTAAAAGGTCATACCTTAGTTGGATTATCGCGGTTACCAATCTAGGAATGCATCCAAAGATGATTACCACTACACATCCATTGCTCACTTACTCACAGGTCCGAGAATAGAACCTACTCGGGAACCAAGGCGAGTGCCTTTCGCTTTTTCAAACCTTGCCCCAACAAGATCCCTAAAACAAAGAAACAAGCCAGCCAATATCATCACATGCAATATTATGGGGAAAGTAAAGGTTATGCTGTCTTATGCAAGTCTTTTAAACCGAGTTTGACCCTAGCTTTAACAATAATATCCCCAATGGAGTCGCGCATCTGACGCGACCTGGTTCGCACCGGGAGATGTCTTTGATTTTTATTTTTTTGTATATATTTGTATTTGTATTATATTTTTTATTTGTATTGTATTTGTGTGTGTTGAAGGAGGTGTGCCAAGATCAGACTCGCTCGTTGACCCGACATCAAGTTGGTACCGATTCGATCAATCTGGGGGATCGATTAAACCGGTACTAACCTGGACTGGAGTTGCCACCAATGTTTAATGGTACATTGGAACCTAAGGAGGATAAGGAAAGCGAGCGAATCAGAGATCCAGGAAAGGGGTCAATTATGCATGAGAATGGCGAGCCATCCCATCCGCCTACCACCTAGTAGTTACCCTACGACTTGCATATGTTAGCATAACCTTCACTTCCTATAGCTTGACCAGATCAGGAATATATGAGATGAAATATGGATGATTTTGAACTTGGAGAGAGTTAACGTAGTTCTGTGAGTGCATGCAGGATTAGACTTTCCATTGGCGTCTTTCCTTAGGAAATCAATTGTGTATTACCATTGACAAGGAGGACTTTCACTTGGGCATCCCCAAGGTGGTAGAATCCAAGTCCTTAGGAATTCGACCCAATGACCTAGGATCTGAAGGCAGACTATCCGTTGGGTGTCCGCTAGGTGTGTGTGAGTGAGCTAGGATGACTCGAGTACATGTGGGTTGACCTGGATGCGTGAAATGTGTTATATTCGAATGCATGTATTCAAGGGTTGGCTATGGGCCACCCTACGAACCATCGTGCACACTATTTATGTGATGAATAATGGCTCGTCGACCACCTGAGGTGTGATGCACACTGTTTATGAAATGAATGATGGTTTGTCGGCCATTTGAAGTGTAATGCACACTGTTTATGAAATGAATGATGGCTCGCCGACCATCTGAAATGTAATGCACACTGTTTATGAAATGAATGATGGCTTGCCAGATGATGAATAAGATTTGGCCAAGAACCTTACCTGGTATCCAAAGAGAACATTGATGCGAGCAGCTATGAACTTACATAGGTGTCTCTCAAATGATCCTAACAGCGTTTCCTCAGCGAATCCTTTTTGTTCAGTGATTCTTGGCCCCGAGTTCTTCGCAACGAGGTCTTTTATAGCCCTCGAGGGGGCACTAAGGGTGCCCCTAATCCTGCCATCTGGCATCTCCCCAACCACCTGATTTAATCCTTTATTACCAGCAATCCCTAGGCTAATCCTCATGGGGCTCTACGCTCAATCGTGCCATAATCTTCCACGATTCACGGTGCATTCCATGGGTAGTGGCTGACCTGGCACTCTTGCATGTTGTGATTGGCGAGGATCATTTGGTCTATTAAGCTGCTATTCTGACGTGGCTCGATTGATGGCTCTGCTTTGTTGCGAAGATTCACAGTCTGGATGCTTTGAGCATGGTGGGGCAGTCGTCTGCTAGGGTGGCTGGTTTTTTAGTGCTGGGCTGGACTTCTACGCTTGGTCTGATACAGGCCATGTGAGGCTATTGGTACCGATCCAGTTACGCAGTCTATAGGCCCTTCTTCTTCTCTACATGGGTTGGAGCCAACCTTGCTTTCCTTGTCTCGACTTCGTGTTGCTTGGGCTGCCAGGTTAGACGGGGCCGCTCCAAGGATTCTCCTTTTCGCCGGGTTATTTCTCTGGATCGAACGGTATTGAGGTCCCACAATAAGTATTGAAGGTCACCTTCTATGCCTCAGTACACTTTATAGCACAAAAGATCTTCTCAACCTCCATAATCTAGTTCTGGGCATTGTTTAGATCATAGCCTCCCTTAAATGAGGGTGGGTTACTTCTTAAGAAGTGCTCCAACCCTTGAAACATTGATAGTTCTTGCTAGCTCTAGTTTTGGTTATTCTAAATAACTCCAACCAAAGCCACCAGAGCATTAGCTATTGCATAATCATTTCTTCCTGTCATTATTTCCCATGCAAAAGCAACACAAGCAAAGAAAGATTAACACAAGAAATACTCCTCAAAGTACACACAGCAACATACCAAGTACATAACACACAAGGTCGAATGAATCGATGAGGCTTTGATACCACTAAGTGTGACACCATTTACCCCCAATTCTAACAATACTAATAAAGCAAACTAGACCAAATTTAAACTTGAAAACATACATCAATTGACAAAGGATTCACATAACCTGGTCATATACTGTAATTTAAAAACAAACATGTATCTCTACTAGCAATCTAAAAGGCCAAATTCTAATCAATTTATGATGTTATAAGATATAAACTACAAACACAATTATAGAGTAATTACAACTACCCCGATGTCACATGTCCTATTAGAGCATAAAATTCAAAAATAAAAGAACTAAAATAAAAGTAGTATATGAGGAGCCCAACTCAATCCTCGTGACCTTGCTCATCATTACCTACAAAATGACATTTAGTCCAAGTACAAACAATACAATAGAAAGAATGAGAAATATACTTCACTCAAGCTCATAATATAAGTACAATGAAAGTAGAACACAAACACATAATTAATTATAAGATGAACAATAAACAATCAACATATGCACATCAATGATAATAATATACTCATAGTACTACTCCATATGTTATGTGGTACCAACTCTAATTTAAGAAAGTAGGCTAGGGGCACGCAACAAAACCTTTCTGTTGGTCGTCCCATGTTAGCATGATGTCCTTTGGTAGCACATCAGGTACTACTCAACTTGCATCATCAATCCTGACTCGTGGGATTAGTTATGGTCATTGGGTATTTTTGTACTAAGTATCCCCCAAGAGGTTTAGTGACCTTACCACTCAGGTTCATGTCTACTTCCTTACACATCCATTTCATTAAATGATTCATGAAATGCAGTTCAATTTAATCATTATTTCACATTCAACATTGGGCTGACAAGGACCATTCTTGTCTCTCATAAGCTAGGCACCTCATCTCACAACCTATTACAAACTAGTGCATCATTCTTGCCTTTCACAGGCTAGCTACTCACTATACAAATGTCCTCGGGCCCATCCTTGTCTTTCACATACCAGGTCACCCTTCATAGGACATTTATCCTTATTACTTATTTTCATGTCACATAGCATCGTTCTCAATTATGAAATTCAACAATAACCTTTTAATAGAAATATATGCATATAGTTTAACAAATAATCATTAAATTTCAATTACAACACAAAACTCATACAAGCACAAATAGGATAGCACGGATGTGCTCCCATTAGCATAGCCATGCACAATCAATGTGACTCTACATTAGCATGCACAAAATCTACAAGGGTATGCATAGTCTGCATGAGCTATTCTTCATGAGCATAGTCATTCTCAACAGCCAACAACTTGAATTTCTTGGATTTTTTTCCTAGAATTTTGAATTTTTGCAAAAGAACCTAAAATTATCTCTTTTTTGCATACATACAATCATTTTCACAAAACAATTTATATACAACACAACCTAATTCAGGGAGCTTGGCCCCCCCCTTTAAAGACCATCAAAACATACAATTTATAATTATATAATTAACAATAATCAATTAAAGGAAACATCTTAATCAAGGAGTTTAATCTCCCCTTAAAATAACCCAAAACATACAATTTTTTGGGTTTTAAGGATGACCCCATCTACCCACAATTATATCCATATCTCTAAGCAAGATTTTTCATTCTCCCCTTACTTGGAATCTTGACTCTTGAGTAGGATCCTTACTCCTCAAGGTCATTCCTCATGATCCTTAGACATCCTCTCCAAGGGTTTTCTTCAGATTATCGATTCAAATTATTAGTGGATAACACTGCTCAACACTCTTGTTATTCCTTCATGGACAAATTCTTCGGATACAACCAAATCCGGATGGCCCCTGAGGACAAGGAGAAAACCACTTTCATCATCACGTGGGGAACATTCTGTTATAAGGTCATGCCATTCGGACTCAAAAATGCTGGGACAACCTATTAGAGGGTCATGGTCACTCTCTTCCACGACATGATGCACAAAGAAGTGGAGGTCTACGTGGACGATATGATTGCTAAGTCAAAAACACTAGGGCAACACATCGATGACCTACTTAAACTTTTTGAAAGGCTACGAAAATACCGGCTCAGGTCAAATCCCGCCAAGTGCACTTTTGGAGTTGGGACGGGGAAGTTATTGGGATTCATAGTCAACGTCTTAATCAATTAAAGGAAACGTCTTAATCAAGGAGTTTAATCTCCCTTTAAAATAACCCAAAACATATAATTTTTGGGGTCTTAAGGATGACCCCATCTACCCACAATTATACCCATATCTTTAAGCAAGATTTTTCATTCTGCCCTTACTTGGAATCTTGACTCTTGAGTAGGGTCCTTGCTCCTCAAGGTCATTCCTCATGATCCTCAGACATCCTCTCCAGGCATTTTCCTTCTTAACTCTCTACAAAGGAAACCACCAGCTTTTGAGCAAATGATTTCTAACATAGAAGGTTCAATAGGTCACTCCTTTATAAAGCGCCAAAATGGGCTTCCCTGATCACTTTTGGGCCCGCAAGTCTGCACAGGCACTTTGCCAAATCAGCACAAACGTACTCACTATTATGCATAGTTGTTCTCAACTACTGTGCATGGTCCACTTGCAACTTGGATTTTAAAGGTCTTTTTTGTTATTTTTACTAACAACCAACCCATCATTTTTAGCCTAATACTTATTTCCTAATATATGTTGTTAATAAGTGACAAAATAAGCTTTTTAAACATGCACATATTTAAATAAATAATTAAAATATTATATAATATGTGGAAGAAATTGGAGGAGCAAACATGGAGGAGCAAGTGAGAATGCCTTTGTTCGTTTCATACATATAGTTAAAGAGGTGTTCATATCCAATCCAATTCAAAAACACAAAATAAAAATAAACTTTTTTAGATTGTTTTGGACTATTTTCTTGCTCAACTGATCCAATCGAATCAGATTTTGAATGGAGATTGTAACATTGAATCAATCCAAATCAAATCGATATTTTTTAATACATATAATTTATCATGTGCTTCATATGTAAATTTTATATATTTTTTTGGTGTTTCATCATTATTTTTATTATAATTTTTTATGTATGCAACCAACATGGTAAAACTATATATACTTTGTTCTCTTTAATTTTTATTTTTGAATATATATGTTCATATCTCCTTAGAAAAAAGAAAATATGTTGTAAAATAATTAGTTAATTAATTAACATGCTTTTTTTATCTTTGGTGTTCTTTATTTTTAAATAAATTATTAGTATACTTACACTTAAAGATAATTTACATATTTTAATAAACAATACTCAATATTTGGGTTAAAAACTTAGTAATAAAAAAATAAAATGTCAATAAAGATGTGCAATAAAAACAGAATTATCCAATTCAATTCAAACTGCATTTTATTGGATCAAATTATTTTAAGGAAATAATCCAAACTAAATTGAACCACACATTATTTTAGCCTTTAGACTAGATGACTTTTTGGCTCAAAACCAAACCAAACTTATTTGCAGGTACCCTACATAGGGGGGAAACCAAGTCTCCTAGCAATTGTCCAACATGACAACATCCCATAATTTAGAAAGTCATTAATTGTCCATATCAAAGCAATCTTCATCGTAAAATTTTGCCTCAATGACACATCATAAGCCGGTGCCATCATTCCACAATTATGAGAATATGGAAAGGAAAGGCATGGACATGTTAAAGGGACTCAAAGGACATGGAACCAAAGTTAGAAGGGTTCCATAACCCAAAGGAAAATAGCTAGAATTCAAGGTTAAAGGCCAAGGAGAGTTAGAAGAGGTAAGCTTCCTTAAGGGTTAAGAAGTGCCCAATACACATAAGTGCTCATCCTATGAACATGGAAGGACATAAAGATGACCTTCAAGAGAACTTGAAGATCATGAAGGCTACTGACCTTAAAGGCCCAATTGTTTACACGAAAGGATGGGGCTTAAGGAAGCTTCAAGAGGAATCACACAAAAGGATGGGCCTTCTTAATGGCCAAGGAGAGCCCAATTGTTTACACCTTGTTTGGGTTTCTTTATGGTCTTGTATAAACCTTTTTAGGATATCTTAATCTCTATATTATATTGTAATTTAATTTTATTGTCATTGCATAACTTGCTTGTGGGCTAAAAGGCCCAAACTAGCCAACACATTTTAGTGGCCAATATTTTGGTCACCAAAATGCTATCAAAATTAGGCATATTTCGGGGTGCATTTTCAGCCTTGTCTTTGGGCCTTAGCTTAGCCTTAGGTTTAGTTTAGGTGCAGCTAATTAGAATTAGTCTCTTGCCTATAAAAAACTCCATTGTAATTTGTGTAGAAAATTTTTTTATGTATGTAAAACTAGTGTTGCAAGCAATCAAAGAGAGAAATCTCCCATCTTGTTCTTGAGTAAGAACCTTCATTATTTCAAGTTTCCATGAGACTTGTGGAGAATCTCAATCCTTTTATCTAATCCATAATAGGTTAGTGTTGAGTTCCCTTTCTCAATCTCCTTCCATTTTATACCTTTTCCTTTTTGTTTTTTGCTACATCCTAGTTTTGGTTTTGTTAATAGAATCGCTAAGAGAATATGATGCATGTGGATCCAAGGAGTGTATTATTCTTGGCTACATACTAGTTTTAGATTTTAGTACTTGATTTCTCAAGAGAATGTGAAGCATGTGGGTCCAAGGAGTATATTAAGTGGTATCAAAGCTTTCATCTTCACATTGGTGCTATTCTTAAGGAGTTCTTGAAGCTTTGATCATCAGTTTGCTTACATTCAAGTCACAAAACTCCAAGTAAGTGCAACAAATTGCATGTAAGATTTTAGCTTCATTTAGTGTGTCTTTGAATTCTTTTTGTTGGGTTTTGTTCACCTAACATATGTCTATCATTCCATGGTTTTGTCTTGCATAGTTGAGTTCTTGAATCTTGATTTGAAGTTGTGAAGATAACATGTTTGATAAAATGAAATTGGTTGCATTTCATGTGTACACACACGGTGTTTGTGAAAAGTTTGTGGTTTAATGCACTTAAGCTCTTGAAAGATTGAATGGTAACTTGTGGTGTAAGTTTTATATAAATTTTTTATAACTTGTGGACTAAGAAAAGAGTGTTCAAGAAAGTTTCAAAAGTGAAAAAAGATTAATTGTAGCAAGAAAAAGTGTATGAAAAACAATGTATAGCCACACAAAAAAGTAAAAGAAAAAGAGTGTGCAAGGTCCAAGTAATAAGTTTGTGATACACTTAGTTACTAGAGTGTGCATTGTTTCTATTTCTTGTTGGTATGGAGAGTTGCCTTGTTTTTACTCATGATTTTTTGTGCAGGTTGGTGAGTTAAGTTATAGGTTGGTGTGTTTGAGGGAGAAAAAAAGTGAAAAGTGAGCATGGGTGAGTCTAGTGTTAATGTGGAGAGTCTTTCGACAAAAACTAGGAAAATCATGGAGTACATGAGGAGGTTGGAGGAAAGAATAGAGAAACTTGGGGAGGGATAGAGTACATTACACTAGACACTCAAAGTGTTAATGCCAAGGTAGATGCCTTAAGTAAAGGAAAAGAGAAAAATAAAAATGTCTCAAAAAGAGGGTGAAAAGGAGTCATGATGAGGGTCATATGAGTAACCATAGTTGGTCATCTAGGTCTCATAGGAGTGAGAGAATTAGGAGGCATGGAAGGCATAGGGAAGAGGTAGGAGAGTACCAAAGATTCTATTAAATGTAAAATACCACCTTTCTTGGGAGATGATGGGACTAATGTCTATTTTGATTAGGAAATTAAAGTGGAGCAAAATATTAAGTGTCTTGATTATGAGAATATGGTAAAAGTGAGGTTGGTCACTCTAGGATTTGAGGGGTATGTTTTAATATGGTGTAATCAAATAGCCTATAATATTAAGAGTATGAAAAGAGCCCTTATATAGTCTTGGTATGAGTTGAATAGAGAGATGAGGGAGAGTTTTGTCCATACAATAAATTGAAAAATTATACCAACGTCCTAAAAGTGAAAAGGAATATTTCAAAGAGATGGAAGTTACCATAGTAAGGGCCAAAGTTGTAAAGTCTTAAGAAGGCACCATAGCTAGATTCATAAATGGCCTAAATAGAGGGATACAAGACATAGTGGAGTTACATTATTATACCTCTCTAGCCACTTTAGTTCACTAACCTACTAAGGTGGAGCTACAACTTAAGAGAGATGGTAAGAAGTTCTACCCTTGTTCTAGTTCTAGTTTTAGTTGGAAGGGTAAAAAAAGGAAAGAAGAGAGGCCTAGAAAGGGCAAGAGTCCTAAGAAGAAGAGTGTCCCTTCAAGTGATTGAAAGGAAGAGATAGTTACACCTAGTCCTACTACTTAAAAAACTAGTAGTATTAAATGTTTTAAGTGCTTAGGTGAAAGACACATTTCCTTCTAATGTCCTAATAGAAGGACCATAGTTTTAAGGGAAATGGGAAAGTGGAGAGTGAAAGTTCTCAAAAGGACCTTTCATCTAGTGAAGGTGAGTCTTCTAATGGTGAGTCTTATTGTGAGGGAGAACTCCTCATGATGAGAAGGTTGATGAGCACCTTAGTTGAAAAGGATGCCAAATCCCAAAGAGAAAATATCTTCCATTCTAAGTATTTAGTCCAAGGTAAGTTGTGTTCACTCACCATTGATGAGGGAGTAGTGTGAATATAGCTATCCTTAGGCTAGTAGAGAAGTTAGTCATCCCTATCTTATCTTACCTTAGGCCTTATAAGTTACAATGGTTAAGTGAAAAAGGTGAAATGGTAGTGGATAAGAAAATGTCTTTAGCCATAATCGTAGGAAGATATAAGGATGATATCATGTTTGATGTGGTTCCCATGGAAGCAACACATATTCTTTTGGGAAGACCTTAGCAATATGATAGAAAGGTAATCCATGATGGGGTTACTAATAGATTCTCTTTTGTACATATGGGGCAAAATGATACCCTTAAATCTTTGTCTCTAAGGGAAGTTTGTAAAGATCAATTAAAGATGAAAAAGAAAAGAGAAGAGGAAAAGAGAGAAAATGAGAAGCCAAAAAGACTAAGAGAAAAGTAAGTGAGAATGAAAGTGAGAGAAACAAAGTAAAAAGCAAGAGTGATAGAGAAAAGAAAGAGGTAAAAGAAAATAGGCAAGTTGGAGAGAAAAGTAAAAGAGAAGTCAAGAAAAGATAGGATAAGGTAGGAAAGAAGAAATAAACTCTATGATTAGGAATGAGAAGAATTAAGAGAGTTATGTTAATTCAAAACTCTTTATGACTTTTACCTATGTTATGAGTCTTCTCTTTTTGTTGGTTAGAGACAAGTTATAAAAGAGTTTTTAAGTGACTTCATGCAAAGGAAGCTCTTGGTTTTTACATCCTAAGCATCCATACATCCTACTAATGTATTTTCACTTATTCCAAGTGATCTTATATCTGGTGCAAATGGCATGTTTCCCAAAGCTTATGTTAATTCATTACATACTATCTTTATACCCTTTAAACTTTGTGGTGTTTTTTACATGCTTAAGGACATTATAAGTTAATTCTTAATGTTTCATCTAGCTTAAATGGACTATCCTTTACTTGTGTGAATGATTGGTGTAGCTATGAAAGTAATAGGATATAGTGTGTCTATGGAAATGAGTCTCCACACATTAGACTTGAATTAGAGGCATATGGCTAAAGTGGACTCAATGAGATTGAGTAGACCCTAATATGAAATGCCTGGAAGTTCTTTATGTAGATCTTTAAGTAAAGGCATTAGGGTAGAAAGCTTATTGTAGGTTTATGAATTCTTGGGAGTTTTTGGAAATTTTAAATTGGATAAAGAGGTTGTTGATGAGCATTTATTTGAATTAAAGAGGGAATATATATTTTGTTCATATGCAACCCCTATACATACCTTGCATATATTTGAGCATGATAGGTTTGATGTGTCATCCCTTGATTTTGGAAATGATAGTGTTCATTCTTGTGACTTGGAAAATATTGATATGAGTTCCTTTGATGTGAGAGGAGGTGATATATTTCTTCCAAGTATAGCTCCTATATTTATCTACATGGGTATAATATTGTTAAAGTGAATTTCCTTGATTTGGAAGGGTTTATGTGTGTACTCTTAACTTGAAAAAGGTTACATGAACTCCCTTGAATTGGGAAAAATGATATGTATTTTCCAAATGTAGCCTATATGCATTCTTTACACACATATGAGCATCAAATAAAGGTTGAATATGACTTTGGGTTGAAAAATAATGCTATGCATTTTCCATGTTAATCCCTTATGCCTTCATTGCACATGTGTGGACATGATAAGACTAGTGTGCACTATGGTCTTGAGTGTGGTGTATTGACCTTTTTTAAGCCCCAAGATATATTGTCTTCATCCTTAATTTAAAGACTTCATGGAGATCATTAGAGAAAAACCTTGGGCATATCCAAAAGTTGGAGTTTATTGCATGATTCTTTTATGATCTTTCTTTGGAGCATATCATGCTTAATATATGCCTTAGTTACCCTGCTTGTAAGTTATTCTTAAGGAAATTGGTGGGACCTCCATTCATATCTTTGATATAGGAGGAATATGAACTTAGTCTCCTTATAGGTAAGTTCCTCTTTTATTAGTCATGGCATATGACTCATCCTTGTCTTTTACTTTGTAGGCACTCAAGTCCTAAATTGAGGACAAATTCTCTTCAAGAAGAGGAGCTTGATGAGAATATGGAAAGGGAAGTCATGTACATGTTAAAGGGACTAAAGGAACATGGAACCAAAGTTGAAAGGGTTCCATGAACCAAAGTTGAAAATAAGTTGGACTTCAAGGTTAAAGGTCAAGGAGAGCTATAAAAGGTAGGCTTCCTTAAGGGATAAGGAGAATCCAATACACTTAAATTCTCATTTTATAAGCATGGGAGGGAGTTGAAGAAGCTTCAAGAGGAAGCACATAGAGAAATGGACCTCTTTAAGGACCAAGGAAGGCCCAATTGTGACCTAATTATTTACACCTTGTTTAGGTTGCTTTGTGGCCTTGTATAAACCTTTTAAGGACATCTTAATCTCTATATTATAGGAAAGTTTAATTGTATTTTCTTTTCATAGCTTGCTTGTGGGTCAAAAGGCCCAAACTAGCCAACATCACATTTTAGAGGCCAATATATTTTGTCACCAAAATGTTGTCAAAATTAGGTGTGTTTTGGGCTACGTTTTTAGCCTTATCTTTGGGCCTTTGCTTAGACTTAGGCGTAGTTTAAGTTCAGCTAATTAGGACTAGCCTCTTTCCTATAAAAAGGTTTCATTGTAATTAGTATAGAAAAAAAATTTATGAATGTAAAACTTGTGTAACAAGCAACCAAAGAGATGATTCTCTTATCTTGTTATTGAACAAGAACCTTCAGTCTTATCAAGTTTTCATAAGACTTGGGAAAAATATCAATTCTCTTATCTAATCCACCATGGATTAGTGGCAAGTTCCCTTTCTTAATCTCCTTCCATTTTGTACCTTTTTTCCTTCTTGTTTTCCTACTACATCTTAGCTTTAGTTTTGTTACTTGAAATCCTAAGAGAATGTGATGCATGTGGATCCAAGGAGTGTATTACATGAGGTGCATAACTTATATATAAATGGTTACACGTACACATCAATCTTATGTTTTGGGTATGAGGAGCCTAGAATTAAAGACTGTTAGAAACATAGATTCCCTCTTCATGCATATCCTAGTCGGCCAACAAGAGTAACTTTTGTATTGACCAAAGATTAAACTCATCTACGCATAACATTAATCTAACATTCCTAAGGTCTTGACTAAACTCTAGATTCACTCTATCAAAATGCTTCCAAGCTTTACTATTAGATGGATGACATAAGACAATTGGGCTCCTCTAATTCCTACAATGTTATCTCATGTGAGATCTAGTGGTCATTGAAGAGTACAATTTTTTTAGTGTTAGAATGAGTGGAGAGTACCACATTTTTCAATAAAAATCTTCTTTTCAACCCCCTCCTATTTATTGTCATGTATTAATTTGTTTTACAAACAAAGCAATTTGTTATGCTCTTATCTAAATTTCCATTGTAATACAACATGCATCATTTTGAGCAATAATCAATTTTCAAACAACTCAAACATAATTTATGCACTGACTTCCTAATATGATATGGATTTTTAACCATTTCCTTGCCTTTTGGCATTGTCTCACTCATAAATTATATCATTCGATTAAAACACCCTTCTAACATATTATAATTGAATTCCAAGCTTAGTGCTACTAAAGAAAGTGACAATTTTGAGTGATTTTTCCTCCTTCCCACAATGGTGCTTACGTAGCTACAAATATATAAAAAAAAAATTAGCTTCAAGATTAGGATTTTCCTCCATGCATGTTGACCTAATTATACCATCATGTTTTATGTACTAGCCAACTGAGGTCCAACATGATCCATTATCATATGCTCGTGAAGATTAAATTCTTCTCTTCACTAACTACGTCCATAGTATGAAACTTTGACCACCATTGGAAGAAATTATGGCAACTCCTCACCATGGTTTGTCCACCAATAATAATTAGGCATGAACCCTTACATCTCACTTGATCCACAAACTTGAAAACTTTTCATTTGCATTTGTCTCAAGGACATCTCAACTTTTTACCTTTCATTTGAAATTTCTTTTGATTAATAACAAATTATAGGAACCCATACACTCTTTTCGCGAACTCATTTGTCCAACATTTATTAGCATCCAGCCTCTGATACATCCACCTCTAATTCTCAGGAACCTTCATTTATGCAAACTAGATACAACAAACTATATATAAACAAACAAGTCTTTATGGAGGGAAAACAATAATTATTAGAACATGCATACTATTGATCTTCTCTCCTTCATATCACAAGGGGTGGTCTTATCCCACTCAAGAAGAAACCTCTTTGACACTTAGTAATATTTATTCCTTCATGTAAATGTCTTATACTTAATGAAATTTTGGCAATATTTCTTGTTGATCTCTAAGAACACGACTTAAGCACATTGACATCACTACACTCAAGTATGCACCTAGAGAAAAAAAAAGGAGATGTATGACATTGAAATTTCATTAAGTATATAAGATATTTGAACAAAGGAATATTTATTACATAAGTGAAGAAAAAGTTCTTCCAAATATCCAACTTGAACAATTCAAGTTCAGTATAATGAACATACATACCTTGTTCAAAGTACGTGTGCTTATTAGTATTGAACTTCAAATGGGAAACCAACTCTTTGTTAAGATATTAACAATAATACAAAATTTGTGTAGTAAGCTAATGAAAGCACTAATGTTAGATTAAAAAAGCTAGTTGTTGTAAAATAAACTATAACGCTACCATTAAAGAGTATGAAGAGATAAAAGGCTACATAGAAGATAAATATGAAGTTTGATATTTTTCATTGATGTCTTTACATAGTAGAGAACCCTAGATTAAATAGATTTATCAATGAATGACAACCCTACAAGGGTCATAATCTAGCTTTAGAGAATTAAAATAAAAACTAAATAACATTATAAATAGTATACTAATATTCTAATATCCTAACTCTATCCTATAAAATTCTTAAGCCAATTAATTCTATTTGTTTTGGGTATCTCTAGGCCCATCCTATCAAAGTTTTAGGGGGTTATTATTTAAACATGAAGAATTTCATTTCATTTACTAACATGAAATTAAAGGGACTAAGTTTTCACTATTGTCAAGTTCTTATAATGTATTTTTTACTAGTGGTATTAGGCTCTTTCTTGTCTAAGATGATGTGAGAGACAATAAGGAAGCTAATTTATTTTTCTTCAAGGCAATTTGCAAAAATGATTGACCTAGCCAAGTTGTTAACATTGGAAAGACAAATTATTGTGACATTATGTAAGCTTGAGCTGTATTTTATTTCATCGTTATTTGATATAATGATTCATCTAACAATTAACTTGGTGAGGGAGATAAAACTATGTGATTCATCTATATAAGGTGGATATAACTAATTAAGTATAATATAAAGATATTAAAATAATATGTTAAAAGTCAAAGTCAATCAAAAGATTATATTATTAAATAATACACTGTTAAAGAAGCACATTACTTAATCTCTTTAGGAATTTTTTTTATTTACCAAATGAATAAAATAAAAATACCATTCAACTCACTTCTTGTATTAATTGACATAGTGTTCTACTTGATAAATCATCTACTACTTGTAGTGGAAAAATATTCATGGTTCTAATAAGTGTGGAAGAACAATGAACATCTTACATAGTTAAAGTAATTTTTTTAGCAAGATTACTTATATTCAGTGGAGAAAATTATTATTACTCAAAAAATATGACTATTTATTTATTGGAATTCGCATGTTCACTTGTAAGATATTATTAAGAATGGTTTGTACACACTAAGGAAAGCTAAAGGAAAATAAATTTTCCAACATAAATGGAAAAATAATCAAAAGGTTTGAGTTTAGTTAAATGATTATGCCAAGTATAATCTCACATGTGCCCTTAGTCATTTAGAGTGTTGACAAAGTTTATGATTACAATATTATTACAAAAATTTAAGCTATCTTGACCAATGCTCATAAAGGACCAGACCAAATGAAAAAGTTAAAAAAAAAACTTGTTGGTGCACCAATATAAACTTTTGAAGACGTATAAACGTGTGTTGATAGGCCAAATGTTTGAAATTTTTCAAACAAAATTAGTAATAATGGATTAAAGCCTCTTATAAAAACTTACAAAAATCAAGATTATAAGAAAAATCTTGAAAAAGTTACCTATGCTTGAATACCAATAGTAAAGATAATTCAAAAAGCTTAATATCCATGCAATCTCAAATTAGATAAACTTTTAGGGACCAAATTCATTGCTCGAAGACAAATAATAAAGTGTCAAAATACATTATTTTAAGGTACTCAAGCTGATGATTCTTCAAATAAATTTGATGAATCAAACAACAAATCATTTAGAGACATAGATCATCTATCTTTCATATCTAGGAGAAAAATGAAAGAAATGTTAGATATTAAAAAAGAAGATAATCTTCAGAAAAGCAACTAAAAATACTCTTCTCAAGACAATTCATCTTACCTACTTCAAATGTAGAAAATCAATGACATACAAAATCAAAATCCAAATTATTTAAAATATGATATCACAATTTTTCTTAAGTTAAATATCATACCATATTATTTTCACTAAATTAGTTAACTCAAGTGACACCGTTAGTTATTTTAGTATTATGATTTTTCAATCCTTCTACAAACTTGACTTGTGGCATCATTATTTACGACATTAAAAATTTTGAATATTAAAAATTGATCTGACCATTGATTTACCAAATATGAGGTTAAAAAGTAAAAAAAAAAAGTTATAGACAAATAAAGAACAAAAAATATTTTAAAACATGACATGACAAATCACTCAAAATAGTATCAAAACATTTTCATATTTAACTCATTGAACAATAATACTCTAATATTATAAAAAAGAAAATAAATTTCTTGCAAATCCTCATAAAAAAAAAAGAAAATAAAAGGTAAAATAAAAAAGTTTCTCCTATAAACTAAAATTAACTTATACACTTAAATTTTAGAGTAAATTATATTGTCCTTTCACGAGAGATGTGGTTATTACATTGTGCTTCTCTCTTATATTAAAATATACGATCTAGTTCATTTAACTTAACATCGTTAAAACAAATTACATTATCCTCTCCTCAGATACATAAGTATTACACTACTCTTCCTTTTATGTTAACATGAAGTATAAATTACATTTTCCTCATTCAAGAGATGCAAGTATTACATTGTCACTTCTCTCATATTTTAAAATATATAATTTAATCTATTTAACTTAATAACAATAAAAATATTCATTATAAGATCTTAAAATATATTTTTAATTAAAATATATACTAAAATATTTTTAATTTATTAAACTATCATTCACTCACTCAATCATTTTTTAAGATATAAAATTTTATTTAAAATAATTATTTCTTTTATTAAAATAATAATTAAAAACAAAATTTATGAGATAAATTATATATATATATATATATCAATTTATATATATCATATTAATATACATTTGAATTTTTTATTTAAAAATACTTTTTTTTTAAAAGTAAAAAAATAATAAAAATGTAACTATATTTTAAATATATATAAGTATTAAATATTTTAATAATTAGATTTTATTTAATAATATATTTTTAGTATAAATATCCATTTAAAAATTTGTATGTTTAATATTCATATATTAACATTACATATATTAAATTTAATAAATATAAAAATTAATAATATTCTAGAAATTAATTATATATTAAATTTAATAAATAATACTATATATAAAATACTAATTTATTTAAATATTTATAAAAATAATATTATATTAATAACATCAACCAAATACTATCTTAATACTTGTATTTAATTTTATTTTTCTTAAAGATATATAGTTTTTAATTTAATTATTTTAAAATATGTTTTTTGAAAATAATAATAATTAAAAATAAAATAAATATTTTTAAATATATAGTTAAATTTAACATAATTCATAATAATTTTTTAAATAATAATTAAAGGATTAATTGAGATAATTTGTTATATATATATATATATATATATAGTAAAATAAATATATTTGCATTTGTTAAGAGAGAGAAAAATATATTTTAACATAAGGAGAGGTCAGTGTAATATATATATTTTTGAAGGAATAGTACTGGAAAAGATATTTTAGTAATATTTTAAAAAAAAAACTAATGGAACTTTAATAAAAATTTTAAAAAGAAGTAAAAAATGTCATATTTTAATATTTGTATATCTTGCAGCAAGAGAGTACAACTTACTGTAATTTTTATAAAAAAATTTCTCATCTAACTTCTTTAAAAAATAAATTACATAAGTTAATTTTATCTTAAAAAAAACATCCAATTTATTTTTTTTTTCTCATATAAGTATTTATTTATATAGAATTTTATCTAAACAAAACATAAATTTGCCTTAATATGGCATTGCTTGTTTCATATTTGCTTGGCTTCATGGAGGCAATTGATCCAAAATGCAACAAATAAAGATAATTAAAAGTCATTGCATCTCCTGTGTGGGAGAGAATGGATTTGATTCCAATAAGCAACTTGGACATACGCAAGTATTCCTTTTCTATTCTTCTAACATACTCTCATATACTATAAGTGTCTATAACGACATTTACAAATCCTATAGTTCATAAAATCCTCATCCAAAAGTCCAAGAACTTAACTTTAGAATCAGTTATGTACTTGGCTAAAAATAAAGTGGGGTTTACTGCTAGGAAATCTCTTCCCCCTTCGCTTTCTACAAATCTTTCCCCAACTTATGAACCCCCTTTTCTCAATTTCAGTGTTAATGTGTAGCTGCTTCAAGTTCAACAGCAAGTCTGTGATGTTAGAGTTTGAAGCACAAGACCTTCTCTTCCCCCTAGCCAATACACTCCTGCCTCCACTTCTTAGGCAACCTGTTGCTGAGTGAGTTCTGGCAGCTTCCACGAGACCTCCGATGGTTTGAAGATCTTCACTCACCTCGTACCGCGACAAAGAAGCAAGGCTTGGGAGAATTTCACTTTGGAAGTCGTTCCCACGCCTCCTCCGGTTTGTTTGGAACTTTCTTGGTTGTGTTGGTGAAGTAGATCCACCTTCTTGCTCATTATGGCCACTACTCTTGAAGCAGCAATCTAGGTCCTTTGTCTCGGTCAAATTTAAGGACATGAACTCAAAGTAATCGAAGTCAGCAGGCAGAAAGTCCTCAAGATCCTTAATGGTACAATTGAAATCTGCCTTAACCTCACTCTCTGAATGGTCCACTATTGTAGAAACAATTCCAGCAAACCAGGGGAGAAGACTACTTACAAAAGATTCAGATGATGGACAAGTTGTCATTTGGAGGCCATTATGGGCCACAGCTTCTGATATGGAAACCAAAGCCATAGCTGCATTTCTGGCTTGCTCTTCTCGTGCTTCCAGATCCTCCTGTTCCTGCTCCTGCCCTGCCATTTGCAACGGCATCTCAAGCTGGTTTTCATCAGATTCTCCTCTGGGTGGAGAACATTCCTTGTTTTCCGGACTTGCAGGTGCTTGTAGATCAATATCAGTTGGCATATTCTCGTCCTCATTTGTGCATGAATTTAGGTCAAGAATACCTGCCAAATGTTTTTGTTTCTTCTCATTCTCCATGAAATGTTCACTGGTAGGTGCCTGTTCCCCCATGTCAGGAACATTATCACAAGGTGAATTTACATCGGATATCTTAATTTCTTCAATCCAATGATTTTTGGACAGGCTCTCGAAGACTTTGGATGTCTGAGGCTTTCCATTAAGGTCAAATGCAAGAGTCTTGTCTCTACACAAGTCACTTTTCTCAACCTTATTTAACTTCAAATCAGAATGTATACACCCAGATTTATAAGGATTCAAAAGGAAAGAGTCAATATGGGTTGAGGTTTGACTCTCATCATTGGGTTTTCCTTTGGGTCCAGGCTTTGCTTTAAGCCAAGGCAGTCTTGAATCATGAAATTTATCTTTTGCACCTGTAACCCGAATGCTTTGAAATGCTGCAGCTGTTGTATCAGAATAACCAGCAGGCACAATATTCAGGTTTAGGTTCTTGTGAGTCCCCACATGTTCTGAATCCTTAACATAATTCCTAAGCTCATGGCCAGCTGATGATGAACCACGGTTGTCACAGCTGTTTAGATCATCAGTACTAATTGATGGTAGATCCAACGGATTGGAGCTGCTGCAAAAACTTCTGTTAAGAAGATAGTTTTGACAATCTAAATTAGGGCCAGATGTAATACTTTTCCATAACACTGATGGTGAAATCCCAGAACTTTTCATATCAGACTCAGAAACAAGCTGATGAGGAGCACATGTGCATGAGGCATAGCTTGGTCCAAGCCAGCCACCACTGGTGGGATCGTGAGTTCCTGCAGGGCTCTTGGTTCTAGGTCCTGGGGCAATTTGATGTATCGAATGAAAACATGGACAATTGTTATCTTGTTTCAGATTCTTACTTACGGATTCAATATCCTTAAATTTAGCAAGAGAATCCAAGTCACTGCCATTTTGCCCTGGAAAATGAATACTTCACTATATAAGAAAAGGTATACTAGTACAAGACATGTATTATAATAACTATAATGCAACTTTGGAGACAGGTTTCTCACCAGCACTAGTACCCGAGGGGAGCCGTCCATGTTTTTCCCCCTGGTTTGGTAGTGAGAGATCTGAGCATGCTTCAAGATCCTGTTTTCTTTTCAAATTCTGGACGACATCATTGGGCAAATTATGAGAGCCCGGTGTCATTCTCCCAGGCATATCATGAAAGCTATAGTTCCTGTGATGGATCGAGGCCCCAAAATCATCAGACTTCAAACCTGTCATCTCTTCTTCAAGCTTAAATGGTAAATTTAAGTCAGCAAAACCATTAGAATTGGTTCCATATGGTTTCCCAGCAGTGTTATTCAAAACCTTAGAAATTCCATTTAAAGTATAAGTTGACAATGGGGGCTCTTTGATAACCCTTTCATTCTCACAAGATTCACCTTCACTGTCAATGTACTCATCAGCTGGAAGTTGAAGATCTAATATTTTCTTACCAACTTTTCTGTAAGTCAACCCTGATAGTTTAGGATCTTTTAATGATTCTTTGATTGCAGTTGGAGCAGGAGCAGGAGTAAGACATAATTGCCTTCTCTTTTCTTGCATAGAAGACAATGGTAACTGGATGCCTTCAGCATTTAAAACAGATGATTGACTAGTCAACCAAGTAAAGTTTTGTGAATAATACAAAGAAGAACTTGACGATGATGTCTCCAACCTTAAACTATGTTTATGTAACTCAATCCTCTTAATTTCATCCATTAATTCCCTTTGTTTCTGGTAAATGCGGTGAAGCTCATGAATCTGAACAGCAATGCACAGTTCAGAGTCATTGAAAAGAACAGTTAAGATCATGATGAATATCCAAGAAAATTGAGGAACAATATTTTTTCCAGAAACAACAAACTTCCACAAGTATTTTTTTATTTTGGATGAAATAAGAAGGATGGAGATAATTATTTTTATAAACATAAATGGTAAAAAGAATGAATTTGACGAAATTTTCAGAATCGTTTTGATTTTTCTAAACAAGATTCCTATTTTGCTCCTCACTTTGATAATCAATAAATACACAGATATGATTATATACTTTTATACATTTTATTCATTTATAAACATTAAATTTTTATTCAAAATTCATTTTGTAAATTTCTTCTTACAGAATCTACTTCTGGCCCTAACATATTACATTGGAAACTCCTCACTGCCATTTTATCGCATCAGAGTCTAGAAGTACACAACTTCAGGATTCAGGAACCAGCAGATGATAAATGTTTAATCTTGTGTTTCATGAAGGCTAAAATAGTAAAGCTTAACAAAATTATTACTTTGTGTAGATAATGGGTTATACTTTCACATTAAGATGTGTGCCTTACCCCTTCATTATATTTTTAATAAAACAAAAAGAAATTCTTCTTGGAAGCTATTTGCAGAATAAAACAAAAAACACAAATGAAACCATGAAGCTCACATACTTGGTCCCTAAATATTGCTTCATGCTTGAGTATAGTCTGTTTCAGAAGTTCCTTGTTGTATCCTAAAAGATGACAAGTTGATGACAATGGCAAGGAACCAACTTGGTAACAGTCATTCTTATGTTCACTGTTACCATTAGATGAGGTCCATGTGCTGCCTTCAGCGCCAAAGACAAGATCCCTTGGGGCATGATATCCTGGGAAATAGCCATTGCATTGCCGGTTTGCACTCATGCCCAATAATGCCATAGATGATAATGTAGAGGTTTCAATTAAAAAAGATATAATGAAGTATCCTCATTTCTAAGGGAATGAAAACCTGCAATCAAAACAAAATAAAATGATTATTTGAAAAATAATTATTTAAAAGAGTTATTAGATAAATAATTTAACAAAAAAATACAATTTAAGCCCAAGAAGAAGGGACACCTGCTTTACTTTGGCTTTTATTTAATGAGAACACAGGATTGTTGGTTAATAGGTAAAGTGATTCTCCAAAGTAATGTATATGTGCACCCAAAATAGAATAATTAGATTCAATTGGACTGTTTTGTAAACTGATCATATGACTGACATCAGAATGTCATCCTACAGCTAGATTAATATCTTGCAATTTAATATCAAAAGTTTGGCATTTGTAACTTGTAAAGCATGTACATTGATCCAACATAATATGTATTTTGCATAAATCCATAGACGACAGATTACTAGACGTTATCACCAAAAACAGTCAATCTCATTGAGCAGTATATTCTCAGAGAATAATTTGCCCCCAAACACCCCCCTTCGTCGCCACAAAAAGGAAAAAATATAGGCTACACGACAACCAGGTTAAGAGAAGAGACAAGACTCTGTAACTGCTTTCACAGAGATAAACAATCAACACGCGATGGCAAAGAAACTAAACTCCATTCCCATCAAAAGGAAAACATTTAAATTTTTAAGAAAGGATTGATTTCAGTTAAACTAAAATTGGAGCATCTTCTACACAAAATACCAAACTATCATGCACAAGCATTTCAAATTGAAGTTGATAAACACAAACCACTGAAGCAAATAACCAATTAATCACAATTGGCTTTCTCAAAAAGAGGACTTTATTTGTACTTTTTAGCTATGATAGATATCAAACGTTTTAACTACAAGGAAAGACAATCTACAAAAGGGTGTAAATATTTCCCAACCAGAAAAGAAACACTCACAAATATCATTGAACCAGCAAAGAAGAGCAGTGTCCATACACTAAGGCTATTAATGATAAGCACGGCATAAACTGCAGGCAAAGCACAGAAAAGCATCAAAGGGTGATCAAAAGATTTTTGTGAATAAGATATAGGCCAAATGGTGTGGTATCAAGTCAATCAGAAAATTCTCAGTGAAACAAATCTCAAAAGCAAATCATCTTTTGCAATCAGAATCAGATGCTCAAGCTCAAGACAAGTGTATCAAATCCATCCATCAGACAATCGAGCCAAGGAAAATAAATAAAATAAAATAGTATTTATTCTCAACGGAAAGAAGGTCCATCAAAATCATTTGATATACCAAAAAAGTAACAAGAAGAATACTCAGGAGTATTCCATTCATAAAAACTGAAAGACGAAGAAGAAAGAGTATACAGCTGAAGCCAATTACATGAATCACTGAAATACATAGCTCATTATAAAAGAATCAACAAAACCAGTCAAAATCAACAGTCAAAAGAAGAAACCAGTAAAAAGTACAGAGAAAAATGTAAAAAACAAAAATTAAACAAGAAAATGTTGTAGAAACAAGACATCATTAAATGAACTCACCAAAAAGTGGAAATTGAGAGAGTCATTGTCTGTGGAGAGTGGCTACGCTGCAGAAGAAGAGAAAGGAGAAGAAACCCATTAACGTTGAAGCAAAAAGAGAGAGAGGCAGAAGAGCTTGGGAATCAAAAAGTGATCTTTTGCTTTCTGAGATACCTTAGAAAAGCAGGAAAGAATGGGGATTTGGATCCACAGTGCTGGGCCATTCTCTCAATGAAGATTTTGCTTTCTCTCAGAGATAGAGAGAGAGAGAGAAAAACAAAGAGGAAAGACCTCCCAAATGAAACCCACAAAACAACACGAAATTTACATCAGAATGGAAATTAAAGTTGCCAATAACTTGTCTCTGTCTTCTCCGTCTCTTTCTCATTTATGTTTTTGGGTTGTAAAAGTTTTTTTGAGCAACAGGTCACTATAAAATATTTTATTGAGTTAAATAATTATAAATTATATTTTTATATATTTTTAAAATAATTATTATAAAAGTTAAAATATTAATTATATAAAACCATTTGTGTTGGAATAATAGTATAAATAATTTTTATATTGCAAAAATATATATTATTTTTCAAAATTTTAATAAAAAATATCAAAATAAAAAGAAATTAAATATGTTTCGTAATGATAAACATAATGAAGTTTTTTTTCTTTTTATTTCTTATAAAAAATACTTTTTTATTATTTTAGTAATCATAAATTTTAAAAACTTTGGAAATAATCTTATTATCATTTAATAATAAAATAATATACATTCAAACATATCGTCTCAACGATCATTCTGAAATAATATATAATATGTTTTAATACGTGTTATATTATCAATAGGTGATATATACACTATTTTAAAAAATATATATTATATGATCAAAACTTGTAAAACTCTTGAATGACTAAAATTAAATTTAATCATATTTAAAGAGATTATAAATATGTTTTATAGTACACGTTATTTATTTTGAAAACTAATAATTTGTTTTTATCAATTTTATAGCTGTCTAAATTACTATTTGTTCATAAATAATCAATACCAAATATGTATGTCCATAATTAGAACCTTTTTTATAACTAATCATTTTCTTCAACTTTTTAAATACAATTGTTTCTTTAAAACAAGTTGAGTTAAATTTAAATATACACTTGAGTACTTTATACTCTCTACATTCTCGTCGACTTCTACCAAACATGTTTTCATTTAAAATAAGTAATAAAAATAAAGCATTGGTGTTATTTTAACTTTTTTTGTATACCACCCCTAGTTATTGCAACAAGGAATCAGAAAAGATCTTTCTAAAACTACCTTGATCTTTCCAATTGAATTTTTTAATTGGGTTTGGATTGTTAATTCTCTTTGGTATCTTGTTATTTTTATTAGTTCCCAAGTGCAGGAGTCAGCAGTGGGGTCCCCTATCCTACTTTTGAAGTAACAAGCATGCAAACTATGTGAGCTTTAACTAGGTAATATAAATAAATGGTCCTATAGTTCCACCATTATTACAAGCATATTGTTTGTCCCTCACGCCATCAAATCAGCTGAGGCGCTAAGCTATTGGGAAGCACTCTAATTAATGGAATGGAAGGTGACCCATTGTAATCAACCCTCAATTAGTTTATTAGAGCTATAATATCCCTATTGGGGAGTTAATTCAGTCTTATCATTCCTCATATATGGTAGTTGGATTGGATTTTATATTAAGTCACTTGAGTTTGAAACACATAATCATTTTGATTGTCATAAAAACCAACTAATTTGATCTCAATTCGCGTAAGGGGGACTTAGAGAACCATAAATGAGTTGCTTGTCAACTATTTAAGTTTGTTTAGCTTAGTTAGCATTTCATTAGAACCATTTAATTTACTAAAAATATAAGTTTAAATTTAAATTTAAGTTTTATTACATGAATAGTCAAAATCAATCTTTTATATACGACTATTATTTCATGCATAGAAATTATATCTAAAATATTGTAATTTTGCTCTTATTAATTAGGTTATCTGTGTGATGCACGAATTATTTAAATTCAATGTTTGTAAAATTTAAATATTTATTATATGTTTATTTTGTATGGTCAAACTTATTCAATTTAAATAATTTTTTTTGTAATTTAAAGGAATAACAATTACATTTTAACCAAAAAAAAAACATGTATATTAAAAATATCATGTTTTACCTTAATTATTGGTTGTATGAAATGTCTCATTGTGCATCATATTTTTTTATAATTTAAGATAATTAAATAATATTAATTTATATCTTGTAAAAACGATAGGTATATGAAATGCTGAATAGAGAACATAAACCATGATATTAGTATAATTGTATTAATACTCATATAACGGTGAATAATTTAATATAATTTTTTAGTTATTATATAATTTACTTTATTAAAAATATAGTAGTATGAAATGTATGATATTACAAAATATTATATATATATATATATATTATAAACCGTAGATTTTAACTTATTTATATAAAATATAACAGAATAGGTCAATTTTTTTAATAAGTCCTGCTTCTTCGATAATAATACAAATGACTATACTATAAATAATATTAAAAACAAAAAACTTGATTTGGTTTTATAAAGTTTCCGTTAAATTTTTTTTAACTTGACCGTTATTATTTCTGTGTTGGAGGTGGATTGTGTTTATTTGTTTGAATTATGCTTGCTTACTCGAACTCTTGTAAGTATTGGATGGGGTGGATTTTATAATAAATCGATGTCCAAGATGTTAACATGGAGTCAAGTTCGGCATCATATGAAGCATGTAAAAATTATTTTAATGCTCAAGATAATAAATACTCCACCAAAGTAACAATCCGTAATAAATTTCTATTTTTTACCATGTTATTTGTTGTATGAGATGGATTATGCACCAGGGCTGTTATGAGTATTTTGTATTTATTGAACAAAGACGGGTTATAATTGTATAGCGGTATCTGAAAACATATCTTGGAACATCCTAAAGTGTTCATTGTATCATTATAAATATACAAATCAAAATTGTGAAAGCCTAAAAATATGCATACTCAGTTAAGATGTGATATGATTGCATCGCGATGTCTAAGGACACGATCTAATAAATCGTTGTATCGAATAGTCGGATCATAGTCTCTTACCATAAAAATAGCTACATGCACAACAGTGCCAACTATGAGAAATATAGTCTCTCAAGGACAAAAAGACTTTATCTTAGTATAGCAACAAAGTAACTTTGTTTCAGGTCGAGGTTCGATTTATTATTCACAAATATATTATATAAATCTTGTACTTAAGTGTTGACTACGATCAATATTAAGCATTTGAGTCAATTTTATTTTTGGACAAAGGTGGACACCTACATAGATTAGACCTTGAACCTAATCTAGAATAGTTGTCCCCAACTTGGCTGCTCAAAACCTGAACATGTCTAGTTGTGAAGTCAATTTTTAGATCCTTAACTGAAAATACATGTTTTGATATAAAAGTGTCATTAAAGTTGTGTCCTTTCGTGTCCTAGTCGAGATGTTCAAGGTTATAAGACATGTGGCATGTTCAGGTTAGACATTTGATCCTATCATCTTGCAAAAGTTATGATAACTACCATTGAACTTCATACAATAATCATAACAATGTAAATTTGAGTTGAAATTTCATTTTACCTTTGTTTGTCTATATTGAAATGCCTTTTTTACCTTGTGAAAAATCTTTATTAATAGTACAAACTCTATTTTTTCGATTACTTTCATCTTCTTCAAGTTTACTCACCTTTCTTCCTTTACCATATTTTATAGCTTCCATTGCCACAATTTTTAAGTTGCTCTAGGCTTTCACCTTTCTTTTGTGAGTCATTTCCATTTCCAAGTATCTCTCGCCTTCTATTCTTTTCATTTTACTTTTTTATGCTTTTTTTCTAAGAAGTTTATTAGAGAATAGTGATCGAGGATTTTAGGATTTTTGTAATCATTGAGAGAGATGGATGACCTTCATTTGACTTTCTTCTTATGGAGAAAGTGTTTGTTAGGACACTTGATGAAGATGAAGATGAGGAATGACTCTCCTAGAGTTACTCTTAGAGTAAGTGGATCCTCTCTCTCTCTATATATATATATATAACTCATCTTTCCATTTAAGGAAGTGTTTTGTCTATTGGATGATAGATGTTATCTATTGGTCTACTACATCTAATGTGTTAGATGATACTTATCGTCTTTTGGTATAGAAAAACTTATTTGTTGATTTGCTATTATTCAAAAGCTTAAAAGATTTAAATCATCATTTGATCTAATAGGTTGTAACATAAATTGCATGTTATGTATGGATGAAAATTGTGGTTATTACACATCATTAGAATTATATTACTTGTATTCTTGTGATGAATTTGGTATGAACCCTTGTAATTGATTTAATTTAATTGTTTAATGTAACACCCTAATTATTGTTATTGTTGTTGTAGCTATTTTATTAAGTGTTTAAATTATATTTTGTCATTAAAATTAAATAAATTATAATTTTAGAAAAATAGGTGTTAGTTTATTAAATTGAGTTTTTGTGAGTTAAAATTAATTATTTGATTTCAAATATAACTAACAACCTTTAAATATTTAAAATATATAATCTATATTGTAAAGGTATTATATATATATATATATATATATATATATATATATATATATATATATATATATATACATAACAAATATTTAGCTCGACACATTCTAATGTTATAAGAAAGAGAGCTAGCACAACCCCTACTATGTCAACAACTCTTCCAAACTTTCTTGAACTACTGTTGTAGAGGATAGAAGAGGAAAGTATGAGGAACACAATGTTACCAAATAGAGTGTTTGGTTGTTTGTTTCTGTTTGCTTGTCTTTGTCAATTAATAAAGTATAAAGTTTTTAACTTTAAGATTGTGGGTTGAGATATTGACCTTTGAATTCAATGTGTTTGATTGTCTCTATCAATTGATAAAGTACAATATTTTTAACTTTATGATTGTGGGTTTAGGGGTTGAGTCTTGAACCCCAGTTGGTTGTATAATTGATAAAATGCAAGGATTTTAACCTTATGATTATGGTTTTAAGGATTGACTCTTGAATCCCAATTGGTTGTGTTATTGATAAAATGCAAGGATTTTAACCTTATGATTGTGGGTTGAAGGGTTGGCCCTAGACCATAATCTATCATGTTTGTTTCACTTAGTTGGTAGAACGTATAACTTTTAACCTCATGGTCATGGATTGAGGGGTTACCCCTATAACCCCTAACATTGTATGTTTTTGGTTGTCTTTGAAAGGGAGATTAAACTCCTCGGATTAAGAAATGAACTATTGTATTAATTATGTGATTGTTGTTGTGTTTGAATTATGAGTTGTCGTTGAGTTTATGTTATTAGTACATTGCATTAATGTTGAGAAATTGTGAGTATGAACTAAGAATTAAGTAATTGAGGATGAGTATCATTGTGACGGGTGACTTAGCCTATAAGATGACATGGATGGGTCCGGGTTACACTTGTTTAATGAGTAAGAGACAAAAATAGTGCTCACTAATTGTGATGGGTTGTGAGATGAGGTGCCTAGGTCCAAAGAGGGGAGAATCCTCATTGATCCAAATGGTGAAAGTGAAACAATAAAATGAACTATATGTATACTACATCATTTAATAAACTCAAAAGTGTGTAAGGAAATGGATATGAACTCAATTGGTAAGGTCACTATACCTCTTAGGAGTTACTAAGTAGTTAACCTCTAATGGCTATGTTAGAGCATATGTGCAAATTGAATAGATCCTAGCATGCTAAAGTAGAACAAGTCAACTAAAGGGTTGAGTCGTGTTACCACTAGTCCATTCTTTGGTACCACATTGCATTTGAAGTAGTAATTAGGAGGGTATCATGGTCATAATATATGCATTTGTGTATGCTTAAATGTTTGATTGTTATATGTTGTTTATGTTTGTTGTGGTATGTTTGTGGTATGTTTTAAGTGTTTGATAGATAAGCAGTAAATTCAATTGATACAGAAAACTCCTACAACATAGATAGGGTAGCATGTGCATGCTCCAATTAGCACAGGCATGCGCAAAATCTGCATAAGCATGTACAGTCTACATAGGTGTGCACAAATTTTGCATAGGCATACACATCCTACACAGACTAGTTTTCTTGAGCATGATCGTGCTCATCATACTGCTATTGAATTTCTTGGATTTTCGTCCATAATTTTGAATTTAAATAAAGGAACTTATGTTTTTTGTACATTTTGCATACACACAACCAATTACACACAATCAATTTCACAAACAAAAAATATAAACAAGAAACCTAATCTAGGGAACTCAGCCCCTCTTTAGAAAACATCAAGAACATACAGTTTATAAAATCAACTATATGATTATCAATAATTTTAATAAAAGGAATGGTCCTGATATAAGAAGTTCAATCTCCCCTTCAGATAACTCAAAGCATACAACTTTGGGGTTTAGGAGAAAAAACTCTCAATGCATGACCACAAGGTTAAAAGTCTTGTACTCTATCTCCAAACCCTCTAGTCACTCCACTATATAGCCCTAAAATAGGTCTTACAACTCCCACTGACAACCTACATGAAACCTCTCTTAAGAACTATTTGGATTCAATGTTTTGCATCAATTCCTTGTTTGGAGCTCTCTTGTCTTCCTTTGCTTGGTATCCAATTCCTTAAATAGGAGAAGGAGTTGGTGCATGAGCTCATATTGCCCGATGTGAGACTTAAGCTATCTCACTCCTTATATAGGAAAAAAAGTTGATTTATAAACTTTTGTTATTTGATGTGAGACTTAATTTTTTACCATATTTAAATAGTCTACTTTTCTTAATTTAATTAATTAAAACTCAATCTATATTTCTCCCAAAATATTATTTATTTAATTATAAAATCATTAAACCATTTATTAATAATAATTAATAAAATAAAATATTTACAACCAATAATAAAATAGAATAAAAATTGGGATGTTACAACTCCCTTATCCTTATAGAAATTTTCATCCTGAAAATTATCTGACACAAATATTGAAGAAAACACCATTAGATATAGGTGCTCTACCAACAACTACTTTGTTCTAACAGTCTAATCTTAGAAGATCCTCTAAAGATTGGATAGTTTACTCAACTTAGCTTCCTAATCACATATGAAAGTTCTAAGTCAATCTTAACCTTAGTCTCTAAGGCTCCAAGCAACCTTAAACTCAAGTTCTCTATAAGAACCTATACTAAGGGGTACACTATGTATCCTTGTAGTCTGCTCAAGATAATGTGTAGTTAACTTCTCTTAGGGTTACTTAACATTGATCGAGAAGCACTAAACAATTTGGTTCATATGTCCTCTACTACTTAGATCAAATATAACTTTTTAGGGATTCTAGGTAAAACCTACCACAAGGTCCATAAGGATAGTATCTCATTTCCATCTTAGAATACTCAAGATTGCAACCTACCTAAGGTTTTTGGTGTTCTATCTTAGCTTCTTTTGAAAACTAAAAACCATACAAGGTTCAGTTACCTCCTCCTTTAAACCAGGTCACCCAAACATCTCTCTAAAATTATTATAGTGATAGTTAAAAACTACCAATATTTTTAACTCTGAATAGTCATTATCACTAGTTTAACGACTTCCTTCCTAATTGGATAGAAATGATAACATTGAAGTGATTTTGAAATTTGAGAGATTAAATTGAACTTTTTAATAATAGAGGAACCAAATTGAATAAAATAAATAAATAGAGGATCCAAAGATGTAATTTAGTCATAATTTAAATTATAATAATTAAATAACAAACTTAAAATTAGACTTTTAACTAAATATAATTTAATTCTTAAAATTTTTATTATTTATTAACTTTTATATATTGTTTGAATTAATAACTTAATATATAATTTATTTTAAAATGTATAAGTAAATTAAAATGATAGAAAAAGGTGTGGTGAATTCCGCATTGATTTTCTTCACTCGATAAATTTAAACAAAAATGGATAAAAGAAATTTTAAAAAATTATATAAACTATTATAATTTATTTTTTTTAATAATTTAAATATATTAATTTCGACAAGGATGGAGTTATGTTAAAAATTTTAAACTCACCCCTTTTAAACCTGAACCTAAACCCTCCCCTCCTTTTGTGGGGAAAGGGAAAGTGAAATTCGCCCCTAACATGTTGTCATCCTTAGAATTAATTGTTGATACACCTATAAATGGTTCCATAGTAACTTAAATTGTTTGTTTGAAATGTCGTGTTAATTGCTGAAAGCCAGTATAATATTGACTTAATTTGCTTACCTCTTAGTCAACTAGATGCTATTCTAGGTATGGACTGGTTATCTTCCGACCACATTTTCCTAAATTGTTTTGATAAATTTGTTGTGTTCAGTGAGCCTGTGTTAGGAAAATATTCAAGATTCATCACTACCAACCAAGTATAGGCATTCTTGAAAGAATATGCTCAAGTGAATATGACGTTAGCTTCTCTAAAGGTAGAGAGCAAAATTATTATTAAGGATGTGCCTACCGTGAGAGATTTTCCTTAGGTATTTCTTGAGGGTATTTCTTGAGGATGTTTGTAGCTTATCCCCTAAGTGTGAGATTGAGTTTTGCATATACTTAATACTTGGTATTAGACCAATATTTATAACTCCTTATAAGATGTCTCCTTTAGACCTAGTCGAGCTTAAGGAACAATTAAAAGATTTGCCAGAAAAATAGTTTAAGACCTAGTGCATCACCATGGGGAGAACCTTTGTTGTTCATTAAGAAATATTTACAAGGACTTAAGATTGTTTATAGATTATGACTAGCTGAATAAGGTGATAGTTAAGAATAATTACTCTCTCCCTAGGATAGATGACCTCATGGACTAGTTGGTAAGAACCTATGTGTTTAGCAAGATAAATTTGATGTTAGGTTACCATTAGATTCACATGAAGTATAAGGACATTCCAAATACTTCTCTTAGGACTTGATATGATTACTACGAGTATCTGGTTATGCCTTTTGGTTTAACCAATGTGCCTGGTGTGTTCATAAACTACATGAACATGATATTTCATTCGTTCCTATATGAGTTTGTTGTAGTTTTAATAGATGATATCTTATATAGTCTTAGTCTAGGGAGATCATGATGAGCATTTGAGGGTAGTATTACAAATCCTTAGGGACAACCACTTATATGCTAAGTTGTCCAAATGTGAGTTTTGGTTGAATTAGAAGTAAAAGAAATTGTGTATTGATTGATTTGAATTATACAATTTTTAATCTCCCTTTTTATAGGGTAAATGTCAACTACCTAAAGATAAACTAATAACAAATTAAAAGATAACTAGATAATATGAGATATTCACGATCCCCTAATGAGATATTTAAATATTTGTAACCACTTAATCTAATAAGATATTTAAATATATATAATCTCTTAATAGGTTATCTATCATATCTTATCAGATATTTACAATATCTCCAACACTTCCCCTCAAGTTGGTAAATGAATATCAATCATTCCTAACTTGTCATTAAGTTCTTGAAATCTAGTTGTAGGGAGCCCTTTGGTGAAAATATATGCCACTTGGAGTCCTGTAGGAACAGGTGTTATGACTATAAGTCCATTGTCTAACTTCTCTTTAATGAAGTGTCTATCAATCTCAATGTGTTTTATCCTATCGTGTTGGACTGGATTATGGGTAATACTTATAGCTGAGTTATTGTCACAAAACAACTTTATAGGTCCCTCATATTTTACTTTGAGGTCATCAAGAATAATTTTCATCCACAATCCTTCACATATACCCTGTGCCATGGCTCGGAATTTTGCTTCTACACTAGATCGAGCAACCACATTTTGCTTCTTGCTCCTCCAAGTTACTAAATTTCCTCCTAGAAACATACAGTATCCTGAGGTGGATCTTCTATCAACAATCGATCCTACATAGTCTACATTTGTATATATTTCCATGGACAACATTCCTTCTTTCCTAAACAATTGTCTTTTTCCTGGACTTGCCTTCAAATACTGGAGGATCCTTTCAATTGCCTGAAGGTGCATTTCCCTAGGATCATGCATAAATTGGTTAACCACACTAACAACATAGGCAATATCTAGCCTAGTGTGGGATAAGTAGATCAATTTCCCCACTAATCTTTGATATTGGGACTTCTCTATGATTGGACATTCCTCACACCCAATCTTATGGTTTTGTTCAAAAGGTACCCTTGAGATCTTGCATCCCAATTTTCCTGTTTCTTTGAGGAGATCGAGTACATAATTCCTTTGGGAGATAAAGATACCTTGTTTGGAATATGCAACCTCAATCCCAAGGAAGTATTTCAGCTTTCCTAACTCCTTCATTTCAAATTGTGTTGTCAGCTTTTCTTTTAGATTTAGTTTTTCAATCTCGTCATCACTTGTAACAATCATATCATCTACATAGACTAGGAGAAGAGTGAGTTTACCATTAGGAGAATGTTTTATAAAAAGAGTATGATCACCTTGACTCTGTCTGTATCCTAGGGATATCATGACTTGAGCAAATCTTTCAAACCATGCTCGGGGAGATTGTTTAAGTCCATACAATGCCTTTTTGAGTCTGCATACCTTGTTCTTCTCATTGTGAGAATAGAATCCTGGGGGGATATTCATGTAAACTTCTTCTTCTAGGTCTCCATGAAGGAAGGCATTTTTAACATCAAATTGTTGCAAGTTCCAGCCAAAGTGGGCGGCTAAGGAAATAACAACTCTTACCGTGTTCATCTTTGCTATAGGGGTAAATGTTTCCTCATAATTTATTCCATAAGTTTGTGTATACCCTTTAGCAACCAATCTTGCTTTGTATCGCTCAAGGGTCCCATCAGATTTATACTTCACAAGTTGAGTTTGTGTATACCCTTTAGCAACCAATCTTGTCTTTAGGTGTATCAACAATCTCCCAAGTTGAGTTTTTCTCTAACGCCTTCATCTCTTCTTTCATTGCTTGAACCCAATTCTCATCTTTCAAAGCTTCATGTATTGATGTAGGTGTTTTGATTGCATCAATGATAGCAATAAAACTTTGATATTGTATAGAGAGATGGTTAGTACGCACGATTTGAGAAATAGGATATTTGACACATGATCGTTTCCCTTTCCTCAAAGCAATAAGCATGTCATCAGTAACATCTTCAATGGAGTTATTAGGAATACTTACCTACGGCTCAAACAATTGGACTTGCTCCTCAATTGAGTTATCAAGGATACTTACATCCAGCTCAGACATTTGGACTTGCTTTGGGACCAGAGTGGGTTTCGTGACTTCTTGAACTTGAACATCCTGAGTAGGCGTGACTTCTTGAACTTGAACTTGAACATCCTGAGTAGGAAAAGGTAATGACTCGATGACAGACTCGACTTCTAGATAACTCTCCCCCTGAAGTGGAGGACCAACAAAGAATGACTATGTTTCATGAAAAGTAACATTCATTCAAACAAAGAACCGACGACTCGGAGGATGATAACACTTAAAATCCTTTTTATTTGAGGGATAACCAATGAAAACACATTTGATAGCTTTTGGGTCTAACTTCCCACGATGTGGATTATGAGAGTGGACAAAGGAGACACACCCAAAGACACGACTTAGTAAGCTTAACATTAGGGGAGAAGAAGGAAAGAAGGATAACATATGTTTAATTGGACTAATACCGTTTAAGACTCGAGTGGGTAACCTGTTGATGAGATAGGTGGCAGTTAGGACGGCTTCTCCCCAATATACATTAGGAACAAACATTTGGAAGAGGAGGGCCCTAGCAACTTCAAGGAGGTGACAACCCCATTTTGTCGGGGAGTATTCACACATGTTAGTTCATGAACCACACCATTATCTTTAAGAAACTTGGAGAACTCAAGATTTACAAATTCGGTACCATTGTCTGACTGTAGTCATTTAATGAATTTATTAAATTAGTTTTTGACAAGACGGAAAAAAACAACAAATATTTGACAAACCTCATATTTATGTTTCATAAGAAATATCCATGTCACACGGGTACAATCATCAATTAATGATACAAATCACTTAGCTCCCGATATAGAGTTACTAGCTGGCCCCCACACATTAGAATGAATGAGGTCAAAAGGTTCAAGACTTTTATTATTACTAGGAGAAAATGTTGCACGATGGTGCTTTACTGGCAAATATCACACTTAAAGGACTCGACAAACTCTTTTGTAAATAAATGTGGAAACATTGTCTTAAGTAACCCAAATGGTGGATGTCCAAGACGTTTATAATAAAGCCAAATTTGAGAAGCTGCCCAAGTTTCTAAGGTTTCCTGTTCACTAGAAGGCAATTCTTCCTTATTAGTGTTGTTACCTATCTTTGTATGTAGTAAGTAATATAACTCACCCTGCTCTTTAGCAACTCCAATTGTCCTTGATAAGAAAGTTTTTAGTTGTCTTACACGCCTCAAATAAATACTAAAGCTAACTATAATATAGCTAACCCTAGGTCGATTCTCTCAAGGACACAGTGTGTTCAAATATCGCTAAGTGTGAAAATCATAGTTAATGTAGAAAACATCAAGTGCAGAATGCCAACACAGTCTTGGCAAAGACTGTGCTGATTCGGTCTCGGTAGAGACGAATCTGACACAGTCTTGGCTAAGCATAGACTCGGTTTCAGACGGACGTAATGGAGTCGGACTGACTCGGTCTCAGACTCTGGAAAGCAGTAAATAAGGAGGTTGTGTTTAAGCGTAGAAAATAAACTAAGTGCAGAAACTAAACTATGCTAAACTAATCTATGCTAACTACTGTACCAATTCGGAAATCAACACACAAAAGGTTGTCATTCTTCCCAGAATTATACTCTGAATCAACCTTAGATTCTTACGACAATCATCGAACATTTGTCCTTTGCCATACCGAGGATTTACACAATCGCTACCTCATCAGTTGGTAGGGAGTATGTACTTGGTTGGTTTTAGGTTCTCTACCTAATCAGATTATTAAACCAGTTCCAATTGGTCCTAGTCTAACGTGATCTACTCTAACAACGTGCAATCGCGACAAAGGAAGAGTAGATTGAAGCACAAGAATTATAATTAAGAGATAGAATTACAAACCAGTTATGTCATTCAAAATAGAATCGAATACAAGGTAAGAAATTCAGAAGTTCCAAAGAATCCGCCTTCCATGACGATCGCCTTGGAAGGACGGCAATGGTGCACCAGTGATGGCCAGACATTGAGGTTTCCGTCCAACGAAGTGTGTCAGCTATACCGAGCGAGCGATCACCTCCGACAGCTTCCAGCTTCCCAAATCCTGGTCTTGTACCTCCTCGATCGAGAGAGACACCTTACTGAAGCTTCGTGTACCATCGTGCTAGCTTGGAGTGTCTGCAGCTGCTGACGGTGCTAGGTCTAGATTCTGTTGAAATTCCACACCCTCAAATCGTGCCAAGGCATGCCCTTATATACATGCAGGGCTACGGCTAAACTTAATTTCTAATAACATAAATTCAAATCCTAAAGTTTCTAATTCAAATTATTGATTACAAGTTCCTCAATCTTAGGAATTTCCCAATTCCCCGCTAGCAAAATCATATATGCATTCCTAGTTACCCGAATTACAGATTCCTTAATCATAGCAAATCATATCTACATTACAAATTCCCTAATTCTAGGATAATCATGTTTGCATTATGGATTCTCCAATTTCAGCATAATCCTATCTACGTTCTTTCCGGAGTGATTTTTGCCACTGAAGTTGGCTTGGGCCGAGATGCTCCTTTGGGCCGAGTTGTTCTCGGCTTCTACTGGGCCGGGACGCTCTCAGCTTCTGCTTGGCTGAGATGCTCTCGGCTTCTACTTGGCCAAGATGCTCCTGGCTTTCAGGCCTGCAAAACAAGTCCAATCTTTTATTAGTTAAAATCCTTATTTTAGCACATATTTATATTTTTCCTATTTCTAGGCCCATAATTCGAGTCTTAACTAAGATAGGACTCTTAATCTCTAAACAATCTTAATAATATCCATTTTAAGCCCTTGTGAGGTGTATAAAATATGAATTATCATTCCTCCCTGTTATAAGTTCCTGAATAACACAATGAGAACGAAAAAATGTCACTGCACAGTTCTAATCTTGTATAAGTCTATTAATGGAGATAAGGTTGTTAGCTAGTTTTGGAACATGAAGAACATTGTGTAGAGATAAAGAGGAGTGAAGTTGGACGTTGCCAGATCCAACAATAGGAACATGATCTCCATTAGTAATAGTAATAAGTTGTCTTTTGGGTACTTTAAGGTATGATGTGAAATGTGAGGGAAATAGAGTCATATGATTTGTTGTCCCGGAATCAAGGATCCAAATGCTTTGTGAAACTAAACCAGAAATATTGAAGGAACTCTTACTATTCATAATGTGACACCCTTCTACCTCGAATGCTTAAATTAAAATAATCAAGTAAATAAAAAGGAAGACAAGGTAATAGATAAAACCAAGGAAACTCAATTCGTATTAAGGATAAAAGGTCCACATGGTCATTATCATGTTCAAACATTAAGTACACATAAAAAAAATTATCACATAAAAAAAATTATCACATAAATTATTAATGTTGATCTAAACACGTCATTCATGTGTTTGACACATATTTCAAATATATAAATTACTTTCATTTCTGTATACATTTAGTGAATTATTGATATGTCCATCATTTTCAAATATTTAAGATGCAAAAGTATGTATGAAAAGACATAGAACCACTATTCTAAATCCCAAGCCCCGATTTCACACAAATCAGAGCAAGACCCCACCTCTTCAAAACTTGGCACCATGAGTGCCCTCCACATTACCTAAAAGAAAACCACAAGAGAGTATGGTGAGAAATAGAATTCAATCATATATAAATGCAGATAGTACCCCAAATCTCACCCATTATCGTACCCAATTACTAACAGTTAACAAATACTCATATATCAATCACACGTTCCATCGCATTCAAAATCAATCACATTTCATTCATGTTTACAAAATGCACATGCTCGCACAATTCATATGCTTATCACCACACCTAAGAGTCTCGATTCGGAACTCCACACCATGGGTGAACCTCCTTAATCCCCTTAGTTATCACTAATGATGGCCACACCGTTAAACACCCCATATGGCCAGTGTGTCGCACAGTTAAACACCACCTATGGCCCTGCAAAGACATTCTACACAACCGTTAAACACCACCTATGGCCGGGCATGTAGCATGGTTAAGCACCACCTATGGCCCATGCATATGAATGTCCCTCATCATTAGTCCACCCTGTTAAACACCACTTTTGGCTAGGGTCCCCTGTTAAACACCACATATGACTAGGGTATTATAGCCACGTCTGGCTTATCATGCATCTCATGCATCTCATGTCCATGCTCAATGCATTCTCATCCACATTCTCATTCTCATAATTCATACATTATTCGCACAATCCATAATCATACCAAACTCATATCAATTTAGTCATCATTATCATAAATCATTTATAAGAACACATAGCTAATATTCTTCAATCAATCATGGCAACATCACATACATTTACAATTCATAACCACATGATAGACAACAATACATACCGAATAATCACATATTTTCATACTTCAATAATTATATCTACTCCATGTATGGTTATAGATTAACACCTTTCACAAAATGCAACCGATTAAATTATCAATTAAATCAACCAAAACCACAGAACACATTGACGAATCTTTTCTACCAATTAAAGTATTCTCTTTTTTTTAGAACATAATAACCAAACAAATTTGAGAATTTAGATCCTAGAGGGACTTAGGGATTGCCCTCACTACCTGTACACTTCCGCCTTCACATATGACCAAACTCATCTCCCTCGTACCTTAGATGCGAAGAACAGCGAGGATTTGATGCAGCTTTAGGACGATTTTAACACCCTAGCTCCTCCTCCTTGTAGGTATGCGTTCTCTCTCCTCTAGGTCTGGCTGACGCACAAAACACCAATTAGGGTAAACTAATTAACTCTTGTCTAATATTCCAGCTGGGTCAGGTCAACCCCGACCCGCCCGTCAGCCTCCCCCGTTAATTCGATTAATTAAATTAATAAATGAAAATAATTCAGATTAATGCCTCATCAGTTTATAAAATCATCAACTCCTCCATTAAAATAAAATTAAATGTAAATATTTAAATACTAAATTATTTTTTTGCCATCATTAAGAATAATAACAATAATAATAACATTTCAGTTTCAAAATGCAATTATTTAATAAAATAATTTCCTACAACAATTAATAATTAAAATAAAATTGATAATAATAATAATGATGTAATTTATTTTCTAAAAAAATAATTAAATAATTTTAGGATGTTACACATAGTCAAACCACATGAACCAAGAGGCTTGTTGAGTTTGGGAGGGCTCGAAGGCGGTCCATCTCCTTCTTACTAAAGGCTTGAATATCCTGGTCAAGTTGCGAGGGAGAAGGATGTTCAACTCTATTCTCCTTATTGGAGGTTGTTTGATTCACCCACATTTGAGTTGAGCCTTTATTTCCACCCATTCGTTCAAGAACTTTCTCCTTTCCATAACGCTTGTAGCAAGTATCCTTAGTATGTCCTAATCATTTGCAATACGTATAGTATTCTCCATGACTACTCCTTGTGAATGGTTTTTCTTCGGAGGTTGATCCTTTTGTGGCACCTTTTCTTGTCACCATTGCAGATCCTGTGTTGGAGTTTCCTTTATTAAGCATGATTGATCGTCGGGTTTCTTCACTCTACACAATAAAAAAAATACCTCAGATAAAGAGGGAAGCTTCTCTTTACCTAGAATCTGAACCCGAATAGGATTGTATTCAAAATTCAAGTCATGAAGAAACTTAAAGATTCTCCCCCTTTCAACGAGCCTAGTATATGCAACAGAATCAGCTTTGCACATCTTCAATCCTTGGTACTGGTCCAACTCGATCCAAAACCCATTTAGAGTCCCATAGTACTCTATTACAGAAAGGGTTCCTTGTCTAGAGTTGAAAATTTTGCTTTCAATATCATAGCAAGCAGCAGAGCCCTCTTTCATTGAATATGTTTCAATGAGATTCTCCCATATCTCACGTGCGAAGGAATAAAACATATAATTTCAACTTATTTCCGAAGTCAGAGTTCCATAGCCATGTCATAATGAGAGAATCCTCATCATCCCATGCTTCAAACTTTGGGTCATCTCTAGGTAGACCGTTTCCTTCAATATGACTTAACTTCTTGCGCCCTTTAAGAGTAGTACAAATATATTGTGCCCATTGTAGATAATTACAGCCGTCAAGGTGATAAGAACTCACCAAATTTGGAAGTTCATTAGGTCCCAAGGTAATGACTTTGTCTTTTGCCATTATCACCGATAGTTGGGAACAACAAAGAAAATTTTGACTAGTCTTGCACTAGCATGTGAATCTTGTCAGAGGGTAGCAGTTCACTGAAGTGAGGCAACGAAAACAGAGCTCCCAAGATCTGGAGCTCTGATACCAAATTGGAAGTAAAAGAAATTGTGTATTGATTGAATTGAATTATACAATTTTTAATCTCAATTTTTATAAGGTAAATGTCAACTACCTAAAGATAAACTAATAACAAATTAAAACATAACTAGATAATATGAGATATTCACGATCTCCTAATGAGATATTTAAATATTTGTAACCACTTAATCTAATAAGATATTTAGATATATATAACCTCTTAATAGGTTATCTATCATATCTTATCAGATATTTACAATATCTCCAACAGGTTGGATAAGGTTAGTTTCTTAGAACATGTAATATCTAAAGGAGGAATAACTATAGACCCATCTAAGGTAAAAGTCATGTTGAAATGGGAAACACCTAAGTTAGTGTTTGAGGTAAGGAGTTTCTTGGGTTTAGTGGTTACTATAGACAATTTATAGAGGGTTTCTCTAAGATAGCCATGTCTTTAACTAAATTGGCTCGAAAGGGTCAAGCTTTTGTGTGGGATACTTAGTGTGAGGATAACTTTTAGGATCTTAAGAGGAGGTTGACATTTGCACATGTTTTAGTATTGCCTAACCCAAGTGAGCAATTTGTAGTGTATTATAATGCATCTAAGATGAGTTTATGTGGTATGTGCAAAAAGATCAGGTTGTAGTATATGTGTCTAGGTAGCTTAAGAACCATGAAAGGAATTACTCTACACATGATTTGGAGTTAACAATTATAGTGTTTGTGCTTAAGCTTTGGAGATCTAGATTTAAGGTATTTAATGATCATAAGAGTCTTAAGTACCTATTTGACAAAAAAAGTTGAACATACGGAAGCATAGATGGCTAAAATTTCTTAAGGATTATGATTTTGGGCTTACTTATTGATAATTCACATTTTAGACACCTAAAAAGGTCTTAAGATGGGTATAGTTGACTTTATTTTGTAGCTAAGAATCACATATTAGTTGAGATTCAGATTATTGGGCTAAAAACAGGGAAAATACAAATCTATGCTAATTTGAGGATTTTAGCTAACAAAAAGATTAACTCATTGTGTAGGTCGAAACTAGAGTCCCGGACCATCCCAGCCGAGATTGAAGTCGTTCCGACCAGACGAGTTCCTCTCTAGTAGCTGACTCCAGCATGCCGACTCTGGTTCCAATAGCCGTCTCTACCTACTAAGTTTGCCCCGACTATTCGGATTCATCCCAGCACTAAGACCAACTCCGCTCCAGCAAATTCGCCACGTGGTTAAATAGGAAAACCGTTAGTTAGTTAAGTCAGTTAGTCTGTTAGTGTCAGTTATTTCTATTAGTTAGTTAATTCTGTTAGTTAGTTATTTTTGTTCGTTAGTTAGTGTTATGGTTAGTTAAGTAGTTAATTGGAACATGTATATAAGGAGATGCATAGCTCGTTCAATGGTTGGACTTAGACACGGACACATACACACATACCCACACAAGTACATCCACTCTCGCTTCCATTGATCAGTGCTTCAATGATGCTCAGTCGATCGAGTGGGCGTAGGCGTAGGGTTCGAGCTGTGTAGGTTGCTAGAGATGACTGACCAGGAGGGGCAGATTCATCTGTCTTCACGACACACTCTAGAATGTGTCGCCTCTCATGTTCTTTGGCTTTCTTCGGTTGAATAATGCAGTCTCTTCCATGGTGATTGTTGTGGGAGTCTAAGTCCATGATTCCATATATCCAATTCTATGTATCAACACAATGTTTTCTGCAATGAATTGGTTTGTGTTTCTCTATCTGTTCGTATGTAATTCCTATTATGTTTCTCTACTTCTTGCTTGTGTCATGATCATGCATGCGTAAGAGTAGATCACGTTAGGTTAAGGGCCAATTGGAACCGATCTAATAACTCGTTAGGTAATCGATTGAGAACCTAAAATCAACCATGTGCGTAATCCTTGCTAAATTGAAGTCACGATTGTGTAAGCACTCAATCGACAATGGACGAATGTTAGGTGATCGTCTTAAGAACTTAGGTTGGTTTGGAACCGCATCCATTACTAAGAACCGAAACCGATTGCTTGCTGAACTTTGGATTGATATGCTAAATATTTTTTTGTCTATTCGTTCTTACTTTCGTTAGCTAGTTTACTTTCTGTTTTGCATTTACTTTGTCTTTCCGATACAGACCAAAACCCCCATGTCTTTACATTTCTGTATACTGTCCGAGTCTACATTCTGCATTTTTGTATTTTGCATTATTCTCTGCTTTCCACATTAGGCAAACCAAATACACATGTCCTTGAGAGATTTGACCTAGGTTGCACCTTATGCTATAAAAATCATAAGTAATCTAGTTTTATTTTGAGACTGCATCGACAATAGTTATCACTTACCACCCAAGTAAGGCTAATGTAGTGGTTGGTGTCTTGATTACAAATTCTTTACATGTGTTTGCTTGGTTAGAGATATAGATTTGATAGAGTAGTTTAGAGACTTGAGCTTAGTATGTAAGGTTACTCCTACGAGTGTGAAGTTGGGTATGTTGAAGATGACTAGTGATTTGATGGATCAAATTAGATAAGGTCAAAAGTCATATTTGTATTTGCTAGATCGAATAAAATTGAGGTTATAAGATTGGTTTTAAGGTGGGAACTTATGAGGTTATAAGATTCTAAGATAGGATTTGTGTGTCTAATGTGCTAAAGCTTCGAAAGTTTATCTTAGAAGAAGCACATAGAGGTAGTTTGAGTGTTCATCTAAGAGTCACAGAGATGTATCAAGACCTTAAGAATATGTTTTGGTGGCCCGATATGAAGGAGATAACAAATGCATGCTTGTTTTGTTTGTCAAAAAACTAAGATAGGGCATAAAAAACCTTCAAGTTGTTGCAACCTTTGAGTATTCCAAAATGGAAGTAAGGTAGCATCTTTATGGATTTTATTGTAAGATTGCCTAAGACCCCTAAAGGTTTAGATTCTATTTTGGTGATTGCAAATAAATTAACTAAATATGCCCATTTTGTCCTGATTAATATTAGATACTCCTTAAAGAAATTGACTACGCTCCCGAGGTTGCATAGTGTACCTTCTATAGAGATCCTATATTTACTTCTAGATTTTGAAAATTTTGCATCAAGCTTAAGAATCAAGTTATATTGAGTTTATCTTACCATCCACAAACGAACAGTCACACTAAGCAAACCATTCAATCCTTAAAGGATCATTTGAGAGCTTGTGTGTTAGAGTAGAGTGATAGTTGGTATTAGCTTCTTACCCTTTATAGAGTTCACATGCAATAATAGTTTTAATTCTAATATCAAGATGACATATTAGACATGTTATGAAGCTATATATGAGACATGGTGTAGGACACCTTTGTGTTGGTTTGAATTCGGTGAAATCCTTGTGATAGGACCCTAGGTACTCTAGTAGACTACCGAAAAAATTAAGATGATTTAGGATAAGATGGGGATAATCTAGAGTAGACAAAAAAAGTTACCATGATAAGAGAATGAAAGCTCTTGAATTTCAAGAAGGCAATCATATGTTCTTGCGAGTCACTCCAAAGACTGCAGTTGGTCGAGCATTGAAATCTTGTAAGCTTACTTCATGTTTTATTGGTCCTTATCAAATTTCAAAAAGAGTTGGCAAAGTTGCTTACAAAATTTCATTACCCCATCTCTTTCAAATCTTTATAATGTCTTTCATGTCTCTTAACTTAGAAAATACATTCATGATCCTTCACATGTGATTAAATTAGATAATATCCAAGCAAAGAAGAAATTGACTTATGAGGTGTTGCCTTTAAAAGTTGAAGATCGAAGGATAAAAAAAATAATAAGGAAGGAAATTCTTTTGGTTAAGGTAGTTTAGAGGAAGGGACTAAAGATAATGCAAATGGGGGACTATAGAGGCAGATGAGGTAGTCTTATCCATAGTTGTTCATTACAAGTAAATTTTGACAACAAAATTTATATATGTGTGTGTTTATATCATAGAAACTTTAATAGTAATTTATATGTGTATTTGTTTAGTAAATAAATTATCTAGCCTATGTTTTCCTATTTACAAATATAGTATGTGAATATTTTGGGAAGATACATTTGGTGCAAAAAAAAGTATTAAAATGTATTTTTATAATTAAAATGCTTTAAAATAAAAAAAAATATTTTGGGATTTATGCAGCTTACACCCCTTTTTTGTTGGGCTTTTTAGTTGTGCACCCATAGCGAAACCGTACCCTTTATATTCTTTTCCACTTATTAGTAGTCATCACATTCTTATGTTAGGGGAGGCTTCATTATTGGACTTTCTCCTTTCATTTTGTTGTGGATTCTTGTCGTCAAGATCATGGGTGAGATTATCTTACTCGTGAGTATAATAATAGCCGTGGGTAAAAATGTTGACCATAAACCCCAATTTGTTTGATTTATCTTATTATGATTGTTAATGATTGTAAGAGAGAATGAGAATTCTCTAATTGGGATTGAATTCCCAAGTATAGTTTGTAATGTAAATTGCATACTATTTATTAGGACAGAAAAATACAAATAAGGGTTGAATTGTGTTTTAAAAAAAAAATTCACAAATCTTTTCGTAAATAATGTATCATCTTACAAGGAAGGACATTGCTTAAAGCTTTTACACACATAAGTGAATTAACCAAGTTAAAAAGCTTTGTGAAATCTCTTTTTCTTTTTAAACTTAAGTTTTAACAAAAACTTTATCAAAAATTATAAAGGAGATAAAGTAAGAGATAAGAACAAAAAGGGTTTTTATACTAGTTTATATTAACCTAAGATTACGTCCAATCCTTGGTATCTCACCAACATTTTTGTCATAACGAAACATTGTTATAAGTATTCTTTCCCTTAAACATCTCGAGGCTCAACATGACTATTCTTTGCACTTGCTTTTCTAAGTAATAAACCAAGTATTCTTTATTACAAAGTCTCTTCAGGCTTCAAGCATTTTCACTATAGAAAAGGTTGTGGTAAAGGTTCACTTACTATAACGTCTTACAAAGACGGATTTACAAGTTTAGAGCTAGCCTTAGTTCTACAAGCACTTAGGTAACTTAGAGAGATTACAGGAGTTCATAGTCAATAGGTTCTCTAGTTTTTCAAAGTCCTCGTATATATAAGCATTTTCAAAATATGGCTATTGTTAGTACTTTGTGACTTGGTCTTCCATTCACCTAAGTAGAATTTGAAAGTGAACATTGGGGAAGAAAAAAGAAAAAAAAAAGAAACCTTGCATTTTATTCCACACAAAAAAATTAATCAATTCCGCACAAGTTATTTAATAAACGTATTCGAGGTAAAGGTGTCATAGATGATTTCATCGCACTTGCAAGTTTGAACCAATATTGTTGGGTGAACCAAGATTTTCTTGGGATACCCACTTACTTTTCTTCCTCACACCAAGATCGCCTTAGGGAAACCATGATTCTAAACTAAAAGGGAAATACCTACTATAAGTACCATGACTAAATGGTCAAGTTTGTTACTTGTCTAAGAAATTTGTTTGTCCTTTCATCTATGTCTACAATTATATCTTTACAACTCTTGCAGTTCGTGTTCCATTCATAAAGTTTAAGATAGAAACTCTTTGAAGACTTGAGGATACTCCATTCCAACTTCATCCTAATGGTTAGGATTTTCTAAGATGTTTCCATTTGTGTTAGCATTTAGGCTAATTCCTTATTGTCCTCTTTTCTTCATTATATTAGGTGTACTTAAAACTTTTTGAGCAAGTAGAGGTAAGACACGAGTTAACCTAGATGAAATTTCTAAGGAGAGAACCCTATCATACTAGGCCTAGTCTCACAAAAGAAAATATACGCTCTTTAAAAGGGAATATAATAGCCAAATCTAACAATTCCTTTAATTGTCAAACTCTAGTTGATGTTTCTTTGGACATGCTAGATTCACTAATAAGTATATCATCATTTTCAAAGCATTTGTTTCATAATTTCAATCTTAAACTATTAATTCTTAATTTTGTTATCTCTAGCCACCACTCTATAGGTATGGCACTACACAAATTTGTTATGAATGAGGTAGTTCTTAAGAAACTAGTTCCCCAACCTTCATGTCAAATTATCCTTAAACTACAACCAATAATGTTGTCATCTCATGGTTAAGTTGAGGCAACTTCTAAATGGGTTAAAGTCATAAGAAAGGGAAAACAAGTGACCAAGAATAAAGATGATATTAGAAGGACCGAGAATGTTCTAGTTAAGGATAAGGTTGCAATTGAAACCAAAAGGATTGCAACTGAAGTTGAAGTAAAGGTAGAAATCAAAAGTTGATATTATTTGCCTTTAACTACAAATCCTTTATATGATAGTTGTTGTCACTACCATCATAATCATTGCTATCACAATCACTACTATCACTACACCACCACCATCGTCATCGACGATAGTGGTAGCAACAATAGTGGTAGTTGTGGTTTTAAGTGAACCTTTTAATTTAAGTCCTCTATTTTGATCTAAGGATAATCATTCTCATTCTTATCTAAAAAGGTCATTCTCAAATTGTATGTCATATATATATGGAAGGAATCAAATAATATTAATATAACTTACATAAACTATTACACCATTTAATAAATTCATATAAAATATAAATTTTAACAATCCTTGAAATGTAACTTTATATTGCATATATCATGTATACAAATTTTTATATTAATTCAAAATTATTTGATACATAATTTATATTGATCAAATTAACGAAATATATACATATAAAAATATACTAAAATATGAATCATTTTATTATCTTTTTATTGTTGTTTAATTTTAATAAATTTTTTTATAAACAATCAAGGTAGTATATGGGGATGAATCAAATGACACCAATGTAACTTCTACCAACTATTACATCATTCAATAACTTCATATAAAATGCAAATTTTATCAATCAATTGTTGGATTGAAAGTTCCTTTTACATAGATTATATATATACATTTTTATGTTAATTCAAAAATTATTTGATACCTCATTCATATTGATCAAAATTAATGAAATATATACATTTTAAAATATACTAAAATAAGAATAATTTGATTACCTTATTATTATTGTTCAATCTTAACCAAAAAAATTATATATATGATCTATGTAAAGAGCACTTCCAATTCAATGGTTTGATAGATAAATTCACATTCTATATGAAGCTATTAATGGTGTAATAGTTGGTGTAAGTTACATTGGTGCCATTTGATCTCTCTGTCACACACACACACATATATATATATATATATGGAGTGTATCAAGTGAGAAGAGTATTTGTTATGATTGGAAATTATTAAATGCATACACGACCGTCTAAAAAAGTCACCTGATTTTATGATTTAATCTTAATCATTCATGAATAATTGAATAGTTCATATTTACTCCTTTTATCCTCTCACTATAATATTTTTATCACTTGATACATTTTATTTCTCTCTATATATATATATATGAAAATAACTATATAGAATGAAAGTATTTTTATGTCTTCAATAAGAGTGTTTTTAAGAATTTTTTTAAACCTCTTTTAATTTTTAATCTATCATTTTAATCTTTATTTTAAATTTAATTTCAATATTTTTTAAAAAATGTCAATAATCAAAAATAATCTTATTTCACAATAAAAATTATTTATCACAAATCTAAAATATAATTTATATGTTGAAAATATTTATTTATTATAAATTTAATTATAACATCATTTATATATTTAAAAGTATTTATTTATTATAAATTTTAATCATATAAAAATATTTATTTTATGCAATATGCAATCTAAAATATAAGTTTTAATAAATTCTTAATACCTAAACTTATGATAAATTTGTTATACAAAATATAATTAGATTTTGATTAAAAACGTTTTTGAAAGTAATTTTGAATCTTATACATGAGTATTAATTTCGTGGTAATCATGGGCAATTGGTGATCTAGTACGAATCGTATATAAACTTTTAGAGTTGGTGGTTCTCTTTAGGGTTTTCTTAATAATTAATTATTTATTGAAAAATCTAATATTCACGACATATACAGAAATAATCAATTGTTGCTTTATGTAATCTATTATCAACGTACAAAGAAAATTTTAACGTGTATAATCAATTATAACGTGTGTATTAAACTTTTTTTCTTTTGTAAATTAGTTTTCGAAAGTGTTAAAATTTCAAAACTTTCGAAAATTAATTTCTAGAATGTGAAATTTTTTTTAACATTACTGGAACCTCTTTTTTTTTAAATGTGCAAATTTTAACATTTTCGAAAATTATTTTTCAGAATGTGTTAAAATTTTAATTTTTCCAAAATTTATCTTTTGGATTGTATTTAATTCATTCCAAAAGCTAAATTCGGATATCTACCTATTATCTAAAAATATAACGATATCCTCCCTGAAACAAAAATGAAGCATGGGCTGCTACACATAGAGTCACAAGTTGGGCTTTGAGAAGAACAAATGAATTACAAATCAATGGCCCAACGTAGGGAAAGAAAGAAAATCAAACAATATATATATATATATATATATATATATATATATTAACTAAATTATTGTAAAATTAAAACTTCAAAATAAATTAAAATTTCTAAGATTAGTATAAAAATCTAAAAACCCTCGTAATTTCATAAATTAAAATTTTGCTTCTAAAAATTTCTTTTTTTATAAAATTAAAATTTATAGAAGTTTCATTAATGACTTTTTTAATAATTATAGCTCAGTTTATTTATTTTTTATAAAGGTAAATAATTTATTATTTATTGAAACTGGTTAAAACTAGTAATTATACTTTTATACTTCTTAATCAAGGTTTGAAGTTTCATCTTTAGTTTAAACATGAAATTGCAACTAAAAATACTATCTTACTCCATGAGAAGTTGATCCAGTGTATCAAAGTTATAAAAAAATATATATTATCATTTTTTTATTCATTAAATACATTATTATCATTAAGTTTGCTTAAAAAAATTAATATACAGACTTTTCAGTATACTAGTCTAATAATTGTAAGTGTATTGAATTCTAAATTATAAACCGACTTAAATAATCAAAACTTGTCAAAAAAATACTTCAAAATATCACTGGGGATTACAAAAGAAATATTTAAGTTACAAGAATTATATAACGTTATACAAATGTATCGAGTGTTAATATGAGAATTATAATTATATATAATTTTTTATCAGTATTATGATTATATATTAGTCATTAATCGATTCAGAGCTAATATAATTTTAATATATTTTTTAATGTATCGTTTCTTACTTCTTTCTCTAAATATAATTTTAATATATTTTTTTAAAATATCAATAATTATAAATTATTTTATCCGTGGTGTGTTAGAAGTTTAAGAGATGGGAAAATTGTCTTCACTTGACTAATAGGATGCAATTTAAGGTGTCACATATTTATAAGGAGGAAAATATTTATGCAAATAAATTGAATTATTTCGAAATTAACTTATAATGCTTTACTTAGTGGGATCTAATTCCAAGATTCATTAGTGAAGAATTTTACTGCACAATAATGATGACATTTCTAATTATAAATTCTAATAGAACTTGTTTTTTTTTTAATTTGTTTTTCTCTCTTGTGGGTTTGGTTTGTGTCTTTCCACATATTTTTTTTTTGTATTTTTTATTTACTTTTTTTCTAATAAGTTTTTTATGTGCTATAAATATGAGATATATTATATTGTTTAGTGTAATGACTTGAATAATGTATATATGAAGGGGATAACTCTCATCTTATAAGTTTGTTTTCTAAGATTGAGTTGGGTTCAAATATATTTTTTAAGATGAGCCTATCATAGCAACTGTGTTGGGCTTTATCAGGTCCATTGCTATCAAATTACATGTAAATATCTAATCTTGCAAAATTCATGAGAGGTTTAAAAAAATGAAATTTCAAATCCTATATTTGTTTTTTTAGAATAATCCTTGCCACTAATTTTTTATTCAACTGCTACAAAATCTACAATTCCGTGAGTTTGGGCTTTTGCTGCTGACATAAAAACATCCATTTTCATATCTTCGGATATAATCCATAAAGGTTTAACTGTTCTTTATACATAAACATTTGTGATCCGCTTTCAAGATAAATTCTCCTGTTTGTGTCTCATAAAAAGAACTAACGGGTTGGTGGATCATTACCCTAATTATATAACTTAATAAGTGTTTCCTTTATCTTAATAAAGATCAAGATAAGGATTTCTCCTATATTGGTAAATATTTTCTTTATTCCCAAAACAAAGGTAAAATGAATAAATACAAATAAGAAAAGAAATGAGCAAAAATAAGATTCAATAACCGTACAAGTATTTTCTTCCTAATCTAATTTTGTAGGGTTGAAATAAGGTTAAATTCACCTCTTAATCTCACCTTGCAAACCAATTTTGTAAGATTAAGTTAGACTCAAATCTATTTTCTAAAGAACAAGTTATAGTTTGATGATGAAATGTCAACATAGTTGGAATCTCTCCTATTGTGATGATTTTACATGCTATTTTTAAAAAAATATATATAAATATCTTTATCTACAATTTAAATTATACATTATATATTTAAGGTATAATTTATATATTTAAAATACATATTTATGAATTTTAATTACAATATAATTTATATATTAAAAATATTTAATAATAAAAGCAATTTAAAATACAAGTTTATGAACAAAATTTATTTTACTGATAAAGAAATGGCTAGGCAATAATAGAAACGGGGACAGTGTCTAGGCAATAATAATGACTTGCTTGACACTACTTATGATGTCATTGAAAGCAGCTTTTGGAACTCTAATCCCAGTGGTTGTTCTCGAAAACCCATGAAGACACAACCACAACGATAATCCTACAAATTGGGCTCCCATGGGTTATGGTGTCTACTTGGTGCCGGATAAAGTGAGACCCAATATTGGTAGGATACTCTAGTACCCTTATAAAAACAGTGGCACATGGTGACCAACATAATCAAAAGGATGATAACTAACTAATACTGTTTCATATCAAATACAATTCTAAATCCAGGCCCAATAATTCTATAATATTTTCTTTCTTTTGGAAACCACGTGAAATTCCACACCTAAATGTCACGCGTCTGAAGATTAGGATTGCCCCTTTGGTTATACGTTTAGGACTCGCATCTGACAATATATTCACATAAAAATCTTAAAACCACGCAGAAGCAACAATTAAACTTTGGTATACAAATGAGCCAGCAGTGAGAACGCAAAAATGAATGAGTCTATAAAAGGGCAATGACCATGTTCGTTCAGGTATACACAACTTTATTGGACAACTTGTCACTCCTCATACTACTAAGTGCCTAATGTCGGGGTAGAGGTAATAATGCATGTCAACCTGCAAAGCATAAGAGCATGAACGCCCCCCATTTTCCACAACAAAGTTGGTCTGTTTTGTTACGGACAATATATTTCTTTTAAAAAAAATTAGTCATAGCCATATGCTATAGCTATATTTTCAGAATGTACGCAAAGCACAATTGATCATTTTTATCATTAGAATAAAAATTGAAGAGTAATTTTAAAAGAGTTTCTCCTCTTTATTATTATTTTTTATTTATTTTAGTCTAACAATTTTAACAAATAAATAATCTTTGACAGTTAGGTTAAAAGAAATTAAAGAATGAAAATGAGAGTACTATTTTTTAAATTACACATATATGTTCATCTCACATAATTAGTGTGATGATTTTTAAAATAATATATATAAGTGATCAACAACTCTTATTACTTGAACTAGATTTTGAAGTTGAATTAGGTTCAAATTTAAAGTCTTTATAATGTTAGAACTTATCTTAGTGATTGTTATTGGACTTATCGGACCACCCGTTATTGGATTGTTATCGAACCACTTATAGATATACAATTATATAAACTTCACACTTAATGTATTCAATCCTCACCATGAATGTGTGTTGAAGATTTCACATTGACAAGTGATATGATCAAAATAAAGTATACAAGTGAAGGGGCAAGTCTCACCTCTTGAGCTAGCTTTCAAGATTAAGTTAGATTCAAACTCAACTTATAAGATTACAATAAAGTCTATTCTAACGATTGTTGTTGACCCTATCGAGTCACCTGTTATCGGATCACTTGCAAATGTCCAATCCTGCAAACTTTACGCTTGAGATGTTCAATACTCAATGTGAATATGTGTGTTGGATATTTCACATTGACAAGTGATATGGACAAAACAAAATATACAAGTGAGGGGGGAAGTCTCACCTCTTGAGCCAACTTTCATGAGTTAGTTTCAAACTCAAGTTGTAAGATGACAACAAAGCCTATTTTAGCAATTATTGTTGGACCTATCAAGTCACTCGTTATCAAATTCTTCTAAAATAATGTATATAAGTGGGAAACAACCTTCACCTCTTAAGCTAACTTTTAGGGTTGAATTAGGTCGGCTCAAACCCAAACTCTAAGAGTTTGTAAATATATACATGCATGCGTATGTTTGACCTTTGTAGAAATTATGTGCTAGATGTTGCAAATCTTACCTATGCGAATTTTGTGTGTTTGTGTGTGTTGTGTGTGTGTCTGTGTCTATGTCTCTTATGTGTGTGTGTGTGGGGGGGGGTTATTAAGAGTTTGTACATACACACTTTGCTTATCCATATTAAGTTAGTTTTCAGGGTTAAGTTGGGCTTAAACCTATTATAGAGTCTAGAAATTGCATATAAAAATAAGATAATTTTATTGATAACAACTCTGGGCAGAATCATAATTAGAGTACAATCTTCACAAACACAGGCCTAAGCCCTAACAAGGAGTTCTTCTCTCTCAAACAAACATACAAATTTGTACTCCCCTTGTCCACCAAAATGTCAGCCTTACATATCCCCATAAAACACTCATAACTGTTTAATAAGATAACTACCTAACAATGTCAAAACATAATTGAAGGAAAAGATAAAACACAAGAAGGGGGGAGAGGTTGAATTGTATGTATGATTTTTGACAGCTTTTCCCAAATTTAGAGGATCTAAAACACAATTTGTTATGTTCGTCCAAAGGGAGCGTCCAAAGAAGTGTAAAAATAAAAGAATGAAAGTAAGAGAGAAAAAAGCACAAAGATTATACTGGTTCACTCTTACAACTAAGCTACGACCACTCCCTTCAACATGAAGGAATTTCGCTAGGCCTATCTAACTTACAAACAAGTATTCTCTACCTGTCCAAGTATTACAACCCTTGTAACATATCTGACTACAAGAAAATCAAGTATTCTTTGATACTTAGCCTCTTCAAGCTATAACATTAACTCAATAGAGTTTTTGCAATAAACTCTACTCACACAATAAGCGTATTACAATACAATTCACAAAAACTTCGCTTTATTGAGCTAAGTAAGTTATACAAAGAGTGAAAGGGAGTGTCATCCAAAAATGACTTTAAGAGCGTAAGAGTGTATCACGTTATTTGTGCTTTTTGTTCTTTTTCGTTTTCACATTCTCTTATCTATACAAGCTTGATCCACCCCTTCTTATAACATATGATAACTTGAACGTTTCTTGTGCATGAGGAGTGGTTGAGTGATGGGTCATAGAATGCACATCTTAAATGGACCTAAGAAGGGCACCGTTGAACAACTCACGAGCTTAAAAGATGACTGTTAGCTAAGATCCAGATTAATGGCCTAAACTTGAAGTAAAACACAATCTGTGCTTAATCAAGGTTTTTAGCTAACTATCTCTTCATTGCAGGTTCAGCCAAACTTAGCCCGCCATCAGAAGCCCAGGCCGAGACTCGACCCATGCAGGGAGCCCAGTCAGATAGATCCAGGTGGGACTCCATGTCAGCAATCAGAACCACCTTGGGTCCAGCTCAGCTTCACATCACTACCTGGAGTAACTTGCAACGCAAGCCACAGCAAGGGAAGAATAGGAATTGTACATGTAATTACTGTTAGCATCGTTAGCTGTGCCCACTCATGTATAAATGGATAGAACTCTGAACGAATAGGGGCTTTTGGCATTCAAGCTTTTTCCGCGTTCATAATTCTCTTCTCCTCCGCTCACGGTGGTACACAGAGCTGTTAATGGTGTTTCTCTCGATTGAGGAAATGCAGGCTGAGAACTGAGAGGCCGAAGGTTATCAGAGGAGACCGATTGGAGCACCAACGCACTCTGGTGGACCTGAACCTCAGCGTCTTAGCTAGTTGAGGTGAATCATCGCCGTCGTCCATGGCGATCGTCGTGGAAGATGGAATCATCGAATCCAGGCCCTGTGTTTGTATTTTGCTTTCAATATTATGAGCATTTTCTGAATTCTGAACTCCATTGCATTCCTGAAATCTAAGTTCAATTACTGTGTTGCGATTGCACCTGGTGACGGAACAAAGCTAAACTAAGCCGATTGGAACTGGTTTAGCTAATTCAGTAGGTAATCACTTAACGATTGTTGATTGAGAATCTAAAATCAGCTTGAACTTAATCTCTGCCAATTGATGAGGTGGCGATTGTGTAATTCCTCGGTATGGTAAGGGACGAACCTTTGGCGATTGCCATAAGAACACTGGAGGCTGATGAGGATTGTAATTGGAATGACCGAACCAGAAAGAACTTGATTATTGGAACTAAAACATGAACACAGTAACAGTAATAGCATTAGGAGTAGCGTAATTGCATTTTGATTATAGTTAACTTCTGTTTGATTCCAATTGCATTTCAACCCCCCCTTGTTTACTGCTTTCTAAGTCTGAGATAGAGACAGTCCATCTCTGTAGCGTCTGTCTGCATTCAACCGAGACCAAGCCGGATCGTCTCTGTTGAGATCGACTCAGTTCAGTCTCTGTTGAGAGCAACTCGGCCATTGTCGAGACAAGTCGGTATCTTACACTTAGATTCAACTACTGTTCGCATCACACCAATTCACAACTGAACACACTGTGTCCTTGAGAAGAATGACCTAGGGTTAGCTATACTATAGTTAGCTTTAGTTATTTGATAAGCGCGTAAAACGACTGTAAAAACGCACATCATCATTGAGTCAACATTAAATGTCATAGCTCTGATTTTTGCATAGCTTCTGTAAAAGTTTCTCTTTTATGAATATAGAGAAGATTTAGTTAAGAAAAAACTATTTTTCTCTGAATTTTAACTTGTTGTTTTCTATTTGACGAGAAAGAAAACTTCTATTAGTTCCTTCTGAATGGATTCATGATCTAGGCTTCCTTGTGTCAAACATGACTTACAATATAAAATATTTGTTGTTGTTCTTCGTCAATCTAATAGCTTAACACGTTCTCAAACAATATATTTGGTAGAATTTGAAATTTGGATTCATGATATCAAGTTGTATATTTGAACAAAATGATTCACATGATAAGTTAGATAACTTAAACAACTTAAGCGTTTATGAGAGATACTTCTTAATTGGAATAATACAGTCGTTTTACTTTCCGGACGATCTCTCCAAAGGACGGTAGCAATGTCTTTGGATGCTAAGGTCACTTATGGACATTGTGAATGTTTGAGTACATCCTTTGGATGATGAGTGCGTCTATGAATGATAAGTTCCTTATGGACACAGTAGATAAACTTCTTTTAAAGTTAATTTCCCTTAAATGGATATATCTAATCTTTAAGTCCAATAACTTGTTGTTCTTCCAAAATCTACAAAACAATGGTTAATCATAATATATTATCCATTTTCATAATGTTTGTTATCATCAAAACACTTGGATCATTTTGGACACAAAGACTTATGTTCCAACAACTTTCCCTTTTTTATGATAACAAAAATTATGTTAAATAGAAAAATGATTTCAAGATATAGCATTTTAAGCGCGTGATTACTAGCTCCCCATAAGATATATAACTTCTATTTTTATCTTAGCTCTCCCTAAGTTAATAAAAGGTTAAGTGAAACATATTTTACGCATGTATGAGCATACACATATGATTTATCTTATTATATCAGAGCATATGAAAAATGTATCAAAGCATTCATATAAAACAATTATATATAGAACAGTAAAGATAAGTGAAAAATAAATGTAGACTCTTAAGTATTAGAAAAATGCATATTCTTTCTTCTTTATACAATTCTCCCCCTTTTGTGTTATCAACAAAAAGGATTGGAAGAATAATCATCACAGTTAAAAACAAAACAAAACAAAAACATAAGAAAGAAAATTTTAAAGGTTTGGAGAAAGTGGTGGTTGCTAGTATGGTGAGGTAGGAGGTTCAGCAGGGTGAAGATAGGCTTGGAAGAGGGTTTCCCAGGGGTGAGGTGTTGTGGGTTCAAGTGGTGAGTAAGTGGCTAAGAGAGGGTATGAGGGTGGAGATACAAATTCAAAGTGTAGATAGGTAGTGTGTTAATTTGGTCTTGATGGATAAGTTTTTAAGCTCAAGTTGTTGAAGGAAAAAGACTGACCCTTCCTTTTTTAGTATTGTGATAGGATCAAGGGAGTCCATAGGCTTATGGACAGTGGGATCGTCCAAAGGTGTTTGGATAGTGATTTGTGTAAGGTCATCCAAAAGGGTTGGACGATGGTTGAATGGGTGTTTTGAAGGGCTAGGTTCGAAGATGTCCAATGTGGTATGGATGATGGTTTCTAACAATGGAAGGGAATTATGGTGAAGAGGTGAAAGAATATAGAGTGCCTTTTTCAATTTAAAAACATGATTTGGAAAATTATCACTCTCAAAACCGAGTGGTTGTTTCACAAAAACTTCTTCATTTATAATACCATTCAAAAAAACACATTTGACATTCATTTGATGTAATCTCATATTACGATAAGTTGCAAATAATAGCAAAATGCAAATGATTTCTAGTCTAGCTACATGAGCCAAAGTTTCAGTGGAATCTATTCCCTCATGTTGAGAATAACCTTGTGCTACTAACCTTGCCTTATTATGTACAACCTTACCATTCTTGTGAGACCAGCTTCTATATGTCATTCTTCTCGAACTGATCTAGTTCCTTTTGTATGACGAGTATCTATTTGTCGTCCAATAGAGCCTCCTCTACATTCTTGGGTCCATTTGAGCTTGGTCATTGAAGGTTGATCGAGTTCTGAGTCTATCTTCAATGTTCTAAAGGATCTGTTCCTCAAGATGGTAAGGCTTCATCTGCCAGTTCCTCGAGGATGTCTCAACCTTGTGTGTTTTTGGTTCATAGTCCAAAAGTAGTTCTTTGAATGCCGTCTGTAACTCTTTGATATTTAACTCTACAAAAGGTTCAATTAGCTCTGATAATTCTTTATCAAGCTTAGAATCGTTAAACTTCACATGTATGGATTCTTTAACTTTCAAAGTCCTAGAGTTATAAACTCTATATGCTTTGGACTTTGTTGAGTATCCAATGAATACTCCCTTATCGAATTTAGGATCAAACTTACCCAAGTTGTCCTTATTATTTAAAGTAAAACAATCACATCTAAAGGGTGAAAATAAGAAACGTTGGGTTATCTATCCTTCCACAATTCACAGGAAGTCTTTTTCAAAATGAGTCTTATATATATTTTGTCTTGCAAATAAAAAGCTATATTAACAATTTTTCCCTAAAAGTATTTAGAAGAGTTAAAATCATTCAACATTATTCTGACCATCTCTTAAAGAGATCTATTTTTTCCTTTCCACAACACCATTCTGTTGAGGAGTTCTTGGATAGGAAAAGTTATGATGAATTCCATGTTCTCCACAGAATTGTTGAAAGTTTTCATTTTCAAATTCTCTCCCATCATCACTTTTGATAGAAGCAATATTAAAACTTTTTTCATTTTGAATATGTTTGCAAAATACAGAGAAGACCTTAAAAGGCTCATCCTTGTAAGCAAGGAACATAACCAATATCCATCTAGAATAGTCATCTACTACTACTAGTCCATAATGTTTTCCACCTAATGAGGCAATTCTGGTAGGGTCAAAAAATCAGTATGTAATAATTCTAGAGGTCTCGAGGTAGAAACAATGTTTTTGGACTCAAAAGAACATTTGACTTGTTTCCCCTTTTGACAGGAATCACATAACATATCAACCTTGTATACAAGGCTTGGTAGACCTCTCACAAGGTTATGCTTTTTCAGCTTGGATATAAGTCTCAAGCTTGCATGACCAAGTTTCTTGTGCCACATCCATTGATCATTATTTATGGATACCAGACATGTTACATTTTGATTGGTCAAGTCTTTCAGATCAATCTTATACAGATTGTTTTGTCTTTTAGTAGAAAATATTATAGAATCTTTACTATTCTTGACTATGCATTCTCCCTTATTAAAGGAAACATCATACGAACTATCACACAATTGACTTTGCTCAGTAGATTGTGTTTCAATCTTTTAACATATAAAACATTATCTATGAACGGGAAGGTATGCTTACCAATCCTTCCTACGTCAACTATTTTACCTTTCTTATTACCTCCGAAGGTAATCCATCCTCCTTTCTTTGGCTTGAGGTCTTGGGACATATACTCTTCTCCTATCATGTGACGTGAGCACCCACTTTTAGGTATCATGACAGGGGTTTCTTTCCTACTGTTAAACAGATATGCAACAAAAATAATCATTGATTTAGGTACCCAAATTTTCTTGGTCCTTTTGGGTTAGTCTTTGAAGGTTTCAACGGTCCTTTTGGCTCTCTACAGTCATAGGATTTGTGTCCAAACTTTCTATAATTTGAACAGTGAATATTTAGTTTTTCTTTTATTTCCTTATAGAGAAACAACAGGCTCCATACAACTCATCTAGCAACTATTCAATTATAGGAATTAGATATTTATCAAGTACAATGGCCTTGTTAAGAGCATGATAATCTACACAAAATCTCCAATTGCTATCCTTCTTCTTAACCAACAAGATAGGACTAGAATAAGGACTAGTGCTAGGCTGAATGATCCCTACTTATAGCATCTCATCTACTAATCTCTCAATTTCATTTTTTTTGGCAATGGTCATATCTATATGGTCTCACATTTATAGGGATAGGACCTGGTAACAATGGAATTGTATGATCTCTTTCACGCTTAGGAGACCGTCTCTGTGGAACCTAAAAAGCATCAACAAATGATTGTAACAAATCTTCCATTTGTTGCTCCTATTGTTCATGTAATTTCAGTTTAGCTAACACCCTCATTTTTTGTCTAAAAAACTCTAATTGAAATATTTTGTTCCAACTAACTCTCTTATATTTTTAACAAACACCATCCCCATAAACTTCATTTCATTCTCTTTAAATAAAGATTTTAATGAAACCTATGATTTGCATAAAGAAGGGTCTCCTTGCAACTTCATTTTCTTCCCATTCTGCTCACATGACTTGCATAAAGTTCTCCAATTCACCTTAACCTCTCCCAAAGTCTCCAACCAAGAAATTCCAAGAATTACATCCACTCCACCAAAATTAAATAGATGGAAGTTAGCCACAATAGAAATACCATTTACCATTAATTCCAATTGTTTACACATGCTCGAACACATAACCTAGTGTCCATCACCCAATTTGACCACAAAAACTTTTGTCTTTATAATGGGTAACCCCTATCTATGGACTATATTTTGAGAAATAAAGTTGTGACTTACTCTGCTATCTACCATTACCATAATTGAATTATCACCCATAGTTCCTTTCATCTTTATTGTGTTAGGTCTTGAGAATCCATTCAAGGAGAAAAAAAATACAAGTTTAACATATTACACTCAGTAGTAGACCCTTTAATATATTACACTCAATAGTAGATCGTTGTTGGTCATTATTTGGACTTTATTCCATCAATTCAACCCCATCAATTATAATTGTCTCACATAAATTATAACTGTCTTTTATTCTTTTTTACATAGACTTTCATAGGTCAATTCAAAATTTGGCCTATCAAAACCAAAGTTGTAAGATGATAATAAAGTCTATCTTAACAATTAATATTGAGCCTATCAAGTTAACAATTATCGAATCATTCACATGTTTAAGATGTTCAATTCTCAACGTGAAGAAGTATTAAAAATTCCACATCGATTAGCATGATCAAATATATTATATATAAACAATAAACAATACTTACCTCTTAAACTAACTTTTAAGATTAAATTAAAAAATATGAATATATACGTGCGTGTCTATGTTTCTCTCCTTTGTAAAAAAAAAAAAAATATGTGCTAGATGTTGCAAATCATACCTATGCGAATTTTGTGGGTATGTGTAATTCATAAATCATTGATTAGCTAATTACGTTTGCTTTTCCATGTTTATATCATGCACAAGAGAAAGGACGATGTAGCTGGGAAAAATCTACTTAGTGCTTTACAGTCAACCGGACAATTAATCCAAAGATAAGAAGGAGGTTGGGTTTGAGTATTATTCGGTAAAGAAATTAATGTCACTTCCTATTATAGCATGTTAAGCTTTGGGCCATATAATTCGAAACCATAAAACATGAAGCACCATTTACTTGATTTTGTCATACATATCCCGTGTATATATATTTAGTATGGGCACGTCACGATAACACCAATAAAAGAATATTCCCAAGTTGGTAATAATATATATATATATATATATATATATATATATATATATATATATATATATATATATATATATATATATATATTTTTCTATTGTTTTAATAATTCAACTAACTTTCTCAATCTTAATTTTTAAAAAAAATTTAAAATGATCCAACAACTTAACTCATATTTTTATATTTTGTTTTTCATTTCTATTTTAATTTATTATATATCTATCCTAATTTTAAAATAATAAATGAATACTGTTTCAATTTAATATTTTTCTATCTTAACTTTTTTAAAATTAAGATATCTACTCTCACCAGCTTAGAGTATTTTTTCATATACAGTTTAAAAGTAATGTTTGAGTTCCAACTTGTTATTATTTTTACCTCCATATTTTTTGAGCAACTAGCAACTAGAATTGGTCTAGCAGGGGGACAGTTTAATATATGTAAGGGTATAAGTTATACTTTTGTAACTGTTATTGTATTTTCTTCTTTACAAAAAAAAAATGCTTTTCATTTGAATAAAATTTCTCTTTTAATATTGTATTATTTATTTTAATTATTTAACAAAATATTTAATCTTTGAAAAAAAATTATAAGAGTTTGACATTAAACAATAAAATTTTAAAATTGTAATTAATTAAAAAATTATATATATAATATATTTTATATTTATATTTATCATTTAGTTTAACAACTATTTTTTTATCAAATATTTCTCATTTAATAAATAAATTTAATGATTTTCAACTTAATTTAGTTATTTTTGTCGAACATAATTATAATCATTGAGTACATATCAACAATTGAAATTATAATTAAAAAAATAGACTTTACACTAAAGATATAAAATAATTTTACGCAGTCATCCAATTATAAATTATTATGTATGATATATTTTAAATTTTTGAATAATTATTTTAAAATCATATCAATAATATTTTATAATTAGATGATAATATAAAATTATTTTATACTCTTAGTATATTATCATTAAACTCTTATAATTAAATAAGTAAAAGACTGTATTGTTTAAATCTTAATAATTGTTTTTTCAATCAATAAATAGTTTTCCCTTCCTTTATATTTTTTTATATATTTAAAATATTAGCCTAAACATTAAAATACTTTGATTTTGGTTTTGATATTTATATTTTAATAATTTAAGTTTTTTAGTTCTTATAATTTAAAAAGTTTTGGTTTGCTTCATAATACGTACCAACAATATATTATATACCTTACAACCATTTGAACTAATATTTGGTATATCATCGGAAGAACCAAAACTTAAGTAAAATAAAATTAAATTGAATTAATTACATTTTTATTTTCTATATTTTAGTTAACGTAAAATTTTGATACTCCTAATTTTAATTGTTTATATTGTGTAAATCAACCTAAACCATCCAATAATTAATAAATAAGTTAAATTATAATTTTAGTTTCTTATTTTATTATATAAATTTGATTTGAACTTTTATTTTTTAAAATATTTATTTTGATTCTTAATTCTTAAAATTAGATTAATGTTGTTCATTTGAAACAATGATATTTTTTTTATTTAATTTGGGGTACAATTTTAAATTCTTTTTTGATTGATTCAAGATGTGAAACTTGTTCCGTTAATTTCATCTACGTGAAAACCGTGAAATTCATCTAATGTTCACACTAAAAAGAGGTTATAATATCATACTCTTTTCCAGTTGTTTGTGTGACTTACTTTTCACATGATTTTCACAATGTTTATAACAATACTCTTTTCCAGTTGTTTGTGTGACTTACTTTTCATATGATTTTCACCATGTTTATAACAATTTTTTGTGTGAGCATTAGTTGAATTATGTAGTTTTCATATAAATGAATTTAAAGGAACAAAGTTTCATATCTTAAATTAGTAAAAAAAATTCAAAATTATATTCAAAAATAAAAAAATAATTATTGTTATGTAAAGATAATATTTAAATAATCAAAATAAATCTTTTAAAAAATAAAAATCAAAAACGAAATTTTACAATAATAAGAAAGCAAAATTATAATTTAGCCATAAAAATATATCAGAAGCTAAGTGTGATATATTATTAATTTTTATAAATTTAAAAAAGAAAAAGTATACAATAGTTACATAAAAATAAAAATAAAATGATTTTCGTTATATTGTATACATTTTATTTATTTATTAATATTTAAATATTTTTACCTTGCCAATTTATGCAATTTAATGATAATCTTAAGAAATTGATTGAGTCGAGACCTAGCTTCGCATGTAACATGTTACAAGTTTAAGCCTCATTCACTTTTCACTTTTTAGGATAAGATAAATATAAATTTATTTGTATTTTTTGAATTTAAAGACTTTTTTTTTTATATTGGAACGAGTCATCATTCCTCCTAATTTTTTATGTACCAAAACAAAATGATCAAAATAACATACTTAATTTCACAATTAAGAAACTAGAAGAACTAAATTCGAATAATTAAACTAAAGAGATCAAAATCATACATAAAGTATGAAAAAACCAATAAAATTATAGGCAACAAACTCAAAACAGAATAAAACTATAAAGATATCTCAAAATCCAAACTTTTAAAACTATAAGGATAGAAATTTAAGATTTGTTTTGGTACGTTAGAAGGAACTCTTTGCTCATTAATAAGCATTCAAGGATAAAGATACAACTAGTTGCCACCCTGCCTAAGCAGGAATCGAAACAAATTGAAACTTTTAAAGTATAAAAATAAAAACCAAAATTAAGATAAATTATAAAGAGCAAAATATATTTAAACTAATAAAAATATGTATGATGATTTCAACTTAAGCAACACAACATTGGGTTGATTTGGGTTAGGAAAGAATTTCATTCACTGTCGACCAACCTAAATTGTACGTATTTGAGCTAGCGGTTTTGATTATTTTTTTCCTGAACATGACCCAACTCGTGATGATCCCACATTGTCGTTCATCAACTATTAGACATTATGAACCTTATCAACATGGCAGGAAAAGTAAAGCAAATTGGCTTGAAATAATGCTGGATTCCAATAAGGAAACCAACATGACAGCAAGATTCAATTCTACAGAAATGGACATACATAGATGAAGGTGATGGGAAATTATAGTAATTTATTCGAGCCAATAGCTGCTATATTCATGTTCAAAATTTTCAGAAGGGTATAATTGATTTCAAGTCATGGATGGAAAGAAGGAGACATATCTGCCGTACCTCACATGATTAGTGTCCTACAACAAAATCAATCAAGTGCTCCTCCATTATAACAACTAGTGCTTATCTTAACCACATAGAGGGAACAAAAGAAATAAGATTCCTATCAAATCTCTCTTTGGTTTAGTTTGGATTAACTTTTTATTTATAAAATTCTGTTAAGTTTGTTTATAAAAAATTTAGATAAAAGAACTCTAAAAAAATATATCGTGGACATAAATTAATTTTAATTTGAATTTAATCTCTAAAATTATAATACTTAGGCAAATTAGTCCATAAATTTGATAAAATATCAAAATAATATTTGAAATTGTAAATTATTAATTAATTTAGTTTTTATACAAATTAGTGCTTAAAATTAAAAAATAACAAAATGGTCCATAAAATTATCAATCAACTTAATATTTTCTATGTTAGTTGATGTTCTAACGTTGATATAGAGGTTGATTTGGCATATTAAGTGTGCTTGAGTAACAATTAACTAGACATAGGTACGTGGCTGATATGTCACAAAAATAAAATTATTAAAAATATTAACAAAATAATAATTAGTTTTTCTCTCCCCCAACGTAAGGGTGAATCTCTATTTAATTTAATTATGCATGTTTCATATAACTTGAATTTAGATATTGTCATGGTGACATCTCCTCAATAAATATATAAAAGGACTAATGTAAAACTAACGAGTAAAAGATGAACAAATATGTAGGAAATAGAAAAATATTTTATTATTTTACTAATATTTTAGTCATATCATCTCTGCGATGTCACAACCAGGCATGTCTAATTGACTATCATTCATATACTTATCACATCGATTTAAGTCTTTTTAACGATGTTAGATACCATAAGCTAATAATGAAAAACTATATTAATTGATGATTTACAATTTTAGGAATCATTTTGTACTTCTTTAATTTCAAATACTAATTTGATTTATTATTATAATTTTAGAGACTAAATTAATTGATAATTTATAATTTCACATTCTATTTTGTCATTTTGTTAATTTTATATACTAGCTTATCATTACAATTTTAGCTACTAAATTGATAATTTATTCATTATATATAAGAAGTTTCATTTATTTTATTTCCTTAATTAATTTATTTATTCAATAAAAATTCTTATTAAAAGTTTATTAAAAAAACTTTTCTCACAAATTTTTTTTTTCTCTCTTATTCTATCTATCTTGGAATCCTAGTCCCAGACACGCAGGTTGTCTATAAATTGGAGATGCATAGCATTGGGATGAAGCAGGAGTAGAGATAAAAAGTAGAAAAGGAGATATATATGGATTGTTCATATGGTTTTCCCATAACACGAGAAAGAGATGTTTCGCTTCAGGAACTGAGCAAGAGGCTGGCCGAGTTTGCTGAAGTGAGAGGATGGGATCAATACCACAGTCCTAGAAATCTTCTTTTAGCTCTTGTAATTAATTAGCAGCACCTAAATTGACATTGAAATTAAATTTCAATTATTGTTTATTATTAATGCTTTATTAAATCACTAGTATAGCAGTATATATAGTTAATGAAGACTTGGGTATAATTATGCAGGTGGGAGAGGTGGGAGAACTATCAGAGATATTCCAATGGAAAGGAGAAGTTGCAAAGGGATTACCCAATTGGAGTTGTGATGAAAAGGAGCAGTTAGAGGAAGAAATTTCGGATGTTTTGTTGTATTTAGTGCGTCTTGCTGATGTGTGTGGCCTAGATCTTGGACAAGCAGCTCTAACAAAATTGGTCAAGAATGCTCAGAAATACCCTCTTGTTACTAACCACACACCCACTTCAACTGCCAACTACCAACCAACCATCAATAATTGAATTTCCACCTGCTTCTTCTGTTACTAGTCTGCTGCTTACTTCTAAAATTAATGCATGTGCCACTGTTACATTTCTAAAATGTTACTTATATATACTTTACCTGTTATAGATATTTATATACCACACTTTTTATTATTTGTCTTCAGACATTAGTAATCGCAACTGAAATTAGAATCTTGCAGCTCTTTTGTCTCTACAACCATAACGTAATTCGTCTCAAATGACATCTTTAGTTTCTACAACCATAATAGTAGTATCTGTAGGTGGAATGAAATTGCTCTTGTATGTTTTGTAAAAGAATTATACTAGCAACACATTTTTATTATTGTCTGAAATTTTTTAAAAATTATAAAATTTTGTATAACTCATTTCTTATTTAGTAAATCTCTCTTATAATTTTATAATTTTAAATATATTTTTATGAATAATAAAAGATGTTGCTGTCACTCCTTTTTATTTATATATATTCTTATGTTATAAACTTTTTTCATTCCTCTTAAGAGTGAGATAACTAGTATATGTATTATTGATCATCTCAAATAGCTAGCCATGCATTTTTTTCATATCTTCTCTAATTTTTTATATCAAGTCAATTTTGCATAAATCAACTTGTTTAATTAGAGGAGTTTGTAAATCCTTTTTCTAAAAAATTTCTTTAATTATTATTTAAAATTTTCCAATAAAATTTATGCAAAATAGAACATATGAAAATTACCAATAAAATATTTTTTTTCTATCAATTAGATCAAAATTTAAGTTTTTAATTAAATAATTTAAAACAATTTTGTTAGTCTATAAATATGAAAATTTTGATTTTAATTTCTACAAAAATTTGATTTTGAGTTTTATAAATTTTAAAATTTAATGTGAGAGTTCTTATCGTGAGAAATATAAATATAAATATATATCATTATATCATATTTAAATTAACATTAAAAAAAATATGATTTTTTTTTAAGTGAGTACGTCACCATTGACTAATTTTTAATTTTTGACTGTCCATATATATATATATATATATATATATATATATATATATATATATTATTTATTAAAATACAGGGCTGTTTTAAAATGTGAAATATGTTTTAATAAAAAAATTGTAAGAATTCTATTTTAGCCATGAATGTAGTGATATTGTTGATTAAAAAGTTTATAATTAGAATTTTAATAAGATATATACATATAAAATAAATTATGAAAGTGTACTTGGATGTTATTGCTAGAAACTCCTTCAGGTTCGCTGTAGTCGCAAGAACATCCAAAGAATTTGTTTCTCAGTAATCTTGTGAGACTACACGAGACATGTATATAAACTTCAAAATAAAGTCTGGACACCAATGAGATTATTGCAACTAGGAGTGTCAGTTATATACTTTCTACCACGTCCTTTTAAATAGACTTTTTTATTCATTATGATTTATTAAAAATTATAAAATAAAAAATTATTAATATAAATAATGAATTATTAAAATTTGTAATTTTCAATAAATTTTATTAAAAAATATATTATTAATATTTTTATTTCATTTAATAAAGATTAAAGCACATCTTAATTTATTTTCAGTCACATTTTTTATTTTTAGGATGAAATTTTTATTACAATAATTGTGTGTTATTGAGAATGAATTTTTGTGTATCTTTGTCAATAACCATTAAACCGTATTTTTTAAGATTCGAAAAAGAAAAAGAAAGAACTATCATTATTTTTTTAATTTTTATCAATATCTATTAAACCATATTTTTTATGATTAAAAAAGGAGAAGAACTGCCACTATTTTTCTAAAGCTATGATTATTCAGAACTTTTTGCACGAGTTAAAATAAAATAAAAAAAACTAATTCAAAATATGTGTCCTTAAAGTCTAGACTTTATAACTTTGTATTAAGTTAAAATTTCATATTAAAGAGATGGAACAACTATAAAATGGTCCTAAAAGATAAAAGCCCAACAACTCTAAAAAATTTGGGCTAGATGGCTATATTATGCTAAACAAGGTGACTATGGCCTTAAACAATACTTAACTATATGATGGCACTATTGTGATCTATCCTTCATTTTTATTGTCATCTCTCCTTTTCTTTCTCCATGACATGCAATTGAACGATGTGTTTTTTCCCTTCAAGATGCTGCTTGAAGGAAAACTCATCACTGCACCATACTTTGCATAATTCACACCATCTTGGTTTATTGGGAGCCTCTCCATATTCCTTATTAATTTTCAACATCTGCAATTTAGCCTTGTGCTTTTGACCTTGAAAGTGCAGCTTGAGCAGATCTTCATTCATACACAGAACGCTACACACTTCGCACCATTGCGTCTGATTACTTCTGCCCTTCTGCAGTATTTGCCTGTGCTTGTGACCTTTCAAGTGTTGCTTGAGATTGGATGGACTTGAGCAAGATATTTGGCAGATTTTGCAGTGTATGTCATCTGTCTTAGCTTCACCATTGAAACTTTCATGAAATGGTTGTTGATGAGAACTTCTTGTCAGTGGTTCCTTCCGCTTAGTTCCTGAAAGGCTTGAAAAATTCTTTGAACTTGAACCTGGGAACGGCTCTAGGTGGAAAGCAGCACTTGATGATTTAACCTGAAAAATAAATTTAGATTGACATCCAGAAAGTGGGTCCAAACAATGTTCTGAGAGAACAAAATGCAACATAAATTAAGAATGAAATCCTAGGCTCCAAATTATACAAAAAACTATCAATCATCTCGTCCAACTAATCAGAATTTGGACTCGCGGAGAATAAGAGAAACATAAGGGTAGAAAGAACAGGAAAAAAAAATTATACTATATGAAATTATTGATGGTATGGATAAAATATATGCATTTTGTAAATAATATAATATAATAAAAATTTAATAAATATGCATTATTAATAAGATAAAATTTTACACTATTAACTAATTAAAAATTATGTTTAATATCACTTCTAAAATAGTATTATTAAAATCAATAATTTTAGGATAGATAATTTATAATTAAATAAAAATATAAAAATGCATGTCCTATTTCTTGTAGGGGTGAGATAAAACCTCTTGAGTGGAATTAGTATTTGGGCACAAGTGAAATGTTGCTGCAATCCTCCTATACTCTAGCTCCCTCTGGATTGCAAGCTCGACTGGCATTGTATTTTCCTCCTTCCCACTACTACCAGCCATCTTCTCAGCTGAATTGTCTTCTTCTGGAGTATTTTCTGAGGCAATTCATTTCACTGTTTTCAGATGTCCAAATGTTACCATCAAGAAAACATAAGAGAAATGGAACTGAATTTCTCAAAGTCACTAGACAATAAGAGAATCTAATGAAATCCAAAATTTACTATCCTAGAAAGAGGAAGGTAAATATAAACACACCAAAATGTTCAAATAAATTCGTTTCTCCAGGAAACAATTTTCCCCCAAAAAATTCCATTGAACTCAAATGAAGTAAATAGGAAACAATCATCAATAGCAACAAAACTGGGTGATCATAATTTTTTTTATCTCAAAAATAGCACATTCGGAACAGGGTTCTAATAATATTAAGCAAAAAACTTAATGATGAATCAGTTTCTATCCCCAATGTGACAAGCTCAAAAGATTTTTTCCATATAGGAATTATAATGGATAAAGGAATGTGGCAATGACCAAGTAACTCTTGGGCATATAAAGTGTCATAGGGAAATACATGAGCAAAGGTATTTGGGTCATTATTGTAAATGAATAACTTGTTTTCAAGGTGAAAATAGCATGCTAGTAACCATTAGCCAATGCCAATGGTATGTTCCTTTATTCTTTAATAATTGGCATGATTCTTTAGTACTTGGCAGTTCATGCCAATTCCATTTACTTATAATTGTGGAATACCTTTTCCCTATTGTACAAGAAATTAGAGTGCAAAGACCTGCCTTCTAAAGAAATTTTGTGGTCACTTACATTGTAGCTAAGTGATTGACCAATTGCTACATTTTATTATAATACATGAAAACATTAAATAGAGTTACAATTATATAATTGATCCTATAATTTGGGACCAATTAAATTATCCTTGTCCAAGGTAACTATGAAAACTAATAAAAAGAAAAATAAATAAAAGCATAACTAATTAATTAAGAGTTTAATTTCTTTATGTTTGATATTCTTCTATTTAAAAGAAAAAATCAGAAAATAAATTAATGTTAAAAAGACTAGCTTCTTTTACGTTAATGGCACAAAAGAGTGAACTTTCTTAATCAAAAGCTTCAAAACCGAGTATTATTTATTATAAGTAAAATATTATGTTAAATTATTAAATATTTATACCCGTGTCATTAATTTAAATCAAATATTAGACAAATGTTAATTTAAATGAACAACAATATATTTATTATTTATGTAATTTTTGTTATTTTGTCAATGACATGACACTTATTCACAGATATATTTTAAAATAAATAATCCATCATTTATCATATTTAAAGTCTATGGAGATTTCCATAATTGATTTATAATTATTTTATATAAAAAATCACAAAACATCCTATTCCTTGTCAACATTTTAAACAAATAATTAGAATAAAATTATATATATATATATATATATATATATTCGTGACTTTATAATTATTACTGACTCGTAACATTATGATTATGATTTACTTCAACCATTCTCTGTATACTATATTTCTCTTCCCAATAAAAATAATTAACATGAAATGACAAATACAAGATGTGGATACTAGTATCATAAAATAAATTGTGCTGGCGAAAGCAAATATCATATAAAAAAATTTAAATTAATCTTCGTATATTCTTATAGTTCTTTTAGTTTTTAATTAAGTTTCTATAGTTAAAAATAATTAAAAAAATCTTTATAATATAAAAAAAATTTTAATTAAATTTTCATATATTAACACCAAGTCGATTAGTTTATATTGACGCTATATTGTAACATGATAATTTACTTTCTTTCACTACTAGAAAATTTAAAATTTACTACAAAATAATTTTGTAACTAATTTTAAAATCAATAGTTATTTTGTACCTAATTTCTAGTAAAAATAATTAGCTATAAAATTACTATAATATTGGTGGTAGCACGAAATAAGTATCAAATTATTTAAGAAAATAATTTTAGTTAATTTGTAGTAAATTTTTAAAATTTGTAGTTATTTTCTAGCTAATTTGTAGTAATAGAAGTATAAATGAATATAACTAAATTTAGCTAGAAAAAATAATATTCTAATTAATTAATAGTTAATTAGTTAGGATTTAACTACTAATTTAAATGATAACTAAAATTAATAGTAAAATCAAAAAAATCTTGTAGTGTTTTATTAGATTGACGTAACATTTTAATATTATAATTACTTCTTTATTTTTTATTTTTTAAGAGTTTCTAAATATCTAATTTCATCTTTTGGTAGAGCATGCAGAAATACTTTATTATGTAGATATAGAGAAGAATTATCCTCATATTTAACATTTTTTGTATAAAAAATAAAAAAAAATAAAGACAAAAAAATTAAAGAAAAAAGAAAATTTCTACTTCATGTTTTATTGAATAATTAAAAAAGAAAAAAATCAAAAAAGTTAATTCTTAAAAAATATATAAATTTTCATTGTTATAAACAACACGAAATATGAATTTTTCAAACATTAACTAATTTAATAATCTACTATATATAATTAAGAAGATAAATATAATTTTTTAAATCTATGATTGTATACATAATATACAATGGAGTGCGTAACTAAACTTTTAGTATGTGAAAAAAGTTTCTTCCATGTATCTTTATCACTTGTGAAATTTAGAATTTTAAAAATTTTAAAAAATAATAAATATAAAAATAAAAGAATAATTATTTATTAAAATATCGTATCAGCATAATAAAAAATTTAATTGTCATTTCATAACATCTAATAAGCATAAAATAATAAAATTGTAACCACGTTAAAGAATTTAATTATAGAAATTTTAAATTATAAATTTTTTTAAGTATTTTCAACTGTAAAAACCTAATTAAAAACGTAAAACAAATTTTAGGAATCTCCAAATTAATTTAACCTACTAAAAACTGCGATTGTCATTTAGTGGATACCGAATTTTGGATAGAATATATTTATTCTTGCAAATTTAAATCTTCATTTTTAATAAAAGTGTTTTTAGAAAATATTTTATAAAAAAAATATTTTTAAATTTTAGTTTTTAACAGAAATATTTTTAACAAAAAATATTTTTTTGAGGCTATTCTTAAATGATAATGTTTTGTAAAAAATAAAAAGAATGTTTTTAAGAGTTATTATCAATTTTATTTAGTTATATGTCTTATTTTAATTCTATATAATGAATATTTAATTTAATTTTTTAATTTTTTAATTTTTTTCAAATATGCTTCTTATATGATATTTTAGTCTGTAAAACTTTTGAATATACAAATTGGATTATATTTAAAATTTATAATAAATAAATATTTTTAAACATATAATTATATTTTAAATTTATGATAATTAATTTATATTATTATATAATTTTATTTTAACTATTCATAGTTTTTAAAAATAAATTAAAATTTAATTTAAAAATAAAAATAGAAGATAAATTAAAAACTAAAAAGTTAACTTTTTAAAAAAATATTCTTGTTGAAAATAAAAATTCTTTAAAATTTTCATTGAATAATAATTCTTAAAAATAACTTAAACTAAAATAATTATTCTAATTTATATAAACTATGATTATATTATCTTTCTTGTTTTATTACATCTTGAAAAGAAATATAAAAGAAAAAAAAAGTGCCTAAACTTGTTTTTTTAAAATTAATAACATACGGGATTTGAACCCGACGTGAATCGAACACGCAACCTTCTGATCTGGAGTCAGACGCGCTACCATTGCGCCACGGATCCGTTTGTATTAGCTATTGTTAATGTCGTACTAGCATTTTAACTTGTAATTCCAAAAACATTAGAACCCAAGATCGAAGTGAACAAAAGAAATGTTGGCTAAGAGCAGTTGTACACAAGTAACTACAACCTCATGACCTACATTTTACCCAACTCTTTATTAGTCACAAAATTTGCTACAAAGTTTGCTTCACGAAATATATGATTGTATGATGAAACTTGAACCTGGGAAGCTAGATTCGCAATGTCATTAAGGATGTTGTAACATTTATAGGTCTAGTGGACTCCTTTGTATAGAAATTGAATAGCAAGTGTAGAATCAATCTCAACCTTTTGTGACAGGATTTGCAGGCCATGAAATATAGCCTAAAGTTCAGCGTCAATGCCAAAGTAAGCTTCTAAGTTACAAGAATAAACAATCATAGGGCGACCAAAGTGGTCCTTAACCAAGCCATTGCAAGTTGTTTTGTTGTCTCTTGTTATTATTGCACCATGGTAGTTCAGTTTGAGAGTTTGCTCTCGAGGTAGAGTCTAGGCAAAAGTCGTAGTCGGAGCTTTCCCCTCTGAATATAATGTGGGGGAGAGAGGGTTTCTCTAAGCTCCTTACGATTTTGAAGTCGGTTCTATTTATATATTGTCAAATGTGAGTAGGTTGTGGGACCTCCAAATGACATCCAAGGCTACAGAGAAAGTGATGTTCCATTGGGGATATTCCTAGGTAAATGGAGAGCAAGGTTCTCCAAATCCAAACCTGCATTGCGTTTCACATAATTGCTCCCCATTTTGAATAAATATGTATCTAGGATGGGAGCAATAGGCAACTCTTCTAGTGGTTTGGAACCTTGAATCCAAGAATCTTGCCAAAAGCATACGCTTTTCTAATTTCCAAGGCACCAATAACTACCTACCATATTTCTCCCTTTCACAAAACAACTATATAAACTAATTAAGGGTCTACATGTGATAACAAAGGTGGTCTTGCATGCTTCTAAATATACATACATTATCTCAAAATTGGACCCTTATCTTTAACTTTCCATTTGATTATAACAAAGCTATTTGGATTGCTTCCCTTAAGCTCTTCAACACAACTGCTTAGATGATGGAATTGATTATTTCTTGTACCTTCAATCATGTCAAGTGTCTTTGTCTTCACCCTATATGCTTGATGAATAGACAATTTAACACCTTATATGTCTTTTGCATCTACAATTAACCCTTTCTATTTCATCTTTGGGGCATTCTACAAACTAGACACCTTGTTGGCCAACCACTTTGTTTTTACTTGCCTATTCTTGATAGTTTTATGACATGTGTGGATGTTACTTATATTAGCAACCTGAAAGTAATCATGAACATATTAGTCAAGCTTTCTAGAAAATCAATTACATATGTCATTGAAATCAAATACAAAAATCAACCTGAAAAAAGTTATGAAGATTTAATTTTGAAAATCTAAGATGAAATGGACAATCATGTACACATTTTATTATAACCTTTTTTGACTCACTTCTCGAAATACATATTCTTCTTGTGCACCATGACATTATATCTAACTACTTTTGATTGAAAATTAACCCAACCTCAAAATGTATTATAGAACATTCTTTAGGCATGACAAATTTTGGGAAATTTGGGGTTGGTTCATCATCTCCACTTAGATAAGGGGACTCAATCATCATTTTCATTATCGAAATCTTTAACAATTGCTCTATTACCTTGCATAGTTGGTTTATTATTTCCAACAATTGTATTAGGAAAGTTGGGTGTGTCTTTAATAGTATCAAGTGTTAACAAGATATCTAGTCGTATCTCTCATCAAAATCAGTCATTAAGTGAAATTGTACTATCTGTTTTGCCTTTTTTTTAAGTTTCCTATAATCTTCATCTTTATTTGTATGTTCGTCACTATCAATATCATCTTGCTCATCACCCTGATTTTATCCATCTCGCCTCATCATCCTTATACTATATATATATTAGCTTCATCAATCTTATTTTGCATATCAACCCGTTCAACATTATTTTGCATGTCAAACTCATTTTGCACATCATCACAGTCCACTTGCATATCAACATCATTGTGGCCCTCAACCTTTTCTACCATCAGAACATTCTTTCGCATAAGCTTTTTCTTCACCTTGCCTTATAACCTCATCTTCATCCTGCCCTATAACTTCATATTCACTATGAACTTCTTATTCATCATCATTATCTTCAATTACAACTATTTCTTCTTCATTTAGAACTTTCTTACACTTTATTAGATGGTCCACAAATACATCCACCATACTAGCCTTTTTCACATCTTTTACAAAAGTCAAGATATCTTGGTCACAATTTAGTGGTTTTAGTCCATTTTATGGAGTGAAATTTGGATGTTTGTACCATAAATTCTCCCATGAAACATATCCAATACATTTATGAGTTTTGATATGTCAATAATAGACAACTCATCTATGTCCCTCTTCCAATCAATCTCATTCACTCGTCATTCCATATACTGAACACTAAGATGTAAAATGAAGAATCTTTTATGGTGGATTTTTAGTCTAATTTCACGTTGTTCAATAGGCTTAACAAATAAAAACATGAAGCAAAAAAAAAAATATCAATGGATAAAAAGTATATATCAATGGAATCAAATAAAAAATAAGATGAGTAAATCAATTACAATGATTTGGATAAAATATAAAAACGAAACAAAAAATAGATATAATTGGAAGCGAATCAAAATTCACATGAGCAAACTAATTACATGAAATGGAATTAAGGGCCATAAATTCTAAGATGGGGAAATGATTAATTGACACACAATGTGAAAAAAACAATTTTAATTTTAGAGTACGGATTGAAACTCTTAACAAAATTAGGGGTTGAGAAAATGGAAAACCCTAAAGTGTAGGAATTATTAGAAGCTGAAGTAAAAAAAAAACTTTAAGTAAATTTAGGAAAATGATTAATGGACCCAAAAATGAAAACCCTAATTTAATTAGGGGAAATGATGAATAGGTCATGAGATTTTCAAACTCCAATTTTATTTTAAAAAAATAATAATGGTCCAATAATTTTCAAACAACAATTTCATTTTTGAAAACAGATCAAGGGCTTGATGAAATAAAAAAAAAATCTTAACTCATGGTTTGTGAGTCTTTGCTGCAAAAACCAATAACAACCTCCAACATTGTTCGAATCTTCGTCTCCTCTCCATTCATCCTTGAACCAACATTAGGCTTCTTCACTTTTGCTAAACACCAAAGAGTGTGTGATTTTTTTTTGTGCTTTTTAGAGAGACCATTTAGAAGCCCTTTCCACGATATCGTTTCATTTTGATTTTTAACCTTTTATTTAAAAAACATTTTATTTTTATTTTTAAAATCTAACATGTATATATCTCAACCAAGTCATTCTTGACATGCCATCACTTTGTTACTTGATAGATACTTTATGGTTGTTCAAAATGTATAAAATAATAAAAGTAAGATGCTAAAATGCATGAGAAAATAACTATGGTGACAAAATTTGCAAAAAGATTAAAGTTGGAGGCAAAAAATACAATTAAGCTTAAAGAATAAGAAACATTTTTACCGTGCATTAATATAAAATTAAAATTTTATATAAAATAAATAATAACTAAAGATAAAAATATTTGTTAGATTAAATGAACACAAGAAGGGAAAGGTTAAATTATATTCTTAATTTTTTTTTTACAAATCTTTTCTTTAAAGCACTGTTTGTCATGATCAAACAATATAATTTCTTTAGAAAAATTTAGTTGAAGAAATAGATGAAATGCTATGTAAGAACAAATAAATAAATAAAGAGATAAGAGAATACATAACTACTTAGAAGATTATACTTATTCGTTTGTTAAAAGGATACATCTAGTCCTTGACAACAATATCAAACTTTTTCATTATAAGCAAAATACATCCACTTACAAACTCACTATAATCAAGCAAAACCTAGGCTTGAACCTTAGTAATCTTTCAATTGTCTACTCCACACATACAATTCAACCCTTCTTCTGGTATGTATCTTATTTATTTCAAAAAGTTGAAAAATATAATAATTTTTTATTATAACTCAATGATTCGAACTAAACCAACATAATCTTAATCAGATCAATTCAAATGACCAAAAAAATTTAAAACTCAAAACAAACCAACCCAATTAAATTTGATTGGTTCAATTTTGATTTTACCTTAAACCCAAACCTATCCAATCCGTGAAAACCTTTAGCAAAAGCCCTACCATCTTGATGAGTGAAGATCATTTGCCACCTGACATGGGACTCTAGTCTAAGTGGTATAAATAGGCCCTCCCCACTAAGGTTGAATGAACATTTGGTCTTAAAGATTTTGCCCCTAGGTGAGGTAGGGCAGTAATAAGCACAAGGAATAGACATGGAGGAACCAACTTTAGAGGTTGTTAACTAGTTTAAGGGAATACCTTGAAATTAGTTGAAGAAGAGATTCTTAAGACGGATAATAATTTCTAGTAGGTATGACTATGCTATTGTCGATGCTCTTCGTGCCTTAGCTCAAACCACGAATGATGGAGCGGTTGAGTAAGGATGATAGAGCGGTTGAGTTCCAAACACTAGTTAGGTTCTAATGGAACAAACTGTCAATGCTTCAAGGGGTGTACAACCCTGTAGGTGCACAAAGTTGGTTGCGGAGAATTAAGAGATCTTTTAAGCCATGGTGTGCATGGACGCTTAGAAGGTGACCCTTGTTGCCTTCATACTAGTTGAAGAGGTCGAGTGTTGGTGGGAGAATAATTGTCGACACTTGAAAGCTGAGGTTAGAGTAATCGCTTGGGAGAATTTGAAGAGAAATTCTTGAAAGAAGTTCTTTCAAAGGAGGATGTTCGTAACTGTAGATGAATGGAGTTCCTAAAGCTTAAGCAGGGCAACAGGATCATGGCAAATTATGCAATCAAGTTGAAGAATCATTGAGATACCTTCTTCGTCATTAGAATAAAGTTGGATAACATTTCAATTGTGTGAAGATTCATGAATGATCTGCAACCAAAGATACAATAAGCCATCAACTATCAAGAAATTTGCCAATGTCCATCATTGGTGAATAGATGCATGATCCTTGACAAGGACAATAGAGTGAGAGTTGTGCATTACAAAAGTGTGGATCTATGAAGGACAAGAAGTTTAGCAATTGAATCGCGAGAAGCCATGTTTAATTTCATCTAGTTTGTCCGGTAATCGCTACAACAACTAGAAGACTACGACAAGCTAACCTGCTAGTGACATTAGTAGAGAAAGAGTTCTTCCTACCATAGAAACGTGAGAAGTGCGATTAATGTGCATACATCGTGTGCAAATGCAAGGACGAGACCATGATTCATTTCAATTACAAGAAGCAAGAATGCATTGGGAAGGATCACCTTAATCCCAAGAAAGAGTCGAATAGTAAGGATCAATGTCCTCGAGCTAACCAAGTAAAGAAATCCTTGAGAGAAGATGTCAAGTATACGTAACGCTAGTTTCCCTAAAGGTATAGAAAGAGGTTATTGTCATTGATGTCTATAGCTTACCCTTAGGGGACAAGTAATTGTATACCAAGATGTCAAGTGTGAGTTTTGGCGTAAGGAGTGAGTCTCTAGGTCATGTTGTATCATAAGGAGGTATAGTTGCAAGTTGTTGCACCTATGTTAGTGTTTCCCAACTCAAGTGAACCTCTTATAGTGTATAATGATGCATTTAAGATGAGTTTGAGTGATATGTGTATGCTTAAAGATCTGGCAATGATCTAGGCACATAGACAACTTAAGACCCATGAAGAGGAAGTATCTTATCATGAATTGGAGTTAGTGGTTGTATTGTTGTGCTTAAACTTTGGAGACATTAATGGGTGAGTCTAGATTTGAGGTTTTTAATGATCATAAAAGTCTAAGGCACTCGTTGAAAAAAAAAGAGTTAAAAATGAGACAATGTAAATGGTTAGAAATTCTTAAGGATTATAACTTCGATCTTAGTCACCACCTAGGCAAAGCCAATGTAGTGGTCAATGCCTTGAATAAAAAATATTTTATGTGTCTACTTTAATGGTTATAAAGATTTAAGAAACTCGAGCTTAGTATGTGAGGTTACTTTAAAGAGTATGATGTTGGGTATGTTGGTGGGTATGTTGGAGGCAAGTAGTGATTTGATGGAAGAAAGTAGGAAAGATCTGAAGCTAGGCTCGTACCTGCTAGATTGGTAGAATGATAACTTATGAAAAGAATATTGGTGTAAGATAAGAACTGATGAGGTAATGAGATTTTATAGTAAGATTCATGTCTTGAATGCAATTGAGCTTAGGAGGTTGATTCTACAAAGAGAACTTAGTAGTGGTTTAAGTATTCGGCTAAGAGCTACAAGAATGTATGATAATTCCTATTTTAGCCCCCTAATAAGGTCTTTAGATGGATAGAATAGACTCTAAATTGTAGTTAAGAATCACGTATTAGTTAAGATTCAATTTTCTAAGGTTAAAATAGGAAAATACAAATTCATGCTAATTTGTTGATTTTAGCTAACAAAAAAAGAAGTCTTATTTGGAAGGTAAAACTGGAGTCTTGAACCGTCCCAGTCAAGACCGAGACCGAGTCTTCTCGGCTATCACGGTCGAGAACGAATGTGTCTCGGCCAACCGAAGGCATCTCAGCCAGCTGAAGTCGAGACCGAAGACATCCTAACACTAAAGATATCCTGACCGGATGAAGTTGTCCTGGTCAAGACGAGTTCCTCTCCTAGCCGACTCCGCAGGACCAACTCCGTGTCCACATATAAATCAGATGTTGATTCCTAATCAATGTCGAGTTCCAAACCGGATGCTCGACTCTTGAGAGGCTGACTCCAAGTGTCGACTCCCATTCGTCCAGATCCGTCCCAGCAAGCAGAGACCGACTCCATTCCAACAATTACAGCACGTGTCATTTAGGAAAATCATTAGTTAGTTTAGTCTGTAAATTCTGTTACGACAAGATCGTTATTTCTGTTATGTCAGATGGTTATTTCGGTTATTTCTATTAGAAAGTTAGTTAGGCTATACATGTATAAATAAGGAAGTAGAGTTAGTTCATTGAGAAAAAAAGAGCTTAGCTAGCTACATGCTCATACACCACACACATTCATCCATTACTCCGTTTCATGATCTTTGTTCCACGGTGCTTCATAAAGTGCCTAGTCGATTGAGTAGGTGCAAGACCAAAGTCTGGGTAGTGGCCGGTTGCCAAGAGGAAACTGTCAAGGCGCGCTGGCACACTGCTTGGTGATTCAACCCCTTAGTACCTAGCCATAGTAGGTGGAACACTGTAGCTACCATTTGCGATCGTCGTGGAAGCTAAGACCATATTTTCCTTGTATCCATTGCATGTATCGGTTCACTGTTAATCAATGAATAAATATGTTTTTCCTTTACTGTTATGAATGTAATTTTTTCTTAGCTTAGTCTGTTTTTGCTTGGTCATGATTGTGCAAGGTATGAATATAGTACATTAGTTTAGGGGCTGATCGGAACCATTCTAACAACCTTATAGGTAATCGATAGAGAACCTACATCAACCATGGGCATAATTATTGTCAAACTTGAGGCAATGATTGTGTAAGTCCTTAGTAGGCAATGGATAAATGTTCAACGATCGTCGTAGGAAATTGGGTTGGTGAGGAGTAGCTTTCATAATAGGAATCGAAACCCAAAACCATCTCGTTGATAACTGTGGAATCGGTATAGTAACTATTCTCCTGTTAATTGTTCTGTTAGTTAATTTACTTTCCATACTTTACTTTTCTATCAAAACCCCCCTATTTTATCTTTAAATGCCAAGTCCACACTCTACAGTCCCTGTTTTGTATACATCTCAGCCTTTTACACTAGAAAATACAAGAACCACATGTCCTTGAGAAGAATGACCTAGGTTGACCCTATGCTATTCATAACATAGGAAAATCTAGTATTTTGATAGAAGAAATGACGACTAAATCTTTACCTATCAATGTATCAAAATCTTAAAAAGATGTTTGGGTGGCCTGCTTTAAAGGAAGAGGTAACAAAACCTATGTATGGTGGTTAGTTTTCAAGAAGCTAAGATAGAGCACCAAAAATCTTATTTAGGTTGCAATCTTGAGTATTCTATGATGGAAATGAGATAGTATCCTTATGGACCTTGTGATAGATTTTTCCTAAAATCCCTAAAAAGTTATATTTGATCTAAGTAGTAGAGGATGGATGAATCAAATTGTCTAGCATATCTCGATCAATGTTAAGTAACTCTAAGAGAAGTTAATTATGTATTACCTTGAGGAGACTACAAGGATACATGGTGTATCACTTAGTGTAGTTTTTAGTAGAAAACCCGACTTTACCCTAAGATCTTGGGAGAGTTGCCTAGAGCCTTAGAGACTAAGGTTAAGAATGACTACAAGTTACCATATGTAATTAGACAACTAAGTTGAGTAAATCATTCAATCATTAAAGGATCTTCTAAGAGTTTGACTTTTAGAAAAAGTAGTTGTTGGTAAAGCACCTATCTTTGGTGGTGTTTTATTCAATGTCTGTGTCAAGCAATTTTTGGGGATGAAAATTCCTATAAGGAGAGAGGAATTGGAACACCTTAGTTTTTATTCTATTTATTATTGATGGTAAATATAATAATTTATTAATTATTATTAATAAGTAGTTTAATTATTTTATAATTAAATAAATAATAACTTGGGATAAATATTGGTGGAGTTTTAAATTGGATTTTAATTAATTAAAATAAAAAATTAGGTTATTTAAATATGGTAAAAGGTTAAGTTCCACATTGGACAACATAGGTTCATGTCTCACCTCCTTTTCATATATAAGGAATGTGATAGCTTAAGTCTCACATTGAGTAATATGAGCTCATGCATCCTCTCCTTTTCCTATATAAAGAGTTTGATACAAAGCAAAGAAGACAATAGAGCCTCCAAACAAGTTGGGATTAATACAAAACATTGAACTCAGACAGTTCAAATCTTTCTTATCTTATAAAGCTTCTACAAGAGGTGTGAGATCCTTTGTTTGGGTTTCACGTGGGCTATTAGTGGAAATTGTGAGGCCTATTTTGGGCTATATAAAGGATATTGCTGAGTTAGTTTCCTAAACATGTGATTTCATCGAAAGTGGAGGAAGGAGAATCTTTAGACATAATTTTTGTATTTAAAGAACATTCTTTCAGAATCTCATTTTAAATATTAATAAGATTAGTTAATATTTAAAAGAATACCAAATTAGTATAAAGATTATATATAAAATATATACAATAAGATATACAAAGAAATTTGTCCACCTCCAACATATTTGATAGTCTCTCCTATAAAAAAAAAAACTTGTAATACCTATTCTATTTAGAATTCCATCAATTCTTTCTTTTATAAAAAAAGAATTGAATTGAATTAATTTTCTTACACTCGCAATTAAAGATATTTCATAAAAAATATCTATATAACTATGATTATATGACCAATCATATATGACATTTTGAAAATTATCAGCAATAATTTTATTAGAAACATTTTTTTCTAATAAATTTAATAAATTCAATTTTTGTAAAGTTGAATAAACCAGTTTGTAAAAAACAAAAAGATGTTATCTTTGGATAAAAAACAAGAAGAACGATCCTTAGGAACATGTTCTCTATGTTTACGATTTCATTTGTTTCTCTCAATTGATAGAGTACAAGACTCTTAACATTATGGTCATGGATTAAGGGAGGTTGAATGCCTTAGACCATGGCCTTTGGTTATCTGAAAGGGAGGTTGAACTCCCTAGACCATGGCCGTATTGATAATCATATAGTTGATTTTGTCAACTATTTGTTCTTGGTGTCAACTATTTCCTGTTTATATATTTTTGTTTGTAAAATTGGTTCTGTGCAATTGTTTGTGTGTATGCAAAACATAGAAAACAACAAGTTCCCTTTTAGATTCAAAATTTTGGGCAAAAATCCAAGAAAAGTCAATAGCAAGCTATCGAGCATGGTCGTGCTCATAAAGAACAGCCTGTGTAGGTTGTGCACGCTCGTGATAATGGGAGCACGCTCGCGCTAATGGGAGTACGCTCGTGCTGTGCCCCATCTAGACTAAAAGAATTGTGCTAATGGGAGCACCCCCGTGTTGCCCTATCTAGACTGAAAGAATTTTGTGTTTCCATTGAATTTACTACTTATTAATCTATGTGCTTATACAAAATATATTGTTGTTATTGTGATTGCTGAAATTACATGACAATGACAATATGTGATATAAAAATGAATAATGAGTAATAAGGATAAATGAGAAGGGTGACCTAATCTGTGAGAGGCTATAATGATACTCACTAATTATTATGGGTCTAGAGAGGCAAGAATGGTCCTCATCAACCTAATTTACAAAAACAAAAATAATAAATTAATTGAACTACATCATCATTTAATGAAATAGATGTGTAAGGAATGTAGATATGAACTCAAGTGATAAGGTCACTAAACCTCTTGTGAGCTATTCGGTACGGAAGTATTCTAATGGCAGTGACTGATCTCATGCGCTGAATATGACAATGTAAACTGATACCAAAGAGATATCATGCAAGCGTTGCATGGCTAATTACAAAGGTGGAGATTAACAAGGTTTCCCTTAGCCTACTTGTTGGATTAGAGTTGGTACCACATGACATACAAAACAGTACTTAGAGTGCATTGCTAGCATTCATGTGCATACTTGTTTATTATTGTCCGCTAACTATGGTTGCTTATTGTTTATTAATTGTGTGTTTGTGTTCCTATATCTTGTAGTTAATGGTGTGAGTGTGTGCTACCGACTGTGTACACATACCATGAGCATGAGTTAGGTACATTTCCTACTTCCTTCTGTTCTGTTCCTCAATTATTGTTTTTCCCTTTTCTTTTGTTCTTATTTTTGTTTTTGAGTTACACTTTGATAGGACATATGACATTAGGGTATTTATTTGTAATTAAGTTTGATTACAATTTATGACATTAGAAATTGATCTTTAAAGTGTCATTAGGAACACGTGTTTGTTTTCAATTACCATATATGACCATATTGTTTGTTTGTGAATCCTTTATTATTTAATGTATATTTTTAAATTTGAATTCACTCTATGTTTCTTTTATTTTATTAGTATTGATTAGCATCGGAGTAGAGGGCGTTACAAGATGTCAATATTTAGAATTGACATGAGGAGGTCAATGTTGGCAAGTCGATACTAGTATAGGTTGGCCATGAGAAAGTCTTGGAACAAGTCAGACGTTGATCGAATTGGTGAGTAAGTCATGTTAAGTTGGTATTCTGCCCTAATAAGTCTGTGAGTGTAGCGGTGGAAAGGGTGGAGGCTGATCTAGAACTCTTTAACTAATGACAATGTATAACATTTCAGTCAATGTACATGCATGTCACATTAGTTTTCTAACGCATCCCTAATTTTGTACTTCTATAAACTATAATTTTGTCATGACGTTTCAAGTGATTATTTAGGTAAGCGTAAATAAATTTAACACTTCTATAATAGGATTCACTCATCGTTGTCTGTTGTCTCTTAAGTTCTGGAATCCTCAATAATTTTAGTTACCTTTGTTTAAAGAATTGGAAATCTTCTAGATGAATTGAAGAAAGAAATCTTCTACCCTACTATTGATTAAGACAAATTAAACAAAGGTTCTCATTATTCATCAAAAGGTGTTAAACGAAAGTAAAGTCACAATGATAAGTCTCATGGTTACAGAACAAAATTGAGCAACTTCTTCAACATGAATGATGAGTTTCTTTACATGAGAAGAATCAACAGTGTATGACATGTTTTTTTCCTATGTAAACTGTATTGGAACTTACACTATGCACATGTTTTTTTCTTAAATCACAAAAGACTACACAAAGTGTCCATAATTTGAGTCACCATTGGGAATGTATATCTTAATGAGCATAGCTAGAACCTCCTTCATGTTAGGCCTAGCCTGTGGTACATCACGTGTGCACTTAACTCCAACTTGGAGCAACTCAGCCATCTCCTTTGCACCCTCTACTACTCCACAACCCTTCAACAGAACTGTTACAGATTGACCCAACCCTTGTCTTCCAGAACCCATCATAACTCTCTTAATCCATTCCACCAAACACTCTTCCCCTTCATCCACTGCTCTTCTCCCAGTTGCTAGCTCCATAACCAACACACCAAAACTGTACACATCCCCTTTTGTGGTGGCATGCCATGTTTGTCCATATTCTGGAGCAACATACCCCACTGTGCCAGCCACTATAGTGCTCACATGACTGTCTCCAACATCAACAATCCTAGCAAGTCCAAAGTCAGTGACCTTGGCCTTCCCATCCTTGTCTAGCAACACATTACTGGCCTTCACATCTCTATGCACAATAGAAGGGTAGCACTCATGGTGTAAATAGACAAGTGCCCTAGCCACATCAATTGCCACTTCTAGGCGCCTCCTCCATGTCAACCTTTTTCTATCAGTCACAACATCCTCCAAGCTTCCACCTCCTATGTACTCATAAACAAGTATCTTCTGTGAACCGTAGAGGCACCAACCATAAAGTGTGACAAGGTTTGGATGAGGCCAGTTAAATCCATGACCACTCAGGACCTTCATTTCAGCTCTGAATTCTTTTTCACCCTCAATTCCTTCCCTTTGGAGCTTCTTTACTGCCACTTCTCTCCCATCTGGAAACAACCCTCTATACACTGTTCCATAGCCACCCCTTCCTATGACTCTCTCCTCTGAGAAGTTGGAGGTTGCTTCCAAGATGTCTGCATGTGTGAAAACTGTCTTGTTCAGGTGGAATATCTTAACAGTATCAGAACCCCATGGTAAGGATCCGGAGCTGCCTGAATCATGTGCTTGCTTCTTTGTATTCTTAATGAGGTATCCTGGTTCCACCGATGGACTTTTCACCAAGAAACATATTACAAGGGAAAGAAGTCCACAGATCATGATGGCCAGCGCTAGAGCCAAAACCAAAGACCATTTTGTGGGATTTTTCAAGACTTTGTGCGAAGTTCTGTTTCTATCATCAGAGATGTTAAAGAACTTTGGGAGGTCCAAGAGGGGGTCACCCAAATATGAATCCTTGTCAAAAGTGAGTAAGTGTCCAACTGGTGGAACTGTACCAGATATGAGGGGATTGTATGAGATGTTGAACCTGCTAAGTTCATCCAAATGTGCCAAACTTACGGGAAATGTTCCAGAGAAATTGTTCCAAGACAAATCAAGATCCTGTAGACACTTCATATTGCCAATTTCCCTTGAAACTTCACCAGAAAAATTGTTTCTGGTCATGTTCAGGACCACAAGTGGCAAATCTACAATCTGCGGAGGGAATTTCCCAGTGAACTTGTTATCCCCCAAATGCAACATGCTGAAGTTCACCATGGTCCCAATTTCTGAAGGGATTTCACCACTCAACTGGTTCCCACTTAGCTGAACATACCCTGATATGTGTGATGATCTAGAAGAGGGCTCAGATGTACACATGGGGAAAATACCATATCCTTTGAGCAACCTGTCCCAAAGGGACCTACAATTCTTCCTTGTTAGGATGGTATACACAAAGCTAAATGGAGGGTAATCAGCAGGTATCCATCTCTTCATTGCTGAGCACTCACTATTGCCAGCAATAACTCCAACAGAACTTTTATCATTTGATTCAAATGTGGCCGTTGCATTCCTTCCAATTCTTGTTAGTTCAGAAGGAAACTTTCCAGTGAGCTTGTTGTTTGCAAGGTTCAACCATAACATGCTTGAGCAGTTTCCCAACTCTGGTGGGATTTTTCCCGTTAATGAATTATCCGCAAGGGTTAGCCACAAGAGAGAACTCAAGTTTCCAAGACTTGGTGGGATTGGTCCACTGAAATTGTTGAAGGCAAGATCAAGTGCCACGAGGCGAGTCAACTTTCCCAATTCAGATGGAATAGGCCCAGAGAACTGGTTGTAGGTTAAGGTCAAGAAAGTGAGTCCAGACATTTGTGAGATTTCAACAGGTAATGGACCTGAAAAGTTATTGTAACTTATGTCTAAGCGGCTAAGGTTTGTCAAAGCAAAAATGCCTGATGTGATCAACCCTCCAGAGTAGGAATTTGAGTGCAGCAAAAGAAACTTCACTTGCTTGAATTTCCCAAAAATCTCCTGCACCTCCCCTCCAAATCCGTTTCTGCTCAAATCCAAGATGAACAAATTGGTCAAGCTCAAAAGGGTCTCTGGGATATCCCTTGAGAAAGTGTTGTTCTCCAAGAACAATGACTCAAGGCCAGAAATGGAACCAATTTCTTTGGGAATATCTCCAGTGAAATTGTTGCTAGAGAGGTCGAGAACCACTAAATTCTTGCAGTTAGCAACCTCCTTGGGGGCAATACCACCAAACCCATTTACTGAAAGGTCTAGTTTTTCAAGGCTACAATTAATTGGAAAAGCCTGGGAAGGAACAGCCCCAGTGAGATAATTCTCTGACACTGAAAACTCCCTCAGCCTGGAAAATCCACTCCACAAGGCCCCACCAAGATGGTTGGTACTCAAATCCAAGTACTGCAACCTCAAGCATTGGTCAAAGTAGCCATCAACCCCGCCACTCAACTGATTGTCTGAGACATTCAAAGTGACCAAACTGTCACAAATAGCAGGGAAACTCAACCCAAGCCCCCCAACAAATCTGTTAAGAGACAAGTCCAGTGTTTGCAACTGTGTCAAGCCCCTCAAATCCAACTCCCCATCAAGAGTATTATGCGAGAGATTAAGATACACAAGCTTGTGGCTCCTCCTCAAGTCCTCAGGAATCCCCCCAGAGAGAGAGTTCCAAGAGATGTCAAGGTGTGTGAGCTCGGTGAGCTGAGAGAAGTTCTGGAATATGTTACCATATATGTCACTGTAAGAGATGTCTACTTTCACAACCCTCCTTGTTGTCCCGTTCAAGACGCTGCACGAGATTCCTGACCACTCCTCACAAGGATTTGAACCGTTCTTGTTCCAGTTTATGTACCCTCCTCTATTTGTACGAGTTTGGCTTTGCAAGTACAATTTCAGCTTCAGCAGAACTTGTTTGTCCGTGTCCAATGAATCCCCAGCAACTAATTTACCTGTACAAAGTACAATCACCACAACCTCGGTAAACGTGAAAGACAGCTAACAAAACAGCATCAATTATCAACCTAGGAAAATCAGAATAAACATAAATAAATAGAGAATCTAGTAACACCCCCACCAGATAGATTGGTACTTATTACTTATAATAATAATATATATTGATTCTTATTAACGTATACTATGCAAAACAATTATGAGTTTCACTTCACTCATCATCAATAAACCAATTATTATTAACCCAAAAAGAGTTTGAGGCAAAAACTTTTCCTTTTTTGGAAAAGAGAACAGAATAGAGCTTTGTTTGAGTTAGTAGTACCTGAGAAAAGGATCAAGAAACAGATAAACAGGAAGCCCCACGAATCGGTTTCCTGCTCTGACATTAATGACCCTTCTTCTCTTGTGCTATGTGCTTTTCTTCTTCTTTGAGCAAAACTCATGTACTTGATGGCTCTGCCAGGGAATAAAACAAGAGTGAATCTTTGAAGCGTTCAAAACTACGAGGACTTCGAAGCCATTGGGGTGTTTGTTGGAATGGTATGCCAGGTGATGGTGGAAAAAACAATTGAACTCTGAACAACAAAACTATGATATTGGTTCGTATCTTTATTTTCCATTTTTACTTCTTGTGATATCATGCTGAGGGGTTTATTTTATTGAATATAAGTGAAGAATGAACGAACGATTGTTGTTGTTATTAATAAAAAAAGTGTGGTTGATGTGGTATGTCTCGAATGTGAATGTCAAATCAGTATTGTGTTTCTAATCCGGGCCATTTTTGTCGAGTAAGGGGTTCTAGATACACATTTTTTTAACATTCTAATTTAATTACTCTCTAATTTATACAAGGTTAATTATTTTAGTAATGAGATTCACTAAAAAAAAAAAAAGATATACATATTTTAATGGGATTTACATGACATGTTGATTAGATATTATATTCCTATGATAAAGTTATATAGAATTTAAATAGAATGTTACGGAATACTTTTTATATTGTTGTTTAATTATAAATATATATTATAAATTTATTAATTTTGTAATAATTATACTGTATCTAAGGGATTTTTAATTGATTAATGATGTAAAAGTTGAACTCAATTATATAGTAATTTATAATTTTTTTATTTCTTTTTATGATATTATTTATTTTATCTCTTCTCGCCAAAAAAATTATTTTTTCTTTTCTTTCATTTAAATTATTGTATAAATGAAAAATATGGTACAAAATATAAGTTTAATTTTGATGTAGCATCAGTTTAACTGTCAAATAAAAAAATTGTTAATATAAATTTTTAAGATAAATATTATAAAATTAATAAAATTACTAATTAGATAAATAAATAAAAACTAATTATATATAAAATATTGTAGAAATACGGAAGCAAAGGAAATGAGAGTCACAAGAAGCAAAGGAAAATGAGAGTCACGGCATTTTGGATTTGTTGGCAAAGGAGCGGTCGAGCCGCCATTGCTGACCGGTTCGACGAGGATTGGCTCGCACGGGTTTGACTACATTGCTACCACGCAAAGACTACCGTTCCTTGCTGAATCATTAATAACTCTTCAGCAAGGAAGTATTTAACTATTTATTCACACATAAAATATTAGATAAGGATATGAAACAATAATAATCAAGGTGGAGTTTAAAAGTTATAAGATATACAACATATAAAATTAATATACTAAGAATATAATGGTTAAATATATTTTAAGTTGTTGGAAATATGATTATATTTAGTTTTATAAACTTTTTTTTATTAATTTTATATTTTAACATTTTTGTTAGTATTTATAATCTTTATTATTATTCTAACTAGTTTAGTTTTGATATGATTAATAAAATAAAAATATTAATTAAGATAAATAAAATAATGAATAAGATTTTAAATTAAAATAATTAGATTATATTTAAATGTGTAATTTAATTAAGTAATATATTTATTATTTTATATAAAAAAATTAATTACATATAATTTAATTTTAATATATTATGACTAATGATTATTATTACTTCTAGTATTATTTTAAACATAAATAAATTATAATTTAAAAAATACAAAGTTAAAGTAAATTATTGAATTAAAAAGTAAGAATAATATTAAAAATAATAAAATAATTGTTCATAATATATTAAAAAATAAGTTATGAAAATGAAATTATATATAATTATCTTATTTATATAAAATAATACATATATTACTTAATTGAATTACATATTTAAAAATAATTTAATTATTTTAATTTAAAATATTATTTATTATCTTAATTATCTTAATCAATATTAATTATTTTATTAGTCATGTCAGTGTTAAATTAATTAAAGTTAGTGGTAAAGACTAAAAAAAAGTCCACTAAAAATTGTTAAGAATATAAAAATAACAAAAAATTACAATAATTAAAATGAGATAGAGTCATATTTATAGAAACTTAAAACATATTTATAGAAACTTAAAACATATTTATAGAAACTTAAAACATATTTAGACTTAAATATAAATTAATATATATCAAAATAAAAACAAAAAAATTTCATAAGAAACCTTTAATTATTATAAACACAATAAATATTATTATTATTATTATTATTATTATTATTATTATTATTATTATTATTATTATTATTATTATTATTATTATTATTATTATTATTATTATTATTATTATTATTATTATTATTATTATTGTTATTATTATTATTATTATTATTATTTACCATTGTGGTATTCTACCTATATTAGCATAAAAATTAAAATAAATAATAGTAAGATATAAGATATTGAATCTTAAGTTCAAATAAAGGATGGGGAGGTTGTGATAAACTCTTGATAGCTAACATAAAAATCGTCAATATATCGAACATGGATCACTCATGATTAATTTGGTTTTATACGAAGAAGATCTACAACACAAATCATTTATCTTTTAATGAAGGAGGTCGATGGAAACATATTAAAGCAAAGGGAAAGACATGATTTTTATTAAATTTGAAAAATCTTATGATCAAGTGTCAAGTAAAGTATCATGGAAGACTTTGAAAATAAAGGTGTTCACATTGCTTATATCTGAGTTATACAAACATGTATGATGAGATAATTACTAGTGTGAAAACTTCAAGAGACAAGACTAAAAGCTTTCCTATAGAGATAAAATTACATCAAAGCTTAGTCTTAAGTCTTTATTTATTTAATCCAATGTTGGATGTGCTTACTAGGACATGCAAAAGACTATCCCTAATTGCATGTTTCTTTTTTTTGTAGATAGTATAGTTTTGATTGAAGAATTATGGGAAACATTTAATTTTATACTTGATCTTTGGAGATAAACTTTTTTGGAAATAAAGATTTTTCACTTAAGTAAGTAAAAAAAGTATGTGCATGACAAAATTTAGTAATAGGCAAGAGGACTATGACATAGAAATAAAAACAGGAGATGATGTCATACCTCAAATTTCTAAGTTTAAATATATAAGGTCTATAATACAAAGATAAAAGATAAATTATTGAGAATGTTCCACACAAGATACAAGTGATGTGGATAAAATAGATAAAAACATTGAAAGTCATTTGTGATCGCAAACTATTGAAATCAAAAGCAAATCTTATTGTACCATTATATATTTGAACATATTCTATGATAATGAATGTTGGATTTAAAAGGAATAACAAGATAAAAAGATGAGAATAACATAAATAAAAATATCAAGATAGTTGTGTTGTGTACCCATACAAGAAGGGATAAAATATGAAATGATTGTATATAAAAAAAATATTGGTGTAATCTATATTGAAAGAAAAAAGAAAATTAATTATAGAGGTTAACTGAACACATACAAAAATAGCCACTAAAAATACTAGTGAAAAAAAGTATATTACTTGATTTTTAATCCTTAAAAAAAAGGGAGAGGGAAAAAAAAGAATATTAGAAGAAGTTAAATATTGAAAAAGATTTCATGATAAATAACATAAAAAAAAATTAGTCTTCAAATGATTTGACATTGTGGAATAATGTTTTTGATGTTGTTTGTATGGAATGGAATAGGTACTATCGGGTACAAACACAATATCTATTTAGAGTACTTATTAAAGATACAAAAGAAAAAAAATTATTAAAATTATTTATTATTTAATATTAATTTTTAATTAAATAAAACTATTTCGTAATATGAAGGGAAAGAGAGAGGGGTTAAGGATAAGTCACAACTCCTCTTCAATTGTTTTAAGGAATTACTTCTTCCAACTCAAACATAAGAAACATAAGAAAAAAAAAGTCTCGTGAATAGTAAATTTAAATATAAGTAAGTTTCATCTAATTTTATTGCCTTTAATAACATCATTTCTAAAATATCTTTCATATTTAATTAAAATGTTATTTTCAATGAACTCTATTTATTCTAGATGTTCCAATAAAGATCAATTTAAAAAATTATTTTTTAAATGATATTAACATAAAGAAACAATTATAAACATAATTTATTAACATAATTATACATATTAAAATTTATTTACTTTTGGCAGTCCTTCCTTTAAATATATTTATATATAATGTTTCTAAATTAATATTTCTTTTAATTAACATGGTCCCTTTAGTCTCAAGAGACAAACAATTTTCCTAATGAACGAGGTTCTTTGTTACATGCATCGATCATCAAATGTTCAAATAATTATAGCTCTAATAATAATACTGTAGAAGTAATAGATAATAATGACACATAAATATAGTACATATTCAATCCTATTGACTAATATAAGAATATATAGTTATATACCATTCTTTTTTGATAATGATGTTTGGTTGAACAAGTTGTGTGCGATGAATCAAAGGTATCATGCATTTATAATTGTTAAAGGCAAACGAAATTGTCAACAAATGATGTCGCTGTTTTCTTGGGAAGGGGGTAATAGATTGTTTTATAAAAGAGTTTAACAATCGTGTACAATGGTTGATTGGTATGATTTTAATATAATAATGATAAAAGTCAAAAAAATTATTATTAATAATAATTTATGATTGAATAATATAAAATTATTTTATATTATTAATTCATAATCTATTTTGTCTTTTAAAAATTGGTTGAAATTTTGGCTACAATTTATACACTACTAAAAAATTTAAAATTTGTTACCAAATAATTTTGTGACTAATTTTAAAATCAATAGTTATTTTGTAGCTAATTTCTAGTAAAAATAATTAACTACAAAATTATTATAATATATAATGGTAACATGAAATAAGTAGCAAATTAACTAAGAAAATAATCTTAGTTAATTTGTAGTAAATTTTTTAAAATTTATAGTTATTTTCTAGCTAATTTATAGTAATAAGAATTATAAATGAATATAACTTGAATTTAGTTAGAAAAAATAATATTTTAGTTAATTAATAGTTAATTAACTAGAATTTAGCTACTAATTTAAATGATAACTAAAATTAGTAGCAAAATCAAAGAATTCTTGTAGTGATATATATATATCATAAATTCTATTTTTCTAATAAAGTATCTTTTTAGATAATTATAATTTTAGGGTTTTCACAAGTTTTGAATTCTTATCATTTTTCCTAAAGATAAAATATTTTATTAAAATTAATATAAAAAATATAATGACTCAAATAAATAATATAATATGGAGAAATGAAAAGCTAAGCATTCTCAATTTCAGCAAATGTTAATCTTTCATGTATTTAATCGGCTGGCTGGCCAAAAGAGTGCAAAGAAAATTTATGATGTATAAAAAAAAAAGGTTACCACAAGCACCATAAAAAATATTGGACACAAGTGCAAGGTAAAAGATGACTATCAATTTACGCATATAACAGTCTTGATATATTATTGTCACTCTTGTTAATAATAATACTTTGCTAGAAATGTTTAATTAAGAATAATGTTTTATGTTCCAATAGGAAAAATTATCCCCTAACATATCCTATAGGTATAATAAGAAAATTTGTTGCAATCCTAACTTCTTTAGTGTTAGTCTAGTTATTATTTTCTTATTGTTCATATAAGCAATGCAAACTTCTATGTTTTCTTGTACGTTCCACATTACCTTTTCTATCTATCATATGCCTTTTCTAAATTAAAAACCTTAAATTAATTTTTTTATTCCTCTACATATATGGTGCGTCAATCATCATAAACATATACTTTTATCATTAACCTCCTCAACATAAAACCGAATACATTTTTAATGTACGAGGAATCAACTTAATCAAGCGTTTAGGTAAATATCTTAATTAAATGTGTATTAAGTGAATAATTATCATATAAATATTTTTATATACGCTATTTTTATAATAAAAAAGAAATAAAATTAAATATTTTTATTTATATTAATTGTAAGTTATTTTTATATATAAGTTATTATGAAGAACTTATTAAAATAAAATAAAAACTAATTTGTATATAACATAAACTTTTCTTATAGGCTTTTTCAAACACTTAACTCAATATTTATGTCATAAAATAAGGCTGAATAAATTTATAAATAAGCTCTTTTAACTAAATTTTTGTCCTCAAATTTGTATTCTTATATTCTTAATTTGTTTATCTAATCATTCAATTCACGAATATCATCTTGTTTTGTTTGTATATATGTAAGGTGGTCCTTCCTATATAATTTATGCTTTTGAATATGTCAAGGCAAACAATTACTGAAGTGATAGTCATAGAAAAAGAATCCAACATAACACATCATCAGTCAATAGTATAATTTACATGAAATTCACCATAGCAAACTATGTAACAAAAATGGAAAAATAAAAGTATAGATTAATTAAAATAAATCTATAATAGTTGCAAAGAACCTTACCAAACGACAAATATATACAATGTTTTGGACGCATGAGAATTTAAGAGGAGTAAATAGTCTACTCATTTTAAGAGCAAAGTCAGATTTATTATGATATATTTGATAGAGAGGATAATTCACATTAAATAAAAAGAAAATGGTTGCATATTAACTATGTAAAATAATTTTTTATCTAAATATAATATATAATATATATAGGAACTTTATTAATTTTATAATAAATATCTTAAAAATAATATTAGTAACATAATTGAATGATAATATAAAATTATTTTATATTGTGAGTTAAACTTTTTGAAAAAATCTTATCATCAATTCTGAATATATGATGCACTAATTTTAACAAATTCTTTGAAATTAAATATTCAATATCTTACCTTAAAAAAATTTAGCTATATGATTTGTTGTAAAATCATTTATTAGTATAAAATTTATTTTTGATATATACTAATTTCAACGATGGATTTTCTAACCCTGGTCGCATATAATAAACATTATAAATACTTTTTCAAAATTTTAACTGCAGATATTAAACATTAAATTTTATGAATGTGATATTATGTAAATTATATATTTTAAAACGAGTCTAAATTCACTAACATTGTATAATAAATTTATATATCACCTATAAAATGAGTTGAGTTTTAGGATTTATCTGAATGAGGATAAATTTTTAAGCTCAAAATTACTTACACATTATTTATTTACTAATAAAAATAAGACTTCATATCAACCATAGACTTAAATTCACGTCTTTTTTATATAAGAGTTCGATCATTACCAACTGAAATAATATTTATTGGTGTCCTATATAGATAATAATACCTCAATAATTCTTAATTTTACGTATTTTTATCCTACTATTTCTTTCGTAAGTCCTTTATTTATATATAGCTCAAATATTTTTTTCCTATTATAATCAACATAAAGAGAAAGTAAAATCAAATGCTTCATATTTTGAAGAATTAAAAATATTTATTTTTAAATATTCTTCTATCTGATAGATAAAAGTTAATTTTCCAAAATATGATAAGAAGAGATTAAAACATATTAAAAATTTCCTTCATTTTACTCTTTTTTAATTCAATTATTAACGTGAAGCTATTTTTTCCCAAACATCAAATCCATTCCCTAGCTACATATTCTCCTTTAACGAGTTGAATAATTAATTGATCTGAAATTTACTACATAGTCAGAGCTTCAATTCTAGACAGAGAAAGAAAATGAAAGAAACAAGCAAAAACAAAAACGAAGAAAGACAAAACTCTAAACTCCAATCACGACAAGAGGACAAATGCTTGGCACCCGTGCGTTGGGTGAAAGAAAAGACAAGTCCACGGAATTTGTAATTAAGGATTTGATGTGAACATTATTTTATTTCTTTTGTTTTTAATAAATCCATATATCTACGTGCTTCTTTCTAAATGATAATTCCTAGCTTACTCCCATTCATCTTACCGTTAAATATTTTTAAAAAATTTAAATAAAAACCAATAGTTGAGCTACTAAAAGATGTAGAAAGATGAAAATTACCAAGATATAACTCTTCTGCTATCTATGATGATAAAATAATAATAATTATCTAGTGACACGGAAAATTTCTGTAAATATTTTTTAAATTATTTATTTTTATTTATAATCATGTAAAAAAATATATTATTTATTTATAAAATATAATAAATTATATTGTTATTTTTAACCTTTTATGTTATATTGAAATAGGAATTTTTAGAAAGAAAAAATTATGCCTAAATTATATGGTGCTTATGTGTGTATAAATATGTTTACATTATGTATTTCTAAATTAGATCAGGATAATTTATTTAACATGTATTTTATAATTAAGTTATGCACGTAAAACAATTATACATCATCATTTAATTACAAATAATTATATACATTGATTTTTATAATAAATATTTTAAAAATTTTATAGTAATTATTTGTATTTAGATATAAATGTTATTGCATAACTGTTAAACTCAATTAGTATATATTGATAATTAATAGAAAATATATAACTATTTATTTTATATATATATATAATATGTAATTTTCTAATTAATTGGAGTAAATAATATATATTTTTATTTTTTGACTTATTTTAAGAAATTCATTCTCAAAATGTTTGTTTTTATTAATTGCATTATAAAATTTGTTTAAACAAAATAAAATCAAACAAAGAAAGAATAAATAATGAAATTATGTTATTTTATTTTTAATCACAACAAGAAAATACAATGATAATAACAAAATTAGAATATAAAATCTTGTAGATAATCAAAACATCTATCACTAGACTGACCTTAATGGTTCACACGTCGACACATTATAATCACTTTTAAACATGATCCTTATAATTAGAGTTTAATAATCATGCATTGACAATGTAAAATAATTTTGAACTTTTATACTATCATTCAATTACAAATTTTCATTGATATGACTTTTAAATAAAATATATATTATAAAAATAAATAAACTTAATAAATTGTGATTGAATAATCATGTAAAACTTATATTATTATTATTATATAATATATTTTCTCTTTTAATTTTTAACAAATATAGCCTATTTTTTCTTATAATTATAATATTTCTTCATGTAAGTTACACAAGATTTTTTTTAAAAGTGATGTTTACCGTTTGAAACTTAAAATAAAAAAAAAAAAACGGTGCAAATATCGAGAGTTTTATCCTTGGGTTTGAATGTGTGAATTAATTAATCCTTTAAGTATTAAAAAATACGTTTTAATTTTTAAGTTTTCAGCAGAATAATTTCTTTGTTAATTTTTTTTATTAAAATTTGATAGACTTTTTCACATGACTAATATGTAACTAATTTTTTCTTTCCAAAATTATTTCTAAAAAAATATTAATTATCAATTATTCCTAAGTTTATTAGTGACTTAATCTCTTACCTCTAAACAAAATGTATTTTTGATATGAGATCAAAGGTATTCAGATACAGTTGGGAAAGTATAATTAAGATAAAATATATTTTTCGTTTTTCTAAAATATGTTAAATTTGATTTTTGTTCTTCTATTTTTTTTTTCCGTTTTTAGTTTTTCAAAATATGAAAGTTGTTAATCTTAGTCTCTTGCGTCCAAAAACGTTGTTCATAGGACTAGACATCTAAAGGGTTAAACTAAGATTTATTAAGAAAAAAAAATTAATAATATTTTTTAGGGCGAGGAACAAAAGTCAACAACTTTTATATTTTAGAAAATTAAAAATAAATAAAAAATTTTAGAATGATAAAAATCAAATTTTACATATTTTAGATAGACAAAAAATATATTTTATCCATATAATTATTATAGATTGAAAAAAAAGTTTCATCGTCGTCCATAAATACTAATGTGTTTTAATATTTAATATTTTGAAAATATATATACAAAGCAGTGTATTAAAATTATGATGAGTACAATGGTCATCAATAAGCAAGGTTACACTATTATTTAATCATAAATTAAAAGGACTTTTAAGATAGTTATATAAAAATTAATTTTTAAAATAATTATTATAAAAATTAATAAAATTATAATAAATAATAGTTTATGATTAAATTACTGTATATAATTTATTTTTTCTTAATTTTATTTCAAAATTATCCTATTACTCACATATCCCTAATCCCTGTGTCTTCATCACCCTCTGCTTTTCACAATATACTCATTTTTCATAATAAATAAATAAATCAGTAATTGCTAATACCCTTCCCTTAACCCATTAACACCCCTCTCATGACACGCTATTATATCCTTCATCACTTTTCGGTCAATTTGAATCAACAAATATTAAATTTGTATTCGAAAATAGATAAATTATAATAAATTAAATTTAAGCAATAACATTTGAAAATAATTAAAAAATGATATACATAATATAAAAGAAGTCATGTGGCACATTAGAATGAAAGTAATTTAAAAAAATCCTAACCCTCAAGAGAGTGAGGACTCGACTTTAATAAATTATAATATTATATATTATATAATAAATAAATTTTATAGGTATATTTTTTCAAAGCAAAATATTTGTGGGGGGTGGGGTTTGGAAATCCACTTTTATCCTCTTTTTAAGTTTTCATTTGTCTCCAAAGAAAAGTGCTGAGAAGATGACACAATGGTGAAAATTAAAGTAATAAAGAAAAAGAGGTGGAAAAAGGAAATGTAAGAAAGTGAGTGATAGAGATAATTTTAAAATAAAATGAGACTCGATTCTATCAATTTTTAGGAAGTAAAATTTAGCTTTCTAAAGGTAAGAGACTCAAATTTCAGGCGACTAATTTATATGGTTTCTTATAAATTATTTACAAATTAAAAATTCGTGGCAACAAGCTATAGAAACTAGAAAGAAACAATAAATTCAGAAAATATATTTTCATTTTCTTCTATTTCCCACTTCTTATTTTTAATTATATACAACATCGGACCGCATATAACCTGAAATTGACATAAATGGTTTTAAAAGTTTACAATTTCATTAAATCTAAATTTTGTTTGTGAAAACTCGGCCAACTTTTTAAAAGCCGATCCTATTCGTTTTCTAGCAATCTCTTAGACAAATTTAAAGTAAAAATTAAATAAAACTGTCTAAATCAATATTTAAAATTAAATATACTTTATTATATAATATTAACGATTATTAAAAATTTTCATTCTTAAGTAAATTCCACACTTTAAAAGACTTAAATTCCAAAAACCAACTATAAGTTGAAGTAAAATCTAAACTTAAAGTTACACGTTATTTTGCAATGCAGATCAACATGGATCCAAAATAAACTTTCATCTTCTTTACGGAGGTGGGTTTGATTCTTTCTAAAATTATTAAATCATGCCCAACTTTTCTCAAGAATATCTTTTGACTTTTAAGAACGGGTTGGGTAGTTGAAATTAAATAAAATTATTTGCAATTTAGGTATGTGTATTAATTTTTTATAGAAGTATTCGTAACTCGTTTTATCTTATTAATTTAGTCCAATGTGGAGAGACTTTTGATGAGTTCGAATTTAAAAAATTAAATTTAATATATTTTAAGAATAATTTTAAGGTTATATTTTGAGTTGTCTATTCTATCTTATATCATATATTTTTTTCAAAAATATATTTTTTAAAAATAATTATATATGTATTAATAATACAATTTTTTATTTAATAATATTTTGTCTACCATTATATTATATGTATAATAACACTATTTTATATTAAAATATGTATTGTGAAATATACTTTAATTATTTATTTAAATATATTCTTAATTATATATAATATTAAAATAATATAGTATGTCAATAAATCTAAAATGTCTTATTTATTGTTGGATTTTAATCAAATTGAGTTCGAATTCATAAAAATATTTTATTAAAATTTTCTATCGAATAATAAATTACATTTGCGTATAATAAATATTAATATTTACATGTTTGAAATGATGAAAAAAAAATTATTACTTTTTATTACAATGTAGGGTATAGGCATTATTTTTTTTTCTAAAAAAATCAAATTAAAAAATTTTCATGATACCATTTGCACAAATTAATAAAATTATAGGTGAATGCATTTAACAGATACAGGTAAACTGGTTCTCCAAACACTCTTAAATACGTCTTAATTGATAATCCCAACATTTGATTGATATTTGTTGATAATATTCCGAGTGTCTTTCTTGTTATAGCACTTTTTTTAAAAGAAAAAGTTACACCTTGTTTTCCGTCCGTCTAACTTGGCTAGGCTAGGGAATCTTTGATCTTCTCCCATAAGATGTGGTCCATAACCAATAAACAGTTGCTTTTTGCAAGTGAAATTGTCACTGTCATTATCCCTTTTCAAAGAGGTTAATTAAAGAAATTCAAATTTGCCAACAAAACACGGTTGAACAAAGACCCACCAATGGTTGGTGGGATCGACACACGTGCTAGCCTCCTCCTCACATTCTTGGATTCAACTTTATGGCAATATTAATTATATGAGGTAATAGATGTTATATTATAATTTTTACTTTACGTGCTAGCCTCCTCAAAATTGTTACTAAGAAATTATGAACAGTATACTTGTAGCTAATGAATGACATGAATTCTGATATCATTAACGTGTGACACAGCGGACTAGTCAGAAAATTTAAAATTTGTTATTAAATAATTTTATGATTAATTTTAAAAGTAATAATTATTTTTTAGTTAATTTTAGTAAAAATAATTAACTAAAAATTATTATAATATTAATGATAGTATGAAATAAGTAACAAATTAGTTAAGAAAATAATTTTAGTTAATTTGTAGTAAATTTTTAAAATTTATAGTTATTTTTTAACTAATTTGTAGTAATAAAAAATATAAATGAATATAATTTAAATTTAGTTAGAAAAAATAATATTTTAGTTAATTAATAGTTAATTAGTTAGGATTTAACTACTAATTTAAATGATAACTAAAATTAGTAGAAAAATAATTTTTTTTTAGTGGTTAGACCATTATTATAAATTTTAATTTAATTTAAGATTGAATCTTCTCCCTGTTACAAAAACAATATAGTAATTTGTGTAAGGTCCATTATATTTATTTTTATATTATCTTCTTTTCTAAAACATGAAGATAGAATTTAAGAGAACCCAAATCGATCTTTAATACGATTCTTATCATTATGATGCACTGGCTGAGATCATTATGTTAATTTTCTTTATAAAACAGGGGAAAACGGAAACCTAGTCAAACTACATGTTTGTATTGATAAATTGATTAAGTATTTGTTGCTTGTATTCTAGTCTTTTCAATTTGCATTAGAAAATACTTAAAAGTTAATGACATGGACATGCATGTTATCATTCGCGCATAAAACATTTTTCTGATGATGTTACAAAATACAATATGCTTATATTACTTGGAAAAATGGGGTAATTATTTTTAGAATGAGACGTTTGAATTTTATTATTAAATGATCTTCAATTCAAAATGATATTAATATTATACTCCCTTTGTCAAATGTCAGCTAAAATTACATGGTGATATCAATTATTAGTTTTGTTTAGTTTATTATAGAAGACAACATAAATTTCTATAAATAAAGGAGAAAAATATTAATTAAATTTTTATAAGAATTAAGTAGGTTATAGATAATATATCAGACCAGTCATCTATGATTTGATTTCTAATTTTTTTAATTCAAGATTTTTTTTAATCAAAAGTTAGAAATTATTCTCTCAAAGTATTGAGATAATTTAAGGGATTAATTTCTCCCAACAATGTTCTTTCTTTTTTTATATATGGGTGTAGGGATCAAATTCCTACTCACTTGTTTAAGAAATATGGTTATCTAACAACCATATTATACCATATTGATATTTGATTTCTAACTTTTATATGAAAAAGTTTATTAAGTGACATTAAAATTTAAGTAAGTTTACATCTTAAAAAGATTAATTTTCAATGACTAATTGAAGAATTCTTAGTGTGCATTAAACAAAATAAGTTGTAAGTTATACTTTACTATTTTTGTATACATAAATATTATAGAGAATATACTTGTGTAAAAAAATTATTCAAGGTGATAGTCGAGATCGAATAGCTCTTAAGAATGTTTATGACCCTATTAGGGTTTGATCCAAGTAACTTTATTACCTCAATCGTTAAGGAATTAATGTCCACAATACCCTTACCAAGTCTTTCCATTCATGATAAAGGTTATACAATGAGTCACCACCTACCTACCCATTCTTTCCGCTAGGTGAGGTTAAACAACTCTCACTTTTAAAGACTCAAATTCCCTCCCCACACAAATATATGAAAACAGTGATATTGTTATTCTACTAAAATCTCTACTAACTTGGGTGTCAAAATCTTTATAAATACACTTACCATATTTTTCTTGCCAACCGTAGGGATGTCTCACAACCATTGGCATGCACGAACTCAAGATGATTTGATAAAGAATGCAGTCTAAACTCAAATTGAGTAATCAATAATCAACATCCATAAACAAGAAGAATATATGCTCATAATTACAGACAAACCCGTCAGTTAGTGGATGCAAATTTTGCACTTGATATCATGAAAAATTTTAAAAATTACAATAATATAGTTTTTATTAAATTAATATTAACTTTTATTTCTTGAAGTTTATAATAGCATTGCTAGAATTTAATATATATATATATAAGGAAACAATTAAATTTTGGGTAAATAGAAATAAGGTTATATCAATAACAAATTCTTAAGTTTTGAGAAAGAAGTTAATTGTGAGAATATTTTCAAAGTGCAATAATATTGTTAAAATAGGTTCTTTTTAAATACCATTTTGTTAAGGAGTTCTCAAAGAAGAAAAGTTTTGAGACACATAATTTTCTTTCCAAAAGGTTTTTAAATTCTTAATCATGATCACTTCTAATGAAAGAAATACAAAATCCTTTTTCATTTTATACATTTCTATAGAATACTTTAATTTATTAAAATATTTCTTCCTTAGTAAGCAAGAAAATAAACTCATGTTAATTTAGTATATTCATCGATCTATAATGAATTGACCATACTTTTTACTACCCAAACTTCAACTATTTTGTTGGAGCACTTTTTATATGCTTCCAAAAGTCTCATATTTTGATGATAACAAACATTATGACAGAAGAGTGATGACTAATAATTTTTACAAGTACACAACATTTTAGAAGTACAATGAGTCATCACAAGTATATATCATTGTGTACTTATGATATCTCTTAACTTGATTTTTATCTTATGCATATATGCTATCTCGTATCTCTCAAGACTCTATGCTCAAGAAAGCTTTTAAAATTTCATATCTATCTATATGTTATGCTCTATTGTGTTTCATTTTTTTAGAAAGGAAGAACTTTCCTTATCAAGCTCTAAAGAAACAACTCAACCTTGATAAAAGAGTATTATGATGAAGCTTCTACAATCTAGGGAACAAGTAAAATGATCTTCTATGTTTCAGTCAAGGAAACATGTTTAAGGAAAAAGAAAAACAACTTTTCCATTGCACCTTTTTCTTTGTCCTCAAAAGAAGAATACAAAAGCTTTGCAAAAGTTTATTTTTGGCATTTAATGCATGAATGCTTCTCTCTCTCTATTCAGAACAACGTCTCTTTTCTCTACATCCTTATATATCCTCTCAAGAAAGAATAAGAGATACAACAAGTGAACATACATGCAAGTGAAAAATTTCTAAACGAGATACAAATGTTCATGTTCCTTTGGACAATATCTTAGAAAGTGTTTTGTAAAAGTTTTCTACACATAAAAGCTCTAATCTTATCTTTGTATTTTCTTTGCTAAGCAAAGTCAAACTTTGTTTTGTAACTTTCATATGTTGACCTAGTGAGATATCTTTTGTAAAAACTGTGTTTTAGTGATAGCATGAAAAGGTTAAATGTTAAAGAGTACTTGGGTTTGCTTGTAATCAGGTAGATTACCACTACAATAATTTTTTGATTTTGCTACTAATTTTAGCTACAATTTAAATTAGTAGCTAAATCCTAGCTAATTAACTAGAATATTATTTTTTCTAGCTAAATTGAAGTTATATTTATTTATACTTCTTATTACTACAAATTAGCTAGGAAATAACTACAAATTTTAAAAAATTTACTACAAATTAACTAAGATTATTTTCTTAGCTAATTTGCTACTTATTTCATGCTACCATTCAATATTATAGTAATTTTTTAGCTAATTATTTTTACTAGAAATTAGCTACAAAATAACTATTGATTTTAAAATTAGCCACAAAATTATTTTGTAGCAAATTTTAAATTTTCTAGTAGTGTACACGTGTTGTATTATCTAGAGAGGTTTTAAGAATACTTGGTTGTAAAGTTAGTTTGACTTAGTAGTTAAAACCTTCAAGTTGAAAGGATTGAACATGACTCTTGTTGAAGAGTGAACCAGGATAAAACCTTTGTGTTATCTTTTCTCCCTTATCTCTGTTTTTGTTCTACACATTTTGGGCAATCTCTTTGGATATCATTTGTGAATTGATATTCATTGTGTTTTCAAAAAGTGTTTTAAAAATCACACACATAATTCAACCGTCTTTCTTGTGTGGTTTCCTATTTCCTTTAGTTGGTATTATAGTTAATACTCCAGGGTTGAGCATCTAATAGTGCAGGAGAAAAGATCCTACATAGCACAATGGAAAACGAAGGATATGCAATCAACAAACCTCCTTTGTTCCAAGGACAAAATTACGATCATTGGAAATAAAGAATGATTGCATTCTTTGATGCTTGTCATATTAACATGTAGAATGTTGTAGAGAATGGAAACTATATTCCTACCAAATATGGAACAGAGATTCCTAGATCGTCTTGGAATGAAGAGCAAAAAGTAAGTTTCTTGGCACCCTCAAAGTTCATGAGATAGAACTAAATGAGGATGAAGGCTAAAAAGAGGGCAAGTCCATAGCCCTCAAAGTCCAAAAAGATCGAAAAGGATCATTGTCCAAAGCCTTCAAAGTTGAGGAATCTTGTGAAGAAGTCTCTAATGAAGAAGGATCTGATGAGAATGAGCTCTCATTTATCTCAAGGAAGATCAACTCCATGTGGAAAAACAAAGGAGGATCCATATGGAAGAATAACTCAAGAAAACACACCAAGGAAGCTAAAGGCAAAAGTCAAGTGGTGTGCTATCAATGTAAAAAGCCTAGATACTTCAAGTTTGAATGTCCTAACTTGGAAAAGGAAAAGGAGAAAGAAAAAAAAACCCTTTCTTCAAGAAGAAGAAAGATCTCATATCAACATGGAATAACCTTGATCTATCTTCCTTTGAAGAAGAGGATGAAGAAGCAAACATGTGCTTGATGGTTAACATTGCTTCAAAAGAAGAAGATTATGAATAGGTAATATTTAATGATTTAATTCAACATCAAAAATTTTATCAAGAACTCCTTTCAAACTCTTCAACTTTCTTAATAGGCTATAAAGATTTGAAAAAGAATTTTTCTAAGTTGTCCAAAGAGTTTGACTCTTTACAAAAATAAAATGATTTGTTGAAAAAAATAATGTAAGTTTGAAAGAAGAAAAGACTAATGACTTATCTAAAGTCAATGTTCCAGAAGTAAATGAAAAACTTCACAAGGAAGTCATTGACCTTAAACAAAGTCTATCAAAGTTTGTTAATGGATCTGGAAATCCAAAAAAGATTCTTAAACACAAAAGGTATCCATATGAAAAAACTATAAAAAAAAGGATTTGAAGAAAGATAAATCCATTTAACATTGCTTAAATGGTGGAAGGTTTAGGCATTTGTCCTATGATTGTAGGGACCATCCAATAGGATCGTCCAAACCAATCAATAGGACCTAAGAGAGTTTAGGTACCTAAAAATATGATTATTTCATATTGTAGATTTGCTTGATAGTAGGAAGGAGACACCAATCATATTATCAAGATAATGACTTCTTACATCACATGACGGGAGAAGGGTCTATGATCCAAGACCTTAGGTCCAAGACTATAGGATGAGTTACTTTTGGAGGTAGCCAAAAAGGTAAAATAGCTAAGATTGATAAGATTAGTAAGCATCCATTCCCATCTATTGATAACGTGTTATTTGTTGAAGGCTTAAAACACGATCTACTTAGCATAAGTCAATTATGTGATAATGGATATGATGTTTCCTTTAATAAAGGAGAATGCATAGTAAAAAAATGCAGATGTTTCATTGTTGTTTTCTGCTAAGAGATAGAGTAATCTGCATAAGATTAATTTAACAGACTTAATAAATCAAAGTGTAACTTGTTTGGTGTCCATAAATAATGATCAATGGACTTGGCATAAGAAACTTGGACATGCAAGCTTGAGGCTTATATCAAAGCTGAAAAAGCAATAACCTTGTAAGGGCCTTCCAAGTCTTGTATACAAGGTAGATATTTTATGTGATGCATGTCAAAAAGGGAAACAAGTTAGAGGATCATTTGAATCCAAAAATATTGTTTCAACTTCTAGACCTCTAGAGTTGCTACATATTGATTTGGTCCAATCAGAACTGCCTCCATGAGCGAACAATGTTATGGACTTGTAGTGGTTGATAACTATTCTAGATCTACATGGGTTATGTTCCTCAACCACAAGTATGAGTCTTTCAAAGTCTTATCTAATCTATATTTTGTATAAGAGTTAAAAATGAAAAGGTTTTAACATTACCTTTATTAGAAGTGATCATAGGGGAGAATTCGAAAATGAAAACTTTTTGAAGTTCTGTGAAGAACATGTCATTCTTCATAATTTTTCTTGTCCAAGAATACCTTAATAGAATAAAGTTGTGGAAAGGAAAAATAGATCTTTTTAAGAGATGACCAAAACTATGTTAAATGATAACAACTTTCTTAAGTTCTTTTGCACATAAACGGTTAATACAACTTGCTATTTTAAAATAGAATACATATTAGACCTATCTTTAAAAAGACTCCTTATGAACTATCAAAGGGTTGACAACCCAACATATCTTATTTTCACCCTTTTGGGTGAATGTTTCATTTTGAACACTAAGGATAATTTGGGAAAGTTTGATTCAAAGTCATATAAAGGAACATTCGTGGGATACTCTAATGTGTCCAAAGCCTACAAAGTGTACAACTCTAGGACTTTGACAATAGAGGAATCCATTCATGTGAGATTCAATGACTTTAATCCTGATAAGGAATTATCATAGCTAAATGATTCAAAGATGATAAAGATGAGCCTACCTTAAGGAACTAGCAATTGAAAAACTACCATCCAGAGAAACAGATTCTTGGTGATGTTCAAGACAAAGTAAGGACAAGATCCACCTTTAAGAATCAAGCTCAAGTTGCCTTGCTTTCTAAGTTTGAAACCAAAAGCATAGATGATGCTGTTTTGAATGAAGGCTATATAAAAACCATGCAAGAAGAATTAGACCAGTTATAGAAGAATAATGTTTGGAAGTAGTCTCTCTACGTGAAGATAAATCCATCATTGGTACAAAGTAGGATTTTAGAAACAAGTTGGATGAAAATGGTAAGGTTGTCAAAAGTAATGCCAGGTTAGTAGCTCAAGGATATTCTCAACAAAAGGGAATAAACTTCACTTAAACTTTTGCTCCTATAGCTAGGTTAGAAGCCATTCACATCATATTATCCTTTACAACTAATAATTGTATGAGACTACATCAAATAATGTTAAGTATGATTTTATGAATGATATAATAAATGAGGAAGTTTATGTGAAACAACCCTGTAAGTTTGAGAGTAATGATTTTCTAAATCATGTTTTTAAATAAAAGAAAGTATTTTATGAACTAAAGCAAGCACCTTGTGCTTGGTATGAAAAATTGAGTTCTTTCCTTATGGAAAATGGTTTTAAAAGAGGAAAAGTAGATACAAATCTATTTTGCAATACCTATGACTCACAATTTATTATAGTACAAATTTATGTGGATGATGCTATCTTAGAGCTATTGATGAATATCTTTACGAAGAGTTTCTAAGTTGACGTAGAAAGAATTTGAAATGAGCATGATGAGAACTAAAGTTCTTTCTAGGACTTTAGATCAAGTATGCAGATGATGGAATCTACATCCATCAAACAAAGTATGCTAATCAGTTACTCAAAAAGTTTACCCTTGATGATTGTAAAAGTATATCGACACCTATGCATCCAACATCTATCTTGACTCTAGATGACTCTAATAAAATGGTAGACCAAACAATATAAAAAGGTATGATTGCTCCCATAAGTTTAATAGCAAAGCATATACATCCAAAGCTTTACTTGTTATTAAGTGTTTCTTTCTCTCTTTTTGACTATTGAGTCAGTTTATTGCTTTCAGTAAAAATCCTTTGACCGTTGTAACTTTCTAATGACTATATTTTTACCACAAATGCTTTTTTCGTTTATGAAAAATGGTTTCTATAAAATCTCTTTTCGTTTCAAGAACTGTTCATCAAGAATTCTTATTGAACCATTTGTAAAAACTTCTTGCAAAAACTTCTCTCCTCTCTCGTGATCTCTTTCTGAAACCTCACCCTACATTCACCATGGCTTAAAAACCTTGACTTGTTATAGTTACTCTTTTGGACACTCCTCCATCTTAAATAGTTAAGCCATTTCTTTCATCTACATACTTACCCACAAACACCCAACATATTCCATCTTCACCCGACAAATAAAGCCCAATCCAACACCTAAACACTTCACCATAAACAATAATCCTTCTTCACATGTTCACATCACTGTCCAAACTCCACCTTTGGACACCTCTGATCATGAACTCTCTTCATCTGATCTACTGTTACAAAAAGAATGCATATTCTTTTTCTACAACACCCTAAACTTGAACTTGAACCACCTGTTCCTAGACCAACCTACTCATTCCCCACATATGTCTATGGACTTATACCTTCACCTTCCTATTCACATTTGGCCACATACCAACCTCCTCCTTATGAATCTCTTCCCCAAGTCAGTTATCCAACCACCTTGGCCTTCTATGTGTTTCTCTTCCCTTACAACATACACAGATAAAACAATACCCTCACCTCATCAAACCCAGATCAATCAACAACTATCACCTGGTGCTCTACCACATGTAATCCCTAAAAAGATTGTTAAGGATTCCATGTCTAGAAGTAAGAAGCCAGATTCTGCCCTAGTGCTAATCTACCCCAAGGAGCTAAGCTTTCAACCTTTGGATGCTCTAACCCCAAGCTTCTTCCTTGCTGTTGGAGACCATCTGATAAGTAGATTGATCTCTACTAGTTGAGAGCTAAAGGTTCAACACTTCTCTCCATCTTCTCGAGTCATTAGACCCTCTACCTTTATTATGACTCAACGTGACAGGATTTGTCCCAAGCTCCCTATGATGCATCTTAGAAACTACAAAGAGGAGAAGACCAGAATCTTAGTTGTGGGTTTATCCTACAACGAAGAACCTACTCTTTGTAGCCGCTCTCTAACTTAAGAGCTTACTTACAAGAAAATATGCTGATGGGTCTTCTTGACGAGGATGAAGCATGCAAGCTATAGAGACAACATCTTTGGACCCATAGTCATCAAGTCTTAGGTAGTCATCTAACTCTTCAAGAAAGATTGGACACCCCCACGACATCCAAAGAAAGCTATCATATGTTGAAAGAGATTCCAACTCATCACTTTGATGATTGGTTATTTATGCCTCTCAAGCAGTAAGATCTCGATGAGTATAGGCTGCTAGGTCCTAAGAACATCTTTCTCTACTACTGTACAGTTCTTGGGACTCTTTCTTCTAAACTTATAGAAGCCCCACCCTTGGGAGAAGCTATTCAATGCTACAAAAAACTATACTCCTCTTGTTGTGCAGCCCCCTTAGCATGTTCTCACCCTACCTGCCCATCCTTCACCTCCTTCCTCACCTTTAGAAGCCGAAGTTCCTACATCCATACTTGATTTTCTTCCTTCTACCTCTCAAGATCTGACCCTCTATCAACCTCCTACCTCTCAACCTCTTCTAGATTTGGCCCAACAGGTGCTATTTGCTAGCAAAGCCTACATTTATCAATGTTTTGATCAATTAGAGTCTTGACTCATAGGAATGCTTTCCCATTTCTTGGTCCTCAATCTCTACCATTTTCACCACTTGCACCACCTACACCTTAACTTTAAGCTCTCTATTTTTCTTTCTTTTTATGTCTTTAAAATTTTTTTCTTTTGACTATGATGTCTTTTTATTTCTTCACCTTTTTGTCTGATAACAAAAATGGAGGAGATATTGTAAAAGAGAAAGAAGTTGTGTCCAAAAGAATTAGAACTTTTTCATAAGGAGAACAATGAGTCATCACAACTTTTATGATAAAAAGATTGCATCCAAAAGAATTAGAAATTGTCTTTGACAAGACAACCATCAATATCTAAAAGAACTTATTCTCCATAGAAAGACTCTGTCCAATGTTGACTAAGTTATATCTCTTTATATAAGTACATATCGTTTTGTGTGCTTATGTTGGTTTTTATCTTAAGCATATATGTTACTTCATATTTCTCAAAACGCTATGCTCGATATAGTTTTAAAACATTCATATCTATCTATATGTTATGCTCTATTGTGCTTTGTTTTTTTTCAAAAAGGAAAAGCTTTTCTTATCAAGCTTTGAAGAAAAAAGTCAACCTTGATTAAGGAACAAGTAGAATGATCTTCTACATATCATTTAAAGGAAACATATTTGAGGAAAGAGAAAAATAGCTTATTTATTACACCTTTTTCTCTTCCTTTAGAAGGAAACATATTTAATGCATAAATGCTTCTTTCTCTTCGTGCAAAACGATGATTATCTTCTCTAAGTCCTTATATATCCTTTAAAAGAAGAAGAAGAGATACAAAAAGTGAACATACATATAAGTGAAAAAGTTCTAAACGAAATACAAGTGTTCATGTTGCTTTAGACGACATCTTAGAATGTTTTTTGTAAATGTTTTCTAAGCATAAAAGCTCCAATCTTATCTTTGTATTTGTTTTCCTAAGAAAAGTCAAGCTTTCTTTTGTAACTTTCATATGTTCATCCAGTGAGTATATGATACCTTTTATCCCAAATACTAACAGTACTAATAAAATAAACTTAGAATAATTTAAATTTGATAACATGTTAGCCAACAAAAGATTCAAAAAATTTGGTCATATACTATAGTTGAAAACAAACATGCATCTCTACTAGTAGTCCAAAGCGCCCTAATGTCACATGTTCTATACAAGCGTAAACCCAAAAATAAAGAAAAAGCAGTAAATGAGGAGCCCTAGCTCAATCCTCGCACTCTTGCTCAATGTGATCACCAACAACATAACAAAAAGGAGTGAGAAATGTACCTCACTCAAGCTCATGGTATAAGCACAATGTAAGCATAATAAGTACATATAATAAATAGGCAGTAAACAAACAAGTGTGCACATGAATGATGACAATGCACTCCTTGTACTACTCCATATGGAATGTGGTACAAACTATAATCTAGGAAGTAGGCTAGGGGCACGCAGCTCAACCTCTCTCTCAGTCGTCCCATACTAAGATGATGTCCCTTTTGTAGCATGTAAGGTATTATTGAGCTTGCATCATTTGATTCGGCTTGTGGAATCAATCACGACCATTGGAATCTCCATACCGAGTAGCCCCTTGGAGGTCTAGTGGCCTTAGTACTCATGTTCACATCTACTTCCTTATACACATGTTTCATTAAATGATGCATGAATACGATTTAATTAGATCATTATTTCACTTTCAACATTAAGCTGATCAGGACCATTCTTGCCTCTCACAGGCTAGGAACCTCATCTCACAACCCATAATAATTAACAAGTACCATTCTTGCCTCCCACATGCTAGGTCACTCACTAGACAAATGTCCCTCGAACTCATTCTTGTCTCTCCCCGACAAGGTTACCCTTCGAGCACATTTATCTTTCTTACTTATTTTTACGTACCATCGTTCTCGACTATGCTATTTAATAATATAATTATGCACATGCATATATTCCAACAAATTAAGCATTAAATTCTAGTACAACAAACTCATATAAGCATACATAGGGCAGCCTGGGCGAGGTCCCATTAGAACAGGTGTGCATAGTCAACGTGACTCTTCACGGGCATGCACAAATTCTGCATGGGTGTGCACAACTTGCATGAGTTGTTCTTCATGACTGTGCTCAACTACCTACTATATTGAATTTCCTAGATTTTTATCCAGAATTTCAAATTTAAATAAGGTAACCTATGGCTTTCTACGTTTTGCACACATACAACAAGTACACAGTCAATTTCATAAATAACAATAGAAACAAGCAAGACCTAATCCAAAGAGCTTGCCCCCTTCAGAAAACACCAAGAACGTACAATTTATATCTATATGATTATCATCTATATGATTATATATAATCTTAATAAAAAGGAAGGTTCCTAATTCAGGGAGTTCAATCTCCACTTCAGATAACCCAAAGCATACACTTTTGAGGGTCGTAAGGACGACCCCCTCTACCCATAATTATACTCATACCATTGAGCGAGATTTTTCATCCCCCTTACCTAGAACAGCGTAGACGTAAATATCATATTTCTCAAGGTCGTTCTTATTATTCCTTGATGGTTTCCTCTAGAGGTTCTCCTTCCTTTGCTCTCTAGTTTGAAACCACGTGATTAGGAAATCTAGCTCAACAGAGGTCTTTCTAGTTCCTTTAGTTGCTTCTTTATATAGTCCTAAAATGGGCCTCATAGTTTCAACTAACAACCCATGTGAAATCTAAACAAACAGTCTCCACACCTTTTGAGGAAGCTACAAGAAATGAGAAAATTTAAACTATCTAGATTCAATTCATTGCAATAAACCTAACTTTTTTAGTGGTTCTCTTGTCTTTCCTATTGCTTGGTATCCAACTGTTTATATAAGAGAAGGAGACCATTCATGAACTTATATTGCCCAACGTGGGACTTGAGTCAAAAGTCCGACTCTGTAGCGTCAATTTAAATTCACACATTCTGAATGTGTGTTGACTATAGGGATCTCAATAGAGCAAGCCCAAAAGATAATTTTCCTCTACCCCACATTGACCTATTGGTGGATAACATTGCTAAACACTCCTGTTATTCCTTCGTGGATGGATTCTCTGAATACAACTAAATCCGGATGGCTCCTGAGGATAAGGAGAAAACCACTTTCATCACCACGTGGGGAACGTTCTGTTACAAGGTCATGCCATTCAGACTCAAAAATGCTAGGGCAACCTATGAGAGGGCCATGGTCACCCTCTTCCACGACATGATGCATAAAGAAGTGGAAGTCTATGTGGATGATATGATTGCCAAGTCAAAAACACCAGGACAACACATCGACAACCTGCTTAAACTTTTCGAAAGGCTGCGAAAATATCGGCTCAGGCTGAACCCCGCCAAGTGAACTTTTGGAGTTGGAACGGGGAAGTTATTGGGATTTATAGTCAATGAAAGAGGGATCGAAATAGACCTGGATAAAGTCAAGGCCATCCAGGACATGCCGGCCCCAAAAACTGAAACGGAAGTAAGAGGCTTCATGGGAAGGGTCAACTACATAGCTCGATTCATCTCTCAATTGACGACTACCTGCAGCCCAATATTCAAACTCCTATGGAAGAACCAAAAGATGGAATGTAATCAAGAATGCTAAGAAGCCTTTGAAAAAGTCAATAAGTACCTGGAGTCACCTCTTGTTCTCGTTCCAGCAGTACCCCACAAATCCTTAATGTTGTACCTAACAGTGTTGAAGGAATCCATGGGGGGCATCTTGGGACAATAAAATGATTTCAGGAAAGAACAAGTCATCTATTACCTCAGTAAAAAGTTCACGGAATGTGAGCAAAGGTACTCAGCACTATAGAGAACATGTTATGCTTTGGTCTGGGCTGCGAAGAGGTTAAGGCAATACATGCTGGCTCACACCACATGGCTCATTGATAAAATGGATCCTCTCAAGTATATCTTCGAAAATCCAGCACTAACAAGGCGAATAGCGCGATTTGGAAAATGGCTCTGTCGAAATACGGCATAGTCTATACAAGTCATAAAGCCATTAAAGGAACCTCTTTGGCGGAGCAACTAGCCTATCACCCTTTGGATGAATACCATCCCCTCTCGCATGAATTCCCGGATGAGCATATTATGGCTGTAGTAAAAGATGAACAGGAGGCTGAATTAGACGAGTGGAAACTTTGGTTTGATGGAGCCTTGAACTTGTTGGGAAACGAGATAGGAGTTGTACTGGCATCCCTGAAAGGTCAGTATTTTCCCTTCTTGGCAAGGCTGGGTTTCGATTGCACCAACAATATGGCAGAATACAAGGCCTACGCCATGGGAATCACAATGGCCATTGAGCACCAAATCAGTAGGCTTAAGGTCTTTGGTGATTCTGCGTTAGTAATCTACCAGCTCCGCGAAGAGTGGGTCACACGAGACGCCAAGCTGGTCCCTTACCATGCGCACATAATGGCACTGAAGGAGCATTTTGATGAAATCTCCTTTCACTATGTCCCACAAGACGAAAATCAAATGGCTGATGCCCTGGCAACTCTGTTAGCCATGCCCTAAGCAAACCGCGGCAAAGAAATGACCATACATGTTCGGCAACAAACTAAGATGGCCCATTGCCAACAAGTAGGTGAGGCAGAAAACGATGGCAAACCCTAGTATCATGACATCAGGGAGTACTTAAAGAGGGGTGTCTATCCCCCGAAAGCAATTGAAAATGATAAGAGGACGCTAAAGAGGCTAGCAACAGGCTTCCTCCTAAGTGGAGTAATCCTTTACAAAAGAAGTATCGATTCGACTCTCCTACGTTGCGTAGATGACTGTAAAGCTCGAGAAATAATGGAAGAAGTGCATGGGGGAGCCTTCGGCACCCACGCCAACGGCCATGCCCTCGTCCACAAAATCCTTCGAGCTGGATATTACTAGTCCAAGATGGAGTTGGACTGTTGCCAACATGTGAAAAGATGGATGAAGTGCCAGATGTATGCCGACAACATCCACATGGCACCCTCCGCCTTGCATAACCTAACCTCTTCGTGACCATTCTCCATGTGGGGATTAGACATGATTGGCCCGATAGAGCCCAAGGCGTCCAATGGACACAAATTCATTCTAGTAGCCATCGACTACTTCACAAAGTGGATGGAAGCCATCTCGTACACCAACGTGACAAAAAGCGTGGTGATTAAATTTATCAAAAGGGACATCATATGCCGCTACGACCTTCCAACTCGCATCATCACGGACAATGGGACAAACTTGAACAATAAGATGATGACCGAGTTATGCGAACAATTCAAAATCAAGCATCATAACTCCACTCCCTACCGCCCCAAAATGAACGAAGCTGTAGAAGCGACCAACAAAAACTTAAAGAAAATAATACAAAAAATGGTGGTGACATACAAAGACTGGCATGACATGTTGCCCTATGCTCTGCACGGATACCGGACATCGATGCACATGTCCACAGGGGCAACCCCTTATTCATTGGTGTACGGTACAGAGGCGGTTCTCCTGGTAGAAGTAGAAATACCCTCTCCGAGAGTCCTAGCCGAGGCAGAGTTGGATGAATCTGAATGGGTCTAAAGCATCATATGCCACGGGCAACTGTACCAGCAGAGTATGAAGAACACCTTCGATAAAAGAGTCAGGCCTCGAGTTTTCAAGGAAGGGGACTTGGTACTCAAGAAGAGGCTACCCAACGTCAAGGACCCGCGGGGCAAGTGGGCTCCTAATTACGAGGGACCATATATAGTCAAGCAAGCATTCTCGGGAGGAGCTTTGGTACTAGCCGACCGAGAGGGACAAGAATTAATCCACCCGATTAATGCAAATGCGGTTAAAATGTTCTATCTTTGAGGGCTCGATCAGGAAAGAATTCGAAGAATCAACATCCATGTCTCCAGGATGGAGGAGTCAATGCCAACTGATACCAAGGAAAGCGTTATTTATTTCCAACTGAAAGCATTAGGCCCACAATTGGTCTTAATTTGTACACCTTAAACAGCTCGCGAGATCCCTTATTGGGGATCCGCCATTGTATCACATATTCTTAATAAAAACAATATCCTTGTTACACAGCAGACCTTAATTCGTAAACACGCAATTCCCAAGACCGGTAAGGAAGACGCATAAGGCTAAGCCAAAATTCGAAAACTTCGCTGCCACAAGTGAAACCCCCGAAGCTCAGGCTCAAATTGGGACCGCCTCGACGTGAACAACAGACCCCTCCCGAGGCCATTGCAAATCAGAAAGGCGTGCAGCTAACGAGGCAATCCACATGCACATGAAATGGGACAAGAGACATCCTTACACACATCCACAAAAATAGCATACAAAGCGAGAAAGGGAAACACCCCATGCATACATGAACACATGCATACTTACATTCACACCTCAAATCCGACTCCGCGTCGAAGCCTACCTTAGTGTAGTGAACCTAACTCAAAACCGACTTCGTGTCGAAGCCTACCTTAGTGTAGTGAAACCCTTAAAATCGACTCCGTGTTGAAGCCTACCTTAGTGTAGTGAACCTAACTCAAAACCGATTCCATGTCGAAGCCTACCTCAGTGTAGTGAATCAAACTTTAAGCCAACCCCATGTCAAAACCTACCTCAGTGTAGTGAATCAAACCTTAAACTGACCTCATGTCGAAGCATACCTTATTGTAATGAACCTTAATCCGACTCCGTGTCGAGGCCTATGTTAGCGTAGTGAATTCAAGACCTTACATCAAAGCCTACCCCAAGGTAGCACTCAATCTGACTCTGTGTTGAAATGCATCGCGAAAAAAAAGAGTCGTAGAAAAAGAAAATGAAATAAGAAAATGACAAGGTGCATTCAAAGATGAAATAAAACAATGCAACATTCAAAGAGCGCGACCTGTCGCGATTCAAGAAATTTTAACATCTCTGATTTTAAAGTGTGTAACCGATGAGCCCATGATAGTCAAGCAGGGGCGCGTAGCCTTCACGCACAACTTTTGAATTCCCAGCAATCATAACTGTTCACTAAAGGGGCGCGTTGCCTTCACGTGCGACCCTTGAATCCCCAGTGGTCATGTTACTTGATTGAGGACACGCCACACCTACACGTGACTCCCTAAGGGCCATGTCGCCTGGCACTTAGGCTCGTCACGCGATCTTCTACCTCCCAACAACCACTTCATATCCCTCACCAGCGAGTCGGCAGTACTCCCCAATGAACTGTTACTCGGCCAACTACTCACTCGACCTTATCCCTCAAGGAACCAGTAAATGCCTTGACGGCATGACCAGTGAATAACCCGACATGCGAATCAAGCGGAAGTGGTCTTTATTTTTTATCACCCCGGTAGACATCCATGCCTCCCTTAGGCGATCACGAATAAAGAGGGGGCAATTGTAAGACCCCACAAGTGTCCGGCTCAAAAGAACACCCTCGCGGAAGAAAGAGGAGAAAGGTCCACGGCCCAAGGTGGCCTCATGGGGATAGTGCGGGGCTCGTCCCTAACCACTACGAAAAGGGAACTTGACCGAGTTAGAAAGGGCATTGGACTCCAAAAGGCCCAGACCCAAACAGGACCCAAGAACCTAGCTTAGCGCTAGCAAAGTTCGCCACCTCGGTAGAGAGGACGCGGCCCCACCATACTTAAAGCATCCAGGTCGTAAGGCTCTGTAAGGAAGTATAGCCCCTGATCAAGCCACGTCAGAATAGAAAGTCTCAACAGACTAAACAATCCTTGCCAATCACAACACACAAGAGTGCTAGCTCAGCCACTACTCATGAAATGCGCCGAGAATCACAGAAAATTATGGCATGATTGAACACGGAGCCCCATGAAGATTAGCTTTGGGATTGCTCGCAATAACAAATTGCATCAACAAGCTGGGAAAGGGTCAGGTGGCGAAATTAGACACACCCCCAGCGCATCCTCGAAGGCTATGAAAAGCCTCATCGCGAAGAGCTTGGGACCAAGAATCGCTGAGTATCATAGAGAACCGTTGAAGAAACGCTGTCAGAAAAAATTCGTAATACGCGTGTGTAGGTTCTCAATTACTCACATCAATCGTCTCTCTGGATACCAGGTAAGGTTTTTGGCCGAATCTTACGCATCATCCGACAAGTCCTCATTCATTCCACAAATACTGTGCATTACACTTCAGATTGCCGATGAGTCGTCATTCATTTCATAAACAATGTGCATTACACTTCAGATTGTTGGCAAGCCGTCATTCATCCCATAAATAGTGTGCATTACACTTTAGATGCCCGACGAGCCATTGTTCATTCATCTCACAAACACTACGCATTACACTCCAGATGGCCGTTGAGCCTCATTCATTTCCTAGGTAGCATGCACTACACCTCAGATGATCAACATACCACTGCCCAACTGCACATGCCGGCTCATGGGACGACCTATAGCCGAACCTTGAATCCAGGCATTCCAGTACAGAGTACCTCATACATCCAGGTCAATCCACATATTGTCTGAGTCATCCTAGCTCATTCTCACTTAACCAGAGGACACCCAAGGGATAGTCTGGCTTTAGCACCTTGGTCATCGAGTGGTGCACCCACAGACTCGGGCCCCACCGCGTCGGGGACACCTAAGTGAAAGTCCTCTCTTACTAGTTGTAACATAAAATTGATCTCCTAGGGAAAGACGCCTAGTGGAAAGTCTAATCCTGCATGCATTCATAAAACTACGTCAACTTTGATCCCTCTAGGCTAGAAGGGGTATGTAGGAGCGAGAGGTACACTCTTGTCAAGTCCAAAATCATCCATATATTTTTTTTCATATATTTCAATCCGGTCAAGCTATAGGAAGAGAAGGTTGCGCTACATATACAAGTCATTGGATAACTACCAGGTGGTAGATGAATGGGATGGCGTGCCACTCCCATGCGTAAACCACCCCTTACCTGGATCTCAAATTTGCTTGCCAGCCTTATCTATTTTAGGTTCCCAATGTACCATTGAAACATTGGTGACGACTCCAATTCGAGTTAGTACAAGTTCAGTCGATTCCCCCAGGGTTGATTGAATCCGTACGGACTCAACACTGGGTCAATGAGCGATTCTGGTCCCCGGCTTATCTTTACTCAAAAAAAGATATCTCCAATAATTTTAAACCATAAAGAAAAATGCCTCACGACGCGATTCCTCAACACTTTCTCTTGGATACAAAGAACTAAAAAGAAAATTTTTAAAACTGACCAAAGATTTTGAATCCTTAACAAAAGAAAATAGTATCCTTATGAATGAAAATGAAAAGTTGAAGGAAGAACATACCAATGAGTTATCTAAATTCAACACTTCTTAAGTAACTCATCTTCAAAAAGAAGTAATTGACCTTAGACAAAGTTTATCCAAATTTGTCGATGGTATAGAAAATTTAAACAAGTTGCTGAAATACAGCAGAAGTCTACATGACAAATTCGGCTTAGGTTTTCAAAAGGAAAAGGAAATAAAAGAAAAACCAAATATTCACTATTCAAATTATAGAATGTTTGGATATAGATCCTATGAATGCAAAAAGTGTCCAAAAGAACCATCCAAACCTTCAAGGACTAACCCAAAAGAATCCAAGAAAAATTGGGTACCTAAAACAATGATTATTCTTCTTGTAGATATGTTTAACAGTAGGAAGAAAACTCGTCATGATACTTGGATAGTGGGTGCTCATGACACATGACAGGCGAAGAGTCTATGTTCCAAGACCTCTGTCTAAAGAAAGCAGGATGGGTTACCTTTGGAGGTAATCAGAAAGGTAAGATGGTTGAAGTAGGAAGGATTGGTAAGCATCTCTTGCTGTCCATCGACAATGTTTTATATGTTAAAGAATTGAAACACAATCTACTGGGCATAAGTCAATTGTGTGATAGTGAGTATGATGTTTCCTTTAATAAGGAAGAATGCATAGTCAAGGACTGCAAATGTTCTAAAATATTTTCTGCTAAAAGACAAAGCAATCTATATAAGAATGATTTGGCATACTTGACCAGTCATACAAGCTTGAGACAAGAAACTTAGTTAGGCAAGCTTGAGACTTATATCCAAGCTGAAAAAGCATAACCTCATGAGAGGTCTACAAAGTCTTGTACACTAAGCTGATATGTTATGTGTTGCTTGAGAAGAGGGAAAACTAATTAGAGGTTCTTGAGTCCAAAAACATTATTTCTACCTCTAGACCCCTAGAGTTGTTACACGTTGATTTGTTTGGGCCTACCAGAACTGCCTTATTAGGTAGAAAACATTATGACGTGGTAATAGTAGATAACTATTCTAGATGGACATGGGTTATGTTCCTTGCCCACAAGGATGAGTCTTTTAAGGTCTTCTTTTTATTCTGTAAACTTATTCAAAATGGAAAAAGTTTTCATATTGCTTCTATTAGAAGTGATCATGGGGGAGAATTTAAAAATGAAAACTTTCAACAGTTTTGTGAAGAACATGAAATTCATCATAATTTTTCCCATCTAAGAACTCCTCAACGGAATGGTGTTGTGGAAAGGAAAAATAGATATCTTCAAGAGATGGCTAGAACAATGTTGAATGATTTTAACTATCCTAAATACTTATGGGTAGAAGCTGTTAATACAGTTTGTTATTTGCAAAACAGAATATATATAACCAATTTTGAAAAATACTCCTTATGAATTATGGAAGGGTAGACAACCTAACATTTCTTATTTCCACCCTTTCGGATGTGATTATTTTATTTTAAATAATATGGACAACTTGGGTAAGTTTGATCCTAAATCTGATAAGTGAATATCCATTGGATACTCAACAACGTCCAAAGCATATGGAGTATATAACTCTAGGACTTTGAAAGTTGAAGAGTCCATATATGTGAAATTTAACAATTCTAAGCTTGATAAGGAATTATCAGAGCTAATTGAACCTTTTGCAAAGTTAAATATCAAAGAGTTGCAAATAGAATCCAAAGAACTACTTTTGGATGATGAACCAAAATTGAATGAGGCCAAGACATCCTTGAGGAACTGACAGATGAAAACCTACCATCCAGAGCAACAGATCCTTGGGAATATTTAAGATAGAGTTAGAACGTGTTCAACCTTCAAAGACCAAGCTCAAATGGCTTTGCTCTTAGAAGTTGAACCCAAGAATGTAGAGAAGACTCTATTGGACGACAGATGGATACTTGCCATGCAAGAGGAACAAGATTAGTTCCAAAATAATGACGTATGGAAGCTAGTCTTACCACCAAATGAAAAATCCACCATTGGCACAAAGTGGATATTCAGAAACAAATCGGACGAGAATGGTAAGGTTGTGCACAATAAAGCAAGGTTAGTAGCACAAGGCTATTCTCAACATGAAAGAATATACTTCACTAAAACTTTTTCTCTTGTAGCTAGACTAGAAGCCACTCACATTTTGCTATCATTTGCAGCTCATGATAATATGAGATTACATCAAATGAATGTCAAATGTGCTTTTCTGAATGGTATAATAAATGAAGAAGTTCTTGTGAAACAACCACTTGGTTTTGATATTGATACTCTTCCGAATCATGTTTTTAAATTGAAAAGGGCATTTTCTGGGCTCAAGCAACTACCACATGCTTGGTATGAAAAATTGAGTTCATTTCTTGTGAGAAATGATTTTCAAAGAGGAAAAGTAGACACCACTCTATATCGAAAAAATTATGATTCATATTTTATAATTGTACAAATTCATGTAGATGACATAATTTTTGTGCTATTGATGACTCACTATGTGGAGAATTTTTTGAGTTAATGCAGAAAAAGTTTAAGATGAGCATGATGGGGGAATTAAAATTCTTTCTTGGACTGCAAATTAAGTAAGCAAAAGATGGAATTTATATCCATCAAACTAAATATGTCAAGGAGTTACTCAAAAAATTCAATCTTGATGATTGTAAAACAATGTCAGCTCTAATGCACTCAACATCAATCTTAAGTCTAGACGAGACAAATAAAATGGTAGATCAAACATCATATAAAGGTATGATTGACTCTCTACTTTATTTAATTGCCTTTAAACTAGATATAATGTTTAGTGTATGTTTGTGTGCATGTTTTCAATCTGATCCAAGGGAAACACATCTCACAATTGTTAAATGTATTTTTAGATACTTGAAAGGTACTACTAATTTTGGTCTGTGCTATAAGAAATCTTATCAGTACATATTGAAAGGCTACAACTGTTGTGGATCAAGCATCAATTGGAGGAATATGACATAATTAAGCATGTCATTCCTCTTCTTTGTGATAATACTGCTACAATTAATTTATCTAAGAATCCCATTTTGCATTCTCGTTCTAAGCATATATAAATTAAACATCATTTCATTAGGGATTATGTTCAAAAAGGGATTTTAGATTTAAAATTCATCGATACTGAAAATCAATTACCTGATATCTTTACAAAACCCTTTCTTGAAGAAAAGCCTGTCCATATCAGGAATCTTCTTGGTATGACATTTATTCTGGAATGAAGTTTAAAATCATATGGCTTAGGAATCCATTAATTGTGTGTCCATAGCGTATGCGTCCATAGCATGAGTGTTCATATTGTGTTTGTTCATAATCCCTTCATCCATTGCATATTTTCATCTTTCTCGTTTACAAGCTAAGTCAATGTCTTTTATTTACCCCTTTTAACATTTGTAAATTACAAACGACAATATCCTTTTACCATTAAATGCTCTTTTTATTGTTACAATTTTATTAAGGGTTTTTAAAAATGTTTTATTTACAGTCTTTTCATTTTCCCTCTTCAGAAAATTTCAAATCTCTTGCTCTCTATCTTTGCAAAACCCTCTCTTCTTTCACCTCTTCACCCTTCATAATTACAAACCATCGTCCATATCACATTAGACATCTTTGAACCTAGCCCTTCTTCACCCATTCAACTTACTGCCCAAACCATTTTGGACAACCCTACACAAATCACCGACCAAAAACCTTTGGACAACCACATCATCCATAAGCCTATGGACTCACTTGATCCTATCACCATCCTTAAAAAGGAATGGCGAGTCCTTTTCCTTCAACAACTTGAGCCTAAAAACTTATCTATCAAGATTAGATTACTCACTACCTATCTACATCTTCGAACAAGTACCACCACCCCCATACCCTTTCCTCGCCACTTACTTACCACCTGAACCTGCAACACCTCACCCTTAGGAAACCCTCTTCCAAGCCTATCTTCACCCTCCTAAACCTCCTGCCTCACCATACAAGCAACCACCACCTTCTCCAAACCCTTAAAAATTTCCTTATGTTTTTTTCTAACTGTGATGGTCATTCTTCAAATCCTTTTTACTGATAACAAAAAGGGGGAGAATTGTGTAAAGGAGAAAGATTCTGCATATTTTTAATACATAAGAGTTTGCATTTAAGATTCTGTATTTTTTTTTATCATATGATGATATATATAGTCTAATTGTTTTATATGAAAGCCTTGATACATATGCCATACGCTCTGATTTAATATGATAAATCATATATGTATGCTGTGATCCTTTTGTAAAGGTGAAATATTTTGCATTTATTTTAATACATAAGAGTTTGCATTTAAGATTCTACATTTTTTTTATCATATGATGATATATATACTTTGATATTTTATAAGAATGCATTGATACATTTGTCATATGCTTTCATATAATATGATAAATCATATATGTATGCTTTGATCCTTTTGCTCTAATCTTTGCAATAAACCCTTATGCACTTATGTTTCTCTTAACCGTCCATTAACTTAGGGGGAGCTAAAATAAAATAGAAGTTATATATCTTAGGGGGAGCTAGTGAAATATATCACGTGCTTAAAATGTTATATCTTGAATCATATTTCTCTTTAACATGATTTTTGTCATCATAAAAAAGGGAGAGATTGTTGGAACATAAGTCTATGCATAAAAAATAACCCAAGTTTTTATGATAACAAATATTATAGAAATTGGTAATATATTATGATTAACCACTATTCTTTAGATTTCAGAAGAGCTGCAAGTTATTGAACTTAAAGGTTGGAACGCATCCATTAAAGGAAACTGACTCTAGAAAAATTCATCTATTACATCCATACAAAGCTTTCTATCCATAGATGCACTTACTGTCCAAAGGGCATACTTAGACGTGCACAGCATCCACAAAGTCACTTGCCGTCCAAAGGACATTCCAAGCGTTCATAGCAAGACTCACCGTTCAAATGACATACTTAGACATTTGCAACGTCTACAACGTCACTTGTCATCAAAATGATGTTCTCAACATCCATAGAGGGACACAACGTCCAAAGACGTAATAAAGGAACCATAGAAGAACTCAACATCCTAAAATGTTCCTCTTGTCCAAAGAAGAGATAATCTAGAAAGTGGAACGACTGCACTGTTCCATTCAGGAAAAACCTCTCATAAAAGCATAAAGTGTTGTTTATCTTGCTTATCTTGTCTCGTGAATTCTTTCATTTGTATAAAGACCTGATTATCTAGATCTAACATTCAAATGTCTACCTAATATACTATTTGAGAACGTGTTAAGCTTTCAAATTGACGAAGAACAGCAACAAAGATTCTATAATACAAGTCAAGTTTGATAAAAGGAAGTCTAGATTATGAATGCATTCAGAAGGAACCAACAAAAGCTTCATCACTCATCAACAGTAGACAACACATAGAATTCAAAGAAAAGTCATTTTTCCTAACACAATATTTTTTTGTCTTTAAAAAAAGATAAGTCTCTGCAAAACTATTGCAAGAAGAAATCAGGTAGCATTTAATGCAGATTCAGCCACTCCTCATGTAAAAAACAACATTCCAATTTTCACATGCTATATAAAGGGATTTATCAAGCTTGAAAGGTGAAGGAGAACTACAATGCATTCTATCAAGAAAGAAAAAACACTTTCTTAAATTTGGATGACTGTCTTGTAAAATTTTCTTTGCAAAGCAAAGTATAGTCTGTGTAGATAACGTAGGTGTCCTAAGATGAGCTCAACGAGAACAGAAATCTCGTGTGGAATAAAAGGGTAAAAGCTTGTTTGATTCTAATTTCTAGTATGAATACTAACTGTGAAAGCATTACATATCGATCCTTTAGACCTTTGAAATTTGAAGCTAGAGGTGTAAAAAAAGTTACCACAGGGATAACTGGCTTGTGGCAGCCAAGCGTTCATAGCTATGTTGCTTTTTTATCCTTCGATGTCGGCTCTTCCTATCATTGTGAAGTAGAATTCACCAAGTGTTGGTGAGACAAGTTAGTTTTACCATACTAATGACAGTGTCACAATAGTAATTCAACCTAGTACGAGAGGAACCATTCATTTAGACAATTGGACATCGCGCTTGGTTGAAAAGTCAGTGGCATAAAGCTATCGTGCATTGGATTATGACTAAACGCCTCTAAGTCAAAACCTGACCTAGAAGCGACGTATGCACCCGTCGTCTGTTTGTCGACCAGAAGTAGGCCCCCTAGAGGCACATGCCATTGATGAACCTAGGCGGATTCCCTCCAAACCATTCCTAAATTTTCATCCGCTAATGAGGCTTCAAAGCCAGAATTTGAGCCATGGACCAAAAACATGGATAGAAATTGAGCCATGGTGCTAAAAACGTGGTGACAAACATAGCTAAAATTTGAGCCATAGCCCAAAAATGTGGTCAAGATTTGAGCCACGGTGCCAAAAACGTGGTCAGAAACTTCAGAATTTAAGCCACAAGCAAAAAACGTGGTCAGAAATTGAGTCACAGTGTCAAAATTATTGTCAAAAACTTAGCAAGAATTTGAGCCACGGGCAAAAAAACATGGTCAGAATTTGAGCTATGGTTTCAAAAACGTAATTAGAAACTTAGCTAGAATTTGACCCACAAAAACTTAGCAAAAATTTGAGTCACGGACCAAAAAATGGTAAAAAATTGAGCCATGGTGCCAAAAACATGGTCAGAAACTTAGCCAAAATTTGAGCCACGGGCCAAAAATGTAGTTAGAAACTTAGCCATAATTTAAGTTACGGGCCAAAAACATGGTTAGGATTTGAACCACGATGCCAAAAACATGGTAAAAAACTTAGCCAGAATTTGAATCACAGGCAAAAAACGTGGTCAGAATTTGAGCCACGATGTCAAAAATGTAGTTACAAACTTAGCTAGAATTTGAGCCACGAGCCAAAAACGTAGTAAAAAACTTAGCAAAAATTTGAGTCACGGGCTAAAAATGTGGTAAAAAATTGAGCCATGATACCAACAATGTGGTCAGAAACTTAACTAGAGTTTGAGCCACAGGCAAAAAATGTAGTAAGAAACTTATAGCTGGAATTTGAGTGATGGGCCAAAAACATGGTCGATTTTTGAACCACAGTGCCAAAAACGTGATAAAAAAACTTAGCCAGAATTTGAGCCACGGGCAAAAAAACATGGTCAAAATTTGAGCCATGGTGTTAAAAACATAGTTAGAAACTTAGCTAGAATTTGAGCCACGGGCCAAAAACGTGGTAAAAATTTAAGTCACGATGCCAAAAATGTGGTCAAAAACTTAGTCAGAGTTTGAGCCATGGGCCAAAAATGTAGTCAGAAACTTAGCCAGAATTTGAGTCACGGGCCAAAAACATGGTCAGGATTTGAGCCACGGTGCCAAAAATGTGGTAAAAAACTTAGCCAGAATTTGAGCTATGGGCCAAAAACGTGGTTAGAAATTGAGCCACAGTGCTAAAAACGTTGTGAGAAACTTAGCCAAAATTTGAGCAATGGGTAAAAAACGTGGTCAGAATTTGAGTCACGGTGCAAAAAATGTGGTTAGAAACTTAGCCACGAGCCAAAAACATGGTTAGAAAGTTAGCCAGAATTTAAGGCTGACATGGTTATTTATTGTCACTACCTCCCCGTGTTTGGATTGGGTAATTTGTGCGTCGGTTGCCTTCCTTGGATGTGGTAGTCGTTTCTTAGGCTCCCTATCCACAATCGGACCCTAATTCTCCATCACCCATCACCAACATGGTAGGCCACTATCCTACCATCGAAATTTGATAAGGTAGAAATTTGAATGATGTGTCGTTGGCATAAGTTTCGACCACATTTTTTTGCACCGTGACTCAAATATTGACCACATTTTTGACCCATTGCTCAAATTTTGGCTAAGTTTCTTACCACGTTTTTGGTACCATGGCTCAATTTCTGACCACGTTTTAGGCTCGTAACTCAAATTCTGGCTAAGTTTTTTACCACGTTTTTGGCATCGTGGCTCAAATCCTAACCATATTTTTGACCCGTGACTCAAATTCTGGTTAAGTTTCCAACCACGTTTTTGACACCATGGCATAATTTCTAACCAAGTTTTTGACTTGTGACTCAAATTTTGGTTAAGTTTTTTACCATGTTTTTTGCACCGTTGCACAATTTTTTACCACATTTTTGGCATGTGGCTCAAATATGAGCCATGGTTCCAAAAATATAACATGGTCAAAAACTTAGCTAGAAATTAAGCTATGACTGTGGTCAGAAAATGAGCCACGATGTCAAAAACGAAAACAGAAACTTAACCATAAATTGAGCCACAAGTCAAAAATGTGATAAAAAATTGTACCACGGTATCAAAAGCGTGGTTAGAAACTTAGCCAGAATTTGAGCCACGACCCAAAAACGTGGTCAGGATTTGAGCCACAATGCCAAAAACATGGTCAGAAACTTAGCCAGAATTTGAATCACAGGTCAAAAACGTGGTCAGAAATTAAGCCATGGTGCCAAAAACGTGGTAAAAAACTTAGTCAGATTTCTATTCTCGTTGAGCTCATTTTAGAACACCTGAGTTACCTTTTAATAGATGTGCCACCCTAGCCAAACTCCCTAATTGACAATGTCTTCCGCCCGGATCGACTAGCCGAAGCCATCCTTAGGTCCAAAAAGAGGGGTAGTGCCCCGCTTTCAATTCACTGAATAAGTAAAATAACGTTAATAGTAGTGGTATTTCACTTTCGCTATTTCTAGCTCCCACTTATCCTACATCTCTCAAGTCATTTCACAAAGTCGGACTAGAGTTAAGCTCAACAGGGTCTTCTTTCCCTACTAGTTCCGCTAAACTCGTTCCCTTGGCTTGTGGTTTCGCTGATAGTAGACAAGGATAGTGGGAATCTCGCTAATCCATTCATGCATGTCACTAATTAGATGACGAGGCATTTGGCTACTTTAAGAGAGTCACGGTTACTCCTGCCATTTACCCACATTTGGTTGAATTTCTTCACTTTGACATTCAAAGCATTGGGCAAAAATCACATTATGTCAACATCCGTAGGGACCATTGCAATGCTTTGTTTTAATTAAACAGTTGAATTGCCCTTGTCCATACCAATTCTGAGTCGACTATTTGACGCTCGAGGAAGAAGCCTTGAAGGGCCCATTCCCAATCCATCCCCCGATCGATACATAACGACTCGCTCTCACCATGGGAGCAGCTCAAGCAGTCCATCGACAGCCGACAAGTTCGGTACTGGAACCCCCTGGCCTAACTCTCAGAGCCAATCCTTTTCCCAAGGTTACGGATCCATTTTGCCGACTTCCTTTTCCTACATTGTTCCATTGACCAGAAGCTATTCACCTTGGAGACTTGATGTGGTTATGAGTACGACCGAGCGTGGGAGGCACTCGGTCCTCCAAATTTTCAAGGACCACTAGGGAGCACTAGACACATTGCGATGTGTGATGCTCTTCCAATTGTTGGACCTTACCTCCAGTTGAGCCGTTTCCAAGGTAGGCAGGTTGTTAAACAAAAAAGATAACTCTTTCCGAGGCCCCCATCGACATCTCCGAACTCCCTAACGTTGTCATTAGCTGCCACGTCCCAGTTCAAGAATTTTAACTCGATTCCCTTTCGGTGTATGCGCTACAAGCGCTACCAAACAAGCTTCCCCATCCCTTAGGATTGACTAACCCATGTGCAAGTGTCATTTAGATGGAACCTTTCCCCTCTTTGGCCTTCAAAGTTCTCATTTGAATATTTGCTACAACTAACAAGATCTACACAAACAACCACTTCGCCTGGGTTCACGCCCTGGGTTTTGTAGCGACCACTGCACCTTCCTAGTCATCAAGGCTTGGTCCTTACCCATGGCTCAAATTTTGACTAAGTTTTTTACCACGTTTTTGGCACCGTGGCTCAAATCCTGACCATGTTTTTTACCCGTGACTCAAATTTTGGCTAAGTTTTTTACCACATTTTTGGCTTGTGACTCAAATTCTAGCTAACTTTCTAACCATGTTTTTGGTACCATGACTTAATTTCTGACCACGTTTTTGGCTTGTGGCTCAAATACTGGCTAAGTTTCCGACTATGTTTTTGACACTGTGGCTCAATTTCTAACCATGTTTTTAGCACCATGACTCAAATCCTGACCACATTTTTGGCTCGTGGCTCAAATTCTAGCTAAGTTTTTACCACGTTTTTTGGCACCATGGCTCAATTTCTGACCACGTTCTATATTGTAAATGCTCACTGTTTTAGTTACTCTTTTGTAAAAACTCTACTAAGTTAGTGTGATAGTCTAAAGAGGCTAAGTGTCAAAGAATACTTAGGTTTTTTGTAATTAGATAGATTACGAGGGTTGGAATACCTAGAGAGGTAAAGAATACTTATTTATAAGTCAGGTAGACTTAGTGAAATTCCTTCGTGTTGATGAGACTGGATGTAACTTTATTGAAAGAGTGAACAAATATCATCTTTATGCATCTTTCTCTCTTACCCTACACTTTTTTATTTCTATACTCCTTTGGGCAACCATACCATACTATGTTTTTAAATCCTCCAGTTTTGTGAAAAGCTTTTAAAAATCACACACACACAATTCAATCTCCTTCTTGTGTGTTATCTTTTCCTTCAAAGAGAACTCGACATCCATTTAGAAACCTATCGTCCAAAAAAGAGATCGTCCAAAAGTGAAACCACTGCATTGTTTCATTTAGGAAGTATCTCTTGAAAAGCGTAAAAAATTATTTAAGTCATCTAACTTATCGTATGAATCATTTCTCTTAAATATACAACTTGAAATCATGATCCAACATTCAAATTCTACCTAATGCATTGTTCTGAGAACATGACAATTTTAGATTGACAAAGGGTTGCGTGAAGTTTTGTTTATTGCAAGTTAAGTCTTCAAGTAGATCATGACTCTCATGAGAAGGAACCAATAGAAGTTTCCTTTCTCTTCAACAGAAGACAACATGTCAAAATTTAGAGAAGAACAGTCTTTCTCTGACACAATCTTCTGTGTCTTCAAAAATGAATACAAAAATCAGAACTGTGGCATTTAATGCTCACTTAACCATTCCTCATACACAAGCAACATTCAAATTTCTACGTGTTATAAAAAGGAAGATTGATCATGCTTAGGACACAGTGAACAATAACAAGAAAAAGAAAGATTAAGTGATATACTTTAATGTTGCTTTGGACGACTCGCTCATTCTTTATCTATAAAGCTTACTTTGCTTGACAAAACTATATCTCTGTGAATTGTATTTGTAATACGCATACTATTTAAGTAGAGTTTGTTGTAAAAATTCATTGAGTTGGTGTGATAGACTGAAGAGGCTAAGTGACAAAAAAATACTTGGTTTCCTTGTAATCAAGTAGATTAGAAGAATTGGAATACGTTGAGAGGTAGAGAATACTTGATTTTCTTGTAATCAAATAGATTACAAGGATTGTAATACCTAGAGAGGTAGATAATACTTGTATGTAAGTCAAGAAGATTTAGTGGATTTCCTTCGTTTTGAAGAGACTGGACGTAGCTCTATTGAAAAAGTGAAGCAATATAAACTCTATGCGTTTTCTCTCTTACCCTACACTTTTTACATTCTACACTTCTTGGGACAACTTTTTTGGACACTCCCTCTGGACAACCATATTAAACTGTTTTAAATCCATCAAATTTGCAAAAAAAAACTTTTAAAAATCATGCACACACAATTCAACACCCCTTCTTACGTGTTACTTGTGCCTTCACTCACATCATTGTTTATGCTTATGACATAATTGTATTTTTTTTCTTAATTTTGTAGAGACAATTTTAGTTTTTGTAATTTTAGTTGCTAAATTTTGATTGACATATTTAAAAAATAAATAATTTAAGTCTTTGTAATTTGACTTGGTAATCATTAATTTCTTATTTTATTTTTAAATGACATAATAAAGTAATAAAGTAATATACTATTTTTTTAATTGGACAATTTATTATACATAAATATCTTATGTGTCATTAATAATTTAAATTTTACAAGTTAAATTTTTAATTATATGAACCAAAATTGTCTTTATTTAAAATATACATATCCAAATCGAATTAAATTTAAGAGAATTAAAATGTCTTATTTTTTAAATGTGTATTAAAATTGAACAATTAAAACTTTATAATTAAAATTGCTCAAACCCCAAGTTATAAAGATTAAAAGTGTAATTAAACCTATACTTTATAAGTATTATTAACAAGTTTATAAAATTAATTAAGAAATTAAGAAATATTTTTTTATTAAAATTACAATTAAATATATTAATAATATCAAACATTAAAACTTTATATAAAAATCTTTTTAATTAAGGCATTATTCTCAATCTTTTATATATATTTGTTATATTTAATTACTGTACCTCAAACAAGATTTTTTCAAAAAAGAAAAAATTGTGGAAAAATATTTGCTTTCTTTTTACATAAACTTTTGACTGTGTTTTTATTTATTTTTTTTTTTATTAAAGAAAAGTTAGTTACCTATGTCAACATATACAAGTGTAAAAATTTATAATTGGTTAAAGGAAGCCAAATTTGAATCGTTAACCTCTCAAAAGCATGTCAACTGCTATGTCCCTTACCTAACTTTAGTACCATACCAGAAGCTCTATCAAACAGATTTCTGGAATTCAGCGGAATTTAATCAATACGAAAAGTGAAACCGCGTGTGCTTGTTCTGAAACTTAACAGCGACGTCACGTTATCAATTACAGGGGAATTTTTTTTTCCCTTAAATCAGTAAAAATTAAAGACGGTATCAAGAACATTACTTCTGTCATGAGGTAAACCCCACTAATATTTACAGTAGAGTTTCTTTTTTTCATATGATAGATACTTTATTATATTGTATTCTTTTATAGTTTTAAAATAAAAGGTATATATTTTTATTGAGATATTCTATATTTTAATATTTTATTACGTGAATGAATTTCTAGCTATTAATGGTTGGTGCATTGTTTATCTAATTTCTATTTTTTAAAATAAAGCCTTTTTTAAGTAATTAAAAATTTTAAATTTTTTTCTTTTAAAATTTATGTTTTGAACTATTTAAGATCCAAACTTATTTATTAAAATATCATAATCAATTTTATTTAGTATTTTTTAATTATATAAATATGATCTAAGTTTTTTACTTAGTAGAAGAAAAAAAGAAATATAAGTATATAACCTTGTAGTAAAGGAACAATATATATGAAGAGAAGATAATATATTTTTAATCAATAGATGAAATTTTTTATGAAAAGAGAGAAAGTTATATAGCAAAATTAGTTTTTTAAGAACAAAATGTATATTTAATTACTCCTCAAAAATTAATATTAGTTACCAAGAAATTATGAAGCTTCTAAAAATGTTATTAGTTACTAAAAATATTTTTGAGAACCTAGAATGATAATTTTACCTATATTATCATTATGTCCACTAACCGTTATGAATAAGTGTTTTTTAATAATGAGAGTCGTGTTTAAAAATTATAATGCTTAAAAGCAAAATTTATCTTTAAATTTCAATTTAATACTACAATTCATCAATTTTAATTTTCCTTGTTGACTATAAAATTATTTATCAAAATTTTATAATAAAATATTTCTAATATTTCACTCTTAATATACAAAATGAGAAATTTATCCAAATTATTATTTGACAAATATCCTAAAATAAGATTTGAGTAATTTTAATTTTAAAATTCATTTTTAGAAATAATAACAACTAAAAGTATTGCTAATAATATTTTAGATATAATGTATGTTTTTGAAAAAATATACAATTTTTTTATATAATTTAATATTGTAGTAGAGTATGGATTTTCTTTGTATATACTTGCAATATCTTTAATTTTAAAAATAAATTAGGACTAATATTATTCCATCCTCATCCAAAAAAATTAAATTTTAGAATTCAAATAAAAAAATCAAACTTGATTTCATACTCTAGAAATTATTTAAATCAACTCTTAATTGAACTTGACAATAACGAAGGCTATCAGAAGAATATTATTGTTCTCATCTTAAACAATTGTCATTAAGAGAGTTTATTTATATTTTCCATACAACTAGGTGTCATTAACTTGAACAATGAACTTGGAATATGCAAACCCACTATTACACAAGTTGAATGTCCAAAAAATTCGATGAAAGATTCTCTTATCGTGAACTAATTAGTCTTGATTGTAGGTCGACAAAGTCTCTATACGATCATGCCAAGAACAAAACGTTGCATGGCAAGGAGTCATATTGATAGATTGCTCCTAATTGTTGAACACTTTTTCAATGGCCTTTTGCTTTGCCTTCTATGCTTTTTTGTAAGAGGTGATGTATTCAGTTACTTTTTATATGAGCAATTAATAATTACTATAGTTAATGCATCTTCTTGAATTAGTGGCATGACACTAAGACAAATGATGGTTGTCCTAAACAGGGTTAACCTTAAGCCTAGGCTAGAGGGAGGATGGCCTAAGGCCCATGGGTTAGGGGGTCAAAATAAAAGGTCCAATCAGTTCTAAAGAAAAAAAACTTTTTAGAAAATAAATTATTTTTGGTGAGGCATTCATTCTAAATTTTTATCTACTTTTCTTAACATTCTTCTCACTCAAGTCTCAACTTCTCAACTCGATGGAGAAAAATAACAGTTTTGACTTTCGCAAAGTTGCACTCAGGGTAAGCTGTCTTGCCTTTCTAATCCTATTACACACATATAAATCAGCTTTTAATTTTTGCATTGTGATTAACAGATTAAGTGGTTTCTAGATCTAGATAAACATCGAGTATTATTCACAGTTCACAACTGACTATTGCGGACCTAAGGTGTAGAAGCTGTGCCATATACCAAACTTTTGTCATTGATTTTCCTTTCCTAATAATATCTTATTTTGATTTTGTAAATAAAAATATATTATTTAAAGTTTAAATTTTTATATTATTCGTTTAGACTTTAGTAAGCATTGGGTGAGAGATAGCTGTTTTTTATTCCTTTTAACAAACTTTTGCCCAAATAATGAATGCCTATGGCTGAATTAGTGGGATAATACATGGTTGATTAAATTTACATTTTGATTGAATATTGATTTCCAAGACAATAAAGATCATAACTTTACATTTTCTTTATTTTTTTATTGAATTCGTATTTTTTATTTTTTGACAATATATTATTTTTTCTTTTGCTAAATTATTAAAACAAAGCACCAAGGTGCTATTGTTCATAATCTATATTGATTTTTTTTAATTATCTTTACAATGTTTGAATTTAACTTTTGGAATTAGCAAAAGTGTGAACAAGTATTCAATCTTGACTTGTGATTGTTCTTTTTTTTTTTTTTGGTTAATTGAGTGTTTGATTTTTTTAATAAGATGTTACCTAAAAAATATGTATTTGGAAGTGAAAAAAGAAAAAAGAGAAAATGAACAAAGGAGTTAAAAATCACAACAAGGAGCTATTGATAAGTTTATTTTCAAAGAGGTAAGTTCTTATGAAAATTTGGATCAATCAAATGAAAGTTTTCATGATGAAAATTATGTAAGTGAGAATGACAATAATGATTCAGGTGAGCCTCATGATGAGCCAAATGCATCTAATATTCAAATCTTAGCATTGACGAAAAACAATCAATTCCTTTTTTGGATATTTATGATCCTAGAAATTCAAATGATCTTGATAACAAAGCAAGAAACATTTTAATCAAAACGGGGTCTTTATTCCAAACATGTTGACAAAGTATATTGTTTTTGTTGTAAGTTGTTCAAATATGATCATAAAAAAAGTTTGCTAGCAATTGATGGCTTAAGAGATTGGAAACATATTGGCAAGATTCAAACAACATAAGAATAATGTTGTGCATATCATTCACATGAATATTTGGAATGAATTGAGAAAAGATTGGATAAACATCAAACAATGCATAAAAAGCTTGCCACAAAAGATTATGAAAGAGTAAGAGGGTTGGAGATAAGTTTTAGTTACAATATTTTTAGTTGTGAAATGTCTTACTAAACATAATTTGACTTTTAGAGGATCCAATGAAAAATTATATTAAGATAGCAATTGTAATTTTTGGAGATTGATTGAAATGCTTGTGGAATTTGATGTGATAATACAAGATCATGTTAAATGTATTCAAAATCATGAAATTAATTCTCACTATCTTGGATATAAAGTTTAAAATGAATTTATCTCCCTTTTGGTTCATAGTGTTAGAAGTTCCCTCATATAGATCATTAAAGAGGCAAAATAATTTTTTTTAATTCTTGATTGTACCATAAGGTAAGTTATTAAGAACAAATGACCGTCATAGTACTATGTGTAAATATGTCAAATAATAAAATAAAATTGAAGATTAATTTATAGCATTTCAAAAAGTGGATGATACATCTGGATTAACACTTTTTAATGAATTACAATATGTGTTGAAGTCTCTTGATCTTAATGATGATTATGTGAAGGGTCATGGCTATAGTAATGGTTCTAACATGAAAGGAAAACACCAAATAGTTCAAAATTGGTTTCTTGAAATAACCCAAGAACATTATATATGTCTCGTGATATGACACATTCTTTTGTTAAAGTTGTTACATTTTTTTTGGAGTTGTCTCATATATATATTCATTATTTTCTAGTTTTTCAAAAAGACAGAAAGTTTTGCTTGATAATGTTATGGGATTAATGATGAAATCTTTGTCAAATACTCATTGGAAAAGTTGAATCAAAAGTGCCAAAGCTACTAGATTTTAAGTTTCCCAAATAAGATTGGTTTTATTGGAATTATATAAATCTTGTGATGATGTCAAGTCATAGAGTGAAGTAGAGAGTTTGGTTAATGCACTTGAGAGTTTTAATTTTTTGCTAGGTATGGTTATTTCGTATGACATCTTATTGATACTAATATGGTGAGCAAGAAATTATAATCTATGTCTATGTGCGTTAATACTACCATAAAGCAATTAGAAGGTGTATTCATGCTTTTTGAAATAATATAGAGATGAATGTTTTGCATCTAGTATGGATGTTGTTAAAAGTGTTGCACTTAATATGGATGTAAAGTCTATCCTTACAAAAAAAACATTGTGTTATATTAGGATGAAGAAATTTAATTGGCTAAGGAGTCATTTAGAGTTAATTAGTTTTTGGTCGTTATGCTGAAATTTATTTTTTTAAAGAACATATTTGAGCAATTAAAGACAGTTGAAAGTATTTTTGAATTTTTTTATTCAAATAAGCTAAAGTCATTAGATGATAATGAATTCAAAAAAAGTTATTTCATTTTATCTTTTCTCATGAAATTTTATCATATGTCCATTTAGATTACTTTACTTTAAATTAAAAGTGTTGTAAGTGACTTTGCTTGATAAATTAATGTCAAACACAAGAAAGATTGATTAGTTTGAAAATTTTATCTATTGAAAATATATGTTGGAAAACATTCATATTGATGTTATCGTTAATGATTTTGCATCTCTAAATGCTCGAAGAAACCATTTTTTATGATAATTTATGTATTTTGTTTCACAGGTAATAGGCGACATGACAAGAAAAAATATTTTGTCAATGATGAAGGATAGCATAAGAGTTCATTGGAAAACAAACATAATATATGTTTTTTAGATTTTTTAAAACAATGTTATTAACTTATTGTAATAACACATCCTATAACACTCAGTTTTTATTCTATTTTATTACTGGTTATAAATATTGTATTTTATTATTATTATTAATAAGTGGTTTAATTATTTTATAATTGAATAAATAATATTTTGGAATACATATAGGTTGGGTTTTAAATAACTAAATCAAGAAAATAGGCTATTTAGATATAGTAAAAACTTAAGTCTCACATCAAACAACATAAGCTCATGCATCAACATAAGGAGTGAGATAGCTCAAGTCTCACATTAGGTAATATGAGCTCATTCATCCTCTCCTTCTCCTATATAAAGAGTTGGATACCAAGCATGGGGAAGGAAAGAGAGCCTACAAACAAGTTGGGATTGATACAAAGCATTGAAACTAGATAATTTAAATCTTTCTCATCTCTTAGAGTTTCCTCAAGAGAGGTAAGACCTTTTGTTTGGACTTCACATGAACTGTCAAAGGGAGCTGGAAGACCCATTCTAGGGCTATATAAAGGAGCGACCAGAGGATTTGGAAAGATATCTACTACTGAGTTAGTTTTCCTAAATACATAAACAAGAAGAACGACCTGATGAACGAGTTTCCTACATCTACATTTCTCCAAGTAAGGGGAATGAGAAATCGTTACATACACTTTTATGGATTTTTTCCATGAGGTATATGTTTGGATAGTTTCCAAACATTTTAGCATTTGCTTATACTTTGATGACTTAAGTGTTTCTTGTAAAAGCTATACACTCAATAAAGATATCATTCTTCACTCTTAATCTATAATTTTTATTATCATTAAAATGTATACAAATTTGGACACTTTTAACATCTTGATTCAATAAGGTATAGGAGGGGCTTGGAGGATTTATCTCATACAGTAGAGAGTGTGGTATAAAGGGGAGGTGATCATGGAGTATATACCGATAGACATTTCATGGTTCACTATTATGTTTTTCATGCACTTGAGCTTTTAGATATCGATACAAGCCATATGGAGTAGGCCCACACACCTTACACGAGATGAAATCACAGAGGATAACCATAACACCCTTTTCCCCTCCTAGTCCTAATCCCCACCATTTGAGGACTACCTTTCTAAGAGCTTGATAGAATGATGGAGTTTTTTTCCCCTGCTCCTCCACCATAGTGGTCGTTCAATTCTTTTTAGGTCTAGTTGTAGGGACCAGCTCGTGTGTGTTTGCGCGCATGCATCCATACATGCGTGCGCGTATGTGTGTGGAAGGGTGTGTGGGTGGGTGGGTGTGTATATGTGACTGCGTGCATACATGTGTCTATGCGTGCAAGCGTGCATGTGTGTGTGAGTGTATGGGTGGGTGTGGGCGTGGGCGTGCATGGGTGTGTATGTGTGTTTGTGTGCATGCGTGTGTGTATGTGTGTTTTGTATCCCCATCCCTAGCATTTTGTTGATGTATGTTTTTGGGCAGTTGGTTGTAGGCCCTTAGCTTCAAGTTCTCTTTCTTTTCTCTTAATGTAAGTGCTAAGGACATAAGCTTTGTAAACTGAACAATGTATATGGACTTGAATGAATGGTACATTATGTTTATATTTTCAATTGGTGTATGTGTTTATCTTTTGTTTACATATGTATCTTTATGTTTTAAGTTGTTATGATATGCTAACACGAAAAGGAAAAATTTATATATTCTTTTCATAATCAAATTCATGCAAGGTTTTATTTAAAATTAATCCAACACATTTAGCTTTACGATATTTAATAATTGTAACGGCAATAGGTACCTTGTGATCAAACCCAATTTCTATAATTGGGAAGAAACATTCTACACATATTTGGATGTGGTTCCTCCTCACGATGATACAAGGTTTAATGGTTGCAAGTTTTTTCCACCCCTAAACCAACCCAAATGCATATATGTGCCTATTGTAGAGCTTACATTATATGCTTGGTAGAAGGTCTTAATCTTTGACAAATCAAGTAGCAAGATTCACTTGATTATCTACCACAAGATACATTCCACAATGGATGGATGTGGCATGCATGTATAATTTTGATTTGTTTATTATTTATACAGTGGCATCAAATGGATATGGTGAAACTACAATTTGGATTACTAAAACATCAATTGGAACCACCAAGATCTAAATGACATCCACAACATTATCATGCGAGACAATCATTATGAGGATCAAGCCTAAAGGCATGTAAAATGACTATCAATTTGGAGAGGAGGATGACAACACAATATCTTAATAAGGGCATTTGTTTAGGGTCATATTATGCCAAACACCAAATATATGATATGGGTTTTTAACAATTCAATACCTTATCGTCAACACAACAATTACAAGACCCATTAAGCGAAGGTAACCTAGATGTTAGTCATTGTGCAAATGTGGTTAAAGAATTGCCTAAGCTACAACGTGCACCACATTATGTATTTAAACAATCCATCCCTCGTAAGCATTCCTTCACATTCATAAGAGATTATTTTACTAACAATTTGTTTGAAATAAATGTTAGAACTTCATAGGTGACTAATGTTTATTTGCAAAATTTGTAATAATTTGAGGTTTTATTATTTGTCCTATCATACTGCTACTTGTTCTTCAACATCGTATATGTGCAAAAGAAAGATATGAACTTGTAGCGAAATGAATCGGTCATCGATGATCAAGAACAACTACTACTACAATATCGTCAATTTAAACATAACAAGTAACCTCACAATATGAGATTGCTCACCGTTTAAGAGATTAATTTTGATGTAGTATTTGTGATTTTGATGTGAGGTTGATCAATATTAATTTTGTTATATTATTTAAGATATAAATTTTTAAACTAAGATATTATTTTTTAGGTTTTTTTATAATACAATTTGACCATTTTTATACTTAAAATGCATATTTTAATACAAAAGCCTAATTCCAACAAATTTTAAATCATAAAATAATTAATTGTTTAAATAAAAATTAATTATAAAAATTTAATTATTTAATTAAACTACAGCCTAATATATATATATATATATAATAGGTTCAAATTTAATGTTTTAAAATAAAATTTAATAATAATATACCGACAAGATAAAATAATTTTATATTATTATCAAATTATAAATAATATAATTTTAAAATATTTATTATAAAATTACCATGCACAATGAAATAATATTTGAATAAATATTTTTTGCATGCGTATTTAGGTAAATACTTCTTTTTAAAAATTATTATGATAAAAAAAAGTGTTCCACTCAATAGAAGATTTCAAGAAGCCAAATAGGTTTCTGGTCAAATTTCACGTTAACTTTGGCACCATCCTCATCGATCATTATTTCTTTCCTTCCTTGTAATCCGTGTTGTCTTGCATATTCAGAGGCATGCCTATATTATATATTATAATAATAATATTTTTAAAGAAATCCAATCATAAAATTCTCCTTTTAAAACTCTCATTGTTATACTAAAATATATTAAATTTTATAAATTAGGGTGAAAGTCATCAATAACTTAAAAAATCTCGTAAAATGAAATAAATTGTATTAAAATTTATAATTTATAACAAATTTTAATTAATAATAAAAAAGTTAAATAAAAGGTTAAGAGAGTTAAATTACTTTTTGTGCTTGCATAATGTAAAGTGTTAATTATAAATGCTTTAAAATTTTATTTTTATTTATTATATATTTTAATATTTTAACCTTTAATTTATTTTTTTGTATATATTTCTTTACTTTTTGTATTCTTAGGCTTTCAAGTTTTTTTTTATCACTTTAATAGCTTAAATTTTTCTGTAAGACGAAAATAATCAAATATTATATGTAAAAGAATAAAAGTAATAAAATTTAAAATTAATTAAATATTAGTTTATAAATATTATATAAATATTTATTTTTATTTTCATATTTTAAGATTCCTATATATAATAATATAATATATTTTCTAATTTATGGAAAATTAATGTACTTATAATTTTTATTTATTTAAAAAATTTAGAAAATAGGTAAGAAAATTTAAAAGTAAAAAACAAGAAAAGTGAGAAACATTTAGATAAAATAATTAAAAAGTTAATAAAAGAAATTAAATGAAGTACTTAACTTGAAAAAGATTTGTACCAAAAAATAAAAAATAAATAATTAGATGAAGAATTTTAATATTATAAATAAATGGCTAAATTATATTTTAAATTTGAGATAATATTATTTTTTTGAAACAATGATCATTTTTCGATTTTGGGGCATGATTTTGAACATTTTTTTATTAATTCATGACATAAATTTTGTCTTAATAATATATTTATCTATATGAAAACAATGGAATTCAACTAAAGTTCAAACTAAAGAAAAATTTAGACAAGATAAAACTTGTGTGAAAAGTAAGTCTCACAAATCATCAAAATATTGAAAATTTCAATATCAAATTATACTCATTGTATTCACTTTTCATGCTATTTCAATAATGCTTATACTCTTTTTTTGGTTCAAACATTAATTAGGTTTTATAATTTTTTATGTAGGTGAACTTAATAAGATAAGTTTCAAGTTAAAAAAGAATTCAAGATTGTATCCCAAAATAAAAAATAATTATTATTTAAAAAAAACATTAACTCAAATTTTAAAATTAAGAGATCAAAATGAATCTTTTAAAGGATAAAGAACTTAAATGAATTTTCACAATAAAATACGAGACTAAAAATATAATTTAACCCAAATAAATAGATAAATATCTATTTTATTATTATCTAAATAACTTTAGTTGAGGAATTTAATATTACAAATAAATAGATAATATCTATTTTATTATTTTTTGTCAAATAAAAATTTATTGAAATTTTAAAAACATTAATTATAACTAAAAATGGTTGAAATTTAGAGTTTAATTTTCACACATACGGTTAGTGTAAAAATAAATAAATAAAATATCAACTAATTAAAAATTATCTCAAATATGATTTATAAAATAATTACTATAAATAATAACAGTATTACTATATATGATAATGTATTATTACATATTTTAATTAAATTATTTAATTATTTTATTGTTCATAAAACTCTTAAATTATATATATATTAGAAGTGTTTCAAATGAGAACCTTTTACAAAGAAAAAAAATAAGAACTTTTAATTATAACCTTTAGATCACAAAAAAAATTACAATTAAGATTAAAAATCAATTAAGCAGACCTTATAACATCATCATCATCACCACCACCACCATCATTACCATCACTATCACCATCATCAATGTTATTACCATCATCGTCGCTCCCACTACTACTGTCGTCATCGCCTTTGCCTTCGCCTATAGCTACCACCATAGTGGTTATCATCTCTACTACAAGTAATGGGGGTAGCGATGTAGTTAGCAACAATAATGGTGGTGATAATGATGATGGTAAAAGCAATATTTATAATCTTATAAGAAGTATTTAAATAAATTTTATTCTCAACTATAATTTTTTTTAACACACGCATGTGTATATATATATATATAAAGATCCATTGATACCAAGTGTTAATGTTAGTCAAATTATATCTTCAATAACTTTTTATAGAATGAAAATTTAACTTATCTAATTGTTAATTTTGATATTTTTATTAATTAAATTAAGTGTATTAAATTTTATACATTTCCAAAATTATTTGCTAGTTCATTATATTATTTATTGTATGTATAATATAATATTTAAAATATATGTAAATATTTATTGTTAGATGACATATTTAGAAAAGTCTAAATTATGAGAAATTTGATATACATGATCATAAAGATTATTTTACATAATTCAATGGTTGGATCGATTAAATTTATATTTATAAAAAATCATTAAATATGTAATTTGACTAACTTTGACACTTTATGTCAATAGATCTTGACTCTATATATAGAGAAAGAAAGAGAGTTAAGTAAGAAATAAAAGAATGAGAGAAGTGAATCTCAATCTAAATGAATGATTAAGATTAACTACTCCGATCAAACATATAGGTGGATATCAAGTTGTTCCAAAAATACCTCTTAGATAGAATTACCTCATTTAATAACTATTGGTATATATTAAATATTAACGCTCTAAATTTTAATGTGGATGATCATTAATTAATTAATTAATTGACACCCTTAATAAATATTATGTAGAATACAATATCAATCAATCCACCTATTGAATAATTTAATGTATCTTTCTACTCATACATATTAAATTTGTTTATACGTTGTTTAGCCATCAACGTGTATTTATATTTTGTCAAAACAATGTAATGAAATGACAATTAATTTCTATTTAAATAGAATTTTATAAATTTGATCAAACTTTCAATTTAACTGTTGTTATTTCATGTGTACGGGATTAAATGTTTTAACAAGTTTTGTTCAATATATGATAATAAATTTGATAAATGTAAAAATAAAATATAATAAAAAAGTTTGTATTAGAAGGATAAAATCATATTAAAAATTAAGTTTAATTTTAATACATTATTAGTGTAAAATTACATTTTTAAATCATTAAAAATAATCTTAAATATAATTTGAAAATAATTATTAATTATAAAAATAATCAATCGTACCATTCTTAACAATTAATAATTAAAAAATAGTAAAAATATTAATACATTCTAATTAAATTCTTAAAAATACCATAAAAACATGTTAGTAACAATTTTTCATAAAAAAATAATTTTAATTTCTTAACCAATAATTCGAAAAAATACTATTAACGTCCTCCTTAAATAAAATACTTCCACTAACATACCTAAAAATATCCCCCTTTCTCAGGACATACATTTTGGTCGTGCCACGTGGTCAATTCATACCCACGTGTATAAAAATTAGACCAATTGGGTTGCGAGGAACATAATCGTAGCTACGTGTTACAAATTTTCCAAACAGAAACACGATTGGAACACACTCAACTCTGAGCCCCACACGATAGTTCGTACAAATAATCAGCACTCATTTAATGAATAAATTATTTTGACCTTGACCTGGTAAATGTGATGAGATTCGCTTATAGCATCAGAGTCACACTCACACCTTGTTCTGATTTTAAATTTGTCCATCAAATGTGTATCCGCATACTTTTTTCTTTTCAAAATCGGAGACTAAATGCTACCTAGTTTCCAATAGTTTGAAAAGAGACAGAAACAAACATTTGCACGTACATACAAAATGTCAATACGCAAATATTGACTAAGATTTATTTTGCTCCTCTTTTTCGGAACAATGTATGTATTATGGTAAGGTGAAATCTGAGATGAGAGCATTAGTCTATTTTTAACACTTCCCTAGCACACGTTTCTGGAAGTTGAAAACCACAAATTCATACTTGTGCATGATGACGCCCATTAATATGCCCAAGTTAGGAATGAATATTTTGCTTTACCCCGTCAAAGAGGGGGCCAAAGACTTGGAACACAAGTGGAGTGTCTGACTTGCCAAACATAATTATGATAATTAAAGAATTTCTTAGAGATAAATGGAAAATAAAATATCTTGTACTTTTTTTGTTTTGAAAGAGCAATTGTTTCTAGATTGTATGATTTGAAGCAAGTTTGAAATCTCAACCACGAAACTTATGCTTTGCTCAAGCGGTTATTTTCAGTGTGAATGCTATACTTCAAACAAAATTAAAATACATCATTTGTATATCTATGTCCCCCAAATAAAAAAAAAAAAGTGTTCACAGATTTTTCACTTCTTAATTTTTCAAAACTTGAAAATTTAAAGATAATTTCTCGTGGATGGTAGGTATTTTTTTTTTGTCCGTACTCATTAATGGTATTTAAAGGATGTATTCATTTTCAGTGGGCTTGGTTCGAGCTATGCCTCATAATTAGGTCCAAGTTTTATCACCATACTGTTATACTTTTTCTCTGGAGCCCAAAAGAAAAATTGTTATATTTATGGGCTGATTATTTGAAGTGGGCTTGTTTGCCAGAAAAGTCCTTACAGATCCGATTGTGATCTGTATAAAAACAACAGAGATCATAAGTAATTTTAGGTTTTTGTTCATTGAAAAACTACTTTCATTTTTAAGATTTTTTCTAAAATTATGCTCGACTTGATTTTTCCTTTAGAAGAAAAAAGAAGTTAAAACATTTTTTGGGTAAGAAATACTTAAGTTGATGATGATGAAAAGAAGCTATATTGAACAAAATGTTATTAGAGACTATAAGAGACACAACCTCGTATTAACATTCTGGAAATGTCATTTACTGATCTTCCTCTATAAGTATTCTTTATAAAAGGCAATCTCTCCCAAGAGATGGTCGGCACTGAATATAAACATTTTTTTTAGTAGAGATTAAAATTATGGCTTGACTATTTATAGAAGAAATTAATTTCTTCCACTAAGTTCAAGTTTCATTGGGGTGTTGTTATTCTACATGTTTTCCTTGAGTAGTATGCTTTCAAACATTTCCGTTATACATCTGATTTAGATGTACAATGAAAATGTGCTTCCATTATGTATTTTGAAGACATACGGTTACTAATCGTTAAACAACGAAAATGTATTTTTCATAAGAGATATTTTATAAAAATATTTTTATTAAAAAAATTGGGTTTTAAACTGTGAGCATACCAGCACTCATCTCATAGGTTACATGTTACCTCTTCGAAATGAATATTTTAGTAAATTAGACACAATAATGCATGGAGAGAAGACAAAAAGCATCTTCTAATTTAAAAGAAAATATATGCAACAACAAAATTAAAACAGGGTCATTAAGTAGGAAAAGGAAATTCAAATAGCAGGGTCATTGAGTAGGAAAATGGATAAAACTTAGGTGTAACTCTTTATATCAGGTATTATTTTTTTCTATCACTATTAGAGATTCACTTTAGAAAATCGAGTTTCAATGCCCACCTTTTTACGTGAGCTATTAATTGAAGAATAACAAAAAAAGATCTCATGGAAGAAAAAATGTTACCAAAAATCAAAATCGTGATAGGACAGATTTATTGTATTAGTTGAGTTGCTCAACAAATCAGTATCATCTCAAATTAACATGTCTACTAATGAGACTTACATAGATGCAAATATGCAATAATACGAAAATAGATTAAACTGTTTATCCTACTACTAGTGCAAGATACAATACATATTAAAAGAAATATTTCTAAAACTAATAATTGCAAATGAATAGTGTAGGGTTGTTGATGATAAAAAAGGCCCAAGACAAAATAGAGAGAATGTGCACGTGGGTTACAATTGACGTGTGGGGGAAGCAATGTAATGTAATATGTTTTTTTGTTGTGAAAAGGAGCCATACGATTTGATCAAATAATGTCCTTCATCTTGGATTCAATGTCACGCCAGCTTCTTCGTCAGCATAGACAATTCGTGGTTTAATATACATCAACGGATATCCAAGAAAATCATACATTAGGTGATACTAAAATTCAAATTTACTTATCGTCAAAAAGAAAATCCAAATTTACTTGAAGTAATCATATGGTATTGCACATTTGCATGTGCACTCACACACAGATGCACGACGCTCATACCATAAGGCAAAGCGAAGAAAAGATAAACAACAGATATAAGATTTGTTAGCACTCACCCGTGAAAATGTAAGGTACTAAATCCTAATTCTAAGAGTTTCTTATGTAAGAATAAAATTTTGATTTTTAACTTCTTTTTTTTTAAGTGGATCACTTATTGTCGTATAAAATTTAAGAATATCTTTTTTAATTTTTATTCCCATCATTGAATAGTTCTTAATTTATTTTTAATAAATTTTATTTATTTCTTTACTCGTACAAGAATCCTCACTTTAACTTAAAAAAAAATATTTTTGTAATGATTAAGTAACCTTGTTTAAAGTTATTTATATAAATAATTTTTATAATAATTCATTTATTCTAATGATAATCTTAAGAGGTTTATACATTTTGTAGGACATTTCAATTAATTTGTTTTTTAAAAATTAAAACAAAAAACTCTCAAATTTTCGGTTTTCTGGTGTCACTTTCTTGAATTTCAGGTTATGTATAAAGAAAATGAAGGGAAAGAGAAAATTTTGAAATATAAATTAAAATGATAATGGAAGAAGATATTTACTTGAGCTTGTTTGGACAAACTTCTTCATATATACTTATAGAACAAGACAAAATATGAACTTTTCCATAAGGCAAAATTAGCATATGCATAAGTTAAAAAAATAATATTTAAATAAGTTAATATGAGATACTTTCTACAAATTAGCTTATGGAGAATTTTATTTCACTTTTTTTCTTATTTTTCTCTCCTATTAATGCTTATGGAGAAGTTTAGCCAAAAAGACCTTTGGTTATTTTACACATAACATAACTTTTATCCTCTCTCTTTTTTTCTTTGGCAATAGAGCTACCTCCCTCTTTTCCTACTATATTTTCTTCAATTTCTCCCCTTCCAAAGCTTGAGAAGACCAAAGACTAGGTATTCCACCTCTTAGTTGCTCCATTTCCCTCACAAGTCCTTCCATCCTAAGCTATTGGTAAAGTTTTTTACCTTTATTTTTTTTCTTCTTCTTCATTGACAAGAGCTCATCTCCTTCTCTTTCTAACACCTTGTTCTTTTATTTTGTTTTATAAAACCACCTCTTCCATGGGGATGTTCTTGGTTTCTCAACAAGCTCACTCAAAAGCTTCAAAGTTTCACCATTTTCCTACCTCTTAAACCTTATAGTTTTGGAATTCTTTAAGAATAAGGGAGCTTTATTCTTTTTCCTCTCATTTTGATTGAATATTATGCTCTTAAAATGTGTTGCTACTATTTTATTTTGGCTTAGTATGATTTCATAGTGGATTGATGATTGTTTTAACTTTGAATGGTCATAAATTTACTTATATATATTTGAATTTCTTACTAATGTTTCCATATTTGTTTTTATTTCTCATTTTAAACCATAAAAAATATTTGTTTTGCTACTGAGGATGTTTTATTGGATATACATTTATGGTTTTAAATGTCTTATTTTGCTCATATATATGTATTCTATGAAGGAAGTAATTTGTTTTTAATGCGTTTTGGGCTTTTATATAAGTCATGAAAACACTTGTGATGATATTTAAATATATTGTTATGATTGAATGACTTAAAATGTTATTTTTTTATTTATTGTATTATTTGTAGTTATTAAATTGTTGGAGAATTTTTAATGCATAAAACACTTGAAAAATACACAAAACACAATAATCTTTTAATTAAATGAAAATTTATGAATAAACCCCCTTAATAGGAAGTTGGATAGAGACCCTATGATGGTTATATATCTACTACAATTGGACAAAGTTGAAGATTGAGACTACCATTTGAAGGGTATTTTTGTAATTTCCATTTTAAGAAAATATTATTATATCATTTATGAGTTAATTCCATTGAAAATAAATTTTAAATTTAGATTTGATATTTTTAATAAATTTGAAAATAAACTAGTTTATTAAGACTATTTTGTGAAATATGGATAAAAAGGGTACAATTGTCAATTTACATTTTCAAATTTTATTTATTTTACTTTAAACAATACATTTTAATTTTATTTTTTGAGAATTTCTAGAATTTTTAATTTTTAATTTATTTGAATTGAAATGACTATTTTAGTATTTTATTAAAACATATTGGTAAAATAGTAATTTCACACTAAATTGTTTTAGAAAATTCCCAAAGGTAAAAAATGGTAATAACCTCCCATAAAAATATCTAAAATAAAATTATTTGAATTAATTATGAATTTCAAATTTTAATAAAATATAATAAATAAGATTATTTTAGTACATTTTAATTTTAATTTAATTAAAAATTAGAAAATAGTGACTAGAGGTGACCGCCAAAACTTAAATAATTTAATTGAAATTCTTTAAAATTTATAAGATATAACTAAATTCATTATAAAATCTAATAATGTATGTCATTTGCAAAAGCATAAACATAAAAGTGTAAGGTGAAAAATATTTGCGAATAATTTTAAAAGAATTTTTATATCTTATATCTTAATTATAAGGTGGTGTAAATGATTAATATCTTGTGAAGGGCCACAATTAAGGTGAAAAACTTGTTAGGACTCCAAATAAATTAATTTTGTTGGATTGTTACTTGGGTTTAAGAGTTTTAAGGATAGTGTTATAATTGCCTAATACACAAAAAGGTCTAAGCATTTATATGTGGTCAAAAAAATGTTGAGATTGTATATGATGGAATTGATTCATGCATACATGCATAAGTCCATGTTATTGTCTTGAAGATATCTTAAGTTTAAGACTAGGGTAGAAAAGCTAGTAGAGGTATAATTTTGTATCCTTAAGTATATACATACATGTGAATCTACATGATTAGTGTCCTTACAAATCCTATGTTGTGTGACCACCCATGTATGTGTATCTTGACAAAGTTGTAGTTGCTACATAATTAGTATCGATGTTGCCAACTAGTTTATGACATGTGTTCCCTTCTTAACTTGTGAGTCAGTAATTTCGCTGTATTATGCTAATGAACACGTTTTAGGGTTGTGCATGGTTTACTTTTTTTTTTTAAAAAATGAATCAAATTGTTTTTAATAGATCGATTTTAAAACCAAACCATTATATAATTTGGAAAAGTGGTTCGATTATATTTTCTCTTGTCTATTACAATAACATCTTTCTTCTCATATATAGATAAGAGGACATGCATGACTTGTGGCAAACAATATGGTGCACACCCAAATACCAACCTATAGCAAATTTATTGGAAGAAAACCAACCAAAAAGGGACAATTGTAACTCTACAACTATGCAACAACAACTTGTAACAAATGAAGTATCTAAATAATAATCTACTCATTACGTTATAATACCACTCCACAAGTTGGAGCATGGATATCATATATGCCCAACTTGAAAAGGATTTGATGAAATGAAGATGTAGGTAAAGGTTTGGTAAAGACATCAACTAACTAAGTTAAGGACTAAACTAGTAATAAGTGAATGAGACCTGATTTTATTTTCTCCCTTGTCACATGTAAATCTATTTCCATGTGCTTAGTTCTTTCATGAAATGTGAGGTTATGATCCAAGTAAATTGTAGCAATTTTGTTGAACCAAAGATGTATAAGCACTCATACTTTATATGTTTTGATAATAACAAAAATTATTTATAAGTGTGAGGGACTAATTTTTATTGTGACCATAAATTTTGATGAAGTACACGTCATATAAAGCGTATGTAAGTATTTCTTATGTTTAGAAAAACATCTAAACATATAGTTATAAAAGTTTCCATAAATGAAGTTTCTCCAACTTATCTTTTCTTATGAAGAAAGTCACACTTATATATATATTCACAAATGCTTATCTACCACGAAAACTACATGAATATATGATCTTTTTATACACTAATGTTCATTTTCTCTTTAGTGTATTCTATATTACATGTCTTACCAATAGGAAAGAGACAATATTTTCTTCAAGTTTTGTACTTGAACCTAAAGCATGTTCACGTATCATGCACTGATCAAAAGTTTAGAAGAATAAGAAAACAAATAGGAAGAACATTCTCTACACATACTCTCTCTGATCATGTATAAGGAAAGAAGTTTGCACTCTCTATTTCAAATTTTCTCACATTATTAGAAGACAAACAGTGTGAGAGATCTCATTTAGAAAGACATCTTAGGCATTTATTGTCAAGATCCTCTATTTCTTAAAGACCATCAACGGTTATCTTCTCTATGTGCCTATATATAGATATATATACACACACACATATACATACATCAATCCTTTAGAATTCAAAGAAGGTTATGGAAGTTTACAAACACGTGAAGTTAAAAGGCTAAAAAGTGTTATATGAGTTATTGTTTGGACACTCTAATATAAACTTTGCTTTCAAGGACTTATTTTATGCTCTAATCCTTATTGTATATTTTCTTTATTTTTAACAAATTTATAAGCTCTAGTTTAAAACACTTTATGTTTACCCAATGAGCTATCTTTGTAAAAACTCTTTACATCCTTGTGAAAGCTTAAAGAGACTTCATGTTAAAGAATACTTGATTTACTTATAACCTGAGTTGAAGATTACAAGTAGTTGTAAAGTATAAAGACAAGAATATTTGTTGTATATAAGTGGAAATTAGTGAAAAATTCTTTAGTGAAAGAAACTAGACATAACTTTAAGTTGTAGAGTGAACCAGTATAAAAATCCTATGTGATTCTTTTTCCCCTTCTCTTTGTTATCCAACTAATTAATCAAGCTTTTAGACACTTAGATATCTTGCGAAAAGTTTTCAAAGTGTTTAAAAATCACATAAATGGTGCTTTACCTTTTTGGATTTTCAAGATACAAAGGACAATCCAATAAAGACACAATAACTAGTAATTGACTTCTCAGTGTCCTATCAATGTTTAACAGTTGTTGAAGTGTGGACATTTTGGTTGTAAAAACACATTGGCAAACAAAGGTGTAGTGGAGTGAGAAAAAATGTTGAAGTTGTCACATTACTATTCATGCATAGCCACTGATACAACTTAGAAAAAAATTAGGCTTTGATACCATATAGAAGTTGTTTTGAATGTGTAAATAACTCATACATATGATCCTTTATTTATGGGAAGAAAATGATACAATTAAGGACATAATTAACAAAACAAATAATAAAGAACCCCAAGTGATCCTTTCTAGCAATATAATTTGTTCTTATTTCCCAAGTGATATGCATCATGTGGGGAATGAACATGAAAGGGAATAAAAGGAAATTAAGTTTGACGTTGGAATTTGAAATGTGTCCAAGCCTTAAGTATAACATCACAAGAAAATCCAAAATTAGCTATGATAAAATTATTAGTTAATTTGTAGCTAATTTATAGTAAAAATAATTAGCTACAAAATAGCTACAAAATAACTACAAAAATATTTGTAGCATAAAATGAGTAGCAAATTAACTAGGAAAATAATCTTAACTATTTTGTAGCTATTTTTTTTTTAAAATTACATCTAATTTGTAGTTAATTTATAGAAAAATATTATTCAACTTTTTCTCTTACCTAGCTATATAGCTAGTATTTTTCAAAGCAATTTCATGATTAAACTATAGCAAAAATATCATATATTTATAAGAATTTTATAGTTATTTCTTAGTTAATTCATAGTTAAAAGTTAATCCAAACATTTCATTCCAAAGTTATTCTATAAGTAATTTGAAGTTAAATTTGTATTCTCCTATAATGAATCTATAATATAATTCATAGTTAATTATAATTTAATTTTTAATTATATATTAATTTTACTCAATTCAAGTATTATTTATCCAAACTAAACTTAAGTTCAAATTGTTTTTATCATAAAAATTGTACATCAGATTATATTATCAACAACTTAACTAGAAATATGTTTTGTTGTAGGTAGAAACTTTCAAACATTGTTGCAAGTAGTCCCTCGTAATCAATCTTCAATATTAAAATTCCTTAAACGCCAACTATTACAATTTCTTGACTATTTGCATCTATACAAGTTTTCACAATAATTCTTGAACTCAATCGCTCAACAACAAAAAAACAAAATCTTTGACATAAATATATGGGTTAGTTCTTCAATTCATCTGCAAATGCTCCTCATAGATAGGAATCAAAATTACATTTAAAAATAACTCAAACAATTTAGAAACTAAGGTACTCAGTTTATCTAAAAATAATAATATTTCAAACCAAATGATTGTAAGAAAGTTAATCCTATCATTCATTTATAATTAAGGAAACAATATCTAAAAAGGAATAATATTAACATAAAACATTGGTTAATTGCTCACCTGCTAAGCATAGTGTAGAAGTAGGTGCAAGTAATGTGGGTTTGTGATAATGCATAGTTTATACCCCTTAGAAGGTCTTTAGATGGGTAGAATATACTATAATTTGTAGTTAAGAATCTTGTATTGGCTAAAGATTTAGATTTCCAAGGTTAAACTAAGGAAAATACAAATATAGGTTAAGTTACTGATTTTAGCTAACAAATATAGAAGTCCTGGTTTGCAAGTCAAGAGGAGAGTTCGGACGAAGCCAATTCAACGAGGAAGTCATCTCGGCCAAGACAAAACCCTCCAAGCCGACTCCGTCCCAGTTAGAAGAAATCATCCCAGCTAAGGCCGCATGCGTCCCAGCCAGATGAAGCTGACTTCAAGTCAGACCAGGTGAGGATGGAAGCATCCCGGCCAGACAAAGCCGACTCTAGTTTGGATGCTGACTCCAATTCGGATGCCAACTCCAGACCGGCTGCTGACTCCAAATCACATGTCGGCTCCCATTCGTTCAGATCCATCCAGGCATCAGAAGACCGACTCCACTTCGGTAAATTCAAGCACATGCATAAAATGTAATTTAGCATGTGGTAGTTAGGAAAGTTTGTTAGAGTAGTTATTTCAGTTAAATATGTTATAGTCAGGCAGTTAAATCTATTATTTCAGTTAATACGGTTATAGAGTTAGTTAGTTGAATGCATGTATAAGTAGAGATGCATGTCAACGTTCATGGGTTAGCAAGTGAAATGCATACACACTTTTCGTTCCTTAGCCTAAGTTCACTTCATACCTCAGCAGTTCCACGATGCTTCAGTGTGGCACCTAATCGATCGAGTACATGCAGATCAGAGTCCAAGCTGAGCAAAGTTGCTAGAGATAGACTGACCAAGAGGGACAGAGCCATCTGTCTTCACGACACGCTCTAGAAGGTACTGCCTCTCATGCTCTCTGGTCACCTCGGTGGAATGCTGCAACTACTGTTGGCGATTGTCGCGGGAAGTTGATCCACACTTCATCCACAACATTACGCTTTTCTTTTGTATCATTTTCCAGGTTAATCAATGAATGATCAAGATTCTATTTTTACTATGTTTTGATTTTTGTTAGCATAATCTTTCCTTGCTTAACCATGATTGTGCGTAGTAAGAGATAGAGTATATTAGTTTAGGGGCCGATCAGAACCACTCTAATAACAAAATAGATAATCTACATCAGCCAAGTGCGTAATCCCTGCCAAACTCAAGGCAACGATTGTTTAAGTCCTCAGTAGGCAAGGGACGAATGTTCGACGATCGTCGTAGGTAAATGGGTTGGTGAGAAATTGCTGGCATAGTAAGAATCAAAGTTAAAATCAATAAGTGATAAATAAGGATAAGTGATAGGATAAATATGTCATAGTAATCTTGATAGTCATAGTAATCTTAGTAGTCTTACGTAATCATAGATAAATTTTAATCTTTACGCCTCTTTAAATGTTTTTGTTAACCTTTACATTTCTTGTAAATTTATATTTCCCAGAAAAAAAACCCCATTTACAATTCTTGCCGAGTCCACATCCTACGTCTCAATTTTGCCTTTGTTTAGCCTTGCACCTTAGAAATATTAGCACCAAGTGTCCTTGAGAAAAATGACCTAGGTTGACCCTGTGCTACTTTAACATAGGAAAAACCTAGTATTTTGATAGAAGAAATGACAACTAAATCTTTACCTATCAAATTAGTGTCGTTGTCAGGGACACATGTTCTGTGTTCCTAAGTGTGTCGAGTCTGATAAAGAGTTGAACCTAAGTCAGAAGAATGCTTGTCTTTCAGTATACCGAATTTGTCTTGTTTTCTTTTACTAACTAATTTTGTTTTTATACTAACTACGAGTCTGTTTTCTATTCCTTGAAAAGTCTGTTTTTCCTTCTTTTTGTATGACAAGGTTTTCTGCTTATTGGCTGTGAGTCAAGTTCAATTGTTTTACATACCGAGTCCATTTCTTTTCTTGCATTAACTGTTGAGCCCATACTATTTGCCAATTTACATATCTATTTTTGATTTTTATAGAGTTTGTTTCTGTTATTACGTACCGAGTCTGCTATGCATGTTTAACCAGGTCTGTCTTGTACTGGTAGATAGGTTTGGTTAATTGTGTGTACATTTGTTATTAGTCACTAGCAATCTGTTTTGAATTTTCTAAATTGCGAGTCCGTCATTTTGTTTTCATCCCACGTCTGAGTCAAAATCTTGCTTTCTATGCAAGTCGAGTCCATTCTGTTGTTAAGTCCAGGTCTATATACATGCGTGTTTTTAGTTTCTGTTTCTGTTGTAATAACTGCTAGATGTGTCAGGACCGTTTATACTAAATTTTGCATGTGCTAGATCTGTATGTATAAGGTCAGTATAGGCTGAGTCTGTTGTGCATGTTAAGCAAAGTCCATGTCTGTCCTATTTTGTGCAGCTGGGCATTTCTGAGTTCCGTTTTCAGTATACTTTTGCCTTTGTAATTTTGTAGTTTTGTGTACTTTTCGTGTTTGTATTTTGTAAGTGATTTCTTTTCTGTAATAAAGTTTCTTGCATTTTCTGCATAGTCTTCTTTCTACAATCTTGCATTCTTTTTTGCTTACATTGATATTCTCTGATATCTTGCATGGATATGTCTTTCTTCATAATTGCCATTCTAGTCATTCAGGTAGAATTCCGCATAATTTTTCTTTGTAGTGTGTAATCAATTTCTGCATATAATTCCGTATTGCAGATTGTGATTGGTTTTCAGTGAAAATTTGGTGTTTTTCTCTGTATTGTGCATTTGATTTTCTGCATTTTAAACTCCACATAGCTATTACATGTTATCTAGTAGAATTCATGACTAGGAGTAAGAGTTCCGGTAGTTTGCACTTATTTGATCCTGAGATAGATAAAACCTTAAATTGGGTCAAAAAATCCAAAAACATTTATGTAGGACATAGTAGTGGTAGCTTTAGCTCTATATCCGAATCTGATAATTTTGAAATTAAGCTCGATATTGCAGATAACCCTTTGTATGAGCTGGAGCCAATGGAAAATAATAATAGGACATTTAAGGAGTTGGCGACGCCAGATGTGTTGTACCAGTCGTGATGCATACAATATCCGCAACTGGAGCCGGCTCAGTCGTACAAGCTCAAGTTTAGACTCATACATCTGTTGCCCAAGTTTCACAGTCTTGCAGGTGAGGACCCACATAAACATTTGAAGGAGTTCCACGCGGTCTATTTCATGATTAGACTGCAAGGGATCTTGGAAGACTATACAAAGATGAAAGCATTTTTGTTCTCTTTCAATGGAGCAACAAAGGACTAGTTGTATCTGCAGCTGGTCATGTTCAACAAATGGGGAGACATGAAGCAGATGTTCCTCGAAAAGTTCTTCCCAACATCCAGGATAGCAACTATCCAGAAGGAGATCTATGGAATCTAGCAACACTCTAGGGAAACACTGCACGAATATTGGGAGAGGTTCAACAAGTGGTGTGCCACATGTCCATACCACCAAATCAGCGAACAACTTTTATTACAGTACTTTTATGAAGGTTTGCTGATGATGGATGATAATACATATTTTATACCCCTTACAAGGTCTGTAGATGGGTAGAATAGAACATAAATAGTGGTTAAGAATATGTATTTGCTAAGAGTTAGATTTCCAAGGTTGAACTAAGGAAAATACAAATCTAGGCTAAGTTACTGATTTTAGCTAACCAAAAGAGCAAGTCTTGTTTTGCAATTTAAATTGGAGTCCCAAAACAGTCCCAACCGAGACTGAGACTGAGTCTTTCATGCCAATACGACCAAGACTGAATGCATCTTGGCCAATTGAAGGCGTCTCGGCCAGTTGAGGTTGAGATCGAAGGCGTCCCGATCGGAGGAAGTCGTCCCGACCAAGACAAGTTATCCAGTCGACTCCAATTCCACATGGCCGACTCTGCATGAAGGCCTTGCATGTTGACTCTGTGACATCGACTCCTGTAGGACCAACTCCACATCTGAGTCTATTTGGAGGCCGACCTCAAAACAGATGTCAACTCCCATCCAGAACCGGATCCATCCCGACATTAGAAGACCGACTCCTCTTCAGCAAGATTCAAGCACATGCAAAGTGTAATATAACATGTGAGAGTAAGGAAAGTAGTTAGAGTTTAGTTAATTCTGGTATTTTTGTTAGATCAGGTGGTTAATTGTATTAAAATAGTTATTACGGTTATAGAGTAGTTAGTTGATGCATGTATAAGTAGGAATGCATGTCACCGTTCATTGGTTAGCAAGAAAAGAACGCATACACACTTAGCCTACACATACACACTTTTCATTCCTCAACCCAAGTTCACTTCATACCCCAGCAATTTCATGGTGCTTCAGTGTAATGCCTAATCGATCGAGTAGACGCAGATCAGAGTTCGAGTTGAGTAGAGCTGCTAGAAATTGACTAACCAGGAGAGACAGAATCATCTATCTTCACGACACGCTCTAGAGGGTACCGCCTCTCACGCTCTTTGATCATCTGTGGTAGAATGCTACAACTACTGCTGGCGATTGTCGTAGGAAGTTAATCCACAAGCCATCAACCACACTTTACACTTTTCTTTGTATCATGTTCCAGGTTAATCAATGAATGGTTGCAATCCTATTTGTACTATGTTTTGATTTCTATTAGCATAATATTTTCCTTACTTAATCATGATTGTGTGTAGTAAAAGTCAGAACACGTTAGTTTAGGGGCCGATTGGAACCACTCTAACAATAAAATAGATAATTGCTAGATAATCTACATTAATCAAGTGTGTATTCCCTGCCAAACTCGAGGTAGAAATTGTTTAAGTCCTCAGTTAGCACAGGACGAATGTTCGACGATCGTCGTAGGTAATATGATTGGTGAGGAATCATTGGCATAGTAAGAATCAGAGCTAAAAGCAGTAAGTGATAAATCGGGATCGTGATGAGATAAATATGTCATAGTATTCTTAATAATATAAGTAATTGTAGTAATCATAGATAGCTTTTTATCTTTACGTTCTTTAAGTGTTGTAGTTAATCTTTACCTTTCTTGTAAATTTACTTTTCCTGTTTAAAACCCCCCTTTACAATTCTTGTTGAGTCTGCATCCTACTTCCCAGCTTTGTAATCTTTTTCTAGCCCTGCACCTTAGAAACATTAGAACAAACGTGTCCTTGAGAAGAATGACCTAGGTTGACCCTATGCTACCTTAACATAGGAAAAATCTAGTATTTTGATAAGAGAAGTGACAACATTCTTATAGCTTATCAATGGATCGGAACATGGTCAATGCAGCAAGTGGGGGAGCCCTGATGGATAAGACCCTAACAGCAGCAAGACATTTGATCTTGAACATGGTGAGTAACACGCAGCAGTTTGGGATTAGAGAAGGAGTCGGCACCTCAAAGGTAGTGAGTGAAGTTGGTGCCTTTGACAACGTGAGATTGGAGAATCATTTGACAGAGCTAACGTCCCTTGTGAGGTGGCTCACTGTCGGACAACATCAATAAAACATGCAACGAGTATGTGGAATCTACACCTCAGTGGAGCATCCTACTGATATGTGCCCCACTTTGCAGGAAACAGAGTCAGAAAGAACAGAAAGCATTGGAGTAGTAGGAGGCGGATACCAATATGCAAGGCAATAGTATCCGAACCGGTTGTATGATAATCAGCAATTCCGGAGGCAGCCATACCAGCTGAATCTGAATCAAGGGCAGCATACAGCATCGAGGTTTGGACCAGTCGGGAACATCCCGGGTCTGAGTCAAGCCAATTATCAACAATAGGGTCCGAGATACCAGGCACCAACATTTCGCCAGCAACCGCAACAACAAATGCCACCACGAGAAAATCCTTCCACATAGGAAGATTTAATGAAACAGATGTTCGAATGTAACATACAATTTCAACAAAATATAACTGCCACTATACATGATTTGAAAATGCAGGTAGGACAGCTGGTCGACATTGTAAGTCAAATGCAGTCGGTCGGTTTTGGAAACATCTCCTCGCAAACGATTTCGAATTCAAGGGGGGAGGAGTAGGCATCGTCTGGCTATGAAGCGGTAGGGAATTACCACAATCGGACGAGCCTCAACCGAGTTTGGGACCAACTGAAGCCGAGACCAAACTAGGAGCTGACTCCCGAGTGCAACAACCAGCCAAAGGCATTCCACTACCATTCCCCAACCGAACAGTCTCGGCAAGGATATCCGAGATTGATGAAGACCTATTGAAGTTGTTCGGAAAGGTGGAAATTATTATCCCACTTCTTGACGCAATAAAACAAGTTCCCAAATATGTTAAGTTCCTCAAGGAACTTTGCGTCCACAAAAGGAAGAAGATGAAGGGAGCAGTTGAGATGGGAGGAGTCATGTCGGTGCTAGTCAAACATGAAAATGCCAGTGTCAATGTTCAATGAATCTTACCAAAGAAGTGTCAAGACCCGGGCATCTTCGTGGTTCCATGTACCATCGACAATTGTACGTTTGTCGATGCAATGTTGGACTTAGGAGCATCAATCAACGTTATGCCAGCGTCAGTATACAGGTCACTCAACTTTGGGGATTTAGAGCTGATAGGGGTGGTGATTCAACTTGCAAACAAAAGCGTTGTGCAACCCCTAGGCGTTCTTGAAGATGTTCTTGTCCAGGTCAATGAGTTGATCATCCTAGCAGATTTTTATGTGATGGACATGGAGGAAGAGGTGTCCGGGTAAGGATCCATTCTGATCTTGGGACGATCCTTCTTGATGATGGCAAGGACGAAGATTGACGTTTATGCCAGGACCCTTTTAATGGAGTTTCTGGATACTTTCATTAAGTTCAATATTTTTTAAGCACTAAAGCACCCCACCGAAGACCATTCCATCTTCAGCATTGGCGCCATCGACAGGCTCGTTGAAGAATATGTCCGAATAAGCACTAGCAGTGCCAACTTAGTTGATTTTGTTGACATTTCTGATGTAATTAATTATTTCTATACTATGGTGGCAAAAGCTGATTCTGAAAGCTTATCCCACATATTGCATTTTTCTTATTCCGAGGACTTCATTTCTGATGTAATTTACTATAGGAGTGACGAAGCCTGGGAAAGTTCTAAATATGCCAAGTTCCTAGTTGCCGACACCCGCATGCCGAGAGTAACAAGAGTGGCAACCAAAGTAAATGTCGAGTCTGACTCTGGACACAAGTTTCGAAAGACGATACGGGCCGACTCCGACTCCAAGGGAGAGAATGCTGAGTCCGAATCCATAGGAGAGAAAGCCGAGACTGACTCCAACATGTAGGAGGACGCCAAGATCGATTCGGTCAACCTAGAGGAGCCGAGACCATGTCCAATCATCACCAGATAGCCGAAATCCAACTCAAGGCAAAAGGAGTCCTAGCAAACAAAGGCCGAGTCTGACTTTGGCCAACTGAAGAACATTTTGTCTCAACTAAATCAACTAACCCTAAGCTAAAGTCGTTACTTAAGCATCTGAAGTATGCTTACCTAGAGGGTTATCAACAATTTCCGGTGATAATAGTCAACGACCGCAACTGAGAGCAGGAGAAGAAATTACTGAATGTACTCAGGAAGCACAAGAAAGCAATCAGTTGGACATTAGCCAACCTTCCAAGGATTAGCCCCTCCATTTTCATGCACAAAATTTTTCTAAAGGAAGATGCCCGACCAATCAGGCAGTAGTAGTGGAGACTGAATCCGACCCTACTAGACGTGGTCAAAAAGGAGGTTACCAAACTACTTGTAGCTGAGATCATTTATCCCATCTCGGACAGTCAATGGGTAAGTCTGGTTCAAGTGGTACCGAAGAAGTCCAGGATGACAGTCGTGAAGAATTGGCAAGACGAAATGGTGCTGACAAGGATTCAGAATAGTTGGTGGGTTTGCATTGATTACAGGAAATTAAATCAAGCAACTCGCAAGGACCACTTCCCACTGCCATTCACTGATCAAGTGCTAGAAAAGTTAGCCAGGAAGTCTCACTACTACTTCTTAGACGGGTTTTCAGGTTATATGCAGATTCACATAGCACCCGTGGACCAACACAAGACCACCTTTACATGTCCCTTCGAAACGTTCGCATACACAAGAATGTCGTTTGGACTATGCAACGCTCCGAGTACATTCCAGGGGTGCATGATCAGCATCTTCTCGGACCTCTTGGAGGATTGCATAGAGGTCTTCATGGATGACTTCACGGTGTACTCGGAGTCATTTGAAGCATGCTTGGACAACCTATCCCGAGTACTACGCAGATGTATAGAATGTAACCTTGTGTTAAATTTTGAAAAATGCCACTTTATGGTTACTGAGGGAATTGTTCTCAGACACCTCGTTTTAGCTAGAGGTATCGAGGTCGACAAAGCAAAAGTCGATATTATATCTTCTCTATCTAACCCCGCCTTTGTGCGGGAGGTTTGATCTTTTCTTGGTCATGTAGGTTTTTATAGGCGATTCATCAAGGATTTCAGTAAGATCGTCCTGCCTCTGTCCAAGCTACTATAGAAGGACGTAGAGTTTGTCTTCGACCAGTCCTGCATGGATGCATTTTAGGAGCTAAAGAGATGACTTACGTTCGCGCCCATCCTCTAAGCACCAAACTGGGACCTTTTGTTCGAGTTGATGTGCGACATGTCCAACTCGGCACTTGGAGCCGTCCTTGGACAACGAGTTGGCAAACAATTGCACATCATTACCTATGCATCTCGGACAATGGATCCAGCCCAGGTCAACTATACAACTACAGAAAAGGAGTTGTTGGCAATCGTTTTTGCCTTAGACAAATTTAGACCTTACTTGCTCGACTCCAAGATTATAGTCCTCTCTAACCATGCAAGACTGAAATATCTGTTGAAGAAGTCGGACGTTAAGACAAGGTTGATCCGGTGGATGTTGCTTCTTCAAGAGTTCAACGTGGAAATCAGAGACAAAATTGGTGCAAAGAACGTTGTAGCGAACCACTTGAGCTTATTAGAGAAAGAAGCTGATCTGATGTCGATCTGAGACGAATTCCTAGACAAACAAATATACTGTAGATGACACATGCATCGCCATGGTATGCAGATATCTACAATTACCTCGTCGCATCTACGCATTCGCGAGGAGCATTCGGAGCGTAAAAAGAAAGACTTGAAAGTGATGTGAAGTACTATATATAGGACGACCCATATCTGTGGAGGCTATGCGATCAAATCTTGCGCAGGTGCATTCTGGAGTTCGAGACCTAGTCGGTTCTCCATTTTTGTCATTCAACAGCCAAAGGAGGCCATTATGGATCCAGTCGGACAACTCGAAAGGTCTTAGACTGTAGGTTCTAATGGCCCACTATTTTCCGAGACGCCCAACCTTTGTCTCAACCTGTGAGCAATGCTAGAGAGCTAGAAATGCTATAAGCCGAAGGAATAAAATGCCCTAGCAACCAACTATATTTTGCGAAATTTTTTATGTATAGGGTATTGATTTTATGAGACCATTCCCCGTCTCCCAGGAAAATTCTTACATATTACTCGTCGTTGACTATGTTTCAAGATGGGTGGAGGTTAGGACCACCAAAGCCAATGATGCTAAAACTGTTGTAGAATTTGTGAAATCTAATATCTTTTGCAAGTTTGGTGTGTCGAACGTGTTGATTAGTGACCAAGGAAGTCACTTCTGCAACCACACCATGGCCACTCTACTCGAGAAATATGGAGTCGTGCACCGAGTTACCACTGCATATCATCCTCAAACCAACGACCAAGTGGAAGTTTTTAATAAGGAAATCAAAAAGTTATGACAGAAGATGGCGAACCCTAGCCGGAATGATTGGATCCGCCTATTGGAGGATGCTCTGTGGGCACATAAAATAGCTTACCAGGCTTCATTGGGAATGTCTCCCTACCGGATTGTCTTTGGAAAGGCTTGCCATTTACCGGTTGAAATAGAGCACCAAACTTACTGGGTGATCAAGAAGTGCAACATGGCTTACAACCAAGCTGGCCACGAGCAGAAATTGCAGATGCAAGAGCTGGAAGAGCTACGCTTGGAGGCATATGAGAACTCGTAGATCTACAAAGAAAAGGTAAAAAGGTTTCATGATAGTAGGATCCTAAGAAAAGAGTTCAAAGTCGACCAAAAGGTACTTCTGTTTAATTCCTGGTTAAAGCTCATTGTTGGTAAGCTCCATTCCAAGTGGGACGGGCTGTTTGTTGTGACTAACATTCCTCCTTATGGAACAGTAGAGGTAAGAGATGAAGCTAACAATCGCACATTCAAAGTCAATGGGCACCAGCTAAAGCCCTACTATGAAGGCCTTAATCTGAGTTCGAATGGGGGCAAGGTAGAATTCATTGAGTTGACAGAGCCAGTCATTCCCGAAGACACACTTGAAGATATCCTCGAATCTCTGTGTGTGCAACTACATTGAGGACAATGCACAAATAAAAAAGGGCAGAAGTGTAGTTGGGAATATAAGTTCTGTTTCGCTAAATTTTTCAAAGTTTTTATAAGTTTTCATATGTAATGTTTTCCTGTGTTGTTTTACCAACTCCAGGCATGTAGTTTTTTTACCAAGTCCATGCCGACTCCAGTTCCATGCTAAGACCAAATCCATGTCGACTCCATCTCGGTCTATCATTTTGCTTTTTGTTATGTCATTTGCCAAGTTCATGCTGACTCCGGTTTTGTGTTTGTTTGCTGTTTTTGTTTTGTTTTCTATTTTTCTATTTGCTTTCATTTTTTGTTAGTCATTTAGCTTGTTTTTTTTGAAAAATTAAATGAATTTTTAGGTAGAATAAAGCATGAATAGGAAGTACATAGTCTTGGGTAAAAGAATTTTTCAACTTGACATGAAAAGAGAACCTTTGCATCCTAAGGAAATAAGTGACTAAAATTTTTTCTAAGTTAAGACTAGAAGTGATAGAGAAATTAAACCAAGTGAGAGTTTGAGCCTTACATAAAAATGGCTTCCATCTTGCCATTCTCTTCTTTTCTTGTGTGAATTTGCATCTATGTTATTAGATTACTCTAGGCTTTGCCTTGACTCTTTGTATACTGTTTGACTTACATGCAATGATGATATAATTTGGGCTCTCTTTTCTTATAAAACCACTGGCCTAATAAGCCCACCTTGCAAACGAAAATCCCTTGTTAAACCCTTTGAGCCTATAAACCTTCTTTTGGATTGATAGCTCATTACAAGCCAATAGCCAGAAAAACCCATGATCCACCTTAACCTTGGGAAGGGTCAAAGGAGCATTGGAATTGTTTTAGGAGTAGGATCCACAATAAGTGTGGGGGAGGGACACTAAGGGAACCTGCAAGTAGAAGGTATGGAAAAACAAGCATACCAAAGTAAGGCTCATACTAGCTGAAAGAAAGAAAAGATTAGGTTGTGGAAATAAAAATAAAAAGAAGGGTTGAAATAAAAGAAAAATGGTGGATGAATAAGAGGTGGCAAAAAAAGTAAAAGGGTTCAAAAAGTAAAACCCGAAGCCGTGGAAGTCCAAAGAAAAGGAAAAAACCAAAAAAGTAAGTAAAAGAAAAAAAAAAGGCCGAAATAGAGCCGAATGGGTATCTAAAATAGAAAGACTTGTAGTGTCTTGGAGTCAATTCTCCATACTTATGAGGCTTACTCCCCATTTCTCCTTTATTCCCTTTAGGTTCTTTGAAAAACTCACATACATTTCTTATATCCTACCTTTACCCTGACCAAGAGGGACAGAGCCATCTATCTTCATGACACGCTCTAGAAGGTACCCCCTCTCACGCTCTCTGGTCACCTTTGATGGAACGCTGCAACTACGGCTACCAATTGTTGCGGGAAGTTGATCCACACTCCACCCACAACATTACACTTTTCTTTTGTATCACTTTCCAAGTTAATCAATGAATGATCAAGATTTTGTTTTTGCTATGTTTTGATTTCTATTAGCATAATCTTTCCTTGCTTAACCACGACTGTGTGTAGTAAGGGATAGAGTACATTAGTTTAGTGGCCGGTCGAAACCACTCTAATAACAAAATAGATAATTGTTAGATAATCTACATCAGCCAAGTGTGTAATCCCTGTCAAACTCGAGGTAGTGATTGTTTAAGTCCTTAGTAGGCAAGAGACAAATGTTCAGCGATCATCATAGGTAAATGGGTTGGTGAGAAATCGTTGGCACAGTAAGAATCAGAGTTAAAATTAGTAAGTGATAAATCAGGATAAGTGATAGGATAAATATGTCATAGTAATCTTGATAGTCATAGTAATCTTAGTAGTCTTACGTAATCATAGATAGATTTTAATCTTTATGCCACTTTAAATGTTTTAGTTAACCTTTACATTTCTTGCAAAATTACATTTTCCAGAAAAAAACCCCATTTACAATTCTTGTTGAGTCCGCATCCTATGTCCCAGTTTTGCCTTTGTTTAGCCTTGCACCTTAGAAACATTAGCACCAAGTGTCCTTGAGAAGAATGACCTAGGTTGACCCTGTGGTACTTTAACATAGGAAAAATCTAGTATTTTGATAGAAGAAATGATGACTAAATCTTTACCTATCAGTTTGTCATATGTTAAACCTTATGCTGTCAGTCTAGCCATAGGCAAAAGATTGTAACTAATAAGACATATATGTTTAGGCACTAGGGACTTACATAAAACAGAAACAATAATTGGTATTAGCCTAATTGGTAGAAGTTAGTAGTAGCCTAATTGGTATTTTAGAAGCAAAAACAATAGTGTCTTTTAAGATATCACTTAAAGCATATATGCAACTTAAAAATTTTGCCTTCCTTTTGAAAATGGATCATGTGGAGGTGGAAGTGGTGAAACCATCTACCTAGGCCATAAAAGCAAACTATCTATCACAAACTAAAAGCAAACATATTGAAATCAATAAAATACTAAAATATACAAGCAATAGAAAATTATTATCTTGTGATTACAATTTTTGCCTCATTTCTTCTTTTTCTAGAGGGTGGAGGGTGCTAGATATATAAGTGGTGTTTACCTATGTGGTCTCTTAATAAATGGATCATGTGGAGGTGGAAGTGGTGAAACCATCTACCTAGACCATAAAAAAAAACAAACTATCACAAACTAAAAGCAAACATATTGAAATCAATAAAATACTAAAATATATGGAGTGACAAGCAATAGAAAATTCTTATATTAAGATTATAATTTTTGCCTCATTTCTTCTTTTTCTAGAGGGTGGAGGGTGCTAGATATATAAGTGGTGTTTACCTATGTAGTCCCTTGATAAATAGTGAAGAGAATAAAAACAAGATGGAATTGTATAAAGAAAGGTGCATGATGAAATCATGAAAATTGAAATTTTCATTCTATGCACAAACACAAAGGGAAAGAATGAAGTAAGGAACCTTGGTCTCAGGAATGAACACACCAGAGTTTGTTCAAATATCACTTGCTCTCTCAGGAGAGATTATCCACTACAACATACTTTTAAGCTCTGATTTAAGGCATCGAATCAACACAAACAGAGAAAAAAATGCATAAGAGAGCTTACCTTGGCTTATAGGAAATATGTTTGACACTTTAAAAGCATATATCTAGCTTTTGAGCAATTGTGAGAACCAAAAAATAGAACCTACAAACATGAGCTTTTGAGCACAAAAATGCATAAGTTTGGAAAACATGTATTCCTAGCAATGACCAAATTGTAAATATATATAGTATTAGAAAGCATACAGCCCATCTTGTGAGATTTTGTTGTTGATATTTATTGAGTTGTGGCTTGGTTTTATTTATAAATTCGTAAACCAAAGTCCTTTTATCCATGTAACTTGATTCAAATATATTGTCAAAATCTCCTACTTTGTTTCCTTAATTACCTTAAGGAGAAAGGCATGCATATTAGAGGTAGTCTTTATGTCTCTAGTTTCATAATCAATTTCACTATCCAAGTAAGAAAATCCCACCCTAGCAAAAGAGTCCAAATATAAAACACTAGAAACCTATAATTCAAAATAGAATCACATATAAATTAATTACAAGAAAACACAATCAATGATTAATGAATTAAACAAACACTCAACCCAAAACATAACTATAACATAAAAAATCATCCTTCCTATACTAAATTTAACACTGTTTAAAAAGTTTAGACCTTTGACCAATTGTATGGATTGAGGTGCACTATGGGTACACCCCTATTTGTCTTTATTGCCTCAAAATTAAAAGGACTTGAAACACAATCATTTGCCACATGATCTATAAATTAAACTCAAGGTCAACAAATGCTACAACAATTAAGGTTCGCCACTTTGGGGAACTAACCCCTTCTACTAGACCTAGGTGTTTGATTCTTTGCTAGGAAAAAATAAAGCATAGGATAAGAAGCATACAAGAATGCAATAAACAAGTATAGGATAATTAGTCATCATGATCCAAGTACAAGTTTGATTCTCTTGCTCCATACGCACGTATTTAGCATAGTAGTTTCATCTCCATATTTTTTGTAAACTACAAATAAGAAATAAGAAGACTGTCATAGATGTGTAGAATAAATAGTAAGGCTCTAACAAAAAACAAAGTAGTCCAAGCTTTGATTGGTCATGTATTCATAAATTAACATTTTTTCTTCTCCTTTGATGCAACAACCTAGAAACTTTACAAGATTATAGTCTTGAAGTTTTACAATCAACAATACTTCATTTTTTTGATTCCTCAAACCCTTGTCCAGACTTCTTTGAAAGTTCTTTCACCGCTAACTCTTATCTATCTATTAATGTACCTTGAAAAAAATCTAACAAAGTTAGAAAATTTATAAGAAAAATAGAAGTTCTAGATATCAAATTTCTTTATCACCTTGTATACTAGTCTAATGCCACCTTCCCCAAGCTTGGTTTTGCTTGAAAAGCTTTTAGTAGCATTAGCTATGATTGACAAATTGAAAGTTGGCAAATCCACATCTTTTTTTTTGTTTAATTTTGTAATGCTTGTTGAAAAGTTTTCTTCTTGTCCTTGGTTAGTTGGAAGATAACAATATTTGAACACTAACAAGTGATATGCATAGATTTCTTCTTCTTCTTCTTTTCTTATTCCTAATAGGATATATTTGATGGTAAATTATATTTATGTACATACCTAGCTTTTTTATTATAAATAGGCATGCACATGCGATTAATCCAAAAGTAACCACACCAATAATAATTTCTACTATCCTTTTCTTCATGTTTCCATGGCCAACATGATCTAAAAGAAACAAAGCATAATTGGTCACCAACTTTAACCACAATAGTTCTATTGATTGAAGCTAAGAAATTGAATCTAGTTTCTGTAGACTAAATAAGGGAGAAAACATTGTATTCAATTTGGATAATAAATGCCATATAATAACATGCTTTATTAATAACTTTTTTTTGCAGTTGAAACAAAAAAATTGCAACCTACATGTCTTCCTTTCCATTATTCTCTCCACTTGAGCATGGCATTTCAAGCCATAATAATAGAATGTTTAACTCACTTTGAATGCTCTCACGACCTTATCTTTCTCTATCTTTTTCTCCTAGCACAATACAATAGTAAACAAGAAACCAAACAACAAAAGAAAGCAAAGAAATTAAAGGTAGAAATCAAAATCAAATTAAAGAAAATTTGATGGAGTATCTAATTCTGAAGCAAAGACTTTGATATACAGGTCATATTCCCATTTTCAATCTATTTTATTTTCCTACATCTACTTCACTTGCTTAACCAAGCACAACTTAGATAGTTAGATGTCCAAACAGAATGATTAGTTTTCATGTCTTCCATATTGCCTTTTTGTATAAATTATGGTGATATTATTAATTTATTAGAAATTAATACAACCAGAGTGATTAAGCAAACAAGCCACTTCTTGGTGTGTCCAAATGCATCAACCTTGTCTTGAAAAGGAAAATAAAATAAAATATAGGACATATAATAAGTATATAGGCGATAACAATAATTACCTCTCACCAATAATAATGAGGCATTCTTTTTCCTTTCAACATACATCTTATCATATCAAGCAATGTTCTATTTCTTCTCTTTCACGAAACTAATAAAACTCCTTAGAACTATATTCTCCCACTCTACCAGTCCTTAGAATCTTCAATTTATGTCTACTTTACCACTCAGCCAATGCACAAAGCCTCATAAACACTAAGAACATTTCAATCTTTTCTTAAAGAAAATACAAGAACATCTTTCTAGTAAATTCATCCACAAAAGTTATGTTACTTGTTACCTCATAATAATAAAGTTTCAATCAGACCACACACATATGAATATACCATTCCCAATTATTGTCTTGCTCAAGATGGTGTATAGGATTTGAAAACATTCCTTAGTTTCTTGCTCACAAAGTACCCTTCAGAAAACATATTTGGAAGGTTTATTGAAAGTAGCTTGAGCACCATTTTCTTCAATTTAATTTGGTTCAAATTTTTGAAATTTAAATGACCTAGTATGTAGTACCACCTCTCATCCTTAACATTTGTGGTTGAAAAACATTGCATTTCTGCTACACTCAAATTCACTTTGAAGATTCTATTCTTGGACAAGGGAGTCTTCAATACATCAATCATATAGGCAAGCTTTTCATCCTCCCTTTTGATCACAACCTTTTCAATTCCATTAACTGAGATGATACTATTTTCTACAAATTTCACCTTATTCTTGACGCTTGCATCAAAGTCAAGTAACTAGTTCTTATGTTCAGTCATATTATTTGAACAACCAACACTAAGATATTAAGATTTAGGGTTATCGATCTCAAAATTTATGGTCACCACTAACAACACTTAATCAAAAATTTGACCCTTCATCTTGAGCACGATATGCTTCACCATTAGATTTCCCTTTTCCTCCTTTGTCACCTATGCATTCAACTGCAAAATGCCTTCATTTATTATAGTTGTAGCACTAAATCTTTCTCTTGTCAAACTTCTTTCCTCTTTTACGTCGAGTAATACCCTCTTTCTTCTATTTGAAGATTCACCTTGATCATGTTCAATATGATACTAATTGACCATGTGATGAGTCACCAACTCTTCCACTTCTTTCACCTCTCCATTTGTCTTTTCCTTTCTTATTCCAACCACTTACACTTTTGTTCTTATGACTAGTTTGAGCGTACAAAGCTTGTTCTTGAACCTTTTCACCATTATGCCTCTTATTGAATCTTTGTTCATGAGTTTCAAGGGAGTTTTGCAACTCTTCCACCTTCATCTTCTCAAGATCTTTTGGTGCCTCAATTGTCACGACAATATGATTAGATAAACAAGTCAATGTTCTTAGTATCTTATCTACAATTTGTTGATTCAAGAACTTCTCACTACAAGCCTTCATAGAATTGATCAATACTTGAATTCAAATGAAGTAATCACTAATGATTTCTTGATCATTCATGAACAATGACTCATATTTCTTTAGAAAGGATTGAAGCTTCACCTTCTTTACTTTATCAACACCTTTATAAAATTTGTTCAAAATGTCTCAAAGTTGGCAAAATCCATACATTGATGGATCAAGAAAAAAAAACATTTTCCAATCCATCTTCTTGGATTCTTTGTATGTTTCTTGTTAAGACTCTATCACACCTTCCCCTAAATCTTGAATCCTAACTTTCACAATTTTTAGCACATCCTAGAAATTGAAGATAATATGTATCTTTACACATCCTTGTTTGGAATTCTTGCCATCAAATCAATGTAAGTTGGTTGGGAAATAACTATTTCAACTAGTCATGTTGCATAGTCACTAATATTTCAAAGTATCACACAAAATCAACCTTCAACAAATCACACATAGGTCCTTGGACAATGGGCTATTAATAGCATTTTGTTGGAAAGAAGACACTTTTCACACAATTGAATATTACATATGAAAAAGAATACTATGAAATTTTATTCATCATACATATTTTGTTATAGTACCCTTCTTTTTATACATTACACACACCAAGACGCATATTGCTTATATCACGCCATTAGTCACTAACAAACTAATAACAATAACCTAACTACCAAATAAAAAAACACTAACTACTAACTAACTATCATTTTGAATTACATCATAACATTAATGAGACAATTATATAAGATTATTGCTTTCGTTTGAACATGTTAAAGTTTATTAAGTTTGGAAAGATTTATAAAAGAATATTTTATATTATATTTGGAAATGATACAAATCGAGGAGGCCAAGATAAGCCAACAAAGGACATGGGCCAAACTTCAAGGGAAAGCCTTCGGGGGACCTTAACCAGAGCCATGCTGAAGAAGTTGGAAGCTGAAGTAAATAGGAACATGGCTCTCCTTAGAGGACAAGGAACATCCAAAGAAGGATCTCATCTATTTTTATTGTCCTCGTGTAATTAGGGACCTTTGTATAGCATTTTTTTTCATTCATTGTAATAAGTAGAATGGTCTTGCAAAGCTAGATGAACAGTTAAGCCCCATATGGATGTGCTGAGTCTAATGGATGCCCACTGGGTTCAATGGACGCCCACTAGGTCCAATGGACTCACTTAAGGACGCTAGTAGCATTGGACGAAGGAAGGTCATCTTTTGGTTTCTTGTTCCTTTAGGCCAAGTGTCTTCGAACATGGACTTGTACCTTTGGACGCGGCCTCCTTAAGTCACTTTAGACCTTAGATCAAGCCTGAAGGCCTTTGGACACAACTACTGAAGTCACTTCGTCTATGGACACACAAACAGAAACTAGAATCTTCTAGAAGGTTCATGAGGATTCACTTACATTTTGCAGCCCAAGGCCCAACTAGGATAGTTTCTTGATTTTGCACGCTAATTCCTTGTATAAATAGCATCACTTAGGATCATTTTGTCAACTTTGGTTCATTTGAAATAGAATTGCTTTGTTAAGCATAGTAGAGGATTTTTCCAACTTGTTTTTGGATTTAAATACTTTATTTTCATCAAGTTGTTCAAGAAGCTTGTAGTGCATCTCAATTTCTCTTATCTAATTTTCTTTCAAAAATCAACGGCGAACCATTTCTTAACTTTTTCTATTTTCTACTTCAATTCCTTTTCTTAATTCCACAATTTCCAATACTCAGATAAAAACTCTAAATATCTCAATGATTTCTATGTCCAAAACTCAAAGGTACTGTAAAGTGTAACTGATCCAGGTAGAACATGATCCATGAGAGAGATTTTAGTGCAAGTTCAATCCAAATCAAACTTTGAGAATCTAGGATTATATAATCAAGAAAGGCAAGTGAAAAAAATATTTGGGTTATTAATTTCTTGTAAAGTAAAGTAAAATATTTTAAAAAAAATTTATATAAGACAAATATTTCACATATTTTCCTTTAGTTCTTTATGGATATTTATTATTTATGTAATAATTTTATTCTTTTTCTTCTGTGAGTTACTCTTTTGTGTTTAAAAATGTATAATTTGATCCTAGTTTTTACGAGCATAATGTCCCTTTTCATAATTAATCCGTCTTATTAATTAGTTAGAGATTACTGGATTAGCTAATCCATAAAAAATTAAAAATTGATTATGGAATATATTTTAATAATATTTGAAACTAATATATATATATGTTTAGAATTAAATTACCCATGATCCAAATTTCAGTGTAATAATTTGTATTTTTACTTTTTGATTCTAGGTATTCAAAATGAAGTTATTGAATATCATTCATTCATATATTACAAATTAACTTTTTTTTTTGCAGATTCTCTTTTCTATATTCATTATAAATGTATACATTTTTTAGCTTCAATAATGACAAATTTGATCTATTTTTTTTTAGAAAATGTTAATTAACTACAAAATAAATTTTTTTTTTGTGAGAATATAAAATAAGATATACTTGAATTATAAAACGTAAAACATAAATGGTCATATTTAATGGTTATATGTGTTTTTATTGATCTTTTGCATATAACTATATTTGCATATATTATTCGAGGATTTAATAATTTTTAAGATATTTATTATAAACATTAATAATTTATTATATATAATAATTTATGATTAAATAAACTATTTTAGTTGCATGCTTTTTCTTACTAGTGTACCTAGAATACAGAGTAATAGAAGAAGAAAATATTATGTGAAAAAGATTATGACGGGAAATGTTATTCATATTAACATAATTTATTATCTATTTGTGATTTATTATTATTAATGACTGAGTTTTATAAAATAAAAACATTTACTTATATTAAATAATAAAAATAATCTTAAAATATTTATTTTTATAAGTTAGTTATTTAAAAATATTTATACCGTGCATAGGATCACTAGTTAAGAATATTTATCAACAATAAGAATAAGAATAAGCACTTAAGGTGCGATTACATTCTTGTTCTCTTCTGGGGCCGAAAGTGTAGGCCCATGATTAGCGTACAACAGACGCAGTTAATGTCAATGATGGTCAATCAAAGAGGCAACGGTGGAAAGAGGGGACGGGTCCACGACAAGATACGTTGCAGATATATTTGGAATAAAAAAAAAAAATTATAAGATATTCTCTTGCACATTTTTTTTTAATGAATGGAATTATTACTATTTTAAAACATTTATTCACATTCATAATTTTTTATTTGTATTATATTTTAAAATTATTTTTATTCTAAAATTTTCTTTTAAATAAAAGTTCAAATTATTTAGGTTATTAATTGTCTTTTTTTATCATATATAAATTTTAGAAATAACAAATCAAACAAATTAAATACAAATACGTTTTACTTTATTTATATAAAATAAATATATATATAATATGGTAAAATAATTGATAGATAAAATTTTTAGTAGCATATCTAATGAATAATGTAATGTCGGCCGATTTCGGCCGGCCTCCGCCTCCGCATGCGCGATAATCGGTAGAGAAAACAGATTTGCTTTAAGAAGAGGTGGTGCCTCCACAGTGCATCCGACACGCTTTAAGCACTCCATTTGATAACTGTTTTGCTTCTGACATTCTTATACTGTTGTCGGATGAAGTAGTCATCTTGGATATATATGTACATTAATAAAAAAAAAAGGAAGTTTTATTTCTTGAGGAATCCTTATCTTAGGAACAGAACAAATAAATATTATATTCATATCCTAGATCTCACTTATTATTTTGTATTTTTTAATAAATTTTAACTATACTTAAAAAAAACATTAACCATCTTATCTCTCAATTTTCCTTGTTTTTTTAGTCTATTGTTTTTAAATTTTAATTTTAATTTATGTTAAAAAAGGTGGTTTTTAATACGTTTGTATTTTATTTTTTACTTTATTGTCTAAGTTACATTTAATATTTAATAAAGGAATTTTTTTCCTTAATTTATGTTTTTATAATATATTCATTAGATATAATATTCATTTAATGTACAAGTTATTAAAAATATTTCATCATTTTAATTATTTTATCAAAATTATAAATTACTTTTTGTTTATAAAAATAAATATATTTTAATTTTTTTATCATTTTTCAATATTGTATATAAGGAGATATCTAATAAGTGAGTTTGTGAGAGGTGAGATAAATATATCTTAATCATATCACCATGCACAAATTATTAAAATTGTTTTAATTGATTTGAAATAATTATAATTTTATCTATTCATTTGAATTATACGATTAAAATTTACACCTCTCTTGTGCTCTCATCTTTCATGTGATATGCATCCAATAGAAAAAAAAAAGTAAACTTAAATAATTTTGATTTTTCTTTAAAGATTTCAATAATGTTAAACTTATAAAAATGAAAATAAAAATAAAATTTTAAACAAGCATATTAATTTTCACTGTGTTAAAAAAACTTAAATAAGAATATAAGTGAAAATTAGAAAAAGTAAATAAAAGAGAGAAGAGTGAATAAGCATAATGGTGTATCGATAATTCCACTTTTTATTGATCTTTAGTATTAATTAAAATTTATTATAAATTATAAATTTATGAATAATTTTTAATTATAAATTGAGTTCCATATTATTTTATAAATTTTAATAATTTTCATCTAATAATAAAATTTTTATTTAAAAGAATGTATTAAAAGCATATTACTAATATTTTTTTATCTTAAACAATTATAGAACACAAAATAAGTAAAACTCATTTTAATCTTTACAATTTCAAATTGAATATGTCAATTATTTTAGTATCTGAATTTATAAAGTCTTGTCTTTAATTTTTTTTATAAAATATCATTCATTTAAATTTTTTTAAATAAAAACAATGTTTCAAATCAGAATTAAATTTAAATATATTGATGATATAAAGTTTTATATTAAAATGTTATGTATGATAAGATTATTAATTTTTGTAATAATTATTAAAAAAATATTAAAGATGATTTTTAATTGGTTAACAATGTAATGAATGAAAATTAAATTCTTAAACATAAAATAGTAAATTTAAATGAATAACCTTTAATAAATTTAAAAATAAAAATAAGAATTTTGTAAAATTAAATATTAAAGTTAATCTTAAGTACCAATATGAATTTAATTTTTACACATTGTGAATGTAAATTTACATTCTCTATATATACTAGAGGGAAAAAAATTATATAGATGTCTCTATATTTTTTTAAAATAATAATAATTGATTTGTAAAGTTTAATTAGAGAGGGTGAAAACTTAATGAAGAATATTATCCCTTATCCTGTTGACATAATATTAGATTGTTCCTCTAATATAATTCTTTGTCAAGGTCAATTCAAATAGGATTGTAAACATAATAAATAGGGAAGTTACTAATGGAGGGATAATTTACTATCATAGTTTCATATATGTGTTGGACTATTCAACTCACCTTAACTCTTGCACCATTACTTTAATTGATTATGAAACATTAAGAAATGGTTGACATTTGTGTATGCTAGAGGATTTACTAATATTTACCTTTAATTAAATTTCAAGTGACTCTCAATTTGATTCCAAGTTAATGCACTTCTATTTATCTTAATTATAGCTAAGTATTAGATATTAAAAAAATATTTTTCGTTTAAGATTCACAATATTCTTCTCCCATATTTATCGCGTGGTGAATCAAATATAAGATACCTTAATAAAACACGCATTCTCAAATAATATAATAGATTGTTTTTTCTACATTTTTTATCGCTTTTGTTTTTGACTTATTCAACTTGTATAATCTTCTTTAGAGGTTATTAATTTTAGAGGTTTTTGTTCCTTTTTTCCTAAAAAAAAATAGAAACATGAAAAGTAGAATAAAAGTGAACAAAAATTAAATAAAAGATAAACCAGTGAGAAAGAAATAGTAGTTTTATGTAGATAATTATAGGAGTAAAATAATAAATATATAACAAAATCTTGTATTATCTTTATATAAAATTATAAATAAATTAAAATAACTATTTTAAATAAATGTGCTTGGTTGTAGATGTTTTTTTTAATTCAATGAGAATATATTATGATTTTTGTAACTTCTTATTTTTCAATCTCCATTTTTATTTTTATTTATAAATTATATTTCAATAGTTTAAAAAATAATTATCAATAGTTAAAAATAATTTTATATCACTATATAAATTATTTCCGTAAATCTAAAATATATATATAGTTCAAAAATATTTATTTATTATAATTTTTAATTATAATATAATTTATATATTCAAAAATATTTATTTATCATAAATTTAGTTATGTAAAATAATTGATCAAAACTGTTAAAATTAATTAATCAGGAGAATAATTCACTTTATTTTCTAAAGTGAGAGTTGTCTCATTAGATAGTTCAAATCTTTTATTTTGTGCATTGAGCATGCTAACATATAAATAAATTAATTAATTAATTAAATATCACTTTAAATATGATTTTTAAATAATTTATTTTCATATTATAAATTACAATTCTTAACTTAGGGAATGGAAATCTCAATCTTCCAATTAGGGGTAGAAATAGGACATGCAAGTTTGATTTGCATAAAATTTGGTTTGACCTAACTTATTTATTAGAAATGATAGACTTATATTTTCAAAAAAAATGTTTTTAACTAAAAAGGTCAAGTTTTAGACTTAAAAAAAGTTTACTAGGCCTAATAGACCAACCTTTTATATAATATATGGTATAATATATATAAATTATATTCATTTATATTTGATATATATAATTTTTAATAATTTTTTAATAAAATATTTTTAATCAGAAATCACTAAATTAAATCAAAACCCTAACCTACTAACATAAATTATACAGTCGCAAGCCACAAATACATCGTATTCTATTCTTTAGCAGTTGCTATGCATATACTTCTTGCACCTCCATTCTTGCGTGCTACACTTTTGTTTCTTGTGTCTTGGACCTCAACAAAAAAACATATCTCATGTTGCAGGGTGCATCACATTGTTGCACATCATATGGTGTTGGTACTTGATTAGGTTGTGTTGAAACAAGTTACAAAATTATTTTACACATTTTATAAAACATGTCACGTAAATTTCAGGTCAACTTGAATTAGGTTGAAACAAGTTACAAAATTATTTTAGACATTTTATAAAACATGCCACATAAATTTAAGGTCAACTTAGATTTTAAATAGGTTAAGTCATATTTTAAATAGGTTAAGTCATATCTTAAAAACTAGCCTATAACAAATAAATAAGTCAAATTCAGGTGTAACGATTATAATGTAGACTAAATTCATGCCTTTCGAAGTCCAACTTATCTTTTCGGACTTTTGGGACTTTTGATGCTGTCAATATTCTGAACATTTTTTTCTTTTCTCTTGTTGAAAGTGTATTTTACACACTTTTTCTTTTTAATTAACCAAAATAATATCTCTCAATTTTAAATTATTATTATTATTTATCTTAATTGTATATTTAATTTTTTAATCATCTATATATCTAAACAGAAAAATATATTTGTATTACAATTTAAATATTTATTATAAATTTAAAATATAATTTATATATTTAAAAACAGTTATTTGTTAAAGATTTTATCTAGAGATCAGGTTAAGTGCTGAAATGATGTGAGTATTCGCGAGGAGATAACGGTTCACCCAGAATCAGTAATAAAAATATTTTTTAAATAAAAATGAGCAGGTAGAAACAGTTCCGAAATATACTGAAAACAGAAAATAATAGAAAAGAAATAATATATAAATTGATATCCTGCAGATCTTTGTGTTCTCCGCCCCCACCCACCCACTCTCCCACTCTCTCACCTTCCCTCTCAGTCGGTGAACGAGTCCAGTCATGTCGGATGAAGAACATCATTTCGAATCCAAGGCTGATGCCGGAGCCTCCAAGACCTATCCCCAACAAGCAGGCACCATTCGCAAAAATGGCTACATAGTCATCAAGTCTCGTCCCTGCAAGGTACATCCTTCCGTCCCTGTCGTTTTTTATTATGTTATGTCGTTTCCTTCTTTGCTTTCATTATTTTTATTGATTAAGTATGTGTCAGGTGATTTGGCCTTCGAGATCTGTTGTTTGTGCCGTTGATTTTGATGATTAGATTAGGTTTTGCGAATTCTAATTACCCGTGTGGTGGAATTATTTTAGTTTACTGGAGAACCAAAATTAGGTCATTTGTTGAAATCTGAGGTTTTGTTTTTGTGTTCTTTAGGATGCATGCTTTGATTCAAGGAACCCGTGTTAAGATTTTGCTTGTGTTTGATTCTTTATGTGTTGTCTTTTGAACATTGATTTTGAATTAGTGGTGCTTTTTGATTATTTGTTATTGATTCTGATTGATGTGTGTGAATGATTTTTTGTGTGACAGGTCGTTGAAGTTTCTACTTCCAAGACTGGTAAGCATGGTCATGCTAAGTGCCATTTTGTTGGGATTGATATTTTCACTGCCAAGAAGCTTGAAGATATTGTGCCCTCTTCGCACAACTGTGACGTATGCACCTTATCGTGTTTTTGGGTTTCTTGTTTTGATGATTTCTCTCTTTGCTGGAATTTTTTCTGTTCTGAAATTGTGTTTGTTTGTTTTTCATTCCAGGTTCCCCATGTCAATCGTACTGATTACCAGTTGATTGACATTGCTGAGGATGGATTTGTGAGTTATTATTTCTGTGCACAATTCCTTTAATTTGTCGATTTAGAGCCAGTTTGTTTGGTTTTGTGTTCTGTTTTCATTTTCTATTTTCACCGATAATTGTGAAGATGTGACATTGTTTTTATAACAATGGGTTTTTTGTATTTAAACAACAGAAGTCTTATCACACCTATCTCACTAGGTGGGGTTGACTACGTTTTTGTACATAGATTATGGATATGTATTTATGAATTTGATTTTTAATTTTGATATACTTACACTGTCAACTGATCAGGTGAGGTTGGCTATGTTTCTTGTATTTAAAGATATTTACACCGTTAACTGATTAGAAAATTGTCTTAGATGTTGTCACTTTTTAAGTAATTATTTTAGACTCAATAATTTTCAATTATATAGAAATATCTATGATTGTGACTGTGTTCTAATTAAATTATTTAAAGATTTGTATTCATTCCAGTTAATTCTTTTAAGATTTGTTTAACAAATGATAGAATTAATCAAAATGTACTTTTCACTGTGTAAACATTGCTCTAGTTTTTCCATTATTGTCTGAATTTATACTTTAATTATGTTATAGTTAAGCTTGCTGACTGAAAATGGGAACACCAAGGATGACCTGAAGCTTCCCACTGATGAGACTCTGCTTACCCAGGTCTGTAGAAACCTACTGTTTTGTCTGTTGCATTTGCAGCTTCCAAGGTTATATCCTTGGATTCATTGGCCCTGATTGGATAAATTTATCTTTAAGTACTTGTAGGAAAAGAAAATAAGAAAGTAAGATGAATTGAATATTTTCTGCGAGTTAAAATCAACTTGTGTATTTTAATTTTTATAGAAGTTCTCTTATCTAACTACTTCAAAACATGTCTTGTTTATAATTTATGGAAGAACTTTGATTTATTTTACTTTTTAGTTTTTTCTTCAACAAGTGCTAGTGAACAAGTTTATCAAAGACTGTGGTTGTCTATACTAAAACTCCTTGCGTTGCATATATTCACCTTTATTGATTATTTTTATTCCTCTAACGGTGTTTAATTATGAATCATTTATAATCTTCTGCAGATTAAAGATGGATTTGCTGACGGTAAAGACCTTGTTGTGTCAGTAATGTCTGCAATGGGCGAGGAGCAGATTTGTGCCCTGAAGGATATTGGGCCAAAGAACTAGCCTCAATTGCTGGTAGTTTGTTGTTTTCATTTAAGCAAAAGTTATATATTTTTGTATGATCTTGTCAGACTAGTTTTACCAACTGTGTTTATGGATGTGACAGACACTGTTTAGCATTTTTGTATTTTGATTGTCTTGAGATTTTGCGACTGTTATCAGAAATTATCCTTGTTTTTGCGTATTTTGCCTTTTTACTAGGATAATCTCTTTCGTACGTCAGTTACAACAAATTTCAATAAAAGTTGTCAATTTAAAGATTTTAAGGATTTTGCAACTTATAAATATTCGATTGAGTATTTGTAATTCTATTATCTTAAAAATACATGTAACTTTGTTTAAGGTTCGTCTATCTGGCTTTAAAACTTGTAATTTTGTTGAAAATTGTAATTGACGTTCAATTGTTTTGGTTCAAACATGTGAGAATTTGAATAAGCTACGGATAAGCTACCTTTTTTATTTAAATTACATAATTTTTTTTAACAATAAACGGACAGAGATAAGGAAATTAAACTAGACGAAGAGTAGGTCGGGAGCAATGTCTATGAAGGTAAATTTTCAGTGTTTTGTTGTACTTATCATCTTAGGTGAGGAGAGGAACCTTCAAGTTATAGGGATTTTAGGACGTATTTTTAACTTGTATTTTAGAATGTTTATGTGTAAAATAAATGTTTAATTTATATAACTAAATTTTATGATAAAAATATTTTTAAATATATAAATTATATTTTTATTTATAATTTATAATGAATAATTTAAATTATATTATAAGATTATTTTTAATATAAGTACTTAAAAGAATTTATAAAAAAATAACTTAATAATTTTTTTAACTTATTTACATGAGTTACATTTAATTATGTTAGTTTCAAATAATGGAGTGTGTATATTTTTTATTCTTTTGTTTTTTCTCCTAAAAACAAGTGTAATATCAATTCATATAATACAAAAACAAATTAATATAAATATCAAATTCTGTACTAAATAAAATATAATTATTCGTTGTTGATAAATTTATTATATTTTTTATGTTTTTTATAAAATATAATTTAACTAATTAAATTTATTTATACGTTGCTAGTAAATGTTTTTTTATGATACTAGTAATTTTTTTTATATATTATTTGAGAGTAATGTGTGAATTAAAATTCAGAAGAGAAAACTCTCCTCCAAATTGGATATGTAAATTATAATATAAAAATAGATTAATTTCATTATTTTGTTAACATTACATATACTTTCTAAAGAATATTTCTAATTTAGTTTTTACCAATTATAAAATATCTTAATTTTAACTAAATTGTACAAAATTCTTTTTTATTTGTTACTTCTTAAAATTATAAAAATGATATAATATTTTTAAAAAGGTTAAGTAAAATTCTCTTTCCTTAATTATTTTAGATTTTTATTTTTAGTCTCTCAATTATTACTTGTTATTATAATTTTTTGTCTCTCAAATATTAGATTTTGATTTTTAGTCTATCACTAGTTTTTTTTTTATCAATTTTAGTCTCTTAATTATTCTCCACCATTGTTTTTAATCTCTGTCATCAAGTATCAACATTAAGTGATAATGTAATAATTATGTTTTAGTATTTTAATTATTTCAAGACATTTTTTGCGGTTCAAAATCACTAAAGAGTGCTTTTAACAATATTAAATAATTTTTAGTGGTTAAAAATTGTAAAAAAAAAAAATGCTCAACGAAAGTCTTTAGCAAGTCTAAATAATTTTCTGCCAGTTTCGAACCACTAGAAAGTACTTGACGGAAGAATTTAACAAATGCTAAATAATTTGCGGTGATTGGAAATTGCAAAAAAAAAAAAAATGTTTTACCAATGAATATAGACAATTTTTGGCTATTCCAAATAGGTAGAAATTATTTCATGTGGACATTTTAAAAAAGATAACTACTTAAAAACTAGATTGATGTCAAAGTAATTATCATGTCATCACTTAATGTTGACACTTGACGATAAGGACTAAACATTGACGAATAATAATTGAGGGACTAAAACTAGTTAAAAATTATTAAGGGACTAAAAATTAAAATTTGAAATAATTGATGGATGAAAAACTTAGTTAAGTTATTAACATGTAACTGCTAGGTTAATCTTGAAAAGGCTTGGTGTAAACAATATTTGAAACTGTGTTTCAATTAGTGAAAACTTGGTGGTATACCAAGAACTAGACACAATCTCAAGTTAGAGACAAACTAATATAAAAAATAGTGTGTTTTTATCTCCTAGCTTATCTTTGTTCACATTATGTTTTAAGACTTTGTATGTACAATATATTTAACAAATAAGTCTTTCCATGTGTTTTAAAAGAGATAAAACAACACTTTGAAAATCATATTTGTAACATCTAATAGATAAGATGAAACTACTCCTTACAAAAAAAATTACAAAAATTTTTAAAACATAATTCAACTTCCTTTTTTTGTTTTCTTGTGTTCTATAAATTGGTATCATAACTCAAACTCTAAAGGTTGGACATTTATTGATGTCAAAGGATAAGTATTTGCAATGAAAAATCTCGAAGGACAATTCATTTTTGAAGAAGGCTCCGCATCAAGGTCTCCAACCTTTAATGGAGAAGACTGTGCATATTAGTGTGATCATGTGGAGATGTATATAAAGTCCATCTAATACAATGTTTGAAGAATCATCACTCAGAGAAATTTAATTGTCATTAAAATAGAATTTAAGTATAATTAAGATTCAATTTGCTTCAACTCAAGCCAAAATAAAGTATATAATAAATATAACAAGTTTATAACAACAAAACAATGAAAGAGATGTAAGATGCTCTTAAGATTACCCATGAAAGAACTAGGGATGTTTAATTAAAAAAGGTTGTCACCCTTCAAAGGCACTATGAAATGTTAATGATGAAGGAAAATGGAACTATGTGTGAAATATTTGGACGTTTCAATTTATATTTTTCTATGTACTTCTTATACTCAAGAGAGATCGAATGAGTGTTCTCTAGAAGAATATCATAACACATTTCTTCTTCATCATCTAACATGGACTCATAGGATTCTTACGAACTATTATCACATTTAAAGGTAAGAACTACCTTAGTTGGAGTTTTGTCTATATCAGCCATTAGATAGATGTTGACTTTCTCATCATTTGAATTCATGTTGTTGTTGTCAAGATCTTACCATGTAGGTAGAAGACTTTTCTTATGGTGTCACCTCCTTTTTAGCTTAGAGCAATCAACTTTGATGTGTCTTGTCTTCTTACATTTAAGGAAGATGATCTCATTTTTCTCTTCTTTTGGATACCTCTTGTACTTATCCTTTTGTTTTTAAAAAAAAAAGTGATTATATTTTCCTTTCTTCAACATCTTCTTGAACTTCTTAGACATGAGATATATCTCATCATTTTTTGAGCCACTAGAGCTTTCGTCTGAGCTTTCAAAGTCTTATTAAAACTAGGGATTTTATTTTGAGTTTTATCTCATACTTTTTAGGTCTTCTCTAACTTGATTCTCCTATCTCAAAAGATATAGGATCCCATGAACTCTTAAAGCTCCAAGTAGTTTGTCCAATGTTAAAGTCTTCATGTCATAAGCCTCTTGGATGGTAATTCTCTTATGTTCCCATACTTTTGGAAGAATGCGCAAAATCTTGAGATTGTTGAGTTTTGATGAACTTATACCTAAGAGATTGAAAACCGTTGAGAATATTTTTTTTTTCAATGAAGTACTTAATAAAGACAATAAAAAGTTAATCAATGACATAAAGAATCTCAAGATCAATCTAAATCAAGCCTCTAATCTTGATTAGACTATGCATTCATCTAAAATTGAAAATTGTCATAACTATAATCGTGACGGGGATAGTGAAAACTATTAATTTTAGAATTCGAATCCCTTCCGAGGAAGGAACAAGGAATAGTGAAGTTGCCACAAGCGCTTCTAAGAAAAAGCGCCAGGAAACCTTGGAAAGGATAAAGCTTGGTGTTTGGAATCGATTTAAGGTTCGAGAGTCGATTACGTATAGGGAAAGTATTAGCACCCTACGACGTCCATCCTAAGACGGTTACCTTAGTTAGACACATGAAATTGGTTATGACTTCCAAACTGCAATATTTTTCCTTTCAAGAATAAACAAAATGGGATCGACTAAGGAAGTGGAAAGGATATATGTTTTTTTGGATTTTGAAATTGACAAGAATTTCCTCTTGCTCCTACGTATCTACTGGTGCAATCGAAAAGTCAAAGTTTACATAGTTCTGGTTGAGGCTATGAGCTAAGTGGAAATGTCGACACCTAATGGGCTGCTAGGGGATGCTAACTATGTGTCGGCTGGGGGAGGTGGTGCTAACTAGGTGTCGGCTAGGGTGAGGTGCCAACTAGGTATTGATGGGGAGAAAGTGCCAATTATGTGTCTGTTGGGAGAAAGTGCCGACTATGTGTCAGTTATGGGGGGTGAGGTGCCGATTAGGAGTCAGCTGGTATTACTAGTGATCTGTTTTTGTTTTCTTGTGGTTAGGTATTTGGTTATGGGAGGAAGCTATATGGAATAGTATTCTAAAAAATGTCTTAGAATTTCACCTTCTCTCCAAATGTGTCGTCGTGGTTGTAGAAAGAAAATCACCTTTTCTATCTCCTCTTCTTTCTTCCCCTGCTCTCTCCTTTTCCTCTAAAAATAATCTTCTCCCCTCAAAAAAATCCTCCTCCGCTTCGCTACTACGACCCCCTTTTATAGCCAGTTTCACCTTCTCCAAATCTTCCAAGGAGATCTAATGTCATTATTGCGGTGGTTCCTTGCAAGCCATTATTAAATCTGGAGGTGCTTTCATGATGCTCTTTTCATTAACGTGATGGAATCTGCATTGAATGCGGAGGTGACCCTAGCGTCTCCCTTTGGTCAAGAATGCCCCTTGTCGCCGTCATTGCTTGTGAGGGGTCAGAGTCAAGATGAATTTCTTTTGAAAAGTGGAGGAATGCCAGACAGTTGTCAACTGCCATTTGTTCTCTCGAGGCATTTTAGACACACCAATAGGGGACTGTCAGAATAAGGGAACTTTTTCAACACACAACCCTTCTCTCCTCTTTTTTTTTTAAGCTAGGGGGACAAATTTGGGTGCCAACAAAATCTTTACAATGAAATATCTTGTTTTAAGAAGGATCTTGCAAACTTTGTCAATAGATCTTTGATAATGCTTTTTGTCGTGGTGACTTTTCTCAAATAAAAACTAAAGCTAACTATAACATAGCTAACCCTAGGTCATTCTTTTCAAGGACGTAGTGTATTTAGTTGTAACTAATGCGAAATTAGAGAGTCATACGGAAAACACTAAGTGTGTAGAATGCCGACTTGCTCTCAGTAGAGACAGATCCGATACAGACTTGGCTGAGCTATATCTGATACTGTCTCAGTTAAGCACGTACTTGGACACAAACAACCGCAAAAAGTCGCAGCCAGAGATAGGTTGTGTCGGATAGATTCGGACACCTTCGATCTCGGTTAGAGTCGGACAGACTTGGACTCGGACACATACTTATAGAAACATAGACAAGGGGGTTTGTGCATAAATTCTAGATAGAAAGTAAACTATTCTATGAAAACAATGACAATCTACACTATGAACAATTACTATATCAATTCACAGGTTCATCAACAACCGGTTATGATTCCTAATGATTTGTATACAATTCCAAACCAACCTAAGTCTTACAACGATCACCGAACATTTGTTTGTTGCTTACCGAAGGCTTACACAATCGCTGCCTTGAGGAAGCAGGGATTATGCTCTTAGTTGATCTAAGGTCCTCTTAACGATTACCTAACTTGTTGTTAGATCGGTTCCAATCGGCCTAATCTAATGTTATCTACTACTGTTCCTCTTGCAAGCATGGAGTACAAAGTAGTTCAATATGACAGAAATTGCACATAGAGAGAATATGGAAACACCACTATTATTGATAATACAAGTTATCGATACAAGGGTTGATACATGAAATTGATGAAAACACAAACTAATTCAGTTCACCACGACAATCGCCATGGATGAAACTATGGTGGTTCAGTCGAAGAAGACCAAGGAACATGAGAGGCAGGACCCTCCAGAGCGTGTCGTGAAGACGAACAAATTCATCCCTCCTGGTCAGTTATCTCTGGCAATTGAGCTCAGCTCGAACCTTGAACTACGCTCACTAGATCGACCAAGCGTCATTGAGGCACCATGCACCACCAAACGATGAAGTGAGAACGAAGAAGAGGAATTGTAGAATCGTAAAATGGAGTGTGTATCAACTCATCAACTGTGTCATGTGCTTTCCTTTTTATACACGTTCCTAGCTTCTAGCGGAAGTTTCTTAGAGAATTTATAGAGAAGTTTCTAGAAGCTTTTAACTAATAACTAACTATCTTTCTAGAAGCTTCTAATCAATAACCGCCTACAGCTACTGCTAGCTTCCTTGAGACTCTTGGCCACGTGTCAGCTTTTGTTGGAGCCAGCATTAATGGCTGAAGCAGATCTGGTTCCTTAGGCTTAAAGCCGGGGCCGGCTGGGAGTCGGGCTCGGAATTCAATTTGGAGTTGGTCTTGACTAGTCTGAGACTCCTGTTATAACCTGCACAATTAAGATGAATATTTTATTAGCTAAAAGCCTCATATTAACACATATTTATATTTTTCCTATTTTTAAGTCAGTAATCTGAATCTTAGCTAATATGAGTTTTAGTTACAAAACATATTCAATTATGCCCATCTTAAGACCTTGTAAGGTGTTTAAAACATGACTTATCAGACCCACACTTACACTTTTGCACTCTTGGGAAAAATCAGACACAAATTTTTAAAGAAGATAGAGGAAACTTGATCGTGAGAATTGTATGTAGTTAATCAATTTTGAAATCTTTCAATTTTTATTGAAACAGAACAAGCATGCATTCATCCTAAAAATCAAGTTATTCAATCAATCCATGGAAGTACTCCTTCCTTTATCCAAAGTAAATAGGCAACGTAGGACTTTAAAGAGCACCTAGAAGATGATAGAGCTTCTCATCGACATATGCTCTCAATCTCTCAAGTGTTTAGGGTGTTGTTTTCTCTCAAGCATTCTTATGTCAACCAACACTTCTAAGTTTTGACTTGCCTTTAATTTCCACCCTTTAACCCACATGCAGAAATGGTTGATAGGACTTTTTTAAGGGTTGCATCTTGGCCAGGGGTAAGGTAGGAAGATAGAAGATAAAGTAGCTTAAAATCCGAAGGGGAGAGAGGAGCAATGGGGAATGAGTTCCACAAGTATGGAGACTATCCCGAGACAATTACAATACTTCCCCTTTTATTTTTCTTTCTTCCTTTTGCTCACTTTTTTGTATTGTGGCTTGTACTTTTGTTTTTGCAATATTTTTGCCACTATCGCTTCCTTTGTTTTCTTTTCTTTTCCTTCCTTTCGTACCCCTTTTCTTTTCTTTTTACATCAACCATTGTTGTTCTCAATATCCAAGTACTACTTGGTACAAACCACTTTTCAAATAGACCACTCTTGTATGTTTCAAGGCCACCCCTACACTTGTATTAAACATATTCCCAAAACAATTCCAAAGCTCCTTTAACCCCTAAGATTTAGGTTGGTCATGGTTTTTCGGTCTTTGGGCTTGTAATGAGTTACCATAGAAAGAATGGTTACATAGGCTCAAAGAGGGTAAACAAGGGATTCATTTCTCAAGGTAGGTCTTATTTGGCTTCGTAGCATGTAAAGAAAAGAAGGCCTAGAGCATCTCATTAATGCATGTGCAGTAAGAAGTGTAGAGAGAGTCAAGGCAAAACTTGGAGTAATCTGTCAACATAAATGCAAAATCACACAAGAAAGAAGAGAATGACAAGATAAAAGTCATTTTATCTATACAAGGCTCAAAATCTTGGTTAAATTTGCTCTATCACTAAATGGTTTCGACTTCAGTCTTTTAGTCACTTATCTTCCTAAGGATGAAATTTTTTCCTTCCATGTTAAGTTGAAAATTTTTTATCTAGGATTATGCACTACCTATACCTGCTTCGTCCAACCTACAAATTTCTTAATTGATTTTTTGCAGGACAATTTTCTCATGATCGAAAAGCAGAAGCTTTGTAGGAAAAACAAAGTAAGGAGAAACGAAAGCAAAATTATCAGAAATAGAAGATAAAAAATAGAAATGGAGAATAGAATCGGAAAATAGAAAACAAAAAATAGAATGAAGACGGAATAGAAATAGAGATAGAGTCAGAGTCGGATTGGATAAACATGAAAATAAAATTTAAGTAAACCCCAGAATAACTACACCTGGCTATCCCCCCACCCCTAGTTAAACGATGCATTGTCCTCAATGCATAACATGCTTGCAACAGGAAAGGGGTAATTTCCTCAAGGTGCATCTCCCAGTGAGTCGGTTTCTCTCAGTGAGATGCTCTCCACCTCACCCAGCAGTTGTGTTGGAGCTTCATGCAAATGTTTTAATTAGTGCCCATTGACTTGGAAGATTTTGTTGCTAGCCTCATCTCGGAGTTCTACTGCACCATAGGGAAAAATATTAGTAAAAACAAATGGGTTTTCCCATCTAGAACAGAGCTTAACGACTATGAATTTCAATATGGAATTGAACAAGAGCACCTTCTAGCTGACTTTGAACACTTTTCTCAGGATCTGGTGATCATGGAATTGTTTTACCTTCTGTTTATAGATCCGGGAGTTCTCGTAGGCCTTTAAGCGTAGCTCCTCCAGTGTGTGTAATTGAAGTTTCCTTTCCTTTCTGGCTTGGTCATAGGCCATGTTGCATTTCTTCACGGCCTAGTATGCTTTGTGTTCTATCTCAACTGGCAGGTGACAGGTGATGATGTGCGTTTTTAGTCGTTTCAACGTGCTTATCAAATAACTAAAGCTAACTATAGCATAGCTAACCCTAGGTCATTCTTCTCAAGGACACAGTGTGCTCAGTTGTGAATTGGAGTAAAGTGAAGTGGAATAGAATCTGAGATGTAAGGTACTGACTCGTCTCGGCAATGGCCGAGTTGCTCTCAACAGAGACTGAGCCGGGTCGACCGCAACAGAGAGATCCTGCTTGATCTCGGTTGAGTGCAGACAGACGCTACAGAGGTGGACTACCTCTGTCTCAGACTTAAAGGTAGTAAACGAGGGGGGGGGTTGGAGTGCAAGTAAAGCAAAAAGTAAGATAAGACTATGAATGCAGTAAACATATACTACTGTTGCTAATTACTATTGTTATTATCATATAACTGTGTTCATGTTCAGTTCCATTAGTTCAAGTCCAGTCCAGGTTCCACACTCCAGTTCTCAGTCCATATCAGCCTTTGGTAGTCTTATGACGATCGCCAAACATTCGTCCGTTGCCATACCAAGGAATTACGCAATCGCTACCTCATCAGTTGGCAGGGATTAAGTGCAGAGCTGATTTTAGGTTCTCGGTTAACTATCGTTAACTGATTACCTACTGAATTAGTTAAACCAGTTCCAATCGGCTTAGCTTAACATTGTTCATATTCAAATGCAATTGTAATTCAAACATGAATTAAAGAAGAGGGAAGAGAAAGGAGTTATGAAATACAGAATGAAATCGATTAACAGAAATAGAATACAAATACAATGGTTCTGAACTCAGATGAGGCCATCTTCCACGACGATCGCCATGGTTGATGGTGGTGGTTCACCTCCGTTAGCCTGAGCGCTGAGGATCAGCTCCACCAGAGTGCGTCAACAGTCTGATCGGTCCCCTCTGGCAGACTTCGGCTTCCCAGTCTCATACCTGCACTTCCTCAATCGAGAGAAACGCCAATGCAGCACCGTGCACCACCAGAAATGGAAGGATGAGGGCTAGGAGATGGAGTAAATGAAGTGTATTAAGGGTGAATTCAAAGACAGAACGTGTAAAAAGTGCACAGCTCTTCCTATATATACACGAGCTGTGATATGCTAATCCTATCGAATCCTAACAGAATTACATTGTGAAAGGTCCTATTCTACCCCTATGCAGATCTTCTAACGTGGCATGGCAGATTTCCTAGGAGTGACATGGCATTTGAGCTGACGCTGAGATGGCCTCCGAGCTGGATAGCTGATGTGGTCAATACAATTGGGCCTCTCTACTTTTGCTGGGGGCTGCAAGGCATGGGTTGCCGAGACGACTCTGGTCTGGCCGAGATGGAGTCGGACTGACCAGGATGACTTCATCTCGGCTGAGACTCCTTTTGTTGACCCTGGTCAACTCGGCTTGACCTGCAGAAGAGGGAGTGACACTTTTATTAGCAAAGAAATCTGATTTAACACAGATTTGTGTTTTCTCTGTATTCAAACCCATAGACTGAATCTTAGCTAACAATCCATTCTTGAGCACAGAATAGTCTTGCAAACCTCCTTCTTAGGTGTCTAAAAGATGTATAAATTGTGACTCATCACACCCCCACACTTACCCTTTTGCACTCCTGGGCAAAATAAAATGAAAATCAACAAGGGGAAAATTTTAAAGATAGAAAAGAATTTTTCACTTGGCTTCCTTTAGTTCAACCGAGACAGAGTCAGTACTCATTCACTCTGAGATCGAGATACTCTAACAATCCGAAAATTACTCCTTCCGCGCTCTAGGCAAATTCATGATCTGCAAACAAGAGAAGGTAACCAGGAGTGACAGAGCTCTCTTTTAGGCAAATAACTCCCTCATTTCTCACGTGTTTGGGTTTGTATTTACACTCAACATTCATGGAACTGATATTACCATACTTTGGCGAATCTCTCTTCTTACACCTGCAAAAACACACACAGTTATGATCACTAGGACTTCTTTTCGGCTTGTAGCGAGGCTGGGTCACGGGTAGGATAGAATATGGAAAAACTAGCTTCAGGACCCACGAGGAAGAGAGGAGCAATGGGGAGTAAGCTTTATCAGCCTGAGGGATGACCCAGGATGCTGTCAATTCCTCCCTCTTGCTACTACCAGCACATTTTCTTTCCTTTTCTTATTATACAACTTATGCAGTTGTTTTCTTTCTTTATTCGTTTCAGCTCCGATTTTCAGCTGCTGCTTCCTCTTTTTCTCTTTCCTTTCTTTCACTCGCTTTTATTCTTTTTCTTGCATTTTCAAGCCTTAGAGGGTGCTGAACAACCTTTTGCTTCCTGGAGTTCCCCCACACTTGATCATAATTTACTCCCAAAATAATTCCAAAGCTCCTCTGCTCCTCGAAGGTGAGGTTGATTCATGGTTTTTCTGGCCTTGGCTTATAGTGAACTGTTAGGAAGAATGGTTACATTAGGCTCAAAAAAAAAAAAAAAAGGGTAAACAACAGACACATTTGTTCAGGTAAGCTTTATTTGGCTCAGGGCTTATAAGAAACATGGCCTAGATCATGTCATTCCTGCATGTGAGAACAGTTGTATCTAGAGAGTTAAGGCAAAATGTAGAATATGCAGTTATCATGAATGCAAAAATCACACTGGAAAAAAAGAAATGGCAAGATGCAAGCCATCAATGTTTACAAGGCTCAAAATCTCACACAGGTTGTATTTGCTCTGACACAGGGGGTTTCCTTTTAGATTCTCAGTCAACTATTGACTAGAGCACAAAAGTTTCATTCATCTCAAGCTAGAGAAATCTCTTGCCAAAGTTGCAGAGTTACTTCCTACTGACTTATTCAAACTTTCAGAAGCCAGTTCAAGATTCTTTTCAAAACAATTTTACTTTTGACAATCCACTTGAAAATTCTGATTAGGAGGAAAGATTAAAGGTAAATGACAAAATTGAAACTCTGCCAGGCCGAAGATGTTCCGGATTCGGCCGAGATGGCACAGAACCGGCATGGACTCGGCATAGGCAGCTTTTATTGAAAAATGAAATGAAACGACGCAATTGAAAGAAAACAACAAGGTGATTAAAACTAACAAAACAAAAATTAAAATTAGCAGAGTTCAGGAGAGTGGGGACAGAGTTAAGACGCAACAATTGAGATGAATGTATATTTATCCCCCCCCCCCCCCACACTAAAAATCTGCATTGTCCTCAATGCGAGGCAGGGTCATCTGGTGATGCTGGTTCCATCAATGATATTATCTCCATGTCATGAGTGATAGGCGCTGGACCTTCATGGAATGGCTTAATCTGATGCCCATTGACCTGGAAGGTGTTGTTGCTGCGTTCATCTTTTAGCTGTACTACACCATGGGGAAACACATTAGTGATAACAAAAGGCCCATCCCATCTAGAACGTAGTTTACCTGCAATGAGCTTGAGGCATGAGTTAAACAAGAGGACTTTCTGGCCAACTCGGAATTCTTTTCTCAAGATTTGCTGGTCATGGAATCGCTTGATTTTCTGCTTGTAGATCCTGGAGTTTTCAAATGCTTCCAAGCGGAGTTCATCTAGCTCTTGCAGTTGAAATTTTCTCTGCTCTCCTGCTTGGTCATAGGCCAGATTGCACTGCTTAACAGCCCAGTATGCTCTGTGTTCTAGTTCTACAGGAAGGTGACAGGCTTTACCGAAAACAATCCTATAGGGAGACATCCCTAAAGGTGTTCGGTATGCAGTTCTATGAGCCCAGAGAGCATCCTCAAGGAGGTGGTTCCAGTCCTTCCTGCTGGGATTGGTCATCTTTTGCAATGTTTTCTTGATTTCCCTGTTGAACACTTCTGCTTGGCCATTTGTTTGGGGGTGGTAGGCAGTAGCAATTTTGTGTGCTACTCCATATTTTTGAAGAAGGGAAGCCATAGCTCTGTTACAGAAGTGACTGCCTTGGTCACTTATGAGTGCTTTTGGCACACCGAACCTGCAGAAAATATTGGACTCAGAAAGTCCGCAACCACTCTTGCATCATTTGTTCTGGTGGCAATGGCTTCTACCCATCTTGATACATAATCCACGGCCAGCAGAATGTATGAGTATCCATTGGAGACTGGGAATGGCCCCATGAAATCTATTCCCCAGACATCAAAGATTTCACAGAATTGGATGGGTTGTTGGGGCATTTCATGCCTTCTGTTCATGGCCACTCCTGCTTTTTGACAATTCTCGCAGGTAGAGACGAATTCATGCGCGTCCCTGAAGATAGTTGGCCAGTAAAGGCCACAGTCTAGTACTTTCCTGGCAGTCCGAGTTGATCCATAGTGACCGCCTCCAGGTGCCGAGTGGCAGAACTGGAGAACCGAATTGAACTCGGCTTCAGGAATGCACCTGCGGATGATCTTGTCACTGCACAGTCTCCAAAGGTAGGGATCATCCCAAATGTAGTATTTGGCATCGATTCTGAGTTTATCTTTGTATGCCCGAGATGCCTCTGGTGGAAACCGAGATGCTGCAACAAAATTACAAATGTCAGCAAACCATGGTGGAGGCGTTTTAATATGTAGCAATTGCTCATCAGGGAACTCGTCTCGGATAGGCATCAGTTCGCCTTCTTTCCCAATTCTGCTCAAATGATCAGCTACAGAATTCTCAGCACCTCTTTTATCTCTGATTTCCAGGTTGAATTCTTGAAGAAGAAGCATCCACCTAATCAGTCTTGGCTTAGCATCAGGCTTCTTCAGCAAGTACCTCAAGGCGGCATGGTCAGAGAACACAATTATCTTGGAACCGAGAAGGTAGGAACGAAATTTGTCCACGACAAAAACTATTGCCAAGAGCTCCTTCTCAGTTGTTGTGTAGTTTTGCTGGGCCGGATCCATAGTTCTGGATGCATAGGCTACCACGTGCACTGGTTGGCCGGCTCGAGCTCTTTGGCCGAGAATGGCTCCTAATGCCGAGTTGGATGCATCACACATTAGTTCAAAGGGGAGGTCCCAGTCTGGTGCTTGCAAAATAGGGGCGGATGTGAGTCTTCTCTTCAGCTCCTGAAATGCTTCCATACAGGGCCGGTCAAAGTGAAATTCTACATCCTTTTGTAGTAGCTTGGACAGAGGTAGGGCAATTTTACTAAAATTTTCGATGAATCTCCTGTAGAAACCTGCGTGTCCTAAGAATGAGCGAACCTCCCGCACAGAAGCGGGGCTTGGAAGGGAAGTAATGATATCTATCTTTGCTTTGTCTACCTCGATGCCTCTGTTGGAGACCAGGTGTCCCAACACTATTCCTTCAGTCACCATGAAGTGACATTTTTCAAAATTGAGCACAAGGTTTGTGTCAATGCATCTCTTCAACACTTTTGCTAGATTACTCAGGCATGCTTCAAATGAATCGGCATATACCGTGAAGTCATCCATGAATACCTCCATGCAGTCCTGCAGCAAGTCCGAGAAGATGCTCATCATGCAACGTTGAAATGTACTCGGAGCATTGCAGAGGCCAAATGGCATGCGTGTGTACGCAAAGGTACCAAATGGGCAGGTGAAGGTTGTCTTATGTTGATCTTCAGGGGCTATATGAATTTGCATGTAGCCTGAGAATCCATCCAGAAAGCAGTAATGGGATTTCCCTACTAACTTCTCAAGCATCTGGTCAATGAAAGGCAGAGGAAAGTGATCCTTACGGGTTGCTTGGTTTAATCTTCTGTAGTCAATGCACACTCGCCAGCTGTTCTGAATCCTTGTTGGTACCAGCTCATCCTGCTGATTTTTCATGACGGTCATCCCAGACTTCTTTGGCACCACTTGCACAGGGCTCACCCATTGGCTATCCGAGATGGGGTAGATGATCCCTGCAGCAAGGAGTTTGGTAACTTCCTTTTTGACCACGTCCAAGAGTGTTGGATTCAGTCTTCTTTGCGACTGCCTTATGGGCTTGATTTCCTCCTCCATTAATATTCTGTGCATGCAAATGGAGGGGTTTATGCTAGGAAGGTCTGCTAGCTTCAACCCTACTGCCTTCTTATGTTGCCTGAGAACCTCCAACAACTTGTCCTCTATTTCTTGGTTGAGATTGCTAGTAATAATAACCGGGAGTTGTTGGTCCTTGTTCAGGTAGGCATATTTCAGGTGACTCGGCAATGTTTTTAATTCTATGGGTGATGGTGATGGAGATTTGTCAGTTTCTGAGGTTGGATCCGACTGGCCAACTTGATCTTGATCAGGCACCAGGTGTGCCGACATGATTTTGGCCCTTGTCTGCTTTGGCCGGCTCGACTTCATGGTTTTGGCTATTGTCGGAATGGAGTCGGCATTGGCTTTAAGCGTTCCTTCTGAGTCGGATCCGGATGGACTCTTTGTTTTTGCTACAGTATGAGTTAGGTCTTCTGTGGCTGATGATGGGCGTATTTAGTCGTTTCAACTCGCTTATCAAATAACTAAAGCTAACTATAGTATAGCTAACCCTAGGTCATTCTTCTCAAGGACACAATGTGTTCAGTTGTGAATTGGTGTAAAGTGAAGTGGAGTAGAATCTGAGATGTAAAGTACTAACTCCCCTCGGCACTGGCCGAGTAGCTCTCGGCAGAGGCTAAGTGCAGACAGACGCTATAGAGATGGACTATCTCTGTTCCAGACTAAAAAGTAGTAAACAGGGGGGTTGGGAATGCAAGTAAAGCAAGAAATAGACTAAGACTATGAATGCAGTAAAACATGTACTAATTATCTATTGTTATTATTATATAACTGTGTTCATGTTCAGTTCCATTAGTTCAAGTCCAGTCCAGGTTCCACACTCCAGTTCTCAGTCCATATCAGCCTTTGGTAGTCTTATGACGATCGCCAAACATTCGTCCATTGCCATACCGAGGAATTACGCAATCGCTACCTCATCAGTTGGCAGGGATTGAGTGCAGAGCTGATTTTAGGTTCTCAATTAACTATCGTTAACTGATTACCTACTGAATTAGTTAAACCAGTTCCAATCGGCTTAGCTTAACATTGTTCATATTCAAATGCAATCGCGATTCAAACATGAATTAAAGAAGAGGAAAGAGAAAGGAGATATGAAATGCAGAATGAAATCGATTAACAGAAGCAGAATACAAATACAGTGGTCCTGAATTCAGGTGAATCCATCTTCCACGACCATCGCCATGGTTGATGGTGGTGGTTCACCTCCGTTAGCTTTGAGCCGAGGATCAGCTCCACCCGAGAAGTGCGTCGATAGTCTGATCGGTCCCCTCTGGCAGACTTCGGCTTCCCAGTCTCAGACCTGCACTTCCTCAATTGAGAGAAACGCCAATGCAGCACCGTGCACCACTAGGAATGGAAAGATGAGGGCGAGGAGATGGAGTAAATGAGGTGTATTAAGAGTGAATTCAAAGACAGAACGTGTAAAAAGTGCACAGCTCTTCCTATATATACACGAGCTGTGATATGCTAATCCTAACGAATCCTAACAGAATTACATTGTGAAAGATCCTATTCTACCCCTATGCAGATCTTCTAACGTGACATGGCAGATTTCCTAGGAGTGACATGGCATTTGAGCTGACGCTGAGATGGCCTCCGAGCTGGATAGCTGATGTGGTCAATGCAATTGGGCCTCTCTACTGGGCTGCTGGGCTGCAAGGCATGGGTGTCCGAGACGACTCTGGCCCTGCCGAGATGGAGTCGGACTGACCAGGATGACTTCATCTCGGCTGAGACTCCTTTTGTTGACCCTGGTCAACTCGGCTTGACCTGCAGAAGAGGGAGTGACACTTTTATTAGCTAAGAAGTCTGATTTAACATGGATTTGTATTTTCTCTGTATTCAAACCCATAGAATGAATCTTAGCTAACAATCCATTCTTGAGCACAGAATAGTTTTGCAAACCTCCTTCTTAGGTGTTTAAAAGATGTATAAATTGTGACTCATCACACCCCCACACTTACCCTTTTTGCACTCCTAGGCAAAATAAAATGAAAATCAATAAGGGGAAATTTTTAAAGATAGAAAAGAATTTTTCACTTGGCTTCCTTTAGTTCAACCGAGACAGAGTCGGCACTCATTCACTCTGAGATCGAGATATTCTAACAATCCGGAAATTACTCCTTCCGCGCTCTAGGCAAATTCATGACCTGCGAACAAGAGAAGGTAACCAAGAGTGACAGAGCTCTCTTTTAGGAAAATAACTCCCTCATTTCTCACGTGTCTGGGCTTGTATTTACACTCAACATTCATGGAACTGATATTACCATACTTTGGCAAATCTCTCTTCTTACACCTGCAAAAACACACACCGTTATGATCACTAGGACTTCTTTTTGGCTTGTAGCGAGGCCGGGTCACGGGTAGGATAAAACATGAGAAAACTAGCTTCAGGACCCACGAGGAAGAGAGGGGCAATGGGGAGTAAGCTTTATCAGCCTGAGGGATAACCCAGGATGCTGTCAATTCCTCCTTCTTGCTGCTACCAGCTCATTTTCTTTTCTTTTCTTATTAAACATTTTATGCAGCTGTTTTCTTTCTTTATTCGTTTCAGCTTAGATTTTCAGCTGTTGCTTCCTCTTTTTCTCTTTTCTTTCTTTCACTCGTTGTTATTCTTTTTCTTGCATTTTCAAGCCTTAGAGGGTGCTGAACAACCTTTTGCTTCCTGGAGTTCCCCCACACTTGATCATGACTTACTCCCAAAACAATTCCAAAGCTCCTCTGCTCCTCGAGGGTGAGGTTGATTCATGGTTTTTCTGGCCTTGGCTTGTAGTGAGCTGTTTAGGAAGAATGGTTATATTAGGCTCAAAAGGGGTAAACAACAGACACATTTGTTCAGGTAGGCTTTATTTGGCTCAGGGCTTATAAGAAACATGGCCTAGATCATGTCATTCCTGCATGTGAGAACAGTTGTATCTAGAGAGTTAAGGCAAAATGTAGAATATGCAGTTATCATGAATGCAAAAATCACACTAGAAAAAGAAGAGAAATGGCAAGATGTAAGCCATCAATGTTTGCAAGGCTCAAAATCTCACACAAGTTGTATTTGCTCTGACACAGGGGGTTTCCTTTTTAGATTCTCAATCAACTATTGACTAGAGCACAAAAGTTTCATTCCCCTCAAGCTAGAGAAATCTCTTGCTACAGTTGCAAAGTACTTCCTCCTAACTTATTCAAACTTTTAGAAGCCAGTTCAAGATTCTTTTCAAAACAATTTTACTTTTGACAATCCACTTGGAAATTCTGATTAGGAGGAAAGATTAAAGGTAAATGACAAAATTGAAACTCTGCCAGGCCGAAGATGTTCCGGATCCGGCCGAGATGGCACAGAACCGGCATGGACTCGGCTTAGGCAGCTTTTATTGAAAAACATGACAATTTTTTTTTTTAAAAATAAAATGAAACGATGCACCTGAAAGAAAACAGCAAAGTGATTAAAACTTAACAAAAAAAAAATTAAAATTAGCAGAGTTCAGGAGAGTGGGAACAGAGTTAAGACACAGCAATTGAGATGACTGTATATTCCCCCCCCCCCACACTTAAAGTCTGCATTGTCCTCAATCTTTGTTTTGGCTGTCATCAATCTTTGTTTTGGCTGTCATCAAGAAAGGTCTTCCCAAAATTAAGGTGGATTCCTTCCCGGATGTTTCGTCCTCCATGTCTAGCACGTAAAAATCAGCTGGAAATATTAGTTCATTGACTTGGACGAGAACATCCTCGAGAACTCCCAGTGGTTGGACAATACTCCTGTTTGCCAGCTGAATGGTCATCCTTGTGGGTTCCAAGTCACCAAAATTCAGGGACCTGTAGATTGATGTGGGCATGACATTAATTGAGGCTCCTAAGTCCAACATGGCATTGGCAAAAGTGCATTCGCCGATGGTGCATGGGACCGAAAAGAATCCAGGGTCTCTGCATTTTTTTGGCAAAGTTAAGGCACTTGTAGTGATTGCTCCATTCTGTGTCAAAGCCGATACCACACCTCCAGTTTCCTTGCTCCCCTTTATTTTCCTCCTTTTATGTATACATAATTCCTTGAGGAACTTTGCATACTTAGGGACCTGTTTAATAGCATCGAGGAGTGGAATATTGATTTCCACCTTGCGGAACATCTTAAACAATTCTTCATCCGACTCTGGCTTCCTTGCCGAAGTGGTCCGAGGTCGAAATGGCAATGGGACAGTTGTCTCTGGCCGAGACTGTAAGTCGGCATTTGACTCGGAGTCGGTTTCTTTTGATCTCGGCACCTGCTCCAATGTAGGTTGAGGTAGTTCTTTTCCACTTCGAAGAGTGACTACACTGGCGTTACCTCTCGGATTTGGAATGGTTTGAGAGGGAAGGTTGCTAGATCCTGCCGACTGTAATTGGCTTACAGTGTTAGCTAGCTGTCCAATCTGCGTTTTGAGGTCCTGGATGGTGGCGGTCATGTTCTGCTGGAACTGTAAATTGCTGGAGCTCACAAATTGTTGGAACTCCAAGTTGCTGGTTGCAAGCTACTTCATCAAGTCTTCCAGAGATGGAGAGTTGCCTAGAGTAGGCATTCTCTCCTGTTGTTGTTGCTGCTGGAAAGGTGGTACTTGGTATTGCGGAGTCGGCTGTTGATAACCTGCCTGCCTCTGAAAGGTGTTCGGCGTGGATCCGAATTGTTGGGTTCCATATGGTCCTTGATTCGGTCCTGGCCGAAATGGCTGTCTTCCCTGTTGCTGGTTATCAAATGGCCGATTCTGATACGGCTGCTTCCCGTACTGAAATCCACCTATGGCTCCAACATTTTCTGGCTGGTGTGACTCGGTTTCTTGGAGGGTGGGGCACATATCAGTGGGGTGCTCCACGGAAGTACATATACCACATACTTTTGCTGTCATGGCTGGTTGGTGTTGCCCAACAGCAAGCTGTCTCACCAATGATGTTAACTCGGTCAGCTGATTCTCCAACCTCTGATTGGAAGCTTCACCGATTTCACTCACCATCCGTGGTTGATTTCGCCTTCTGATCCCAAACTGCTGTGTATTGCTTGCCATATTGGAAATCAGATGTCATGCTGCTGCTGGTGTTTTGTCCATCAGAGCTCCGCCACTGGCTGCGTCTATCATACTTCTGTCCATCAACGATAATCCTTTATAAAAATACTGGATCAGCAACTGTTCGCTGATCTGATGATGTGGACAGGTGGCACAGAGTTTGTTGAACCTCTCCCAGTACTCGTGCAGTGTTTCTCCTGTATGCTGCCTTATCCCACATATTTCCTTTCTAATGGACGCAGTGCGGGATGCCGGAAAGAACTTCTCCAGGAAGGTGCGCTTCATGTCTCCCCAGGTATTGAAAAGTACTGGCTGAAGATACAGCCAATCCTTTGCTGCTCCATCCAGGTAGAATGGAAATGCCTTCATTTTGATGTAGTCTTCCGATATCCCTTGCGGCCTCATTGTAGAACAGACCACATGGAATTCTTTTAAATGCTTGTGGGGGTCTTCTCCTGCAAGACCATGAAACTTAGGCAACAGGTGTATAAGACCAGATTTTAACTCATATGTTTGAGCTGGCTCCAGCTGTGGGTATTGGATACACCAAGGTTGATACACCACGTCTGGAGTGGCTAATTCCTTCAGCGTCCTATCGTTATTCTCCATTCGTCCTGATTATGCAAAAACGTTAGAACTAAAAACAAAATTGTTAGTGTAAAACTGGTTAGAGTCAGCTACAGGATCTATATTGATACTAGTATTTACTGCAGCGTTCCTAATTTTTCGTAATCTACGTAAAGTTAATTCTATTTCTGGATCAAAAACATACAATGGGTCAGTACTACTCCTAGTCATGCATTGTACATATTATGCAGAAAAATCAGAATTAGAAATAGTATTTGAAATAGTAAATGCAGAATTGGAAACTACAGCTATCAGTTAACTAACCAATGGAACTACAGAATGGCATACGGAAAGAATACAATTAAACCAGCACAAATGCAAAACAGAAAAACTAGCTGAATGCAAGAATGCAATGCAGAAAGAAGGATGCAGTAGTGAATACAAAATAGAATGTCAATTCTACGTAGCTATTTTTGACGGTGAATTCACGCAGAGAAACAAACAATAGTCAACATGCTTTTTATTTAGGATCCATAAACAAAACAGACAAACATAGACAAGTTCAAAAGACTCAAGACTGACTTGACAGACACACTTTATAGACTCGGAATTCGACCTCACTTAACTTGGCACACAAAGACACAAGAGAACTTGTGTTCCCCGGCAATGGCGCCAATTTGATGATGGGCGTATTTAGTCGTTTCAACGCGCTTATCAAATAACTAAAGCTAACTATAGTATAGCTAACCCTAGGTCATTCTTCTCAAGGACACAATGTGTTCAGTTGTGAATTGGTGTAAAGTGAAGTGGAGTAGAATCTGAGATGTAAAGTACTGACTCCCCTCGGCACTGGCCGAGTAGCTCTCGGCAGAGGCTGAGTGCAGACAAACGCTAAAAAGATGGACTATCTTTGTTCCAGACTAAAAAGTAGTAAACAGGGGGGTTGGGAATGCAAGTAAAGCAAGAAATAGACTAAGACTATGAATGCAGTAAAACATGTACTAATTATCTATTGTTATTATTATATAACTGTGTTCATGTTCAGTTCCATTAGTTCAAGTCTAGTCCAGGTTCCACACTCCAGTTCTCAGTCCATATCAGCCTTTGGTAGTCTTATGACGATCGCCAAACATTCGTCCATTGCCATACCGAGGAATTACGCAATCGCTACCTCATCAGTTGGCAGGGATTGAGTGCAGAGCTGATTTTAGGTTCTCGATTAACTATCGTTAACTGATTACCTACTGAATTAGTTAAACCAGTTCCAATCGGCTTAGCTTAACATTGTTCATATTCAAATGCAATCGCGATTCAAACATGAATTAAAGAAGAGGAAAGAGAAAGGAGATATGAAATGCAAAATGAAATCGATTAACAGAAGCAGAATACAAATACAGTGGTCTTGAATTCAGGTGAATCCATCTTCCACGACGATCGCCATGGTTGATGGTGGTGGTTCACCTCCGTTAGCCTGAGCGCTGAGGATCAGCTCCACCAGAGTGCGTTAGTAGTCTGATCGGTCCCCTCTGGCAGACTTCGGCTTCCCAGTCTCAGACCTGCACTTCCCCAATTGAGAGAAACGCCAATGCAGCACCGTGCACCACCAGGAATGGAAAGATGAGGGCGAGGAGATGGAGTAAATGAGGTGTATTAAGAGTGAATTCAAAGACAGAACGTGTAAAAAGTGCACAGCTCTTCCTATATATACACGAGCTGTGATATGCTAATCCTAACGAATCCTAACAGAATTACATTGTGAAAGATCCTATTCTACCCCTATGCAGATCTTCTAACATGACATGGCAGATTTCCTAGGAGTGACATGGCATTTGAGCTGACGCTGAGATGGCCTCCAAGCTGGATAGCTGATGTGGTCAATGCAATTGGGCCTCTCTACTGGGCTGCTGGGCTGCAAGGCATGGGTGGCCGAGACGACTCTGGTCCTACCGAGATGGAGTCGGACTGACCAAGATGACTTCATCTCGGCTGAGACTCCTTTTGTTGACCCTGGTCAACTCGGCTTGACCTGCAGAAGAGGGAGTGACACTTTTATTAGCTAAGAAGTCTGATTTAACACGGATTTGTATTTTCTCTGTATTCAAACCCATAGAATGAATCTTAGCTAACAATCCATTCTTGAGCACAGATAGTCTTGCAAACCTCCTTCTTAGGTGTTTAAAAGATGTATAAATTGTGACTCATCAGTGGCCGAGATGGTCTCGGCAAGCTTGTCGGCTTTGACTTCTTTGGCCGAGTTGACTTTGACTTCTTCATTGACTCGGCCTTCTTTGGCCGACTCATTCTTGGCCATAAAAATTGTCGCTAATTATGCAATGGAAGACTTTTCAGCTTCAGCGACTTTGTTTTCTGCATCATTTATATACTCTGAGTGTTCTATGTTGCAGACTTGGTCTAACAATTCGGACAATTCCACTTCAAAGGCCAAGTCGGCAACATCACTATGATTGCCCTCAGAGTTGGAGAGGTCTTGCACTTCTTCATAGTCGGCCTCATCATCTGCAACTCCTAGGCAGCTACTTTCATCATCATTCTCAACAGACTCTTCAATGTTTTCACCACTGCCATTTAGTTGAAGATATTCTTCAACTAGTTCATCAAGTACATCAATGCCAAAGAGAGAGTGGTCTTCGGTTGGGTGCTTCAAAGCTTCGAAAATATTGAATTGCACCAAGGCGTCACCGAATTCCATGGAGAGCGTCCCTGCATACACATCAATCTTTGTTTTGGCTGTCATCAAGAAAGGTCTTCCCAGAATTAAGGTGGATTCCTTCCCGGATGCTTCGTCCTCCATGTCTAGCACGTAAAAATCAGCTGGAAATATTAGTTCATTGACTTGGACGAGAACATCCTCGAGAACTCCCAGGGGCTGGATGATACTCCTATTTGCCAACTGGATGGTCATCCCTGTGGGTTCCAAGGCACCAAAATTCAGGGACCTGTAGATTGATGTGGGCATGACATTAATTGAGGCTCCAAAGTCCAACATGGCATTGGCAAAAGTGCATTCGCCGATGGTGCATGGAACCGAAAAGACTCCAGGGTCTCTGCATTTTTTTGGCAGAGTTAAGGCACTTGTAGTGATTGCTCCATTCTGTGTCAAAGCCGACACCACACCTCCAGTTTCCTTGCTCCCCTTTATTTTTCTCCTTTTATGTATACATAATTCCTTGAGGAATTTTGCGTACTTAGGGACCTGTTTAATAGCATCGAGGAGTGGAATATTGATTTCCACCTTGCGGAACATCTTCAACAATTCTTCATCCGACTCTGGCTTCCTTGCCGAAGTGGTCCGAGATGGAAATGGCAATGGGACGGTTGTCTCTGGCCGAGACTGTAAGTCGGCATTTGACTCAGAGTCGGCTTCTTTTGATCTCAGCACCTGCTCCAATGTAGGTTGAGGTAGTTCTTTTCCACTTCGAAGAGTGACTACACTGGCGTTACCTCTCGGATTTGGAATGGGTTGAGAGGGAAGGTTGCTAGATCCTGCCGACTGTAATTGGCTTACAGTGTTAGCTAGCTGTCCAATCTGCGTTTTGAGGTCCTGGATGGTGGCAGTCATGTTCTGTTGGAACTGTAAATTGCTGGAGCTCACAGATTGTTGGAACTCCAGGTTGCTGGTTGCAAGCTGCTTCATCAGGTCTTCCACAGATGGAGAGTTTCCTGGAGTAGGCATTCTTTGTTGTTGCTGCTGGAAAGGTGGTGCTTGGTATTGCGGAGTCGGTTGTTGATAACCTACTTGCCTCTGATAGGTGTTCGGCGTGGATCCGAATTGTTGGGTTGCATATGGTCCTTGATTTGGTCTTGGCCGAAATGGCTGTCTTCCCTGTTGCTAGTTATCAAATGGCCGATTCTGATACGACTGTTTCCCGTACTGAAATCCACCTATGGCTCCAACATTTTCTGGCTGGTCCGACTCGGTTTCTTGGAGAGTGGGGCACATATCAGTGGGGTGCTCCACAGAAGTACATATGCCACATACTTTTGCTGCCATGGCTGGTTGGTGTTGCCCAACAGCAAGCTGTCTCACCAATGATGTTAACTCGGTCAGCTGATTCTCCAACCTCTGATTGGAAGCTGCACCGATTTCACTCACCATCCGTGGTTGATTTCGTCCTCTGATCCCAAACTGCTGTGTATTGCTTGCCATACTGAAAATCAGATGCCGTGCTGCTGCTGGTGTTTTATCCATCAGAGCTGCGCCACTGGCTGCGTCTATCATACTTCTGTCCATCAGCGATAATCCTTCATAGAAATACTGGATCAGCAACTGTTCGCTGATCTGATGATGTGGACAGGTGGCACAGAGTTTGTTGAACCTCTCCCAGTACTCGTGTAGTATTTCTCCTGTATGTTGCCTTATCCCACATATTTCCTTTCTAATGGACGCAGTGCGGGATGCCGGAAAGAACTTCTCCAGGAAGGTGCGCTTCATGTCTCCCTAGGTATTGAAAAGTACTGGCTGAAGATACAACCAATCCTTCGCTGCTCCATCCAGGGAGAATGGAAATGCCTTCATTTTGATGTAGTCTTCCGATATCCCTTGCGGCCTCATTGTAGAACAGACCACATGGAATTCTTTTAAATGCTTGTGGGGGTCTTCTCCTGCAAGACCATGAAACTTAGGCAACAGGTGTATAAGACCAGATTTTAACTCATATGTTTGAGCTGGCTCCAACTGTGGGTATTGGATGCACCAAGGTTGATACACCACGTCTGGAGTGGCTAGTTCCTTCAGCGTCCTATCGTTATTCTCCATTCGTCCTGATTCTGCAAGGACGTTAGAACTAGAAACAAAATTGTTAGTGTAAAACTAGTTAAAGTCAACTACAGGATCTATATTGATACTAGTATTTACTGCAATATTCCTAATTTTGTGCAGTCTACGTAAAGTTAATTCTATTTCTGGGTCAAAAACATGCAATGGGTCAGTACTACTTCTAGTCATGCATTGTACATGTTATGTAGAAATTTCAGAATTAGAAATAGTATTTGGAATAGTAAATGCAGAATTAGAAACTACAGCTATCAGTTAACTAACCAATGGAACTACGGAATGACATACAGAAAGAATGCAATTAAACTAGCAAGAATGCAAAACAGAAAAACTAGCTGAATGCAAGAATGTAATGTAGAAAGAAAGATGCAGTAGTGAATTCAAAGCAGAATGCTGATTCTACGTAGCTATTTTTAACGGTGAATTTACGCAGAGAAACAAATAATAGTCAACATGCTTTTTATTTAGGATCCATACACAAAACAGACAGATATAGACAAGTTCAAAAGACTCAAGACTGACTTGGCAGACACACTTTACAGACTCGAAATTCGACCTCACTAAACTTGGCACACAAAGACACAAAAGAACTTGTGTCCCCGGCAACCACGCCAATTTGATGATGTGCGTTTTTAGTCGTTTTAACGCGCTTATCAAATAACTAAAGCTAACTATAGCATAGCTAACCCTAGGTCATTCTTCTCAAGGACACAGTGTGCTCAGTATTGAATTGGAGTAAAGTGAAGTGGAATAGAATCTGAGATGTAAAGTACTGACTGTCTCTCGGCAATGGCCGAGTTGCTCTTAACAGAGACTGAGCCAGGTCGACCGCAACAAAGACGATGCTGCTTGATCTCGGTTGAGTGCAGACAGACGCTACAGAGGTGAACTACCTCTGTCTCAGACTTAAAGGTAGTAAACGAGGGGGGGTTGGAGTGCAAGTAAAGCAAAAAGTAAGCTAAGACTATGAATGCAGTAAACATATACTGCTGTTGCTAATTACTATTGTTATTATCATATAACTGTGTTCATGTTCAGTTCCATTAGTTCAAGTCCAGTCCAGGTTCCACACTCCAGTTCTCAGTCCATATCAGCCTTTGGTAGTCTTATGACGATCGTCAAACATTCGTCCGTTGCCATACCAAGGAATTACGCAATCGCTACCTCATCAATTCGTAGGGATTAAGTGCAGAGCTGATTTTAGGTTCTCGATTAACTATCGTTAACTGATTACCTACTGAATTAGTTAAACCAGTTCCAATCGGCTTAGCTTAACATTGTTCATATTCAAATGCAATTGCAATTCAAACATGAATTAAAGAAGAGGGAAGAGAAAGGAGTTATGAAATGCAGAATGAAATCGATTAACAGAAACAGAATACAAATACAGTGGTTCTGAACTCATATGAGGCCATCTTCCACGACGATCGCCATGGTTGATGGTGGTGGTTCACCTCCGTTAGCCTGAGCGCTGAGGATCAGCTCCACCAGAGTGCGTCAGTAGTCTGATCGGTCCCCTCTGGCAGACTTCGGCTTCCCAGTCTCATACCTGCACTTCCTCAATCGAGAGAAACACCAATGCAGCACCGTGCACCACCAGAAATGGAAGGATGAGGGCTAGGAGATGGAGTAAATGAAGTGTATTAAGGGTGAATTCAAAGACAGAACGTGTAAAAAGTGCACAGCTCTTCCTATATATACACGAGCTGTGATATGCTAATCCTATCGAATCCTAACAGAATTACATTGTGAAAGGTCCTATTCTACCCCTATGCAGATCTTCTAACATGGCATGGCAGATTTCCTAGGAGTGACATGGCATTTGAGCTGACGCTGAGATGGCCTCCGAGTTGGATAGCTGATGTGGTCAATACAATTGGGCCTCTCTACTGGGCTGCTGGGCTACAAGGCATGGGTTGCCGAGATGACTCTAGTCCGGCCGAGATGGAGTCGGACTGACCAGGATGACTTCATCTCGGCTGAGACTCCTTTTGTTGACCCTGGTCAACTCGGCTTGACCTGCAGAAGAGGGAGTGACACTTTTATTAGCTAAGAAATCTGATTTAACACAGATTTGTGTTTTCTCTGTATTCAAACCCATAGACTGAATCTTAGCTAACAATCCATTCTTGAGCACAGAATAGTCTTGCAAACCTCCTTCTTAGGTGTCTAAAAGATGTATAAATTGTGACTCATCAACAGGCTTTGCTGAACACAATCCGATAGGGAGACATCCCTAGTAGAGTTTGGTATGCTGTCCTATGAGCCCATAAGGCATTTTCTAAGAGTCGACTTCAGTCCTTTTGGTTGGGATTCGCCATTTTCTATAGTGTTTCCTTAATTTCCCTATTGAAGACTTCAGCTTGGCCATTGGTCTGAGGGTGATATTGAGTAACGATTATGTGTATTACTCCATATTTCTCGAGTAAGGAGGATATAACTTTATTGCAGAAATGAGTTCCTTGATAACTTATAAGAGCTTTAGGCATACAGAACTTGCAAAAAATATTGGACTTCAAGAAATCCATAACCACTTTTGCATCATTGGTTGTAGTGGCTGTTGCCTTCGCCTATATGGAAACATAATCAATGGCAAGCAATATATATGAGTAACCATTGGAGATAGGGAATGGTCCCATGAAATCAATACCCCATACATAAAAAATTTCACAGATTAGAATTGGTTATTAAGGCATTTCGTTCCTTCGGCTTATTGCCATCCCGACTCGTTGACACTGCTCGCAGGCTGAGATGAATTTATGAGTGTCTTGGTAAATGGTAGGCCAATAGAAGCCACAATCAAGGACCTTCTGGGCAGTCTGAGTTGACCCATAATGGTCGCCTCCAGGAGCGGAGTGGCGAAAATGGAGGACTGAGAGGAACTCAGCATCTAGAATGCACCTGCGAGTTATTTGGTCATTGCAAAATCTCCAAAGGTAAGGATCATCCCATACATAATATTTTGTTTTGCGTTCAAGTTTTTCTTTATATGCTCTGGATGCGCTTAGTGGCAATGTTGAAGCGACAAGGAAATTGCATATGTTAACAAACCATGGCTGACCCTAGGCTATCTGCAGAAGTTGTTCACCGGGGAAGTTGTCTCGAATTGGCATTGATTTGACTCTTCCTTGAATGCAGCTCAAATGATCTGTTACTATATTTTTTGCACCCTTCTTATCTCTAATCTTGAGATTGAACTCTTGAAAGAGAAGAATCCACTCAATGAGTCTTGACTTCGCATCTAGCTTCTTCAGTTGGTACTTCAGTGTGGCATGATCAGAGAAGACTATGACTTTGGAGTCAAGCAAGTATGCACGAAATTTGTCCAAGGCAAATACAATTGCCAATAGCTCCTTCTCTGTACTCGTATAGTTTATTTGGGTTGGCTCCATGGTTTGAGACGCGTCAGCGATTACATGAGCTGGCTTGCCGACTCTGACTCGTTGACTTAGGACGGCTCCTAGTGCCGAGTTAGAGGCATCACACATTAACTAGAATGGCAGCTCCTAGTTTGGTGCCTATAGAATTGATGCAAATGTTAATATGGTCTTCAGTTCCTCGAAGGCTTCTGCGCATGCTTCATCAAAGACAAAATCCACATCTTTTTTTAGTAGGTTGAATAGGGGTAAGACGATCTTGCTAAAATTTCTGATGAACCGCCTATAGAAGCCTGCATGTCCCAAGAATGAGCTCACATCCTAGACCGAGGCGGGCTTAGGGAGAGAAGTGATGACGTCAATGATAAGTCATATATTATACACCTCACAAGAACTTAAGATGGATACTTTTGAGATCATTTGGTAACTAAGAATCACATCTTAGCTAAGATTCAAATTATAGACCTAAAAATAGAGGAAGTCTAAATCTGTGCTAATTTGGGGATTTTAGCTGAGATTGGATTCAATTTGCAGGCCAAGCAAAGGACATCTTGGCCCATCAAAGAAGAGTCTCGGTCCAAGAGAAGCCGTCCTGGCCAGACCGATTCCCTCCCGGACCGGCCAACTCTACAGCCCAACAACTTAAAGGAGCAAAGCGGCCCAATTAGGTCGACCTAGCCTAGGCGCGCTCATGTCAGCTAAATCCAGCTCAACTGCCATGTCACTCTTGGAAAAAGCTTGCGGTGCAAGGAAGATCATTAGAAGGGTAGAATAGGCAATTCAGAATCTGTAATTATGTTAGGGAAGTTAATTAGGGTTTAGCATGCGTCACAAGGAATCCATTCTTGTATATATAGGATCCTCGTGCACGTTTTGGCGACACCAAAATTTAGACCTAATTCCATATTCATTTTACATTCTCTTGCTCTCACGTCCAACACCCACGGTGGTGCACGATGCTTTAGAGGTGTCTCTCTTGATTGAGGAGGTGCAGGTCAAGAATTGGGAAGTCGAAGGTTGTCAAAGGGGACCAATTGGGTAGCCAACGCACTCTGATGGATCTGATCCCTAGTGTCTTGACTATTGTCGATGAAGCATCACCGATCTTCCATGGCGATTGTTATGGAAGACAGAACCATTGAATTCACGCCTTGTATTTGCACTCTGTTTCCAATAATACAAGTAGTTTCTATTGCTTATCTCTTGATTATGAATCCTGCATTTAATCTGTTTTGCGGTGTCGCAATTGCATACTATTGAGTAGACCAACGTTAGACTAGGACGATCGAAATCAGTTTAACAACTTGAGTAGGTAATCGATTAGAGAACCTAATATCAACTCCAAGCTTAATTCCTGCCAATTGATGAGGTAGCGATTGTGTAACTCCTTAGTATGGCAATGGACGAATGTTTGATGATCGTCATAAGAATCTAAGGTTTATTCGGAGACGTAATGTCGGGTAAAAACATGGAATCGACTTGTTTATTGAGGCTCAATATGAATGTATTAGTAGCAGTAGCGGTAGTCTAGTTTAGATTGCATTTAATTTCGTACTTAGTTTAATTCTTGCCTTTATTTTCTCTTCAACCAAAACCCCCTTATTTTCTGCATTTTAGCCTAAGATCGAGTCTAGTCTGACTCTATGGCATTCATCGAAACCGAGTTTAGGCCAACTCTGTTGCGTCTGAGTCTGCGCTTAGCCGAGACTGTGTCAAATCCATCTCTACCGAGGCCAAATTGAATCAGTCTTTGCCGAGAGCAAGTCGGCATTCTACACTTAGCGTTTTCTACATTAACTTTGTTTTCCACACTAAGCCATAATCGAACACAATGTGACCTTGAGAGAATTCAACCTAGGGTTGACTATACTATAGTTAGCTTTAGTTTTATTTGATGTGCGTAACACAACTAGAAAACTTGTTATCAAATTAGCGTCGTTGTCGGGGACACAAGTTCTTTTGTGTCTTTGTTTGCCAAAACTAAGTTAAGCCAAATTCCGAGTCTATGGAATGCCATGTCTGTCAGTTGAGTTAGAGTTATTTTGAGTCCATGTCTATTTTAAATTGAATTTTGAAATAATATAGCATGTTGAGTATGTGTCAAATTTTTGTTGCGTATGTGTTGAATTTTTTCGCGTGAGTTTCAGTGCTAAAAAAAAACCCATCTCTGCATCATCGACCATATTTTCTTTTTTGCATAAATATTTTGTTTTCCGCATAATTGATTTCATTCTCTACTTTGCATAACTAACAATAACCATTGCATAACTGATTTGAATTTTTCTGCATGATTTTTCTTATGATGCATGACTAGAAGTAGTGCTTACACATTGCATGATCTAGACCCTGAAATAGAGATAACTTTACGTAGGTTAAGGAAAGCTAGAAATATAGTAGTAAGTAATAGTAATAGTTTTAATTCAGTTTCTAGTTTTGATAATAGTAGCCATGTTACTAACAATTCTGATTCTTTTGAGTATAATAGTACTAACAACTCTGTAGAGCCGGAACAGATGGTGAACAATGATCAAACTCTAGAGGAGCTGGCCACGCCGGATGTGGTGTACCAACCTTGGTGCATCCAATATCCATAACTAGAACCAGCTCAGACATATGAATTGAAATTCAGTCTTATACATTTATTGCCTAAATTTCAAGGTCTTGCAAGAGAAGATGCCCACAAGCACTTAAAGGAATTCCATGTGGTTTATTCCACAATGAGGCCACAAGGGATACCGGAGGACTACATTAAAATGAAGGCGTTTCCATTCTCCTTGGATGAAACTGTGAAGGATTGGCTGTATTTATAGCCGGTTCTCTTCAACACCTAGGGAGACATGAAGCACATGTTTTTGGAGAAGTTCTTTTTGGCATCAAGAACTACAACCATCAAGAAAGAAATCTATGGAATAAGGCAACATTTTGGAGAAACTCTGCATGAATACTAGGAAAGATTCAACAAGCTATGTGCCACATGTCCGCATCATCAGATTAGTGAGCAATTGTTAATTCAGTATTTCTATGAAGGTTTGACATTGATGGACCGAAGTATGATTGACGCTGCTAGTGGAGGAGTAATAATGGACAAGACACCAGTAACAATAAGGCACCTGATCTCCAATATGCAAGTAATACACAACAATTTGGGATCAGAGGAGTCAGCCAACCCTGGATGGTGAATGAAATCGGTGTAGCTGACCACTCACTGTTTGGCATAGATCTAATTGATGAACTAGTTGAGGAGCACTTCCAACTAGACACCGGCAGGGATGATATTTCAAATTTTGTTGGAGGCACTGATATATTTGACTGCTTAGGATCCATACTAGATGAGGCCATCGATGATGAATCAGGAGAAGTGCAAAACCTTTCTGACTCCGAGGATGATATCATTAACCTTGCCGACTTGAGCCAAGAGGTCGAATTGCTTGATTTATTAGACCAAGTATGCAAGTATGAAGACCCGGGGTGTTCAAATAATGCAGAAGTCCAAGTTGCCGAGAACAAAAAGTAGTTATCAACGCAAGTGGCAATGATGTTCACTACTGAGTATGAGTCAGCCAGTAGAGATCGAGACCAAAATAAGGTCGAAACTGACTTGGCTAGAAAGATAAGTGCCGAGTCCAGCCTGATTATACATGCAAGAGCTGATAGCTACTCAAGTAGAAAAGACCAAAAGCAAGCAGAAGTAGAGTCTATTTCAGATAGCAAAGCCCGGAACCTTGTTCCATTTGGATCTGACTTCAACCTGACTCGGAATGCTGAGGCCGACTCCAACCTAACAAGAGCCAAATCTAACTCGGCCAATATAAGTCAGCCACAACAGTAGAAGGTCGAGATCATGTCGACACACCTGGTGCTAGATCCAAATCAAGTCGGTCAATCGGATCCTAAATCAACTAATGATACCTCTTCATCTCCGCCACCACCCATGGAGCTAAAGCCATTGCCGAGTCATTTGAAATACGCCTACCTATACACTGAGCAACAACTCCCGGTTATAATTGCTAACAATCTCCAGCAGGAGCAGGAGGAGAAATTGCTACATGTCCTGAGGCAACATAAAAAGGCAATTTGGTGGAAATTATCTGACCTTCCAGGCACAAACCCCTCCATCTGCATGCATAGAATTTTAATGGAGGAGGAGGCCCAGCCCATAAGGAAACAACAAAGGAGACTGAATCCAACCATCCTAGACGTGGTCAAGAAAGAAGTGACAAAACTGCTTGCCGCAAGGATCATCTACCCCATCTCGGACAACCAACAGGTTAGTTCCATGCAAGAAGTACCCAAGAATTCTGGGATGACCGTCATGAAAAACCAGCATGATGAACTGGTACCTATGCGGATTCAGAACAACTGGCGAGTTTGTATCGACTATAGAAAATTAAACCAGCTGACTCGCAAGGACCATTTTCCTTTGCCTTTTATTGATAAAGTCCTAGAAAAACTAGCAGGAAAATCCCATTACTATTTCTAGATGGATTCTCCAGATAAATGAAAATCCACATTGTGCTGGAAGATCAACACAAGACGACCTTCACCTGCCCATTCGATATCTTTGCATACACACGCATGCTGTTTGGCCTATGCAATGTGTCGAGTACGTTTCAACATTGCATGACAAGTATCTTCTTGGACTTGCTATAGAACTACATGGAAGTCTTTATGGATGACTTGACGGTGTACGCTAATTCATTTGATGTAGGTTTGGAAAATCTATCCAAGGTGTTAACTAGATGCATAGACACAAATCTGGTGCTTAATTTCGAAAAATGCCATTTCATGGTCACCGAGGGAATTGTGTTGGGACACGTGATATTCAATAAAGGCATCGAGGTTGATAAATCAAAGATTGATATCATTACCTCTCTTCTAAACCCCACTTTTGTGCGGGAGGTTCACTCATTCATAGGACATGTAGGGTTCTATAGAAGATTTATCAAAAATTTCAGTAAGATTGCCCTGCCACTATCCAAGCTGCTATAAAAGGATGTGAAATTCAAATTTGACTAGCCTTGTGTCGAAGCATTCTAAGAGCTGAAGAACCAACTCACATCTGCACCTATTCTCCAAGCACCCAACTGAAATTGAAAGTGAAATTAAAAGATGAAAACACAAATAGTACCTTCCAGGTCAATGAGCATCAGATCAAATTATTCCATGAAGGTCCAACGCCAGCAGTGGGTGAGACGGAGAGCATCTCTCTAATGGAACTGGCCCTACCGAATGACATATCCTAAGCAAGCCTTAGGATCCCCTCTGTACACATCCTGAGCTACTTGGACGAGAACATCTTCGAGAATACCCACAAGTTGTACAACGTTTTTATTGGCCAGTTGTATGACAACACCTATAGGCTCTAGATCTCCAAAGTTCATGGATTTGTAGACTGATCCTGACATGACATTGATTGAGGCTCCTAGGTCCAACATAGCATTGGTGAAGGTACACCTACCAATAGTGCATGGGATTAAGAAAATTCTGGGATCTCTGCATTTTCTCAGCAGAGCTGGTTGTGTTCCAATTGTGACTTCCTTTTGAATGAACGCCGATGAGACGCCTCCCACTTCGGCTCCTGCTTTCAGTTTCTTCCTCTTATGTATGCACAGTTCTTTAAGGAACTTTGCATACTTGGGGACTTGCTTTATTACATTAAGGAGCAAAATGTTGATTTCTACTCGTCGGAACATCTTCAGCAAGTCTTCATCAGTCTCAGGCTTTCTTGCTGAGAGTAACTAGGAGGGAAATGGTAGTGGGGAGGTTCTAGCCTGTTGCTGAACTTGGGAGTCAGCATCAGGTTCAGACTCAGTATCAGTTGGGTTCAGTTTCGGTCATGGCACAACTTGTAATTCCTTACCACTTCTTAGCATTACGACACTCACGTTCCCTTCTTTAGGATTTGGAATGGTTTGGGAGGGAAGGTTTCTGGACCCGGCCGACTGTATTTGACTTACCGAGTTGGCTAGTTGACCGATTTGTATTTTCAAATCATGCATTGTGGCGTTCATGTTCTGTTGAAATTTCATCCATTCCTCCATGGATGGTGAGTTGTTCTATGTTGGCATTTGTTGTTGCTATTGCTGGAATAGTGGCGCTGGATATCTTGGTCTCGGTTGCTGATAGTAATTGTGATTCGGAGCTGGCATGTTTGGCACGAATCCAACTCTTGGGACTGCATATTGCCCTTGACTCGGACTGGGCCTGTATTGTTGCGGCCTTCCGAATTGTTGACCATCAAACTGCCAAGTTTGATACGACTATCGGTCATATTGGGTTCTGTCTATAGCTCCAACAATTTCAACATTGTCCGACTCTGTTTCCTACAATGTGGGGCACATGTCGGTTGGGTGCTCCACAGAAGTGCATATTCCACAAATTTTGACTTGTGGGATTTGTTGATGCTAGTTGACTGCTAATTGTCTCACTAATGATGTCAACTCGGTTAGTTGATTTTCCAATCTCAGATTATAAACTGTACCGACTTCGTTCACTGCTCTGTTCGTGATGGCTCCTTTAGTTCCAAATTGTGGCGTATTACTCGCCATGTTCGAAATCAAATGTCTCGCTGGGCGTCTTATCCATTAAGGCTCCTCCACTTGCAGCATCTATCATGCTGCGGTCCATCATCATCAGACCTTTGTAGAAGTATTGAATTATTAGTTGTTCACTGATCTAATGGTGTGGACATGTGGTACATAGTCTGTTCAATCTTTCCTAAAATTCGTGCAAGGTTTCTCCTGCATGTTGTCGGATTCCACATATTTCCTTCCGGATCGTAGTTCTAGACGTCGGGAAGAATTTATCCAAGAAGGTGCATTTCATGTCTCCCCAAGTATTGAAAAGAGCTGGTTGCAAGTACAACCAATCCTTTGGTGCTCCATCTAGAGAAAAAAGGAACTCCTTCATCTTGATGTAGTCTTCCAATATCCCCTGTAACCTCATTGTGGAACAAACTACGTGAAACTCCTTCAGGTGCTTGTGTGAATCCTCACCTGCAAGACCATGAAATTTGGGCAACAAGTGTATTGAATCAGATTTTAATTCATATGACTGAGTCAGCTCCAACTGCAGATACTCGATGCACCATGGTTGGTACACCACATCCGGCATGGTCAGCTCCTTCAATGTGCGATCCTGGTTCTCCATTAGCTTCGATTTATTGGAATTAGTCAAATCCAAGTTAGAGTAGGTGTTACTGTTAGAAATGCTATATGAAGAGAAATAAATATTATTAGTGGCAGAAACATCGTTATCAAAGTTAGAACTAGAATTAGGACTACTGTTAGTACTTACTACAGTGCTTCTAACCTTTCTTAGTCTTTGTAAAGTTAATTCTATGTCAGGGTCTAAATCATATAATATGTCAGAACTACTCCTAGTCATGCATCATCTTACAAAAAGGAAAATAAGCAATGCAGTAAGTATCTAAGATGTAGAGAAAAAGAAAAATTATGCAGAAAATGAAATGCAGTGCAGTAATAGTAATATGCAGAAAAATCAAAGGTACTATACTCTTTCTTCTTTCTTTTTTTTTCACACGCGACATACGCAAATCAAAGGTACTATACCCTTTGGTCGAGAATGCCACTTGACGTCGTCATAGCTTGTGACGGGTCAGAGTCAAAATGACTTTCTTCTGAAAAGTGGAGGAATGTCAGGCGGCTGTCAGCTGCCATTTGTTCTCCCGAGGCAGTGTAGACACACCAATAGGGGACTGTCAGCAAAGGGGAACTTCTTCAGCACATAACCCCTCTCTGCTAAGTGTGGACTTGGACACAGACAAACGCGAACAGTCTTGATCAAAGATAGGTTGTGTCGGATAGATTCGGACACCTCCAGTCTCGGCTAGAGTCGAACAAACTTGGACTTGGACACGTACTTATAGAAACATAGACAAGGGGGGGTTATTCATAAATTCAAGACAGAAAGTAAACTATTCTATGAAAACAATGACAATCTAAACTATGAACAATTACTATATCAATTCACAGGTTCATTAACAATATGTTCTGATTCCTAATGATTTGTATACAATTCCAAACCAACCTAATCTTACAACGATTGCCGAACATTTGTTTGTTGCTTATTGAGGGATTAAACAAATGCTGCCTCGAGGAAGTAGGGATTATGCTCTTGGTTGATCTAAGGTCCTTTTAACGATTACCTAACTTGTTGTTAGATCGATTCCAATCGACCTAATCTAACGTTATCTACTACTGTTCCTCATGCAAGCATGGAGTACAAAGCAGTTCAATATGATAGGAATTGCACACAAAGAGAATATGGAAACATCACTATTATTGATCAAATAAGTTATCGATACAGGGGTTGATACATGAAATGGATGAAAACACAAACTAACTCAGTTCACCACGACGATCGCCATGGATGAAACTATGATGGTTAAGCCGAAAGATCAAGGAACATGAAAGGTAGTACCCTCCAGAACGTGTCTTAAAGACGAACGAATTCATCCCTCATGGTTAGTCATCTCTGGCAACTCAGCTCAGCTCGAGCCATGACCTACGCTCGCTTGATCGACCAAGTGTCATTGAGCCATTGTGCACCACCAAATGATAGAGTGAGAACGAGGAAGAGGAATTGCAGAATCGTAAAACAGAGTGTGTATCCACTCGTCAACTGTGACGTGTGCTTCCCTTTTTATACACATTCCTAGCTTCTAGCAAAAGTTTCTTAGAGAATTTATAGAGAAGTTTCTAGAAGCTTTTAACTAATAACTATCTTTCTAGAAGCTTTTAATCAATAACCGCCTACAGCTACTGCTAGCTTCCTTGAGACTTTTGGCCATGTGTCAGCTTTTGCTAGAGCCGATCTTAATGACCGAAGTAGATCTGGTTTCTTAGGTTTAGAGCTGGGGTCGGCTAGTAGTCGGGCTCGGACTTCGGGTTGGAGTCAGTCTCAACTAGTCCAAGACTCCTGTTATGACCTGCACAATTAAGACGAATATTTTATTAGCTAATAGCCTCATATTAACACATATTTATATTTTTCATATTTCTAAGCTAGTAATCTGAATCTTAGCTAATATGAATTTCTTAGTTACAAAACATATTCAATTGTGCCTATCTTAAAACCTTGTAAGGTGTCTAAAATATGACTTATCAATCTTCCAAATTATAAATGCTTTTGAAAAGTAAAAGACACCTGTCTAACAAATATATAATAGGTTATGACGAGAAGAATGATAAGGAAAACAACTTTTCCAAGTCTTATACAACTTCTTATATGTGGAAAGTTTGAACATCTTGTGTTTGGATATGGTCACGAAAACAAACATAGGTCTTGTAGGTTTAATAAGATCACTAGATCTAACATGAAAGGGCCAATAAAGATTTGGGTACCAAAATCTCAAATTATACATGTTTCAAATCTCTTTTGTAGGAAAACAAAGAAGGATTTCAGCTAGTTCATTGACAATCGATGCTCATGACACATGACGGGAGAAAAGTCTATGTTCTTGCACTAGAAGTCATATAATGGAATAATTTTCTTTGGAGGAAACAGAAAATGACACTACAAGAAAAATATTTTTTAGTGACAAAATTTAGCGACCGACTCTAGGCATTGCTAAATAGTGACAGATTTAGCAACCGAAAATAAAAAGTCAAAAAATAAATAAAAAATATAAATTAGCAAACCGAAATAGCGACAGGACAGAAAATGACACTTTTTGTGACCGAATTAGTGATCAAAATTCAGAAAATAAAAAAATAAAAAAAGAAATTAACGACCTATTTAGGGACCAAAAATAAAAAGTGAAAAAATAAATAAAAATATATATTAGCGCTCAAAATAGCGACAGAAAAGAAAATAAAAATCAAAAAATAAAAAATAAATTAGCGACCAATTTAGCAACCGAAAATAAAAAGTCAAATATATAAAAAATAATATATATTAGCAAATAGCGATAGAAGAGAAAAGGGAAAAAGGATTACCTTTAATGACTGAATTAGCGACCAAAATTCAGAAAATAAAAAAATAAAAAATTAGCGACCGATTTAGCGATAAAAAATAAAAACATAGAAAAATAAAATATATATATTAGCGACTGATTTTCAAATTTTCAAAAATTGTTTTCCCTCTCATTTTTCTGTCTCGTTTTTTTTTCACTCCCTTATTTAAACACTCCTCCTCTCCCTCCCTCTTCTATCTTTCACTCACTCTCTCCGCCACCACCGTCACCGCCACCACCACTCCGCCACCTCCTATCTCTTCCTCCCTCTTCTCCTCTCTATTCTCCACCATCCTCTCTTGCTTTCTCTCTTCCTCTACCACCACAACCACCCTCCTTCCACACCTTTCTCTCCTCCCTTCCCTCCCTCTCTTCTCCCTTCTCCCTCACTCCCTCCTCCCTCCCTCAACCACCAACCAACTGCCATTTAAAATAAAAAAAATAGCGACCGATTTAGCGACCAAATAATTTAAAATAAAAAATCAAAAATAGCGATCGAATTATTTAAAATAAAAAACAAAAATAGCGACTGATTTAGTTAAAATAAAAATAAAAAATAGCGACCGAATTAGCGATTGATTTTTTAATATATAAATAATTAAAAAAAGCCATGGGATTTTTAAAAAATAAAATAGAGACCGATTTAGCGACCGAATTTTGACTCCAATTAGCCACCAAAAGCAATTCAGTTGCCAAATTACTTAGTGACTGGCTTTTCGCGACAGAAAATAATTGGTCACTAATTTCGTCACTAAGCCATTTAATGACCTAAATTCAACTTTAGCAATTGATTTTTCAGCTTTAGCGATCGATTTCTTTGATCGCTAAACATGAAATTTTTTGTAATGTGAAATGTCAACGATGTAGGTAAAGTTTACAAGCCTCCTCTACCTACTATTAATAATGTATTATATATTGAAGGATTAAAATTGAAGGATTAAAATATAACCTACTTAGCATAAGTTAATTTTGTAGCAATGAGTTTATTATCTCCTCCAACTAGGATTTATGTATAGCTACACCAAGTGACATACTATCCCTTTTACTACTAAGAGAAACAATAATGTATATAAAATTAACCTTAGGGATCTTAAAAAAAACAAAATGTAACTTGTTTAATTTCTAAAAACGATGAATGATGGATTTGAAACAAAAGTTTGATCATGTCAATTTAAAACATATTCAAAATTATATAAAAAAGAGTTTAGTGTAAAGACAGTCTAAAATCTCTTGAAAAATTCATATTCTTTATGAAACATATAAAAAAAGGAAAATAAATTAAAATTTCTTTTAAATCTACAAATGTTGTTTGTATTTCTATACCACTAAAATTGTTGCATACAGTCACTTTGGTCCTACAAAATTATTATTAATGACTATTCTATATATATTTAGGGTATAATTCCTAAATGAAAAATGTTTTAGCAGTTACCACATGATTGAATTCGAAAATGCAAGTGTAAATCATTTTGTAAAAAGAATGATATTTTTTGGTTTCATTTGAATTGGAATGACTTATGTTGCATCTATGGTGTGTTTATGTATTACTCTTAAAAAAAAAGGATTGATTTCGTTAAAGTATGATAGGAATTAAAAATCTAGAACAAAGAATAGTTAGAAAATAGGAAAAATGGGATATTTTTAATGTTGTTGAGTGTTCTTCGCTTTTTTTTTTTTTGGAAAATTTATGTTTTTGATCCAATAATTCCATATAATTTTGATACCAAGGTGTTTAAGAGTTCTAAAAAAAACTTTTTAAATTGTTTAATTAATGGATTTTAAGTTTAAATTTAATCAATGAAGTGGTTAAGCAATAATTAGTTGAATTGCTTGAAATATTTAGCTTGAACCTCATTGGTTTTTTCTTTTAAAATTTTTAGCTCATAATTGCTATTATTTAACCAAGCAAATGACAACATACTTTTGTCCTTATTTTTTTATATTAAATATTTTTTTAATTCAAATTAAATTAGCTTTAAAATAAAAAGAAATTAATACCATAATGTGTTATTTAGGTTATATATTGAAACATTAAAGTATAACCTACTTAGCATAAGTTATTTTCCTAATTGTTTTTGGATTTGCATAGTCACTTATTTTGTGAAACTCTGGTTAATTGAATGTCAAATATTGAAGAGCAATTGTTGATTTAATTCATGTAAACTAATTCTCATTATTGAGCTATTATAGGCACTTATATGCATGGATTATGTTTAGACTTTAATTAATTTTCAAACTTAGATGGAGCATAATATTAAAGAAAACATGCTTGTAGAGCCACTTAGTAAACACTTAACTATTGGAGTTTATCAAAATATAAATCATATGATTTGGATTTGGTTAAGTTTTAATATATTGGGTTAGTGGGAGTTTGAAATTTGTATATATGCTCAATATTATAAGATATGTGCAACTTCATTTTATTATCATATCTCTTATAGCATTCTTGCATGCTTGGACCATTTTTTGAATTACATATATTTATTAATTAAATTATATTATGTTTTTTTTTCTATCCATCATATTCTTTATGTGAAGTATAAGTTTCTTGGCATGTATGATATATGTCCCTATCAAAAGTATTTATGCATTGTTAAGGATTTATATTTGTTTGAACTCTTTGGTTGGTGTATGCTTTGATCATAATTATATTCTAATCTTAAAATTCCTATACCCTTATGATTGACTAATGTTATTTAATTATTTAATTAATTCCTATACCTTTATTCAAGTGGGAGATTGTTAAATTAATTAAAATGGATTAACATTAATCAAATTAATAGAAATTATTTTTTAATATATTAATTATGATCAATAATTATTATTATATCACATAATTAATTGATGGATGTTATATTGAACTTTTGTTTTGAATAGACCGTGATGGGTTGAACTATTCAATTATGTCCAATGAAATGTCTATGTCCTCATACAATAGGTTATTCAATTGTTGCCTCACATTAGACATTAATCTATTCTCTCTAGTGAGCCAATCGTAATTGAGAGTAGTATTTTCTCATTCTAGTTCTCTACATAGTTTACCTGCATATAATGAAGAATAAGACAATAATTCTTTATATGAGATGTATAAATTTTATTATCTTAATTATTTTCTCTATCCTCATATAATAATATCCTATAATCTTGTATGTATTATTTTCATCCTTATATGTTTAGATATTTTAAAATTTAGCAATAATGACATTTGATAATTGTCATGTGAAAAGAAAAGGCAACATTAATAATAATAACATGCACTTTTGTCCAAAATTTTGAAGATTTGGCCATTACATTGATGGTGTTTAAGTTCAAGAATACACTACAAAAAAATGTCAATTGCGTGATACCTTTGTGCGCAAGACATTCATGGTAAGAATCGTTTATTGCATCATCAAATTAATTCCATTTAAGCCATAATGTCTTTGTTTTCAAAACTAACATGTATGGTGCAGTGCAGCATGCCAAGATGCCAGCCTCCATCTCCTACACCTTTGCCTTTGCTTCTCCTCTTGCCACACTATTAGTTTATGTTTTTTTTTTTTTTTTTGCCTGGGAAAAGTTTATCTCGGCCTCGTGGACCCAAATGTATTGCTCATATTTTCTTAATCATGTTAGTTGTGTAATTTTTTTTAGTAGAGCGACAATTGTTCTTAGTTACATTATATAGCTTGATCACGTATCCTTATTTTCTTGGTCAAGGCTGTAATATCCAAAAAATAAAAAAATAGAAAGAAAAAGAATTCAAAACTAGAAATAATTAATTTCTGGAAAATTAAGATAGTAATTCACAAGCTTAGACTTAAGAGTAATTAGATGCTCAAAAACTAACTTAAGTTAAATAATGTATCATAAATTTAATATTTTTTTGAATGATAATGTATCAAAAATTTAATATTTGCGTGATAATACCACACATCTATGAATCATGGCAACGAACAAATACAAATTACAGTGATTCCCTACTGAAAAAATTTAAAATTTACTACAAAATAATTTTGTGACTAATTTTAAAATCAATAGTTATTTTGTAGCTAATTTCTAGTAAAAATAATTAGCTACAAAATTATTATAATATTGAATGGTAGCATGAAATAAGTAGCAAATTAGCTAAGAAAATAATCTTAGTTAATTTATAGTAAATTTTTTAAAATTTGTAGTTATTTCCTAGCTAATTTGTAGTAATAAGAAGTATAAATGAATATAACTTCAATTTAGCTAGAAAAAAATAATATTCTAGTTAATTAATAGTTAATTAGCTAGGATTTAGCTACTAATTTAAATGGTAGCTAAAATTAGTAGCAAAATCAAAAAATTCTTGTAGGCGGACTACTCATTTTTGTTCTTTTGGTAGCTTTCTCAAAATATATTTTAAAAAAATGATAAAAGTAACTAAGACATGATTACGGTAAAATACTAATGAGACAAAATCGAGTTGATTGAATATGTTTTACCAGGTATGATTTACTCGTATTCTCTAATCTTTTTCATTATTTTATCTATTACTATTTGTTCTTGTCTAAGAATACAAGTAGTTGAAAGTCGTTGGTAAGTATTTTGTAATCAACCCTAGGACTAAGGGCATTAGGATATTTATACATTGTGTGGTTGGTTTGGGGGCTTGCTAAGCAAGCAGCCTCCTAACTGTTTGAAAACTAACTGATAACCACCTTGAGAGTCTCTTCTATGTGTGATAAGCCTCCAGGAGTACATTGACTTATTGGGCCAATGGTACTCCCCCTCGCTTGCTAAGGCTCCTTTCCTTCTGAGCCTTACTGGACTGGGACGTAGACGTAATGGATCTGGGTCAAGTGGCCAGCCGATCCACTATTCAACTTGCATTATCAACATATATAGTAAATGAACAAATTATAGTTTCAGCCGAACTTTCTAATATTTTTCTTACTTTTTCTTCTTTGTCCAGATTTTATCTATCTACATAATTTATGGACTACATGGTATATGAAAATATATAAAACTATTAACAGCTTTGGGTTTGCATTTTATTCCTACTCCGCACTTTGGGTTAACATACTTCTACAGCAGAATTGTATGTTATTGGAGCTCACTGATTATCGGAACTCCAAATTACTTGTTGCCAGCTGCTTCATTAGGTCTTCCAAAGATGATGAATTTCCTTGCGTAGGTGATCTTTGTTGCTGTTGTGGGAAGGCTTGTGCTGGATATTGAGGACTCGGCTGTTGATAACCAGCTGCTCCATAAGGCATATTCGGCATAAGTCCGACTCTCGGAGCTGCATATGGTCCTTGTTGTGGACCTGGCCGAAATGATTGTCTCCCATATTGCTGGTGGTCGAAATGTCGAGTTTGATATGGTTGCTTCCTGTATTGAAGTCCTCCTACGGCTCCAACACATTCTGCCTGGTCCGACTTGGTTTCCTGAAGAGTAGGGCACATATCAGTGAGGTGCTCCACAAAAGTACATATGCCACATATTGTTGTTGTCATGACTGGTTGATGTTGTCCAACTGCGAGCTGTCTCACCAATGATGTCAATTCGGTCAGCTGATTCTCCAATCTTTGGTTGGAAGTTGCACCGATTTCGTTCACCATCCGAGATTGACTCGGCCCTCTAATCCCAAACTGTTGTGTATTACTTGCCATATTGGAGATCAGATGCCTTGTTGCTGCTGGCGTTTTATCCACCAAGGCTCCTCCATTGGCTGCATCAATCATGCTTCTGTCCATCATTGAGAGTCCTTCATAGAAATATTGGATCAGCAACTGCTCGCTGATTTGATGGTGTGGACAAGTGGCACAAAGTTTGTTAAACCTCTCCTAGTACTCGTGCAAAGTCTTCCCTATATGCTGCCTTATCCCACATATCTCCTTCCTGATGAACGTAGTTCTGGATGCCGGAAAAAACTTCTCTATGAATGTGCGCTTCATGTCTCCCCAAGTGTTGAACAGTGCTGGCTGAAGATACAGCTAGTCTTTCGCTGCTCCATCCAAGGAGAATGGGAACGCCTTCATTTTGATGTAATCTTCCGATATCCCCTGCGGCCTCATTGTGGAACAAACCACATGAAATTCTTTCAGATGCTTGTGGGGTCTTCTCCAGCGAGACCATGAAATTTCGGCAATAGGTGTATAAGACTAGACTTCAATTCTTTTAGGCCAACTCTAGCTGTGGGTATTGGATACACCAAGGTTGATACACCACATTTGGAGTGGCCAATTCCTTTAGTGTTCTGTCATTATTCTCCATCCGTCCTGGCTCTGTGAAAATGTTAGGACTAGCAACAAAATTGTCAGTACAAAATCGGTTAGAGTTAATGATAGAACCAGAACTTCTACTATTATTTACTATTAGATTCCTAGTCCTCCTTAATCTTCGTCAGGTTTTCTCTATTTCGGGGTCAAAAGCGTATAGAGGATCAGTACTACTCCTAGTCATGCATCATGCAAGTTATGTAAAAAAAAATGGTTAGTGATTCTAGATGGTGATCACAGTTAACAGTTAATTCTAATGAGCAATTACAAATGCAATGCAACGATGGGTGCAGAACAGAATGCTTAGTAATATAGGGTGCAGAATTACTCACAACGCAAAAACAAATTTCTTTATTTTTATTATTGACAGTGAATTCACATAAAAATTATACTTACAAAAATTCATCATGCACGATTATTGGATCCGAAATGCAAATCAAATACACACACAATTCAAGACTCAATAGACTCTACAAACAAAACTCTATAGACTCGAGGTTCGGCTCAATCTACTTGGCCATGAAACCACAAAAGAACTTGTGTCCTCGGCAACGGCGTCAATTTGATAAGCTCGTTTTAGTCGTTTCAACGCGCATCAAACAAATAAAGCTAACTATAGTATAGTCAACCCTAGGTCGATTTTTCTCAAGGACACACTATGCTCGAATTGTGAATTAATGTGAGGTAGAATGAAGCATAACCTAGATTGCAAGTATTGAACTATCTCAGCTAATTGTTGAGAGACGTCACAGAGTTAGTCTAACTCTGTATCAAACGGAAACGCAGGAACGGAGGGGATTGATGCGAATAAATTGAACTGTAGTAAAAGCTAAGATGCGAATGCAATTACTAACTATTTTACTGCTACTGCTACTACTGTGCTCATGTTTCAGTCCATGATCAAGTATTTCCTGGTTCATTCGTTTTGTTGACAGTCCTCATCAGCCTTAGGCATTCTTATGGCAATCGCCAAAGGTTCATCCATTTCCATACCGAGGAATTACGCAATTGCTACCTCATCAGTTGGCAGGGATTAGGTTCAAGCTGATTTTAGGTTCTCAATTAGATTATCTAGTGATTACCTACTAAATTCAATCAGATCAATTCCAATCGTGATTCGATTCCTTAATGCAATCGCAGCTCAGAGAATGAATTTATGTAAGGGAATGCAATAGAATTCAGAATTTAGAAATCACTCATGTTCATTGGAATTGAAATACAAACACAGGGGTTTGGCTTCGGTGGCTCCACCGTCCACGACAATCGCCATGGCCGATGGTGATGGTTCACCGAGGTTAGCTAGAACGTTGAGGATCAAGTTCACTGGAGTGCGTTGGTGATCCAATCAGCCCCTCCAGCAACCTTCGACTTCTCAGTCCCTAACATGCACTCCTTCGATCGAGAGAAGCGCCACTACAATACCGTGCACCACCGTGAGTGAGAGGAATGATGAGATGGAGATGGAAGTGTGAGTAAGAAGTATGGAAGCCAAAGACCCCTAATCGTTCATAGTTGCGCTTATTTATACAGGGCGCGAAGCTAACTAACTTAATAGAACTACTAGTAGAATTCCTATTCTACCCTTGCTATAACTTGCACTGCAAGATACTCCAAAGTGTCGTGGTTGCTGAGCTGGAACCGAGGTGGCTTCTGAGTAAATTGCTGACGTGGTGTGCCACTAGGCTTTGCTCCTTATTGGGCCGAGTCTCGGCCTAGCCGAGATAGAGTCGGCCAGGTCAAGGATGCTCCCGACTGGGCCTCCCTGTGATGGGCTACAAGCTTGGTTGGACCTGCAATGAAAGACTAGTTAGCTTGATGCCTTGAATTAACACAGGGTTGTGTTTTTCTCTGATTTTAGGCCTTTAATCTGAATCTTAGCTAACAATAATCTTTTAAGTACATGAGTTGCTTAATGGTACTCTTCTTAGGTCCACTTATGATGTGTGTTTTATGACTCATCAATCTACTAAGGTCCCGCAAACGTTGGCTTCGCCACGAGCAGATCTGCCATCCGCCAGTGTGAATCTAACTCCAATGCGTTAGATACTGATGCCTCGTTTTAACTCCTTTTCCAAAGGATCTTCGCCACCTCCCCCGCACAGCGCCGTTGCTACCACCTTCGAGGTCTCAACATAAACAATCATTTCCTTCCCTTTCTCTCGTTCGAGTGCTCTGCAACCTTGTCTAGTTGGGAAATATGAAAAGCAGGAGGAGAAAGGAATCAAACAAAGTGAAAAATGAAATCCAAGATGTAGTACCTAGCTAGGTACTTCTTTGAAACAATTACCTGGGATGGTTTATTAGGAATTACTGCCAAATGACGAATCGCTTTTGTAGGCATTGGCTGTGATGTGAAGGTTGCGTATGAAAGTCATGTCATTGATATAAATCCTAATGTTCTATCTTTATAAAACCTCTATTTATTGTAGAAAATTGTTGAATTGTCTTTTCTGGATTTTTCTATTCTTTGGGTACTTCACCTTGCCTCAACTGTCTAGTTAACTGTGAAAAGAAAGTACACATTGTATAGACTAGCTCTCTAAATAGCTCTTCTTATTAGAAATGGAGTTGACTGAAAATGGGGGCTATTGCGACTAATTAGTTTTAAATTGTTAACTATTATTAATTGTTAATCAATAGGATTGTGATGAAGATCAAATGGATGGATTGTTAATCAGTAGGATTGTGATGAAGATCAAATGGATGGATGGATGGCTGATTCGTAATATGGTTCTGGACACGTCAACAATTTGTGATTAAATTTTGGTTGAGCATCCCCTAAATGCTTTTGTGCATTTGTGACAGAACTATTGCTCCTGGCTTCAAACTTCCAGGGAGTCCCGGTCATAGTTGGAATTGGAGGTCCAAGTGGGTCTGAAAAGGCTAGTTTGGCTCATAAAATGGAAAATATAATTGGTTGTGAAGTAGTTTTCCTAGAAAGCTATTATAACAAGTAAAGGATTTTAAATATGATGACTTCAGCGCACTTGATTTATCTTTGCTGAAGTTTGTGAAGATTGTGGAGTGATTATATTTGAAGGCGTCTATGCTTTGCATCCTAATGTTCGAATATCACTTGACTTGTGGATTGCTGTTGTTGGAAGTGTTCATTCACATTTAATTTCACGAGTTCAAAGGGATAAGAGTAGAGCAGGATGTTTTATTTCCAAAAATGAGATCATGATGACAGTGTTTCCTATGTTCCAGCAGCTTATTGAACCTCATCTTGTTCATGCACATCTTAAAATTTGAAATGACTTTGACCCTGTGCTTTCTCATGAGAGTTCATTATTTGTCTTAAAGAGTAACAAAAAGTAGCATATCAAGATATTGTTGCAATTCTTGATCCGACAAATTTTGCAGTTCGGTGCAGAATTTCATTGATATTTATATAAGACTTCATGGGGTCCCTTCTAATGGGCAGTGGAGAGATAGTGATTGTATTCGGGTCAGAATATGTGAAGGCAGATTTGCATTGCTGATACGAGAGCCTATCAAAGGAAGGAACTTTATCAATCAACCCAAAGTGGATTTTGATATTGGCATTAGTACTGTTGCTGGTCTTATTAATCTTGGGTATCATCTACAAGATTCTAATTGGGGTTGATCATCTACAAGATGTCCCTGGTCCATACATTCAGATAAAGGGTGTTGATAAAGATGCAGTGGCAACAGTAGGTTCAATGCTTGAATTGGATGGTTCATATACTACTAAGAGTTATCTTGAATTAATTTTGGAAAGATTACTAGCAATAGAAATAACTTCTTGGGGGATTCATTCTCAGCAATCAGCAAGGCTACAAGCGATTGTTGAATTTATTCAATCTCAAGAATATAGCTCTACTTCAGAATCTTCGTCAAGTTGGGTAGTCTCTCCAATTAAAGGGATTATTGAGGAGATGCAATTAAGGATTAGAAGGCTTGAAAGGTGGCTAGCAATAAATTTTTTATGTCTACCCCTGTTGGTTATTCACTGTATCAAAGAAGGCATCAATGATGAAAGATTAACTATTGATTAAAAAGTACCCGCACATCCTCCATCGGCATATTCACAATGCCATGAAAGGAAATTTCAATCCTTGGTATGTATATTCATATCCTGAAATTCGCATGACTATAATCTACAACTCATGCAGGTATCAAAAAGGTTTCTAACTCCGCGTCTCGGATGACGAAACTACAAACCCGTTAATGGACAATCGAAAAGACCGATCCAAGGTCCGACTACAATCGACTGGGATCTACAAGGCCCAAAACGGACGGTCGAAAAGACAGATCCGGGATCCGACTACAATCGACTGGGATCTACAAGGCCCAAAACAAACGGTCGAAAAGACCGATCCAAGATCCGACTACAATTGACTAGGATCTACAAGGCCCAAAATAGACGGTCGAAAAGACCGATCCAGGGTCCGACTACAATCGGCTGGGATCTACAAGGCCCAAAACGGACAGTCGAAAAGACTGATCTAGGGTCCCACTACAACCTACGATCTACAAGACCCAAAATGGATGGTCGAAGAGGCTGATCTGGGGAACTACGATGAAGCGGTTCTACAAAGCCCGTAAACGGATGGCCGAAGAAGAGGTCAACTCGGGGTTCTACAAGATAAAAGACCTGGGTATAGGTCCCAGGCGAGATATTTAAAGACCTATCAGAGACGAGTCGGTCGAGACCATCCGAGACACGCACGCAAAGACCAAAGAAACTGCTTCATAGCCGAGACCCTCTTGACCAGTCAAACATCATCCCGGCTACTTCCTTAAACTACTTATCGCTCCACCCGGCACTTGAACGACTGCATACCAGTCAGCCCATTGGACACACCGAGTTTATTCCCGCACCAAGGAGGGAACAATACCAACCCCATCCAACCCGAGAACCATGCTTAACCACCCCAACCTGTGTGTGTAGCACAAAAAGCTCATCCATGTATATATTGAACCTTGGGCATGTTTTCTAGGCACTTCGCAAACTGAAAGCAGAACAACCATGAATAACTAAAACACCACGAAGGTAACCAGCTACCCTAACCGTAAGGACAGCCCAACGGTTGGGAGCAAGATCTATGACCAATGGCCATGGCCGAAAGAGAAAAGTTAATCAGCCGCCCCAACAATGAGACGTAATCGGATCGAAATTAATTAGAGACTGGGACCGGCACAATCAATTCATCAATCAAGACCTGAGGGGCTGTGTACTAGTCGACCCTTAGAGCCCTCTCACTCCTCAAAGCCTTCCCGGCCAGCAGGGTTCACCCCTAGCTAGCCGAACCCACTCCCAGGTAGCGATCTCTCGTAGCTTCGTGCTTGGAAGAGAAATTAAGCTTACGTCCTATGAACAAAGCTTGAGGGGTTGTGTACCGATCGGCAAACCGACCAGGAGCCCAACCACGTGTCGCACTGTACTTGTCTAGGACAGAGGCGCCCCGCGGTCTAACATGTCAAGATACAATCTGGTAAAGCTATTTTTCCTCCAACAGATTCATGTACCATTGTCAGATGATGTGACCACCTTGTACGTATATGTGCATTAATGAAAGAGGAAAGGGGGTTCCATTTTTTGAGAGGGATCCTTACCTTGAGAATGGAACAGTCGCCATCCCAGTTTCCCTCTCGAGGTACTTTATCAATTGAGGGTCTCTAGCCTGGTACTCACCGTTCACTTGACCTATGACAAGCTTCGAGTCACTCTTAGCCATTAGGGTCTTTGCTTCTTGCTCCTATGCCAGTCTCATCCCGGCCAACAGTGCCTCATATTCGACCTAGTTGTTACTGGCTTTAAATTTGAAATGGAGTGACTACTCAATCAGCATCCCCGTTCGGTCCTTCTAATATCACCCCCGCTCGACTCCCCGATTGGTTGGATGCTCCATCCACGGGTAAGAGCCATCCACTATTCTCCTTGGTCACCGGTCCACTCGCCGCCATCTCCATGATGAAGTCAGCCAATGCCTAAGCTTTTACATGGCCTCTACTCTCATAGGATATGTCGTATTCGGAGAGCTAGACACTCCAAGTCACCATCCTCCTAGCCAAGTCTAATTTTCTCAACACCTGCTTGATCGGTAGGTTTGTTCGGACAATCACAAGGTATCTTTGGAAATAGGGGCAAAGTCGCCTAGAGGCGATTATAAGGGTGAGGGTCACCTTTTCTATCTTTTGGTACCTCCTCTCCGCATCTTGGAGGACTTTGCTTATGAAATACACCCAGTACTATTTTCCCTCTTTCTCTTGCACTACCGCTGCGCTTATAGCGCCATCTGCCACCGAAATAAGGATTGTTGGGTGTCGAGTGTCGGCTTTGTTAGGATTGAGGGGAGGCTAATAGTGCTTTCAACCTCAGGAACGCCTCTTCACTTTCTGCTGTCCACGCGAAGGTGTCCCCTTCTTGAGAGTGTTGAATATGGGAACTACCGTCTCTACTGACCAGGATAAGAATCGCGATAGCGTTGTGATTCTCCCGAGCAGTTTTTGTACCTCCTTGATCATCTGTGGGCTCCTCATATTGATAACTGCTTGGCATTTCTCTGGGTTGGCCTATATCCCCCTCTCGATCAACATGAATCCCAAGAATTTTCCCACCTGGACCCCAAAAAAGCATTTCTCGGGGTTCAGCTTCAATCTGTTCTTCCTCAACACTTGGAAAACTCTCTCTAGGGCCCTATAGTGGTTCGCTATTGCCCTGGACTTCACCACCATGTCCCCCACATATACTTCCACGTCGGTACCTATAATCTCTTCAAAGATCTTGTCCATCAAGCACTAGTAGGTTGCCCTGGCGTTTTAGTCTGAAGGGCAACACCTTGTAGCACTAGGTTCCCGAGTTTGTTATGAAGGCGGTTTTTGCCTCGTCTTAAGGGTGCATCTTAATTTGGTTATAGCCTGAGTATGTGTCCATGAAACTCAAGAGGGTGAAACTGGACACCCCATCTACTAACTGATCTATATTAGGCAACGAATATGGGTCCTTAGGGTAGGCTTTGTTTAGGTCGATGTAGTCGGTGCACATGCGCCATTTTCCATTAGCCTTATTTACCATGACTAGGTTGGCCAACCACGTGGGGTACTGTATCTCCCTAACAAATCCAGCTGCGAGTAATTTCTTTGCCCCCTCTCAAGCTGCCTGTCACTTCTCTTCTCCTAACTTCCTCCTTCGTTGGGTGACTGGCCAATGAAGTGTGGAGACCATGGCTCCCAACTTATTAAGGGTCGGCCTGCCCATGATTATGTTATAAGAAGCATCAACGTTGACAATTGTGTATAGCACCGAGATGGTACGTGTGTGCATTCGTTCTTCGAATGTGGTCTCTAGTTCAATGATACCCTTTATTGTTACCTGTTCGTTGGTAAAGCCGTATAACTTTCCTGCGCATGCCTCCAAGTCAGTCGGCTATAGGCCCAGCTTTTTACAAGTCGACTAGTATAAGATGTTGGCTGAGCTTCCTTGATCAATAAGGACCCTTTCTACTTTGTAGTCGATCGTCACCACTGAAATCACCATTGGCTCATCCTATCTAGGTGGTTCGTACCTCATGTCCCTCTCCCTAAAGTGATTCTTTGGAATGGAGGTTATGTCGGCCTTCCTTCGAATTGTTAGGATGTTACTAGCCTTTCGCTTATGACTTTCGTCTGTCCCAACTACAATTGCTCCATTGCCTGAGATGGTTGTTATAACACCCTAATGTCGAGCGTCCCTCCTCTGGGGTGATCTGCTTCTTTCCCTCCTCCTCTCTTCGTGTTTAGCATCATCGCGGGCTTCTCTAGACGACTCTCCTCCACTCACTTTTCTAGCCGGCTTTGGGCTGGCTAAGGCCTTCTCGTTCCCTCTTATGACGTGTTGGCCCAAGTGTCCCTCTTGGATCAGCCTCTCTATTTGCTCCTGCAAGGTGCGGTAGTCCTCCGTTGAGTGGTCGTAGGTCCTATGGAACTTGCACCTTTCCTTTAGGTTGGCTCCTATCCTCCGGCCCTTTATTTCCTTCGGGTACTTCAACAAATGAGTCTGACAAATGTCGCGCAATATCTGCGCCCTTTTCTCACGTAGGGGGGTGAGCATCAAAAGGTAATCTCTCAGCTTGGGCGGATATTTAACTTCTCCCCTAGGGTCGCCATGCGGTGCCAACCGCATATCTCGTGTACCTGCTTGCCTCTCGGTTTTAAGCTGGTCAGCTTGATCCTCCTCTACTTCAATATGTTTTTCTGCTCAGGTTCTTATCTCCTCCATACTCAATGGCTTTCTCACTGCTAAGGAGTCATTGAATTGACCAGCCCTCAACCCTTTCTGGAAAGCCTTTACAAAGAATTTTTTATCTGGGTCATTTACCCTGACCGTGGCGTTATTAAACTGGGCTAGGTAGCTTTTGAGGGTCTCTCCCTTGTTCTGGTAGATGTCGAAGAGATCAGCTACTTCCAAGCGTTTTACCTTGTTTGTTGCGAACTGGGAGGCAAAAGAAGTTGCGATGTCGTTAAAGGATCTTACGTATCAAGGCGGGAGCATGGCTAGCCAATTCATGGCTACACCTCGCAAGGTCCTTGGGAATAATTTGCAACTCAGTCGGTCGTTGTCTCCATTGATATACATCTCGGTTTGGAAGGCTTGAAGGTGGGTGTAGGGGTCTTATGTTCCGTTAAACGATTCAATCATCACTTCGCGAAAATTTGGGGGGTTGGCTGTCTCGTCAATCTCCTCGCTGAAAGGTTGGGCCCAAAAGGCTTGGGTACTTGGAGCCGGTGGTGGAGTTGCCGCTCCTCTTGGCTTCTCCACTATAGCCTTCACTGCTACCAACTAACGGCGAAGCTCTTCCTCCCATTCACCAGCTGCCTTCAAATCATCCATATGCCTTTCCTCGGCCTTCCTGTGCCTCTCCTCCGCCTCCATCTATCGCTACTACGCCTCTACATTCAGTCGGGTTTGCTCATCGCTGTGTGCTTGCAAGGATGCCATTGCTCGCAACAACCTTTGCAACGTATCCTCCTCCTCGCCATTGGAAGAACTGGCGGCTTGGTTACGCATCACTGGCATGGTTATTGGTCTTCCTTCTTCTATGCTCCTAAGCTCCAAGGTCGGTCTCCTAATCTTGAGGCTTCGGGAAAAGTTTCACCAAGGCCCCACGGTAGGTGCCACTATTCTCGTCTAAAAGTACAAGTAGTTGAAAGTCGTTGGTAAGTATTTTGTGATCAACCCCAGGACTAAGTGCATTGGGGTATTTATACATTGCGTGGCTGGTTTGGGAGTGACTTGCTAAGCAAGTAACCTCCTAACCGCCTGATAACTAACTGGTAACCACCTTGAGAGTCTCTTCTATGTGTGATGGGCCTCCAGGAGTACATTGACTTATTGGGTCAAGGGTACTCCCCCTCGCTTGCTAAGGCTCCTTTCTTTCTAGGCCTTACTAGACTAGCGCATAGGCGTAATGGATCTGGGTCAAGTGGCCGGCCAATCCTCTGTTGAACTTGCATTATCAACGTATATAGTAAATGAAAAAATTATAGTTTCAGCCGAACTTTCTAATATTTTTCTTAGTTTTTCTTCTGTCCAGATTTTATCTATCTACATAATTTATGGACTGCATGGTATATGAAAATATATGACACTATTTACGGCTTTGGGTTTGCATTATATTCCTACTCCGCACTTTGGGTTAACATACTTCTACAGCAGAATTGTATGTTAGTAGATGGACAGTGATCCATCTCTCAAATAAAAATAAAATAAAATTATGCAATTATCGAGATAAATCCTAAGAGGCACACAACAAAACTGTGGATTAGAGTAATCATGAGCACTACGACAAGAATCATTCATATCAGGTAACTAATTTAAACAACAGGTTTAATTTCATGTCACTGAACTAACTGGTCATGACTATTTAGGTGCTTGGTTTTTTTGAAAATTCACAATGTTCCTCGTTTAGATGTTTTTTTTTTTTTAATTTACAAAGCCACTCCAATTAAGAAGAAAAAAGATATATGAAATAAAAATATAATTAAATATCTAAATTTGAATTAAAAATTTATAACACTTCAATATCAATGAAAAATATGAACTTCCAACAGAGAAGATTAACTCAAATAACAATAGGTCAATATCGATGTCTTCATCAGTTGTTCACTCCAACCAGCTACCAAGTGCTGGAGCCACACACATTCGGACTGATAAACAACTAATTTAATCAATTAATATAAACAAATTCAAATCTGTAGCGGAAGAAAACATAGCACATTAAGTGTCAATATAAAATATTTAATTGTTTAAAATATTAATATTCATGTTGCTAAATTATTATTACCAAAAATTCTATGCATCAATACTGTCAGTTATCCATAATATTCTGTTATGTTTTTATTACTATTATTAAATCTTGCTCAAAATGAAATTTTAGTTATGTTCAATAAGAAAAGAAAACAATTCTAAATAATTCAATTTTACTATGCATTTCTGTATTCACCTGATTTTGTTCCTTCTTTTTTTCTTAAGAATAATGTGCAAAGTAATCTAAATAACAAAATAAAAATAGTAATAAATAAATAATAAATAATAATAATAATAACAAAAATAAAAATAATAATGAAATAAATAAAAAATAATATAATAATAATAATAAATAAAACGAATTGGTTTTGAACCGAGCTCTTTAAACGTGTCCAAAGAACCAACACAAAGTCTGCTATCACATTCTTTTTGGACGAGCATCCAAAGAGCCAGCAAAGTCAGCACAATACTTGATTTTGCTACTCCCCCTCCCCAAAGAGCCAGCATGGAGTTTTGTTCTGCTGCCTCTCTCCTTCCATGGCCTTCTAGACGAGCATCTTGTATAGTTGGAAGCAGAAAAGCAGTTCTATGCACATGCTCCTACTCAACTTTCTTGATTGACAATCCCAACGTTACCGTGTTGGACTTTCCTGATTGACAACTCCATCGTTACCATGTTGGACTTTCCTACTGATAGTTCCTACACAACTTTCCTCCTAACAACTCCCGCTCAGGCTTCTTGCCGACAAATACTATTCTGCTTTCCTATTTTCAGCTCCTCCTTAGCTTTCCTATTGAACAATCTTGCTCAATATTACATCCCAGTGGAATTGTTGGTAAATCTGACCAAAGATCCTACTGAATTAAACAAATAATTCATGGAAGTTTATAAATATCTAGAGGGAGCCAAATTCAAAAGAGGAAGGATGGAGAGAGAAAAAGGAAGAGAGGAGGAAGTTAAGAACTGAAATTGAGAAAGGAAATTGTGAGATAAAGAGACAAAGCATGAGTTCGCAAAGAGTTGGAAAGCGAAGGAACTCATTCGCACAAACTAGTATTGTTAATCCCTTTGTTTACTTGTTATGCGTGTAAACTCTCTAATTTCATCACCATATAATTTTGCTTCAAAACCTTTGGACACCCTTTTGGGTGGCTCTTTCTTTCCTTTTCTTCTTGCTGTTTACTACTGTATGCTTTTTTCCATTTCACCTACATTATTTGTCCATGCCTTTGGATGTAGGCTCCAATGAGTAGCTCATTTTCCTATTTTATGTTTTTTGTTACTGTCGTTATATTCATTTTTGTGTTTGTCCATACCTTTGGGCACATCAGTTTGGAGTGTTTTTGTTTTTCATTTGTTGTTATCCCTTTCTATGTTGTTCGTCTATGCCTTTGGATGCAAAAGCCAAAGGCTGGCCCCTTTCCCTTTTTCTTTTAGTTGTTATGTGTTTCGTGTTCATTTATGCCTTTGGACGCAAGAGCCAATGAGTGACTCCTTTTCCTTTTTATTGTTTACTATACCCCTATTGCTCGTCCATACCTTTGGACACAAGAGCATTTGAATAGTTCCTTTCCCATTTTTCTGCTACTTGTTATTATCTGCTTTTTGTTCAACTCTGTCTTTGGACGCAGGCTCCAAAGACTAACTCCTTTTCTTGTTTTCTCTATTTTCCATTACCATTGTTATTCATTTTTTCCTACTCATCCATGCCTTTGGACGTAAGAGCCAACGAGTAGCTCTTTTTCTTTTCTACCATCGGCTCATAGTTGTTCACTATGTCGTACATCCATGCCTTTGGATGTAGGAGCCAACAAGTGGCTCCTTTCCTTTTCTACTATCTGTTGTTTACTGTACTTTTCTTATTTGTCCATGTCTTTCAACGTAGGAGCCAACGAGTGACTCTTTTGCTTTTCTGCCATCTGTTGTTTACTATACCTTTCCTGTTCGTCCATGCCTTTGGACGCAAGAGCCAACAAGTGACTCCTTTTTATTTTCTTTTTTTGTTATATGTTGTTTATTTACCTTTTCTGGTTGTCCATGCTTTTGGACCGTAGGACCCAACAGTGACTCCTTTTCATTTTTCTTTTCTATTATTTGCTTTTTTATGTACCTTTCCTGTTTGTTTATGTCTTTGGACGTAGGACCCAACGAGTGACTTTCTTTAGTTTTCCTTTTCTATTATCTATTATTTTCTATACCTTTCCTATTTGTCCATGCCTTTGGACGCAAGAGTCAAGAAGTGGCTCTTTTTCTATTACTTGTTGTTTTTTGTACCTTTCCTGTTCATCCATGCCTTTGGACATAGGAGCTAACAAATGGCTCCTTTTCGTTTTCCTTTTCTATTACTGGTTGTTTTCTGTACCTTTCTTGTTCGTCCATGCCTTTGGACGCAAGAGCCAATGAGTGACTCCTTCTCCTTCTCTGTTATTTACTGTATCGTTGTTGTTTATCCAAGCCTTTAGATGTAGGAGCCAACGAGTGGTTCCTTCTCCTTTCTTTGTTATTTATTGAACCTTTGTTGTTTGTCTAGGCCTTTGGATGCAGGAGCTAATAAATGTCTCCTTTCCTTTCTTATTATCTCTTATCAATTGTTCACTTTTCTATTCATTCATGAATTAGATGCATAATGTCCTTTGGATGTCCCTTTTCATTTTTTGTTGTTTATTGTTGTTTACCTGTGTTGTTTAGCAACTTTTTTGTTCGTTCATGCTTTGGACGTACAAGGTCCTTTAGATGACCCTTTTCATTTTCTATTGTTTGTTGTTGTTTACCTATGCTATTTAACAATTTTTTTGTTCATTCATGCTTAGGACACACAAGGTCCTTTAGACGCTCCTTTTCATTTTCTATTGTTTGTTGTTGTTTAGCAGCTTTTATGTTTGTTCATGCTTTGGACGTTGTCCTCCTTTGGACACCCCCTAGGCGATCCACTCCACTTCCATTTATTCCCTTAGCGTTCCAACCTTTCTTTGGACTCCTCTGGGTAGTCTGCTTTCTCCTACTTATTTCCTTAATTTTCCAGTCATGCTTTGGACACATGAGTCTCTTGGGATGTCCATGGACAGTCCACTTTCTTTCTCCTACTTATTTCCTTATTTTTCCAATCATGCTTTTGACGCATAGGTCTCTTTGGACACCTTTGGATAGTTCACTTTCTCCTACTTTTTTCCTTAGTTTTTCGACCATGCTTTGGATGCTTGGGTTTTTTTGGATGCCCTTAGGTAGTATGCTTTCTTCTACTTATTTTTTGTAGCCACGCTTTGGACATCCCTAGATAGTCCACCATTCCATTTATTTTTCTGCAGCTCCCAAGCATGCTTTGGATGCCCTAGGCGGTTCGCTTTCTTCCATTTATTTTCCTTAGTTTTCCAATCATGCTTTAAATGCTCTTTTTGTACGTTGGGCTCATATTAATTTTTTATCTTTTAACTATGTTTATGATAATAACCATTTTAGATGTTTTTTTTTGTTATCATCCAAATCTTTTACAAAAATCATCAATAACCATTTTAGATGCACTTCTTATTTGGTTATTAAATTCAAATTAAAATTCAAAACAAATATTTATCGTCTCGAAAAACTACGTAAACTTTAAATTTTCGATTGTATAAGAAAATAAATAGAAGTAAGAGACAACTATTGTTTATATATATCTTCTTTTCTAAAATAATAAACTCAATTGTTATGTGCATAAAATAATCTCATTTTCATTCAAAGGATAAAAATAATATTTTCAAAGTTATATAAATTCTTCACATTTAAATAAAAATAATAACTCGTTTTAGGACAGATATTATAAGATATTAATATCTTTTCTACATGTATTCCTATATGTATTCCTTACATGTAATCGACTCTTAAAATCAAATCTGAATTGTAAGTCAATTATATTTCTTTTAAAAAAAATTCTAATATTTTTTTTAAAAAAAAACATTGATGGTCAAACATTGGTGGTCAAACTTCTTTATTTATTTTTTTTTTTGGTCGTACCCGTCACCATTCTGGATGCGGCGACAATTACTTTGATCATGTTTAAAGTTCTTAGTATCTTGTAAATATTAGTTAACTTGATGTAACTAGACAAAACGCAAAAGGTGATCCTTTTTCCAATCAAAATAAAGATTTGGAAGTGTGTTGCTATTTTTTTATTATTATAATTTTTACTACTACTCGGTACCTGTTTATACATAGACTATACTTGTTAGTCAGTATTTCTTATACTCAGTACAGTACTCTAGTTATATATTTATTTTACTCATAAAATGTGAATTATATATACATTAAATGTTCTGCATATATGATTACATAGAAAAATATTTTTAATATTTTTTAATAAATTTAATGATTATATATTGATAAAATAAAATAGTTTTACCCAATCATAAATCATCACTAATATGAATTTAATTATTATAAAAATTAATAAATTTATCATATATATTAATTTGTATTTGAATTGCTATATAAAAATATTTTAGGCTGCAAAATCTGTTTTAATTTTGTTCCCCTTGAATTAATTTTCTAGATCCATCCTGTATGATTGGTCTCGCTTTTGAAACTAACTGAATGTTTCTCAAAAGTAGTTAGTTGATCACAGTTTTCAAATTTTGCAAATAACTATGCTCAATTTACCGTGACATGCACAAGCTTTTGTTTCTATGTCACGCGGTTCCAGAATTCAGAAACAGTAGCCATAGGACACCTGTAGAGTAAGTTGATAGATTCTAATAAACTACATTTTGTCTGTAGATCATAAACAATAAATATTTATTTTATTTTTAATAAATAAATTATATTATAATTAAAATTTATAATGAATAAATATTTGTAAACATATAAATTATATTTAATATCTATGATAAATAATTTATATTTTGATATAATATTATTTTTAATTATTAATAATTTTTATTAAAAACAAAAAAATTAAAATTAAAGATATTAAAATAAAATATTGCAAAAAATAAGAAATTAAAAAATATTAAAAACAGTTAAAAAAATTCTGATAAAAAAATAATTAAACACACTCTGGTTAAATAATGATATCTAAAACTGTTGTCGATCAATATAATAATTTTAATTTATATATATATATTAATTTATTTGTTACATAAATAAATATTTATTTATATAAATAAAATTTATAATAAATAAATATTTTAATATATAAATTATATTATAATTAAAATTCATAATAAATAAATATTTTTAATCTATAGATTATATTTAAAGTTTATATTGTTATATAATATTATTTTAAATCATTTATTTTTTAAAAATAATAGATTACAACAAATAAGAAATTAAAAATATAAAAAATAATTAAAAAAATTCTTGTTAAAAAAAGATTAGAAATGCTTTTATTAAATAATGATAATTTAAAATACTCTCATTTAATATATATAATTTTTTATTTCACAAAATAAATATTTTGAAATATATATTATAAAAAGTTAGTTGACAAAATATATAAAATTTTAAAGTAATTCCCTTTCCACATTGCAAATCTATGCTATCATCAAATTTTCATTGTCATACTCTAATTTTGTCCGATATACATCAACAAAAAAGAGAAAAGAAAAAAGTGGATGCAGCAATTTTGTCATTGTCATTGTCATACCCAAATTTTGTCCGATCTACACAAACCTATTAATCTCTCAGTCTCTCGTCCTCTCGTCCTCTCGTCCTCTCAGTCACGACCTCTTAACCTCTCGGCCTTTCGACCATGAACATCTAAACCTCTCAGCCTCTCGGCCTCTCGGCCTTTCGGCCACGAACCTCTCAGCCTCTCGGCCTTTCGGCCACAAACCTCTTAACCTCTCAACCTCTCAGTCTCTCAGCCTTTCGGTCACGAACATCTTAACCCCTCAACCTTTCGGCCTCTCGACCTTTCAGCCAGGAACATCTTAACCTCTCAGCCTCTCGGCCTTTCGGCCTTTCAGCAATGAACATCTTAACCTCTCGACCTTTCGGCCACGAATATCTTAACCCCTCAGCCTTTCGACCTCTCGGCCTTGCAACCACGAACATCTTAACCTCTCGGCCTCTCAGCCTTTCAGTCACGAATCTCTTAACCTCTAAACCTTTCGGCCTTTCAGCCATGAACATCTTAACCTCTCGACCTTTTAGCCACGAACATCATAACCCCTCAGCCTTTCGGCCTTTCGGCCTTTCAGCCACAAACATCTTAACATCTCGGCCTCTCAGCTTTTTAGCCATGAACATCTTAACCTCTCAGCCTCTTGGCCTTTCAGCCACGAACATCTTAACCTCTCGGTCTCTCGGCCTCTCAATCAAACCATCCATGAGCTTCCTAACCTCTCAGCCAAACATTCCAAGCCCCTTTAGAACTACGTAAAGTTTGATTTCTCCATTGCAATACGAGATACGTAGGAGCAAGAGGCAACTCTTGTCAAGTTATTCACCCCAAAACCAAAGACATTCTCCATCCATCCCTTGTAAATATCTTCCATTAGAAAAGCATAAATCATAATGTAGAAGTTGTCTTACTTCATGCATCTAGTTAGGGTAACTATCAAGTGATAGCGTGAGGGATGTAGTGTATTCCTCACGTAACCGACTCCCGAATTCCATTTCTCTGGTCCAGATTTCGGCCTTATCCAAACACCTTCCAATTTATGGTTTACTGACATTTTCTCCCTAAAACGCTGGTGGCGACTCTTATTGTAACACCCCAAAATTGTCCAGGCCAGAACACCTTTCCTACCCTCCCAAACCATCCGTACCAGCCTCATTCCTGGTCCAACCCCAAACTCATGGGCCGCCTCCCTATGACCTCAAACTGGGCCAGGACCAGGTCCACCCTAGTCACCTCAGCCCATCCCAGTCCTCCCATGATTGAGTCCATATTTGACTGAGTCTTCCGTATTCCAATGGACCCCATATGACGTACCAAATCACACGACAATCGGAGGCGAAACAGAAACAAGCAGAAGATAATACTTGCGAGGATCTTGGGATTCGGGTTGTTACGCAGCTACCCCGAGCCCTATATAAAGCCTCAAGACGAAAGAAAAAGAAAAGAGAAAAAGGAGGGAAAAAAAGGAGAGAGAGTAGGAGAAGAAAACAGAGTGAAAGTACGAAGAATGATTGGTGAAAAGAAAGCTGACGACGACAGGCAGAAGGCGGAAGAAGAATCCCAAGGGCTGGCAAAAGGAGAGGCACAGATACTGGACGAAAGCAGGGAAAAAGCATACACCACCTCCAAATACCAGGTTAGTATTTCAGATCACCCTTCGTATCATTCCGAGTTAGGGTTCGTATCCCCCATATCAAGCCAAAACCCCTACTGCGCGGTAGCAGCTCGGGGCCGACTTCATATCGGCCCTCGGGCTGGCGGTCGAGACGACCTGACCCCCACATCTAGCTCTCTCACATAGGCCGACTCGGTTTCGGTCCGACGAGAGTCCCCCACATCTACCAGCCTATGCCTTAGCCTTAATGCCGATTCGGTCCCACCCACAGCGGAGCCGAGCCGGCACAAGCCGACTCGGTCCCCCAACCTCAGCACCCATGCCGATACCCTCTCGGTCCCGACGAGGCCGAGACGGGACGAGTCATGTCAGCCTCCATCCTAACCTCACCTTCTTTCAAAACTAAGCCTCCCCTAGAACTACGTGGACTTTGACTCCTCTAAAGCCGAGGTACGTAGGCACAGGAGGCACACTCCTATCAAGTCCTGAACTCCACAACTCCAAAACACCCCGCCTGTTTCAAATACACGACCCTCCTCCCCGGGCTCTCACGGCTAACCTAGGGTAACTATCAAGTGATAGGCGTGTTGGGGCCTTCTGCACTTCCAATGTGTAACCAACCCCCGAACCTGTGGCTCTGGTAACCTGACCCGCCTTTCCTTAGGTTTCCCGATGTTCCATAGAAACGTCGGTGGCGACTCCCTGTGGCCAAAATAGGCCTTGGCCATTCCAAGACCGGGACCATTTCGGCCAACGCGAACCGGCCCGTGTATTCGTCACAATTTAGATGGTGACACATGACCACTCCACTAGGGACTTACATTCCTTATACTGAGGGTTGAGCCCTGATAGGTTAGCGTGAGGGGAAACTCTAATAGGCCAGGGTATGTGGTTCATTTCCTCTATAGGCCTCTTAATTCAGGCATTTTCTGTATTTCTTTTATGTATTGTCTGCACAACCATAGGATAGAAAACTAAACGTTACCATTATAATATTGTGAGGCGTGCATGGGAAAGATGCTTGAAGGTGAAAGTGCCAACGAAAGGGACCTTATTCCCAAGCCTGTGAGTTAGGGAGAGAGGAATGTGTAGTGGTACCCATACTAGAGGTGTCTCTGTATTGGTGATCACGATAATTCCACTTGGGGCTGACCATTCTAAGGGGTGACCATGTTCTGGGAATTTTGTCGCGTCCATGGTATTGTCCCTTGGGAAGGTCTATAGACCCAAGAACCGACTGGTGAGGCTAATTTAGAGAAGCCCGAAAAACCAGGGAAACGGCCCATTTAACCGTGTGTCTAATTAGGAGTCAACCAGGATAGGCCGAATTGGAACCGGCTGACAAAACCGAAATGGAATCAGCCCAAGAACCCCTCACACTAACTTATCATGCTTACATCCCATAAACCAAAAAAAACATGCATCATGTTACATTGATCACGGAAATTTCAGAAAATGGAAACGGGACTGTAGTATTAGGTCAAACAACAGCATCATGTCCAGGCCAGAGCACCAAACATCTAGTCACTTTGCTATTGGGGAAGTTGCTTGAAAGGTCAATGGCGTAGGCACTTCGAAAAGCTCCATGGCAATCTCTTAGGCTTGTTAGAAGTTGAAACACAGCCTGCAACACTAGAAGCCCTGGCCTAGTACTACGACTCGCCGATACGCTGCTTCACATTCAAGGACTTCCAAATGGCCCCAACTTTGAAGAATATGAGCGAACTGTTGGGACTGTCGTTGACAGAGTCCCCACTCTATCTCCACCAAGGCCAGCCGCCATCTTGGGCCACTATCGCCAGACTACTAAGGGTATCAGAGGCAGAAATGTCTAAGTGAAGAAGGAACCGCAATGGCATAGAAGGGATACCTGGGGTGTACATCGAAGAAAGACAACTCCAGTTTCAAGAGGAGCAAGACTGGGACGCCATGATAGACATACTGGGTGTGCTCCTCTACGGGGTAGTGTTGTTCCCGTGCATCGAAGACTACGTCGACCTCGCAGCCATAGAGGTGTTATTGGCTAAAAGGGACAGAGGAGAAAACCCTACTATGGCCATTCTAGCTAACACCTACTACACGCTCAGCTACTGTAGCGGAAGGAAGATAGGGAATCTCAGGTGCTGCACCCCCCTATTCTACCTATGGCTGACCGCCCACCTCTTCCAGTGCAAGACCAAGACTACCTGCCCAATAGAAGACTTCAAGTGGAGTTGTGTAGAGACTATGACTAAAGAGTAGTGGGTTAGACGACTGGGGGATGTCATGGCCAGCCCGGTGGTAGTGAGGGCGTTTGATGGCTCACGAAGAGATGTCATGGGAGAAGTCACTCTCCCCCTTTACATTGGCCCCACCTTATTCAATATCGTCTTCCAAGTCATGGACATCCGCCACGCATATAGCTGTCTTCTAGGAAGACCCTAGATCCACGGAGCCGGGGCCGTACCCTCCTCTCTCCACCAAAAAGTCAAATTTATCGCAGACCGGCAACTGGTCAATGTAATGGGGGAGCGGGGGTGCTGAGGCGCCAGAGGAATACATCGAAGAAGACGAGGAATTTCTGAAAACCTCCTTCCAGGCGCTAGAACTTACGCCAGGTTCAGATGCGGAAAGCCTCACACCCTCATCCACGGTAGAAGAAATGGCATTCCGAGTCATGATCAAAGAAGGGTATCAACCGGGCAAGGGGCTTGGCCCCCTCCTAGAGGGTATCTTGGCTCCAATCAAGATTCAAGAAAACAAAGGGAGAGCTGGGCTCGGCTACCAAACAGGCAACCATGATAGGAATGGGCAGGCACCCCCAGCCCAAGCCACATGGGGCCAACACTTCGTCCGGGAGAGCGTGGCGGTGATAGGTAGTCAGTCAGAAGACCGATATGGGAAAGTCTATACCTCCGACGAGCAACTGGCTAATTGGACGGCTGAATCACTTGCGGATGAATTTCTTCTTGCAATGTAATTTCTTTTGTAACTCGTCCTTTGGGGCGAATCCAGATTAATAAAATTTAGCATGCATTTTCATTCATTCCCAGTTATCTCTTCTTTTTTTCTCTCTTCGCTTTCACATACTTAATCTCATTAAAATAAGGCTCTCTTATAAACCAGCACCAATAATGAACCTTCTCCAAACAATGATATGACCCCCATGTGTGAGGACCCTAGCCCCATTAAGGAGCCAGTAAAGGATGAAGATATAGAAACTGAGGCTTTGGCAGAAGTAGAAAGGCAAATAGAACAAGAAAGACCAAAGTTTCAGCCCTTGACCAAGGAGCTAGAAAGTGTGAATCTAGGCGACGAAAGGGATAAGAAGGAAATACGGATAGGAAATCAGATGTCGCCTGAATCAAGGAGAATCCTCATAGAACTATTACAGGAATTCTCAAACATATTTGCATGGTCATACCGTGATATGCCGGGACTTGATCGTCACATCGTAGAGCATAAGCTTCCTCTACTCCCGGGCTCGGTACCCGTCCGCCAGTAGTTGCAAAGGATGAAGCCAGACGTGGTCCTGAAAATCAAGGAGGAAGTGGAGAAGCAGTGGGACGCGGGGTTCCTAGCCGTGTCTAACTACCCACAATGGGTAGCAAACATTGTACCTGTACCCAAAAAGGACGGGAAAGTACGCATGTGTGTTGACTATAGGGACCTAAACCGAGCTAGCCCCAAGGATAATTTTCCTCTGCCCCACATCGACATGCTCGTAGACAATACTGCATGTCATGCCTTCTTCTCCTTCATGGACGGCTTCTCCGGGTATAATCAAATCCTAATGGCAGAAGAGGATCGAGAGAAAACGACCTTCGTCACCTTATGAGGAACATTTTGCTATAAGGTGATGCCATTCGGACGTAAAAATGCTAGGGCAACCTACCAAAGAGCAATGGTAACGTTGTTCCATGATATGATGCAGAAGGAAATCGAGGTGTATGTCGATGATATGATTGCAAAATCAAAAATCCTAGAATAGCACATTGAAGACTTACGAAAGTTGTTCAGCAGGCTTCGCAAGTACCAGTTAAAACTCAACTCGGCCAAGTGCACCTTCAATGTGAAGTCCAGGAAACTGTTAGGCTTCTTGGTAAGCGAAAGGGGCATCAAAGTGGATCCAGACAAGGTAAAAGCCATCAGGGAAATGCCTCCCCCCACAACAGATTCGGAAGTCCGAGGCTTCCTGGGACGGATATATTTCATAGCCCGATTCATTTCCCAATTAACCGCAACATGCAATCTCATATTCAAACTTCTCTAGAAAAGGCAAAAATTTTAGTGGGACACGGAATGCTGGGGAGCCTTTGAAAGGATCAAACAATACCTGGAGCGTCCTCCAGTCCTCGTCCCAACAATTTCCGGAAAACCTTTAATCCTCTACCTTACGGTGCTCGACAAATCTATGGGTTGCATGCTAGGGCAGTGAGACGAAACCGGAAAAGAGCGAGCAGTCTACTACCTTAGCAAAAAGTTCACAGATTGCGAAAAAAGATACCCAGCCTTAGAACGAACTTGTTGCGCTCTAGTCTAGGCGGCTAAGAGGCTCCGGCCGTACATGTTGCCCCACGTAGTCTGGCTAGTAGCCAAGACTGACCCCATCAAATATATACTAGAGAAGCCCACACTAACCGAACGTATAGCACGGTGGGGAATACCCAGAAAGGGCATTGGAAAACAACAAGAGGACATTGAGAAGATTAGCAGCCAGCTACCTTCTGAGCGGGAGTGTACTGTACAAAAGGAACACGGACATGACACTCCTGCGATGTGTGGACCGCCCAGATGCTGAACGAATAATAGAGGAAGTCCACGAAGGGACCTTTGGTACTTACGCGAGTGGCCACACTCTGGCACGCAAAATACTCCGCGCAAGGTACTACTGGACCAAGCTGGAATCAGACTGTCACCAACATGTCCGAAGGTGCCTGAAATGCTAGGTCCACGCTGACTGTATAAATGCCGCTCCTTCCACCCTACACAGCTTGACGTCGCCTTGGCCATTCTCCCATGTGGGGCATAGACATGATCGGGCCCATTGAGCCCAAGGCTTCCAACGGGCACAAGTTCATTCTGGTGGCCATCGACTACTTCACCAAGTGGGTAGAGGCAGCCTCATATTCGGTTGTAACGCGTAGTATAGTGGTAAAATTCCTCAAAAGGGACATCATATGTCATTATGGCATCCCAGCCCATGTCATTACAGATAACGACACCAATCTAAACAACAAGATGATGACAGAATTATGCGAGCAATTCCATATTTGTCATCATAATTCTACCCCCTACCGTCCCCAAATGAATGGGGCGGTAGAGGCCGCCAACAAAAACATCAAGAAAATAATACGAAAGATGGCGGTAACCTATAAAGATTGGCATGAAATGTTACCCTACGCACTACATGGGTATCGGACCTCCGTGCGAACTTACACCAAAGCGACCCCTACACCCTAGTCTACATACTGAAGCAGTCCTCCCAATAGAGATCGAGATACCCTCCTTAAGGGTCCTAGCCGAAGCAGAGTTAGAGGACGTCGAGTGGATCCAACAACGCCATGACCAATTAAACTTGATCGAGGAAAAACACCTCACGGCCCTGTGCCATGGTCAACTCTACCAGAGAAGGATCAAAAATGCCTTTGACAAAAAGGTGAAACCCCGAACATTCATGACAAGAGACATGGTTCTCAAGAAGGTACTGCCTAACGCCCGCGACTCAAGAGAAAAATGGGCGCCCAACTATGAGGGACCATATGTGGTGAAACACGCTTTCTCAGGAGGTGCTTTACTCCTAACCGACGCCGAAGGGCACGATCTCAAATATCCCGTCAACACAAACTCGGTTCAAGATGTTCTTTCCTAAAAACCCGCCAAAGCAACAATGAGGGCATCCACATCCAGTTGGAGCCGAAAAAGGACTAGTGAAGTCAAGCGTGGGGTGTATCTTGCTGGCCCTAGTAGAAGGTCAACCCGTTCAAAAAAAAAGTAAAAATCTCCCTTTAAGAGAGCATACCTATAAATCACATATTATCAATAAAATGTCGTCTTCATTCCTTTCTCTCCTCGTCGTCTTTTCTACTTTGCATGCTAAACTTTATTAATTCGACAAAAGAAATGATGTTGCTAAGAATGATCCGAGGCGTGAAGGCCTACTACCCGCAACTAAAGCCATTGCCTTCATCACAGACCCTTGAGCCGAAAAAAAAAGGAGGCCTCTGACAGCTCAACAATACGACAACAGCTTGGTCCAGGCGGCCCGGCGCAGTCAAAAATAAAATTGAACGCTTGTAGGATAGACATGCATTCCCCCAAAAAAAAAGGCAAAACTCCGCATCCTAAGCCTACCTAAGGTTGATTCCATCTCGGTTCGGTCAGTCAAAGCTAGTCGGCAGGATGCTCCTAATAAACTCCCAAACCCTAATCTCAGTCTACGGGCCTCTCGGCTCTAAAAAGCAGCATACCCCCTCAGTTCAAAAGGCATATAAAAGTAAAAATAAAAAAATATAATAATAAAATACAAAAAAGAGAGAAAATAAAAAAACATAAAAATAATAATAAATGACAAACACCTCAGAAAATAAACAAGCATCAATTTCATTAACAATAGAGGTTTTGTACATAATCATTGGGGAGGGGGGTCAAGCAGGGAAACAAGCTTCCCATCCTTAATCTCTAAAGTCACTGAGTAAGGGCTTAAGTCAAAGTCTGGTGCCAGAAGGACTATCTACTAAAGAGCCTTGTCGAAACCAGCCTTATGTTGGTCAACAATGGCCCCTTCCAAACGATCTACTCTGTTAGCAAGGTGCTGCCTCTCCTTTGTTGAAGCAGTAACCCTCGGCCTCCGAGTAGTAGTCTTGGTCTCGGCAGCCTTCAACGCAGTTCCTAGTTTAGCCTTCATACCCTTGTTAGATGCCACGACAGCCTTCGCCTCAGCCACTTTGGAATGGGCTGCACTCAGATCCCTAAACAAAGCCTCCGAAGATTTTTGCACAAGGGCCAAGGCAGCCTTCAACTTCGCCACTTCAGCCTCGGCCTCAACCACCCTCGTTCCCAGCCTGGCCGCCTCAACTTCGGCTGTGGAAGCTCTACTCCCCATGGACGCAGCCTCCGACTTGGCCTTTGTCAAATCAGCCCACAGACCTTCTCAGTCAGCCTTCAACTTGACCACCTCGACCTTCGATCGCTCCCCTCAGCCTTTCAAGTCTTGATTGGCCTTGGCCACCTTCTCAAATTCCTTCTTATTTAGGGCCTCCTTCAGCAGGATCTGCTCCGCCCTTTTCACAAGGCCCCTTGACACTTCCAGAGAGGCCAAGGATCGAAGGTGATATGCCTCCAACATTTCGAAGGTTCCATCGAGCCCCGTGATGATGTGCGTTTTTACAGTCGTTTTACGCGCTTATCAAATAACTAAAGCTAACTTTAGCATAGCTAACCCTAGGTCATTCTTCTCAAGGACACAGTGTGTTCAGTTGTGAATTGGTGTAAAGTGAAGTGAGTAGAATCTGAGATGTAGAATGCTGACTCGTCTCGGCAATGGCCGAGTTGCTCTCAACAGAGACTGAACCGAGTCGGTCTCAATAGAGACAATCCGGCTTGGTCTCGGTTGAATGCAAACAGACGCTACAGAGATGGACTGTCTCTGTCTCAGACTTAGAAAGCAGTAAACAGGGGGGTTGAAATGCAATTGGAATCAAAGCAGAAGTTAACTCTAATCAAAATGCAATTACGCTACTCCTAACGCTATTATCTTTATTCTTTGTGTTCATGTTTTAGTTCCAATAATCAAGTTCTTTCTGGTTCAGTCATTCCAATTACAATCCTCATCAGCCTCCAAAGTGTTCTTATGGCAATCGCCAAAGGTTCGTCCTTACCATACCGAGAATTACACAATCACCACCTCATCAGTTGGCAGAGATCAAGTTCAAGCTGATTTTAGATTCTCAATCAACAATCGTTAAGTGATTACCTACTGAATTAGCTAAACCAGTTCCCATCGGCTTAGTTTAGCATTGTTCCGTCACCAGATGCAATCGCAACACAGTAATTGAACTTAGATTTCAGGAATGCAATGGAGTTCAGAATTCAGAAAATGCTCATAATATTGAAAGCAAAATACAAACGCAGGGCCTGGATTCGATGATTCCATCTTCCACGACGATCGCCATGGACGACGGCGATGATTCACCTCAACTAGCTAAGACGCTGAGGATCAAGTCCACCAGAGTGCGTTGGTGCTCCAATCGGTCTCCTCGATAACCTTCGGCCTCTCGGTTCTCGGCCGCATTTCCTCAATCGAGAGAAAACGCCATTAACAGCTCTTTGTACCACCGTGAGCGGAGGAGAAGAGAATTATGAACGCGAAAAGGTTTGAATGCCAAAAAGCCCCTATTCGTTCGAGTTCTATCTATTTATACATGAGTGGGCACAGCTAACGATGCTAACAGAATTACATGAACAATTCCTACTCTACCCTTTGCTTTGTGACTTGCGTTGCAAGCTACCCGTGTAGTGACGTGAAGTCGAGCCGGATCCACGGTATTTCTAATTGCTAACGTGGAGTTCCACCTAGACCTGCCTGATTGGGCTCTCTGCATAAGTTGAGTCCCGGCCTGGCCGAGGCTCTCGGCTGGGCTTCCGATGGCGGGCTAAGTTTGGCTGAACTGCAATGAGGAGATGGTTAGCTAAAAATCTTGATTAAGCACAGATTGTGTTTTACTTCAAGTTTAGGCCATTAATCTGGATCTTAGCTAACAGTCATCTTTTAAGCTCGTGAGTTGTTCAATGGTGCCCTTCTTAGGTCCACTTAGGATGTGCATTTTATGACCCATCACCCCGCAGCGACGAGAAGCCTTCGGTCAAACTGAGGAATGGAGTTGGGAGGGAACAGGCTGTGGACGTCCATATTGGGCCCCCACAAGGATCTCACGTCAGCAAGGGCATTGAAACATGACAAACCACCTGATTGAAGCTCGGGACCAGAGGTGATAGTGACTCTAACTTCTCGGACAAGCCAACCACAATCGAACCAGGGGACACCGTACTTTTCCCCTCTTTTCCTGGAAGCTTCCTCAACAGCAGTAGCCTCGGCTTTCCTCTTGGCCTCCCTCATCTCGACATCCGAGACAGATGGTCTCGTGTTGATTGGAGCCGATACCTTGTTGGCCTGAACCGGAGCCGTCGTCGTCCTGGCAGCAACCGAAACAACTACCCTCTCATCCATAGGGGTTGATTCCATCTCGGCCACCGCCGCCGATTGCATCTCAGTCTCTAACACTGTTGGCGTCTCGACCCCAGGCGCCAATCTCGTCTCAGCGGCTGGCATTGCCGGCTTCGTTCCGGATCCAACTCCTCGGGCCAGTTTCACTTTTCTAATCAGGACAGCCATGTCGATCCCTTCATCTTCAATCATTCCTACCAACATAAAGAAAATAAAGGCGTCAGAAGTCTACACTATACCTAAGTAAAAAAAAAACATGACTCACTTCTTAAGTGGGAGACAAGCTTCCTCCCAATCGCCAAGGAAACAATCTCCTTGCAGTTCATCCCCTTGGGCAGCTCGTCCAGTAGTTGAAGAGTCACTTTCTCTTCCGAGGAAAGTTGGCTCTTGTGCGTCCCTGGGGCCTTCAAGGGCAGCCTCCAGTACAACGGCATGGGTTGTCGGTCTGTGCATAAGGACCCCTCGGCAAGGGCTCTTATCTTCAAGAAACGGTCCTTGAAGCCCTTGTAAGACACTGTGTACGCCGTAAACAAACTGGCGTTGGGGAGGGGTGCCAAAAAGACCCAACCAACCTTCTTCCCCAGGCGAATGGTGTAATGGCTCAAGAACACGGGGGCAGAGGGAGCCATAGACAGCACCACACACACCACCTTGAACGCCTGCAGAGTTGCCCACCCATTAGGATGAAGCTAGAAGGAGCCACCCCCACCAGTCTCAGCACGTCCACTGTAAAGCGATCTAGAGGAAAGGTTACCCCCAAATCTTGGAGAACGGTTTCATACATATACATGAAATCTCCCTCCCCCTCTTTACACACATGGCAAACTCGCTTTGAGGCAGAGCAGTGGGTCATCGCCAGTTGAGAAGCATAGGGTCCACATATCCATTCCCCCTTGTTAGCAATGGATTCCACTTCCGCATGTGTCATTTTGGAAGCATAGGACAAGACGTCCTGGTGGACCCACTCGAAATGCTCCTCCCCCGATAGAGTGGGGGCACTGGGGCTGAACTCTGCCTTGTCCGCCATAGCCACAGGCATGGCGGCTATGGCCTCGAGGCTGGAAGTAGAGGAAAAGGAAGAGGATGAAGAAGTTTGGGGTTCAACAGTACCTGACATCTTTAAACAGTGGAAGGATGGTCAAAAGAGAAGGAAACTTTGGAGAAGGAAAACTCGAAGCACAAGGTTGGAGAGGAAGAAGACTCTAAGCGCAAGTCTGAAAAGGAAAAATGAGGCTTCAAAAGGTAGTCATGGGCATATTTATAGCAATCCCAAACCTCGCCTAGGGACAAAGTGTGGCGCGCCAATAAAGAGGCGCAAGTCTCCAGGGCTGCGCAATCATCATATCTAGAGTTAATGCACCCCAAGAAACGAAAAGACACATTAATGCGCCCCAAGCAATGAAAAGACACATTAATGTGCCCCGAGAAATGAAAAGGCGCCATCAATGCACCCCTAGGAAACGAGGAGGCAGGCCAGAAAGGCGCGTCCTCTCAGGCGCGGCTATTGACCTCCAAACCAAAAAAAGGAAACAAAAAAAATGAAAATAAAAGAAGAAAAAAAGCAAATTCCAATTAAATGAATTCAGTTCGTCCCAGCTCAAATCATGTCGGTCTCCATCAGTCCGTCTCGGCTCAAATCATGTCGGCCTCCATCAGTCCGTCCCCGCTCAAATCATGTTGGTTTCCATCATTTCGTCTCGGCCACCATCAAACCATGTCGGCCTCCAACAATTTGTCTCGGTTGGCTTCAAACCATGTTGGCCAACGCCAATACGCCTTAGCTGATGTCAACTCACCAAATCAGAGTCAATTCAGCCTATTTAGTACCACGTCGACTTCAGTTCGAGAAATCTATCCCGCGAATCCTGGACACCTAATGGAAAGTCCAGGAGCCCATCAAGCCAAAACAATCCAATGGCCTTCTTCAAACCTGGCACCCAATTGGAAAGCCCAAAGGCCAATCAAATCAAGATAATTTAGCAATACCATCAAACCTAGGCACCAAGCAGAAAGCCTAGTGATCACTCAAACGCAGACAGTCCAATGGCTTCTTCAAATCTGGGCACCTAGTGGAAAGCCCAACAGCCATTCCAATCAAGGTAGTTTATCATTTGAGGCCCAATCCTGGGACGGCCTCGTCTACCAATTCACTGGTGAAGCTTAGAGTCTTTATTTGTATTCATCATCACGGGCTCAATGCTGAATGCAAATAAAGAGGGGGCAACTGTAGCACCCCAAAACTGTCCGAGCCAGAACACCTCTCCTACCCTCCCAAACCATCTGAACCAGCCTCATTCCTGGTTCAACCCCAAACTCTTGGGTCGCCTCCCTACGACCTCAAATTGGGCCAGGACCAGGTCCACCCCAGTCACCTCAGCCCATCCTAGTTCTCCCGTGACTGAGTCCATATTTGACTGAGTCTCCCACATTCCAATGGACCCCATATGACATACCAAATCACACGAGAATTAGAGGCGAAACAGAAACAAGTAGAAGATAATACCTGCGAGGATCTTGGGATTCGGGTTGTTACGCAGCCACCCCGAGCCCTATATAAAGCCTCAGGACGAAAGAAAAAGAAAAGGGGAAAAGGAGGGGAAAAAAAGGAGAGAAAAAAAAAGGAGAGAGAGCAGGAGCAGAAGACAGAGTGAAAGTATGAAGAAGGATTGGTGAAAAGAAAGCTGACGACGACAGGCAGAAGGCGGAAGAAGAATCCCAAGGGCTGGCAGAAGGAGAGGCACAGACACTGGACGAAAGCAGGGAAAAAGCATACGCCACCTCCAAATACCATGTTAGTATTTCAGATCACCCTTCGCATCATTCCGAGTTAGGGTCCGTATCCCCCATATCAAGCCAAAACCCCTACCGCGCTGCAGCAGCCCGGGGCCGAATTCATATCGGCCCTCGGGTTGGCGACCGGGACGACCTAACCCCAACATCTAGCTCTCTCATATAGGCCGATTCGGTTTCGGTCCGACGAGAGGGCGTCGCCTACCAGCCTATGCCTTAGCCTTAATGTTGATTCGGTCCTGCCCGTAGCGGAGCCAAGCCGGCACAAGCCGACTCGATCCCCCAACCTCAGCACCCATGCCGATACCGTCTCGGTTCCAACAAGGCCGAGACGAGACGAGTCATGTCAGCCTCCATCCTAACCTCACCTTCTTTCAAAACTAAGCCTCCCCAAAACTACGTGGACTTTGACTCCTCTAAAGCCGAGGTACGTAGGCACAGGATGCACACTCCTATCAAGTCCTGAACTCCACAACTCCAAAACACCCCGCCTGTTTCAAATACACGACCCTCCGCCCCGGGCTCTCATGGCTAACCTAGGGTAACTATCAAGTAATAGGCGTGTTGGGGCCTTCTGCGCTCCCAATGTATAACCAACCCCCGAACCTGTGGCTCTGGTAACCTGACCCGCCTTTCCTTAGGTTTTCCGACGTTCCACAAAAACGTCGGTGGCGACTCCCTGTGACCGAAATAAGCCTCGGCCATTCCAAGGCCGGGACCATTTCGACCGACCCGAACCGGTCCGTGTATTCGGCACAATTTAAATGGTGACACTTATCCTCTTTAGTGAAATCACGAGTTGTTCACGATAATCATGCTAGCATTATTTGCCATATCAATTATAAACTAAGAATTATCATCTAACACCATAATAAAATGTACAGATTAAGTAAGTATGAATGCAAAATATGTGAGAAAAAAGTGACAAAATTTACAAAATCGGAAAAGATAGGATTCAAAATGTACAATTAAATTATAATTATATTTCATATAATATATTATTAGAAATTACATAACATGTATATATCACATATTATAATAATAATAATAATATAATTTATTAATATTACATATTTAAATAAAAATAATAATATTAAAAAGGAACATTAATAATAAAAAAATTATATAGTAAATAAATAATAAATATATGAATTTTTTGGTAAGTTTAAAAATTATTTATTATACTATTTTAAAATCTTGTGTTTTCACAACAAACCAGGATGAGCTATGGGCATACTCCATGCTAGTGAGTTGAAACGGATTAATTCTAAAGTTGCATTGAATCTCATCACCTCTGGATGTTTCAGAACTCACCATGTTATTTTCCTGTGGATGAGATCCTTAGGCTCATATATGATTTCATCAATTTCATATCTTGCATGCGTTTCCTGAAGCTAACTAGGTGGCTGACTCGCTTAAAAATCCTCCCTCCAAATGTCTTAGTTTTCTTTATTTTATATTTGATTTTTTATATATAAAATAAAATTATGAACCAATTTTATTAAAATTTACACAATTTTACAATCTAATTATATATAGGTTGTGTATTTTATAGCTAAAAATTTACAATAAAATAATAATATAAAAAATCTTAAGAAAAAAACTTAATTGAGCACTATACAATATATACTTTTTTTACTTGATATAGTAATTATGTTGCTAAAATTTGATCTCGGCTTATGAGGTGGGGGTAATTTTTTACATATACACGTTACTTACGAACATTTTCTAGTTGTTCCTGAGTGGGCTCAAACAAAATTACTTTTTCAAATTAAACAAATATATTTTAATTTTAAAATTTTGTATGTAGACATCTATAAATTTATGAAGTTTGATTTAATTTGTTTTAACCACATTTGATATATAAATTTGTTATGTAACCTTACATATTAAATGATTATAAGACTTTTGAATTTATAAAGAAATTATTGTTTAATTAATATATAAAATTTTATAGCAATAAAAAATAAAAACAAATAAAACATCTTTTTACTAATATTTTAGGTATTTAGCCACCTAAAATAGTTTAACTTCCCCCTCCCCCCTTTCTTCCCCTGGTGGGAGACCCTTCTTATGTTTTCTTGTGGTTTTTAATTAATTCTTGCTTGGGGGACATTAGCTCCTCTTCATTCATAAATATATATATATATATATATATATTTTGGGCTTTTCCACTCTGGCAACAGGGAGAGTTGCTTCCATTTATTCTACACCATTTTTTAAAAAATATTTTATGGAGACAATCCTGCTGGTAAGATCATTGAGGAATAAGATTTTTTAAAATATTTAACATAATTATATATTTTAAATTTAAATTAAGACTTCTAATTAAATTAAAAAATTTTTCCATCAATTGATATATGCATTAGATAACATTTGTTTAATTAGTTGCATACAATTAACTATAGTGTTTAGCAATTTATTTAGGTGAACTACAAAAATGATGCGTCACTATAATTGAATTTGACTACAATATTCACACCACAGTTGCTGGTGAAGAAATGTTTCAATAGTGTTTCTATATATAAGTTGGTAGAGCTTGACAAGAAAGAAACTATAACTAATTAACCAATTGGCCTTCTAAATATTTATATTTGACCTTCTAAGCATGGCATCTTAATTAGTGGATAAAACTATTCGAGAAGGACTCAGAGGAAGTAAGAGTCAACCCTGATTGTATGTCCTGCCTTTGGAAAAAAGGACAAAGCAAATAGACTTTACCATACGCTCTAATTAATGTAATAGTAATACCAAGTAAATTAATATTTGAGTAGAAAAAAATATGTTTAAGAGTCAACCGTTGATATTATTATAGTTAAAAGGATCTAATTATGATTCTATAAATGATGGCAACTGGCCAAGACCATTAATTTTTTCAGAATATTCCATATATACACCATTGATCAGTATATAAAAAATATTATTTGTTAGTCTTGATTGTTGGTACTTAGACAATCGAATTTGAACTATTAATATATTTTTTATGAGTATACATATATTAATTAAAAATATTTTTTAATTACCAAAAAATAAAAATATATTTTGTGTACAAATGAGATGAATAAATATTATAATAACATTTAAAAGTAATTATGTTAATTTAAATAACTTATAATATTAATTAATTACGCACACGTATATGATATTAACTAATATAGTTATTTTCACTTGTTATGAAAAGAAGTAGCAAAATTATTCATCTTATAATAATAAAAACAACTCTCCCTAATATGTATTCAAATAGTCTATAAATTTATTTATTTTTCAATAATTAATAATTTTAAATTATTGAAAGAATATAAAAAATTTCAATTTATTAATTTTAAGTCATCAAAAGAGTATTAAAAAGAATTTAATAATTATACATTGATAGTGAAAATATTTATAATATCATTCAATTACAAATCATCATTAATATGATTCTTAATACATATTATCAAAGTCAACCAATTTATTATATATAATTAGTTGTAATTAAATGACAGTATAAAATTAATGTATATTTTATTTTTTTTAAAAAAACATATTTTGTTCATGGCCATTATTATTATTATAGATAATTTTATATTAATGTTACATTTAAATTTTTATTTTTATAACATCAATCCTTCTTACTTGTTTAATAAGACTTTATATACATTACTTATTTATTAATTAATTATCTTTTTTATAATATAAAATTATTTTTATTTTTATTTTTAAATTTATTTTTGTATGACTTTTATATCTTCATCTTGATATAGGAAAAAAATTATACAATGGGACGTGAATATGAATATTTTTCTTGTGTATTTTGTATGCAGTTTTTTCTATTAATTTTTTTATTTTTTTGTAAATTTTTTCTAAAAAAAATTCTGTAAATCTTGACAAAATATGCTTATTTTCTTAAATTAGATGAAATATTCGTAGAGAATTTTAATTTTTTTTCTTTCTATAATCTCGTGCAAATTTTGTTTTGTATAAAAATTCATATAATTATCTTTGTAATTTTTTTACAAATAAATACAGATAAAATTTTCAATTTTTTTAATTTAGCAGTAGACAAAGGTATCAAAAGTTTTAATAAAAAAAATCTAACCTAAATTTTTTAATATTTAATATTTAAATAATATCATTAAATACTCAAAACATTATTCCTAAAAATTATATTGTCAAAACTATTATATTTAATTTATATACTTTAATCTTAATTATTTCTACTCCAATTTTTCTCAAGCGCGCTGATATTCCCAAACACGCTAGTATCAATTTTTTATAGCTACATCACGTGATCATATTATTAATTTAATTTTTGTGAGATAAAATTGTTTATTTCAATGACAGAAATTTTTTAGGGTAATGATATTGGCTGAAATTTAAACACAGGAGACATGGGGAGTTTTATGGGAAGACGATGAATAACTTATATGTATCCCCTGTGACCATTTCCTTCTGAAATAGAAACGGAAACAAGATTCACGTTACATAGCATATATAGTTGAGTCAAAAGAAATAAGTCAAATAACAACCAAAATAGTCAAAATAATGTTATTGTAGTGTGAATGCCACTTGAGTTTCACTGTGTCTACATATGTATAATAATAGGTTCTCCCAACTTGCTTTGTATATAGGTCAATGCCCTGCAACAACTAAACCATACTTATAAAAAGTAAATCCTGACATTGATCGATCCCACTTGTGCTTAATGAGGCTGCTTGACAAAATTTGATGGTGACATCTTGTGAGTTGTGACCAACCTTTGACCTACCACACCCACTTGCTTTTGTTCTTTGTTTCATCACCGTACACTAATATTATGTAGATTTCTTGAGATTATACATAATCTTTTCTTCTTCTTTTTTTTTTGCGTTTGCAACAATTTTTTTATACGAGTATATGATATTTTTTTCTTATAAAGAGTATGAGTGTAATTTATATTTTTTAAACAATTAAGGAGAATTAGTATTATAAGAAGTATAAGAAAAAAATTCGCGAAACTTCACTAGTGTCTTTTAAGAACTATTATTGTTTCTTGTTTTCATTTACACTCTTGATTGTGGAGAAGAGGGAAATGCATTTTTTCTTCTAGAAGGGCTTATTTAATATGTGTATATTATATTGAATTTAATCATACATATGATTATCCAATTTAATAAAATTAATTGAAAATAATTTATTTTAATAAATTTTACCCAAAAAATTATTCAAATAAGTTTAAAAAACATAAAAATATATATTACCTTCATAAATTCACAAAAAAAAATCTCACTCCACCAACATTGTATTGTTCAGATTGACCTAGATTTGGATCTCTTAAAAAAATTCTCATGTTTAAGTTTTGCGGTAATTAATCATTAACAAAATTAATAAATATTTTACCCTTTTAATCTAATAATAAAAATATTATAATTTTTCCACTCCACCCAAATATAATGAAACGAAAAATGAATCAGTCTAAAGTCTTCAACTCAAACATCACGCATCACATTAATTAATTCCCTTGTTTCTTTTTGGTTTACATTTACCAACTTGTTTTGAGTTGTCTCCTTTTTTTAGGTGCCGGTCTTGTGTGATGTTTGTTACAAGATCTAATTTTGTTAGTCATATCCGATAAAATGAACGAAACAAAATTGGTTTATTAATTAGTTTAATTAATCTTGATTAGGTGCATACTTAGTTCATTGAAATTTATATTGTAACTAGCATCAACTACGGTAAAATAAATCAATCCAAAAAATTAAATAAATAAGATATTCAACTAAATAAAATATAAATTCTAATATTATAACCCTTTCTCCTGATAATTTCTTGTCATTTTTCTCGAGCTGGATGGGGTTCACGTTCTATTGAATCATAGACCTACGAGGTACTACTATAGGGTTTGTCCTTATTCTTGTACCTAAACAAAACAGTCCAATTTCTGAAGTCTAAAGAAAGAAATACATGATGAACAGATAATAACTCGCATTTTTTTTTATAATTAAACATACATATAAAGTAATCCACTCCGGTTGGTTAGTTACGCGGATTAGATACATAGTTGGTATAAAATTTTAAATTCAAATTTTATTGTTGTCATCCTACACCAAAACAAAAATAAAATATATATAATTATATGTTTAAATATATTTTTAATTCCAATAAAAATAAATAAATTTTATTTTAATTTCTGTAAAAAAAAAAATGTTTTAATAATACCATTTATTCTACCTTGTTTATATATTTAATGAAATGTCAAATAATCATACTAAATAATACTCGTATATATTATCATATTAATAAATTATATATCTAAATTTTTTAAAATTCATAAAATGAATATTATTTATTATACATTAAAATGAATATTAGGAAAATTAATTTATTTTACACGAACAAAAATAATTATTTTAAATTGTATAAAAATAAAATAAAATCACACGACATACCAAAATCGTTCAGTTTACGTATACTTAAAATATATTTAAGTTTCTTTGTTGTTTAAAAGAAATGGTGACATTAAAATTGCCTTTGTGCAATGAAGCATTTATATATAGTTGGAAGAGGGGAAATAAATTACAGAAAATAATACATACCAAACACGAAAACGAATGTAACAGCAGCTCTAACAAAATGGATCAATCAACATGCTTAGAGGGTGTTACCCGTATTTGCCAGAAAGGAAATTGAAGTATATGTATAATGAACATATTTTAATATGTTTTTACATGAGCAAACAATTCAATTAATAAAATTAGACTTATCATAAAAATTTATGTCGGGCGACCAATGCGGAAAGTAGTACCAAACACATCAGCAACAAACAAGTACGAAGATTCCCGCCCCTCATCGGATTCATGCTTGCTAATCGAAAGTGATTTTTAAATTATTTTTTTAAATACAAATCACCAAAACAATGTTAATGGAGTTTCTAAGCTGGGATTAAACTGATTATAATTCTTTTAGAAGGCTAAATTAATTAATGTAACCTTTTATCAGTGATTGGCTAAATAATGATTAACCATATCCATTGTTTTAACTTAATAAATTTTCTTAAATTCAAGTTTTGCATATATAGTTATATTTAAAAATTTATTATTCATAATAATTCTATTCAACTTAAACAAATATTATTTTCCATGAAAAATACATGTGATAAGGAGAAAAAGTCTTTTTGTTGCCAATTTCTTGTAAATAACTGAATCAATTGTATATTTCTTTAGACAACTATTATAAGTGTTTATTATATTAAAAAAAAAACAATAAACGCTACCAAATACCAAACTATACATAAAGAGAAATTATGGAGTCGGCTGTTCTTTAATTTGCCAATCGCTCATTAAATAGCAGCTGCCTATTACCCATTATATATGCCATTTCTTGATCAAAATGAATGCAGGCTTTTAAAAGACTTTTATAATTGATATTTTTCTTTCTTTTCTTTTCTCTTAAAATGTTCTATATATATATATGCAACCCGGAGTTAATTAAAGCAGTTAAGCCGTAAAATATTGGTGTGAGTAACAACTTTAGTACCAAACAGAATTGATTAAAAGCAACTGAGTCTCAAAATCACATTGATGAGAGGAGTATGTTCATATCCCTAATGAAATTATAATATTTATTTAATTTAAACTTTTTGTGATTTTTATGCGTATAATTAGTTTTGAGCCTAGTGGCCGGAGAGAGATTTTTTATTAGCTCATGGGAGGCAACAATTATAGCTTATTATCAGTTTTCTTTTTCCTTTTTTCTTAGGGCGAGTGGTGCAAAAGGGATTTTTAAGGAGGCTTAAAATCAGCGATGGCACATGTCACGCAGACCCCACATGTTAAACCGATAAAAAAAAAAAGCCTAAATAACTCTATCATGATGAAACGGTGAACACTTAAGGCCTAATTAATTATATCTAATTCGTTTAGGATTTAGGGTTTAAAATCAACTATCAATTATCTGCTCATGAAAATCAACTTAATATAAATGTACCTTTTTTTTTTTGTTAAAGTTGATAAACCGTGCAAATACAATTAATTACTTCCGGTGAAATGTCTTAAAAAAATATTTTTTAATCAATTGTATTCACTGAATTTGAATTGATTCACATGATTAAAAAATAATATTAACATATTACCTAATCCAATTTTAAGCAAATATTTACTAATTTAGTTCTATGATAAAGACTAAAAGCATTAGCCAAGCACAAAACCAACAATTCAATTTAGTCTGAACTATCCCAAAAAAGTGAAAATCAGGTAAATTTAATCTGATCTATATTTTCTTTGGATTGCTATTTTTGAAACTCTGTCTAACTTTATGTTAGGTCATTGGATGATCACATCAAATTAGTTTTGAATAAAAATAAATAAAAAAATTCTAGATAAAAAAATAAAAAATAAAATTGATATTTAAAAAAATTAAGTTATGTTAATAAAATTAAAATATTTAATTATTATTAAAATAATAATTTTTATATAAAAATATCAATTAAATTTTATGATATTGATATTTTGAGTTTGGTTTATTTGAAAGAACAACTTATCATGAGAGATATTGAATTACTTAATACTTACTAGACTATTTACTTATTGGGCTAACTACTTAGGGAGATATTGATTTATTATCTATTACTATCTACTAGTCACTTTTTAATTTTAATTTTTCTATTCGGACAGTCTAATAATCTACAAGCCAACTAGGTCAATTAAATTAAACTGGTCAACCCAAAAATGTCTTGTTCTATTTTAAAGGTTCAATTAGATCTAATTAACAAGTTGTTTGGATTAACATATATCGAATCAGAACTATTTTACTAATTTTATGAACAACACAATTCCTTTGATTTTATGTATTATATATTATTTGTTAAAAATTATTAAAACTACAAAATCATGAAACTCATTAAATATTTACGGAAACTTACAAAATTTTATGATTTTAAAAAAATTCAAATCAACAATAAAAAAAATGTGTTAAATAATATCTTGCCAACATTTCTACGTCGAGAGATTGATTGTTTTCTGGATCTATAATTAATTTTGAATTAAAATACTTTATCTATAGATAAAACAATTTATATTGAATTCTCCTACTAAATCAATTCTGCATGCACTTAGCCAAATATACCGGCATCATAATTTTATGGTACGCTATACAAAATACTTTATCACTTTAAATATATTGATTATATATTTTCCCACATTTTTTTATTAATTTGGAATATGCTAGGGCAATAATATCATAAAAATTTGTGAACACATCTTAAAAATAAGGGCAGAATTATATGTAGGCATGGGAATGAGGTGGGATGGAGTAAGTTTGGTTCTCCTTGTCCATGTCCTCACATTGGGATTCTTTTTTACAGGTTCAAGGAAATCTACTAAGAACCTGTCTCATATTTTTGTATTAATTCAAAAATAAATAACAACGATCTTAAAAATTAAATTATATTTCTACATAAATATATAATTTAACTGTATTGTTTGATTATTATAATTTAAATTATTTAACTATAAAAATAATTAATTAAATTTTTAATAATTATAAAAATATAATTTTATCTCTCGTGTGTACATATATATACAGAACAAGACAAGTTGTACGACGAATTTTCCTTCAAACTGAATTAGATCGAGATGGGATAGGTAACTACAAGTTCAGATATAATAATTATCATGTCTAATTATATGTACATTTTGAAGGAAAGTGTGTTCATACATCTTATTTTACAAAAAGAAAATTTCATCAACTTAATTATATAGTCCTCCTTGTCAATGATAATATTTTTTTCTTTGTCCACCTAACTCTAAACTTAAACCAAGAGACTAATGAATCCCTAATTCCCACCTTTTGAACTCGTCCTATATTTCTATACACTACTTTTTTATTTTTAAAATCTTCACTTTGATTTTCCTTGACGATAAAAGTCTTCTACTCTTTTATTGGTCTTGGTGAAGTTTGGATCTCTCTTCGTTACTTATCTCACAGAACTTACAAATTTTTGTTAACTAATATTTGCGAACTTCAAACTATGAAATATTAACTTATAAGCAAGGAAAAGACTTATAAGTTATATGAAACTTATAAATAATAAGTTAAGAGTTTGAAATGTTAAAAAGTTATATACTACCCAATTGAATTGAAAATATTTGATAATAATAGCTAATAAACTTGTTGATAAATATAAAATAACATAAAAATATATTTAATTATTTAATTTTTAAATTAAAAAAATTAAAGAAAGATTTTAAAAAAATAAATTATAAAAATATAAAACAAAAAACAAAGTTGATAACTTATAAACAAATTTATTTTTATAATTAAGATAGTTGAAATAAGTTAGAAGTTACTCAAATAAATTTGTGTACCAAACAAGTGTATTTTCATCAACCTACCTTATAAATTAGTTGATATTATGCTCTATTTCCTTGCACTTGCTAGATTTCATATGATGGTCACCCTGGTGCTTCAAAGGGAAAAAATGACTCCGAAAATTCTAAACTTATAATATCAACGTAACAAACTAAGATTGAGGTGAATGTGTTACAAGAATAATAACAAAAAAACACTATACTTCATCTATTGCAAGTTATATATATATATATATATATATATATATATTTGTTAAAAAAAATTTGTTCGAATTGTACAACACTACTGTAAGCAATAAAGTTTTTTAAGAATATTTAATAAAATTAAATGTTTAGATCCGTGTAATATTAATCAAGATTGTCTATAAAGTATAAACTAAATATAGATATTTTTATGTAAGTGTTTCTTTTTATAATTTTAAATTTTACTTAAATTAAAAACTAGCACTTGCTAGTACGTATCTGTAATGATAATGACGATGGAATTCAATTGTTGGAACCGTGCCCTCTCTCTCAGGTTACCCAAAAATACTGAAATAAGATGGGGTAGGTAGGGGTCTACGTGTCAAATCATCATGTTTTTCATGTTTCATTTTGAGTCATCTATAAATACAGCATGCTTAATCATTTCTAAAGCTTCCATAAAAGACATTCACCGTTCTAAACTCCTGATTGTATTAACATTCTTCAGACTAACTAATAACACAAAACAACAATTGAAGCCCAGATTCTTCAACTATTATAATTGGGTCAAATTAATGCTGAACTATAGGATATTAGCATGCACCGGCTTTAAAAGTAACTTTTTAAAATTGCTTGACATATTCATGAAACGGCACGTCATTTCCCAAGGAAAATCAGTATGAACAATGATAATCACACTGATAAATAAAGAAAAGATAAAAGATAAAAGATACCTTTTTCCTACAAATAGAAGCCAGCAAGAAAAAGAATTAAAAAAATGGAAATATGTTCTTTACCTGCAAGAAAGGTCTCTCCAAGAAACTATCAAGTTGGTGGTGGGTGTACATTTATAAGTTTAACATTAGTTGATCTTGATTTTAAAAAAATAATTTTAATTTAAAGTAACATTTGCTTTAGGTTTATTTTGTATTCTTCGGGATGAAACTCGGGTATCCACACCAACACAAGTCATTTCATTCTTAAGGTATTCATAACTTTTGGCACAATAGATCTGAGTAGGATTCTCTTCAATTATAAGTACTAGGAGAATTTCCAGTTTATAAATCTACTACTTATTTATATTTTTTATTGTTTATATTAAATATTAAACTTAACCAATAGTTAAGATATCATCTAGTTTAAGTATAACTAGAAACGATTTGCTTCCCTGTATATCTTCTAAGATGAAATTTGATCATTCACACCAAATCAAGTTATTTTGTCTTTAAGACATTCAAGACTTTTGGTATTGTATACTCAAGGCACTTACAACTTCTAAGAATGTGTAGCTTTTGGGATAAAACATGGTCTTCGGCTATCACTTGCCCACAACGACGTGTAAACCGAGTTTAATCACCGGCTCAACTTCACTTAGTCATACCCATCGCATATCTCAATGAAAATATCATGTCATAATTTTCACTACAACTATATATGATAAAACAAATATCCCGCCAAAATGGTAGCATTAACGGTATCACTTTGACAACTATCAAGTCTAATGATCTGCCAATCGTCCTATCTTCGGGTCAATTCTCATCACATTTTCTCTCTCTACGTACAAGAGTCTTATTAAATAAAAAAGATAATTTTATACATATATATTAGAGGGTTTTTTTTAGCTGTGACATAAAATTTGTAAGAATAATTTTAAAAATTAATTTAATCTGTTACAACTAACATAATATTTTTTGTAATAAAACTTGGTTCTTAAAAATAAATGTACCCTCTCCACCAAACACGCAACAGATAAAATGAGGGACAAATTAAGTATTTAACTTTAAGTCTTTAACACCACTCATTGCTGCTTTAAGTGAATTTTCTTTGGCACAAAGGACAAGGGTGTGTGTGGAGTTGAATGGAAGTGGCAAAGACATTAGTTAGAGCATGTTAATTTTTCTTAATAAAATTCAAAATTTCAACCAATTGGGCTAATTTCCTCGGTGACATGATGGACCCAAGCTCTCGATTCAGTGCGATTTAGTCCTCCAACCCTAATGACTACCCTTGGCACCCACTTTGGAAATTCCCAAGTCCAACATCCCAAACCTTTATCCCTAAGAAAAGAGATAGCTAAGGTCAATGTCAACATCGCGGAAGTTAGACCAATATATTCCCATTTCCAGAGTGGCACACCAAGAAGAATTTCGTAGCATAGAGATGCCTGCCCCACTTTTGTTATTATTATTAATTTTACCTTTCAAAATGGAACTCAATAATGCGTGGGCCACAACAGTGATGAAAGTAAAGAGGAATTGTCAGAGGTGGGGAGGAACCGTAACAGTAGGAGAGGGGAAGTTGCAAAAAGAAGATCTAGAAAGGGAAATATCTACACCTCACCATGGATCTTCTTACCTTTCTTTTCCTTTTTGCTTTCTTTCTTTATTAACACAATCTTTTCCCCCCTCACACACCTTCGCATGTGACCAATGTTACAACATCATCACAGTTTTCCTATAAACATTTTGACAACCTTTGTTTATTGAAAAGATTTTGTTATTTTAAAATTAAATCAAATTAACTTTAGACTTCATAATTTTATGATTTTAATCTTTAGAATTTTAGTTATGTTAAAAGAGAGAATAGGTTATTTGATATTTTTTTAATTTAAAATCAGGTCGCTCCACCTTAATCATTACTTAAGTCATTAATTTGTTAAAAAATATCATTGTTCTTATTGTTATAATAAAAATAATAATTATAATTATTGACAATATGAGAATTAAGTTAATATAATCACAGTATTATTAAGTTATTATAATTTATATATTTTTAAAATTTAGCTACTATATTAGTATTTATTTATTACCATGTCAGGTGCAATTTACTATATCAACAAATTCAATTGAATATGGAATGAAATCAAAATTAAAAAATTTGATTATAAATGAGAAAAAAATAAAAAATTAAGTGGAAATTTAACATCGAAATCTAACAGTTACTATATATTTTTTTTAGGAAACACAAATACTATACTCTTTTTTTTTTCTAAAAATGTATTTACCGATAAAATTAAATGGAAGTTTCTGAAATCACGATCAAGGTGATGTGAGCGCATCGCAAAAGAATTCCCCTCTTGTCTTCCTTGGTTATGCCGTGCCCCTTGCGTTCTCTATCATATCCCCACAGTGGCGTGAAGTGGTAAAGCCACTAAATTTAAAATTAAAGAAACGAAAATTAAAAATTAGAAAACAAATCAAGTACCCTTCAAGTCAACAACAAGCAGTGTGGAAGCAAAGCCGATTTAATTAATTGATAATCATTAGCAAACGGAATCCGCGAGCGAGTCACAAAATCACGTGGCACGCGCTTTCACAAAATCCAAAGCAAGCGAAGCCCACCACAGAACAACTACTCCCAGCCAAGTCTCTGCCATGCAGAGTTTCTCACTTCCCTTGGACATTTGGGAACAACCCAACACAACCAACGAACAAATCACACAACAATATCCCATAGCTTCCCAAACAATATCCCATAGCTTCCCAAACAAAAGCCAAAGCAAAACAGGAATGCAAACAAACTCAAAGAATATAAGGTCACCCAAACCGCATATTTTCAGTAATTTCAGTTTCGTCCCAAAAATTATAAAGAAATCCACACACTGTTCCCATTATAAGTCCCTCCGCTGATTTCGGCCTACTATGTTTCGCTTTTTTTTTTTTTTTACTAAGCCACGTGTATTTTACTCAGAAAACTCTATTCGCGCCGGTTGATTCACAATTTCTGTTGATTCATATTCAACATTTGTATATTTAGAATTTTCAAATTCGAGATTAATTATTAAGCTATAATAATTACGTGTAAGTCGATAACGCATTTAGTGGTGGCTTTTTATTTATTAAAAAAAATGATTTTATTATATTATTAAACCTCTTTCCTCATTAAATCTCTTTTCCCCAGTCTCCCGCAATTGTCGCAGCAGCGGGACTGAGAAACAAAAAGCGACATTCCGTTTCTGCGTTTCGCTTATTGAATTGCTTCGCTTGCTTACTTTCTTTCTTTCTCTGCACACTAGTACAAAAATCGCGGAGGGTAGACAGTGTGTTGTTATTTGAATTGGGTCGAGGATCCGACCCGGATCCATGGGGTGTGTGAGTTCGAAGCAGGCGGTGTCGGTGACACCGGCGATTGACCACTCGGGGGCGTTTCGGAGCAATGCGGGTTTGGACGAGTCGGGAAGGAAGGAGAAGCGGAACAGGAAGAGGACCGAGTCGGGAGGAGCGAGTCAGAGCGAGGTGGGTGAGTCGGGGAGGACGAGTTCGAATTGCGAGTCGCTGAGCTTCAGGTTGGGGAACCTTCAGAAGTACGTGCAGGGAGAACACGTGGCGGCTGGCTGGCCGGCGTGGCTCAGCGCCGTCGCCGGCGAAGCCATTCACGGCTGGGTTCCCCTCCGCGCCGATGCCTTTGAAAAACTCGAGAAGGTGAAGAAGGATCACCGAATAAAAAAAATAAACTAATAAGTGAAGTTGTTATTATTATTATTAGTTAATTGATTAATTGGTGGTGATTGATGTTGACAGATAGGGCAGGGAACGTATAGCAGTGTGTTTCGGGCGAGGGAGCTTGAGACGGGGAAGATAGTGGCCTTGAAGAAGGTGCGGTTCGATAATTTCGAACCGGAGAGTGTGCGGTTCATGGCGCGTGAGATAATGATTCTTCGACGCCTTGATCATCCCAATATCATAAAGCTAGAGGGCCTGATTACTTCGAGGTTGTCGTGTAGCATTTACCTCGTGTTTGAGTACATGGAGCATGACATTACAGGGCTCTTGTCTTCCCCTGATATCAAGTTCACTGAACCGCAGGTAATAAACTAATAATAACTTGAATGAATGTCTTTTTTAGTGTCCTTTTCCAATCTTAGTGTTTTACTGAATAATCTGTGTCATATTAAATATTTGTTAATGTTTAATGAAGATTTTTTTTTATTAACTACAGGATATGAACAAAAAATAGAGTATATAAATAAGAAAATTTCTCATATATATATTGATTGTTGGTAGGCTTATGAGTTGTTATTGTACTACTAGCAAATTTCAACATTACTAACATGTCTTCAGCATGGGGAGATGTATTAAGAGATCCCACGTTTATATGTGATATGGCAAAAATTGCATATAAGTGGAAATAACTCTTATTCTATAAACTAGTTTTTGAGATTGAATTATACTTAAAATTTATTTATTTTTTAATTATAATTTCAAGAATGTCAGTATACATACATTGTTGAGATGAAACTTCAATCTTAACCGGAATACCGAAAATAACTAAGATACTGGATCTAAGTTTTTTTCATGTAATAATAATAATCAATGTATTGTTGTGGGATGTGATTTATGGTTTTGTGGTTGAAAGGATGGAGTATTTTTGTTGTCTGTGCAGATTAAGTGCTACATGAAGCAGTTGTTGGCTGGTCTTGAGCACTGTCACTTGCGGGGAGTCATGCATAGGGACATTAAGGGGTCGAATCTTTTGGTGAATAATGAAGGGGTTTTGAAGGTGGCGGATTTTGGGTTGGCGAATTATGTCAATTCTGGGCACAGGCAACCTCTGACTAGTCGAGTTGTCACCTTGTGGTACCGGCCCCCGGAGCTTTTGCTTGGTTCAACGGATTATGGTCCAGCCGTGGATCTTTGGAGTGTTGGCTGCGTGTTTGCAGAGCTGCTTGTTGGGAAGCCTATACTTCAGGGGAGAACGGAGGTATTAGCCTTTCCAAAATGTTGGATTTCCCTGTCATGGTGCATGTTAGTGTAGTGAAGTTGTTTACACTTTCATTAGAACGAGTTCTATAGTAAGTTTAAAATAACTGATAATGTATAAGAATGAAGAAACATGACAATGCCTGAACCCTCGAGGAAGCAACTGATATGGTAATGTTGGCTGTAATGGCATGGATATTTGAGTTTCTTTGTTAAGATTATATGCAATTTTCAAAGTACTTAAGATGGTATCAATTCTAAGAAATTTTGGCAGCAAGGTGCACTGAGATTTCAGTTCAAAAACTTTTGAATTTTGATATCCTCCCCTTCCTGTGTAAAGATTCCATTTCCTTTTTCATAACAGAGTAACTTTATTTTCCACCACACCTTCATGCTTATATAGAAGCTTTTGGTATTGCAATTCAATTAAGGTTTTTATAGATTAATGTGCAGATCAATCTTTACTGTCCATGTCAATTAAAGAGTTTGACCTGACAAACTAATGTAAGCAATATGCAGTTTTCAAACTGAACTCCAGGAATTTTAACTTAGGAATTAGGCCAGTTTCTAGGTTGACCCCGTTAACACTTGTTCTTTAAGGAAAAAGATTTAACTGATTAACTCTCAGGACCGAGCCTTACACTGCAGGCTCACCAGATATCCTACTCACCATTTTCTCCCTCTTTGAGAAAGTGATAATCTTAAATATATTCCATGCTTATATAATGATTATAGCATTTGTTTTTCAATTCCTACATTACCATGTCTGGTTGTATTGTAAATTTCAAATATAATTCCATGTTTTTGTGGCCAAATATTGAACAGAGCTGAAGTTTTGACCTTATACCTATTGCATCAGGTTAATCTGTCAATAGGTTCATTTGAAATTGATGCTATCATTGCCTGTTCTTAGGGTTGCCACCATTCTATTTTTCAGTACAGATAAAGGAGAGAATGTAATCAAACTAGAGAATGTAATACCTATTATCATTAATCTTCATGAAAGAAGTGATTCAATCTGAAACTTGCTTCTTAAAATGTTAGACCAGATGCTAATCAGTTTATGGTTAATAAATATCTGAAAATGACAATTCTAACACTTGTTGTTTTGAAACTTCTAAATTCATTTTTGTCACGTATGCAGGTTGAACAATTGCACAAAATTTTCAAGCTATGCGGCTCACCACCCGATGAATACTGGAAAAAGACTAGACTTCCTCATGCAACTTTATTTAAGCCACAGCAACCATATGATAGTTGCCTTCGACATTCTTTTAAAGATTTGCCAGCGACCAGTGTACATCTGCTACAGACTCTTCTTTCGGTGGAACCATACAAACGTGGGACCGCCACATCTGCTCTCTCATCAGAGGTAGGTTAATTTTATATTTGTTGGAAATTCCTGAATACATTTTGTGGTTAATTGGAAATACTTAGCCTATTTGGTTTGACAAAATGTTTTCTATTTTCATATATAATTACAAAAATGTCTTCCTGTTTCATTTTGTTTCTCATTTTCAAATATTTGTGTAGAAACTATAAAAACAAGGATCTTGTTGTTTACCTTGTTGATTTCTCTTTGTCCATTTTTTTTAAGAGATATCCATACATATCAATCATTTTCTTCCTTTTCATGACATTAGTCCCAGATACAAAGTTATTTATCATTTATCGGCAAACTTTTCGACTGTGTGAATCATTGAAATATGATATGGACTCTTTCCAGTACTCTGATACAACAACCTTACTACTTTCAGTATTTCAAAACAAAACCTTATGCATGTGACCCATCAAGCTTGCCAATATACCCACCTAGCAAGGAAATCGATGCAAAACACCGGGAAGAGTCAAGGTGAGACTGATATTTACTGCTCATTTTATTCAGAGTTATTGGAAAATAAAGTTTTATGTTGTCCATATTCAACTGATGTCTCTAGATTACCTCTTATCTGGTATGGTCAAAATAAGAGAATTGTGCATGTGGTTTCACTTGGTTGAGTCTACTTCCATATTTAGATTTTATAAGACAAGCCATTAGAGATGGGTTATTTTTTTTTTATATATCTTTTAGGCGAACTTTGACACCAGGAACAGAGTTAGAAAATATTTATTGAGATAACCAAACAATATGAGCTATGAAAATTCAAAAGAATGAAAACATAACAATGTTATAGAAGAGTCTGTATTTGTCAATATTTAATATTCACAATAAAAAATAACTAAGTCAACAAAATTTGGGATAGCCAATTCTTTTAGGTAGCCAGCTATTTCTTAAATAGCCTAAAATGTTTAAAGAAACATCATTATAGCTCTTCCCTTGGATGGTACAGTGATAAGATTATACTGCCCTGTCACTTAGAGGTCATAAGTTCAAATACTAGAAACAGTCTCTCTGCATGGTGGGGAGTTCAAATACTAGAAACAGTCTCTCTGCATGGTGGGGAGTTCAAATACTAGAAACAGTCTCTCTGCATGGTGGGGATAAAGCTACATACTTTTTCCCTCTCCTGACCCCACTAGATGGGAGCCTCATACACCAAGTTGCCTTTTTATATCTTTGAAGGATTTGATATTGAAAAGATGCAGTGAATAGTTCAACCGTCTTTGACATATTTAAACGAACAAAGCGTATTCTTTACAAATTCTAGCATTACTTGTATATTATTCTTGAGTTTTTTCATGAATATTGTGATGGACTTTCAGAAAAAAGATTAGTGGACGAGTTCGTGGAACTGAAACAAGAAAACCATCAAGAAAGCCACCAGGATTCAATAAACTAGCCCCAGCAGAGGTCTATCTTACTTTCTATTCTTGCATCTTGGCATTTCTTCTTATGTGCATGCACACTGATTTACAGGAATGGTCTAATTGTCATGAACCAATTCTCACTTATGATTGCTCTTACAGGACTTGGTGAGTCAAACTCAGACTTCCCAAAAGGTGAATGGTAGATCCTTACGCATCCTTGAAGAAGAGAAGACTAAAATATGTGACAAAGCACAAAAGCTGTCTAGTGGTAAACCTGAAGACGCTTCCCATGTAAAGAATGCATCGCATGGAGATATTCCTCTTTCTGGACCATTACAAGTTTCAACATCAAGTGGCTTTGCATGGGCAAAAGGCCGTAAAGATGATACTTCATTTCGATCCCATTGTCGAACAATTTCAAGAGGACATATTTTCAATCCATTAGAACCTTCTACATTAAATTCAAGGAGTAATTTGGACACGACAAAGGAAAATAAGGAGTTTTGTGGAGGATATACCAATTCTAGGGGCCATGAACTACTTGAAATTCCTAAGCTTTCAATGCAGAATCAGTGGAGTAAGTTTGATCGCCCAGATTCATTTGATGCTTCAGATGAGTACCACTCGCAAGAATTGTCTATGGCCCTTTATCACAGAGAAGATTCAGCATCCAAGAGAAGTAACATGGTAAGTTTGTAAATTGGCCAGATTTCTTATATGGTTTTAAACATGAAATGAAATGAAACTCATGTGACTCTTGCTGCATATTATTCTTTCTTAGTGTAGAGATCTAGGAATATATTATGATGTAGGGAATTAATTTCAACATTAAAATATGGAAAGAAGAAAGATAAACTTTGTTGAAATAATGTCATTGTTAAAGATTAGTGGTTTGTCAATAACTTAGTTAAGTGATCTTTTCCTTAGATAAAGTAATTGATTTTGTTGTTTTCTTAATTTGTCAAAAGATATAGGCTAATAGCAGAGACTAGAGACCAATTTCAAACTTGGAAAATAATATATCATTTTAACATAAAATTTCTTGTGTATTGCCCATCATATGATTGTAAATGGATCAATACATGTCAAAGCTCAAAATCATCAGTTTTATGTAGGAATTTATTTATCGTACTGTGCTTTGGCATGGTATCAAATTCTTGGACCATATGTCAACTATGCAATCTATGTCTCCTTGCATGGACATAATTCTTATCATTTCTATCCTTGCAGAGTTGTCAAGATCAAGGAGAAAAGGTTGAATATTCTGGACCCCTACTATCTCAAATGCACACAGTTGATGAGCTATTGGAAAGACATGAGCGTCACATCCGGCGAACTGTCCGGAGATCATGGTTTCAGACAGGTATAACAGGCATATCAAGCTTTTGGTTACCTTGTAAAGAAGTAATTGGTTGCATTACTGTTCTTTCTTTCCCCCCTCACTTTTGTCTTTGGGCTTGAAATCATGAAAGAAATATTACATTGCACTATTCCAAAGCTAATCATTGAACAAGCCATTAATGACTCCCCACCCCCTCCCCTTTCTTTCAAGAAGAATGTTAGCATGTAATTTCTTGTTAACATGTGAGCTTTGGATTGCAGGTAAGAAGCATGAGAAATAAATCAAGTAATTGCAGGGGTAAACCCAAGCACACTGCTATGATTAGAGAATGGACATCAGACTAGACTTGTACAATGACACTGTCTAGCAGCATGATTTATATAGAAGATGGAAAACTCAACAATTTGAAGAGAACACCACTTTCAGCTTTCAATTTACAGATATCTGATGACCAATGCAAAGAAAAGAATAAAGGTTTGAGTTTTCCTGTTTTAGACAACTAAGATAAGAATTTATTTGTGTATGATCTAAACTCATCCCTCTTCTTTCTTGCATTTTGCTAATTTACATGCAAGTCTCAGTCCGGCAATTGTATAAATTTTATCTGCCATGACTGGCTTGAGAATATAGTCTAGTCACCATTATTCAATCATATTTTAGGATTTTAAAAAATGAGATATAGCAATTTATATATCTAACAGGTAATTTTCTATAAGCAAGGAGCTCATTTTTTGCATAATACTACGTTCTCCCAACTTCTAATGCTTCATTTGTGGGTCCAGAGTTCTGAATTTTCATTTTTCATCCTTGTTCGAATTGCTAATGCTTCATGCATATTCAACTTTAACATCTTATAAAATGTCATTCCAGTCATGTATACTTATGCCAGAAGTACAAATATGTAAGGTACACCAAATTTCATACAAAAATTTTACGGTCCTAGGATTTTCTTAATGAATTCAAATTTGATCCACTACCATAGTGAGATTTTTTACACTGAATGAATGATGTGTTTGCACATCACTAAAACTATGACTTTTTTTGGTAGATGTGATATTCAAACTCTGATAATGATTTAGATGTATATAATTAGATATATCATAAGTAAGTGGTATATTGATAGTGAATCAAAATTTAATGTTATTAATAACTTATTTATGCCTTTTATATATTTAGAAATTGATCCTTTGTATAATAATCATATTCAAACTCCTTTAATCATGCGAAAGTAAGTATTTGAATAAATGTAAAACTTATTACATTATATATTAAAACTTATTACATTATACATTAAAACTTAATAGTGTCTTATTGGCAATAGGAGTGATCAAATTGTTTGGGAAACAGTCTGAAGCATGAACCAGCATGAACCAACATTGCACATTTGGACCATCATCGACAGAAATATTTAGATGATTTGAAAGAGATATTTTGGAAGGACTTACCACCAAAAGAAAGTAATATTTTCAGACATATTTAATTAAATCTTTTATAGTAATATTAAGTTTAATGTGATGGGGCTGATAAAAAAAATGTTTAATTTGATGGGATATATATATTGATTGTCTCATGCATTGTATTCTCATTTAACCAGTGATACTCATGTTAAACTGGGCAGTGGTAATTATAATTATTGAAATGGAAATTAATTATTAGAATTAGAAATAGGTTGAGCAAGGATAGATTTTTAAAACTTAGTGTAACTTACTTTTCAAATCAAAGGCTAAGATTATCTATTTATCTGATATAAAGGATTAGTCTAATATTTTTAAAAGTTTGACTAAACTAAATATATACTTAATAATTTATCTAATAAATCTATCAATACCTGGTTACCTCTAAATAAGACAATAAATTTATACTACATAAGCCAACAAATTTAAGTATTAAAATAAAATTAAAGACTATACATTTTAAAAAATATTGTAATAAAATTTTAATAAAACAATAATAACAATATTGTTTGTATCATTTAAGTTATTTTCCTATCTATTTAAATAAATCAATCTTTTAGGTTTAAAAGACTTTTTAAATAACCTAAAACTTGATCTTTTTAATTAATTAGACTTAAAAAAAGAACACTATTAGCTTGGTTTATCTGTCTTAACCTACTCTCAGAGTAGCATTTGATGTGTGAAATGTCTTATTTCGGTGTTATTGGCATTTGAAATTGTGATAAAATATATCTATATATATATAATAAATTATAAAATTGTTAAAATTTTAACTATTTTTTTTAAAGTCTGTCTTGCTTTAAAAAAAAGTTAACTTGTAATTAATTCATTTTTTTAAAAAATAGGGTAAAAGACAGAGCAATGAAAGCTTTTTTTACGAGCCAAAACTATTATTAAAAGAATCAATGAAAGAATTAATTAATTATCTTAAATATTAGTCTACTTTCTAGAGTTTTATCTAATGAGCTACTACGCTAATCACTTACCCTACAACTTGGGAATATTTGAAATAATAATGTATATAACAATACATAATGAAATAGAAGGAAAAATTGAAGTTAAATACAGTGATAATTTGAACGTAAATTTGATTTTGAAACAATTTATTATGTAATATATGTAATTTATCTTGTAAAATGCATCCTGAAGTTAAGAAGGGAGTTTTAATTAGATTTATCATTTTACTATCAACTGCTCCTAATTTACACTATCACACAACATTTCTATGTCAGCAACTATGAAATGAATGAGATTAGACCCCAATCCATGAGGCCATCACATGCACCATGCCAATACAAGTCCTTTTCAAAATCTGCTGACTTAGGAAGAATGCACTTCTCTACAGAGCATTCTTCAACGAAGCAGCTAATCATCATAGTTTCTCTACGGAGCAATGTACCTTTCTTTTTGGATTCTTCAACTGAAGTAGCTGATCATCATAGTTATGTATTGTCAGCTCTTGTTTAAGCTTCTGCTTGATAAATTTCTTATAATCCTCCTCATTTGTTTAAGATAAGTCATAATTATTAAAGAGATAAAATATTAAGGTAAAATTGATTTGATTGGACAACTTAGGACTATTCATTTCATTGAGGTAGTAGAATGGTCTCATTATTATTAAATTATTTTCTCCCATACAAAGTGATTTTTAGGTTAAAATAATATATAATATTAATAATAATTTTGATACATAGAAGATTATTTATGAAAATGAAACTGAGGCCCCAAAAAAAAACTATCACCATATGTAGATGATTAATATTATGTTGGTTCATATATTTCAATTTTTAAGAAATATCTCAAATTCAAATTTTATAATTAAAAAATATTTCTACATTTTGCAAGTTTTGAAGAATAAAATACTTTAAGGAAAAATTGATAGATGGAAATATTTTAATTTCTCAAGGACCTATTTTGTTTATTATCATAAAAAAATATTTCTAAGAAATATTGTCATTAAAAATCTAACTTGCGGGAGATCGAGAAAAGTTTTTAATATTGCAAAATTATCATGATATTTTTGTTGAAACAATATCTTACTAAATGTGATAAATAATCATATTTTAAATAATAAATACTAATAAATAAATATTCTTAGTATATTTAATATAATTTTAAAAATAAAATATTTTATCAGATATATTATTTTAATCTTGTTAATATATATTAAACATTATATTTTAAATATTTTTATTTTTATGTTTTTAAAATTATCAAGGTTTTAGTTAACAAATTGTTTAAAAATATTATTACTGCAACATTGAATAAATATTTTACTAAAAATGGTAAAGAAAAAATTAAAGTAGAGAGAATGAAAATTTTTATGCTAAATTTAAATAAAAAAATATTCAAAATTACATCAAAATATTTATAATTTTAAATTTTATAAAAAATATTTTTACTATAAAATTTTATATAAGTTTATCTAATGAAGTTTTTCTCTAAAAGATATTTTTGGAAAAAATAACTTGTATATCCAAGACTATTAAAATTAAATATGAAAATTTTAATTTATAAAACATATATCTAAACATTTCCTAGAATATTTATGACTGAGTAAACGAATTTTCGTCGTTAATAGGAATCATGATTATCGTGTGAAAAAATAATTCTTCTACCAAATGTCTCATAAGGGTGAAGTAGTTTATTTTGTAAGTTTTGTACCAACTAAGGCTTTTAAAGATTGCACAACTTGATTCCAAAAGCGTATATATTATGAATTATTTCTTAATAAATTATGCATGTTCTGCATGTTGCTATTGAGTAGTTACACATATTTTGTTTATGTTATGCTATTATTTATTTATCATTTTTAATAACTTTATAATTTTTAATAAAATTTTATAATTATTTTCACACATTTTTTGTTTCTCTTATGCATTGCACAATTCAAGAAAGAAGAAGTCTTTATTGCGTTAAATACTAAAAAAAGAGTTTTGCATCTCATAATAATACTACTCAATTCAAACAAAATTTCATCCCAATAAAATAATTTATTGTCCAAGAAAAAAAGTGTAGAAAAAAAATTAGAACATATTAAAATTATATATTTGCGAATCATCCGAAAACAACACATGACAATAATAATTAAAGAAAAAGCATAAATATATTGATGTGAAAACATAAGATGAGCTTTTTTTTCCTTTCCTTTATTCTTTTTAAGTTGTCAATGCAAGAGACAATATAAGTTTTTATTTTGAAAAAAAATGGAAAGATAGGTATTAGGGCCCAACATTGGCCCAAGTAAGAAAAATAAAAAAGTTAAGGGGCTACTATTTGCATCTCCTATTTGCTCTTTACATTACCGATAAATATATTTGTAATTTTTGTTATATTAAAAAACTAGTTTTTGTTACTTAAAAGTACATGGAAACTAGTTTTTGCAATCATACGAAAACTAAATTTTATAACGTGGGAGTGTTAAAATATATTATGAAAACTAATTTTGTAGTATAAGTGTGTCGAATTAATTATGTCGAATTAATTACAAAAATTAATTTTCGTAACGTATTTATGTCGAAATATATTAAGAAAAAATTAGTTTTGACCGCCTATTTTGGCATGGATAACTAAAGAAGAAGCAATGAAGATAAAAAAAAAAAAAAAATCAATGAGAGAATAACTACTTGTAGAAGAAAAAGTGAGAAGATGAGAGGGGTAAAAATGTAAAGATGGATAGATGGGAGTAGGGATGCTACGAGACTGGGAGGGAGATGAGAGTAGTTTAAAAATTATTTAAATTTAAAAAAAAAAAATTGAGGGTGTGGGGAGTAAAAAAGGAATGCAAATATAACTTCTAAAGGTTTAACGCTTTTGATCATTATAGTTTTGTCTATATATAATTTTGCTCTTTAATTTTGAGTTAATTAAGTTTTTTTTTAAATGAAGTAAACTTGATTCTTTTATCAATTTTTTCCTATCTAAAATTTTAACTTCTCATTTTTTTTAAATCCAAAATCTTCATAAACTGAGTCAACTAAATTATTTTACTAAAAATTCATCAAGAAAAACATAAATTTTACCTAAAATTAAAAAATCTCTATTTTTCTCTCTTTAAACCTTGATCTCATATACTATAAAATCTTTCAAAAAAATAATTCAAATTTTAACTTACTTTCTGACTTGTAAATTTTTAAAATTATTTTATGGCTCAAATTCATTATAAGCCTTACAAAATTTAGATAGAAAATGAAATGTTGAGTGCATGTTTGAATTCACTTACTTCCATTACATGTCACAGAACTCTATCAGTATCAAATAGTATTTATGAAGGAAATAATAGAGGGACACAAAGTTACTAACAGAAAAACACAATGTGATTACGTCCAAAATGCATTCTCAATCCAACGAGAAAAGTTACGGACCTTCATGGGGTTGATAAGGCCCATTTGTCCCTTTGTTATTGGACTTAAATCTTTATTCATCGCCAATGCTTCAAGATAAGCTGGTCCTCGACCCAAAAACAATTACAAAGATAAATAATTGAGCGTGTAACAATTATACTCAGATACTTAGAAAATGACAGAAAAGTATACAAATGTTACCTATTAGTTTAAATAATATTTTAGTAAATATTATATTTAAATTATATAACAAAATATTGTTAATAATATTTTTTATATTTTTAATAATATTTTTTATATTTTTAATAATATTTAATAAATATAAGATGTTGTCAATAGATGTATCGATAATATTTTTGTAAATGTAATTAATAAAATATTATTAAAAATAATATATGTAAAATAATAAAAAAAATAAATGTGAGTCATGGTCGATGCTTTTACCATACGAATGGATAGTATTGTGAATTTTATATGCAACTTCAAAAAGAGTAAATAATTTATGCAGTTGAAATGTAAAATATTTTTATATTGATATGTAATAGTAAATTATTTTGAATGATAAATTTATTGACTTTATAATAATTATTTTAAAAATTATTTATTATATTTTTTAATTAGTTTACAGGCTAAAATTTTTTTACATAGACACTACATAAAAATTAAATTCAACATTTAATAAATCCTCTTGCCAACAAAGATTGGGTGATATGCTAACCCAACTCGGGGTTTAGTTTGTAAAGGAATTTAAATTGAGGTATAGTTTCTAAAATTATAATATTTAATTAAATTGGTCTTTAAAATTAATAAAATATTAAATTAATTTATGAAATTATAATCATTAAGCTAATAATTTAAATAAATAAAATAGTAATTAAAATAGTAAATTGTCAATCAATTTAGTTTTTAAAATTAAATGTTAAATTAGTTTTTAAAATAAAAAAAATTAATTGTAATTTATATTTTATAACTTTTAAAATTTACAAATGTTGTCATAATTATTTTTCATCCATTTTATGTATTTATTTATATATAAAAATATTAAAAATTAAGATGATAAATTTATTTTTTAAATATTTTTATTTTAATTATATAAATTTATAAATTTATTTATTAAAATCATATAAAATAATTTTTAGTTAAATTATATAATATCTTATAAATTTATTTCTTAAAATCATATAAAATAATTTATTATATAATTATATAATATCTTATTAATTAATTTATTAAATATTTTTATTTTTGAATAACTACTCTATAAAAAAGGTGTGGAAGATATATAAATAATAAATAATTTTATATAATTGAATAAATAAATTATATTAATTAATTAATTAATATTTAATAAATAATGATTTGGTGGTTGTAAAAATTTAAAAGGAAAAGACAAATTTGATAAACTTATATAAGTTTGAATCAAAATACGCGAAAAACTTGAGGGATAAAATTTGTAAAATTTAAAAGTTAGAAGGTAAAAATTAAAATTAATTATTTTTTATTTTATAGACCAATTTGATCAATTAGTGTAATTTTAAGTATTAAATTAATTTTATATACTAATTTGACTGTTTATTATAATTTCAAAAATTAAATAAATTAATAATGTATAGTTTGATTGACTAAATTGATTGATAAGGTACAATTTTAATGAATATTTTATTATATTATTAATTTTAAAGACTAATTTAATCGATTATTATCATTTTAAATACTAAATTAATTATTCACACAATTTACTTTTGATTAACGTGTAAAAGCATATGAAGAAATTCATAATTATTTTTTTTTTGGTAAAGACAGGAAAGCTTGAATTTAAGATATTGTGTGTACTGCCCAAAAAAATATTTAATATTTATTTTTTACTGGTTCCAATTTTTCTTTAATATAATTTAGTGTACACTGATACTCTAAATGGACACAAGCATTTATCAACTTTTTCATCTATACTGTCTATACTTATTTGTTTTTATGAAATATATTTAGTATGCACTAATACACTAAATGGCGACAAAAATAAGACTGAGCCAGATTGGAGAAAATTTTACTAGATACAATCAATTAAGATTAGGATGGGTTGGGTTGATTTTTACAAAAAAAAATTTCTCAACTGATTTAATTTGGTTTAATTGATGTTAGATTGGGATGGGGCATGGGGTTGTACATATTTAGTTTTTCTTTTAAATAATAATTTTTATATGTTTCAAAAAAGGAATTTAGCTCCAATATACATATTTATATATATTTAAAAAAATTAAATATCACATTCATAAAAAAATAAAATAAAATTTAAACGATAAAAAGTTTAAAGAATGAAAAAGATTCGAGGTGATTCAAACCTGATATCCAACTCAGTTAGATTGAGTTTAACATAATTTAACTATATGTGACTGTTGACCTGATTTAAACCAACTTTTTTTTAATTGGTTTAAATTGAAATTATCTTATTAATCCAAATTGCATTAGCCCTAGTCACACATGCTTTGAACATATCCATCATCGAATAATTGAATTAGTTTAGTAATAATATATTTGGACCCTATTGTTTATATATATATATATATATATATATTTTAATAGAAATTGTAGATGGAGAATTGTGCCCCAATTTCAATTAAGAGAAAGTCTTTATTTTTAGAAGAAAAAAAAAATTAACTTCATCGATCCTAAAATAATAAGTAGAGGTTTGAAGCTGGCATTGTTAAAAGTGAGATCTTGTCTAACTCCAATAATATTCCATCAAATTTTTAAAATTGAGAGAAATAATATACTATTGTAATTGTGAATAAAAATCTTTTCATTTTTAATTGTTTAACATGCAGCCTAAAGGCACTGGTCAGCCTTTAGTTTTTTGTTTTTTTAACTTCTCCCACAATGTGCAATCTTTGGTACATGTGCATGTGTTTTAAACTTTTAATTCTTCCCAACACCTGCATGCCTTTGTCTTAGGCTTGTTTTGGAGTCTTGGTGCTCGAAAAGCTGAGTTGCAAGTTCATCATTGGCAATAAAAATAGGTAGTTAACGAGGCAATGTCAGAGAAAGAAGACATTGATTTTAGACAAGCAATGGAGTTTTCGGATATGAATGAGATTGTTTCTATGTCGAGTGCAAAGACAAATGGGTACTAGCAGAATCGTGGAATGATTGTGTTTGATTTGTAGCTGACGATTCTAAGATGGGGGTGCATCACCCGTGATCATCTATGTGTGGGAGGGACCACTACCACTTCTATTGGAAAACAGGTCACATTTATATCATTACTAGGCTATAGGTATTGGAACTCCTCATTTCACCTTAAGGATAAATTTATCACTATATATTCTTTCTGTTCAAATTATAACTCATAATATGTATTTTTTTTACTTTAGTATTTTTTAGATAAAAATAAGAAAAAAAAAGTTAGTATCAATTACTTTTGAATTTCATGTTTTGATATTTATAAATTCATTATTACTTCCTTTACCTAAAAAGTGTAACTTAATTAACTATAAGTTGAGTTTGTAGAAGAAAACTTGAGTTTAAGTTCACATGACATAATAACACGTAGATAAATATTAAATTAAGAATTAGTCTTCTCAAAGAGCTATGAAGTTTCTTTTTATTACAGCGGTTATCAAAAACTACTATAAGTAAAAAAAAAAAAAACAAGTATTACTATATTACTATATGTACATAATAACACATAAATAAGTCTTAAATCGAGAATTAGTCTTATTAAAGAGCTAAAGATTTTTATTACGTTACTATATGTAAAAAAAGCAAGTATGACTGTTTAACAACGTAATATTACTTTTCCTTGTTCAAGAATCGCAAAATTTATTTATTAATATACAAATATAAAAATAATTATTCTTCTAACAGTCAAAATTAACTTCAGTTTTTAATGATTCAATATGCAATTTCAAATTCTAGCTAGTGGTTTGTCTAAATTATTAGTCTTGACGTAGATGCTGTAGCACAAGGATTGTGAAGGAAACAATTATTTTGAGACAACGCAATAAGGATATATGGAATCTTAGGCATGAGCCAAAAATCAATCAAAATGTTATTTTTAAGCAAATTTCCCCCTTTGAATTGGTGTTATTATCTAAGTAGCTAGTCCTATTCAAAGTTTCAAACCTAGATATGCCGGAAAATGCATAATAATATTCAATTTCACCTAAATTAACAATCTGATTGGTTTAAAGTTTAATACCATTCATTTTGATTTAGAACATGTTTCTATATTAATCTTAGTCATTAATGTTATATTGAAATGTATGTACTACCGAGAAAGTAAATCAACTAAACGAATTTATCTAATTTCAATGATCTCAAATCAACCTTAATAAATATCTGTGTTAAATATTTAAAAAAATTATTTTAAATATACGTGGTCCTCTAAACTATTTATATATATTAGGATGTACGTGGCATTGTGTGAGATTGGTTTTGAATTGCAACCAATCAGGCATTAGGGTCACGCTGGATCGGGTTTTATAGTTTGATTTGTCTAAAGCAAAAGGTGGCCACAATTACAAAACAAAGATCTTAAAACAATGCAATGAAATTAATTAAAAGCAATGTAATAATTTGAAGCATGTGTCTATCTCACTAGAGAGATGTCTTCTACCATAAAAAAAGGGTACTAAATCCTCCTAATTCTCGTCATTGACAATCCATACTAGGATCTATGTGATTGGACCATACTCCTACTACATTGTACCTTAATGGCCTTAGCTTTCGTGTCGAAGTTTTTCCACCATAGAATGTGTACGACTAACAATTATGGAGTAGATCTAAAGTTAAAAACCATGGGTCCTAGTGGAGAAAATATTTTAACTATTAAATATAAACGAATTAGTGTAATATAAAATCTCTTCAAAAGGAAAATCTCACAATTGATCCTACTTATTATTAATAAAGTAGAAATCACTAAAGCATAGTCACGTACACATTCTTTTAGGTACAAACAACACAGCAAGTTTATTAGAACGAAAATAGTTGAGATCATCTTCACAAGAGCTTATGGCTTATTTCTTTTAGGTACAAACAACACAACAAGTTTATTAGAATGAAAATAGTTGAGCTCACTTTCACAAGAGCTTATGACTTATTTTACATGAGTTCAGGACGAGTTAAACTTTTTTATGCAATAAAATAAACCATAATTTTTATGAAAGTTTATTTAATTAAAAATGTTAGATTTTAAGATAGTCAAAAGATTTGTGTACTTAACAAATTGACTTATTTAATAAATTTTAAAATTTAATAATTATGTATTATTTCGATAAAAACTTTTATGTTGTGAATTAACTAGAAATCATAATTAGTATAAATTTTAAAATAATTATTATAAAAATTAACAAATTGATTATATATAATAATTTGTGATTAAATATTAATATAAAATTATTTTATGTTGTCCATACATACTTTATTTTCTTTAAATATAATTTTTTTTGTTAGTATTTTTATTATATTAAAATTTGTACAATGTATTAAACTCATGTATTTATTTATCCTTTTCAGTATTAAGTCAAACATATAAACTCATTGAAAAATAAATTTATGTCTTATTATAGGTCTTATTATAAAATAAACTTTTAAATAAATTATTAAAAAATTATATTATATATTAAAAAATAAGTTTGTATCAAATATAAACAAGTTAAATTTAATTGCTACAATTTAACCAATTTATTTCTAACCTTCCAATATTTTGAGCGGTAATGATTTTAATTTTCATAATTTATAATTTGATTTATATATTTTTTTTCCTTTAACTATTAGTCCATTGTCATATTTAAAGATATATCATTTCTATCTAAAAATTTTAATACATAATAAGTTTTTAAGTAAGTAGCTTTTAAAAATGAAAGATGACACTTAAAACAATGTTGGGCCAACTTATTTCTACCTCAAATGATACAATTTTTCTTTAAACGAGGAAATAACAATATAAACCTTTAGGCGAAAGTTCAACCTCAAAACAACATACTAGAAAATATCAAAATCGGAGTAAAAATGACCACTCAGTGAATGCTACGAAGTAAACTGCAAAAAATTCACAAATTCTCTCTAACTCTCCAATTGCAACGAAATTGAGATCAGATTGCAACTTTTGTTTATAACCCTCCAATTCCTTTCGTATATCATGTGTCATCACCTTTAAAATACAAACTTTATTTTAATTTGAATTTTACTGTTAATGACTTGAGAAGACAACAAACACCAAACCATCGATTAAAAAATGATAAGTTGCAACTTCTTCGGTAAAGCCCTTTTCAACAAGTTCAAACTATTATTATATGTATGAATCTTCTCGTGCTTTGAACGTCATATATTCAGTAATACCACACATCAACATGCTTTGCTTTATCATGAAAGATTGAAGTCATGTGAAGGTGTACATCATTCTCACTATTTAATTAAAAGTAAAACATATATGTATTAAGTTCTTAATTTCACAAACTTCATCTAAAGTAATTCTTTATAATTATGTTTTTTTTTCTTCTTTTTGTTTTTTTATAAAATAAAAAATATAATCACAATAATAAAGTTAAAATTTAAGATTTTGTACATACTATTAAATTTCTATCACTACGTGGATCTTAATAGTTTTATAATTACAAGCTTTGAATAATTCCAAGCTTTGATGATGATGATAATTCAACCTCGCTTTGATAAAGACTAAATATAGTGTAGGTGTATATTTAATTGTTTTGATAAAATGAGGATAATTATACTGTTGTTTGAGTTTAAAGATGCCATGATTGTTACCCGTTACCTAACTTATTAACTAATAATGATTAAATAATATTTTAATTTTTAATTTAATTATTTTTAGTAAATAAAATTTAACTTATTATAATTAAAGGCAAAAGATAAAAATACAATGTCGATTAAATCAGTATCGTGTAATTTTTTTAAAACAATTATATATATATATATTACATTTTATTACTATAAAATATGTTATGATTAATAATAATTAAAACCAAGTTGTCATCTACGCTAGAGTGCCTAGTTTGCATCACAAAAGGCTTAAGTGTGAGGTTATGGTGCCTTAGGCTGGTTTTAGCAATATCCTAATAGAACCATTTAGGTAGCATAGGATCCTCTTAAATGTTTTCCAGTTGCCTTCTAAAGAAATGTAAAAAGTGGGCACATCTTGTTTACACTTAACATATCTCTAGGTAGTATGGGTACATATTAAAGCACCATGGATTCGTAGAATGATGGATTTTGTAAATAGTTAGCCTTATATGTCGTGTTCTAGCATCCACCAAGAATTGGGACATGAATGCTTAATTTTTGTCTGAGCCATATTGGCTTCGATTAGAAGTCCCTATTTGGCCTGTGATAGAAAAATTAATAGAGTCATCAAGCAATTAAGTACTTGACCTCAATACTCAACAAACAGTCTAAAAAGCCTAGCTGTTTGAGGGAAAAATGGAGTTTGAGTTGGTAATGAGCTGTTGAAAGAATTGAGAGAAATTCTTTGATTATGATGTCATGTACACAAATTAATAAGCACGTACAAAGGAGAACGATAGTGGACAAAATATTTTACAAAAAAATCTTACAATTAAAAAAAGAGAAAAGAAAAAGAAATTTAAAATATAATAAATAATATATTATTAAATTATTATAAAAATTGTTGTATATATATTATATCTTCCTATGTGGTATTGAGAATGAAATTAAAGTATAAAAGATTGTTGTATGCATATTTGTTTGATTTCTTTGTATAAAAAAATTACAGAACTTCTAAAACTTAAAATTCAAATTAAATGTATTTACTTTTGCAATAATAACGTATTTTTCAAATCGCATAGAAATTTTTACCTATGCTTAAATAACCTACTTTGGTCATTACCCATCAGTTAATAGAAATAATTAAAAGGGTGAGTCTTGCTACTCAATAGAAAAGTAATTCAAAGAAAACAAAACTAAAATTGCAATATATGAAAATCTTCAAGAGAAATGATTTTTGTACACTATATTTTTTTAACTCCTACTTAATTTTATTATTTTTTTATTACACCATATCACTTATTATACTTATATTTTTATCTCTTTTATCTTTCTCACTAAATGTCAAATAAAATTTTAAATATCCAAAAATCATTTTTGAATCTCGAAACCATTATATCATCCTCAGAGCTAGAGTTTCATTACATATAAGTAGAATATACTTATTTCCACATATATCAAATAGGTTATTTCATCGTTGGAAAATATTAAACATATCATTTCTTCATATTAATTAATTCATTCTTTCTTACACATGCATAGTATTAATAAACTAGGTTTAAGATCAATCTAATTACAAAATAACCTTGAGTTATATATATAATTACTTTAGTTCTAAAGCAATTTTAAAACTTGTCATGCTACCTTTTAGTTAGTTCTCTCTATCCACTACTACAGGTACTACATTAGTACAAAAATGACTTTCTATAATAGACATTTTATATTGATTATAGAATAATCAATCTAAATAAAGATGTGATAGTATTTTTTTGTAAATATTATAAACTTATATGTATTGATTCTTAAACAATTGAGGTAAAAAAAATTTACATCGATTATTTTTATAATTAATGTAAATATTATTTTAAAACTTGAGAACCCCACCTCATGTAGATATTAAGTTCAACTTTATACTCTTTACAAAACAAAACTCACTCTCATAGGTAACAACAAATGTAGGTTGCTTTATTTCATTCAATCATTCAACACCCACCTCCAACTCTTCTCTCTTTATTTCATCCAATTCTCACCTCCAAAACCAAATACCCCTTCAACTTCTTCCCATTTTTGAACATCTCCCATACATAAAAAAAACAAATTGTCATTCTATTCAACCTATTTCTCTTTTTACAAATATCTTGTATAAAAGCCTCTTACACTCCATCTTTCAACTGTAACGACATCTTCATTCCAAACTTGAGGTGCTTCAAACTCATTCTCAATAGCATTGGTATTGGACCACTCGATCTTGGTGACAATGAGAAGAACTCGTAGCTAGCAACAATGAAGGTAGAGATGATAATGTTGACCATGACGTTAAACAAGTTTCGATATCAAATGTTATTGAAAGTAAAAGAAACTTTATATTGATTGAATTGAATAATACAATTTATAATCTCCCTTTTATAGCGTAAAAACTACTTAAAAACAATATGAATAAAAGAAAAATAAAGATAATCATTGTAGATAAACTACGATGTTCACGATCTCCTAATGAGATATTTAGATATTTGTAACCTCTTAATCTAATGAGATATTTAGATATTTGTAATCTCTTAATGAGTTCCTTATCATTTCTTATTAGATATTTATAATATCTCCAACACTCCCCCTCAAGTTGAAGCTTACCAAGCTTTTAACTTGTTACAAGAAGAAAATTTTATTTCCCTACAAATAAAGAGAAAAGATAAAAATTAAGTTCTACCAAACAAACAATAATTTGAAAGGCAACTTAGAGATGTTGGAGAAGTTAGAGAAAGTTGGTAGAAATATAGCTTAGCCAAAATAGCTGAAATGTCCATTAGCCAAAGAGAAATTTCTTGGCAAGCAAAGTCCAACTTTCTAAACCACATTTGGAAGTTTCAAAAGAGTCACTACCAAAATAAACGTCGATGAGAGAGAAGTCACACAAAATATGATTCATATGTGAGAAAAGAGTCTTCATTGGAATGAACCTTGGTGGAAAAGAAGTCATCACTAATACGATTCATATGTAAGAAAAGATCCAAAGCTAATGAGCAAAAGCTTAACCATCAAATAAAAGTCACAACTCAAGGCTTAACCACTTAACAGAAGAAAACATGCTTGACCACCTAAACAAGCATAAGCAAACCAAGAACAAATGCTTAACCACCATAAAGCATAAGCAACAAAGCTTAACCATCAAGAATAGAAGTCAAACATAATACTTAACTACTCAAGAAAGAAGTTAAATGTATCAATGTGTAATCGTCTTTGGCAGAAGCTTAAACCAATGCTTAACCACCATATAGAGAAGCTTTCATCAAAGAAAATTGCAAGAAACCATTGCAATACAAATTTGTCTTCAAAAAAATTCACAAGCACCACATGAGCAATGTGGAAACCACAACCGCAACTTAGCAAACTTATGGTTCAAAAGCCAAAATGAATTCAAAATATTTCATCAAATCGTTGGTGTGCATAATAAATCTTGTTCTGATTCCCTCTGTATTCTCCCTTGCGTAACAACAATGTTGACATCTTGAGTTATTCACTTGTCATATCAATTATGCTTTAACATTGTTGTGAGAGTAAAAGAAGAGATCAAAATCGAAGAATCTTGCAATGAAAAAAATCATGATGGGTACCAACGCTCAATCCACACATCCTGTGGAGAAGCACCAAAAGAAATGTGCTGAGAACCAACAATGAAGTACAATTCTTCATAAATCCATTATAATGGCCAACACCAAGTAGAGACGCAATCAAGGTAACAAGCTTGATACGTCCCAAAAATCATAAGGGTAAAACCAAGAGAATTTGCGGTAAAGTAGAACATAGCAGAGTCAGACTACAGAGTTGCTTGCTACAAGAAAATAAACAAAGTAAGAAGAAAAACACTAAGTTGTCGCACAACTTATAACTGAATAATGCTCTATTTTGAGTTTTCCAAAAACTTTGGCCCAACAAAAAAGAAGATTTTTTCCCTCTTGCTCTATTAAACCTTGGTTGTTCTTTTACAAGAACAACAATTGCAGGTGCTAACTATGGAAACAATGTTGTGACATCAAAAACAACCCTACTCCATATGTATCCATCAAAGACCCACTAAAGTAGGAGCTTACAATTCCTCCAAAGGTCGAAGAACCCCGATATAAAGACTGAAGAGATCTTGAGGTGCTTTGTGATTCACCGCATGCCCTCTCTACAACTATTGAATCTACAACATATGAGAAGGCGATAGAGAAGAAAAAAAACATTATATTTGTTGTCAATAAAATTAGCCATCGTGCACCGATCAGCCTTGATAAAACACTAGATATGACCTTCTTCAATAACCAAAGAGGGGGATAAAATCACTAATAAACCCATACAAAGGTTTGACAAACCTTGCAATGCAGAAAAGCCAGAAATCACAATTGTCTCAACAAGGTCCAATTGCAATGGTTCTTCTGGAAGGGATAATGGTGATCAAATGGCAAAAAACAACCGAGGCTTATAACAAAATAAAAGCATGAGTCATGGAGAGCATAATAGTTGGTAATGTGACCAAGGTTGCTTTCGTTCTCTTGGTTACTTTGGTCGTTATCATTCCATAACTCGAGGCTGGCATTGGTGAGTTCGATAATTTTCTAAAAGCCTAAGCTAAGGAAGCCTACAAAATTGCTCTTAATGCCTATGTCCTGATCCATGAAGATGTCACTAATGAACTCAATCTCCATGTTCATTCAACATGGGAGAACAGCACAACTACAAGGAGGAAGGGATGGCAGGGCTCACTATTGTGTCCAATTATGGTGACGTGGCCTATGGGTTCAATTGTAATGGCATGTTTAGAGGTTGCGTCACCGAGGATGGATTCATGAATGTCAGAATCTGGAACTAGTAAATAGATTCTACCTTTCTCTTTGTCTTCTTTTCACTATTCGCTTTGCTTTGTTGCAACCCTTTTTCTTTTTGTCCAAGCTCAAATTTGGAAGTTCCTTAGGTTCCAAGATAATGACTTTATTTTCTACCACCGATAGTTAGGAATAATAGAGAAAACTTTGACTAGTCTCGTGCTGATGTGTGAGTCTTGTCAAAGGGTAGTAGCTTACTGAAGTGAGGTAGCGGAAATAGAGCTCCCAAGATCCGAAACTCTGATACCATATTGAAAGTAAAAGAAACTTTATATTGATTGAATTGAATAATACAATTTCTAATCTCCCTTTTATAGGGTAAAGACAACTTAAAGATAATATGAATAACATAAAAATAAAGATAATCATTGTAAATAAATTATGATATTCACGATCTCCTAATGAGATATTTAGATATTTAGATATTTATAATCTCTTAATCTAATTAGATATTTAGATATTTGTAACCTTTTAATGAGTTACCTATCATATCTTACCAGATATTTATAATATCTCCAACAAATATGGATGATGAAATCACCATGGTAGTTAAACAAATGTTCTTGGAACAAAGCCATGCCGAGAAAGATCTTTGGCATGAGGCAAGAACATTTCATATCTCAAACTTGAGTTCAAGGAAGAGGAAGTGCATATTTGAGAACTTGGGTTCTAGAAAGTGTAAACCCAAGCCTATCCGTATCTAAAACTACTTTTTTAAAAAAAAAAAAAAATGTGTCACTTAATGATTATAAGCATAAAAAATGGTTATTCTTGATGTTGATGAATCTGGTTCGTTTGGCCATTAATGTGGTATTTTCTATACCAGTTCAATATCTAATATAAAAAGCAGCAACATTCTACATTGCCATTATCTATAAAGGATATAGAATCAATGTAAAAAAGCTTATTATGCAATAATGCAAAATAACCATCTTATCAAAAATAAAAATAGAAATCACATGCAAAAGGATGTTTGGATATCTAGTGAGTGTTCACACACACATATGAAGAAGGATGAAATTACATGATGTAACTTACAACTATTATACCATCCAATAATTTTATATAGAATTTGAATTTTATAGATCCGATCGTTAGAATGAAAATTCTCTTTACATAGATCATATATACAAAATTTTATATTGATATAAATTTTTTTGATACTTTATTGATATTCATCAAAATTAACAAAATATATATATTTTAAAATGTACTAAAATATGAATAATTTCATTACCTTCTTACTGTTGGTTAATTTTAATAAAATTTGATACAAACAATTAAAATAACATAAAGTTATGATTCAATAGTTGGATCAATAAAATTTACATTCTATATAAAGTTATTAATGGTGTAATAATTGGTATAAGTTATACTAGTGTAATTTGATCTCATTTTCCTCTCTATATATAGTATTTGACATTGTTTAGATTAATTTTGTCCCATTACTAGTTACCAAACATAATTACATTCGACAAATTGTCATTGATTTATTTTCATTTTCAAAATCTCATAATCAATCAAAGTATAAGATGAGATTATGAGAAGAAATATCTTCATAAAAGAAAACAACTTCTTTCATAACATAGGATTTTTAAATTTTTAGCCTAACCTAGAAGATTATTAAAAAAATTGTAGTAACTTCATTAAGTAAGATGATAACTATATGATTTTAATATATAATAAAAAATTAATTATCTAAAATTTGATATTTATTTAAACAAATTGGTGCATCAAATTAAAAGGGAGAGGATTGGTGATCTAAAATTTGACCTTTCTAATTAAATACTCTTTTAAAAATTTGACCTAATTTGTTTAGTAAATAGGTTAAGGCTAATGATGATTAAGTTGTAAGCTCTTAACTAGCTCTTTTATCTATTTTTACACCCCACTTATCTTTAATTTGTATCACTACTTTATAATCTATTTTCAATAATCAAAACTTCTAATTTTGAAAAGGATCCCTATTAAATTCATTATCAAACTTTTCCATTCAAAATAATAGATTTTGCATTCATGTCGCCATCAAGAGTAGAATAGTCACATTAAGATTTCCCATTTGATCTAATTGGTGAGAAGTTTAATTTTATTTAATTAATGTCTCAAGTTTAATTCAGTGTCGAGTCCAAACCGGAAGTCGACTCGTGAGTGCAGCAACTGGCTAGAGTCCCACTACCCTTTCTTGCCCGGATAGTCTCGACAAGGAGGTCCAATATTGATGAGGACTTGCAATTTTGAGCACGTGGTCATTTAGGAATTAGTTAGTTAGTTTGTTAAGTTTGTTATTTCTATTATTTCAGTTAGCTGGTAGTTAGTTGAGCCTGTTATTTCTATTAAATCAGTTAGGGAATTAGTTAGTCTGACATGTATAAAAAGGGACCCATGTAGGTCATTCATTGGTTAACCATCGCCACAGAGAGTGACGCATAAACACACTTACGAATTCATACTCCGTCATACACCCCTCCGTTTGCACATCACTCTTTAGTGTTCCAACAATGTTTCAGTGACAGTCAGTCGGTTGAGTGAGCATAGGGCAAAGTTTGAGCTAAGCAGGTTGCTAGAGATTGACTAACCAAGAGGGATAGATTTGTCTGTCTTCACGGCACGCTCTAGAATTGTACCACCTCTCATGTTCTCTGGTTTTCTTTGGTTGAGCACTGCAGCTCTACCATGGTAGTCGTTGTGGGAGGCTGAGTCACTTTCCATGTATCCACAATTCACCTCGTATATCGCTACAATAATTATCCAATGAAATGGGTTTGCTTTCTTTTACTATTATGTTTGTGATTCTTGTTAACTTTTCTATTTCGGCTAGTGTCACAGTCGTGCATGGTAGGAGTAGATCACGTTAGGTTAGGGGCCGATCGGAACCAATCTAAACAACATTATAGGTAATCAACATAATACCTACATCAACCACGAGCGTAATCCCTACTAACTCGAGGCCGCGATCATGTAAGTCCTCAATAGGCAACAGACGAATGTTAGGCAATCGTCTTAAGACATAGGTTGGTGTGGAATTGCATGCACAATAGGAACCGGAACTAGAACCATCTAATTGATAACTTGGATAGTGATATGATAAGTATATGTTTTTGTTAATTGTAGCTTGCTTTTACTTTTGTAGCCTTAGTTTACTTCCATTAACTTTACTTTACAATACTAAAACCCCCCCATTCTACTTTTCCTTGTCGAGTCCGCATTCTACATTCCCTATTCTGCATATTTTTAGCCTTTTACACTAGGTATCATTAGAATCACGTGTCCTTGAGAGATTCGACCTAGGTTGCCCCTATGCTACCCAAAACATAGGAAATCTAGTTATTTTGATAGTTGAAACGAGTAAATTCAACCCTATCACTGCCCGAGGCTCTTCGGTGCATTCAATACGCGTGGGTGCAAGTTCCAACACGCCCCCACGACCCCAACTTGCGCTAGTCACCACGTCCCCTTTCAGGTCCTCGAGACTAGGGGGCAAGTGTATTCTTTGTGCCAAAGACACTTCAGCCCATGAAGCTCGCTCACAATAGTCACCATGTCCCCTTTTGGGTCCTCGAGACTTGAGGGGCAAGTGTACTTGTGCCAAAGACACTTCGGCCCGATTCGCTTCACCCCAACTAGAGCCAACCATAGCTCGGCCTCTCTTAGCGTGATACATGCTGCCGAAACCTTCGAACAACACATTTGGGAATTTAGTTTAATGGGTCGCTGTTGTAAATGAGTTCAATCTCTATAAATAGGGGGATACATCACTTGTGTCAGGTACGCTTAATTCGTCCCATGCATGCATCTATCCTGACCCACACTAACTTGAACATCAAAGTGTCTTCTTAGGTACCACATGCCATCTTTGACACCTTGACCTACGCCAAGGGCAACAAGGAGAGATGGGAGCTCAAATACAGGAGCATACCCAAGAAAAAGAGGAGATCAGCCTTAACTTGGGAATTGGGTGTTCCAGGTGAGAATTCTTGATAGGATCAGAAATCAATCACCAAATTGCACCATAATCACAAAAATGCAAATTCCATAAGTTAAAAGACAATAATAAATTAATCGCACAAACCTCATTTCTTTTCATTTACATTTTTTTTCTTCTATTATTCAATGTTTTGTTTGTTTTTTTCTCCCTTGAATGAGAAATATTGAAAAAGAATAAGATGGGTGGAGAGTAGGATGGAAGAAATGAAGGTTTAGTAGATGATGAAGCTTCAAGGTAAGTTTTAATGGGGGAGTTAGGTGGTGGATATGGTGAAAGTGAAACATTTGTTGACAATTATGAGAAAATTACAAGAATGAATAGGTGTTGGATAGAATGGAAATGAGAAAGGTGGGAGATTTATATTGGAATGGTGGTGTGGGTGTGTTGGTGGAAACTTTGAGATATGAATATGAAGGTAGGGAGAAGATGAAAAGAAAGAGTTGATGAGAGGAGGGAGGTTGTGCAATGTGACACTCTTTACCTTTGATACGAATAGTACTAAATAAAATAAACATAGAACAATTTAAATTTGAAAACATACATTGACTAGCAAAGGATTCACAAAATCTAGTCATATACGACAATTGCAAACAAACATGTGTCCCTAATGGTATTCCAAAGGCCAATTTCTACTCTCGTACAATATAAACCAAATTTCGTAATGATAAAGTAATTACAAAAAAGCACCATAATATCACATTTCCTGCCAAAGTGTAAACAAATAAAATAAAAGAGTAAAGTAGTAAATAAACTACTTTGTATGCCATGTGATATCAACTCGAATCCAGGAAGTAGGCTAGGGGAAACCTACTAATTTCTATCTCTATAGTCAGCCATATCACACTAGCATGATATCCCTTTGGTAGCTCGTCAAGTACTCTTGGCTTGCATTGTTTGACCCAACTCATGAGATCAGTCACGATCATTGGAATCTCTGTACCGAGTAGCCCCTAAGAGGTCTAGTGACCTTACCGCTTAGGTTTGCATCTACTTCCTTACACACTCAATTCATCAAATGATGCATGAATGTGGTTCAATTAAATAGTTATTTCACTTTTCACATTGGGTTGATGAGAACCATTATCACCTCCCATATGCTAGGAACCTCATCTCTTAACCCATCACAAATAAGTGAGTATCATTTTTGCCTCTCACAAGCTAAGTCACTCATTACATAAATGTCCCTCGGACCTATTCTTGTCTCTCATAAACTAGGTCACCCTTTGAGCACATTTATCCTCATTAATCACTACTCATTTTTATCTTACATCCCATTATCCTAAATGAAATCTCAATAATATCAACAAGAGTATATTTCGTACAAGCATATAGGTTAATAGACAAGCAGTAATTTTCAATTGTACTCTACTAATTGAAAGGGACAAGAAAAACAAACAAATAGAAAAAACAATTAAATACTCTATCAATTGGTAGAGGTAGTCCAACATAAGCACGTCAAATATAAGCACTAAACAGAAAAAATGACTAAAGACTCTGTCGATTAACAAAGACAATCAAACACATATACTAAGCGAGGTCTAGGACTAACCCTTCTACCCATAGTCATACTCGTACCATTGAATAAGATTTCTTACCCCCCTTTACCTAGAGAAGCATAAACGTAGAGAACACATTTCTCAGGATCATTCTTCTTGTTCTTTGGAGTTTTCTCTGGAGGTTTTCCTTCCTTTGTTCACTATTTTGAAATCATGTGTTTAGGAAAATTAACTCAACATTAGAGGTCTTTCCAATTCCTCTAGTTGCTCCTTTATATAGCCCAAAATAGGTGTCACAGCTTCCATTGACAACATACGTGAAACTCAGACAAACAATCTCCACACCACCTTTTGAGAAAGCTTTAAGAAATGAGAAAAATTAAACTATCTGAATTCAATGCTTTGCATCAAACCTAACTTGTTTAAAGGCTCCCTTGCATTCCTTATTACTTGGTATCCTCTGAGCTTATATTGTTCAATGTGGAACTTAAAGCTTTTAGCATATTTAAATAAACTATTTTTCTTAATTTAATTAATTAAAATCTTATTTAAAACTCGACCTATATTTCTCCCAAAAATTATTTATTAAATTATAAAATAATTAAACCACTTATTCATAATAATTAATAAAATACAATATTTACAACCAATAATAAAATAGAATAAAAATTGGGATGTTACGTGTAATACTAAGATAGGAAAAAAATGTAGATAGAATTTAATAAAATAAAATTATAGCGGTGGTTAAAAATTGTCACTATGTTAAAATTAATTATTAAATAAAACAATAATGATGTTAGTTTCAAGTTGATGAAATGATAATATTGACTCTAATTTGAAAGTTAAAGGAAGAAAACAAATTTTTAAAAGATAAATGATGAAAATAAATTATACTTAAAAATAAGGAAAAATATATAATTTATCTTTTTAAAATTATTTCTTCTTAAATAAATTCATAATTTCCATGAGACAATTTGTTGGATATAAATTATTTACTTGAATTTTCTTTACGTTTCTTCTTTTCTATTAAAATAAATCAATAAAAAGTATATGAAATCAATTCATTTGTTAATAAAATAAATAAAGAATAAAATCAACTAACAAAAAAATGTAAGGTCTTCTCGCCTTTAGACAAAAGAACTTAAGTATCTTAATGTGAAAAAGGATACTCTAGATAAGAATTAACATCTTTCGAGTTATCAAAGACTTGTGCTATTAAGATTGGTCTTGAAGATCTTTTATTGCTCCCTTGTATACTAGATTATCTTTCTTCTCAACATTTAAAAATTTGGAACATCCTTGGTAAGCTATGATACAAACATAAAATAAAAATAAATATAATAATTACAAATATGGATACAATATTTAGTGACATATCATGATACTCTAACAAATCTCATTCACACACTACTCTACATCATACCCTCATTCTTTAGGATGCTTGGTTCACTTCATTAAAAAAAGATGACAAAACTCTTAGTTCAACATATATTATGTTCTTAACACTACCACGATTAATGATCAACTCTTTCAACTGTGTGTCATGTCTAACTTTTTTGTGGGTAAACTAGTTGTTTGATATGAAATTAGAATGATCAGAATTCTCTAAGTACTATCAAGTCAAACAACTAATTATGAACTAATGATGAAACAAATAATAGTGAATTCATTATTCTAATGTGTTTTCAATTTCTATTCACATAAATAGTATAAAAAATAAAATTTCATAAAAGCAATCACAATCAAGTAAACCTAAAAATGGAAACCTTGAATAACATATAGATAACCATGTACAACATACTTCATATTTATTCTAAAGTTCTTTGTCTAAGGTTAAATACTATTGTTAAGTAAAATATGTCAAATAAATGTTAAATGGATATACTAATTAAAATAGTATTATTAATGGATATAGATTAGCAACATTGAGTCTCAAGCAAACCCCAACTCAAGCATTCTTACGTGACAAATAAATATTCTATAGTTGGACAAACAAATCTCACTGAATGACATTCTTATGTGACTAACAAAGTGAGCAAACAAGTTGATGCTTAAGAAACTCCTACCAAACAAACAAGACAATGAGCAATATGGCAACACACACAAACAACAACCATGAACAATGCAAACATAGAGAGCAAACAAACAATGGCAAGAGAATAAGAAAGAACACATTTGTATATGAGAGAAAAAAGAACAAAATCAAGAACAACAACAATGGCATCAAGGTTTAAAAACGTGAAGAGTAATAAGAATAAACACTTGAATGACAAGAATTGAGGACAACAAATGATGTGAGAACAAGAGAAAAAAAGACAAAAAAATGAAATATAATAGAAAATAAAAGGAATGCAAGAGTTCTAGAGGGACATGTAGATGTTTAAGAAGAATTTTTATATCAATTGTATTGTAACTAATTTAAAAAATCATTTTCAAGATTGATTCTTACTTTAACCGATCTAACTAAAAATTTCAAAAAATAGACACATATTTGATTAATTGTTAAATAATTAATTTAAAAAATATTTTCTAGATCAATGACCAATCTAAAAAAATATTTTTTAGATCAATTCTTAAACAATTAATATATAATCTCCATATGTATATTAAAAAAAAAATTACTTAATCACATGACTATTTTAAAATTGATGTGAGAGGTCGATGTAATTTTTTTTTATCAGTGATCAGTGATCCTTGTGAATTGCAAGTGTTTAGTCCTGGTTAATAAATTAAAATTTAAAATGTTTTTTTAATCTAAATTCAAGTACTTTAATGCATGTTTAGCACTATAATTTTATTTTTTAATGGACAGCGGACTATCATTTATAGACCTACATTTTTTAAGGTAAATAAATATAGGAGCTAAATTTTCATATACTAGTTTAAAATATTTAATAAATTTAATGTGTCAAATTTTAAAGTTGGAGTTTTAGTTAATTATGACGTTAAAATTTAGGTGTTAGTCAACCACTTTTCTCTTGTATTGTAGATCATGGAGACGACTTTGAGGTTTGGTACAATAGTCTTGTCCTTTTGCGAGCTTATTATTCATCTTCTTAAATAATGAGTTGTAAATTGTAACAAAAATGAAAAGGCAGCGTTTGAAATATCTTTGTTTGACAATGTTGGGATAAGGGAAATGAAAAAAGTTGAAGTTGATTGGTATTTGTCCATAAGGGATATGTCGTATCCAATCATGCCAATTTGGGATTAGTCAGGAAAAGAGTCGCACCCTAGCAACTAGGAAGGGAGGATGTACCCAATCAATCCTCCATTTTTGGGATCACCCACACATTTCCCACAATTATGCTTCTTACCAACTACACGTCAAACTTCAAACCCAATCCAATTATATATATAAAATAAAAATTAATAAATATTTTGAACATTATCAGAATTGAACTTAATTCTATCTAATTTGTGAAATGTTTGGAAAGTATTTTTTAATTTTGTTCTCTTTCATATTTGTTTTGAGGCTTTTATAAATAGTAAAATATATTTAAAATAATTATTATCAAAATCAACAAATTAGCTTTCGAACAGTATAAAAATTTGTCTGGTTATTCTTTTCTACTATTCTATTAATGAGTAATATAATAATTGTAATTTTAAAAAAGTAAAAATTAATTACCAAAACAAAGATTTTCCTTTATTATAGTAGTAGATATAAATATAAGCAGAGATAAGTTGAAAAGGGTGCAAATTCAATATGAAAGTATGTATGACTGTATTAGTAAGTTATTCATATATTATACGGATACTATTAATTTATTTATACTATTTAATTGATCATAGGATAATAGTATCTATTTTTTAATTTAATATATGAATATTATTAATTTATGTAAATTTTAAAAAAATAAATATAAAAATATATAAGAAAGTGTGATTTTGTAACTTGATACAAACTTAGGGATATTATTTGAAAACAGAAAGAAAGATAACAAATTTAAGAAGGTAGAGAAAGAAAGATAACAATTTTAACAAGGAGCAATATTTTTAACTAAAAGTAGCTATGACTGTCCAAAAAAAGAGAAAAAAGTTGTAACGAATTACGAAGGTATGCAGTAACATAATTGTAAGCTTATGCATGGACAAGAGCGAAATGGGGGTATGGTTTTCGTGCGAAAGACTCAAAGAAGTGATTTGACGTTGATAATGGATGAGTTTAGTATAAAAAATTCATTCATTTAACTAACCAAAAGCCTTGAAAGGCAACTCAACCCGCATGGCCCAGTCCCAACCAAGTCGAAACACTTTATTGAATTTCACTACCGATGGCTCTCTTCCGAAGGTTCTTTTACAGGAAACCGCCGGATCACCTTCTCGAGATCTCCGACAGAGTCTATGGTTTCCCACTCTTTCACGTTCCTTTTCCTTACTTGCACATTTTTCTTTAATATCTAATAATAATAATAATTATTATTATTATTTATATACATATTTTTATTTTCGTAATTTGAGCTCTCGGGAATTGAAGCATTGCTTTCGTGTCTGGTGGTTGAATTTTGACCCTAGTTACTCAGATTTTTTAAGTCGTTTTGTGGTAATGCAATGGCAATGTGGACTTTCTTTCCTTTTTTGGGTTCTCTGTTGCATTGGGTTTGTTCTATTCCTTGTTGGTTTAGGGTTTTTAGGGTGGGGTGTTTGAGTTACTGGAGGGGTGATTCAAGGTGTAACAGAAATGTGGAATGGGAGGATTGAATTTGAAATATCTGGAATAAAATAGTAGTCACTGTAGTGATTCATCAATTGAGGATTGTTGGTTGGAAAACCCAGGAAGGTTGGTTTGTGTGGAAGATGTGTTTTGAGTGAGACTGTTGTATTTGCTCAAGGTTTTAAATTGTGGTTATGGATGCGATTTTGGCATGTTCTTTGAAATTGTGACTGATGAGGCCACAATTGTGGTCACGATTTGGTTTTTGGACACTAGAAAATCTTGACGTTGTGGCTGAAATTGCATTCTCTGATTGTTTTTTAAAATCTTGCTTGTCCTTGAGGAAATTATAGTTGTAGTTGTTATGCCTTGCAACTACAGTTGTTTCTATTAATTACATTGTAGTAAAGATGGTACTGGGCAGGTTGAAAGTATATCCTTAGTTTACTGTAGTGCATTGGGTTGGTCTTACTCTTCTAAGCTTCTGTTTTATGGATTGGGTTGATTTACTATGTGCTTTTAGCGTCTTAATGAAGTTGTGTAGTCTTGTATTTCTGTAATGTTTGACTGTGTTTATGCAGTTTTTGATTGTTGCTTCTCCAAGAATGTGTTGGAGGAAGAGGAGTACAAAGTTTATATTAGGGGGATTGTGGCTCAGCTGCAGGATCACTATCCGGATGCTTCTTTCATGGTGTTCAATTTCAGAGAAGGGGATAGGCGCAGTCGAATTTCAGACATAATATCTCAGTATGAAATGACAGTTATGGAGTACCCTCGACAATATGAGGGTTGTCCACTTCTGCCTTTGGAGATGATTCACCACTTCCTTCGGTCAAGTGAGAGCTGGCTGTCTTTGGAGGGGCAACAAAACGTGCTTTTGATGCACTGTGAAAGGGGTGGTTGGCCTGTGCTAGCATTTATGCTAGCCGGTCTTCTATTGTACCGGAAACAGTACAGTGGGGAATACAAGACTCTTGAAATGGTGTACAAGCAAGCACCTAGAGAACTTCTCCACCTTTTATCACCTTTGAACCCACAACCTTCTCATTTGAGATATCTTCAGTACATTTCCAGGAGGCATTTGGGTTCTGAGTGGCCTCCATCAGACACACCCTTATATTTGGATTGCCTCATTCTTAGAGTCCTTCCATTATTTGATGGTGGAAAAGGTTGCAGGCCTGTTGTGCGTGTCTATGGTCCAGACCCTTCAAAACCTGCCAACAGAAGTTCTAAGCTTCTTTTCTCAACTTCAATGACCCAAAATCATGTTCGCCACTACCTGCAGGTGATTTAAAGTTGTGCTATTCATATTGAATTGTGAATTAATTAAAATATAAGAATACCCTCTTAAGAAATTTTAACCACAGGCAGAATGTTTGCTCGTGAAAATTGACATCCATTGTCATGTTCAAGGGGATGTGGTTCTTGAGTGCATACATTTAAGTGAAGATTTTGGTCATGAGGAGATGATGTTTAGAGTCATGTTTCATACTGCATTTGTACAGTCAAATATATTGATGCTGAGCCGTGATGAAATCGATATTTTGTGGGATGCAAAGGATCAATTCCCCAAGGACTTTAGATCTGAGGTAAGTTATTGTTTTTCATGTCACTGCCATTTTCTGAAACAATAAGAATTGAGCACATACTCATCCGTTTCAGGTGCTTTTTTCGGATGCTGATGCTGTTATACCTAGTCTAACCACAGTCTATGTGAGCAGAGATGCCAATGACACAGAATGTGCTTCACCTGAGGCTGAGGAATTCTATGAAGCGGAAGAGATCTTCAGCAATGTAATTGATGCACAGGAAGGTAAGGGGGATTATGATTCTCCAATGCACTATGAAAATGCAGTAGATGATGGAAGTCATAAAGAGGTCTGGAAAGAGTATTCAGATCCTCATACTTTTCAGGATTCCATGTTAGATGATGGGGTTTACCAGCAGGTTGATTATGTGAAGTACAAGCTTGATGAGAGGGTGGTTTCTGATACTCCTGCTGTGAAAGATATTGCTGTTGATGATGTAGTCTCTTTTGATATGACAAAAACCCTGGAGACAAAGGAAGTCACTTTGCAAAACAAGTATGATGAAGATAACAATGAAACAGAAAAAGAGTTGGAGTTTGAGGAAGGGCAGCAGATGCTTGATCTTTCCAGACCAAAATCTGATAAATTACTTCCTTCTGCTGAAAAGAAACAACTTCCTTCAAACTCAAAGCCAGTGGGAGATACAGTTGTAGCAATGCAAAAGGCTAAACACCATGAACCACATGGTTTTCAGGAAAAACAAGAAAAACCCAATGCAACAACTAGGTGGATTCCTTCTAATAAGGGTTATTATCAAGATTCAATGCATGTCTCATATCCACCCCCAAGGAATAATAATTCACCAGCTACTCTGTCAAATGTTACCTCGGTAAAGGAGAAAATTACTGATGCCAAAGGAAAATCTATTTCTGGTTCTCATGTATCTGAGGCAATTGTTTCTGTAGACATGACAAATGACCTGAAAAGCTGTAATGGGGATAATTTAAAATCTTCAGATAGCAGAGCTGAAATAGAGTCAAACTCTCCATTATCATCATTATTGTCAGTCAAAGAGACATCTCTTCAGTCAGCTACGCAAGAACCACAACCAAGCTACAATCAAATGTTACAACTTTGTCCTCCTCCACCTCCACCTCATCCTCCACCTCCATTTTTTGGGCAAAATAGAGGGAACTTCTTAACTCCTTCTACCCATTGGAAATCAGTTTATTCATCCATTGCCATAGTTGAACAAAATAATGGTGCTTTACCTTCTCCTCTCCTTGCTCCTCCAACTGCAAGTAGTGCAATTACATCAAAAGTTTCTGAATTACTTAGTACAGTTTCCCGTCCCTGTTCTCCACCATCACTACCACCACCACCACCACCACCTCCTCCTCCTCCCCTTCCTCCAAAATATGGAGTTACATCCATTCCTCCTGCTCCTATGTTGTTGTCAACAAATGGAGCTCCACTCCCTCCTCCCTCAATATCTCCAACCTCATATAAAGCTCCACCACCTGCACCCCCACTGCCACATCCACCTCAACCTCCTTTTAGCAAATCTACACCACTGCCTCCTCCTCCTTTAAGTACTAATCCACCGCCACCACCTCATCCTCCTTCTTTATGTAGAGCTCCACCTCCACCACCACCTGTTCCTTCATCAAGTGGAGCACCACCTCCGCCACCACCTCCTTCAGTGTCTAGAACTCCACCTCCCCCTCCTCCACCAACTCGTGGACCACCACTGCCTCCAATGCATGGAGGCCCACCTCCTCCACCACCTCCAGGTGGCCGAGGCCCACCTTCTACTGGATCTCGGGCTCCAAGTGCTCCTTCTCCTCTGGGACCTTTAGGTGGTACTCTTACTCCTCCACCACCTGGAATTGATCCAAGAGGGAGAGGGCGTGGACTTGCTCGTCTTACGGGAGCTGGTGCTATGGCAACTCGGCGATCCTCCTTAAAGCCTCTGCATTGGAGTAAGGTAACAAGGGCATTACAAGGAAGTTTATGGGACGAATTGCAAAGACGTGGAGAATCTCAAATGTAATTTAACTTTGCCTATTATTGCAAGATTTTGTTGATTCATTTCAATTCTCTATAAGTATACACTTCACTACCTGCTGCTTTCAATCCTTCATGTTGTAATGATTGGTTTTACATTCTATCTTAGAACACAAGAGTTTGACGTTTCAGAGATAGAGAAGCTTTTTTCTGCAAATGTTCCAAAACTTGCTGATTTGGATGGTAAATCTGGTGGGCGGCGCAAATCTGTTGGATCCAAAACTGACAAAATTCACTTGGTATTCTTCTGTATGAATATTCTTGAAATTTGATTTTTGAAATGTGTGAGAGATGATTTGATGGATTTTATTGGTAGTCTTTCCTTTTGGAAGTGCAATTTGTCATGATTTGTAATTGTATTTCACAACAAAGGTTGGTGATGTTCAAGGATTCATTAAAATTGGAATTTAGCATGTAACAAAAACAAAAATTGGAATTTAGTACCATTGTTTTGTATGCTTAGTAATTTGTTCATAAAAGAAGTCATTTTCATTGTGGTCTGACTTGAGTGATTTGGTAGTCTCTCTTTTAACTGTGAAGAAACAAATGCACACTTTCCTATAGTTCTATGTCAAGAAAAATATCAAACATACCTTGGTATATAAAGTATCAAGCATGGATGACTATATTGAAGACATATCAATTTTACTTTAATGTTATTATTCCTTCATTATTGTCTCTTCCATGTTCTGGAAATTAAAATTTAAATACTGCAAAAGTGCAGAGTGCATTTTTTTGGCTGTTAAAGCATTTATTCAATATCATTGAAATGTTCATTTGATATTTTCCCAGTATCTAATCAATAGTTTATTTGTATGATTTATTGTAGATTGACCTGAGGAGGGCCAATAATACTGAAATTATGCTCACGAAGGTTAAGATGCCACTTCCTGATATGATGGTAAGTTGATAGTTTGAAATTTCTTAATTCATGTGAATAATTTTTAAAGTATAATCATGCAAGCTAGGATTTTACATTAAAGCATATTATAATGAACAATAGTATTCTTTTTCATGAAACATACATTTTAATTTTTTTAATGCAAGTTCAGCAAGACAGGTGCTTGCTTTGGCTTGAAGGTGAAAATTGGATATCATACCTTACCACAAGTTGCTCAGTTTAGGAATCTTGGATCTATCATACTAAGTGACAGAATAAAGAGACATAGATTTCAAGAATGATGGATGAAATGGATAAATGCTTCTAGTATTATTGGTGATCAAAAGATGTCTCTCAAGCTTAAAGGAAAATGTTACTATATTTATCCATAAGACTGGCAATATTTTATGGTGCAGGATGTTGGGCAATAAAGTGCCAACAAAAGTGTAAGCCAAAGTGTTCCAGAGATGAGAATCTTGTAGTGAATGAGAGGACAAACAAGAAAAGATAAGATGATGACTGAGTTTAGCAGAGAGAAAGTAGGAGCAGCATTTATTAAGGAAAAGATGATAGAATCTCACATAATAAAAGCCCCAGTAAGAATAGTGATCAGGTGGAGGATAATCCAATAAATAAAGATAAAGAAAGACAGGAAAACTGAGAGAAGTCATTAAAAAAGACTTGGATATAAATACCCTTTTTGAAAACTTGGTTTATGAAAGAAATAATGACATTGTTTTATCCATGGAGATGAAGTCACCTAATTGGAAAATACTTTTGTTGTTTTGTAGTTGTTATAGTTGCATTTTCATTATGATTCTTAAAATATATTTTGATGTGTTTGAGTAGTTATTAGTTAAGACTAAAAGCTTTTGATAGTAGATATTCTTGGTAACAGACTAACAGTTTCTTGCCATATCATATCTGTGCAAACTATCAAACTAAATCTCCTCCCTGTAAAATTTTCAATTTATTGTCTAACATGGTGATATTCATATTCTCAGGCTGCAGTACTAGCTATGGATGATTCAGTGTTAGATGTTGATCAGGTGGAAAATCTCATTAAATTTTGTCCTACCAAAGAGGAGATGGAGCTTTTGAAGGTGAAGCTTAATAAATTTATGCGTGATTCTTACATCTTGTTTTGGCAATTAAGAGTTCTCATTTCTGGCATTTTCTGTTCCTATGAGTTGCTACCTTTTACAATGATTTTCTTGCTTTTCTAATTTTGATTCATCTTGGTTATGATTATATAGGGATACACTGGTGATAAGGAGAATTTGGGGAAGTGTGAAAAGGTTTGTGAATGATTTCTTTTAACCATAATATTATATACTTGAGAAAAGAAAAATGTGATAACAGATAACTTATATGGGATTTCTTTGAAATATCCATAGCTGATTCATGTGTTGGTGTCTTCAAGTTTACATGAAGGATGATTGGGTAGTCTTGAAAGTACAGTTTTCCTATTGTAGTAATGATAGGACAAACTACTTATACTGATTTGATTTGAGAGGAAAATTAGAAGTAATAAAGATGAAACTATCTGGTACTATGATTTGTTTGGAACTCATTGCTTACATTAAAATTTAGAAGGTGAAAAGAGTGAAGAAATTAGGTAGCCAACTACCATAATAAGAGAAGCAGGTTTATTTAAAGGAAACAATTGGTGGAATGTGAATTGAAATTAAATAATTGCAGAACACTGCTTATAAATAGTCACCCCAACTGTTAGGCTCTTGTGACATTCTTTGGGTCATGAGAAGGAATACCCGAACTTGTATTTTCTCTTTTTCTTTAGTCTGCCACCAATTCCTCAAACTTGTGGACATATTCCTCCACTGTTGCTGGTAGACTCAAGGTGGTGAGTCTTTCATAATACATTACCCAATCATCTTCCTTCAAATATTTGAATCAAAACCTTTATCAGGCCTTCCCATGTCAAAGTTCGGGTATTCCTTCTCAAGAATCTAAACCAATGCAATGCACTACTAGACCATCCATATTCCATACTAATAAAAGCATATTGTACCTTCTTTGTGGATTGCATCCTGCTCCTCAGAATTTTTCAGCTCTTGCTATCCAGCCCAAAAGGTCATGTCCCCCACAACTGGGCAATTCCACCTTCTTCTTGCATGAAGAAGAGATCTCATTGCTTCCATTTTCTAACACGTCATCATGAAGATTTGTCTCAGGTTGTCTCTTCAGCTGAGAGTTTTCACTTTTGTGTGAGTTGTCTTCTCCTTCCTCCCCTTCCAAAGCAATCCTTTGTTGCATCATCCATCAAGCCTACATTTTCTTGATACCCTCCATACCTTGCACACTTTTCTTGACCTCTAAAGAGGTTGGCTGCCAATGAATTAAGCTGGAGATCAGTTGCTAGCCTTTTTCTCTTTATGGAATTGTATAGAGCTTTCTCTTAGAATGTAGGTTTGAGCCTAACTCAACCCCAAAAGCTAGCTCAAGAGATGAGGGTTGCTCCCCTGCTATAAAATCTTTTCAAGCTCTATCTCTAACCAATGTGGGACTTGGGTTTTTCCCAATACACCCTGATATAACCTGGAAGCAAAATGATCGTCTTGAAGGATTAGATTGTTTTTGTAAATTATTTTTGAAATCTTTTATTTAGAGAAGGGTATTGATGCCACACTCAAGAGAGAGATGAGAATGAGAGTGATAAGTCATAAATTTGATTGCCATAAGTTGCCTTGATAAGACCAGATTTAGTTCTTTATCCAAGAACAAAAGGGAAGCTCTCACAAAGGCAGAAAACTCAATTTTTCATTTCAATTCAACCTGCCTCTGAATTACAATATGTTGCCTTTTAATAGGCTCAGATTTCCTTTAAACTTCCCATTAAGCATTTAATTATTTGGAAAGGCTAAACACACTAAAAACCAACCTAGAAATATGAAAAGGCATCTGAACTTATTCCAACAAAATTAAGTGCGAAAATTACATTGAAAATAAGAAAATGAGCCTTAATTGCTTCTTTATCCCAAAAGCTACCAAATACACTCCAACCCATAAAGTCATGATAAATATTAAGTGTTGGGCTCATTTTGCGTCAAGATTATCTTAAAGGTGCAAGAATGTGACAATTTTCCGATTTGACTCCAATTTAGCTAAACCTTCTTTAGCTTGCATGTCCTTTACTAAGCATTGCAAAGTCTGATTAACTCTTTTTGCTCTTGTTCTAGTCATTGGGCCTTCTATTCCTTGCAAAGAATCTTGGAGATTGTTGAATTCATTTAGATTTCCATCACACCCCCTCATGCCCAGCACTATTGAGCTTGGTGCGTGGATAATATGGTAAGTGACCCTTTAATAGTTCTAGAATAGGAATGCAGATGTAGAATAGAGAAAGTAGAGTAAGAGAATGAAGGGGATTCATAGAATTTGGGTTTAGCGGTTAACTCAATCTCACAAAACTAGTTTGTATGGTCAAGACTGATCAAGATTTGTAAGGACTACATTGATCATATCTTTAGTTAATGTGGGATCTCAATACACCCCCTCATGCCTAGGAATTGACATTTAGAGTATAGATAAATACGGGTGGCCTAATAGGTAGATGTATATATAACAATCTATAGTACCATCCAGCTCTGATACATATGTAATAACCTGTATATAACAAGCTTAGATACCATCCAGCTCTAATACATATGTAACAAGTTAGATGCATATGATACATATGCTCCAGTTTGAGGAGTGTTAAGATATATTGAGATACTAACTTAATGTTATCTTCATTTTATTTTCGAGTTTTCTTGTTTCCCTATTTTATTTTAGTTTCCTTAGATAGCTTGATCATAATCCCTAAACTTTAGGAATTGATTTAGATTTTGTAATTCCTTCTATCCCAATATGGTATCTGACTGTTGGTATCCCACAGAACTAACTTGTAAGGTGAGAACTAACTTGTAAGGTGAGGATTGTCCTATCTCTAATCAATTTAGGATCTCAATAAGGGATCTGTATCACAAAGAAAAAGTGATTAATAGGGAGAGTTCGACATGAATTCCCTATAGTCATTAGTCATGAATTGGAACTGTTTGATGAAGATCGTACTGTTCATATTTCATATGCATATTCAAAATCTAATTTATGGAGATAAAATATAAGCTGTTTGATCTTCATCCAATGGTTCCAATTGGCTGACTGTGAATGTGTTAAATTCCTAACTATAGGGAATTAGGGTCCATCTCCCACAAGGGTTCCCTTTACAAACAGGCTACAGCTGTTATATGATCTTTCCAAAATGAACAAGTCCCTCCCAATTACAGTGGGTGCCTCATTTAACCTTCTATCTGAGTATTTAACCTACTAACTACCCCACCAAGTCAACTCCTTTTATTACCATGTGTGTATACTTTCCAAGTTCCAACCTCACTAGGTTGGGTCCTAAAATGTACAAAGGTTGAATTAAAATCATGAAAAAAGAAGCATATACCAAATCAAAGTTCATGTACTGAAACAATGACAAATTGGCTTCCTGATGGCATGTGGAAGAAAATGTTTATGTTACTCTTATTAATCTCTACTGTTGAAACTTGGATTATAAACAAATTCTTTTGGTCTTTGTTAATTCAAGAACCTGTGTATGTAATCATATTCCTATATACATTGGCTATGTTGCAGTATTTTTTGGAGCTGATGAAAGTGCCAAGAGTGGAGTCAAAATTAAGAGTATTCTCTTTCAAGATTCAGTTTGGGACTCAGGTTTGCTGTTGTCTGTAATGTTTTTCTGAATTTGTTGTGGATTTGGTCTCTTGCATATCTTCTTTCCACTTTGCAGATTACAGAGTTTAAGAAGAGTTTAAACACAGTGCACTCTGCCTGTGAAGAGGTACTTTGCTTATGAATCTAATAAACATATGTTGCTTGTATTTTTTTAACCTTGTGCATTTTATCTTGACAATAGGTCAGAAACTCATTCAAACTAAAGGAGATTATGAAGAGAATTCTTTATTTGGGTAATACATTGAATCAAGGAACAGCAAGGGGTATGTCTTTTCTTAGTAATAGAAATGTCTTTATTATCATTCACTTCTGGATGTGGGAAATATATATGGTGCTACTTCTCTCTATTTTAAAATTAGATAATAATTGGCCCTTCATATGTGAGTAAACAAATTTTTATTTTATTTTTATTTCATATATGATGAGTTTGAATTGTTTCAACTTTGTACAGGATCTGCTGTTGGATTCAAGTTGGATAGTCTTTTAAAACTAACCGACACTCGTGCTTCGAACAGTAAAATGACACTAATGCATTTTCTTTGCAAGGTAATAGTCTCAGTTGCATTAAATGAAGATATTATTTGGTGGTTTACCTTTCTGTTTTTTCTATTTGAACTCCAGGTCCTAGCTGAAAGGTTTCCCGGACTCCTTGATTTTCACCTTGACCTTGTTAGCCTGGAAGCAGCCACTAAGGTAACTTATTTTTTGCTTCTTTATATCCAAAAGAACAAAGGTCTGTTGCACCTTGTTACCCTGATTTGCTGGTCCAAATGCAATTTCCCCCCTTCTTTGTAGAACAAATTCCTTCCTGTTTCAGTTACTTTTTGCAATGCCCCCCTGTCATTCAAATTAAGGTTTAACTCATAATTTGAGATGCACGTGCATAGCATGTGACTAATAGGTGGGAAATGACGAATTCATTATGTAACTTGTTTCATGTTTCGATCATTGTCAAAGCAACCCTAGGACTGGGAGACAAAACCACATCACTTTTGGCATAGTCATAAGGTCTTTTTTATCCTTTTCCTTCCTAAGAATCACATTGGACTTTGCAAATGCCATGTTAAATCAAACATCTACTTCATACTGTAAATTATGGGGGAAAAGGCAATTGGACTACTAAACTGGGGTGGGAAAGTACAGTTGACCCAACCAAATGTAAAAGTCCAAAATTAGCCTCCTTCAACTTCGGCCCTTTGATAAATATCCACTGTAATTTCAATTTTGGAAATTAATCCTTTTAAACTTTGTGAAGAAAATAGCCCCTTTCATACAAAAGTCTGCAAATTTAGAAACCATTGATGTAATTGTAATTTCCCATAGTCTTAGAATTGAGAAGTTTCACAGAGGAGCACACTTGTTCGGTCAAGATCCACCAAAATCCCTATTGAATGTATACTCATTTTTAGTTCTGCTGACTTCATCAATAGGACTAGGTGTTTAAAGTTTAAGCAGGTTGGTTGCTGAAAATTAACACCTTGGAGGATTATTAACCCAAGGGTATTTGCACTTTTAACGAAAAGAAAATGCTGTTTGTACTGGCTAACTTTCAGTATTAATTAAAGTGATTCTAATGACTATTGATTGTAAATTCCTGATCTTGCAGATACAGTTGAAGTCATTAGCAGAAGAAATGCAGGCAATCATCAGGGGATTAGAAAAGGTTAAACAGGAGCTTGCTGCATGTGAAAATGATGGCCCTGTCTCTGAAGTTTTCCGTAAGGTGTTTAGTATTTTTATATCTGGCTCTTGATTCTTTATTACATATCATGTAAGGAGCACAATGCAATGCAAAGACAGTTAATTGTCTAAACTGTTACCCAAATTGGCAATCAAACACAAGGGGTGGGGTGTGAATTGAGTTTGTTTGCAAAACAATTTTCCCAAATTGTGAAGGATATATTTATTAATTATTAGAGAGAATAAGGGAAGGCTCTAGAATGATTCAATTGATAATGAACATTGGAAAACCAAATTCAAATAAACATAATGAACCATTGAAATTAAAAAGCTTAGAGATAGAAGAGATAACACAAGAAATTTTATACTGGTTCAACCACCATCTATGACTTACATCCAGTCCCCAAGTTGCCCTTAAGAGTTTTCCACTAATCAATCAGAGTACACAGCTACAAGCATTTTACACTCAAGGAAACCTTCCTTGAAAACCCACCCTAGTGTGCATCTCACTGAATCACTCCAATCAATGCCTAGGGATCACACCCTCAACAACCTAGGAAATCTCCTTCCTAGAACAAACAAGGGATACCACCCTTTTCACAAATCAATCAAGAACAAAAGTAATGAATCACTCTAAGTAGTGAAATAATCACAAATTGAATCTCTAATGGCCCTTGGTCTTAATTTTGAAGGCTCAAAAGAATTCTTATTATGTCAGTCTCAATTTCTTCTCTCATGTTGTATTAGGTTTTTGAGAGTAAACTTTTATATGTTGGATTTTATGGGGTTGGGCCTATTGCTCAGTCCATAATCGATTATCTTAACAGGTAATTGATTGTAAATGAAAACTTCACTGAGGATAATCAATTATCTATTAGGATAGTTGTTTATCTCGATGAATGACCAATTATGCAGATAGGTAATTGATTGTCTCGAGCCAATTTTATAATATCTTAATTTTTGAGTCTTGAAAACTTGTTATTACCTTAATTCTGATAAGTACAACTCATTAATCCTCTATTTTCTTAAACGCTTTTTCTTGAAAACATAATCCAAGACTTTACCTCAAAAGCTGGATCATTATTTTTCTAAAACTTATATTATATATTTTGAAAAACATTTAATTATGAAATTTTTTATTAGCTCTATTATATATTTGAAAAAAAGACATTTGATAAAAACTTTGATTTTAGAAACTTATATATTGGAAAGCTTACTTTATAGAACATTGATTATTAGGTTTTCTAATTTTAATCATAATGAGCTAAACACATAAGATCAAGGGCCTTACAAATTTACCATAATTGGATTGTCTTCATCGAAACTCCTAGTGTCATATACTCCAGCTGGTGGAGGCAGTGCCAACATGAACTTAATTCATAATCCTGGTTTCTGCATCATGAAGGTAGTTGACATTGTAATTTTACTAATATTTTCATCATCAATTAATTGAAGTTTACAGTCAAGCCCAGGGAGCTCTCTTGTAGATCTGTGGATTAAGGCTTTTGTCTCTTCATTGTATTTATTTGGGTGCAAATTTTGTCTCAATCTTTTAATTTATAAAATGGGATATAAAGTGGCCAACAGAATTCTTATTTTAGCACCTGTTTCCCCTTAAGGGTTGAAGTCATAGTTCCAAGAACCTCTTTATAATTGGAAACTAAACCTAGAGAAGTAAGATTAATCTAAAATAGAATTCTTATATTAGCATCTCTTTTCCCTTGTGTAAAGGGTGTAATTATGGTTCCAAGAACCACTCCATAATTGGCAAGTAAACCTACAGAAGTAGATACTTTCTGATAGAAGATATTATTGTAGAAATTAAGCAACAATTCTCAGAATCTCACAATTTTTTTTAAATAAAATTTTCATACAAATAGGTAAAGATTGGAACTGATGTTGGTCTTTTAGAAGGGCTTACAGGGTTATTCTGGAGTTATGAACTTTTCTTTAGCTACCAGTTTCAATCCAATGAAAGGCAATACATCAGTGATTTAAGCAAAAGTAGAATATTACAAATAGTGTACTACTCTAAGCCCTCCTTGAGCTTGGGATGTCCTTACTTTGGAATTATGCAACCTTTTCTCCCACATATTTTTCAATAGAGTGATCATAAAAATGAAGGGAAAATATTTTAAGGTTTTCACCAAGATTTAGAATCGAACAACAAAATCCTAGAAGGAGCTCAAACTGAAAGTTCCCAAACCTGCATTTGAAGAGAAGAGAAGAGAAGTGTTATGTTCTTCCAAAGTTTTAACTATGATGGGTGCCAAAGAATTCTTTGGTTTATTTGGTTGACGTCAAATGCTTATTCATATCTTTAAGGATGTCTCTTTTGCCAGTTTTCCCCTAGACTTGTTATGGAAGAAAATGTATTTATGATGTCTTTTATGTTCTGCTCATGGTTGCTTAAAGGGGGTTGCAATTCCTGAAATCTTATCAGACTTTACTTTCCCCATTTCTCTCTATCAATTATTTTGTACTATCCAAAAGAAAATGATTTGTTATCTAATTCTGAGTTTGCATTCCAAATGCTTACTTTGGATTATTTTCAATTTCACATTTGTTCTAAGTTTGTCCATCTAAACCTTCCAGCACATGTCAATACTTTCTTTACCATCTTCACATAAATTATAATGGTAAATGCTCGTGGAGTAGTGTTGCTAATTGCTATTTGGCCTTTTGTAAGTTGTTGAGCTTGTAATGTACCTATTCTCCCAAAAGCATGAGCTGTTAGGTGAGGCACATGGACGGTTTTAATATAACATTTCTTCTAACACTCCCCCTCATGCAAGAGTCATTTGAGCTTGAAGCATGTATTATGCACCAGCCTTCCTACCTTGTGCTAAATTCAACTTTTTATTAGAAGAATAAGAGTGGTAAGGATCAAATTCTACAATACTTGGTCATCAAGTCTCTGAAACCATATTATAAACCAACTTTCCCCAAAGCTTAAACTCTTAGGTGAAGACATATGAATGGTTTTATATTACATCTTTAACATAAGGTATGTGATGACACTAAATATTCTTTTTACATTTGTTACTTTAGTCTTGCACAAATAGTGTCAAACCAAAAATTAAGGAGTCCTTTACTTTCTTTTAGAAGTGAACAAATTCTCCGTCACATTGCATGCATGAAGCTAATCCTAGTTTATATAAGTCTGTCGTCTAGTATGTATTTTCAATGCATTTGACTCTTGTGTTTTTCAGACATTGAAGGAATTCATTGCTGTTGCAGAGTCAGAGGTGGTATCTGTAACAAACCTATATTCTGTGGTGGTAATATGCTTAACCATCTTTTTGGTACATTATACATAGGTATAAGGGACATACAGATTGTGTAATTTATGTGTGGACAGGGTAGAAATGCCGATGCACTTGCCCTATATTTTGGTGAAGATCCTGCCCGTTGTCCTTTTGAGCAAGGTTGGTTCGGCATTAATACTTATCTTGTTGTCGGTATGACAGAATAGCAGAGGGTGAGAGAGGAGAGTAGATAAGGAGAGGATGACTGAGTGTAGTTTCATCATTTTTGCATGTTAATGCTTTGTTTGGAAAAAAGAAGTGGCATGTACTGTTATCTATTTTATCATGCTTAAGCTAACTTCTTATTGTTGCTTTTTTGTTGATTGCAGTTACTGTGACTCTCTTAAATTTTACAAGGTTGTTTCTGAAAGCACATGAAGAGAATTTCAAACAAGCAGAGTTAGAGAAAAAGAAAGCCGGGAAAGAGGCTGAAATGGAGAAGGCTAAAGGCATTAACTTGACAAAGAAGATTGGAAAAGTTGAAGAAGAAAGCTGAGAAAGAGGTCGAAATGGAGAAGGCTAAGGGCTTTAACATGACAAGGGAGAGGACAAAGATGGTACGGCTCCTTTGCACCGACATCATTCTCTTGCCAAAGGGCAGAAATCTACCTGTGGGTAGTAAGGGGACAGCTTCCGACGTCGAGTTAACTAGGCCCCTCTGTGAGATCGTGGTGTGACAATTAGCCTTTCAAGGTAATCTGATGAAGTGGAAAGGCAAATTCATACCACCTGGAGACCTTTGAAGTTTGAACATGCAAAAGGCTTAGGAATGGAGTTCGCTGATGGCATGTTGAATCAGATTTTTGTTGATCATTCACAGAAGAATATTCTGGAAAGGCCAAATTTAGACCCAGCATTGATGCTTCTCATGATCACTCGAGAATCATCTGCATCCAGTGAATGCTATGGTAATGGATCTGGTCCTTAGAATTAATAAGAAATTTTTAAATAGACCATGATTCTATTGAAGTAGAGCTGGCTTTGGTTTCCATCATTCATTTGGCATATTTGTCCGACACCAAAGCCAGTGCTGTACCATGAAACGTTGTACAAAGTTTGAACCCTCTTCTTTAGGATTCAATTCTTTCTCATGTAAAATAGAAATCGGTTTCTTTTTCTCCTTTTAATAGAGATTTTTAGTGGGACACCCCCAAGAGCTTGTTGTATAGCTGTCAGGTTAAGAAAAGAATTAGAAATCAGGTCCTCTGTACTGTAACTGTAACACAAATGAAAAGAAGGCCGAGATAGAAATGCTAGTTTCATTTATCTTTTGAAATGCAATACACGTTGGTGTGAAGTGTAAAAGCTTGTTGCATTCAGTTGTCCCAGGGATGGACTATGTGCACATATTTTGGTAGTAGAAAGACACTTTTCAAATTAACTCAGTATACCTATTTAATGGTGCTGTCTGGGAGGTACCTCACTGATTGCATCAATATTTGCATCTGTTGAGAAATTTTCCATTCGTAACTCCATTTTGGCATACATACTGAGATCTCATTTGTTGTGGTCATTCAAAATTGTTTACTTGAGTTATTATAGCACAACAGGCGCTGCCAGAGTCACTAACCAAGTTTGTCAAAGTCCAATTGCTGAATTATATTTAAATTTCATTCCTAGGAGTGACTTTTGCGCCTTAACTTCATTGAAATCTCATTGTGCCCAGAAAGAGGAATGGTAATATTTAACTTCTTTGCCCCATTTACATGTTTCCCCTGCCTCAAGGTTTGCCCCATTAGATGAATTCACGGATCTTGGTTTTGGTACAGAATTTTTACAGCATTTGCATTTCCACTGTTTCTCAACTTTGTAGCCTTGAACAACCGATGAACAAATTGGCAATATTCTACTAGTGTGGTTTCAAAACACTAAATTCCAGTTGAACCTTATAGTAGCAATTCAGCTTTTTCTGTAATTAAATGTGGTTGTCATGGTTTACAGTCCACATATCATGACTGCTCCGAGCTTGTTTCCATTCAATGATCTCATGTATTTGAATTATAATATACTAATACCAACACCGTATCATTGATTGGTTTTGACACTAAGATGGTCTTATACATACATTTTAAAAAACAACTTAGGCTTGAGCTAATGTAAAATGACATATTCTTCAAGGGGTCCACTTAGCAAAGTCTTATTTGGTCTGTAAACAAACCAGTAAATCGCTTTGTCTCTAATTAGGTGTTTGAATTCACGTTTCTCACAACATATGTGCGTTTGAAGGAAGCACGTCTTTTAGCTAATTTGACGCGATAAAGTACATGATGATGCAAATCTAAACGCACTATAATTTGTCTTTCATGGGATTCTGAACGAAATTATGTTGGCAGCTGTTCTAGATTTACTAAAAAGGCAACAACAACACTCATACAAGAAATTGTGTGGCCGTTATTTTCCTGTAACATTAAGATGCGAGTATTTGCAAGGAAATAAACAGGAGCCTTTGTATTCACAAGTAAAAGATTACTAATAAATATACAAGGTAGAGAGCTGGAATAAAATGAAGACAGATTTTAACAACATACAAGAAAGACATTAACATAAAATGGTGAATCAATCTCCAGCTTCTAGCTTTTGCACATAGCTGAGCTGAGGTTCCTCTGTTGAAAACCTTTATGCCTTCGGAAGTTGCTCGATTTGTTTCGAGTAACGTGAATGAATTTTTCAAATACATGCTATATAGTTTAAATAACTTGTAGCTCCTTCTCTTTTGAGAAACATAAGAAGAAAAGCCTTAAACAAATTGATGCTATCTTATGTTGCTTATGGTAGTTCTTCAAAATTCTTGAATACCAAGTAACCACAATTGTCCTTCTCCTCGAATTCAATCCTCAAAAAATGCTTGTCTTCGTGATCACCCCACAACCCCACCTTGCAGTTTTTGTAAAACATGCAGCTCACAATTGTGTCAATGGTGATGAAAATTGAGTACAAGTAAGCAATGAAAATGCCCTCTAGAGCCATAAAAGGCCACGATGACATTCCACCAATTTGATAGGCTCTTACAACCCTGAACTGGAACAAGGCCTCAATGGCAGCAAGGCCTACATTGGCAGGCAGTGCCAGGAACAAAGCCATTGATGTCTTTCCCCTTAGCATAACACATGCCTTCAGAATTGCCATGTACCCCCCATGTCCCTCCATGCCAGATAGAGTCAGTGCCATGTTGCAAATCACAAGTGCATTGGCAAGGATCACAGAGAAGAGAACTGCAGCTGCAGCTGACATCAAAAGTGTGCAGCTTGGTGAAGTGTATCCCAGCCCTTCAGCAAAAGTGAAGGCCAAAAAGAGGAGGCAAAAGGAAGATGCATTTGCTGAGAGAATGAAGAAAGTGTTGTAAATGTAGGTGAGGAGGAGAGGCTTGTAATGGAATATGATGGAAGTGAAGGAAGGTGGCAAAGTTGGTTTGTGGTGATTCAGAGCTTGAATTATGGATGCTTTTGCAATGAGGAGAAATGTGAGAGTGAAGGGAAGGGTGAAGATTGAGGAAGTGATTGTTTGAGAAACCTTAAGGTTGAGAATGGTGAACAATTGTGATGAGGAAGGAAAGCCTGCAGCAACAAAGAGAGTCCTTAGGTGACTCTGTATTTGAGGCAAGAGGGATGAAGAGGATGGGACTAAAGCTTGTGATAGGAGTATTGATGCTGAGAAAGGAAGGGCTAGAAAAGCAGCAGTTAAGGTGAAATAATGGTATTTTTGAAGAAAACTGTGAATTGATCTTCTCAAAATTTTGCATGAAACTTCCATTGGAATTGATCTTTTTCTTGTTCCTAGGAGAGGGAGAAGGAAAAGGTGATGAATTGAGTGGCTTCTCAATTCTCACAAATGGTGTTGGTGTTTGTTTCCTTTTCTTTCTCTCTCAGGTTTTTCTTTTGATTTTGGTCTTGATTTTGAAAGGGTTGGTTGGAGAGATTAAGGGGTTGGTGTTTTGAAGGAACGGATAGGCCAACAAAAAATAAACTAACTCCTACCAAGGTGGAGTTGTTCAGGGCTTTCAGACTTTGTCATTAGTTTTTTTTCCTCAAGATTGTTTTTTCTTTTGACACTTTATGTACTGCAAATCCCCACCAATAGGTTCTTAAGAGGGCACAGGCAGAGCACCTTTTCCATGGCATCACTGACTTGATATATTAGCATTTAGCAATAAGTGATTTGGTATGACAGGCTTTAAGTCTTTGTCTTGATTATGAAATGTCCCCTTACTTAAATTGCACATTATTCAGTAGCTTATTATTGATGGCTAGAATACTTTTTCTCATGTCCAAGTAATATATTTAAATCATGACAAATTGAATCATTCAATTTTGGCCCCGTTATCCTTTAAATTCAAGTGTCATTTTATAAATCTAAGTACAACTCAACACTTGAGTGCCAAAATAAAAAGTAAAACAACACCCTTGACAAAGAAAGAAAATAGAACTTAATCTGACTTTTCATTATATAGAATGAATATTGTTATAAACTAGTAATTTTGTAACCCTCTTTGACACTTTTCTTTTCACGTGGTATAAGAAGTGAACGTGAATTGCAAGATATAATAGCAATTATATATAGAGAACAAATAGTTGATAGGCAATTTTGTCTCTTTAAATACGTAGTAAAATATTATATCTGCTAGATATTAAGTATGTATATAAACAAAAATCTATTAAAATATGTCAACTTAAATAAATCAATATTTCAAAAAATAAATCTTTTATTTATAATTTTTTTTAAATCACAAGTATCAATCACATAATACAATTCAGTTGAAATCGAATAACACCCATATGAATAAGAAAATTTTCTTTACAAGTATTTAACATAATTACTTACTTAAAACTCTTTCTCAATAATTAAGTAAAAATAATTTTATATCAATTCATCAACGCATTTTAATTTATAAGCAAGGGATACTTTGAATATTTACAAATAAATAAATATATAGCAAATAGGAAAGAAGAAAAGATAAACAAATATGGTTTACCTTCTACTTCCATCAACAATAATTAGAAAAATGGGCCACCATTATTATATGAATACAACAAATCATGACCGTGAATTAACATCAAATAAAATGCACATATGGCATTATGGATGGAAGTGATGGAGTTATGGTAGGCATTGGTGGGCAATGAGAGAGAAGAGTGACATTTCTGGTGCAAGTATCATTCAGTTGGTGGGTAATGTGCTAATCTACTTTGACCTGGTTAGTTAGAGAGCTTTCCATCAGGGATAAGGCCTTATCATAATTTTAATTGATTTGGTTCGGTATAATATAAAGGGAATATTGTCTAATTAGACAAGTTTTAGTCTTTTAATTTTTGTGTCCTACCTTCTTATTCCCTTGCTAAGGTGTCAACACATTTGGTGACATTCTAACTAAAATTTTAATTGCAATTAAGTGATTCAATACAAATGACAATTATGGAAGGCTTATAGATCAAGGATTCTTTTTTCTTTTTCCCCTTCTTGTGCATAGTATAGAAAAATAAAAAAAAAAAAACGTTTAGGGGCATTATGGAAATTGGAAACTACATAGTGTCGGTTGCATTTCTTAATTATTTTATGGTTAAAATTAATTTTATTAAATTTGATTATAAAACAACTATTATATTTGTCCTATATATACACATATAGAATACAACCTTCTACATCATTTTTCTTCTAAATTTTAATCAAAGCAAATTTTAATCTTACTTGAAAAGTCTATCCTAACTTGCAAGATTCTAACCGAATTTCATGTTGAACAAATAATAGAATAACTTTTTGACTATCAAAGTGGAGATTGCCTAACATGTAATGTAACGATATCTCTTTCGGCATTACAGATGAAAACTTTCCTCGTGTTTATGTCATTTTGGCATACATTTTAATGAAAGTCGTATTCTAGTACGTGACAGCGTAAATATTTAATTTTATAAAATTAAAATTAATAATAAATAAATATTTTTAATATGTAAATTATATTATAATTAAAAATAATATATATATATATATATATATTTAACTATATAAATTATACTTTAAGTTTATAATAAATAATTTAAATTATAATAAGAGTTACTCTCAACTATATTAACAATTTCAAAATATATATTGAAATTTAAATAAAGATAGAAATAAAAGAGGATACATTAAAAGAAATGGATGGTTAAAAATATAAAAAATATAAATAAAGAAAAAAATGATAATTTGATATGAGTGGGACAAAAAAAAATTTAATTAATCGCAAGAGTAGTATATGAAATACATGTTTAAAGGAGATAAGAAAAATAATATTAAAAATATTTAATTAGAAGAGTGGAGAGAATAACTCTCTAATTATGTATTCTAATTTATAATATAAGAATGGATATTAGAAATATAGTTGTTAATAATTTTTTTTAATATTGTCCCAATTCATGATTTTATTTTTAATATTTTAATTAAACATTTTATATTAAATACAATAATATTATTTTATCAATATGAGTTTCTTTATGTTGATGATGTTGTTTGAATAATATTTTAAATATATTTTCATGATATTGTAAGTTTTATTACAAGAAAATATTTTTAATTTGATAAAATGTTGAACACACTATATAAGTCATGTTATTTAAGTCATGTTATTTAATAATAGTGAGAATAGCTCCTAAAATCCCTCTCATTTAATAATAACTCTTAAAAACATATTTTTTTTCCAAACATAACTCGTAAAATACTCATTTAACAATGGTGATTCCAATTTATTATACAGGAATAAAATAGTATCTCTATTTGTATGTAAAATAAAATTGATAAGAAATTAAGAAATATTATTAACAATATTTCAAGCAGTCTAAAACTCAAATTAATATTTATATATTTTTGTATATTTAGATGAACTCATTTGATACTCACGTAATTCATATAAAATTTGAATTTTAATAAATTTCATTAAAATTCTCTCGTAGGATAAATTCACCCTGCAATCCATTTCAAAATTTAAATGATCCATCCTTAAAAAATAAAAATAATAAACAGTATACAGATATATTATATTATATTTTATATATATATATATATATATATATATATATATATATAAAAGAAAAAAAAACACAGGAGAGATCAATTTGCTTTAAAAATATGTGTTTACATTTACTTATAATATCATTTTATAAAATATGAAATTTTGGTTGTGCTTAGTCTTCATTTAAAAAATTGTAGGTAGTGTTTGAGGGGTACGATTGTGCTTTGTAAAGCACACTTATGTTGAGTTTTAATTTATAGTTAGTATTGGTAACACATTGGTGTTCAATGGAGCGTATTTGTGTAGTGTGGGAGTGTTGTTGTGCTTCACAAAGTATGGTCATGCAACAAATTGTGGTCCACATCTCAAAAGGGGCATGACTATGCAGATAGTGTTTTGAGATTTAGTTGTTATATACATTAAGTTGAAAAGTGTACATCACAAATTAATAGCTTAAGATGTTAATTTCAAGAAATCAATAATCAATTTATTAGTATAAAAATATGATACGAGAGTATAGAAAATATGAATGGTGTTTAAAAGATGTTTACTGTATTATTAACATGTTCAACATGTATGGTGATATTATTGATATATGTGATGTGACTTAATATCGTTGTGACAAATGACCTAGTATTTGAGAGACAAGAATGAGTATAAGTGATATCTCGTCTGTGAGGGACCTAACCTGTAAGAGATAAGAATGTGACTAATTTGTTTAGATAAAAACATTTGTATGTATTGTGTGACTGAAATTATTTAACCTAGACCTTGGAATGTATAGCTTTGATATAGGTGACACTAGGGTCAAGTTACTTATTTATTTAGTATTGGTGTATTTCATTCTTTTATATATACCACATTTTACTTTGGCTTTGGTTTAAGACCTGTGTGGCTTTTAGAGTCAATACCTTGCTTTAATTAGTAAAATTTTAATGTGAAATTTATGTTATCATGAGTTGTGCATGTGATTTTTTTATTGCATCATAAAAAACAATTCTTTTAGGTCTTATATTTTATTTCGCAAACAAAAAGATTACTTATTTTCCTCATAAATCCCCTTAGTGAATAATTGTGGGAAAAAGGTGTCACATATAACATAAAGTAATATTTTTTTAACAAAAAAATATTGCAGGAAACCTTTATCTTTTCTTAATTAATAAAAGTCAAGGACAATAAATAAATTTTATGGACAATAACTAAAACATGAGGAATGATCAAATTACTCCAATAATAACTCTAAGAGAATTACTCTTCATCCTCATCCTTTATTTTTTTTTACAGTCTAACGAATAAAATGTGTACTTAGAATATAAAAAAATGAAGGATAGGGATAAAGAGTAACTCTCTTAATAAATTGATTCATTCTCTATATATAGGTTTTTATCTTATGAAGCCAGTTTTCTTTCACAGACAATTATATGTTATTAATCATAGATGCCTAAATTAAAGATACTCATACATAACAATGATGGAATTGTTTCAAACTCTACTTCAAATGTTGTTTATAAAGAACCTTTTAGAAATCTAAACTATTATATATTTATGTATCCTATTTTCTATATGACAATTTCACATATCTACTATACTTCCTACCTATGTTTTCATCTTTGTGTTTATAGGAACTTGAAACAATATATCTAGTTTCTTTTATTATAAGAAATTTTAAAATCTACTATAGCATAACCAATAGTTATTTCGTAGTTAATTTCTAGTAAACATAATTAGCTACAAAATTACTATAATATTTTGTGGTTGCATGAAATAAGTAGCAAATTAGCTAAGAAAATAATCTTAGTTAATTTGTAGTCAATTTTTAAAAATTGTAACTATTTTCTAGCTAATTTTTAGTGATAGAAAATATAAATGAATATAATTTAAATTTAGCTAGAAAAAGTAATATGCTAGTTAATTAGTAGTGAATTAGTTAGGATTTAACTACTAATTAAAATAGTAGTTAAAATGAGTAGCAAAATTAAAAAATTCATGTAGTGAGTGTCTTGTTAATGTTTTCTTTGAATTGGTGAATGTAATTTATGATGGTTAATTAAATTGTGGGTTAAAATATATTTTTGACCCCTTGTGAAAATTTGTTTTGATATTTTATCTTTTAAAGAATTTATTTTATTCCTTTAACTCTTTTAAATTTGAGTTAATATTGTTTTTCCAAGATAGCGATCATTTTCAATTTTGAAACACTATGTAGAACTTCTTTTTATTAATTCAAGATGTAAAATTTGTCCAACTAGATTCATCTACATGTTATGAAACTCAATTAATGTTTGAACTAAAAATGAGAATAGACAAGGTAAAAAAACATAAAAAATAAGTCTCACAAGTAACTAAAAAATTAAAAAATCTAATATCAGATTTTTTTTTTTTTTATGACTCACTTTTCACCTAGGTTTTACTATGTTTATAGCACTTTTGTTTAAAAATTAAATGAGTCTCATAATTTTTATGTAAGTAAATCTAACAAGACAAGTTTTATGCATTGAATGAGTCAAAATAAGATTCAAAACTGTGTCCCAAAATTAAAAATAATCAATGTTTCATAAGGATAATTATAGCTCAAATTGATAGTTAAAAGACTAAAATGAATCATTTAAAAAATAAAGGACCAAAATGAATTTTCACAATTAGATAAGGGAGCAATAATATATTTTAGTCTTAAATTGTGTAATTCCAATTGTGTTAATTAAATTAGTTAATGTTGTTAATATACTTGATATAATAGTTTGAAATTTTTAATATGATAAATGAGTATATATTCAAAATTACGTAATAAAAATAATAAATATAGTAACAAAACAAGAGTTGAAAGAGTAAAACTCAATTCAGGTATAAAGTCATTTTCTTAAAGAAATAATAGACATAGCAAGTTCAAAGTAAATACATTACAACCATAAAGGCATCCAAAATGCATCATTAAATGCATAAAAAGTTTAAAACAAATATTCAATTTTTGTCAAAAAAGAAACATAAAATAAAATTATCATTAGTGTCGGTGGTGTTGCAAATAAATAGCATGACTTCAAGGTTAGTTTAGACCACGAGGAGGTAGTCTTAGAATTGGGGTGAAGTTTATGAAGCATAATTGTGGTATTCATCATCAAAAGGTGTAAGAGGAAATGAAACCTACTAGGAGTGATCTAAAAGCAATTAGTGTTAGTATTATAGATGTAAGTGGTGTTCATCTCTTGCACACAAACTGATTACATCATTAATTTTTTATCATTTAACTTACATGGTATCATATTTCATTTTTGCCTACCCAGTTCAATATAATCAAACTTCAATATAACCACATTTCATTATTACTTTTAGTTGTTGGATTATAAATAAACCACACTTTAATATAAAGTCAGTTCTAGCATCCTATGTAAAAGTTATATAAGAACCTAAATGATTGAGTATAACCAATAAAATTAAGCCAATTACATCATACAACAATATAAACCATATTTCAATATAATAAATAATATGTCTCACGTTAATTTAAGTCAATATTTTCATCACATTTCATTATGCATTGCATTAGTATGTCAATATAACAACACTTGAATAAAAAGTTGATATAAGAATCTACAATTTTCTCATTAGTTCAAGCTAATAAGTAGTAAGTTTAAACAAATTTTATTGAACAAATAATTTTATCAAGCATGGTCACCCACATATTCATTCATTATAACCAAAATAAAAATAAAAGTAAAAATAGACAAAATTGTACAATTATAGTATGATCTTGGGATTGGATTGTTTCAACTTAGGTGTAGATCGAGACAATTGAATCTCATCTTGTGAGTTAGTATAAATTGTTGTATCTCCTTAGCTTTCCATTTTTGAAGCATTTATGATACTTTATTGTTAGAACATCCCTTATTGTTATGAACTTCAATATCACACCTTTTGCACATGTTATCCCAAGGTAAGATCTTTTTAATCTATTGTTACTGACAAATCCCTTAATAACATCCTTCGTCTTTTATCTTTTTGGTTTGCTTGGATATCTTTTAATTAGTAGTGGTGTAGACTTCTCATATTTAGTAGTGTCCCAAATTTTAAATCCCTATATTGGTTGAACAAAAAAATCACATGTATTATTTTTATTATTTTTTATATTATGATTATTATATTATTTATTATTATTATTATTATTACTATTATTGTTGTTGTTATTATTATTATTGTTATTGTTATTATTATTGTTATTGTTATTGTTATTGTTATTGTTATTGTTGTTGTTATTGTTATTATTGTTGTTATTATTATTGTTATTGTTATTATTGTTATTGTTATTATTATTATTTACTTTTTCCACTTTTTCTTGTTTATTGTATTGTTGTCATCTTTTAAAGTCCTTTATTACGTATTCTTGATTTCTTTATTTACTTTTTCCATTTTTTCTTATTTATTGTATTGTTATCACCTTTTAAAAACCAAAATCCTTAACTTCATATATCTCATAAAAGGGTCTTGTAACTGCTCTTAAATTTCATGAATACCCATTCTTCTTATTCTCCATTATCAATATAAAACAGTACTTAAGTTAGTGCAAAACATTCTTTCATACTTTTTTCATCTAAAGTTTTATTTTTCATCTAAAGTTTTATTTTTCATCTAAAATTGGTATCTTTAACAAAAAAAAATTATTTATCAATTTGCATAGTTAATTAAAGTGCGTGTAATAGGTACATATATAAGTATTTAGATACCTGATAGGGAAAAGCATGAGTATTAAAATTTCTACTCACACAGGTATAGGTCTAGATATGGGAATTATTTTAAAGTACAGGTACAGGAACATGTGCTATAGTACCTTACCCATTGTCTTCCCTATCTATGTCATTCTCCACATTTGTTAGTATGCTATCTAACAATAGACATTTATTTATACTTTATATAGTATATTATTCATCAAAATAAAATAGTGCAATGAAGTATCAATCAATTTCATAATTTTATGAAAATTTATAAACTTAATCTATTTTATTAAAAAAAATCAACTCAACGATTAGATTGAATAATTTCTTACTCTAATTAAGTGACATAAGCACAAAGTTTGACAATTGATCATTATGAGAAATAAAAGGCATATCAAGTGAAAATTCTTGTTATTATGAGAGATAAGAACAATAATTATGGAGTATTAGATCATATTTGAATGGTCAACAATGGAACTTTATATTGTGTTCTCATCTTCGATCTTGTTGTATGTAGTTTTCTCCAACAATAATATTAGAGTGTATGGTGTAGTTAGGTGATCAATCTAATGAGTATTGACACACAATGAGGTTGATGGTGGATCCACGTGGGATTCTTATATCAAAAAGCCTTCTTGAAAATATAAAGGTAAGACGGCATGTCCCATTGAGGTAAGCCAATGGTGGTGCAACTTCATGCATGTCACCATTTAATACTCATGGAGAAATATTTGATATAAAAGCTATGAAAGTGAGCATAGCAAGGTTTTCATATTGGAATTATGGTGACCAGACTTAAGAGCTAGTGATGAATTTTGTAAATTTTAATTGAAGGAGAAATTGTTGGGAATGTCAATTATAAATTTTCAAATAAAAATATTAGAATTGTCCAAATTTAGGGTTTTTGTGCATAATAAGTTGATGAGGAAAATGTGGTGATTATTGGTATATGTGTGATGATAATTTTTTAAGTAACTCTTAAAATTGTAAAAAGCAATTAATTGGTGCTTATCTAAGAAGTCCATAAAAGTCATTCACCACTACTATACATAAGATGAGAAGAGACACCCAAAGTTAAAGAATGGGGTCATGTACCAAAGTAGAAAAGATGCAAGAAGGTCTTTCGTTATTAGAAGCGTGTTTGTTATTCTTTGCTTTGCAACTCTTGAATGGGAGACTTGGATTTGCAGGATGGTACACTTTTTGAACAAAGTTTTTGAAGTTGATGCAGAACACTTGTAATGTTATTTTAGATGGTGCATATTTATTGAGATATTTATGTGGACGTAAGTAAAAGATGGTTGAACTACATTAAATTTGTGTTTTCATTGTTTTCTTTAGGGTATACTTTGTGTTGTGTTCTCATCTTTGATCCTTATTGTGTGTACGATTTCTCCCCAAAAGGATGAAAATTGGAAGATAATTGTTGGGGTCAAAATGGTCCAACCAAGTAATTTTGATGAACAACAAATAAATTTTATATGATAAATAATCTTTTGTGAGATAACGAATTCATTATAAATGTCTAAGAATCGAAAAAAAAATAAATGCATGTCTACTTATTCTAAAAGATATACAATCTTAAGGGATCATTTTAAAATCATATATGTTAACACAATATGAAGACTCATTTGTCATAAGAAGATTTAACGTCACGTCTTAAGACTCTTTCATCATAAGACCATTTGGTACCCCTCTTTGGTCTATCAAAATGAGACAAAACTAAAAGTCAACATTTAAAAACTAAGTAGCCTTAGCACTATACCTAACATAAAAGTAAACTTTTAACATTAAGACCTACATCAAAATGAAAAATTTAGTTGAAGGTTATCTTCTTTATTCTTATCTATATTAAAAGAACAAAAGAACTTGATGCAAACTAAATATCATTAACGTTCAAATGCATTTATGAGAATTAAATGAAGTTTCCAGTATTTATAATCGTTAAAGACACCTTCAAACAAGTCTCTAACGCCTTTCAACCTATCTTAAAGTATAAATAGAGATAATGAAGCATTAAATGTTACTACCTACTTTGAAATTATATTAACTTCATTTTAGCTATCATTCTTTTGTTCTTTCTTAATGCATTATTGTAAAACCCTAGCGAAAGTCTAAGAACAACTATCTAAGTTCCTTTTCTTGTATTCATCTTAAAAGATAGTTGTTGTTTTTTTCTTTTCTTTCTAAAAAGATGTGTAGAGTCTGAAGAGACTTAATTAAAGAATACTTTGAAATTAAGCCTAAAGATATTTATGAAAGAATACTTATTTTAGTTAAATTTTGACAAGTCTATCATGATTTTGATGTAACCTTGTAATTTGTCAAAATGTTTTAAACTTTCCTTTTATATTTTGTAAGATTTTTTACTTTACAATAAAATTTTTACAAGTATATCAAGAATTTGATGTAACCTTGTGATTCATCAAAATGTTTTCAACTTCCCTTTTATATTTTGTAAAATTTTTTACTTTACAATAAAATAAAGACGTAATTTCTATATAAATGTTGATGAAAATTGGAAGAAAAAAAAATGATGACGATGGAAATTGGACTTTTTTTTTAGTAACAATAAAAATTGGTTTAAAACCAAGACATGTATGGTGTTTATAATTTGTATCAAATTATGTTTCAAGCAAGATTACTTTTTATGTAAATTATATGTAATTTAAAAAAACATATGTTTGAGAAAATTTGTAAAGAAAAAATCAAATTTTAAAAACTCTTTTGAAATTGTATATATGAAAAAGAATTTACCTAAAACAATCCAATTCAAACACGCAATTACTGTTTGTTCACTTAGAAAGCTAACAAACATGTATTCACAAATAGAGGGTTGGCCCAATGTTTGTATAAAGTTGAAGCCAATTTTAAAATGAATCATTTTTTTTAAAAGTATATTTTATTTTTCAAAAAAGTTAGAGCTTCAGAATGGGTTTAATAATTAACGATGAAAGATATGTACCTATATCTAAGAGCTTGTCCCTCTTCTATATTATTAATGTCAATGTGTCATATGTAGAATTCATAGTTATTTTAAATCACTCATGTATTTTGATAAATGTTATATGTGAGATAAGGTGAAATTCTAAAATGTAGTTAAATAAGCCACAAGAGGTTCGTGCAATTTCCAGAAGGGGCTAAGAAATCTTTCAACACATGGGGAATTATGTTTCAACTAATGAAAATGCACCTAAACACCTAATATAATAATCTTAAGAGGAACATGTTGGTCAATTGGGTAGTGCAGATCTTACAAACCTTTGTTAAATGAAATGGTTGACAATGATGGTCACGTTAAATAAACAAGTGAAGGGGAAAATGATAGGAGTAAGGGATGGTATTAATCAGTGAACAAAATGAATAGATAAAAAGGATAAAAAGAATGGAAAGAATCATATAAATCAGCAACTAATATTTAACATATAATAATATTTATGAGAAGGAGAGAGTGTGTGTGATAAAAAGACGAGAGACATCTTTCAAGAAAAATATTTAGTTATTCTTAATAGCCTAATGTTATTATTTAATAACTATTAACTATTTTAAACTTTTTAAGATATTATTAGTAAATTAAAGAACTTTTAAGGGTTACAATTAAGACTTCAAAAATAGCATTATAAAGTAGAAATATAGGGTGCTTGCAGAGAAAAATATTAAGAAGCATCTTAACACTTAAATTAGAGGATATGAATCATCTCGATCCGATTAAAAAATTGTTGTAGACTCTAACGTCATTTTAGCAGTTGACCCAGTTTTATAATACAAGAAGCTTATTCTAAACCAGAAATATAGCCCTTGTAATATATATATATATATATATATATAAAGCAATTGTGAAATTAGCTGTGGATTCGTTGAAGCATCTCGATCTGATTAAATAATTGATGCAGACTCTAACGTCATTTGACTACGGCAACTTGTCCCATTTTATACGACGACAATTGATAACGTATTTGTTTTTCACTCATTTATTAACAATTTTTAAAATAAAATATGAATTTAATTTCTATGAATAGCATGTGCAAAAGGGTTAACTACTCAGAAATCATAATTATTATAAAAATTAATAAATTTATTATATATGACAATTTAAAATTAAACGAGATTATGCATATATTATTTACTCAAAATATAGATGTCAAATAATATTTAAGAAAAAAAAGGGTTAGAGTATGAGAGAATTGTACAAAAATATAAAAGTACAAATTATATAACGTTTTTGATTATCCACTACGTGTGATATGAGAGACGTAGGGAAGTGTATATGGGTGGCGAGTATGAGTGATATTTCTTGTTATTTTGAATTGTGAGGTAAAAAGCAATAACATATGCGTTTTACTTTTCTATATGAATGTGTGAAGCAGGTTGTTGCATTTGATTTGCAAAGCATATGGTGTGTGCAGCTTCCACCTAGTTATGAGCAAGAAAGGGCGGATAATGTGGATCCATCACGTTATGAACCATACTTCTTCTGTGCTGCTGCATTGTCCAGTGTTCACCAGTTCAGCTTGATGATACCTCCAACACCACGGTAATTTGAGATTAAGACACGTCTCATATTAATCAAAGCATCAATTAATTAATGGGGGCATTCACGCTCATGCGCGCAAATACAATCACTATAATAACTACAACCATGAGCATGAGGCTTATCAAGGATTTCAACACGAGATTCATGTGGATAAATAAATTATTTGTTAAAAAAGTTAATCTTTTAAATAATTTTTTATATTTTTGAGAGATTATTCTCTAACATCTACTCGAGATATCTTGGATTTGCTCAAAAAAAAAATTACCAATGGATCAAAGGTTAAAATAATATTAAAATAATTTCAACAAAAAGTTTATTATTATTTGAATATATCTTAAAGTTTTGACTGTGTTATGCAAGGGTTGTTGGACTGATAAGAATCAAGGACAGCTAATACTTGATCAACAATCAGAGAGTAAAATGGAACTGGAAGGGCGCCAAGGCGAAGGTGATTGTAAATACTGCCTACTTGTCACCGAGGTGCCAAAAACTGATGTCAGGAAAATAATACTAATATTTACTTTTTCATAACACCGTCACCTTGCCAACTCCAATATAAAAATGGATTTGGAATGTTAATTACGTCGATGAACTTTATTTTTCGCTGCCCACAAGTAGTAGTCTGTTCGAAAAGTTCTGGATCAATTTTGTACAAAAACCATTTTATAACTTTCAATTCTTCTTAAGAACGTTTTAAAAACAATGGTGGAAATTTAATAAATAAACATTAAATATGCATACATTAGAAATCATAAGTAGAGTATTTTATTAATTTTTTCCATGAAAGTATTTTATTATTGATTTCTTAACTAATTGCATTAAAAAAATACTTGTTAATATTTTTGTCTTAAATGATAGGTTTGAAATTTTACACTGAATTCAAAATATGGTATTTTGTGATTTAGGGAAGGACTTGGAAATCATTTTTGCTAATTCAAAATATGATTTAATTTCTTAAGTATGTATTCCATCTGCATAATAATTCAACTTAAAAACCAGTTGTAAAAACTAGACAGCCAAACTAATAAATGTTGGTTCACTTAGTAAGGACCAGGTTTAAATCTAACAATAATTGAGTTCAAGTCTTATTGCTAATGTAAAGACTTTATTAATGAATAATATGTAATTATCTATATAAGCACTCACAGAATCTTAAAAGTCTATCTTAATCTTAATAAGCTCCTGAAATTTATCTTACCTAAACTTTTACAAATAAAAAAAAAAAACATATGGCCAATAAATGTGTTTTAGATGTGATTAATTATATATATGAGAAAAACTGGGTTCAACCCTATATTACAACAAAAATGACCTCATTAACCGTTATTTATGAGGCCGAAGAATAGTGACTTGTAATTGAATTTGCAATAAACAAATGTTCATTTACAATAAACAAATATTGTATTGCAATAATAATGGTAGCCCTCCTCAGCTTGTCTTACTGAATTCTGCAGCCTTGTTCCTCTTGTCGGAGATATATCAGGCCTCGTCTAATCCTCTATAAGAAAAACAAGAAAGTTTTTATAACAAACAAGCAAATGAAGCAATCTATACAAATGTAACTGCAGAAGTACCGTTTCATAAATGACACTAAAAAGTAAAATGCATTATCAGAAGATCAAATTTAACAATCCCTCTCCGATTTTTTTTGTACGTAGACAGCTCGCAACACATTCTTTTTAACACTTCATTACTAGTTAATATTTATCAAAAACTACAAAAATCAAAAAAGAAATTTATTAAATAAGTAATGAAATCCATAAAAATTTGTAATTTTCAATAAATTTTCGTCAAAAGTAAAGCATGTGTTCAAAAGAATATGAGAGAGCGTCTTAATAGCATTTCTCACGTTAAAAATGGTTTTATACCTCGGTGGTATCTCTTATGCGTAAGAGATCCAATCTTTCCGGAGGCCTCCGATTAGAGAGTGTGGCCAGCTGCAATCAAAGCCTAAATAATTAGTACACAGCAATAAAAATAGCAAAAGGTGATGTTTTCACCTACACAGAAAAAACAGATGTCAAAGTCACAGATATAAGTAGTTACCCAAAAACTAAAGCGCTCGGGGTCTTTTAGTGAGGGCATCATTACTTCAACACTGGCGAGTCTCTCGAGTTTTCTTTGATCTGTATGATATATATTTCAGTAGTTTAGTACTGTAGCAGTTCATTGTCATTTGTAAAGGTGCAAGCAAAGAGGGAAAATAAGGTCACTACCATTCAGTAAAATGGGTTAACAAACAAAACTATAGCATCATCAGAATTAATTAACAGATTCCTATGATAGTTCTGGAAATAATTGTTCAGCATTTTCCCTCCAATTTTGGGAAAAGAAAAAGGTAATGATCAATATATCTTGGTTTTCACTAAACCAAAAAGTTCAAAGTAGTCCTAGGTAAACATCATATATTTATGGTTTAAAAATTACCATGTCTTGCTGCTTCTTTAGCTCTTCCTATCCATGATCGAGCACTTTCGGCTGCACTATATGTCAATTCCTGTAACTGTACAACATAACAAGTTATTACTTAGAAAGATGGATCCATTTGTTACAGTATAATGCATTCAATATAAACAGTCAGACTTATAGCTAAGCCTTGACATTTGAAAATGAAGCATCAAGGAATATAAATTTTGAGGGCAATCAATGATCTCGTTATTCAAGGTTCCATAATTTCACATTTTGGTCAGAAAAAAAAAAAAAACTACTCGTTGCAGCAAAGCCAAGGTCGATCAAATTACAACAAACAAATCCATTAATTAAAGTAAAATTCTAACATCCAAAAATAAAATTTATACATTACATCCCTAATAACTTGTGACAGCATTCTTTACCAGAACTGTTAAAATTACCAGTCTTTTAATGAGTATTATCCACTACTATATCCTACGAAACCTATACCGCTTCAAGCTTTATATATGTACGCTGATAGTCAAATAAATTAGTATGCTATCCAACATGACAGTGAGCTGACGAACACATGCATACCAAAATTTTAGTGAACTTACAATCTCTCTTTCTCTTGTCCCTTCTGGTGGCATAATATCCTGTATCCATTCAACCTCTGCAAGACGATACCTGCATAAATCATTAAAGAATAAAACCATATTTCCATGAAAGAAAAATGGACAGATCAACGGCAAGAGAATTTGAGAAACATAGAGACAACTCACCCATCTTGATCGCAAGAACGGATGATGCGAAATCTCCTGCGACTTTCAATCTGCATGTAGCAATACTTTCTTACACATTGAAATATTTAAAAAAAAATAAAGAAAAAACAAATCTATTTTAATAGAATCCAGGATAAAATAGAAATTTCTTAGGAGCCTCCAAAGTATCCTAGGACCACTAACACCAGTCAAGAAGTGACAAAAAAATAAAACGAAAAACATGATGACTACTGAATCTTAGGGTGAACTTGTACAACTTGCCAATTGTCCACAAAATTCTCAAGTCCTTCAGGAAAGTACATTTAAACAAGAAAAAGTTATAGGTTTCAATAAATTGCTTTCTGGATTTTAACAATGGGGTTAAAATTTTTACCATGTGAGAAAAGTGTAGACATTAGCATCATGACAAAATACAGATTATTTGCTTTGCAATGGAGAGTTGTACATTTTACAATCAATAGTGATCGTTCTAACTAATCTCAGCTTAGTTTCAGAAAATGATTGTTGGATATGGTTTTCCCTAATTCAGCTCCCAGTTCTACAATATCTCATCAACTGTATAAATCCCCATTGATAGAAGGAAGTACACCTAAATAAAGCAACATAAAGAAAATCCAAACAAATGTAGAAAAATCAGTTAAATTTTCACCTCTATATAAAAACGACCATCTGGAAGTGGCTCGCACCTACAACATCAAATAAAAATATATATATATTTAAAGCAGGTGACATACACAAGAAGGAATTTCATTTGGGGAAGGGGATATGTATTTGAGTTTTTTTTTCATGTGAAAAGGATGTCAAGCACCTACTCTGTGATTTCCACTTCACAGGCAAACTCAGCTAAGGAACCTGTTGAAGAATCGAGTATAACCTACAAGATCAATAGACAAGTCACATATATGACATTGTAACAGATGGAAACAGTCAGTGCTATAATAAACTTAAGCAAAAAAAGGGGGGGCAGAGAAAGGGATAAGCGAAGTAATCTACCATTCCCATCCGATGATTGCCTTCCATTACTCTTCTTACCTGTTGTATTTTTTTAAAAAAATAGAGATATGATGAGTTGATGACATTCAGAGTTTCAGACTATCTCATAGTAGTACCATTTATAATTAAGTTTGTGGATTATTCCATGGATTGAATATGCCAAATAAAACCCAGAGTAGTGTCTACTGACAGGGTTTGTGCAAATTTGAAAATGATATACATAGCTCACACACAACATATAACCAATCACCAGTCCATTCAATGCTCTCCAAGTGTTGCAATTGTGTGCCATAAATGTAAGGTCAATTAGCTTTACCAGAACCATTTAAAAAATATTTCTAGAATCCTAACAGGTACTGATGTTTTGTACAAAGAGTGGATGGATGATATTAAGAACAAAATTTGCCCTCTTGTATAATTATTTAAAGGGTAAATTACACTTTATCCCTCTGTAGCTTCACAGTTTTGCAACTTACCCTTCTATACTTTTTGTATCACTAAACCCCCAAAAATATTCAGTTAAAGTGAAAATTGTTATATCCACAGTTAAAACAGTGGTTAATAATTAATAAGCCTAAACCCATAGGTAAATTAGGCAAAGATAGCCAACAACAACCCAAATTGTTGTTGCTGACTTGCTGTTTTTTTTTTTTCTGTTGGATTGTCTTGTTGGTTTGTTGCTGCTGGTTGTGTGTTATTAGAGAATGAGTCATGCAAAAAAGAAAGAGGCTGATATTACATGGCAACATTGTGAAAGTATCCCTCCAAATAGACTTCAAGTGAAATGTAAATATTGTTCTCATGCTTTTTGGGGTGGGATTGCAAGAATGAAACATCATCTTGCTGGAACAAAGATAAATGTTAGTCCTTGTACAAGTGTTCCAGATGATGTTAAGGAAATGTTTGTCAAGCTATTGGAAAATAAAGACAAAAATAAAGAGGAGAATAGCCTTGATTGTTTGGAAGAAGTAGCAAAAGGAAAGGAGTAGGCATCTAAAGTTGTCAAACAAAAGATAATGAATGAAATTTGTAAAGATAGGGTGTTGCAATTCAAGAAATTTGCAATTACATATATGGTAATGCATTACCATTTAATTTGGTAAGGAGTACTCTTTTTGTCCAAATGTTGAAGGTTGTTGGAGAATATGGTAAGGGTTTGAAGCCTCCTACTTAACATGAGGTGAGAGTTTCTCTTTTGAAGGAGGTTGATAATATCTACAAAAGTCTAGACAAATATAAGAGCGAATGGGAGAAATGGGGATGCACCTTGATGTGTGATGGTTGGATGGATGGGAAAGGAAGATCACTTACTAATTTTCTTGTTAATAGTCCATGTGGGAGTGTTTTCATGAAGTCTATTGATACTAGTAATGTGATAAAGGATGGCAAAAAAATGTTTGAGTTGTTGGACAGCATTGTGGAAGAAATTGGGGAGGAGAATGTAGTCCAAGTTGTGACGAACGGTGTTGCTAATCTTGTGACAACTGGGAGGATGTTAATGGAGAAGAGAACTAAATTATTTTGGTCCCCTTATGTCATTGCCTTGATCTAGTCCTTGAGGACATTGGAGAGCTTCAGGTATTCTATAATACCATTGCCAATGCAAAGAAAATCACTACCTACATATATAGGCATACATGGGTTCTTAATTTATATAGACAATTCTAAGGGAAGGGAATTGGCAAGACCAGCTATGACAAGGTTTGCAACTTCTTATCTTACATTAAATTGCATTAAGCAACAAAAGAATACTCTTAGATCTATGTTTGCATCGAAGGAATGGGCTACTAGTTCACATGCTAGTAAAAGTGAGGCTAAGCAAGTGATGAACCTAGTGTTGAGTGATGGTAGATTTTGGAAATCTATCATATATTGCCTAAAGTGTGTGATTCCAATTGTAGAAGTGTTAAGACTCGTAGACAGCGATTCAAAACCAGCCATGCCATACATTTGTGAAGCAATGGATAGGCCTAAAGTGCAAATTGCTAAAAATTTTCAAAAGCAAGAGTCACGGTATAAAAAAGTGTGGAAGATTATTGACTCTAGGTAGAACTTGCAACTACATAGACCTCTTCATGCAGCTGCCTATTATCTCAATCCTAGGTAAGTTAGTTGCATCTAATTTTGCCATCTAAGTATTACTTTATTTTGTGTGCCTCCTGCCTAATAACTTATTTCTTATTTGGTTAGGTATCATTATGAAAAAAATTCAATCCGGATAGCGAGGTGTTGATTAGTCTATATGAAACTCTTGAAAGAATGGTTCCGGATAGAAGAACAAGATTTGCAATGGATCAACAACTTGAAAAATTCAAGGGAGCTAAAGGGCTTTTTGGAATGAACATGGCAATAGATACTAGAGATAAGAAACAACCGGGTATCTCTTTACTTTAGGCTTTACCACTTTACTTTGTTTATACTTTATAAAGTAAGCATAACTTGCGTACTTTGTTAATTATATTCTAATTGTACACTTTGTTTTTATAGCTCTTTGGTGGGAGAGTTATGGTGGAGAAGGTAAAGAGTTACAAAGAGTAGCCATGAGAATTTTGAGTCTCACATGTAGTGTCACAGGATGTGAAAGGAATTGGAGTACATTTGACCAAGTGCATACTAAGAGAAGAAATCGATTGGAGCAACAAAGATTAAATGCACTTGTGTTTGTTAAATATAATCTTCAACTTGAGATGAGGCAAAAGAGTAGAGAAGAGAAGGGGGATACCTATGATTCGATATGCTTGTTCGATATTGAATCGGATGATTCATGGATCACCAAAAAAGAAAATCCTTGTTTACCAATTGATGCTTCATGGATGGATGCACATGAGTGTTTTGATGTTCATGAGGGAGCTCCAAGCAAGAAAAGGAAGAGAGGTAATTATTTATATTTAGAAATTAGAACTTAAAACAAACTAGAACTGCAACTTATTTTTTTCTTTTGATTACATAGATCCAAGAAATTTGAATGTCAAGGTTGATAAGGGAAAATTCAAAGTAGGAGATGAGGATGAAATTGAAGACAATGAGAAAGGGGAAGAACTTATATTAGATGATGAAGATGAATTGACTGATATTGATCTTAGGGATAATGAATGATTGTGGGAAAGGATTTTTTTGAGGCTATACTGCTAAATTTGTACAGCAACAGCAGTCATTGTTTGCTGAAATTATTCAGCAAACAACACTTTTTTTTAATTTATTCAGCAACATTGTTTTTTTTAAAGATATGTTGCTGAATTGTGCAATAGCAAACAATTTGTTTGCTGAATTTGTGTAGCAGCAGGCAGCAGCCACTTTTCTTGACCATGTGGCTGTCCTTATTTGTATACTTATTTGCTTTAAAGCTTATATGACTTTGTTAGCTATTTGACTTCAAAATGCTATATATATATATATATATATATATATATATATATATATATGTATATGTATGTATATGTATATGTATGTATATATATATTTATATATATATGTATATATATATATATATATGTATATGTATGTTTTTATTTTCATATGTTTCTTTATCTTAAAATACTCCCTATAATTATGTTTTTTAGTTATTGATAATGAATTTATAGTCTTATATGTCTTGTATACATATATATGTTATGTTTTATACGATACGATACACGATTTGAAAAATAGGCTTTCCGATTCATTATTTATATCCCGATTCAACTACCATGATTTAAAGGGTAAATTACACTTTATCCCTCTGTAGCTTCACAGTTTTTCAACTTACCCTTCTATACTTTTTTGTATCACTAAACCCCAAAAATATTCAGTTAAAGTGAAAATTGTTATATCCACAGTTAAAACAGTGGTTAATAATTAATAAGCCTAAACCCATAGGTAAATTAGGCAAAGATAAGAGAGTTTAACGATTTAACTTTAACCCAAAGGAGGGTTTAGTGATGCAAAAAAAAAAAAGTAAAAGTAGTAAGTTGAGGAAGTGTGAAATTAAGAGGGAGTAAAGTGTAATTTACCCTTCCTTAAACTAGTGAAAAAAGCCCCCTAGTTCCATTTTCTTAATATTCCAGAGTTGTCGATCCCTAATACAAACTTTGTAATTCAAAATATAATTATAATACTTATAGGAAAATACCGTTTCGTGAAAATTGATTGTATATGAACAAGAAGATTTCCAGTATTTAACTATTTATATTGAAACATGTTATTTTTTTCAAACCCTTTGTTAACAGCAACATTTTTTGAATATATGATATGTAACAAATTGTATTAAAGAAAAAGAATTAGTAAATATCATAGTTATTAGAATCTTGCGATTCACAATTCGAAACGACTTGGCTACGTATCAATTCATATCATAAGATGAATCTCAATACGACTTGGCTACGAATCAATTCATATTATAAGATGAATCTCAAATGATTTTGTATCTTATGATACATGAATAAATCTGTGCAATTTTGTACCATTGTATGAATCACACAATTCAATGATTCATTACTTTTTTTCATCAATTCTCATGAAAGAAATTGAAAAGTCATATTAGCTTAAATTGTTAAATGAAAAGGAATTGAAGAAGCACTTCTTAACTTATCCTATTTGATTATTCCACTACTTTATTTGGCACTCACTCATTCAATACATGCACTCTATTTGGCTATTTCATTGCTTCATTCCATTTTTCTAAAATAGAGGCTTCACAAACTCACATATAACTAATAATTTTGTTTTATGAGACTTGTGGTAGTTGTTTTTATCTATTTCTAGTTTAAAACTATAAAATTGAACATTATATATCATCTATGTGATATATTTGAAGTTATTTTTCATTGTCTCTAAATCTTACGATTCAATACAAATTATTATTCACGATTCAAAAGTTAGTTTGGCAATTCTCAATTTGATAACCTTGGTATATATTGTTCAAATAGTTTAATTTGTATATCCTCTCTCTCAACTACTCACCAACATTAGGCAAATGGCACTGAAAAAGACCCTACTACTATTGCTTAAGGACAAACCACAAGAAAACTAATCACCAACTTGCACATTCAAGCTATATTAAAATTTTTAATTTTGAGTGACTATCAGCATCCATTGACCAACTCACCATGAGTCTATAACGAGGTTCAAATATATTGAGTGGAAACCTTTGGCATGGTATGACAACATCCATGACAAAAAGAGGGAGCAAATCTACACCAACGTTGATTAAACCCGCATGCTCTTGCTTCCTTTCAGCATATTCCTCAGGAAAGTTCTTTTGTATGATGTTCTTCAATGTCACACTAGAAACAGGTGCAAGAACATATTAAAAAAGATACCAGTAAATGAAGTCCATTAGAATTTTTATCTCACCATAATATCTAAAGATTAAACTGAATTGAGGGAATTCCGATGAACACATACTCATAAGCCAGTCCAAAAGAATTGCCTGTTATAGATATCAAAGAGCTTCACCAATCACCAAAAAGGTGTGGGAAACATACATTTTTTTCCCCTATCAATTTGGGGCAATACAATGTCTCAAGCTCGGCCAGAAAAGTAGCTTATGAAAGTAAGCTCCTACTTCATGTTTGACCATTGGGCTTTCAACATATTATAGTTAGAATAGTGAAGAACTATCCTACTACCAGCTACAACAAGAAAAATGAAGAAAGTAACCCAAAGCTTTCATGTGGTTGCCAATATTACATTATGACATTGTAGAGTCTATAGACAACTCACCTAATGGAACAAGTTCTGGGACTAATAAACAGAACTGTCCTGCACAATGGGCATCTGTTTCCTAGCACATGAGGACAAGAATCAACATGGCATCGAATCTATGGATTCCCAATCCAATGAAAAACATAATCAACAGAAGATATCACTAACCACGATCCATTGACTGAAATAGACATGAACGGCAAAAAGAATGTCCACAAGGGGTTGTCACAGGTTCATACAGTAACTTCAGGCAGAGAGTGCAATCAAAATCATCATTACGCTCTGGTTGTCCATGTGTACTCATCCCTGTTGAACTAGATGACACTCTTTCCAAATTTTGAAGAGACGCATGAAGAGAATTACTACATGATATCAGAAGAAATGAAAAGGCACTTGTGAGTCGTGATACAGTACAATACATGACTATTGCAAAAACTCTATTTTCAGATATTTAGAAAAGGGGTATACATAATAGAAATCAAAAATTAAAAATAAGAAAAGGAATGACTTGCAAATGTGAAATACCTAAAAGGATCAACTTGAAGGCCTGAAAGAATAACATCCCGGGCATTCTCATATTTCTCTAACTGTCAAATTAACACAATACCATATAAAGTTACATTCAATATGGACACCATCATAACATAAAAGTAGGTCAGAGAGGCAAATGTTAAGACTTAAGAAAAGGATGTGCAATTGACCATGGGCAAACACACAAGTTAACAATTACTTGTATTATAGAAACTTAAAATCCTACAGGACATACACACAGAAGTCAGTCAAGACATCTGGCTTTACACTAGCATTAGATACTATGCAAGTTCCACACCTTCAAACTCACTATAAGCACAATAATGACTCTAAATTAATTCAAGTTGTCTAGTAGGTAGGGCAATCTGCATAACATAACCATATTAATCATAGAAGATCCAGAACATAATTAAATATATCAAATGTAAAGAGGCTTCTCTAGAATCACACTTGCACCATTTAGTTGGTTTATTAGAAGAAAAAACTAAATAATTTTCATTGTGCTACTTTCTGTCTGGTGGGCTTTTGAAATAATTAACCACACTGGTAAAGATACCTTCTATTTCAAACTTCAAAGTATTCTCTAGAATCACAGGCTATAAGTTTTATAACTAAAACAATTTGCCACTGTCCCTTATTATTCTTTTGAATCACATTAATATTAGTCATGTTCAACTCCACACTTGCCCGTCACTCAAGAGTTCCCCATCAAGTAGGTACAGACCCAAGGTGGGACAATTCTCCTCAGCTAGCAACATGAGTTAAAACACAAATGCATAGAAAGAAAATAAAAATTAAATGATAAATATATTAGATAAATATCAGGGAATACCCCATAAATTAAAAGGGAGATTAACCAATTAAGAGAGCATGAGACACTTACCAGGAGAAGAGCATTGGCCTTTAAAATATATGATTTTTCTGAATTACTTTGGATTTCAACAAGCTTCTCAGCATCCTTCAAACCCAGCTGGAAATGGTTGTCAAGAATCAACTTAGTATGTGCAAATCAATTTAGAAAGTAATAGAAACAATATAATATTTCAGCATAGTAAAAATGATGCAAGTGGACATACTTCAGCAAGTGTTGTGGGATCAAGCCCACTCAATGGCCTACGCTCTGAAGATGATGGGGTTCTGTGCATAAAATATTGGCTAATCCTGATTGGAAAATATCATGACTGCCATGAGACCACTGAACTATATAAAACTGAAGCAAAATTCTTTGGAAGAGCTCAAGAAAAAGATTTGTAACAAGTTATTTAGAGGAAAATTATCGAACTATGCTTAACCTAATATAAGCTGCGCTTCGATTGCTGAGGATGATTGGATCACCTGATTTGACATTATTAGCTCTTGAGTAAAAGTTGATTGCCTGAATAAATAATGACAATGGAAAACATTGGAAAGACATTGCATAAGCATCAAACTTCATTGTGTAGGAAATAATTCCAGAACATCCCTTTATTATGTTCTGCAATAAGGCTTGTAATGCATGATAATTGCATCCCCCATCCAAATTTGAGGAGTGCTTTTCAGAATAAAGCATGTTTATAGTGGAAAAACATTAAAAATACCCCCCACCCAAAAAAAAGGACTGAAGCATGACACTTTATGTTTCCCAAGCAAAGCATGTAGTAAAAGCCATTTTTCAGAAAAGAACCATTCTATATCCCCCTAATTACTAAATAAAGTAAATACTTTTTAAGTATACTGTTTACATGACATTAAAAATGCACGTACGTTATAGTTTAATACTTAATATAAGAATTATGAAGAGATATCATAACTCTAATGAAAAGCCACTTTAATACTTACATTTTTTGTAGAGAAAAAAAAAAAATAAGAATTACACGCAATTATCATATTTAAATGGACTGCATTCAAAAGAACAGTCAACAGAACCACCACCACCCCTTTTTTAAGTATATATATTAGCACACTAACCTCTTCCATTCTGTTCTCCCGAAATGCGGCATTGCCATTCTGCACAAGCTCCCTAACATAATGAAGTGTGTCCCGTGACAAACCCTCTGATCCATTTTCCTGCAACCCAACCAAAGTTCAGTGTTAACAATTTCACATTCCCATGTTAGATTCTCCAAGAAAACACCAATCCATTAGAATTATAAATTTACACCATCAATCCGTTTGAATGTTTGAAACACAAGAGGACCCTATCACTGGAATCAAACTAATAAAAGAGAAGCCACCCAATGCCCAAACGAGCCTATGTAAAACAAAAAAGAAGAAAAATCCCCTTCGCTTATAAGAAAGTTGTATTGAAAAGAACGTGAGGAAGGAACCAATGTCTTCGAAACAGAAAATCAAGGCATTAATAAGGATATTAAGAAAACTATATTCTTGAAACCATAAGTGAGATTAAAAAAAAAATCACAGAAAAGGGGAAAAAACAAAAAAAAAATAAATAACGATTTGACTGTCTTGTCCTGTCCTCGGATTTGCCACCTAAGAATGAAGTGTTAAAGGGAAAGAGTGAAACTGGGGTAACAAGAGGACTTGTCTTTTGGCATATTGTTCTGAGGAAGTAGACACGAAGAGAGGAAAGAGGCAAGTGAAAGAAACAAGTTGGGAAGAAAAAAGCTGTGCACAGCTGCACGCAGTAGAGTAACAACAAGCACTATGGTCAGAAAAGCGAAAACAGTAAAAAGAAAAGAAAAACGCAAGCAATCGAAGAGTTTGTGCGTGACCTAAAAGAAAAGCGCGATCGGCGGAGAAAAAAGAAGTGATTGTGCAAAATGAATGCAGTTATGAGGGAAAGAGAAAGAGGGAGAGGACTGACCAAAAGGAAGTCGTCGACGTGGCGAAGGGCGTGGTCGAGGGAAGAAGATTGAGAGGATGCCATTGGGAGAGAAGAGAAGAGAAGAGAAGAGAGTGAGAAATGGAAGAAGGTTATGTTGTTGATGTTATTGTTGTTATGATGAGATTGGTGGTTAGGGGCATCGTGTTCGCCCCTGGCTCCTTCGTTGCATACACGGACCAAATTCCACTACGTCTTCGCTCTCCTTTTGTTTGTCTATTGCCAAACTTTAAATTCAAAAGTTGAAAATGAGACTATGGATCAATGGGGAAGCTCTGTTGCTCTTGAGATGGATGGGTCTATTTGCAATTAAAGTTGTATTGTACGTGGAAATATATATGCCCCCAGTTTGTGTGGTGCTCTCTTGTGTGTGTGTGTGTGTTGGGACCCTTTGTCTTTGGATGGAATTGGAGACAGTGGAGCACCAAAGCCACTCAATTTTGCATAGTTTCTATCATTCTCTTCGTCTTTGACCCACGCGTCTAGTCTACTCTTTTTTATTTATGTTTATTACTTTTTTATCTATAAATGGCTTCTAAAATTAATCCTGACCAGATTGGACTTTAAGATTTATTTGAATAAATTAAATTAAATTAAATACTTATTTAGTAAAAATTTATTACCTGTAAATTTATATCATAAACGATTTAGATAAAAATTAAATATGTATTCTGTAAGAAATTTGTTACATATATATTTAAGATAAGATAGTAAGTAGCCATGTTGCGATTATAAAAGGATAATATTGGAACAAAATTTCATTAAAGTAGGATTGTAAACAGGAAAAGTTATGTTACATAAGCTTAATTTGGTAAGTTTAACTGTGAAATGTATCAAAATAAATTTAATTTATAAAAATCATTAATTATTTTTGTATACATTATTAAATGTCTTTAATTTTTAACTTAAATACTAAAATAATGAGATAAATCCAAATTAAATTCTATTAAACGTCTTCCAGATGCTCCATTACGTATAGTTTGCGTCAAAAGCAGGTTTTCAGTCAACAGAAAAATAGAATAACTTTCAACAGTAAATTACTGTTTACCAATATTCAATAGTAAATGAGCTTGTGGTGAAAACAATTTATTTTGTTATAAGTAAAAAATTTATTTTTTTCTTTTACAAGAATTAATTCTAAAGGTAGTATCTATAAAATAAAATATATCTATATTTATAAAATTATTTTTCATTTTGACATAAAAATAAATTAACATTTTTAAACTTACTTTTAAAATATCATTCAAAAATATAAATTAATTATGTTAAAATCTGAAACAAAAGGAATCTAGTAAAATAAATTGGATTTAATGCTATAATGAACAATAATTTGTTAACATTTTATGCAGTCGCCCTTTTCTGTGGGTGAAGCAGAGAGTGAGCGCCAGTGAAACGCCACTGCCAAAGTCATATAAAGATCAGGGTATGTTGAGAAAATTAGTTAAATTTAGGAGAAGTAAGTTGAAAGTTCAAAAATTAGGTAGAAGGTGAAAGTTTGAAGGAGTGAGTATGGTTAAAGCGGTATGCTAACTTGTTCTAATTTGAGATTGATTTGAAAATATTCGAATTGTATAGTTATATTTAATATATTTTAAAGATTTGTTCGAATTTAACTTAATTAGTTGTTTTATATTATTTTAAAAATATTCTTTTTTAATTGTATTTAATAATAATTTTTATTATATAATATATATTATTTTGTATAATTTTTTTTAAAGTAAGAAAATATGATGATGACAATAAGATTAAATTTAAAATTTTATGCATATTATCTAAATCTCTCGTTACTAAGTCAATCCTAATTGTTCTATCATTTTGTATGACATAATATTATATTTATTTTAAAATATATTATAAAATATACTTGATTTAAATTTTAATTTCTTTTATTTTACGAATTAATTATATTTAATGCTAAAATTGATACATTATTTTAAAAATTGGATCATCTAGTCTTATCCTATATTTTTCGGATTTTGATTGAATCATGTTCAAATTTGAATAAATAACTCGATCAAAAGTTTGGGTCAAATAAAGATAAACTCAGTCTATGTTGTCTCTTGCTCACCCTTAGGTAGTTGGTAGTCAAAAGTTGGTAATTGATAATCGAAAATTATTAAAACTATCTTATTGAACTATAAGTGATAGGTAAAGTTATATGTCAAATAAGTGAATAAATGTGAAATATCATAAATAGACATGTTCATATGATATTTTTATATATTTTTAATTTTATTTTATATTAATTAGTATAATAATTACAATATCTTGAAGTATCTGTATAAAAAATTATATTATACCAAAAAAATATATATTAAAATATAATGTTAAAATTAATAATATAAATAGTATAATAATTAAAATAAATAGTAAAAAATTGTTTTACATTTTCAATGTATAACATATTTTTTCATATAAAAAATATTGATCAATAAAATCTAAATCAATTGGTTAAGCAAAGTGTGAGTGTTGTAAATTCTCTGGTATTGTCTTTGATTTCTATGGATAAAAAAATGAAAAAAAGATATAAAAATATTCAAAAAAAATAGCATAAAAATAAAATAAACATGTAATCTATAAAAATTAATATCTTCAAGTACAATGCTAAAATAATAAAATAAATATTATAAATAGTATAATAGTTAAAATAAATAATGTAATAAAAAAATATCCAAAAAATAATAATAAATAAAATAAAATAAAATAAACTTCTTATATATCATTATTAATATATTATGTAATAAAAAAATAAAAATAATGAAACTCTTATATAAAAAGGAATAAATATACTAAAATTACTCCTTATGAGTATAAGAATATATATATATATATATAGTCTTTTATAAAAAAGATAAAAATAAGTTTAATAAATATTTTAATAACAAAAAAGAAATAAATATAAAATATTAGAAACTAACATTTAAAAACACTATACATGAAGTAGTGTTTCAAAAAATACTATAAACTACTAAGAAAAGGTTGTTGGTTAAACAATACTAACAAAGTCAAACAAAAATTTTAACCAATAAAAAAAAGTTAGAATTTAACCGAAATAGCATATCAAACATAACTTTATATGTATTTTGACTAATTTATATTTATATACAATGTTTAAATAATAAATTATTATTTTTTGTAAAATTATTTCTAACATACTATTACTCCTAATATTTTTAAGTGTCTACTTCTAAAAAAAATTAAATTCGAAATAAAATATTAATTATTATTTTATTAATGAATTTAATGATTATGCACTAAATAATAATGTAAAATAATTTTATACACATATCCAATCACAAATCACTATTAATATAACTTTTAATTAGTTATTATAAAAGTTAACAACCTTATTATACAAAATTAGATAATAATATAAGACTAGTTTTTATTATCATAGCATATATTTTTCTCTTTATTAATTACTCTCTTAAATAGAGAGAAAAATATAATAGAAGAAAATATAGTAAAAAATTAATTAATAGGGTAAATTAAAGGTATAAAAAAATTAAATAAAGTATTAATTATATTTCTTAACCCACATTTAAAAATAAATAGATGTAATATTTTTTTTTCTTCCTCTCCAACTCAAGAGGTACTTAAAATGTGTATTTCCTTTTTTTATACATTAATATATTTTTTAATACATTTGTGTATTTCATCTTTTGTAAGTATTTAGAACTTTAAAATTATTTAGGAAAATAAATATTAAAAGTATAGAGTTCTCGGTATGTTTTAAATCATCAACTTTTTTATATTATAATAATAATATAAATACTTTAAATTTTTTTAAGAAATATTGTCAGCAACAAGTAATATATCAAAATAATATATATATATATATATATATATATAAAATATAAAATGATCTAATTATTGCATTAAGTCATTATTAAACTATTTATATATGTTTAATTTTGTAAATTTTATTCTCGAAATGTTTAATTTTTATGTGAAAAATGTGTATTAAACATTCTATATTAACTAATAAAATAATTCAAATAATGTATATACTAATTTTTAGAATTTTGTTATATCTAAATTCAAATTACTTTGAAACATTAATTAGAAGGGTTAAATATATTCTTTAAATATTTTTAATTACTAAAAAAGATATGGAACATTTTATATTTTTATATAATTTATATTTTAAATTATTTGTTAATTTGATTTCATTAACTACTATTTGTGGTATTTTATTTATTATTAATAGATTACTAAGTTTGAGGTGTAGGAATATAAATAAAAACAAAATTAATATGTGATGGAATAAAATATAAAATATGTTAACTAATTTTATTCTATTTAATTATATGCTTAAATATGTTTTTTTCCCTCAAATTTGAGTTAATTTTGATTTTAGTCTCTAAATTTAAATTTTATCTTCTTATTCATATATTTCAAAGTAGTTATTTTTAGTCTCTCAATTTAGATAAAATTTAAAAACATTTCTAGGTCATATTAGTTGACTTATACTTCAATTGCCACATAGGAAACACTTCCAACAATGTTTATGTCTAGAATTTAAAAATAATAATCTTTGAGATGAAAAAATTAAAAAAAAAAAATTAAAATTTGAAAGATTGAAATCTAAATTGATGCAAATTTAGAGAAATAAAAATCAAATTTAAAGAAAGAAAATCATATTTAAACCTTAATTATACTATTTTAAAAATGTCTTTCATTTAGTTAAAGTTGTGTGTCTAATGTCTTTTTTTTTTTATCAAGTTTTAATGAAAGATAATTAAGGAAAAATTCATCTTTTAAACTATATTAGTAAGATTAAATGGTGTTAATTAATTTCTTTGAAATTATATATGTCCAAACAAATTGTAATACAAATTCTACCGCCAAGAAAGAGAAAGAGAGCAATAGGAAATAAATTTGAAATACAATAAATATTGTGATGCAAAAAATGAACATAAAAAATAAAACAAATTGTTATACAAAGAAAGATTTTTTCGTACCAAGATCAAGATTCAAACATTTACGTCTTGATTATGGAATACAACCAGTTATTATATCTACCAACTAATATGGGTATTCACCAAATTTAAATATAAACAAAACAAACTTCATATATAGAACACCTAAATATAAAAAATCTTAACTAATTTTATCTTATTTAATAGGATACAATCTTCAAAATATTTTTTATTTAATTAAGATTTTATTTTTAATGATTCTTTATTATTGTTAATATCAAGGTTCAATTAAGAACAATTTGAGAAAAAAGTCAATAAAATAAAATGATGGTAATTATATTTTTTAATTAACTGTAAAATTAAACAAGTTAATTTGATTTATAATTGAGTCTGTAGAAATAATTTACATTTCGATAAAAATGAGATTGACAAGTTCAAGGAAAGGGAAATGGCTTAAATTTAAGTGCAGCATAAATAAGAAAATTCCTTGATTTTCCAGGTTTGCGATCTTAATTAGTGGGTGAGAAAGATAGAGAAGGAGCCGTCGTTTTTAGTTGTTGACTTTGGAACGGCAACCGTCGAAGCTGAGAGAAGCATTGCGTGACAAACACCAGACGACAACGTTTACCCTGGCAAAACAGGATGAACCACGATTTCACAATCACAAACACCCTCTCAATATATATTTATATATCATAAAATGTAGTAATTAATAATAATAACCCAAAGGGTAAAAGTAGAAAAAGCATGGATGAGATGGGACCATATGCTTTCTGAACCAAATGTGTGCACATAATATTATCTGTTTTGTTTTGTGCTAATTGGATCATACTCATTTCATACTCTCCACATTCTTATCTCAAGTTTGCCTGTTTGGTGAATGGATGGATTGGACATGCTTGTGGATAAGGGCAAGTCATTAATTATTAGTGTTACCATTACCAACAACCTCACAAGAGCATTAATCACGATCATGTTTGTGAGTCTATTACGAAAATGAACTCATCTGCATCTAGTGTTTAAGGTAATATTATAAAAATTAATATCACACGTTGGGTACCTCTATTTTTCAAAAGAATAACTATAAATCATTTTATAATACTTTTCCCACTTATTAATGAGAAAAGAGTACTTAAATATCCTAAATTTTACATCATGCCCTGAACTTTAGTTTTATCATAGTTGGTACTTAAAATTTTTACTCCCTCTACAGCAGATACCTTAAATTTTAATTTTATTCCATTTAGTCCGTTATTTTTATATCTTTTTTACATAAATACTTTAATTTTAATTTCATCTCAATTAATCCTTAAAATTATTCTTTTAATTTTTAAATAGTCTCTTATATTAAATTGGGTTAAACTACTAACAAGAAATCTCAAACATTTATTCATATTAAATCCTAATTATTTATTATTTAAAAATATTTTTCGTCTCTCAAATTTAGAGCGAATTTGTTTTTGGTCACTCAAATTTAAAAATAACGTTTTAAAAATAGTTTTTGTGGCTACACATCATTTGAATACTATAATCAGTACCTACTTTTGTGAAATTTTATTTATATATGCTCTGACATTCTTTTATGATATTAGGTCTTTGAAATAGTGTTTCATTACATATCCTATCTTAAGCATCCTTAAGTAAGGAAATAAGTCAAAGTATCAAACTTTTCCTACTAGTTATGAAGAAAAAAAAATAGCCCAAAGGAATTTCCAACTATACTTTTAGAAATATTGTAAGTACACTTTATATCAACAAATTTCTTTCTCCATCAAAAAATCACATATTTTTATTTGAAGAAAACATGAAAGGTATATCATGCATTGAATGTAAAGATTATCACAAAGTTTTCATTTGTAAACAAATATTTTTCTTGGTGCCTATAAAAACTATCTTTGTCATAAGAAGCACATAGAGAAGAGAGCAATGTGAACTTACATACATAGAAATTTTTGGACAATATTTACTATCTTCACTTGTTTGAGTTATATCTTATAAAAAATTATTTTGTCTTGTGAAAGTTTAGAGAGACTTAGTGTTAAATAATATTTAATTTTTGTAATATCAAATAAAGATGACAAGTGATGTAAGGTTTGAAGAGATTACAAATGCTAATAAGAATACTTGTTGTAAGTCAATTCGACTAAGTCGAAAAATCTTTAATCGAACAGATTCTAAATTCTAGAATGACCCAGTAACACTCTATTGTGTTATTCTTTCTCATTGACTTAATTTCTCACGTTTTTAATATTGGATGTTTTGCATTTAGTGCTTGTTTATTTACTCATATATGGTGATCGAAAAAAATTCAAAAACTTACAAACACATAATTCAATCTTCTTGTATGTAGTTTTATTACTTCATAAATATGTAAGAAATTAAAGTGCAATAAAAATAAAGTGTAGAGAAAGTAAACAAATAAAGTGTAAATGAGAAGCAATAAAAGATTTTGAAAATGTAAAAGTGTTGGAATCTTAAATCAAAAAGCAAGTAGATTGTAATGGGAGTAATGTAAATTGCTTAAAAAAATCAAATTTTAATATCAATGCATAAAACTAAATACTCAAAATTTAAAAAAGAAAGGAAGAAGAGGTGAAAATGAATTTAGAGGACATGAAAATGTAAATGGAAATTGAATAAAATTTTGTACGAAATATAAATTAAAAGCAAGTAAATCAAAAAGTAAAAGACAATTGGTACAAATATAAAGAAATTGTGTTAAAAGTAAGTGAAAATAGAGGTGTCATTTTAATCCTAGGTTCTAAGGCGAAATTGTATTAAAAGTAAATGAAAATAGAGGTGTCATTTTAATCCTAGGTTCTAAGGCCAACCCACTTAACCCTCTATAATGGTCACAGAGCTTTTTATCCCACCTAACGAGGAGACTTAAAAGCCTCTAACCTACATAATTCACCTAGTAAAGGGTTGGGTTAGGGCTTAAGGGTTAGTCCACACATTTTGACTATTACAAAAATAATTTTTTAAAATTATTTTTTTATTGAAGCCTAAAAAGATCTTTGTTTGAAGCTTGACTGAGATACTTCATTTGAGGCCTAGAGGAAGAATTTTCAACCAAAGCTTGACTAAGATTTTTTTGGTTAAGGCTTAACCAAAGATTTTTTGGCTAGGCTCAACCAAAATTTTTGCAACCGAAACTCGATCAAAGATTTTTTTTTATGAAGGTCTAACCAAAGATTTTTTCAATCAAGGTCTGACCAAAGATATTTTGGTCAAGACCCAACCAAAATGTTTTTCTGTTAAGAACTTTAGATAGCAAAATAGTTTTAGAAATTTTTTAAGACCCATGGGCTGCCCCTAGCCCACAAGACTTTGTGGCTTTTTATATATGGGCTTTTGGACTTTTTGGCCCTAGCATACGTGGGCTAGAGTGAAGAGAACTGGACTAAGCCAAATTGACTGCTCTAGGTGAGAAAATACACATCATCCTATGAACCTATAAGCATTTCACATGGCATTTTAGTTGTTACATAAGTACATTGCAATATTTCAACCAAAGAAAAATGGCTACATTGGTTCTTCATTCATAGATTTTTTGTCCTAACAATAAAAAATAAGATTGTACAATTTGTCTCAATGTGTATGTCTTTGATAACTATTTGTAATTGTTGAATGACATATAATTCTCCATGTGTTTGACTTGAAATCTTTAATATTTTGGTACTTTAATACTTAAAATTTTCTTCTATTCACTTTTGGACATTTATTTCAAAATCTTAATATTTAGATGAATCCAAATGTGAATTAATGAGCCAAATCTTGATAGCATGATGACTAAAATGTTGAATCGTGGAGCCGAGGGAGAAATCTCCAAGTATCTATTTTGTCAAGTAAGTAGATCATTGACAAAGTGGAAGCAAGCTTTTGTCTTTGTACTTAAACTTCGGCTATACCATCTATCTAATTTAATAGCATAAAACGGCAAACCGTACGGTGCTCAAGGCCATTTGTTCTTCGTCCTCAGCATATTTCGCAGCCGAATTGCATCACTAAGCTTTCTTCAAGTTAGTCTTTGGACTAAAATAAAACTCAATAATTATTATCTACTATTATATTATTATTGAGGCCGCAGGGATCTTTCTGCTTTGTCTGTTGCGTTGAATCAACCTATTGATATCTTAGATCTATGGATCAGTTTCTAAAAAAAATTATATGAATTCGATAATGAGAACTTACTAAATCAAAATAGACTTTCAAGTTAAACAAATACTTACAAAATTACGAATAAATTTATTTACTAATAAATTTTTATATCAACAATGAAATTTAAACTCATATGTAAGATATGAGTAAAAATCTTACTAACTAAATCAATATTTTTTGTGCTTTGCATTATTTAATTTGTCATCCTCGTTAGAAGTTTTATATTTCTAAGTCAAACTAGTTCAGCATTAAATACTCATCCAGTTGTAGAAGCTTACATCCTTGTGTCAATTTCATTGGGAGAATCTACTATGACCCAGATGAACTGCCACCATATAATTTATATGAAGTCAGACAAAATTGTTGGATTTTCAGGGAAGAACTGAATAACTTCATTGGAGATGCTTCGGTCACTCTTCAACTAAACTCGTTGAAAACTTCAAGAGGTGTTTGGCTTTTATGAAACATTATTATTTTACACTTTGGTGCGGTGACCTGTAAGTGTTTTGAAAGGTCAACCCAAGTTTTTGAGTGAGACATAGTCCATCTAATAATTTACAAGAAAAATAAATTAAAGAAGGTAAGAAAAAGGAGCTTTTTTACAAGGGTTTAATTTGGTATCCTTTAAAATAATGTGAGAAATACTGGATTCGAACTTATATAAAATATGAATGAAAAACTCATTTTATAATATTTACGCTTAATCAAACACTTCCAATACTATTGGATAGGAAGATAATGCATGCTAAAGTTGTTAGACTTGAGGGGATATCTCTAAGTTTGTGCAAGGTCCAAGAGCGTTGCTAACAAACATATTGCGGGCTTCAATAAGAATGAGGTTTCAAGAAAGAAATGAGTCCATTTGTAATTGAATGAAGCTCAATAAGCCCATTTCATCTTCTATTCCTACCCCACCAATTGTTCTAAACATCTAAACATGATTTTCAATCAACCAATTTTGAGTCATTTATATAAAGTTTTAAGGTTAAACTTTCTTAACATCATTATAAATAAATAAAAAATATGATTTTCAGCCCAATTATAGTTTCTAAGTAAAATACAGTTACATCATATTTGGAAAAAAAAATAATGCAATGGCTTCATTATATAAAACCAAAAGGAAACGATTTTTCATTGAAACATAACGTAAAATGAAGAGCAAAAACAAACGTAGCATTTGATTTGATAGTACACAACAAAAATAAAATGAGATGTGGCTTGATTATTCATTTATTAATTAGATCAGGGACTATGTAATGCACAAACTATAAAATAATAAAGGGTTAAGCTGCAATGTGCATGCATGGCTGATGCAGTGTTATTACATTCGTTAATTTATTTATTTTAGTATTTTATCTTTATCATGATAACTATTTTTATTATCTCTTTCATTATCTCTTCTCCCCCAATTATCTCTCTACTATATTTTAAAAAAAAATCATATCCTTTTTCTCTCAAAATATCTTCTCTTCCCAATATCCATTCTCCCTTATCTCCTTTTTTTTTTTTTTGAAAAAACAAAACTTCAAATATTTTCGTTTTTACTGTGTTCTAATTACGCTCCTTACCTTTTGAAAACTTGCAAATATTCTTTTACAAAGATAGGTTTATACGATTAACATAGAGTCGAGTACAATATCTTTTGCTTATTGGACAAAAAAAATTGTAAATTTATGTACTTTTCAATTTTTCATATTCTCAATGATTTCTCACTCCATTATTAAAATTACTCCATTATTAAAATTAGAGGTGCCAATTTTGATCTTTGAAAAGACTATCAAAATTTCTTAAAATGAAGTAGGTTAATTTAGCCCAATTCGATAGGCTAGACCAAATTATGTTATATATGCAAGCACTATCAAGTCTATTTTAACCTTTTTATTCTTTGAAATATTTTATATTTTTAGAAAAAAAAAATTGGTTAATTTGGCCTGGCTAGCAAACCAGGTTTGGCTAACAAATGTACAATTCATAGAGAAATCAGGTCGGCCAGGTAACTCATTTAATACCTCAACTCAAACCCCCTAATCCCCCATTATTTCGACCACTTTCCTCTACCTTCCTTCACCTTACTCCTCCATCTCAAAACTTCAACCTCTTATTTTTCCATTCGCCCTCCTTTATCACACTCCCCCATTTCAAAACTTCAACCCCCTATTCTTTTGGTTACCTTCCTCTGTCTCATTCTTTCATCTCAAAATCTCAACATTTCCCTTTTATTTTTGCTACCTAATATCCTACTTCCCCATCTCAAAATTCAATCCTTTTTTTTTTGTCACCCACGTTACCATAATTCAATCCTTTTTTTTTTGTCACCCACGTTACCATAGATAGTTGAAAGAAAAGATATTATTGAGAGATAAAAGATATGAGTTTTTTTTAAATAAATAAATAAAACATGAGATAGAGACATATTGGGAGATAAGTGATAATGAAATAGTTAATTTGTGTTTTTTTGGAAATTAAAGAAGATAAAATTAGTTTTTATGATTACGACAAAATTAAAAATAAATAAATTAATGAGTGTAATAACACTCTTAACATGTGTATGCATGCACATTGTAGCTTAACTCAATAATAAAATTATATTTTATTAAGGAAATCATCTTGATATATATAAAAGAAAATAGACTACATATTGACAATGTAAAATAGTTTTACAATTAGTGTATGAACATTAAATTCTCTCTCTCTATATATATATATAGAGAGAGTCTCTCTCTCTATATATATATAGAGAGAGAGAAAGATAGAGAGAGAGATGAAATCAAATAATAACAACCTTTGGATCAAGATTAAAAATAATAAACAGTGGAGATTAAAATCCAATTATAGGTACACCTCTTATAAGTCTATCACTGTAGTCGGTGTTACAATCGTTCTTGTTGTCATTACCCTTCCCTTACAACATAGGTTTCCAATAGCCTTCCCACACTTGTCAAAGACAAAATGCAAGCTTATATTTGCATATAGCGCGTGATGCTCATAGATGCATGACAATTCAACATACACATAATCACAAAATAATCATTTGAACATTATCACTTAGACCTTAACATGAAGACAAAATAACAACATTGTACTTTAGCCTTAAACCATCAAACTACATATTGACCAATAAAAATTGTTGGGGCATGATATGATAATGCGTCCATAACCCTTACATTACAATTCAAGAAAGTGATGACCTATTTGTTGATTTAGTGTACATATGTTTCAAAAGCACTCTATGTGATCCAAGCATGAACAAAAGACAAACTTATTATGAGAGCCATCCAAACATACTCTTTTTGGAAGACCATCCATAAGAGCTTCAAGTTTTTATAAGTTATATAAACTTGATATTCACTTTATCCCATATCTAAATTGTACACCTTACTTGTGAAGCCTAACATTCCTTTCCTTTTAGTATATGTTGTCTTTGTTGCTTTGTTTTTTTTTTTTCAAGAAATGAGACTTACCCTCTAAAATTTTGAAAAGCAAGTCAACTTTGAAAGTCTAAAGCAAGTCAACTTTGAAAGTCTAATGCACTGATCAAGACTTTTACAAGAAAGGCAACAAGTATAATGTATGTTTTTGCACCTTTACTGTCTTAACAAGTTTAAGGAAAACTTCTACTATTCTCTATTGTACTTTTTCTCTCTCTTTAAAATAAAACAAAAAGTATCCAAGTCACTTCTACATAAAGGTATCATTAGCATTTAATACAAAGATTTTCATGTCTCGATTTTCTCTCAATGGATATCTTCTCTATGCTTATGCTCACTCAATAAGTTAACATTTGTAAAACTTTTTGTTTTGTGTGATAGCGTGAAGATGTTAAGTGATAAAAAGTACTTGGTTACTTGTAATCTCAGTTGTAGATTAGAAGTGTATAAAGTTTGAAGAGACTAAAAATACTTGTTGTAAATTAGGTTGACTTTGTGGAAAATCCTTCAAGGTTGAAAGGACTATAAGTAATTCTAAGTTGTAGACTAAAGTTGTAAATTGTATTGATATATTTTCTCTTCTCTTTTAAAGTTTTGTTTCACGCTTTTGACGATTTATATACAAACTCTATTTTGAACTTATATATGGTGTAAAAAGATTTCAAAGTACTTAAAAATTACACACACAATTCAATCTTATTCTTGTGTATTAACCTATTATCTTCATATCACAATATCACTACTATACTAAATGTAGTCCTTGAAAAGATTCTTTCAAATACTTCTTGTCCAATCAGCCTATAATGTAACTTGGGATGAGGTGTTTTAAGATTGCTATTGTGTCACTGTATAAACTTGTAATTGCAATATTAGTCTTTATTATGTTATTTCGGTTGAATTATGCGCCATATATTTTTTGAAGATTTTCTAGGACAAAAACTTTAAAATAATTAGTGAATTTGATTGTACATGTACTACTCAATTTATTAACCATAGATGCGTTGTTTCGTAACATTAAAATGCTGCTGTTTCAAAATTGGGAGGTACAATATTCTGTCATTTGTGGCAAGAAGCTAATTCTTTGGCTAATGGCTGATTTGTGCCATACTCTAAACTTAAGAGTCATGACTTGAGTTCCGTCTTCATCTTTTATCATAGTTGCAGGTAGCTTTAGTTTTATTTTGGGCCTTCGTTCGTTATAGAAAAACATTATGTGCATATAAATATTTTGTATTTAAAATAATAATATTTTAATAATTTTTATATATTAATATTTGAACTTGTGTGATGCACGAAAATTTTAATGTTAGGCGTAGATTATAATAATTAATTAAATTATAATTTATATCTTTTATAGATATTTTAAAAATGGTTTTTATAATTTTAAATATCATAGATGGAAGTTAAACAAATAATTTTTTATATTTCTAAAATTTTAATTATTTAAATTGACAACCTATAATTGAGTAGAATATATAGTTTAAGATTGTGTATGCCAAAAATTTAAGGCCATCCAAGTAATTATATTTAATTGATGTAATTAATATGAAATTTAAACAATAAAACTACATTTTAGAGAGACTTACGACAGAAAAAAAATTATTAAACCAAGTGACCAATAATTAGTGATAGGAATGTCAAGGTTTTCGTGTTATTCTATATACTTTATAAAGGATTTAAAATGCACATTATAAAGGAATTAAAATATAATAACTTAGCTATACATAAAAATAATATACGACGTATCTAAATTAATTGAAACATGTATAAATTCTACATTCATTGGTGGACAACTTCGTTCTAAATTACCGTTACCACAAATGCTCAAATTCATGTTATAAATTGAAAAGAAATATATTCACCAAAAAATACTTTTTCCCTTGCGATATTACATGTATTGAAGAAACATATTGCAAAATATAACTATAACAAAGTGATTTAAAAACCAAGCACAGGTATAGAATTTCATATAATGGGCCTTTGAACAAATTAGAAAAAGTTAATGGTGTGAGATTGGGATACGTATGTGTGTACTTGCATTGAAGAAGGTGCTCATGTCTTGTGTGCATGTGTGAGAGTATAAGAGAAGCGTGTGACTAATTGATACCTGCTGCGAAGTGTGTGCGATAGGAGAGAGAAAAAATAAATATAATATATATAACATAGTAATATAGATTAATTATATATAATATGTATATAATAATAACAATATATATTATATATAGTCATTTATATACAAAACAATTGTATTTACTTTTATAAAATAATTTTTATTTTATAATTATACAATTATTTTAACTAAATTATACACAACATTATTTTATTTATGTACTTACTTTTTTTATAACTATAAAATTACATAAGATTTTAAGATTATAATTGTTATTTAAATATTTTTTTGAAAATATTTGTATAATAATTATTTAATTTAATATTTTAATTAATAATATACTTTAAATTTATGTCAAAGTTATTATAAATATATATAAGATAATATTTTGAACAGAATTTATAATATATATGTATTGTTATATATATTATATATAAATTAATATATGTATATATATTATATTTATTATTTGGTATATAAATTACTATAATATATATATATATATTATAAATTTTATTCAAAATATTATCTTATATATATTTATTATAATTTTGACACATAAATTAAAGTATACTTTTAATTAAAATATTAAAATATAATATAATTTTATAATTATAAAAATCAAGAAGTTAAAATAATTTTATAATTATAAATAAAAAATATTATAAAATTAAGTACAATTATTTTGTATATAAATTATATTATTATATAAATTACTATATATAATATATATTATTATTATATACGTTTTTATAAATTAATCTATATATCCTACCCCTCCTCATGCATACTTATTCCCCTCTCGCAAGATGCCTCCCCCTCTCTTCTCACACACTCACTTTGATGAGATGTCTTCTTTATACTTAGCACACACATTCTCTTTTAATGTGTACACACAAGACATGAGCTATCTTTCCTTCCTATTTATCTTCATTCCACCTCATTCCTAGTGTTTAAAACGACATCAATTTAATAAATATTATTTTTTACTTTATTGTGAATTTTTTTTAATATGGTTTAAATCCTTCATATAATTGTAATATTTTAAAATAATATAATTAAAAAAAGTAAAAAGTAACTGTTTAAGATTTCAAATTGTGACCCATCAACCATCAACCAACAAACACCCTTACCAACATGAATTTTTGGTCATTCAAATTCCCAAGTTTAAGTAGTTTAAGGGAACGACACTTCTTATGCGTCTTCCTTTTTTCAACACTTTACATGCATGCATAAATGTTGTCATTCTCGTCAACTAAAAACATTCTCGTATGATGTTTGTTGGAATTTCCCACGAAAAGAAAAATTATTATCAATTGAAGTTTAAAAAGTAGAAAATGAATTTCTTCATAAACTAAAACTCACTTACCACTTGTTTATTTTTTTAAATAAATTAATAAGACTAATTTTTAAATAAGTTAACAAATTAAATAGACTAATATATTTATTTTTAAATATATCAATAGACTAACAATAATAATTTATTTTTAAAAATAAAAATTTATTTTATTTTGATACAAAATATTAAGATATTAAATATATAAATATAATTTTATAAAAATATTAATTATATATAGAGATAAATAGTTTGACCTGTTAAATTTAATATTTTTTTTATAAACTCAAATATAATCTATTTAAATAAATAGATTTTTTTTTCAAAAATGTCAAACTTAGTCTCTTTTATTAAAAAGGCTACACTAAACAAAATTTTATAAAAGTTAGGCTATAGTGATTCTCTTCCCTGCATCATATTCAGATTCAGAAAAGATATTTTTATCATTAGACTGTTCTAAATTTGGATAGTTAACTTCTTGTCCATAAGGGTGAATATCTCATGCCTCATTCTCACCTTCCCACCAATCTTATTGTGCAACAATACATTAGGTTTCCCAAGTAATTTATAAAAGCCTACCACTTCAGATACACCATACACAAAATGAGCACAATTATCTCACTACAAAAAAAAATTGATTTTTAACGACTAACAAAATCGATCGTCAAATCCAAATAATCGATCACTAAATTTCGAAATTAGCTTTTAACGATGAAATTAGCGAGATTTAGTGACAAAAATAGTGACCAAAATGTGGATCGACAATGTACTTATTTTTGGAGGTTGTCATTTATAAATGTTGAAAATTAGCGATCGAAAAATCTGTGCCTATTTTGGTTACTAATTTTTTGGGTAAAAAAGATTAAAAATAAAATCGGCCACTAATTGATTTAAAAAATAATTTTTAAAAAGCGAAAAATCAGTCACTAAATTAATCTGGAATTTATACTTAATTTTAAAAAATCAATTGATATATCAGTTGCTAATTTGTTTCAAAATATAATATAATAAAAAGTGTTGGTCGCTGATGGACGTATTTTATATTAGAAAATTTTTTGCTATTTCAGTGTCTAAAATTAAAGATGCAGATTTGATTAATGACCGATTGTTTCGGTCACTAAATTTTTACCTTTTTCCTTTCTTTTTTTTTATATTAGTAATATATATTTCGAACCTATCAAATATATATTTTGAACCTACCAAATATTTATCAATAATCACAAATTTAATCATACTATAAATAATATACAATAATAAATTTGAAATAAACAATTATATATGAAATCATTAACAATTAAAAGTATCAACATGATTACTAATAATTCAAAATTATAATAAACATCAACATAATTATCCTAAACATCATGAGCATGATTGTCTAGTACATCATCTTGAAGATAATCATCCCAAGCATTATCTCTATGGTCGTCATTATTATCTGGTGTAGTGGGGCTGACATAAGTGATTTCAACTGCAAATGTTGTAAAATAAGTTGCATTTGTTGATTTTGTTGTTTCATTTATTGATGTTGTTGTTCCATTTTTTGATATTGTTGTTCTATTTTTTTATTTTGTTGTTGAATTTGCTCACTCTGCTCCTCATGATTATGCAACAATTGCACTACTTTCTCTTCAAGGGACTTCTCCTTAGCTGTTTTTTTTTCCAAGAGTTCATTATTCAATTTATGAATTGTTTCATGTATCTCTTCCATTTGTTGTACCATTGACATATCGATCAAATTAGTCAGAATATGTGTTGAACGCATAAACTTATTGGTTAATTTTCCAAGTCTATATACATTCCCTTTTTCATTCTTACCACCAACAACTTCTAAATATATGTCATTATTATTGATTGGTACAAAACTTGAGTCATTTGCAGATGTTGGTTCCTCCGTAGTAGATTTTTGGACTTCTTGTCACCGTTGTTCATATTTCAGCTTCAAAAAAAGTTGAATCTTTAATTAAACTTTTATTAATAGTTAATAAACTTTAAAGTAATGTTTAAAAGGTAAAAATTAAATTTATAGCAAGTTAACGAGTTTTGTCATTGATCCATTCTTCAGACTTTAATTTTTTGGTTTTCTCCTCCATCTCCCAAGTAGTTGGTGGTCGTTGTAGTTGTGTAGCCTACTTAAATTTAAACAAAAATTGAAATTATAATATAACCAATCAATTAAGTAAAATAAAAAAGCAATCAAAATTATCATTTTTTTGTAATGAGTTGATGTAGATATAGATCCACCACAATATGTTGAGATTCCTTTATTAATAGCTCGATTTGCCTTGGCAATCAACCTCTTATTTTGAAAATCTGTAAAAGCCCCATGTTCGTCCAAAATTGTTTGAACACTGGACGAAACCCAAGTTGCATGATCATGACCATTTCTAATCTTATTCATTTCATTTTGTAAATACGTGAACCCTTTTGCTAAAAAATGACTCTAATAGTTTGCTCTTGTGATGAGTCCCACCTATACTCTTTCTGCATTAAAAAGTAGTTAAGCAAAATGGAAAAAACAATGAACAATACAGTTGAAATTGAACCAAAAGTGTAGATTACCTTAAACTCTTCGAACCACAGGTCACGAACTTCAAGTTGTACCTTTTTCCAACTCGGCCATGGTTCATCAAAATTTTGTTTAATTATTCATGAGATCACACAAGGAGGACCATGTGATGGTGTAAATCTATGGAAAATGATTTTTTGAATGTCCATATTTAAAAAATGTTATTTAAAAGATGAATTATTATATTAAAATTGACTTACTCATTATCTATTACTTCAAGGAAAGACCTTTGATCCATTGCATGTTCAGAGTGTGGAGATGAACCTTCAGATGTGAATGAATCTTTTAGTGTTGAAGGTGTGACCACTATATCGCATACTTCGATAAGTTGTGGTTCCTCTTCAATTGTAGCAAGTATGACATGTTGGTGAATGAGAATTGTGGACTCTGACGTTGAGATGTGATTTATGGAAGTGGGATGGTGGGTTGACCTCTTCGACTAACACCACGACCTCTGCCACAGTTAGGTGGTCTATGACCATTACTTGTACCTCTGTTTGTCATATGTATGTAGTAATTGTTATATATCACAATTAGGACTAAAGATTAATGAATATAATGAAATATTATATGTTTAGGATTTAGGAAACTAATCCAACTTGGAAGAGAAAAGTCAAACCTGATCGTTTTTACAATACCAAAACATGTCACTTATCTTTCCCATCATAATCACTACAAGTAATTGTTACAAATAATAGTCATATAAATGTAGAAAATAATTAACACAATGAATGTAATTCGTGTTATTGTATAAATTACCTAAGAGGTATATGTATCATTAAAATCACTCTCACTTTCACTCTCAATTGTTATGTATTCATCCTCATTTAGTTCATTAAATTCTGTTTGATCTAATAATTGTGTGTCTACTTCTTCTCCACCACTATCAATGTCAACAAGAGATTCGTTAATGATATATAGGTCAATATGCAATACTACTTGAAGCCCAACAAAGTCATCATCTTGGTAAGGAGTCTCTTGCTCAATTTGAGGTAATGTATTATTAACAATTCTATTCCTCGCCTTTGTCTTGATTACAGCCAACCAATTGTGATGTCCCTTAGGATATGTTGTGTAATAAACTTGTTCAGCTTGTTGTGCAAATATGAATGGATCGATTGCTTTATTATATCTTCATGTTGCCCATACCTCAACAATCTCATATTTGTTATGTACTTTTGTTTGTATATTAGGAGTGTTATCAAATCAATCACATTTGAATAGAACTAACTTCATTATTGGGAAACTAGTGTACTCTAATTGAATGATATGAGACAAGTTTCCATAAAAATCAGATTCTAATTGATTATTAGTTCGTTGTACATAAACACCGTGATTTATGGAATTCATGCCTTCACTCTAGATAATTGTGTGAAATTTATATCCATTAATAATGTACATAGGCCATGATTCAACTTTTCTTTTAGACCCCATGCCAGATTAACCAATAATGAGTCTTGAATATTATTTTCTAAATTTATAACCTAAAAAATTAAATGACCAACATCATACACTATACTAGGGTGGACAATATAACATTTAAATAACACCAAAAAGTGTTAATGTACATATTGTTTGAACTATGTAGGAAATGTTGACCAAATGTCACTGTCAATTTCAGCATCTGAAGTTGTGGGATTAAGCTCTCTTAAAAACTTAGTATATATCCTATAATGAAAATAGTATATTAATCATAGTCGTTAACATAACATGACTAACATCTATAATTAGAAATACTTACTGTAAATACGACTCAACATGTTCACAGTTTAAAAAGAATGTATAAGTGAGCAGCTTCAAGGTCAACTTGTCCCAAAAAATATGTTATGGCTTTGCCACCTAGTCTTCCTGGATAGTTAAAAATTGATATAAGAGGAGTAGATGAAGAACCTTCACTTGAATCAACATTACGAGGTATCTTAGTCCTTCTTATTTCAATTTTATCAGGATAATAAAATGAGGCAAATGTTGATGTCTCCTCCACTAAATAAGCTTCACAAATAGAAGCCTCTACCCTTGCCTTATTCTTGACTTTATTTTTTAGGGAATGTAGAAACCTAACAAAGAATATGAATGCACAATCTTAGGAACAAATGGTTAACATATATAACGTAATGTTATATAAATGATTACTAGTTTTATACCTTTCAAAAGGGTACATTCAACGATATTGGACTGGACCACCAACTCTAGCCTCATACGGTAGATGAATTGTAAGATGCTCCATTGAATCAAAGAAGGTTAGCAGAAATATTTGTTCCAACTTACACAACAACACAAGTATATTACCTTCCATAATTGTTAGTTTTTCAACATTTAGTATTGTCGAAGTCAGTTTCCTAAAAAAGTGGCTAAGTTCAACAAGTGGGTTCCAAATATGTTTTGGTAATGATTCGAATGCAATAAGAAGCAACTGTTGCATGAAAACATGACAATCGTGACTTTTCATTCCATGTAACTTTCCTTGGTTAACGTCAACACATCTACCCAAATTAGAAGCATATTCATCTACAACTTTAGTTCTTTCACCCACTTGCAAATAACCACTCTTTGAGATTTGGTCAATGTATAAGCTGTTTTTGGTTTGAAAAGTTTGACATGACCAATGTCTTTCAAATCAAGCTCTTTTCGATTGCATATTTCTGCAATATCCATTCGAGCCTTATGTGTGTCCTTAGTCCTACCATTAATGTCCATCACAGTGTCAAATACATTCATAAAAATATTTCTCTCTATGTGCATGACATCAATGTTATGACATAGAAGATGTGTGTTCCAATACGGCAAACCACCAAAAAATACTTTATTTTTTCCAATTATGTTGAACACCATAACTAGGAATTTCTTGTTTTTCTTCTTGTAAGTCATACAAAAATGGTAAGTGTGCAACTCTCTTCCACATATCAAGACTAGACAACTGGGGATGAGGATATGATGTGTCAACACACCTATTCTTAAAGAATTTTTGTTTCTTCTATATTGATGATCGAGTGGGAGAAATTGACGATGACAATCAAAATAGGAGACTTTATGACTGTGCTTTAGTGTGAATGCCTTAGTTCATTCCATACATATGGGGCATCCAAGTCTCCTAGTAGTGGTCCAACTAGATAACATTTCATAAGCCAGGAAGTCATTAATTGTCCACATAAAAGCAACTTTCATCATAAAATTTTGTCTAAGCAACACATCATAAGTTAGTATGTCATTATCCCACAACGTATACAACTTATCAATTAGTGGTTGTAAGTAGATATCAATCTTGTGCTTTGGATTTGATGGACCTGAAATTAAAACTGTTAGAAACATAAATTTCCTCTTCATGCACATCCCTAGAGGAAGATTATACAGAGTTAAGATAATCAACCAACATGAGTAAATTTTTCCGTATTTATCAAATAGCTCGATTTGCCTTGGCAATCGACCTTTTATTTTGAAAATCTGTAAAAGCCCCATGTTCGTCCAAAATTGTTCGAACACTAGGCAGAATTCAAGTTGCACGATCATGACCATTTCTAATCTTATTCATTGCACTAATGTTACCACCATTACCACCGTCGCTACCGCAACCATTGATGTTGCCACTACCACCACCACCACTGATGTTGTTGTTGTCATTCTCACAAATACGCAAACATACCTTTAAACTAATTTTAAAAAGATAACAAAATTTTAAAGTGATTTTATTTTGAAACAAAAAATAATAATTTTTGAAAAAAACTAAAAGTTGGTTTTATTTTTATAATTTCTAAAACTTACAACTAAAAACCACCTCAAAAGGCCACTTAGTTATTATAATGGTTGTGGAAAACAAATGAGTTAAGGATTTAAACCATATCTCTAACATTTTTACCATGTCCTAAAGGCCTAATTGCATTTTAAAGGCAAAATGTATGAAAATTTGAAAGAAGAGAACACATTTAGGAAATTATATAAGTTTAGGGTTAAAATGTGCAAAAAAAATTAAGACTGTTCACGTGGAAATCCCTCAGATAACCATGAACACACAATGTCTTTTTTTCTCTCCTTTCTTTCTTGCTTGCCTTAGCCCATAGGGTCGGTCTCTTTTATCCTCTCTCTCCCTAGATTATAGCTCCTCAAGGGTTGAGTACCCTTGTTGATGGAACATGTTGGCCCCTTCTTGAAGCCCAGTCCCTAAGCCTGGTCTCTAGACCTCGAGTAGTGTGTTCTATCGTTTACTCCTATCAGACGATGCTATTTGCGATAATTAATTATCTTAGTGTACTCTTGTCAGTTCTCCCAATCGGCCAACTCTTTGTGCTGTCGAGTCACAAGGATGGCAGGTCGATTGGTACACAGCCCCTCAAGCATCGGTCGTCAGTGAAGGAACTTTGAATCCGCCTTTGAAGGTGACCGTTTCTTCCTTTAGGGTTGAGTGGTCGGCCTAACCGGTCATTGTGCGGTTAGGTCGAGGCGTTCCATTGCTTTGTTTTCTTTTTTTGCCTTATCAAATTTCATGTTGTCGCGACACTTGGTAATGACGCCTTGGATGTTGCTGCGTGGTGACACTTCATTGACTCTAGGGAAACATGCCAGTACCATAATGAGAGTGGTTGACATTCCCACTTCTCACCCTTGGATGCGAGTCGTAGAGAGTGACACTTCATTCTGGTGCGTTGGATCTTTGTTTCTGCATTTTCCCTCCTTAAACGTTTTGGTTGGTGTGTGTCTTCTGAGTTTTACTTCTCTCTACGTTCCTCCTTTCTCTTGTAATGGTGCTTCTTCTTCCTCCTAGCACTTCCCAACCCCCTTTTTTCACAGTGCTCTTCAATGTCGTCAACCATGACTAAAAAAGGTAACCTCTTAGTCCTTTATATTCCCTCTTTTTCCCCTTTAGATTTTCTTGAGTGGTCTTTGTTTGGCGATTTCCATGGGGCGACGCTACTGTGGGTCTTTTCATTGACCCTTGTGTGGTTTTTCTCATAAGGGGAACCACCTTCGGAGGGCCATCCCATGCACCTTATGCTTTTGATGAGGTGGCACTCAACCCCTCAGGGCAAGGAAACCCTTCTTCTGCCTGTGTCGACTCGCTTGGGGAAGAGAGTTGGTCTCTTTGTGTCTGGTATTGAGAAGATAATAGGTTGACTATTATAAGGGAAGGGTCGGAAGAAGTATCTTCTGATGAGGATTTTTCACTTGACTGGGTAGATGATAGTGCCTTTAAGATGTTCTCGGTTTACAACACTTCTGACTCTATGAAGGGAATGGCTAACATTGTTTGCCATCAATGGCCTTCATCCTTTGAAGTTCAACCTTGTTGGCCTGATGAACATGTATGTAAGGGGCCTGAGTCTGGGAGAATGCTTACTTTGACTTCTACGACACCCTCCCCTTTAAACTAGGACTACATCTTCCCTTTTCCCAATTTGAGCTATCAGTATTGAACGTACTGAGCATAGCCCCTACTCAACTTCATCCCAACAATTGAGGTTTTGTTTGGGCCTTCGAACTGCTTAGTGAGGACATGGGAAGGGCTCCTTCATTGGGTGTTTTCTTCTGGTTTTTCAGTGTTTGTCGGTCTAAGAAGGTGAGTTGGTCCTCCTTAAGCAGCTGCCCATGACGTTCCTTGTTGTGGCTCTTTCACGAGAGCTATAAGTTCTTTAAGGATCAATTTTTCGTGTTTATCGTGGCAGTGTGGGTTTTGACCTTTTGCTTGACTTGCCAATGAGCCTCATTTTCGTCTTTCATGGACTAAGGCTAAAGTGGATAGGGCTAACTTGATGAGCTGGGAAAATGATCTTGTAGCTGAACTCCAAGAGTTACAACCTCTTTCTTGTGTAAACCTCCTCAACAAAGGTGATCTTTCCTTGCTCTATTATCTTCTTTGCTGGTGTTTTGCTTCTTCTTGTTAACAATTACTTAATTTATTGTAGGTTTTACTTCATCTGAACTTAAAGCTTTAAGGAAAAGGAAGGCTCCCCAAACTTCTTCTGCTGCACCGACCATTTTTGCTACTAAGGTCCTGACCCCTTCACCTTTTACTGCTCTTGCTATGACATCTACTGGGTCGGCCCTTTTAGCTAGTGATGTTTTGAGTGAGACTACCCCTAAACCAACCGTGGCTGCCTCTCCTCATGCAAAGTTCACCCGAATGCAGCCATAGGAAGTTATTGAAGTACCTTCCCCTTCTTCTAAGGAAGGGAATAGTCTCGTGGGGGGTGACTTTGTTGAGGCAACGTCAGGTCCCTCCTCGGATTGGAAAAACATCCTTCATGGTAGCCTAATAATACCTTTGTTTGATGCCGCAAGTTTTCCCTAGTTGAAGTGGTTGACCAACACTTGGCTGCACCCTCTGATGACGGCAAGGTGAAAATCCTTGGGCTTCCCAGCAGCTTCAAAGCACTTGAGGCTATGCCAGTTATTCACTGCATGGACCCTTGAGCGATGGTATGGGAATCTGGGGTCATGTACTAGGAAAATTAGGGATTAGAATACTAAGCTGAAGGTGGCCATGGAGGTTACTAAAGGGAGCACGCAGGAAACTCGTCAGTTGGAGGATGACTTGTAGGTCCAATTGAAGGCGGCCTTGAGTGATGCAAAAGAGAACTCATTGGTTCAAACCCAACTAGAGGCCAATGAGAAGAAACTAACGGATGAGTTGTCTTCTTTGGAAAAAAAGGGTGGTTGAGCTGGAATCTGCCAAGGAAACATTGGAGGATGAGAGCTTGCAACTAGAGGCCGAGAAGAAAATCTTGGAAGCAGAGAATTACAGGCTGGTTGTTGAAGGGCGAAAGGGGGAGGATCTTCTCAAGTAAAAGGAAGAAGACTTGGCTGCGAAAGACTTGATCATAATTGATCAGTTTGAAGTTGGTTTTTCTCGTGCTTTGGAGCAAGTCTCCTTTTTATATCCTAATGTAGATTTATTTGAGACAGGGATTTTTAAGGAGGTCATGGACGGTCGATTGGTAGAGGCCCTTACTCCCCTGAGTTCTCCTGCATTGTAATCTCCTTTATCTTAATGAAATTTTTGTGAGTATTTGTCGACCTTCTCTCTCTTCTTTTTTGTATATAACCAATGTAAAATCAAAGAAGCAATCAAAACTAAACATTAGACAAATCGAGGGTCTTTACAAATTGCTCAAATTTGCGAAGTGACATAAAAAAACAACCGAGATCCATCTCCAAGCTTCCCATCTTGAACTCCACAAAACAAACCTCAGGTGTCGCTTTTGTCAAGGTCTCGATTTTTGCCTGGGGGGCTTTGAACCACCTCTCTCAACGTCTTGGTTTTTGCCTGAGGGGCCTTTGGATCACCTTTCTTAGGGTCTTGATTTTTTACTTGGGGGGTCTTTGGACCGCCTCTCTCAAGGTCTTGGTTTTTTATTGGGAGGGTCTTTGGACCGTCTCTCTCAAGGTCTTGATTTTTGCTTTGGGGATCTTTGGATCACCTCTCTTAGGGTCTTGGTTTTTTCCTAGGAGGGTCTTTAGATCACCTTTCTCAGGATTTTGGTTTTTGACTTAGGGGTCTTTGGATCGCCTCTCTCAAGGTCTTGATTTTTTTGCTTACGGGGGTCTTTAGACTGCCTCTCTCAAGATCTTGATTTTTTACCTACGGGGTCTTTGGACTGCCTCTCTTAGGGTCTGAGTTTTTTGCTTATAAGGGGTCTTCAGACTACCTCTCTTAGGATCTTGATTTTTTGCTTGGGAAGTGTAGCACCCCAAAATTGTCCGGCCCAAACAACCACAGTTGACTTTCCTTTAACTGATAACAAATAAAATCCTGAAGATTTTTTATGTTATCAATAAACAACCACAAGTTGGCTTTCCCTTAACCGATAACGATAAAATCCCGAAGATTTTATACGTTACCAACAAGCAGAGGATAAACCTGTTAGATATTCAAAATTCAAATATAAAATATAATAAAATATTCTCTTATCCCAAGAATGAAGGGATAAACCTATTAGATATTCAAAATTCAAATATAAAATATAATAAAATATTCTCTCATCCCAAGAATCAGGGGATAAACGTGTTAGACATTCAAAATTCAAATATAAAATATAATAAAATATTCTCTCATCCCAAGAATAAGGGGATAAACCTATTAGACATTCAAAATTCAAATATAAAATACAATAAAATATTCTCTCATCCCAAGAATTAGGGGATAAACCTGTTAGCTATTCAAACTTCAAATATAAAATATAATAAAATATTCTCTCATCAGGAGAGAGGTCCAAGCCCATCTCGCAGCCTATATAAGACCTCACCGCGAATGAGCAGGGGTTCCTCCAATCTCTCAACCAGAGGGTCTTCCTATACGAATTCAAGAGAAGGTGTAACCCCCGCATTCAGGTCTATGCAATTACAAGCTGGAGATACAGTAAACCTTAGCCGCATGGCCCCGGAGGGAAAAGCTTATAATGGGCTTTAGAAAGGCAACAAATTCTACTGCAGTACAGTCACAAAAGGGATGTTCAGAAACCCACCTCAATGCGCTGTCAAAAAAATGGAACTCAGCTGACATGAATTGGCATAACATTGACATTCCAGAAAGCCAGAAAAGGGAGAAGCTTGGACAAAGAAGAGAAGATTAACACGGGAGGTACCAGGTTAGTAAGTCTTCTTCCCCCTACCTTATTAGACTTAGGTTAATAGAACTAGAAAAACCAAATTAAATCGATACATCCTTCCACTGCCAATTTCTCCTTGCTCCCTTCTCTCCCAAACTCTCCTTTTCCAAATCGATCATGGTCGAGTTCATCTCGGCCATTGGCTAAGCCTACCCTAGGAAACCATCCCAGAACTACGTAGACTTTGAATCCTCGAGTTCGAGGTACGTAGGCAAATGAGGCACACTCCTCTCAAGTCTATTCCCCTCTTTGCATGCACCAAAACCTTAGTAAACCCAAAAGCTAGTCTTAGGTAACTGTTAAGTAACAGGCATGCTGGGGGCACCCTGTGCCGCCGGTGTGTAACCAACTTCCGAACCCATTCATCTGGTTCCAGACCAAACCTTATCCTCCCATCTTGGTTTTCCAACGTTCCTAACCAAAACGCTGGTGGCGACTTCCTTCCCAAAATTTTCCCATTTCACTTCGTCACAAATCTGGTTGTGACAGGAAGTCTTTGGACCGCCTCTCTTAGGGTCTTGGTTTTTTCCTAGAGGGGTCTTTGGAACGCCTTTCTCAGGATCTTAGTTTTTGCCTAGAGGAGTATTTAGATCACCTCTCTCAATGTCTTCATTTTTTCCTTAGGGGTCTTTGGACCGTGTCTCTCAAGGTCTTGTTTTTGCCTCGAGGGGTATTTAGATCGCCTCTCTCAATGTCTTGAGTTTTGCCTAGGGGGGTCTTTGGACTGTCTCTCTCAAGGTCTTGTTTTTTGCTTAGGGAGTCTTTGGATTGCCTCTCTCAGGGTCTTGGTTTTTTGCTTGGGGGTTTTTGGACCGCTTTTCTTAGGGTCTTGGTTTTTGCTTTGGGGGTCTTTGGATTGTCTTTTTTAGGGTCTTGGTTTTTGCCTGGAAGGTCTTTTGACCCCTCTCTCAGGGTCTTAGGTTTTTCCTAGGAGGGTCTTTGGACCACCTCACTTAGGATCTTGATTTTTTCCTTGGGGGATCTTTGGACCACCTCTCTTAGAGTCTTTATTTTTTTGCATGGGAGATTTTGGATCGCCTCTTTCACGGTCTTGATTTTTTGCCTAGGGGGGGTCTTTGGACCTCCTCTCTAAAGGTCTTGGTTTTTCCCTAAGGGGTCTTTGGACCACTTCTGTCAAGGTCTTGGTTTTTTTGCTTGGGAGGGTCTTTGGACCACCTCTCTCAAGATCTTGGTTTTTTCCTTGGGGGTGTTTAGACCGCCTCTCTTAGGGTCTTGATTTTTTTGCTTGGGGGAGTCTTTGGACCGCCTCTCTCATGGTTTTGATTTTTTGTCTTGGGAGGTCTTTGGACCGCCTCTCTCAGGGTCTTGATTTTTTTGTCTATGGGGGACTTTAGATCGCCTTTCTCAGGATCTTGGTTTTTGCTTGGGGGTCTTTGGATCGCCTCTCTCAAGGTCTTGATTTTTGCTTGGGGGATCTTTGGACCGCCTCTCTCAAGGTCTTGTTTTTCTTGGGGGGTCTTTGGACCGCCTCTCTTAGGGTCTTGATTTTTGCTTGGGGTCTTTGGACAGCCTCCCACAAGGTTTGACTAGGGGTAGGGATGAACTCTTAGGCTTTTGTTTGCAAACATTTGTCACTAGAATTTGTTAATACCAACAAAACCAACAAAACCAACAACATCGTTATACTTACATAAGATAGTTAATTGTAATAAAAACGTAGGATTGCTGCATTCCAAGTGTGGGGTATCTTCTTTTCGTCCAAGTGCTCAAACTTGTATGCCCCTTTTCCTACTTCCTCCATGACTCTGAAGGAGCCTTCCCAATATAGGGTGAGTTTATTGATATCAGTATTCCTGCAAATTTTTCTAAGGGTCAAGTCTTGACTTTTGAACTGTCGGGAGGAGACCTTCTTATCATATCGTCTTGTTGTGCATGCTTTGGCCGCATACTCCTTTATATAGGCTACCTCATGCACCTCCTATAGCAGATCAAGATTTACCCATATTTCTTCTTTATTCTGGGCATGCGGAATAAAGCAGTCCAAGGATATGGTTCCTTAATTTCAACTAGGATCATTGCTTTGGTGTCGAATGTTAGTCGAAAATGAGTTTCATGGGTAGTAGAGTGGGGCGTGATGTGATATGACCACAACACCTGAGGGAGTTCCTCTATCCATCTTCCTTTTTCCTCCTCCAATCGTCTTCGTAGTCCTCTTAGTATTACCTTATTAGGTGATTCTGCTTGGCTATTTGTCTGGGAGTGTTCTACCAAAGTGAACAACTACTGAATCTTTAGTTGTAAGCAAAACTCGGTCACATACCGGGATGCAAACTGAGTCTCATTGTCAGAGACTATTACTGTTGAGAGTCCAAAACAACATATCAGCCTCTTTCAATAGAGCCTAACTCTTTCAACCGAGATAGTGGTGATTGACTCTACCTCTATCCATTTTGTGAAGTAATCTACTACTACGATTATGTATTTTATGTGTCTTGTTGCTACTGGGAATGAGCCAGGATGTCAACACCCCATTTATGAAAAGGCCAAGGCAACATGACCAAGTGTAGTGGTTCTATCATTTGCTCCTGTCAGGCAACTCTGTCTACGATCATTAATTATCTCAGTGTTCTCTTGCCAGTTCTCCCAACTGACCAGCTCTTCGCACTGCTGAGTCACAAGGATGATGACTAAATTTATTGATGATTTACAATTTTAGATACCACTTTCTATTTTATTTATTTAAAAAATCAATTTGATTGTCAATTACAATCTAAGAGATTAAATTGATTAATGATGTATAATTTCAAGGACTATTTTATTATTTTATTAATTGTTAGAAATAACTTAATTAATCATTACAATTTCAAAACTAATTTTGTGATTTGGTCATGAAAAAGTTAAGTAACAACAATTGAATTAAAATCAAAATAAATAAATAAACAAAATCACAAAGCAAAACAATGATTTCGATGTATAAAATAGAATTATATATATATATATATATATCAATGGACTATCACAAAACAAAAGTATCAAAAATTTCCATCAAATAAAAATATTTTAAAAGCATAAAACATCACTTGATAACAAAATGAATAACTACCTCAATAAAGAAGAAAAAGAGAAAATATATATTTATAAACGCAAGAAATAGAATAGAAGATAATAAAAAAAAGAAATTGAAACATATTTATCTTTATCCTAATGTGTTCCAAAAAAAATTTAGAAAATTTATCTTTATCTTAATGTGTTCCAAAAAAAAAATTTAAAATCATTTTATCAATTAGAACTTGAATCTAACCTGATGGAGATTGATAAAATAAAAACTTTTCAATATAATATATTCATTTTAATATTTTGTATAGTTAAATTATAAAATAAACAAAATATGAGTTAAATTGAGATATATTATATAATATATATTTTAAAATAAATAATATTATTATAAATATAATATCATGTTATATAAAATATTATTTATTAAATAAAAAATTCTATTATTAATATATAATTATTCAGCAAACTTATATTTTAACATCAAACTAAGTTAGATCACAACATAATCTGTCACCACTTCAAACTGCATAGGGTAAAATTTCTAAAACTCAAACCCAGCAAAATAATCTTCAACTAGGCGGGTTAATGGAGCGGTGACATCTTGTTCATTCCTAAAATAAAGAAAAAAAATTTGAGAGAGGACACATTTAAATGAGCTTTATGCGTATTAATTTCCATATTAAAGTTGCACAAATACAAATTATTCGAATTTACAATAGTTGGATGAAAATATTATGACAAATTTGTCTAATTTAATAAAAACCAGTTATTTAATAATGAAATTCAAATGAAACAATGCAACTCTTATTTTCTAATTTAATGCATCGTTTACAAATAACAATTTATTATAAATATTTACTTGATTAGATTCTATTATAATAATTATTTTTTTATTTTATTACTTCTATAAAATTTAGTTTATAAAATATATTTTTAAATACAAAAATTCAAATATATATTAATATGATATTTATAATTGATATATATATATATAATTTATCTGATAATTTTTTTAATTATTATTTTAATAAAATAAATAGTTATTTCAAATTAAATTTTATATTTTAAAAATTATTGATTGAGTGGATAATAATTTAATAAATTAAAAATATTTTAATATTATTACGCATTATTTAATAAGATTTGTAATGATATCAATTATCAAGACACGTGTACTTGTTACAGAATCATGAATACGAAATATCGTTGTCGCATACAATTTTTGTACATATCTTTGGTATCTATTATTTTATTACATTAAATAGCTTAACTTTATCAAACTTTATATATATGCATGTGTATAATTGTCGCATGTGAAAATTTGAGAGAAAAACAATTAAATATGTTTTTACTTTTTTTTATAATATGACAATTTTTAATTTTTTTTATAAGAATCTAATTTAAATTTTGTCTTGACTTTTTTTATAACAATTAATATAAAATGTTTCATGTATTAACTTTTTAAAAATATATTTAATTATGAGTTATTTTTTAAGATAAATAAATATTAAGGAAAATTTATTAATGTCTTAAACTTTTTTAGAATATAATTTTGTATAAGTATCTTAAGAATTTTTATTTTACTTTTAACATTATAGTCAATAAAAATTAAATTAATAAATATATTAATAATGAGAGATTAAAAATATTTATAAAAGATTAAAATATATTCCATTAATGTTAAGAATGATTTTGAAAAAATATATAAATTTATAATAAATTTAACACTACTATTTAAATAAATTAAGTTGAATCTTATAAAAAAAATTAAAGAATAATTTTTATATCTTAGTCAACCTAAATGATCACATTCTTAAATATGAGATTTTGTTTAAGAGATTGAGTATAATTTTATTAAGAATAATATAATGTTGATAAAATAATATAAATTATATATATTTATTTATTTATTTGATAAAGAAATATAATGTAAACAAAATTAAAAAGTCATATACATACTACTCAAATTTCTCGTCATCATTAGGTCGATTGGTTATAGGTTACATGTGTAATGGTGATAAAATAAAATAATTTAAGTGTGTCATTAGAAATTAAAAATATAAATAATAAAAAATTAAAATTATATTATTTTATAAAAAGTAAAAATGAAAAAAAAAGATTTTTATAAATAAAAAATTATGACATTTTTCCGCGTTAAAAAATATTTAAACCAAAACAGTAATGTGTGACTGTGTGTATCAAAATCCAAATGAAATTCGTTACTTTCTCTTGGTGCTTGCTTCTATGCCGACAACATTGTTACCTCAATTTTTTGTTGTTGTTGAAGGAAGGGAAGTTTTCTCTTGGGACGGCCCTGTCTTAGAAAGGTACAAGTAGCACTCATTTGAAATGCACCTTCTCAACATCCATGTCCCTTTCACCCTCAATCTCTGAATGCCAAATTCCAAGCCTTCTTTTCGTGAGTCAGTTTCATAAACTATTCCACACACATCGAAGGACACTTCACATTGCTTGTATAGGTTTTGTCCTTTAAACTTCACCTTTTGTTTCTCTCCCATTTTCCACTTTTGGTTCCTTCATGACAAAGATTGCGTAATTTTGTGTCAAAGGCAAAAGGGGTTTCGAATTTTGTGTGGTTGTGATGGTTTTGGTTGTTGACTAGTAAAAGTCATTTCCTTTGTAAACAAACATATTGGTTGGTGGAGTGCTTTTGGAGTTTTTGAGACTAGGGAAGGTTACCAATTTGTTTGCTAATGTTGGACTTTTTTTCTGTAATTGGGAAGAGCAATTAGTTCATTCACTGGCTCTTTCTGCCTTTACTATTATATTTTGGATCAATCACTTGTTATACCAGTTGGATAGAAGAAGATGGGGGGTGGGAGGAGGAGTGTGATGAAGCTCAAGTTTAGCAAGATCTATTCATTTGCTTGTGGTAGAACAACCTTTCAGAGAGATCATTCGCGAATCGGGGGACATGGTCATTCCAGGGTGGTTTTCTGCAATGAACCAGATAGGTTTGAGGGAGGGGTTTTGAATTATGCTGATAATTCTGTTAGGTCCACAAAATACACTGTTGCCACTTTCTTGCCCAAGTCACTGTTTGAGCAGTTTAGGAGGGTGGCTAATTTCTATTTCCTGGTGGCTGGCATCTTAGCCTTCACAAAGCTTACTCCTTATACTGCTGTCAGTGCTATCCTTCCTCTGTCTATCATCATTGGCGCGACTATGGTGAAGGAGGGTATTGAAGATTGGCGCAGGAAAAAGCAGGTACTATATAAATTTCGTTTTATGAAGTCAATTTCTTCAATCCTGCAGCATGAGTGTGTAGAGTTAAACTGAATTAGATTGGTCTTTGCTTGTTAACATTGGTCTGTGGTCTCTTATTGTGTTTGTATTTACTTACATTTACTTTGCAACTTACTGTGTCTTGAAATATGTGGGACATACGTTATCTAATAGCTTGAAGAATGTCAATAATTTTTACCAAGCTTATGCAAGTGTTTTATGACTATTCTATTTGGCTGTTGCTTTATTAAAATTGTGGACAGAAATTGAATGTCATTTTTCATGACCTGCGATAGACAGCTCATGGAAGGTTCTAGTTTTTTGTTTAGGTCATTGGTATGAGTTGTGTGCCATTACTAAGCTGTTTGTTCACAAATTCCAGTATTTTCTGAAAGAAAGAATCTCTCAGAATCCTAGATAGATCAATTTCTAGCTGGGCTTGAACAGTATTAGTAGTTCGCTACAATGACAGTATGGTCAGAGATGTAAAATTCCAAAACAGTGTCTATTTATTCTGAATTGAGTGAATTCTACTACAATATTTCTATATTTTAAGTTCTGTGTGCTTTTACTTAGATTTTCATTTTTTTCCTGTGAAATGAAATGCCTTTATGGAATTGAAATAATGGATCAACAGTTCTATGTTTATTAAGAAAGAAATAAAGGCTAAAGCTGATGCTGGAGGGGGGAGGATTAAGAAAAGGATAGGTGTCTATGGCAAGCTATCAATTCAGGGTATATATTTTAGCTAACAGAATACTTCTACAGGATATTGAGGTGAACAACAGAAGAGTTATATTGCATGAAGGTGATGGCATTTTCAAACATACTGAATGGAAGAATCTGAGAGTAGGGAACATAGTGAAGATAATGAAGGATGAATTCTTCCCTGCTGACCTCCTACTGCTTTCCTCCAGTTATGAGGATGCAGTCTGCTATGTTGAGACCATGAACTTGGATGGTGAGACAAATTTGAAGTTAAAACAAGGGTTGGATGTAACTTCTTCCTTACAAGAGGACTTCAAATTCCATGATTTTAGAGCTATCATTAAATGTGAAGACCCAAATGCAAATTTGTATTCATTTGTCGGGAGCATGGAGTTTGGAGTGCAAAAATATCCCCTTTCTGCTCAGCAACTTCTTCTGAGAGACTCTAAACTTCGTAATACAGACTACGTGTTTGGAGCAGTCATCTTTACCGGTCATGACACGAAGGTTATTCAAAACTCCACTGATCCCCCTTCAAAAAGAAGCAAGATTGAGAAGAAGATGGATAAGATTATCTACTTCTTGTTTTGTGTGTTATTTCTAATTGCATTTGTTGGATCTATTCTCTTTGGCATTGCAACTAAAGGTGACCTGGACAATGGGTTAATGAAAAGATGGTATCTAAGACCAGATAATTCCACAATTTTCTTTGATCCAAAAAGAGCTGCTGCAGCTGCTATATTTCATTCTTTAACAGCCTTAATGCTATACAACTTCTTTATTCCAATCTCATTGTATTTCTCAATAGAGATTGTCAAAGTTCTTCAGAGCATCTTCATCAATCGAGATATCCACATGTACTATGAAGAAGCAGACAAACCAGCTCATGCCCGTACTTCAAACTTGAATGAGGAACTTGGCCAAGTTGACACAATACTTTCTGATAAAACTGGAACTCTGACCTGCAACTCAATGGAGTTCATCAAATGTTCTGTTGCTGGGGTAGCTTATGGCCGCGGTGTGACGGAGGTTGAGCAAGCCATGGGCAGAAGTAATGGTTCACCTATTCTTCATGAGCATATTAATGGTTTAGAATCAAAATTAAATGAAATAAGGAACTCTCCTGATAGAAAAGAACCTATCAAAGGTTTTAACTTTACAGATGAAAGGATAATGAATGGAAACTGGGTTAATGAGCCTCATGCAGATGTTATACAGAAATTTTTTCGCTTATTGGCAATTTGTCATACTGCCATTCCAGAAGTGGATGAAGAAACAGGAAATGTCTCATATGAGGCTGAATCTCCAGATGAAGCAGCATTTGTGATTGCTGCAAGAGAAGTTGGTTTTAAATTCTACAAAAGGACTCAGACTTGTTTATCAATGTATGAGTTGGATCCAGTTTCGGGCAATGAAGTTGAAAGGTCAGTTATTTTCAATTGCTTTGCCTGTTTATTATCATGATATTTTGATTGCTGCATTTTTCCTTGCTAATCTATTTACAAAATTTTAGGATTAATTCTCATTGAGAAAGGAACATGCAATTACCTAGTAACTTGTCATGTAATGCCAGTAGTTAATTTTCAATATGGAAATTTGGAAGTAGCAACTTCTACATTTTGTCTCTGGTCTAATCAAAGTTTCACGGGGATATGGAGTCTGATATTAATACTTTCATTTCAACCCCTGGATTGGCCAACCTACTATGAGAAATGTTTGTAACATGCTCTCTGAAACACTTTTTGACACAATTCTTTTTTTTGGTTAAAATTCATGTGGACTCACTAAATGTGGGTCTTATTCCCCATTTGGCCGGTCCCATTCACAGACTAGTGGGACCCTCATGAATTTCAACCAATAACAAAAAAGAGTTTAATTGATTGTTTGATATTGGTTTAAAATATTAAATGGTGTTGGAAAGAGAGTGTGTTGCTAGTAGTCTTCACCTATTTATTCTAAAGCTGCGTATACGTATAGCGTAGGTGAATTTGTAACCTTGGCATACAGTTACGTATGTGGATCCTAAAGTCTTAGCTTCCTCAGATGGCACCTAGAGTTTAATTGATGCTTTGATATTAGTTTAAAATATTAAATGGTGAAAAAAATTGGTGAAACTGTGGCCAAAACAATCTTTTTTTTTCTTTCTGCATATTTATTTATTATTTTGTTATGGTGTCTGACATTAAGGATTTTGTCAGGAATTCAAGTGTGAGTTCAATGTGGATGTGAGTGAAGAAGCTTTGTAGCATGCAAACTCCTACTTGAGTTGTTAGTGTCGGGCACGTTTTTGACACTGACATTTCTCTAACACCTATACAACGTGTTTCAGATACTTCTTTCTAATTGTCCAATTAAATTTTTTTTGTTGGCTTAAACACTTGACCTGACTCCGTTATATGGCTTAAACACTTAACACTTAAACTGATACTTTCATATAAATGGACATTTCAAGGACACCAGTATATTTTTTTAATGTTTAGAATAGTTAGCTTAAAATAAAATATATTAAAAAAATGCCTTTCAAAGCCTCATTATTTTTATGAGGGTTGTTATCATAGAAAAATTGTAAAGCTTAGCAAGTTTTCCGATGCTTTGAATATTTCACTTTATACACACTTACTAATATAACCAGATTAATTACTATGTGTTTAACTTTATTAGCTGAAAATGTGTGGGGTATTCTTTTTGACCCAAAATAACCAAATGCTTATCTTCCTAATAAAATTTCATAAATGATTCTCTACCTTTAAATTAACAAAAAAGGTTTACCTTGCAATAAACATATGGGTCTTGCTAACTAGTAGTCTTAGGGAAGTAGTTAAGGAATCAATAATGGAATGTTTTATTGGAAATCACGTTGGGAATACATTGGAAATCATGGTGGGAGTGCATTAATAACATTTTTTAGTAAAAAATTTTCACTTCTCTTAAGAGCAAATGAAAGAATGCTAAGATAAAATAATATGTACCATGACTCTAACAAGGTAATATTCATGAGTCCATGTTCTATTCAATGGGTCACATACTACAAAAGCCTGCATAGTAGGCTACAATACCAAGCCATAAAACGAGGTAGTGTTCTTACACATTGCTGCTGCGGGAGACAAATATAGCACTAAAGAAAATATAGTCCCCATATGTAAGGACACTTTACAAAATCCTGTGGTATGACAACTTCTCCCATATCGAATGTATTTAAATATAGATATTTAAACTTAGACATATGTGGTATGACATCTTCTCCTATCGAATGTATTTAAATATAGATATTTAAACTTAGACACCTATGGTATGACATCTTCTCCCATCTTTACTTTCATATTCCTCTTGCCTCTTGCTAAAATCGCAATATAATTACACCTATAATTTCATAGCTGGTCCAAGGGCTGAATATGAGTTGAGTCGAGTTGACTTAGTTCAACTCGACTCAACAAGAGTTGATTTGGCTCAAAACTCGACTCAAGTTGGATATGAATCTTTTTTTCAGCTCAAACTCGATCTGATTCAAGCTTGAGAATGGTTCAGTTCATTGTTAGTTCGACTTGATTTACAATTATGATTATATATATACCAAGTTGGTTCATGGTTCATGAACTAAACAAGTCAAATTATGCATAACCCGAGTTTGGCTCATTTGGTTTATGAACCAAATTCAACAATTATTTGTCAAAGAGTCTTGAACTAATTTCGAGTTGGTTCGGTTTGTTGCCAGTCCTAGTCAGTCCAAGGCCCTCCGGTAAATGAGGAGGGTTGTGTTAGACCCTTGACAGCCAATATAAAACTCATCAATTTACTGAACATGGCTGGAAGAGGGGAAATAAAAATCAAATTAATATATATTAAATCAGTGGGCTAATGGTATTTGACTAAGTGACTTCAATTTCTAATGAATTAACATGAGATTGGTGTTAGAATTAGGATAACTGGTAGTTAGAGCAAGGATAAACCAAATTCCAACAATAATATGGGATACTTAAAATCATAATTATTAAAATGTCCAACCTACCTGTTACTCAGTCTACAATTAGAAAATACATTTTCTAATTATCTTAGCATTTTTTCATAGTTTTTAATTACTTCCAAAATTACTAAAAATTAGTCTCTATAAGCTCAAGAAGTGAGGATGTGACTAACATGTGATTACTTAAAAATACATTATTCCTAATTCAATTATAGTTTATAGCCATTTGTGTTTTTGAATTTTCTTTCTTCATGTGAAGTAATGTTGACTGGATCAGATTAATTTCATTTAACAGGACGTACAAGCTTCTCAATGTTTTAGAATTCAATAGCTCAAGGAAGCGAATGTCGGTGATAGTGAAAGATGAAGAAGGGAGAAATTTTCTACTCTGTAAAGGTGCTGACAGGTCTGTGACTATATAATTTGTAGCCTTCAATATTTTGGAATTCTTACCTGTGCATTTAACCTATTGACTTGCCGTGAGCCATATTTTCATGCAGTGTCATGTTTGAAAGGCTTTCCAAGAATGGGAGGAAGTTTGAAGAGAAAACTCTGGAACATGTGCGTGAATATGCTGATGCAGGTCTAAGGACCCTAATACTGGCCTATTGCGAACTTGATGAAGAAGAATACAGGGAGTTTGATGATAAATTTTCTGAAGTAAATAATTCAGTCTCTGCAGATCGGGAAACACTGATTGAAGAAGTATCAGATAAGATTGAGAGGAATCTAATCCTTCTGGGTGCCACTGCTGTAGAGGACAAGCTCCAAAATGGGGTAGTTTACATATGAAGATATATCCATTGGAACAGGACTCCAGAATTAAGCCTAACAATATTGTTTTGCTAGGTTCCTGATTGTATCGACAAGCTTGCCCAAGCTAAGATTAAGATTTGGGTTTTGACAGGGGATAAAATGGAGACTGCCATCAATATTGGGTATAATATTGTGATTATGCCTTTCTTATATTGGCTTCTGCATGAGAATTACCTATTAAGATATTTGACATGAATATACATATGCAGTTTCTCTTGTCGCTTGCTTAGACAAGGAATGAAACAGATTATAATTCATTTGGAGATTCCAGAAATTCAAGCGTTGGAAAAGGTTGGAGACAAGATGGCTATTGCAAAGGTAAAATAAACTTCTGCTTTTAATCTAGTTTTTCTATGCAATCATGTAGTTTGCATATTGAGAATTCCATATAATTACTGTGAACATATTAACAAATTGGTTCTCTTATAATAATTCAAAATCCTCATAAGATCTTCTTACATGGAGTTGATTTTAGGTTGAATGTGCTTTACAATGCTGACAATTGAACTTATATTTCATGGATTACTCCATTCAGGTTTTGTGAATAAAGCAGCTTTGTAGAGTGATATTGAGAATTGCAATAACTGCATTTTTATACAGCTTTATGGTTTTGTTTCAAAATATGGAAAAAAGACAAGCATGCTTGTAGGCCTTGACTTGTATGCTGTTGTTTAGTTCGTTTAACCTCTAAGCCTGAATAAAACTTTTGTTCTTCTGTTTCTTACCTTTTCGTTTTTTTACTTTCCCTCTAAAACTTTTCTTTATCTCTGTTTGAAGGGGTTGCTTGGTGTCTAAGTTTCTGTTAGGTACCGGTTTAGAGATTAGAGAAAGAATGAACACATGAGAACAACTAGAAAGTCATGTGGCCCTTATGAACAGTAGCTAGCTCAATAGTTCCAGCAGTATTAATTCTTTGATTGGGCATATGAATTTCTTTCACTTCTAGCCTTTTTTCCATTCTTTGGGTTGCCTTCATTAGAATATTTCCATTCAATGTGCTGGGAACACCAAGCCTCTAAGACTTTTTGTGCCATTTCAAAAGCAGTACATCCATTATTGTCTACAACTTCATGAAGCATCTGAATTTCGGACTAAATAAATTGGGACCATAAATTTCAAAATTCAGCTTTTAGTTCTTCACTGGAAACAACACCTTATTACCATCATTAATTCATTATCATATCTATCTTCTTGAACACATCGTTGATGTCTTCAAGTTCATTAGGGAAAAATCATTAGTGATCCTAAGGGTTTTTCTTTTTAATCAATCTGTTTGAGCACCTCTTGAGCCATATCTTATGAACTTCCAACAAGTACTGAGAAACTCTCACCTTTTTCATCATGGATCTAATTACTAAAGATAAAACTGAGTTAGGTCCATTTGGTAAAAAATGTTGGAAATATTGTGATAAATATTGGAACTTGCAGGGTAAATGAGATTGAAATTGAAGGAAAATTGCCATAAAATTTTTTAAATTGACTTGTAAGCCTATACTCTGCATGTTCCAAAATTTTTTAGAGTGTTAAAACACAGTAAGGTTGAGTGCAAACACTAGATTGAGCAATTTATTTTTTCAAGCAGCTGTGGTGCAAAATATGTCTACCTCCAACAATTCTTCATCTGCGATTCCAATGTTTAACGGTAAAAACTATTATATTTGGGCAGTCAGGATGAATTTTTTTTGTAAGATTTCAAGGTTTATGGAATGCTGTGATCTTTGAAGCTGATCCACTACCATTGAGAGAAAATCCTACTATTGCTTAGATGAAAACTTACGAGGAGAAGCTAAAGAAAGACAAAGTCATCACTTGCCTGAAAAAAGGCTAACCTGTTTCATGTAGTTCCAGTCTTTCCCTTGCTCCCATCCTCTCACAAACTGTGTTTCAGTTCTGGAGTTGTTGGACAATAACCATCTCCACCCTGATGTCAGGTTGTTAACCCATCCTCCTCCATGGAAGAGTTTGAGTCTGGTGGTTCCTGCAGAGGAGGTGGGTCAGCTGACATGCTTTAAACCCGATCCTTCCTTGCTGTTTCATCTTCCATCCATGTCTACCCTACCACCATCTTGCTACCTGTAGGGAGATTTTCCCCCTTTACTTTCACCTCCCCTTTGCCCAGAAGATAGTTGTCAGAACCCATAGTCTGCACTCTGGTTTTCCTCTATTCCTTCTCCGCCATTGGCTCATGTTCTTTTTCTACCCATATTTATCTTCATGTTTATTTCTCGCTTTTTTGCTTCCATATTATTAGTTTCTTCTCTTCCACCACGGTTCGGATTTTTTCATTCTATTTTCTGGCTCCAAAGATTCCAGTTCCTCATCTTGGATCCAAATGAGTATATCCGGCCAATACTTGGTTTGAAACTGATCTAGCACATTTTCCCATGCAACCTTAGGATTACTACCCTCCCACTAGTCTACCAATGGTAGGCACATCCTTCCAGTGCTTCCACAGTCAGTTCAGTGGCAACTTGCCCTTTGTCATTTGCTTTGCATTGAAGTGCTGCTCATGGTGAATCAGCCACCCATACATGTTATCTCCATTCAAATATTGGAATACCTTTATGTTCCTCCTTAAATTCTTTCCGTAAGCTCGCAAGTCACAAGTTCTCTCTGCAATCCTTCAAAGACTTGCTTCTACATTCTTGATTAAACCATGAACAGTTCCTAGGATCTTGGAGCTCTGTTATTAGTTAAGTACTGGTTTAGAGATTAGAGAAAAAATGAATATAATTGTTCCTCTCAGAATTTCTAGAGCATGAGGTCCATTCCTCATAATCAACCTTTGAGACTTTCACTAAACAGAATACTCTTGGTCTGGTCTCTATGGTTTGACTCGCCAGATTCTGTTAGAATTCTAACTAACAAGTAACAACCACTAAGGCTAACTCCCTCAACTAATACAAACCAACCCATTAGGCTTACCTAAGAGTATCTTAGTGAACCTGTATAATTGAAAATTAGAATACTGATATTTTTAGGCTGATTCATGTTTTAGGCATCAAGGGAAAGTGTACACCATCAGATATCTGAAGGTGCCGAACTGCTTTCTGCATCCAGAGGGACCTGCCAGCAGACATTTGCCCTGATAATTGATGGAAAATCACTTACTTATGCACTAGAGGATAATATTAAGAACATGTTTCTAGAGCTTGCATGTCATTGTGCATCTGTTATCTGCTGTCGCTCATCGCCAAAGCAGAAGGCTCTGGTATGTTTAAGCCTATTCTGCATCCCTCTATTTGACAACACGTCCTCATTTGTTTGCCTAATTCTATTTATCTAATTGGCTTTTAAAATTATTTTATTTTCATTGTTTTCTCTCTTAAAGGTTACTAGGCTGGTTAAATCTGGAACTGGTAAAACAACATTAGCTATTGGTGATGGAGCTAATGATGTTGGAATGCTTCAAGAAGCAGATGTTGGGATTGGAATCAGTGGTGTTGAAGGAATGCAGGTACTCAAAAAATTGACAAACTATTCATTTTATAAAAAATTTATTTTTCACTTCCATATCCTGCTTTATTACAAGTTTTTGTTCTGTATCCTCTTTCTCCCGTAGGCCGTCATGTCTAGTGATATTGCAATTGCACAGTTCCGGTATTTGGAAAGATTACTTCTTGTACATGGACATTGGTGTTACCGGAGGATGTCATCAATGGTATGGCCCTCAAACTGGATCTCAATGATTTAGGCTCAGAAGGATGATCTGATCTGAAAGCTTTAGTAGTTATATTAACTTGTTTATTCTTCTGGCAGATATGCTATTTTTTCTATAAGAATATCACATTTGGCTTCACTCTATTCTTGTATGAGGTGTATGCATCATTCTCTGGTCAGCCTGCATACAATGACTGGTTTTTGTCTCTCTATAGTGTCTTCTTTTCATCACTTCCTGTCATTGCCCTTGGGGTTCTTGATCAGGATGTATCTGCCAGGTACTGCCTGAAGGTAAGCTGACTTTATCATCTAAGAATATGTTTATTTCAGAATCTCAAGGCCTTCAAATGGCCATTTGCAAGCAGTAGAAAACTTCTCCCTCTTTTCTTGCCTCAAACAGTGTGATTGGCACTGTAATGGTGTCAAAAATATAATCCAAACGAGCCCTAATATGTTGTCATGTTTATATTAATACTTGAGAAAAATGGAAAATTTCACTGTTGTCCTATTATAAAATGGTTTACTGATTTATGAAGAAACAAGAGAACTCACAAAGTAAAAAAAGAAAAGAAAAGCTACCAAGAACCCTTCACTAATTTATACAATAACATCACATCTATCTTTCCCCTAGACCTAATTGCTTTTTCACCTTCATGGTGCCATTTTGTCCCGACATTGACATCACTTAGGAAGCCCATTTTAAAGGGTAGTAAATAGTAATACTGCTTAAACACAGCAGTCATTGTATATTGAATAATAGATAAATCCAACTTAGTTGTATGTGAAGTAAAATCCAATAAGCATTAACTTGTTTTCTCTGGTGAGTGATTAACCATTCATTGTTATTTATGTTTGATTTGTCAGTTTCCTATCCTATACCAAGAAGGTGTGCAAAATGTCCTCTTTAGCTGGCGTCTAATACTTAGCTGGATGCTTAACGGATTTATTTGTGCCACAATGATATTCTTCTTCTGCACAAAAGCAATTGAGCCTCAGGCCTTTGATGAGGCAGGAAGAACTGCCGGGCGTGACATGCTGGGTGTGACAATGTATACTTGCGTGGTTTGGGTTGTGAACTTACAGATGGCACTCGCTATACGCTACTTCACCTTGATACAACATGTCTTCATCTGGGGTTCCATTGCTTTCTGGTATCTTTTCCTCCTGGCATATGGAGCAATGCCTCCAAAAATTTCTACAAATGTTTACAAAGTCTTCATCGAAACTCTCGCCCCGTCTCCTTCCTATTGGGTTGTGACATTCTTTGTGGCAATCTCATCACTTATACCATTCTTCTCTTGCTCAGTAATTCAGATGTGGTTCTTCCCCATGTATCACCAAATGGTACAATGGATAAGGTATGAGAGGAAGAAAAATGATTCTGAATAGAATACTGCGATGTGGTGAGGCAAAGAACATTGCAGCCAAACAACTTTGAGTTAAATAGCACATTTTGCAGCTGAAGCTAACCATAGTAGAGACAGAATTACTAACCATAGATAATAGTATATGTATATTGACATCGAAAAGGGTGTATTATAGAGCTATAACTGTTTGTCTGAAAACATTATAGTAATGGTCGGATGGAAGTTGGAACGGTTGAGAATGAGATGGAGTGGGTCCTATTTAGTGTAATATACTGAGATTTTAGTTGAGAAATGTGATCTGTGCTATATCATCCGGTGAGTTTGGATTAATTTATTTTAGGAAAGAAAACAATTACATAGAATCTTTTTTAAACATGGTCATGTAGCATCGCCCATTTGAATTTTGGTTACAACTTACGACTAATTAAACTATTATTGGAATGTTGTGATTTCTAGAAAGCTAGTGGGCAGCAGGTTGCAAACTAGGAGGGAATAATCTGTTGTAAGAGTGAGTGTTACTTGTCTCAATGTGCAAAGAAGGCATGACATGAAGGGGAGAAGCGATTTCAAGTATGCTTTGGCTATGATGTGTAACACCCATGGTTACAGAGAGACAACCACATAATAAAACATAAAAAAATATAGATAGATAGATAATAAATTTTTATTGTTGATTAAAATTATATGGATTTCATTCCTTATTAAGTAAATTTCGATTGTAATTTTGTAGTTTTCAATAATAAATTTTATAGTAAATTATACTCTTTTTTCCTTAAAAGATTAAAATATTATGTTGTCATATATTCTTGTGTTAAAATATACAATTTAATCTATTTAACATTGCTAAAGTAAATTATACTCTCGTCTCTTTAGATCAAGAAAACAGTTATAACAGGAGTTGAATATTGAATATGCAACAACAATCCAAGGATGCATATCCAAACAAAAACTAAGTTCCTAATATGATCCATTTACACTAAGTAAAAAGTGTAGAACAATTAGTTCATAATGATGACAATTGTATAACCATTCATCAATGGATACTACTTCCCATATAGGATAAAAGTGCAAATCTATAATCGCAGAAGTAGGAATAATGGCAATCATTAAGGACTCCCAAACATAAATTTTCTATAATTAGATAATTGGATAGTTTGTTATTCAATGGTATAACATGATTTATATATTGGTGTCAACCAATACCAATATCCATATCGTCTTTTAAAAGATGCGAGTATTATATAATTTTCTTTTTTATATTAAAATATATAATTTATTAATTTAACATCAATAAATTATAGTCTTTAAAATATTTAAACAAATATTTTCAATTAAATTTTACTAAAATATTTTTAATTTACTAAATTACTATTTACTCACTTAATATCTTAACATTACTTACTTTTTATAGGTGAATAGTTACTTTCTACACAAGGAGTTATAAGTAAAATAAACTTTTTGGAAGTAACAAAATATCTAACCAAATTTGTTAGTAATACATAAAAAGGTTATAAAAATGGCATTTCATGAAGAAATAATTTATGATAAAAAAATATATTATAAAAACAAATAATTTAGTAACATATTCTTTAAAAAAACATACACAACTATATATCTTAAAAAATGGTAAAAAAAAGAGTGGTATATTTTCATCTATTAAATGAAGAAATTATATATATTAAAATAAGAAAATATAGTGTAATATTTAAATTTCTCAAAATAGGAAAATGTAAAAGATAATTTAGTCATAAAATTATTTTTAAAGAAAATAGAGTAAAGTGTAATATATTTGTATTGGTAAAAAAGTAAGTGTATTTCTTAATATTAGAGGTGAAGAGCGTATAATGTTTATAATTTTTTAATGATGGTAGCGTAAAAAATATTTTGGTAATAACTTTTTTAACAAAAAATTAAAATTAGAGTAAAAAATATGTATATGAATCTATTAGAGGATGAGTGTGTATTTTAGCACAAGGGGATGGAGATATAATACTCTCATATCTTGAAAAGATGAATGTAATTTGCTCTAAATTTTAACCAATAAAAAAAAGTATATCGAAAGAAATGTGTTAAGAGACTTAGAGAGTATGTTATTAGCATAGTAGAGCCCTTCAATATAACAAATTTAGAGGATCATCAAACAATATAATATAAAAAAATAATTTTGACTTTTGTTTTATAAAATAAAAATTATTTGGTCTCTATATTTGCAATACTTTTACTTTTTGGTCCTTATACCTAAAAACTATCAATTTTAGTTCCAATACTCCATTAAGTAAAACTGGTACAAAATAAAGATTTGTCAATGTAAAACTGTTACAAATTTTCAGACAATTATTAAAGTGCTACAAATTGGTCTCATAAAATTTGTAATGGTTTTACACTGCAAGAAAATTTGTAGTAGCTTTACATTGTCAATTCTTATTTTGTTATATTTTTACTTAATTAAGTTACACATTTAACTATAGGGACCAAAATGATAAAAAAATCATGTGCTGGAAACACATATAACTTTTTAGTTTAGGGAACAAAACAATGCAAGTATTGAAATTAAATGAGTAATTAAACTAGAAAAAATTCAACAAAGGAGAATAAAAATGTCAAAAAGAAAAATGTGATTGAAATAAAGAAAGGTGCTTATATTTATATTTAATAATAATAATAATAATAATAAGTTAGTAATAGCAATAGTAAGTCATTTATGCCAATCAAATTTTAATTAGAGAGCTCCTTCTTGAAAATACCAACGTATGAGCGGGCTAACAGGAAGTAGGAACACATTGTTATCTTGGCAAATGGCAACGTCAGAAATACTAGCAAAAAACTAAACTTCCTATTTTTTTTAGTGTACTCTGCGTAGCTAGCTATGCCATGGTATGAATTTTTAATCTTTATTTGTTGTCCTACTCGTGATATCTTGGTAAATATTTCATAAAATGACCATTTTCATACCATAATTAAGCATGGCTTCACTCAGCCTAATTTTCATAGCTTCGTTCAACATCTTACCATGTCCAATTGTTAAATGAAACGAAATGAACTTAAGTACATATTTATTATATCTATTAGGTGTAGCGTTAGTATTGAAATGTTGATATATATATAACGACTAAATGTAGGAGAGTTGAGCGAAAATGAAAAATAGTTTTACAATTATTTTGTTATATATAGTTAATATAATTTTTTAAATAATTATAGTAAAAGTTAATAAATTTATTATGTAAGTAATAGATAAGTGTATAATTTTATTTTTTTTTACAAATAGTTATTGTGAGAAATGGAAGAGAGATAGATCAAGACTGAAATAACTAGATTTCTTTTCGTTCTTTTTTTTATTTGCTAGTTTAGAAAATTGGGTAATGATTACCTTATAAAAACTAGTTCAGAAAATTATCTATACACATCTAAGACTTAAAAAAAAAGATAAAAATATTATATAATAGGTGATATGACGTGATAAAATTAACAAAATTTAATATAGTTGATAGATAATTGAATTTTTTAAATTTGTTAAGAATTTGATTATTAGTCATGTAAATAGAAATGACTTTGTTGAGACCGATAAAATTCACTTTTATAGTCTATATTCTAAAAAAGAATTAGTTTTATCCTTAGTGTAAAGAAAAAAAATATGATAAAATAGAAGAATAAAAATGATAACAAATATTAATTCCATCATCAACTTATCTCTTATCTTTTTTTTTTTTACAAATGGTTGGATAAATAATATTTCTTTTGCTAGAACTGAAGACTAGGATATTAATTACCTTAGTCTACTTTCCTATTTTTTTCTTTTGTTTTTCATTCATAAAACAAAAATAGTCCAAACTTCGTTTAAATAAAATCTCAATCCCATTTCTTGTATTCATTTAATAAATTAGTCTATTAAATATAAAAATATTTTAAATATTTCAAAATTTAACTTTTCAACAAAACAAAGAGAAAATAGGTTATATGAACTTCTAGTGTATAATAGTTTTACATTATCCAATTATAACTTACCATGTATGATAAGTTCGTTAACTTTATGATAAGTATCTTAAAAATTATATAACGATTATTTATAATTAGATAATAATGTAAAACTATTTTATATTGTCAGTCCATTATTATTAAACTCTTAAGGAACGTTTGATAGACAAAATAAATTTAATTTTTTAAAAATATAAAGTTGTGGATTTTAGTTTCTCATATTTGGTATCTCATATTTAGTATCCTATCTTAAAAAAATATTTTCACGAAACATTGTTTTCTAGAATTGCATTTACCTAAGTTTTCCATAAAAACATTTCATAGAATAATAAAAATGTAATTTTCTTTATATCTTCAATAGCTCATTTAATACAATTATAAATTAAGAGATAATATTTTATTAAATGTGATAAATAATAATATTTAAAAATAATATATATTATTAAATATATTTAATATAATTTTGAAAATAAAATTATTTTATAAAAATATTATTTTAATTTTTAATATATTAAATATTATACTTTTAAATATTTTTATTTTTTAATTCTTTAAAAATTATCAAGGTATTAGTTATAAAATCGTTTACAAAAATTATTACCGCAACATTCATAAAATACTTTAGAAAAAGTGATAGAAAAAAATTAAATAGAGAATGAAAATTTTTATTACGTTAAAAATAAATGAAAAATATTAAAAGTTACATCAATATTTTTATAATTTTAAATTTTATAAAATACTTTTATAATAATATTTTACATAAATCTAGCTAATGAATTTTTTTAAAAAAAATTCACTTATATACTAAAAAAATATTCTACTAAAACTAAATATAAAAAATTTTAATCCTAAAAACATGTGTAAACATTTTTGAAAAATATTTACCACTTATCAAACAAATGATTCATAATAATAATAGTTCTTGGAATTATAATTCACATAAATAATGATTATATGAAAAAACTTAGGTGATATATTTTGTTCTTAGTTAACTACTCATTTATATTTGGGTTCCTCTCCCGTCACCGAAAGGGTACTTCTGTAATTAAGTCTTCAGGTACGGGCTAGAAATGTCAACCCAATAATTCCATGGCAGTTGCGTAAATACACACAAGTTCGGTGAGCCCCAACGAACTCTCGTTCTTTCTTCTTCTTCGATCGACTCCTTCTTATTATTCGGGCAAGCTCCGTTGCTTTCTCCGCCACCTCTTCTCCGATCAATCTCCGGCGACCCACCGATCATTCTCCGGTACGCCTCTTTTTTTTTTTCTCCTTCCTAATCATCAAATTGCTCATTATTTTCTGAAATTCGATTTATTTGCGAGATTTCAAAAACATAAATATATATAGGAATTGTGGACGAAAATATATACAAAGTTTCTCTATGTATGTGTGTGAAATTGACGTGTGAGTAATTAGGGTTGTTGTTGATGTTTATAATTGTTGTGTTGGATCTGATTGATTGGAATTGGGAAGGTAGGGTAGAGAAATTGGGAACGATGAGTGAGGTATTTGAAGGGTACGAGCGTCAATACTGTGAGCTATCAGCGAATCTTTCGCGCCAATGCACTGCGGCTTCTGCTTTTGGTGGAGGTAATGCAATTAATCTCTTTCTTCATACACACTCTTCCACACTTCTATTCTTCAGGTTAATGATTTTGAGGCTCTTGTGGAAAACTATAGGAACAGGAAAAAGAAAACATTGTTTTACATTGTAAAATCTAACCTTTTATGATCACTGCTTAACTCTAAGATAAGATTATTGGATTATTCTCTTTTGTAGTTGATTTCGTGCATGTTGGAACTGGTGGATGTAATATTATGATTTTAAAATTGGACAATACTTAATGCTGTTCTTTAGATGCTTTTAGTTTTTTTTTTTTTTTTTTTAAATTAGAGTTTCACCTCGATAACTTGCACCATAAAGGTTGATATTTAGAGTTGTTGTTGAATAAAAGGTGAATCTTTAATTTTGATTGGAGAATAGCACTGAAAGTAACTAAAGAACTGCACCTAAGTTTTGTCTTTTAAATTTTCTGTTTTGCTAGTTTCAGTGGATGCAATTATAAGCATATATTTAACTTAAACATGCATCTAAGGATTGCTACGGGGAATGCGTGTTGAAGAGCCCTTCCTTCTGATAATTTATTTATATTGAAATCATTGATGTAATTTTCGTTGAAGAGGCTTAAGTTTATTTGTTAAGGATGCATGTTTTTATCAACCTCCTCCCCCCAAACATGCACGCACACAAAAAAGAAGGAAAAGGACTGTAGCTTTCTCCGTCTAATGTTTGCTGGCTACCATTTGTGCTGCAGAACAAAAGAAGCAGAAACTTTCTGATATAAAAGCGGGATTAGATGATGCTGATGTATTGGTATAATAGGACTTCACTTCTTCTCTTCCCCTCCTGATATTTAACTCTTATGATTCCTTCCTGCTTGAATATTTTCAGATTCGGAAAATGGACCTTGAAGCTAGGAGTTTGCAGCCAAGTATTAAGGCAACTCTTCTTGCCAAGTTAAGGGAATATAAAACTGATTTGAACAATTTGAAAAGTGAAGTTAAAAGAGCCACATCAACGAATGTCAGTCTCACTGCTAGAGATGAGTTGATGGAGTCAGGGAGGTCTGATACACTGGCGGTATCTCTCTTATATATCCTTCCTCAGACATTTATAGGTGTCGATGTTGTTATTTTTTAACTGTTGCTTGATTACTAATACATATGAAGATACTAGTTGGGAAATCTGAGACTGAGATTGGCTGGTATTTATTGTTCTGAAGGCTTTTTGAAAGTAAAAGTGGTGATTGTCTTCGAGCCAAAGTTGGTAACATTGCATGAAATATATATTTTGAATCTCAACTTTGGATTCTTTGACATTTGCAATTTCACTTGCATCTCAATACTATGCTGTTTATGTACTACGGTGCATGGATAGATGTGAATATTTTAGCTTCTTTTCATTTATTGTGCATTCTAATAGCTACATATGGATGCTGAGACAGGTATCAAACGATCAAAAAGGAAGACTTTTGATGTCTACTGAAAGACTAAATCAGTCCAGTGATAGAATAAAGGAGAGCAGAAAAACGATGCTGGAGACAGAGGAGCTTGGTGTCTCAATCCTCCAAGATCTGCATCAACAACGTCAATCATTGCTCCACGCCAATAAGACGGTACGAGTTCTTAATTCCACTTGGTAATGTAGTGGCCCCCATTTCATCCAGATGATTTAGCATTTGATACTCAAGCCCAACTAGCAGATGCACTTATAAGCACTTAACTATTAAAATGGTTTTCCCTGTGTGGAGGCAAGTTGTGAAGGCTAAAATATTAATCTTTTTCACATTCAGCTCCATGGAGTGGATGATAACGTTAGCAAGAGCAAGAAGATTTTGTCAGCCATGTCAAGAAGGATGAGCAGGAACAAATGGATTGTTGGCTCCTTAATGACAGCTCTGGTTCTTGCAATTATAATCATTTTATATTTCAAGCTGACTCATTAGCCTGGCTATCTCAACTTGGAGTGTATGTTTGCCCAACAATACGACGGTGTTTCAAGAGTTGTGTGAGCAATACTTCTCATTTATTTCTCTTATTACATGTAAATCTCTTTCATTCGAGCAAATGAGAATATTACCATTATATATTACTTTCATGCATTATTGTTCAATTAATTCTATGATACTTAATGCTAGCGTATACAAAGAAAATTAGAAATGTTGTCACTGCCAAAAAAAAAAACGTAGAGAGTGGACAATGGAACAGCATTTACACGCGACACAAGGAGATTTACAATCCATGAATGTAATTGTTTTTTAAGTTCCAAACATGTATTTCTTTATCCCTCATCTCAATTTCATCATACTAACTGTTCATGACATGCGGCACGATCCAATCAATTCTTAAAAAGGGGTTTGCCTAGTTGAGCATTTTTTTGCAGATATTCTCATAAATCATTCTAATACTATACTAAGTATGTACTAAAAATATATATATTTAATATCTTGAAAATATAGAATGTAATTAATTATTTCTTTATATATTAAGTTGGAGGTTATTTAGAGTTATTCTTTGTCAAAGTTTCATTAAATTGACAGTTCAAATTCAATAGTATACAATCCCATTTTTGTTGAAAGATCACTTCTCATAGAATATAATCCACTTGATTTGAGACCTGAAAATCACGAAAGATCCTCCTTTTTAGCCATGTCATCGAATCATGTTTGGATGACTAAAAGTTAATGAATAAATTCCCAACTTAGTATACAAATGTGTCAAGTGTTTGCAATTTAATTCTTGAATATTATGAAATTAAAAAACAATCTTGAATGTATAATCCGTCCATCAAGTGGCAAGGGATTATTTTGGCATGAATGTAGACTAAATTGATAGTTTAAAAAGTAATAGTCATATGTCTTATTTAAACCTTCAATTAAGATCTTGAATGTGCTAGGCATTTGTAATTTAGTCCCTGAATGTTACAAAATTAAAAAGTCCTTGAATGTGTAAATTGTTTATCAAGTTAGTTCCTCTACCAAATTAGATTCCTGGATTTGTCACAACAAAATACTCAAAATGCACCCTTGTCATTGTGATAGGACATGTGCAATGTTTGTGTTATTCTCCACTTGGTAGAAAGTTTTGTCAATTCTTTTCTCATGGACAAGTCATTACACATTCTCTTTTTTGTGATATCCTCGAAATTTTTGTTTTGCATAAATCAACAAGAATAGTTCTTAGCATTCTTTACATAATTCAACAAGAACAAAACCATCTATGGTTTGCACTTCCTTCCCAACACATCTTACAACCCTTGTAATCTAGTGACCTATTTTCATTCCTTTCAAATTGCTCCCATGGTGCAAAACAAGAGTAATTTCAAATGACATTATGTCAAGACAAATCATACCAAAGCAGAGATACCCACAACATTGAAATGTATTAGAAACAATATAAAATTAAAACAAAATCAAAACACAAACACTCACAACAAGGAAACTTATTAGAAACAAAACAAAATAAAAAAAAATACCAAAATAGGGACACCTATAATAATAGTCATATTCGATATAAGACGTCATCAACCTAAATACTCACATGTTGTTCTTAATCATTAACCAAAATGTCAAACATTGTCTTAATGGTCAAGGATTGACAGAGGGACCGATGTGATGGACTACATTTTTAGGATCATATTTTTAATTGCATAATATTCAAAAATCAAATTACAATTTTTTAACACATTTAGGAACCTAATTAGAAATTTACTGCTTTGTTAACAAAGACCATTCGACAGAGAGATCAATGTGATGAATAATTTATACTTTTTAGGAATTTTTTTTAAAATTTGTAACATTCAAATACTAAATTTCAAGTGTTAGACATACTGATTTAGTCCCTATTCATATCAAAATATACTCCATGTTGGTACATAACATTCAATGCTTCAAGTCTGTTACATTTGACGGATATCACTTTACAAAGAAACTAACTTGATGGACAAATTGCATATTCAAGAACATTTTTTAATTTTGTAACATTCTGGGACTAAATTAAAGGAGTTTGACACATGATACTAGGTTAGAGATCTTATAAGAGCAACTTGGGAGTGGATTATATCCATCCATAATTTAGTAACACAAAAGTAGACCATTAGTAGTTTTTTTACCCATCAACAATAATTCCCTTATATAATTACCGAAATGAAGGAGATTTTGAAAAATTAGTCAAAAAAGATAAATGGTAAGCATGAAATACAACTTCAATGTCATGAGTTTATCCATGATTTTCATTTTTTATTTTTTAAATTATTTTTAACTAAAGTTGTAACTCAATATTTTTTTTTAAAAGTCATAACATGATATACAATTTCTTCTTCTTTTTAAATATTAAATTCGTAAATATGACTTTCATTTTTTTTCATAAAAATTGTGAAACCGTAATGATTTCCACTTTGTTTCATACATATTATAATAATATGTAGACTTAAATGTTTTTAGTTCCGATAAAATGAATAAGTTTTGATTTTTGGTCTTGTAAATTTTTTTTTATTTTTCATTCCTATAAAATTTGAAATAATTGATTTTGGTCCTTATAAAATAAATAAATTTCAATTATAATCCTTGTAATATTTTTATTTTCATCATTTCAAAGTTCAAAATTACTATATTTGCTCTATAACATTCATTTTAAAGTATATAAATAATATCCATTATGGGATTTAGAAAAAAAATTAGAAAAGAGTCGTGTGCTGACATGACACTAATGGGTGTCATGTGAAATAACCACTTGACCTTCCTTAAATATTTAAATGGTTAAAGAGTGTCACATAACAATAGGAACAAAAAATAACAATTTCAAATTTTACAAAAATGAAAAACAAAAGAAAAAATTTACAAGGTTTGTAATATTAATTATATAGTTTAATATAAATTAATATATTCTTATTAATTAATTTTGTATTCATTATTATAGTGTTTAACTATTTTTATATACTTTTTAATAAATAATATAATTATAAATGCATATGTATACATACATATATATATATATATATATATATATATATATATATATATATATATATATATATATATATATATATATATATATATATATATATATATATAAATATAATAATGTAACACTTTGTGTGTTCTTCCTTTTTGTCTTATGAAAACTTTGATATCATTGGGTTTTATGTGTCCTAGGATATTTTTGTTACCATGTGGTGATCCTTCTTTTGTCTTATGAGCATTTTGATATGATTGAAACTTCATGTGTCCTAGGATATTTTGTTACATGTTATAGGTGGTGGAGAATCTAAACTGAACACCTTTAGTGAGTTCCTTCTTAATCATGTTCATTTCACCTATAAAATTTGAATCGAGACCTTTGTCTAAAGAATTTAAATTCAATTTTTCATTCCGACTAATATAATATGGATTATAATAATATTTATTAATACCTAATATAACATTATTTATTATAGCAATTATTATATTTAAATATCAATTAATCATATAATAAATATATAATGTATAATAATATTATTTATTAAAAAGTATACTATAATATAGTTAAATATTATAATAATTAATAAAATTAATTATAAGAATATATTAATTTGTATATTAAACTATATAATTAATACTATAAAGTATTATAATATATAATTATATAAAAAATAAACCCGTATATCATGTTAAAGAATATCTTAAAAAAATAAACAAATAAAGTAGAAGTTGAGATCAGTTTCAAGACTTTTATAAAAAAAAAAGTGATATAATATTTTACAACTTTAATATTTAAAATTTTTTAAAAAGAAGTCATATATCATGTTACGACTTTATTAAAAAAATTAAGAAATCATATACTGAGTAATGACTTTAATTAAAAAATAGAAAATAAAAGTCATGGAAAAACTCAACTTCTGTTCAGAAATCGTATTTCCCACTTGGATAAATTTTCAAAATCTTACCCCTAATGGATAAAAATGCCCCCACTCTACTAACAAGCTTAAAAGAAATGTGAAATTTTAAATTTCGATTTCCCCTATGGTCAAAGCACCGATTCCAACCATTTTTAATCTTGAATTTAAACATTCCAAATTATTTGTATCAACATAAATCATAATCTGAGAAAAAGGAACTTCATCCCTTGAACATGTAGTCTTTGGTTTAAGATTAAAGTATATAAGAAGGGGGTAATTTTAGGTTTTGGATAGTGGTGAAATTTTACTCTGCCTCCTCTGGGTAAAAAAAAAAGAAAATTGGGGAGGTTAAATGGTTTGGATGGTTGTGAAAATTTGGAAGTAAAATTTTAGACAAATAACTAATTTGTGAGGTAAAATTTTTAACCATGTCTTGACATTTGTCCATAAAATAAGCAGGAAAACTGCTTGCAACTGTTTGAATAAAATGTAAGTATGATAGATTCAGCCGCATTGGACATAACGAGGAGGAGGTAATACCTTCCGAAATAGCTCAGTAGAATGAAGTGGCATTCAAAAATGACCGAGCAAAGGCTTGATTCAACAACACATGAGAGCACATGCTCATCAATTGATGCTTTCCACTAAAGCAAGGAATCCTTTTGACATGACAATATTATGTATTATTGGCCCTTCATTCTTTAGTCAAATTAGCAACTTGACATGCTCAAGCATCCTCAGGAGAAGAATCTCTTGCTCCCTGCTCATCTTCATCCTCTTCGTCATCTTCATCATAGTCGATTGACGCCGGCTGTCCATTGAGATCTACATCAGCACCATTCAACTTTCTGACAAACTGTCCCCTCACTCGAGGCCGCCTCTCAGCAAGTCGTTTCCGGTTGACATACCTAATTTTCTTATCAAAACAGCGTTCTTTCCTTTTCTGTCTAAACTTCATCAATGCTGCTTCTCTCCTATCAGCTTTACTTAATTTTGCTTCTGACGAGTTACTCGAGGTTCCAAACAATGGCCATGAATGACCTGTGGGAATCTGACCAGGTTGCAAGCATATACTCATTGGGTAGTATGGGAAGGATGCCATGCCCGTTCCATGAGGACCGCCTTGGGGAAGATGATTGTACTGTGCAAGCATGGCTGCATTAGGATGATTCTGTAGGTCCTGGATATTCTTTTGATGATACATTTGTGCTGATGAAGGCATCATAACATGATTAACAACTCCTGAAATGTAATATGGATATGCGTGTTGGGAAGCCATGCCGGGTACTTCAAGCTCAGAACAATGAGTCCCATTTCTTGGATGCATCACACCTTGATGTAAATTTTCTTCCTTGTAGTGCTTTTGCTGTGAAACCTCCATTGATGCAGGTGGAGTACAAGACCTCTCAATAGATAGAGAGTCTGGTATACTATTGCTGCTGGGTAAGTCATCTTGTGATTGACTTTCACATGTCTCTCCATTTTCGTGTATTTGAAGGTCATTGACCTCTTGTTGAGCACATGCTTGATGCATAACTTCCATCCTCACATGTGTCGCACAATTGTTGTCAACATTAACAACCCCTTCAAAGTTGCTCTTCAGTATTGATGCTTTAACATACGTGAAGAAGGCTGATGACTCGCCAATCCTTAGTTCACTCTTCTTTGGACCAGGTGAAAAATGTGCTACAAAATTACAGCTGATCAGATAGAAAATAATAGAACTGAACGAGTATTTGCATAAGTCAAATTCCAGTCAGATTGAAGCCATTTTCAGAGTTAAAAACTATGGAGCAATAAAAGGCAAGCCACTAACAGGTGATTCTGTTACATGAACATATATATTTTTACTGAACAAAATTGGCTAAAAGGTGAGAAAAGATGGGAAAACCAAAATTTGTTACCATTTAAGTCATTTCATGGTATTCAAAACAAGTTCTTACAATCATATGCAGAACTAGTTGGTGTTACACTGCATAACTTCATTTTTATCAGAAAAAATCAATATACAATTTATGGCTCTTAAAGAAAGATCAAATGAAGAAAAGAAGCACACCTGTTGGGTGATCATTAACACCGTCCACATCAGGCCAATGTTCTGATACATGAGCATCTGGAGGTTCCTCAACAGCAGCAGTAATTGCAATAGTCGACTGAAAAGATAAATTATATACATAAATGACCACATGTTACAGCACTTCTGATTTGATGTTATTAGCAGCTATATAATAATGTCTGCCCATAGCTTAAACACCCATTTAATAATGTCTGCCGATAGCTGGCTGATAAAAGGCATTTTAGAAATGCTACATATAAAACCATTAACACTTTGCAAATAACTTACTGTTGGAAAGTCACCTTAATTGTGGTCACCCCTAGCCTGCCTTAGTTGCAGCCTCTTTGGGAGCTGCCTTAATTGCAGCCTCAAGGGTGATATTTTGTCCCACATCGACTTGAGATATGACTTAAATAAAGCTTATAAAGCTTGGACAGGCCTTATTTTACAAGCCAGTTTTGTGGGGTTGAGTTAGGTTTTAAGCCCAAATTCTAAGACGTACATCCATTTTCTGCACTTCTGGATTACTGGATCTGTGTGGAGGAGAGACACCACCACTTCTCTACATACTCCCACATGTTATCCAATGGCACTACATAATTGTGCACAGGGGTACATCAGCATTTTTCAGCACACTCTGTCATGAATAACTACCCAAGAAGCTTAAACTGTTATGTAAGACTAATTAGTGATTTTCAAATTACATCTCTAACTTGCCCTCTCATGGAAGATGGCAACAGTCCTTTAGGTTTGAGGTGTGAATAATAAACAACCCACCTATAACTTTTTAATAGAAGAATGGGGATGGCATGGATCAAACTCCACCCCACTTACCATATTATGAACTAACTATCCCAAAAGGTTAAACTATTAAGACACTAGAATGATTTTATATTACATTTCTAACACACTCCGCATTTAATAATGGCTTGCAAATATAGTTGTGACTCCTTTTCTTTCCTTTTAATTTTTGGTGAACTTAGTTGGGACATTTTATATCTTCAATTTATGTGAAAATAATATTTTTCAAAGTATCACTTCATAAACTTCCAGATTTTTTTGTTTATGATTTCCATGCCCATGCTACTTAAAAACATTGGTTTTAGGGAATTTATTTATTTATGACTTGAATCTGAATCATAGCTTGAGTTTCTTTGAATATGATCGCCTTTACTCAGTAATCAACAATTTATATTACCTACATTTTCTGGGGGTTTATAATTCAATCTCTATAGTGGCATCAGACTTGATGTCACCTTAATATTGAAAGGCAATATGAAAACGTAGAAGCATGTCAATGTCAAAGTTTATATTCAGAAAGGGAGAATTATTTGCAAAGTAGGCCCATAGTTGAATAAAATATCACCTCTTCATAGATAAATTTAATTTCAAAGATTACCATGATGCACAAATTTATTGATTTGTGATCATGTTGATCCCAATGCTTATTAAATTCTTGCATTACTTAATACTTTATTTTAACATTCACCTCTTGCTCTTGTTGGACTGATATTCCCACCTCAGGATTAGTGCTTCTCTTGGACTTGTCATCTGTGTCATCAGAGAACAAGGTGGTACTGTTTGTATTGGCATCACTAGGGTCTGATGCTACCAGATCAAAGTTGTAATTCAAGATATTCTTCTCTACAAGTCCAAGCTGCCAACATAGATATAAAAGATAATTTCAATTTCAAATTGGGAAGGTCTAAGCATGAATTGGTAAATCCAGAGAAAAGATTCACAAATGTTTATATGCAAAGAGCAGAATCAAGGTCGGGTAAAGGGGAGAAGCCACCCAAGCACTCTATATCCTATGTATATTGAATGGTTGATTCATCATCCATGTAAAGTGTTTCCATATGAAACCTCCTGTTAACTCAAGGTTGCTTACTTCTTTCCAAAATCCAAATTCTTACCATCTCACAAATTCAATGTACATAATTTCATGCAATGCAAAATGATACTAATAACTGTAATTGATGTCTGTGTGACAGTAGCAGACATAAATTTGATACTCTGTTAAAAGTTTTCATTTAATAACCTGTGTAACTAACAGCGTTTGGCTTTGCCCCTAAACTGTTGCACAGATGAGGTAGCCTGATAATTGGTATGCAATGTGGCTCTTACAAAATCTTAAGCATATCCTATAATAGCTCAACAAAATTAGGCAAATGATTTTGTTATAAAAAAAACAAAACATAAACTGAATGGTCAAATCATAAGCCTAGAAAACTTTTGGTATAACTAGAATGTAGATTGGCCAGACCAACCTCAACTTAACAACAAAAAACTTTCAAAATGCTAAATATATATTTTACACATCTAGTATATAAAAAATTATGTATAATATCTTATATAATTAAAGAGAATTCACGTGTAATTCAAACCATAGCTGACATGAGGTTTGAATCTTGACAACCTAATTTTAATAATGGCTGTGATGGTAAAAGTTGACAGCACGAAACAGAGGTGTGAGTCAACTCAGTATGAATGGCATATTGCCCAAAATTTACAGACAATAGGAGGAAAACTAATATTAGGATGAAAGAACACAATGGGAAATATCCATAAGTATGAAGTTGGCCAATACGAACCATGCGCCTCCGTCTCCACATGTGCGTCCACAAATTTAATAGTTCATTAGTGCGTAAAGGCTTTACTAGATAGTCTGCTGCTCCAAGTCTCAAGCATTTAACAACAACGGATACCTCATCTTGTGCGGACATCACTTATCAAAACAAGATATTCAAAACATTGATGAGGAGCAGAATATAATTTGCTTAAATTCAAGAGTCTCACTGGTTTCATAGCAAAATAAAGGACCAAAGCTTACTTATAACAGGGATTCTGTGAAAGTCTTTATCCCGTGCTATGTACTTCAACATCTTCATGCCCTTCTTCATTGGAAGGTCAAGTTCAGCCAGTATGATATCTATATGTTGGCCCTCTGCATTCAGTGCATCAATTACCTGTCTGGCCGACTTTACCGAAGTCACTGTGAAGCATAGAAAATCAAGACGTTTATAGATATATAGATATAAAATCTCAGGATTCATGGCATAAATTGCATAACCTTTAAACCAAACATCATCACAAAGGTATCATAAAGCATTCAATGAAATCAACACTTGAAAGCATTTTCATTGACAAAAAAAAAAAACTTTTTCACATGTTCATCCAACCAATTTTTAAAGCTAAAGAAAGCTTGTACCTCAAAATTAAAAGGAGAATCTAGAATGCTTAGGCTATGTTTGGTTTTTAGTTGGGAGGCTCTCAACGTCTGTTCAAAAAGTAAAACTAAAAAAGCTTCTTGTTTGGTTTTCGGTTGAGTACAATTGTAAACTGAGTTTTGCCTTGAAATTCAGTTTGAAATGGAAGAAAAGGAAGTGTTGTTTTTGCAAAATGAAGTTCATTCAAACTTAAGTTTGCAAACTTTAATCCAAGCATGCACTTATACATAAAAGTTGCAGCAACCAACTACCCTGCAAGGTCTTAAACAAGCCTATCTTATCATATTCACAACCAAACATTTCCCTTTGACATACATCTTCAACAAATTGGTCTCAATGCTGAAATAGCAAAAATGACAATTCCAACTTCCCAACCACTAATTCAAACTCAACATTAGCACAAAGAACACAAAATGAGTTTCAAAAGGAACCACAGTCAAACTTGGCTTGATGAAATTCAAGTATGACTAAATTATCCTTTCAAATTAAATCCTTTTGCCAAAAAAATAAAACTTTTTTTCCCTCAGAATTTGAAAGATGATGACATAACCACAGCAAGTAAAGACTATTATCACGCACAAAATTCAAGTAGATAAAAGGGGTCAAAATAATAAGAAGGGATTGAGTTGAGTGTCCGTACAATACATACCCTGATAAGAACAGCCCAAAAGAAGCGTGAAAACCTCTTGAGAACTCTTGGAATCGTTATCGCACAACAAAATCCTCACCTTACTTCTATCAATGAACCCATCACCACTCTTACCGTTATTCCCACCACCACCACCACCACTTTCTATATTCAAATTAATCTCCTCAGAATCCATACCCAACACCCAAAAAAATTAAAATTAAAATTAAAATAAAATCACTCACTCACCCGCTACCCCTATCATCAAAACGACGACGCTACAGAACCTTCATAAAAAGAAAAGGCCTCATTTCTAAACCCCAGTTGCCAAAACCATCGTCAAAGGGGAAAAGAGAGGAAGGAAACGGTGTTGGGTGCATAAAGTGAAAATAAGAAATGGGGGCGCAGTGCGCACAGGGCGTGGCGTAGGGGAGAGGGAGACGTGGAAAGCGAGAAAGGAGAAAAGGAGAGAAGGTCTGGATAGTTGGGTAGAGATAGAGAGCAGGCCACGTCACCTGCAGATCTTTCTCATTCAACCAACTTCAACAAGAACCAATGTATGTCCAAAATATCCCATCACTCTTCAATCAAATCTATTCCACAATAATTTTATGTAATAATAATAAAAACTACACACTTTTGCCAAAAATAACTCACCCTCTTTCTTGTAATAATTTTTATATTATTTTTTAAATGTAAAAATTGAATACCATGCTACAAAGTTTACAACACAGATATTATAAATTTATTATTATATTTGTTAAAAATAATTAATAAGTTAAGTAAAACTTGAAAAAATAGTTTAGAGTTTAATTTTTAACTAAAACTAAAATAATCAAGTTAGTTTATTCAGTTATTTGTTGAAAAAATAATACAATATTAAAGAATAAATTAATATAATATTAAAAAATATAGCTTGAAATTATTCTCTTAGTGTGCAATATATAATCTTAGTAAGCATCATCTTTATCTAGAAAAAGTATTTAAAGAAAATTTCTTTAAAATATTATTAGATGTGACATCTTTATTTTCATAATCATAACATTAAGAAAAAAGACAAACAAACATACATAACAAAGAGTAAGATAACCAACTTGAAAAAAAGGTAAACATTAGACAATTATGCTCATTCTTATAATAGATAATTAATTTTCATATGACAATATAAATCGATCAAATCAGAAGCAAACATATGCCATAAGCAATCACCATCATTCAAATCATCAAATAATAATGTGAGATGTCATGCGGATGCATATGTAAAATCCAAAACTCTACTTAATAGAGAAAGTTTATCTATTTAAGATAATTGAAAGTATATGTTATGCATATAATAGCCCAATTTATAAATCTTGAATAGAATAGTAACACATTAGGGTTAGATTATGCATTTCATTAGTTGTCACGAAACAAGGGACTTACTCTCTTAGTCCTTAGTCATACGATGAATTATGCACAATGGAAAATTTCCAAAGTCTACCATAATCGTCACAATTAAATTTCCAACTGTACTAAGGTATGACTCACCCTTAGGCTTATGCCAAGATAAAAAAAATCATATGCTCACGATGCACGTCACATAATCCACTTAATTAGAATCTAAAATAAGTCTATATTTAACAATTCACCACAAGGCCGCTCAGAAGAGTTTTAACTTCACAAGGATCAAAGACAATATGTCTATCACAATAAACATATCTATTTGCATATCTTTTATTCTCATTAAGTCTTCATTTCATTGATAGTATTATGAAAAGTTTAACACATTATGAAAATTTTATGTACACTATAAAAAATTCTAAAATAATTAACTAAGTTATATTAACATAATTAACGTAATTATATGTTAATTACTCTTGATTTCAACTCTTGTTACTTGAGGTTAATGAAGATGAGTGAAATTGTCTTGATTAAACAATCTTAGAATGACTAAAAATACCTGATATGACTAAAATCAACTCTAAATAAACTTTAATCATTTTAGTGAACTAGAAGTCAAAAGATTAAATTTAAATATTTTGGCTCAACATTAATATAAGGTATTAATTTAGGAAATAGCTAATCGAGTTAAGGATTATTAATTGTTTATTAGTTAACATTGAATTAATAAGAGTTAAATGTCATTTTTGTTCTTTAAATTTGAACTCGTTTTTTTTTTTTACATTTAAAAGTGATTTTTTCTTAATTTAAAAACAGTTTACTATTAGTTCTTTAGGAATTTTATTATTATTATTATCATCATTTTAGTCATCCTGATAAAGACCAAAATTAGGCTATTCCACAAGTTAGGAAGACAAACAATTCTTTTAAATTTAAAAATCAAAAGAAAATTAGTCTCAAATACAAAGGATAAAAAGATATTTAAGATAATTAATAAAGTTTATTAAATATCTTATACTTATTCTTTTAATTAAATTTTTAATATTTTAATTAGTCATATAGAATTCTAATTTGTTTATTGGACTCCACAATATTTTTATAGGATTTAGTAATGTCTGAGGAATAATATTTGGCATATCATGCCTTTATTTCTCCATGTGATTCTAAATGTCTAATTATTAGGTGGTGTATATAACTTCAATTTTTAAAAAGTATGAATTGAAGGAAAAAAATTATGTATTGATTGAATCAATTATACAATCTTTAATCTCTCTTTTATAAGATAAAAATGAACTGTTAAATGATAAGAAAATAATATAAAAGATATATAATAACATAAAAGACAAAATACAACTATAAAAATAAAATAAGATATTTATGATATCTTAATGAGATATTTATAATATTTACAACAGTTTCTTTTAAGTTGCTAAATAAATATCAATCATTCACAACTTGCTATTTGAGTTCCTAAAATCTAGCTGCACGGAGCCTTTGAGTAAAAACATTCACCACTTGAAGTACCATAGGAACATGTGTTGTGGCTATAAGTCTACGTTCCATCTTCTCCTTAATGAAATGTCTGTTAATATCTATGTGTTTTGTCTTATCATGTTGGATTCGATTATGGGCAATACTAATAGTTGAATTGTTGTCACAAAATTCCATAGGTCTCTCATTTTACTTTGAGGTCATTAAGAATAATCTTCATCCATAATCCTTCACATATATCGTGTGTCATGACTTGAAATTCTACTTCTGTACTATATTGAGCAATCCCATTTTGCTTCTTACTCCTCCATATTACTAGATTTCCTCTAAAAAACATATAGTATTCAAAAGTAAACCTTTTATCTACAACTGATCATACATAGTTTGCATATATTTATATATATATATATATATATTTATATATATATATATATATATATATATATATATATATATATATATATATATATATATTTATTTTTTTTTTTTTTTCATGAACAATGTACCTTTTCTTTTGAACAATTGTCCTTTACTTATACTTGCCTTCAAATACTGGAGGATCCTTTCAATTGCTTGAAGGTGCCTTTCCTTAGAATCATGTATAAATTGGCTAATCACACTAAAAACATAGGCAATACTTAGCCTAGTGTGGGATAAGTAGATCAATTTCTCTACCAATCTCTGATATTAAGACTTTTCTATGGTTGGACTTTTTTCACACTCAATCCTATGATTCTACTCAATAGACACCCTTGAGGTGTTACATCCCTATTTTCTTGTTTCTTTGAGAAGATCGAATATATACTTCCTTTGGGAGGTAAACATACCTTGTTTGGAATAGGCAACCTGTATTCCAAGGAAGTACTTCAACTTTCCTAACTTTTTCATTTCAAATTATGTTGTCAACTTTTCTTTTAAAGTTAGTTTTTCAATCTCATCATTTCCTATAATGATCACGTTGTCTACATAAACTAGGAGAAGAGTGAGTTTACCATTAGGGAATGTTTTATAAAAAGATTATGATCACCTTGATTCTACTTGTATACTAGGGATATCATGGACTTAGGTAAATCCTCCAAACTATGCTCAAGGAGACTATTTGAGTCCATATAATGCTTTCTTAAGTATGCATACCTTGTTCTTTTTATCATGAGAATATAATCTTAAGGGAATCTCTATGTAGACCTTCTCTTCCAAGTCTCCATGAAGGAAGGCATTTTTAACATCAAACTGTTGTAAGTTCCAAGCAAAAGGGGTGACTAAGGAAAGAATAATTCTTACTATATTCATCTCTGCTACAGGGGTCTCCTCACAATCTATTCCATAAGTCTATGTATACCCTTTTGCAACCAACCTCGCTTTGTGATAATGAAGGGTCATATTAGATTTACACTTTATAGTGTATATCCATTTATAACCTATTGACACGACCTAAATTGCGCCGAGAAATTTGTCCATTAGAAAATAAATTTGTCCATAAAAAGAAAAGGATAAAAAATAATCGGTTGGAAATTGGAAGCCAAATCTTTTTCCGAGCCCCGACTATACCGAGTCGACGTCGGCTTGGCCAATCTGGGAGGATTGATCAAACCTGATCCAGCTCTGACTAAAGTCACCACCAATGTTTAAAGGTATGTTGGAAGCCAGGAGTGGATAAGGCCAGTCTACGGAACACAGAGTCTAGGTAAGGAGTCGGTTATGCGTGGGAATGACGTACCATCCCACCCACCTACCATCTGGTAGTTACTCTATGAAATGCATGAATTAACATAACCTTTACCTTCACTACTTTTTACGATGAATGGCTTGAGTGCATCGAGGTAATATGTATGTACAAGGTTTGGATGTTTGGGATGCATAACTTGACACGAGTGTGCCTCTTGCTCCTACGTACCTCTCCTAGCTTAGAGGAATTAAAGTTCATGTAGTTTTGGATGCATGGGATGAAATGCAGAGTTGGACTTTTCGTTGGGCATCCATACTCGAGACAACTCAGGTGTAAACGGACTTTCTGTTAGGCGTTCGTGGGGTAAAACAGACTCTACTAGGGATGTTTGGTGAGTTTGCTTTTCTTCAGGGGGAGGCTGAACTATCCATTAGGTGTTCAGCTCCCAACTGCTTTCAAATTGAAGCATGGACTATCCATTAGGCATCCTAGCTTCGAATGGCTAAGTGTTGGGATATATATGCATGTTAGACCGGGACCGTGACTAACTCGGCCCTAGATGTAGAAACTGACTCGAAATCTGATTGAATGTGTGATAACATGATGCATAGAAAGGAACCGAGATCGACTCGATTTTAGCTTGAGGCAGACTACATGTCCGCCATCAAGTTGGAACTCTACATGGAAAATGTGTGTATGTGCACTCGGCATCGGATGTGGGAACCGCCTCAAAGCTAGTTTAAATGTATGGCAGCGTGACGTGTAGAGAGGAACAGGGACCGACTCGGTTCCAGCCTGAGGCGACTACATGTCTGCCATTTGGTTGTTATGGAAATGGGCGATGCGTGAATGTTCCTAGCAGCTTACTGGTTTACTTCTCAATGGACAATGTGTTAATGTTCTACTACAGCCTAGCTACTTGTGTGATGATGAGAGAAGTACTTACCTGGTCTCCAAAGATGCTTCTACTGCTTCCCCCCTCAGCTTGAGCTTCACAACTCAGCGATGTCCTTCGTCAACAGTAGTTCCACTTAGTTTCTAGTTCTCTAGGTGCAATTCGTCAACAGGTTGCTCTTTCACTCGAATGCTTTTGCCTCCCTTTCTTTCCCTCTTTTTCACTGGCCTCTTGCTCTTTGTAGTGAGGCTTTTTATAGCCTTTGGAGGGTGCCAAGGGCACCTATCAGATCATGCAACATGGGAGCTACCCTAGCCCTCGGATTCAGGTTGTTAGCCATTGCGATGCCTAGGTTGATTCTCGTTGGGTCCCGCGTCTCATCGTGACACGTCCTCCCTGGATTCGCGGTGCGTTCTTCGGGTAATGGCTGACTTGGAGCCTTCCTTTGTTGTGATTCGCGAGGATCTTCCCTCTGTTAGAGTTGGTGGGTCCTCGTCTCCTTGATGTGGATTCGTCGAGGGCCTCCAACATCTTTGGGGGATTTGACGGCTCAAGGCTTCTTGAGTTCTGTGAGGTGGTATCCTCTCTGCTGAGGTGGCTGGTTCTGCCTGATTTTGTTGACCTAGCCGGCTTCATCAACGCTGAGCTGGAGTTCCTGGACCCTTCTTGGACCATGTTGGGTTAGCTGGGCTACGTCTAACTAATTGGGCCAAATTTTGAAGGTCTCCCAAAGTGTGAGCAGTACTGGGCCTTTTTTCGGTTAGATTGGGTGTAAGTCATTTTGGGCTTTCTCTTAGTCAAGCTGGGCTGAGTCAGATGGCCTCTCCCTCCAGCGGGCAAGTTTGACTCTTCTTACCTCTTGGGCCTTGCTTGGGTCTTTGTGGCCTGGCAAGCCCACCTTGGAATTTTTCCTTTGAATTGGGTTCATATTAGGCCAGACAGATTTGGGGTCCTATACTTATAACTTTTTTGTCTTTGAGTCTGTCAACAATCTCTCATATTCAACTTTTCTCTAATACCTTAATCTCTTCATTCATAACTTAAACCAAATTCTCATATTTTGGAACTTCTTGAACGGATATAGGTGTTTTGATTGCATCAATGGCTACACTAAAACTCTAATGTTATACAAAAAGATGGCCAGTACCATAGGAACATGTGTTATGGCTATAAGTCTACGTTTCATCTTCTCCTTAATGAAATGTCTGTTAATCTCTATGTGTTTTGTCTTATCATGTTAGATTCGATTATGGGCAATACTAATAGTTGAATTGTTGTCACAAAATTTCATAGGTCCCTCATATTTTACTTTGAGGTCATCAAAAATAATCTTCATCCATAATCCTTCACATATACCGTGTGTCATGGCTTGAAATTCTACTTCTGTACTATACTGAGCAATCCCATTTTGCTTCTTACTCTTCCATGTTACTAGATTTCCATGTTACTAGATTTCCTCTAAAAAACATATAGTATTCAAAAGTGAACCTTTTATCTACAACTGATCATACATAGTTTGAATATATTTATATATATATTTTAATGGACAATGTACCTTTTCTTTTGAACAATTGTCCTTTACTTATACTTGCCTTCAAATACTGGAGGATCCTTTCAATTGCTTGAAGGTGCCTTTCCCTAGAATCATGTATAAATTGGCTAACCACACTAAAAACATAGCCAATACTTAGCCTAGTGTGGGATAAGTAGATCAATTTCTCTACCAATCTCTGATATTAAGACTTTTCTATGGTTGGACTTTTTTCACACTCAATCCTATGATTCTATTCAATAGACACCCTTGAGGTGTTACATCCCTATTTTCTTGTTTCTTTGAGAAGATCGAATATATACTTCCTTTGGGAGGTAAACATACCTTGTTTGGAATAGGCAACCTGTATTCCAAGAAAGTACTTCAACTTTCCTAACTTTTTCATTTCAAATTATGTTGTCAACTTTTCTTTTAAAGTTAGTTTTTCAATCTCATCATTTCCTATAATGATCATGTTGTCTACATAAACTAGGAGAAGAGTGAGTTTACCATTAGGGAATGTTTTATAAAGATAGTATGATCACCTTGATTATGCTTGTATACTATGGATATCATGGACTTGAGTAAATCTTCCAAACTATGCTCAAGGAGACTATTTGAGTCCATATAATGCTTTCTTGAGTATGCATACCTTGTTCTTTTCATCATGAGAATATAATCTTAAGGGAATCTCTATGTAGACCTTCTCTTTCAAGTCTCTATGAAGGAAGACATTTTTAACATCAAACTGTTGTAAGTTCCAGTCAAAAGGGGTGACTAAGGAAAGAATAATTCTTACTATATTCATCTTTGCTACAGGGGTCTCCTCACAATCTATTCCATAAGTCTATGTATACCCTTTTGCAACCAATCTCACTTTGTGATAATGAAGGGTCTCATTAGATTTACACTTTATAGTGTATATCCATTTACAACCTATTGACACGACCTAAATCATGCCGATAAATTTTTCCATTAGAAAATAAATTTGTCCATAAAAAGAAATGGATCAAAAATAACCGGTTGGAAATTGGAAGCCAAATCTTTTTCCGAGCCCCGGCTATACCGAGTCCTCGTCAGCTCGGCCAATCTAAGAGGATTGACCAAACTTGATCCAGCTCTAACTGAAGTCACCACCAATGTTTAAAGGTATGCTGGAAACCAGGAGTGGATAAGGCTAGTCTACGGAACACAAAGTCTGGGTAAGGAGTCGGTTACGTGTAGGAATGACATACCATCCCACCCGCCTACCATCTGGTAGTTACCCTATGAAATGCATGAATTAACATAACCTTTACCTTTACTACTTTTTATGATGAATGGCTTGAGTACATCGAGGTAATATGTATGTACAGGGTTTGGATGTTTGGGATGCATAACTTGACAAGAGTGTGCCTCTTGCTCCTATGTACTTCTCCTAGCTTAGAGGAATCAAAGTTCATTAGTTTTGGATGCATGGGATGAAATGCAGAGTCAGACTTTCCGTTGGGCGTCCATACTCGAGATAAGTCAGGTGTAAACGGACTTTTTGTTAGGCGTCCGTGGGGTAAAACAAACTCTACTAGGGATGTTTGGTGAGTTTTCTTTTCTTCAAGGGGAGGCTGAACTATCCATTAGGTGTTCAGCTCCCAACTGCTTTCAAATCAAAGCATGGACTATCCATTAGGCGTCCTAGCTTCGAATGGCTAGAATGGCTAAGTGTTGGGATATATATGCATGCTAGACCGGGCCGCGGCTGACTCGGCCTTGGATGCGAAAACTGACTCGAATTCGGATTGAATGTGTGATAGCATGATGCGCAGAAAGGAACCGAGACCAACTCAATTCCGGCCTGAGGCAGGCTAAATGTCTGCCATCAAGTTGGAACTCTATATGGAAAATGTGTGTATGTGCACTCAGCATCGGATGCCGGAACCGCCTCAAAGCTAGTTTAAATGTATGGCAGCGTGACGTGCAAAGAGGAACCGGGATCGACTCGGTTCCAACCTGAGGCAACTACATGTCTGCCATCTGGTTGTTATGGAAATGGACGATGCGTGAATGTTCCTAGCAATTTATTGGTTTACTTCTCAATGGACAATGTGTGAATGTTCTGCTACAGCCTAGCTACTTGTGTGATGATGAGAGAAGTACATACCTGGTCTCCAGAGATGCTTCTGCTGCTTCCCCCCTCAGCTTGAGCTTTACAACTCAGCGACATCCATCGTTAACAGTAGTTCCACTTAGTTTCTAGTTCTTTTGGTGCAATTCGTCAATAGGTTGCTCTTTCACTTGAATGCTTTTGCCTCCCTTTCTTTCCCTCTTTTTGTTGGCCTCTTGCTCTTCGTAGTGAGGCTTTTTATAGCCTTTGGAGGGTGCCAAGGGCACCTGGCAGATCATGCCACATGGGAGCTGCCATAGCCCTCGGATTCAGGTTGTTAGCCATTGTGATGCCTAGGTTGATTCTCGTTGGGTCCCGCGTCTCATCGTGACACGTCCTCCCTGGATTTGCGGTGCGTTCTTCGGGTAATGGCTGACCTGGAGCCTTCCTTTGTTGTGATTGGTGAGGATCTTCCCTCCGTTAGAGTTGGTGGGTCCTTGTCTCCTTGACGTGGCTTCATCGAGGGCCTCCAACATCTTTGGGGGATTTGACGACTCAAGGCTTCTTGAGTTCTGTAAGGTGGTATCCTCTCTGCTGAGGTGGCTGGTTCTGCCTGATTTTGCTTACCTAGTCGGCTTCATTAACGTTGAGCTGGAGTTCCTAGACCCTTCTTGGACCGTGTTGGGTTAGCTGGGCTACGTCTAACTAATTGGGCCAGATTTTGAGGGTCTCCTAGAGTGTGAGCAGTACTGGGCCTTTTTCAATTAGATTGGGTGTAAGCCATTTTGGGCTTTCTCTTGGTCAAGCTGGGCTGAGTCAGATGGCCTCTCCCTCTAGCGGGCCAGTTCGGCTCTTCCTACCTCTTGGGCCTTGCTTAGATCTTTGTGGCCTGGCAAACTCACCTTGGAATTTTTCCTTTGAATTGGGTTGATATTAGGCCAGACAGATTTGGAGTCCTATACTTATAACTTTTTTGTCCTTGAGTCTGTCAACAATCTCTCATATTCAGTTTTTCTCTAATACCTTAATCTCTTCATTCATAACTTAAACCAAATTCTCATATTTTGGAACTTCTTGAACGAATATAGGTGTTTTGATTGCATCAATGATTGCAGTAAAACTCTAATGTTATACAACAAGATGGTAAGTACAAATAAACTGAGAAATATGATATTTGACAAATAATCGTTTCCGTTTCCTTAAAGCAATATGCATGTCATTAGTAACCTCTTTAGTGGGATTCTTAGGGATACTAATAAGCATGTCACCAATAACTTCCTCAGTGAGATTCTTAGGGATACTTACCTCTAACTCGGATAATTGGACTTGTTGTGGGACCAAAGTGGGTCTTTGGTATTGTTTTCCATAGTATTGGTCTTCCTCTCCTGCTTCATTGTGGGATTTTCAATGATAAGTTCTTTAAGATTGACTTCTTGAATTTGAATATCCTAACTAGGAAAAGGTAATGACTCAATGATAGACTTAACTTCTATATAACTCTCCCTCTAAAGCGGAAGGCTAACAAAGACTAACTCTATTTCAAGAAAAGTAACATTAATTGAGATAAATTAAAAACCAATGCCAAGGGTGATAACACATTTTTGAGTCCATCAAACCATTTGCATTTATTATTATTTGTTTTTAGTTTAAAGTTGTTAAGCTCATTCTTTTAATACTTTTTCCAAGCATGATGGCCAAAACTAGCTTATAAACTAGACAAAAATTTATAAGCTAACTTAAAAGATTTTAAGTAATAAAATAGGAGTTTAAGAACTAAAAGCTTATAAGTTAGCTGATTGAATTGAAATTTTTTTGTGAGATTAGCTAATTAACTAGTTGATAAATGTAAAAAGACATATTTAGTTATTTGATTGTAATTATATGTGTTTATTTACATATTTAGTTATTTGATAAATTAAAATGAAAGTAACAGTCTTTCAATTAGGTGAACGTGTTCAGACTCCCACAAACCATTTTGCCCCTAAAGATTTCTCCTAAAATTTCAACAATTGCTCCTCCTATAAATGTTGGTTCAATCTAGCAATTAAGTCTTCATTACATCCATTTGTTATTTACTTAATGATGCACCTAGGTTGTATATTAGCTTATTTCTTCCAAATAGACACAAAGCTTTTATATTGGTTTGTTTGTTAAAAGATTACGTCCAGACCTTGGTTAGTTATGTCAAGCTCTTCACTATAAACAAAATTACTTTTGCTTATAGACGCACAAAAAACCAAAACCAAAGTCAATCCCAGGCTTAAACCTAGGTAGTCTTTTAATTACTTTCCAAGTAATCAACCCAAGTTTTCTTTCAGTTGCTTCTCCAAGCAATTTTCTCAAGTACTTTTTTGCTCTAAGACTTTTTAGACTTAAATTACTAAACCAGATAAGTATTTAAAGAGGGGTGACTCTTATCATCTTACAAACATATAAACCTTTTGAATGAGTCTAAGACTTTTAAGGAGAGCAAGTTTGTAAGAGATAATAGATCACAAAAGTACACATAGAATTTGCTACTTTCTTAGACTCTTTAAAGTTATGGTATATAGAACTTTTAGCAAAGATAGTTGTTGAGGTCCTTGAGGAGCTTCAAAGTTCTTCCCTTGATATTTCAAATACCTTAAGTTTGTAGATATGTTGGATCACTTAATGCTTGCATTAAATGTCTTTCACTAACTAATCATCTTAGTAAAAGTAGTTATGCTTTGTGACATGCTTTTCTTCAAAGATACATGATCAGAATTATAAGTGGATGTGTATTTTTTTATGTGACAACTTATGATCTTTTTGTAATATTTAAAAGTGCAACACATTTTCATCTTGAAAACTTAAACGATAAGTTTGCAAAAATAATATTTTGTACAAGATAATAATCATAGATACTTTAAATAAAGTGTTGAGTCTAAGATACATCATTTAATATATGTAAGATCCTATTTCTCTTATAAGGTCAAACAATACAAGCATGTAAAAAATATTTTCTCCAACATCTTATAGAATTAGATGAAGCTAACTTGAGCTTGTGTTGATTTTATAACACTCTTTTTTATAAAGATAAAACAGAATTATCTTTCCTAATTGGTTTGTTTTCAGCTTCAAACAAAATTTAACATTTATATTTCCTTTCCAACTTGGTCTTCCCAAAAATAATTATGGCCCGCTTCTAAGCCTAATTATGTTGAGCTTGTGTCAATCACTAGCTATCAGAAAATGGCTAATTTAATTGTAAGTTGTGTTTAACACCAACAAATCTAATAATAATTATTATATACAATAACTAAGTGAGTTCTATGATAAATATTTTTAAATCATATATAAAATAATTTGTAATTAGTTGTTAATGTAAAAGAAAACAATATTAATATTGCATAAAGACTAAACCCAATATTTTTTAGTCCGAATAATTTTAAGTAATTAATTAATTAAATGAATTTTTGGTAATTATATTTAATGTCTGTTAAAAAGAAACTTTGGTGCAATGATTATTGTAAATAAATATAGAGTGAATAACTGATTTAGTCCCTAAAATTGTAATGATTCGTTAAATTGGTTTCTAAAATTAATAAAATAATAAAATAGTCTTCCAAATTGTATATTACAATTCAATTTAATCTCTAAAATTATAATGAATGGTCAAATTGGTTTTCAAAATAAATAAAATGTCAAAATGGTCATTGAAATTATAATTATTTATCAATTTAGTCATTAAAAATGTAATAGTTGATCTAATTAGTTCCTAAAATAAAAGGATTAGTTGCACCTTATATCTCATAACTTTTAAATTTTGAGTGAATTACTAATTTAGTTCCTAAAATTGTAATGGTATGACCTCTAAAATTAATAAAATAGTAAAATAGTCTCTCAAATTGTATATCACTATTCAATTTAGTCTCTGAAAAGTTAAATTGGTCACTAAAATAAACAAAATATCAAAATGGTCCTTGAAATTGTAATTATCTACTAATTTATTTCTTAAAATTGTAATGGTCAATTAAATTGATCCCTAAAATTAAAAATGATTAATTGCACCTTTTGTCTCAAATAAGTAAATTAGTCATTGAAATTTCTTTTTCTTATATACATTCATAAAATTATATAAGCTTAGTGGTCATAATATGGAAAAAAATTTATGGATAAAATTTACAAAATTTTAAAAGTTGAGACAAAATGTGCAATTAACAATTTTTTATCATATACAATAAAACCATATCTTGTCATAAATATCAAATACACACTTATTTGAGACTATTAATCAATTACAAACTAGTCTATATAGTAAGTTTGTTGACTTGTACTATAACTACCTTAAAAGTTATACTAACAATAATTTGTGATTAGTATAAAATTATTTTATAATATTAGTACATGATCATTAAACTCATTATAATTTATATAAATTTTATTAAACAAAATAAGAGTAAATTATTTTAATGAAACATACATAATTTTATAATAATAAAAAATATGTAGCCTTTCAGTTCACTGATGCATATGCTAGTTTTTCCAAGTCTTAGGCAGAAAGAAAGTTTGCTACATGTCATACCATTACAAGTATTTTTTTTTAAACGAATCCAATATGGAGGGATAATATATCTTTTTCTTCCTTTGAAGAGATATTGATGGTTTGCTTCTTACTCTTGCTTCTTACCATTTCAAATATCCTTTTTGTTCATTGTAATAGAAACCCAAGTGGATATAACTCCAACTCATTAAGATTCAACTATCATTTTATTTTCTAAAAGTGTAACTCGCTCTTACGTTAATATTTAAAATTAAGAAAATTTAAATAAATTTTTAAAATAGTAAAATTTTTAATTATTTTATTTAAGTCTTTAAATTTAATTATCTATTATTATTTTAATATTTAAACATATATTAATATTATCACTTAATTTACATAATTTTTTAATTTTAAACTAACATAATTAAGAGATTGCACTTTCAAAAAATTATTTAGAACCTTATTAATTTCATAAATTAATGTGACAACATTATACTCTTTCAATAACTAAAATAATTGTTTACTCACTCATTAATATAAAAGTCATGAATTAATAATAAGAATTTTAATAACAATTCCACATGTCATTTTGTTGGATGAAAATATTAGGAAAAGGCTTACCAGTTTCCGACAAAAAAAAAATCATATAAGTGATTTAGTTATCCTCAAGTGTCTAGATTGTAAGGTTGTTGTAAATTAATTGATTATTTTAAAATTGATTTTCAGACATATAATTGCCTTGTTTTTTTTTTTTTTGAGACCGTACACTCAAACCCAAAAAATAATACATATAAGTGTTTTAGATATTATTTTGTTAAGTACTAATTCAAAAATATTAATGATTTTCATTTTTTTTTCTTGTAGATAAGAATTTGAATGTAATAATAGATAACATCTTGTGAAGTGTTGTCAAATTTCAGATGTAAACATTTCTCCTGAGAGGAGAAGAATTCACGGAGGACTAACTCTTTCAGCCATGTCTAACCCCATTAATAAATAACATATATATTATTGGGATTCATTAACTATGTTTTTATTTAGAAATCATTATTTTTTAGTGTTAATGATTTTCTAGTTCATCAATTTATTTAAATCAATCACCTCATCGCTTCATTTTTTTTTTTTTTTATTCAACTCGCTAGTTCGGTTTGATTTTCAGTATTTATATGTTTATTGTCACTCTTATACTAATACAAGTAACTTTTATTTTAAATATTCTTATGTTTGGATGAAGTATTTTAGAATTTTAAAGAATTTAAATATGGAAAATTTAATTACATCAATTTAATTAATTTCAATAGTAAAATATTTTTTTGGAAATTCATTTGAGAAATTAAATTTCATTGTAATTTTTTTCATAAAATTATCACCAAAATTTGAGACGAAACCCCTTACTGATGAAAGGGAGATTCATGAATTGGCTATTACTTCTTGGCATGGGATCATATTGAGATCTTCTTGAGTTGTTAGGCTTTTGTGTTAACATACGGCTCACTTTTACTGAGAAACACCATGGACACAACCCTTGAATCGTTCATTCACTTTTACTAAATCTAAAAACATAATTTATTAGACGGAAAAAATTGCAAAAAATAGGTATTTTAAATAAAAGTGAATATGACACATTAGAGCAATCATAGTGTCTCCCTTAGTTTTTTTTTTAATTACTCTTTTGATCATTTTTATTTATATTATTTAATTTAGTCCCTTTTCTTTTTTTAAATGTTTAATTTAGTTTTTTAGTTTTTTAAATGTTCAATGTTATTCTTTTATTCAATTTTATTGAAGTTATTACTATCCATTTGGATAGAAGGATAACATTAAATATATAATTTTAAATTAGAGAATTAACTTAAATATTTAAAAATAAAAAAAACTAAATTAAATAATAATACACAATAATTTATCTAACCACATTATTATTTTCTTTTATCAAAGGTAAATTTGAATTTTCTCTTACTTATTTAATATTTTCTTATTAGATAACTCTTTCCTCTTCCTTTTGTGATATATTATTTTTATATTTATTCTATAAAGTAATCAATTTCTATTTTAATTATTATTTTAAAAATCAAATTAAATTAGAAGCTTTAATTAATCTAATTGGAAACTAATTTAGTGATCAATCTATTAACTTAAAAATCTAACTCATATTATAATGGATTAGAATAAGCCAAACCAATCTAAAATCGATAAAAAAAACTAGAAAACTAAAAAAAATCAATTTTATTTACTTCTAATTTAAATCTAATTTAAAATAATTTAAAGATAAATAAAAATATTTATTTAAATATAACACATAAATATAAATTATTTTGTCAATTATTATTCAATTTGGTCTCTTTATGTTTAAAATTTTAATTTAATTTCTCTATTTTAAATATTTAATTAAGTCCTCTAATTTAAAAAAAATATTTAATATTTATTTTCCTAGATTTAATTAGCATTAGTACTAATTTGGACAGAATAACAATATTATTCTTTTTTTGAAAATTAAAAAATTAAATTAATATTTTAAAATAAAGAGATAAAATTAAATAATTTAAATAAAAAGATAAAAATTATAATTTCTCTTTTTTTTTTCCCTGAAAGATATGTGACCTGAAAAACTGTTTAGCTTGGTGTAGCCGTGACGCGGTCCTAATTGATTTAACATTTTGACCTTTTTCATTAGCGAAACTTTTATTTTAAGCCATCCAAACACAGAAGAAAAAAACAAAGGCACAGCTTCTAATTTCTATGATGTAGCTTGAATGGAATCTTACCAAACAAACACAGGGTGCGTTTGTTTTGACTTAGTGTCATCTGAAGTACAGAATTGGATAAGTCTAGTGAGAGGGAAATAACGCAAATTCATAATAAATATGTTTTCTCAGAGAGAGACGAATTTGTGTATTTCTTTCTCCCTTTTAAGACTTTTTCGCTATTTGAAAGATACACACTAATTTGTTTTTACGCACTGAAAATCAATATTATATGTAGCTTTTGTCTGTTGTAGTTAACATATGCATATACATTTGATTTTAGAGAATATATCTATTTATGAACAATAAAATTTTATTTTCAAATATATTTATCGCAATTTCAATTCAAGATTCAAATTCAAAATTACATATAAATTAAAATAACATCATGCCAATTAATACGTAGGTTCAGTGGTATATACATTTGAATATGAAGATGTGAGATAACTAACTTGAGGTTTACTAAATTTTGCAGAATTTATATATAAATAATTTATTTGAAGTTATTTTGTATAAAGCTTGAAACTGATATTATGAATTTCCCCACCACATTTTGATGAGTTGGCTTTGTATCAGCTAATTCATGTGTGCAATGTTGAACGTTGTTCGAAGGAAAGGGTTTCCCATCATCAACGTCTCTCTCACCCGCCCTTCCTCGTTCTCCACATCAACCTCTGACGCAAACGCAATTATCCACGTCCTCACGTCCTCCAACAACTTCGCCCAAGCCACGTCCCTCGCCAAACAATGCCTCCAAAACTCCCCCACTCTCTGTTCTTCCCTTTTGCAACCTCTCAACCGCGCCAACCTCACGTCCCGCGCGTTCGCCATTCTCCTACTCGCCTTCTGCCAACTGGGTTTTGTCCACGAAGCCCTCTGCCTCTACAAAACCCTTTCTTTTCTGCCTCCATTAAAACCCTGCAACGCGCTTCTTCACGGCCTCGTCAAGACCCAGAGGTTCCATTCCCTGTGGGAGGTCTACAGAGACATGGTGTCGCGTGGGTTTTCCCCCACCGTCATCACCTACGGCATTTTGATGCAATGTTGCTGCTCCCAGGGTGATTCCAACAACGCATGCAGGGTGTTCGATGAAATGCTTGAGAGAGGGATTGTACCTAATGTCGTGGTTTATACTATTCTAATTCGTTCGTTTTGTAACGAGGGTCAAATGGAGGAAGCGGAGGGCGTGTTTCGACGGATGAGGGAATCTGCGGTGGTGACACCTAATTTGTACACTTATAAGACCCTCATGGATGGGTACTGTAAGATGGGCGATGTGAAACGGGTTTTTGACTTGTATTCTGATATGTTAAAGCGTTGCTTGCAGCCTGATGTTGTCACTTTTGCTACTTTGATAGATGTTCTCTGCAAGGTGGGGGATTTTAAGGCTGCGCGGAACTGTTTTGCTTATATGGCGAAGTTTGATGTTGTTCCTAACGCGCATGCTTATAATTCTTTGATTGATGGGTATTGTAAGGTGGGGAACTTGCCCGAAGCGATGGGTTTGTGGGAGGAAATGGAAAGGTGTGGAATATTTCATGATGTTTTTACATACAATATACTCATTAAGGGTCTGTGTGACTCGGGTAGATTGGAAGAAGCTGAGGGTTTGATGGAGAAGATGGACAATGTTGGGGTTCTTGCCAATTCTGTGACATACAATGTGGTGATTGATCGGTGCTGTAAAACAGGTGACATGGAGAAGGCTATTGAAGTGTGTTCTCAAATGACTGAGAGGAAAATTGAGCCTAATGTTATCACGTTTTCTACGTTGATTGATGGGTTTTGCAAGAAAGGTAATGTGAAAGCTGCAATGGGCTTGTACACGGAAATGGTGATCAAGGGTCTTGCGCCTGACGTGGTAACTTACACGGCGTTGATTGATGGGTACTGTAAGGTTGGGAACACCAAAGAGGCTTTTAGGTTGCACAAGGAGATGCTGGATGCAGGACTCAAGCCTAATGTGTTCACAGTTAGTTGTGTAATTGATGGCCTTCTGAAAGATGGGAGGACTTATGATGCAATCAAATTGTTCTTGGAGAAAACTGGAGCTGGTTGCCCTGGTGGTAAAATGGATAGCAGGTTTTGTTCTCCAAACAGTGTGATGTATGCCATTTTAATTCAAGGTTTATGTAAAGATGGACGGGTCTTTAAGGCCGCTAAGTTTTTTGCGGAAATGAGATGGAATGGTTTCAAACCAGACATGCTAGTTTATGTTACCATGTTGAAGGCACATTTTCAGTTCAAGCATATGGTTGATGTAATGATGCTGCATGCGGACATGCTGAAGATGGGTGTTATGCAAAATACTTCCATATATCGTGTATTGTCTAGGGGCTATGGAGCGAATGGATATTTGAAATCAGCTCATATGTGTTCTGAGCAGTTAATGGAATATGGCATTCAGTTTCCTCAATCAGGAGGGTGATGCAGGTTTGGGCTCTTTGACTGCAGGATATATTGACAAAGGATTTTAACAACTGATATTCAGTTACTGAAATCACGAACCACTGGTGCTTAGTACATTACAGACGATTGCTTAACAGGTGATGTTCACTAAGGTATTCATTTGCACGCGTGGTGCTTGTTTGGTCCTTGAGCATTTGGTGGAGCATGAATGGATGTGTTTTGATCATGGCCATAACATTACTCCAAGATCATTGAGAAAGGCACTGGGACACAAAGCGGACTTGCTTTCCTACTTCGATGGTTTGTGACATGAGAAAAGCATATTAGCATTGGATTTCTATGGTTTTCTTCTCATCAAAACAGTAGCTATGACAGAGGAGAACTGAGACCCTTTTCACAAAAGTTTATTATTCAGAGAAACACCCTGTTTCTTTAGAACTAAATACTTGATTAAGTAAAATGATACTGATCTTAATGCAAATTCTTTCTGATTTATTTTATAAATAACCAACTTAATGGCTTTATTTTACGGTGAACAATCCATGAATATAAGAGTTCTAATTCGAGGACAACAGTCGAACACCGGTTTATACCTTCTTTTTATATATATAAATATATATATATATATATACACTAAGAATCAAATGAGAGAAGTGTTTATATGATCAAGTGAGAGAAATGTTTATACAAGAAGGTGAGAGAGGAGTAAATTTGGATACTATAATCATAAAAAAGTTATGTGACATTTTAAAATAATTATGTGAATATTAAATAATTTTCAATCAATAATATTTTATTTATGATTGTATGATTAATATTTATTTTTTTTGTTAAATTTTTTTTACAACAACTGTGTCTGGTTACCAGTTTAAAAATAAAGCAAAGAAAATACTGTTTAATTTGAGTAAGTTATATTAGTTTTTGTAAGGTAAAAATAATTATTGTGTATCCAAAAAATGAAGCAGTATACTTATTTTCAAATAAAAAAGACGTCCAAATCCTAGCCCAACAGAAGGGTGTTGTTTAACTAGACGCATAACATGGCAGAATTGAATGTGTGAATTGCGACGTTGATGAAACACTTGAAATGGTTAAGCACTTTGGTTGCGAACAGCCCCATGTCCACGTGGCACAACAAAAGTGAGTTCCCCATTAGCCTGAAACCCCCAAAGCCAAAGGAGACCCTTAGGAAGCACCTTGAATGCAACAGGTACACGAAGGTGCTCCTCCTCTTCCGATCCTTGTTAAGAAAAAGACCCACTCCCAATCACATCGACAGCTTTTCTCTGCTCTATGCCCTCAAAGCCTGCAACCACAAACACTCCTCCACCCAAGGAAAACAACTGCACGCCCTCATCATAAAACTTGGGTACCACGCAATAGCTCAACTCCAGACATGCCTTCTGAAAACCTACGCCCAACGTGGCAACCTCCGCGATGCACACCAAGTGTTCGACGAAATACCCTCTAAGAACATTGTATGCTGGACGTCCTTGATTTCTGCCTGTGTTGACAACCACAAGCCTGGGAGAGCCTTGCAGCTGTTCAGACTTATGCAGATGAACAATGTGGAACCTGATCAAGTCGCTGTGACCGTTGCTCTCTCTGCCTGCGCTGAGACTGGGGAGCTGGAAATGGGGGAATGGATCCACGCTTTAGTGCGGCACAAGCAAGAGATGAACAGAGATTTGTGCTTGGATAATGCTTTTATAAACATGTATGCTAAATGCGGGGATGTTGTGGCAGCCAGGAAGGTGTTTGATGGCATGAGAAGCAAAGATGTTACAACCTGGACTTCCATGATTGTGGGGCATGCAGTACATGGGCAAGTACGTGAGGCTCTTCAACTCTTCTCACAAATGAACTCGAGGAGGGACCAGGATGATTGTGTCGTGACCCCAAATGATGTAACGTTCATAGGCGTTTTAATGGCTTGCAGCCATGCAGGGTTGGTTGAGGAAGGGAAGTGGCATTTCAGAAGTATGAGTGAAGTTTATGGTATACAGCCCAGAGAGGCTCACTTTGGCTGCATGGTGGATCTCTTATGCAGAGGTGGGCATCTGAGAGATGCCTATGACTTCATTATGGAGATGCCGGTGCCGCCGAATGCGGTTGTCTGGCGAACCTTGCTGGGGGCTTGCAGTGTTCATGGTGAATTGGAGCTAGCTGCAGAAGTTAGGCACATACTACTCAAGTTGGACCCTGGTTATGTGGGTGACAGTGTTGCTATGTCTAATATTTATGCAAATAAAGGCATGTGGAATAAGAAAATAGTTGTTAGGAATCAGATAAAACAGTCAAGAGCTCCTGGATGTAGCTCAATTGAGGTGGGAAGTGGGGTTGGTGAATTTGTGACCTCAGATGATGATCATCCTTTAATGACAGATAAGTGATGTTCTTGAGCATTTGAGCTGAAGCATGAAAGCTTGTGGTTACTTATTAAGCACCCATGAAGGGTAGGGTAGCTTAAATATACAAGCTAATTCAGCAAAGTTGTTTGTGTTTAGGTTTTTTCTTTTTCTTTTTTCCGTTCCCAGCTCAACCCATCCTTAGTTGTTAGGTAAAAACATAATGGAAACCAACTCAAGAGACATTCCAACAACAGAAAGTGTTACTAAGTTGTAACTCACAATCAATTGAACTGTGAAGTTTAGTTTAGTATACGGGTGAAAATGAGAGTTAAGAATTCACGGATGAGTTTTATAAAGTTTTATTGACAGCTGATACATGAGTATTTTACCTTTTTTTTTTCCAACTGTTTAAAAGAATGTGTTAAAGAATATATTGCTAGTATTACATTGTATCAACTTATTTATGACTCTAAACTCCACAATCTTGAAATTTATTTATACGACTCTAAACTTCAAATTTATTTAATTATTAGTATACTCTACTATATTGAAGTACCAAACTTCAAACTTACTTAAATATTACACTCCACCTCATTTGTATCAATTTAGTGACAAATTTTTTAACTTATACTAACTAAATATTGTATTTAACCAAGGTTAATAAATTAATTAGCATTAAAAAAAGTCAAATATTTTACCCCCCATTCTCTCTTTTACCCTTTTTACCTTTTTTTTAATGATTTTGAATTTTCCCTCCTATTAGCATTTTAAAAGTTCAATTGTGCAATAAACAAATTATGCAGTAATCTCATTCATAAATTTGCTGCCAGAACAATTCATACATTGAATTCCCAGTACATTTTGAGGAAAGAAAAGAAAAATGTAAACATATAGAGACTATGCAGGAAGATTATTTTCATTTTTCAATTATGGAGTTAACTATTGTTCCTACCACTTATGTTTTATTGGTAAGTAAAAAGATTCATAGAAAGAAAACAAAATAAGGGAATAGAGTCATAGAATTCTATGATCAACAAAATAAGCTTCTTACTCTCTAGCAAACAAAAATTTCAATATATTGATCAAATTACAATATAAACTTTTCACTGTAACATATTCGATTTTCGGAGAATTTACTCTTATTTTCCCTTCAATATTTTGTTTCATTTTCTATCTCTTCCTCTTGTTCATGATCACTTTCTAGTAAATCTTGAGGGAGCAAAATGCTTTCTATTTCTGGGTTATAATAATTCGTTATAGAAATCTCCGTTTCCCCCAAAATGTGTTGGGAATTCAATGCATGATTTGTTTATCTAATACGAGGGAATAAAATTCTAAAAGTACCCTCACTAGACAAAATTTAAAATGGTAAAAATGAATATGGAGTGTGTACCGTCTGCTATCTGACCAAGGGTAACTTCACAGGTGAACCATCCGATTGGGTTGGACGACGATCCGAGGGTTACGAATCCGTTTGGTTACCTCGAAAACATACCTGGATATAGTCGTCGGTCGGTTAAGAGGGAGGACAGACACGCCTCTTTTGTACTGTGAGAGCAGCGACGACGCATCCCTGACATGTTGGGAAAAGTTCAGCAACGAAGCTTCCTTTTTGACAAGTCCAGGCCCTTTTGTCTGATACCATGAAAACTCTTGCCACTACAAAACAAAAGAGAGCTTTTTGAGTTTGAGAGGATAAAAGAGGAAAGAAGACAAGCTTGAAGCCATCTAGTTCTTGGATAACGGAACATTGGCGCTCATCGTGAAGCTTCGGTAAAAATAATCCCAGCCACCAAGAAAAGAGAGGAGTGCTACACCCAGAGCTAAGACAATGCCGATAACCAGAAATCAAGCAAGTTCCGCAAACGAGGAGAGGAGGATACCCTCCAGAGGTTGCTCCGTGCTGTAGCCTCACTCCAGGCGCGTAGCGATGAGCAATCTCGACTCAATGTCGAGGCGGAGAGGAGGCAGGCAGAGGCGGAGAGGAGGCAGGCAGAGGCGGAAAGGAGAGGCATCGTCAGGCGGAAGAGCGCCACGTCGAGGCTATGAGAATGGTGCGGCAGAGGGAAGAAGAGCTTCTCCGTCAACTCGAGGCTTTAAAAGTCGCTGATAGGAGAGAGCCGGCGCCACGAGAAGAGGAACCTGTCCAGCCTTTCTGGGGGCAACCATTTAGCAAGGAGATAGATGAGACTCTCGTTCCTCCAAACTTCAGGGAAATAGTGGTGAAGCCCTTCGACGGAACCCAGGATCCCCATGCATACTTGCAAGCATTCCAGACGCAGATGTACATTAACGGAGGGAACGGTAGGCTGAGTTGCAAGCTTTTCCCAGGTACTCTACAAGGTGTAGCTATGCACTGGGTGGCGACCCTACCTGTTAGGTCCATCCAGACTTTCAATGACTTGGCTGGGTTATTCTTATCCCAGTTCACGGCTAACAAGGTGAAGAAGTTTGAGGTGGCTGACCTGTTTGATATCAAGCAATCTAGAGGAGAAAGCTTGAAAAGTTACCTGACCCGCTTCAATAGCGCGACCGTCTGGGTGGATGATCCAGATAAGAAATTTTTTGTGAAGGCTTTCCAGAAAGGGTTGAGAGCTGGCGATGCGCTAGCCTTGAGACGTCCGGTCAACATGGAGGAGATTTGCATCCGGGCTGAAAAGCACGTAGAGGTTGAGGAAGACCAGGCAGAGCACCTGGAGGCAGAATACGCTTACAACTGAAAAGATGTCGCCCGGCCGGCCCAATAGGGAGGGGAGCATAAGCCCCACACCCAGGCGCGAACAAAGGACTCAAAACAACACTTCACCCCGTTGACAGAGAAGAGAGCGCAGATACTGAGGGAGATATGCCACACAAGACTGCTGAAGATCCCCCACGAAGTCAAAGGGAGAATTATGGGTCATAGCAGGGAAGACTGGTGCGAGTTTCATCGTGCTGCTAGCCACGCGATTGAGGGGTGTTGGACATTGAAAACTCAGTTGGAAAAGATGGTCCAAGAAGGTCACCTCAACCAGTACGTTCAGGGCCGGACGAGTGATGCACAAGGAGATTGGAGGGGCAACGGGCGGAACGATGAACGCCCAATTGGAGGGACCTAGAGAAGACGAAGTCGGTCAAGACGAGGCGCTCCCACCCAACACAGGGGCACCATCGCCACTATATCAGGAGGAATGACAATACCCACGCCGTAGAACAGGGCTCAGAGCGGGGCCAGGAGGTACAGGCGGTGCTCACGAGAGCAAACTTAACACCCCTAGGGAGGCGGAGATCAAATCCGGTCATCACCTTTGACGATCGAGACTTGAGGCATGGAGCCCCCGGATGTGATGAGCCAATGGTCATATCTGTCATAGCAGCCAAATACAAAATAGAGCGGGTGTTGATAGACCAGGGTAGCTCCGTCAACATCTTGTATTGGTCGACCTTCCGAAGGATGGGGTTACGACATTTGATGGAGTGTCAAGGAACACCTTACGGTTTCGTAGGCGAACGGGTGTCGATCAAGGGAACTGTTGAGCTGGAGACAGTGTTTGGAGACAGGTCGGGGGTTAGGACCATCCCGGTCCTCTACACGGTGGTGGATGCGGAGGCATCCTACAATATAATCATGGGTCGACCGACGCTCAACAGGTTGGGGGCTGTCGTGTCCACTTACCACCTCTGTATGAAATTTCCAGTCGGACAAGCAGTAGGCAGTGTATGGGCGGACTCAGGAGTGGTCAGGAGATGTTACGAAGACAGCTTGAGAGTGGAGTTGACTTCACCCGGACCAGCCGTGAATGCCTTAGATTTGGACATGGATCCTCGACATCTTTATGAGAATGGGAGACCCTATCCGGCTGAGGACTTGAAAGAGGTCTAGATAGGACCATTAACCACTCATGTGACTAAGATAGGAACAACCCTGGGCTCAGAAGAGGAAGCTCAACTCGCGAACTTCTCAGACAGAATGTGGATGTTTTTGCATGGACCACCAAAGATATGCTGGGCATCGATCCTGATTTTATGTGTCACCGTCTCTCGGTGGTATGTGGGGCCAGGCCGATGGCTCAAAAAAGAAGAAAGCAAAGGGAGGAAAAGCGAAAGGTCGTCATGGAAGAAACAAGTGAATTGCTGGTGGCTGACTTCGTCAGGGAGGTACAGTATCCGACCTGGCTAGCCAATGTAGTGATGGTTAAGAAAGCTAGCGGTCGATGTGCATGAATTATACATACTTGAATAAGGCATGCCCCAAGGACCCATATCCTTTGCCTAGCATTGACAGACTAGTAGATAGGGTGTCAGGTTTCACACTACTGAGCGCTTATTCAGGTTACAATCAAATCCAAATGCATCCCCAAGACGAGGAAAAAACTGCGTTCATAACGGAGGAGGGTGCCTTTTGTTATAAAGTCATGCCCTTTGGCCTCAAAAATGCTAGAGCCACCTACCAGCGTTTGATGGACAAAGTCTTTGAGGAGGTGTTGGGGGTGGACGTGGAGGTGTACGTTGATGATAAGGTGGTGAAGTCAACAACAACGGGCGAACATTGCAAAGCATTGGAGCGGGTGTTCAACATACTGAGGAAGCATCAATTGAGGTTGAATCCTAAAAAATGCTCTTTCGGAGTTCACGCTGGAAAATTTCTGGGATTTATGCTGATTGAGAGAGGCATCAAAGCCAACCCGGATAAATGCCAAGCTGTAATCGGCATGAGGAGCCCCCAGAATGTCAAGGAAGTTCAACAACTCATGGGAAGGGTCACAGCATTGTCACACTTCATATCCTAGTCGGCGGAGACGGCCATGCCCATTTTTGGAACATTGAAGAAGGGAGGTAAATTTGCATGGATGTCCGAGTGCGAAGAAGCGTTCTTGCGATTGAAGGCCATGCTCGCCTCTCTACTAGTCTTAACTCGTCCGATCGCAGGTACTTCGCTATACTTATATATAACTGTGTCTGATACTACGATTAGTGTTATGCTGATACAGGAAAGGGAGGGAGACCAACGCCCTGTATACTTTATAAGTAAAGTCTTGCAAGGCGTAGAGATGAGATACCAAAAGATTGAGAAGGTCGCCCTGGCTCTTGTGATCACTTCACGAAGGTTGTGCCCGTATTTCCAAAATTTTGATATTGTCGTCCGGACGGATCTGCCAATTCACCAAGTGTTGAGGAAGCCAGATCTGGCAGGAAGAATGGTATCATGGAGCGTCCAATTATCGGAGTTCAACATTTCATTCGAAAGAAGGGGTCATGTCAAAGCACAAGCTCTGGCCGACTTCATTACAGAGTTGACTCCCAATGGAACTATAACCGTGGACGAGAGGGAGTGGTACCTCTTAGTGGACGGATCTTCAAATCAAGCAGGAAGTGGGGCTGGAATAATTCTGGAGGGATTGGCCGGCGTCATCATTGAGCAATCTTTGTACTTCAAATTCAAGGCCAGTAACAACCAAGTCGAATATGAAGTACTGTTGGCGGGCATGAGGTTGGCCAAAGAATTAGAGGCAAAGAAACTCACGACCAAGAGCGACTTGAAACTCGTCATTGGACAGGTTAATGGAGAATATCAGGCTAGAGACCCCCAATTAGTCAAGTACTGGGAGCGAGCCATGGCAATGACCTCAGTTTTCGAGAATTTCACGCTCGTACATGTGTCGCGGGATCAAAATGAGCGGGCAGACCTGCTAGCTAAACTAGCCAGCACACAGAGAAGAGGACAACAGAAATCCATAATTCATGAGAGCTTGAGCGTGCCAACTGTTGACTGACAGGAAGTTTGGGGCATCGAGGATAAAATCACCTGGATGACTCCTTTCCTTGAATACCTCAGAGAGGATCGACTTCCAAATGATCCCAGCGAGGCTCAGAAAGTGATAAGGGAAGCTCCAAAATATACACTTGTTGGACAACACCTATTTCGAAGGGGTTTTGCTTTTCCTTTGCTCCGATGTGTGGAGGGAGAGGAGGAAACATATGTAATGTGTGAAGTCCATGAAGGCATATGCGAAACGCACATTGGAGGCTGAGCACTAGCAAGTAAAATCACAAGAGTCGGATACTACTGGCCGACACTGAGGCAGGATTGTATGGAGTACGTCAAAAAATGTGATAAGTGCCAAAGATTCGCAGAGGGCCACAAGGCGCCCCCTGAGCACCTACATGCAGTCACATCTCCCTGGCCATTTCATAAGTGGGGGGTAGATATTCTAGGGCCATTCCCTTTGACACCCGGCCAGATAAAATTTTTTATTGTAGCTGTGGATTACTTCACCAAGTAGGTGGAGGCTGAGTCAGTCGTCACGATCTCATATGAAAGAATTAAGCGTTTCTTCTGGAAAAAGATCGTCTGCCGTTTCGGCATACCGGCCAAGATTATATCAGATAATGGCACCCAGTTTGCATCCAAGGGGACGACCGAATTTTGCGAAGGGCTTAAAATCAAACAAATATTTACATCAGTAGAGCACTCTCAATCTAACGGTCAGGCGGAGGCGGCCAATAAGGTCATCCTAAGAGGATTGCGAAGACGACTAGAGGAGGCTAAGGGCAGATGGGCGGACGAGTTACCCTAGGTACTTTGGTCATACCATACTACACCCCACTCCACCACCAACGAAACTCCTTTTTGCTTGACATTCGGCACTGAAGCAATGATTCCGATGGAAATTGGAGAACCGTCGCCCAGGACAGCGCTATTCGAACCAGGCAGGAATGAGGAAGAGCTGAGGGCCAACCTAGATATGTTACAGGAAGTACGGGAGATAGCCATGTGAGGGAATACACTATCAAAGCTAGGACAGCCAGAAAGTATGACAGAGGGGCAATACCCCGCCATTTCATGCCAGGGACTTGGTGTTGAGGAGGATAACCCAGAAAGCAGAGGCGAATAAGCTAACCCCAACGTGGGAAGGTCCTTTCAGAGTCTTTGAAGAAGCAGGTCGGGGGGCGTATCGTCTGGAACAATTGGATGGGAAGAAAGTCCCATGCACGTGGAACGCTGCTTCTTTACAAATGTACTTCAGTTAGAAGAAAAATATATGAACAAAATGCTAGCATCATTTGAGCCAATATAGGCACAATTTGAAGCCAACCGCGACAACTATAAGCCCGATAACGGACAGTCAACTAGGCTAGTTCGGGGGCGCGACAACTATAAGTCCAATAACGGACGGCCGATTGAGCCAGTTCGGGGGCGCGACAACTATAAGCTCAATAATGGATGGCCAAAATTAGCCAATCCGGGGGCGCCTTTAAGCCCGATAACGGACAGTCGACTAGGCCAGTCCGGAGGTGCGACAACTATAAGCTCGATAACGGACGGCCGAATGAGCCAGTCCGTGGGCGCGACAACTATAAGCTCGATAACGGACAGCCAAAATTAGCCAGTCCAGGGGCGCCTGTAAGCCCGATAATGGACGGTCGACTAGGCCAATCCGGGTGCGCGACAACTATAAGCCCGATGACGGACGACCAAAATTAGCCAGTCTGGGGGCGCCTGTAAGCCCGATAACGGACGGTCGACTAGGCCAGTTCGGGGGTGTGACAACTATAAGTCCGATAATGGATGACCGACTGAGCCAATCCGGGGGCGCGACAACTATAAGTCCGATAACGGACAACCAAAATTAGCCAGTCCGGGGTGCCTATAAGCCCGATAATGGACGGTCGACTAGGCTAGTCCAGGGGCGCGACAATTGTAAGCCTGATAACGGATGGGCGATTGGGCCAGTCTGGGGCGCGACAACTATAAGCCCGATAACAGACGGCCAAAATTAGCCAGTCCGGGGGCGCAACTATAAGCCCAATAATGGATGGCTGAAATTAAACACCCCGGGGCCGCTACAAAAATTGAAAAATCAGAACGCCCAAAGAGGCAACCGAGCGACTAATCATTATGACTACTGATCAAAGTGGTCGTAACATTCGGAAAGTAAAGGCGCTTAAGGCCATACTACACAGTCGTCATGACCACCAGAAGACATAAAGTGATTATAACAGCACGATTGATTATTACGGGTATTGCCTGGCGAGTTGTCGTAAAGTTTTGAAATGTGAAACATTAAGTATAAAGACCTATCGTACGACCGCCATAAAGCTAATTATAAAGTGTGACCGTATGGACGTGATACTCGCGATTCAAAAGGAAAAACATTAAGTATAAAGCTCTATCGTATGGTCGCCATAGAAGCTAATTATAAAGCGTGATCGTGTGGACGTGATATTCGCGATTCAGAAAGAAAAATGCTAAGTATGGGAGTATTATTAGATGGCGGCATTAAACATCCAGAAAATAAAATAGGCTATATAAACCGAAATAAATGCACGTCTGCAAATAAAAAGTATACCGGCCACAGTTATAAAGAGAGCTAGGCTACTACAAAAGAAAAGAAAAAAATTCCAAAAGGACCAACAGTCAAGACCCGGAGAATCTGGAGGAGTAGGGATGTCTACCAGCCGACCGTCCACTATCTCCTTATAAGGATCGGTATCTGAAACATCCAAGTCAGGGTACAATAACTGGATATGCGTCATGACCCGACCAAAACCACATTCGTATTGATGCACAATAGCTGATCCTTGCTGCAATATGGTAGCATCCCTAGCTTTAATCACGTCGTCCTTGGCCTGGCTTTCCTCTTGAACCTGTGCCAGATCCGACTCTGCTGAGGACAACTTCTCCTTGGTTATGAGGTTGGACGCCTCAAAATCTTGGCAAGACTTCTTCAAATGTTCTAATTTAGAACGAAGAGAATTTTGAGTAGCTTCCCAATCCGACTGAGCCATCAGCAGATCCTTATTTCGGGCAACAGTTTGTTGAAGCTCGTCCTGAAGACCGACTGTAGTCCTTTGATAATGCTCCATTTTTTTCCTCGGCCTCAGAGCAGGCATTAGCTAAGCAACGTTTGTCCTCCTCTGCTTGAGAAAGTCGGTCGGTCAGAGTCCTAACTTAATCATCTAGACGCCCGAACTTAGCCTCGACAACACAAGCTAATACCATGGAGCACCCAGTAAATATTTGAAAGGTGCCCAAGGTGCCAGTGATGCTTAGCTGTCTAACACGGAGCCGTCGGACGGTGCCAGTAGATCACGGTCTATCATCTCCCCGACCGATTTGGAGCGAGCCCATACTGAGGGGCTGGAAGGGCGACCTGTTATGACTTCTAATACTGCACCCCCTGCAAGCTCAAGGTACAGCTGGTCATTGAGCGTCTCAAAAACAAAGTTCTCTTCAAGTGTTGCACGCTTGTGTAGACGCTCATGACTCCCCTTGCCACCACTTCCAACACGTTTCTCACCAAAATGGAGATCTGCCCCCTCTTAGAAGGAAGAGCTTCCAGGAGAGTCTAGAATCACCACAAGAGAGGTGTGAGGAGCCTCCTCCGTCGGAGCCGGGGGCGCAGGAGGCTTAGCAACAGATAAAGGAGCAGCCTGAGCGCTTGTCTCTTCATCGGCCGGTTGGGAGGTTTTTCTCTTTATGTTCTTCAAATATTGAACGGAGTAACCTACAAAGAGAAAAAACATGTTAAGAAAAAAGGGAGAAGGGGGCTAATCTACACAAGAAAATGCCACAGGGTGATCACAAACCTACGCCTTTGATGATATCGGCACAAGATAGGAGAGGTAAATCATTAAGTTCGGTAATGAAGTCATCCTCCCACTTTTCTAAGTCCTTGCGGATGACCGAAACGGAGACGGCAGGCTGGGGGGGCCAATAGAGTGGAAAGAAAGAATCTCCAGAGTTGTCGACCAAGATGTTTGGTCCGGTAGTGCCGCGACCGACCTTGAAGTATCGACTCTTGAAGACTTTGAAGCTTTCAAGGAAAGGCTTCAATAATTTGCGTTTCGGTCGGCTGCTCAGGGATGTCCAACCCACTTTGGTGGTCTTTTGCAGGGAAAAGAACCAGAAAAAATACTTAATGAGGGCGCCCTCCCCAGATCTTCACAAAGAAGCTCGAACGCCCTCACGAAGGCCCAGCTATTTGGGTGAAGTTGGGTTGGGGCAACGTTCAAAGCTCGTAGGATCGACTGTTCGAAGTGCGTGAAGGGGAGTTTGATGCCCAACTTCAACAGAAGAGTGTCATACAAAAAAAAGAAGGGGTTTTCATTTGCTTTCGCTTGGCTGTTTACTAGCTCACCCGAACGACAAGGGTGGACGGTCACAGACCAGGGCCCAGGTTGGCATATCGCTTTAGTCGTGCCAAGTAAGGAGCTGCTGCGCATCAAGATTGACGAGACTTTCTTGACGTCCAGATCTACTCAAGTGAAAGGATCGAAGGATAGGTCATCTTCCAAATTGTCGCGGTACCAAATCTTGAACGGGAAGACCTCGGTTGAACCCGAAATAGAGCTAGAGGACTGACCATTTTGGGTGGAGGAGCCGGCCTCCGATGCGGCCCTACTTGGAGATTGGTTTCCCTGAGTAGAGGAACCAGTAGCATCCTCTAAAGGGCCCCAGCGACGAAACAGGTGAGGGTCAGTTCAGGACCCAGGCTAGAAGACGATTTCCTCTATGAAAGAAGAAAATCCAACATGCGCCACCCCCCAAATAGGAAGATACCAGGATAATAAAGACGCAAAATGAAAAGGAAGTAAGAAAGTTACCTTGTTCCATGGCAGCAGAACAGAGAAAGGGTCGAAAGACGAAGAGCACGAACGAAGGCAAGAAATGTGGAACAGAGGCAATATTTTCAGGCAAAGCAACAAGAATGAAGGAAACTAGCAAGTGAGAACAATGAGAATGAAGCGACCCTAAGTCCAAGTAAGGACAATCATTGCGACCCTGGCCTCAGAAGGTGAAGTGATGCGCATTAATGGTTAGGCGTCATAAACACGCGCATGCGCATAGAAACATTCAAAAATTCGTGAAACCCCAAACGACAACACCTTAAGGCATGGGAAGTTTGGAAGAACCATCCAGAACACCCGGACGAATTAATCTTGTGTCCTAGGGACCAAGCTTGAGGGGCTATGTACCGTCCGCTATCCGACCGAGGGTACCTTCATAGGTGAACCATCCGGTCCGCTGGACGACGACCCGAGGGTTACAAATCCGCTTGGTTACCTCGAAAACATACTTGGATATAGTCGTCGGTCGGTTAAGAGGGAGGACAGACACGCCTCTTTCGTACTGTCAGAGCAGTGACGACACATCCCTGACATGTTGGAAAAAGTTTAACAACGAAACTTCCTTTCTAACAAGTCTAGGCCCTTTTGTCTGCTACCATGAAAACTCCCGCCACTACAATACAAAAGAGAGCTTTTTGAGTTTGAAAGGATAAAAGAGGAAAGAAGACAAGCTTGAAACCATCTGGTTCTTGGATAACAGAACAGAGTGTAAAGTATTTGACATTTTTTTAATGCTACTAATTTACTAACCTTGGTAAAATGAAATATCTGTTAGCATCAGTTAAAAATTATGTTGTTAGGTTGATACAGGTGTGATGAGCATAAGTGTGAAGTTTTTTTTTAGTTAACCTAGGATATCTTGCTGTGGAGAGCTAAAGACTAATTCATTGATGTATTGAAATACATTTAAGGGAAAAAATTATATGATAACCATATTATAACTATGTGGTGATTCCTTTTTTGGTTGGTAAAAAATTATTAGCATTGCTTGATTAAAGCCAAAAAATTTATATCAGATTTTAATTTCTGGACACAAAATTATCCACTACTTAAATATCATTTTAATGTTCTTTTCATGTAGAACAAGTTGTGTCCCAACTACGTGGACAAGTTAGAAAAAAATAGAAAAATTAAACATATGGAACCCAAAGTGATAACAACAAAAATTTAAGAATTATATAATCAATATAAATTTTGATTATGAACTAAAAGTTAAAATCTCAAAAAGTTTACCCACCAAAAAAATATTCAACCCTATATAAACTCCAAGATAGTAGTGTGTAATATTTAAATAAACTTAGAGTTTAATCTCATATAAATAAAGTTCAAAATTGGTAGGAGAATGTAATTTATTCATTATTTTTCAATAAATAAATTAATTTACAAACTAGTAAAAAATGTTTAAAAATTTAATTAATATGATTTTAAGAATTTAATATAAAACCATTTTACATAATCATTCAATTATAAATCATTATAGATAATTTAATTAAAATTTATTATTTATGGTGATTTATAATTGAAATTAAATGATATCGTAAAATGATTGATATTATATAGCTTATTTTCTGCAAGTATATACTATTTTTATAATAGTTTTTACATTATTAATTAATTAAAAATTATATTTAATATAACTTTTAAAATAATAATTATTAAAATAGAAATAGTCATAATAATGATCTGTACAGTATTAACTTCAACTATTTTCTCAATATTTAAAGAATCAATGATGACAGAATAATTTTGTATAAAATAAGAGTGAAAGGTTGAGTAAAAATTTGTGGCATAGTGTGTGGTGTTAGGGTGATGGAAGAAATATTGAAAGTGGTGTAACAGGCGATAACAGAGTGTTTGGGTGAGGGAAGAAGAAGAAGCATCGGTCGCTGGTTGAATTGAGACGAAACGACGGTGCACATGAAGAGGCATGGGCGCAACAGGAGTGAGGACAACGAAAGTCTCTCAGATTCGGATTCCGCCACGCGCTTCAATAGGAAATTCCCTCTGACGCGCCTGATGGCTCTCTTTATCTTTTCTCTCTTCCTCTTCTCTCTTACCTTCCTTCTCCCGCGTCCTCCCGTTCAATCATCTCCCACAGTTAAAACTCTGCTCCAACTCAAACAAACTCAACAACAAGGTTCTTTTCTTTTCTTCTGATTTCGTCTTAATGTCCCTTCTAACTTCGTCCACACTTTCTCAAATTTAGATCTTTCTTTTATGTCACATTTGTTTTCATTTTGTTCCATGATGAATCACAACCTCACCATGGATTTTGATTTTTTTTTTTTTACAGTGTTGTTATACTTGTCTCGCTGTTGCGCTCTGTTTTTTATAAGCATTTTTTGGTTTTCACTTAGTTTTGTTTCATACAATGTATGCGTTGCATAGGCCAATGAATGTTGGAGATCCCTCTGTTATAAGATCCATCGCATATAGCCAAAACAGGGAATTTAAGTGGGAATAATCTTGACCTTGTGTTAGCCTTTGGAGTTTAGTTAGACCAAAATTCAAAATTCTAAGATATTATAAGAGTCTATGTTAGTAGTTGTTGTTGGGCATATTGAATTACTCATTATCAGATTATCCACCGATATCTAGTCCTGCAAACTTCATATTTGAAATATTTAATTCTTGGTGTAAAGAAAGTGTGTTGAAGATCTTACATTAACTAGTAATATGATTAAAATAATGTATATAAATGAGGGCAATCCTCATTTCATGAACTAACTTTTGAAGTTGAGTTAGGCCTCAAGTTAAAATTTTAAGAATGAACATGATGAGGGAGAAAGGACTTAAGGTAGTACATTTTTATTTTGTCAATGAATCAAGTCAATGAACTAATTTTTCCTGAGAAATTGGTTTTTAGTTGAGTTAAATAGTGTTGTTTGATTCATATACCTGACTTCACCTAGTAGGATATGCCTTTTGTTGTTGTTGTTGTACTGAACTGATTTTTCCATTCCCAGTTTTTTTAGATGTTTGATTTTCCTCTTAGGTACATGAATGGACATTGTGGTTTAATAATGGAATTCTTCTTCTGTGACTTGTAGGTGACGTCTCTGATTCTGTTGAGCTGCAAAAAGATAAACTACTTGGTGGCCTTATAGCTGATGGATTTGATGAAAATTCTTGTCTCAGCAGGTATCATTCGGCCACATATCGCAAAGGACTATCAGGAAATCCTTCTTCTTTCCTTATTTCTAGATTGAGAAAATATGAGGCTCTTCACAAAGAATGTGGACCTTATACCGAATCTTATAATAAAACAGTGAAAGATCTCAGATCTGGTCATGTAAGTGAGTCCCCAGCATGTAAATATGTGGTATGGATTTCATATAGTGGGTTAGGGAATAGGATATTAACCTTAGCTTCTGTGTTTCTATACACTCTCCTCACGAATCGCATTCTGTTGGTTGATCCTGGTGTTGATATGAAGGATCTTTTTTGTGAACCATTTCCACATGTTTCCTGGTTTCTCCCTCCCGATTTCCCTCTCAACAGTCAATTTCCCAATTTGGATCAGAAATCTGATCAATGTTATGGGAAAATGATGAAAAACAAATCAACTATAAACAGGGTGCCATCGCCGCCTTTTGTCTACCTTCATCTAGCCCATGACTATGATGATCAGGACAAGCTTTTCTTCTGTGATGAAGACCAAACTTTTCTTCAGAAAGTACCATGGTTAGTGGTGAGAACAGATAACTACTTTATCCCATCACTATTCTTGATGCCATCTTTTGAGCAGCAACTGGGTGATCTCTTCCCAAACAAGGAAACAGTTTTTCATTTCCTGGGTAGATATCTGTTCCACCCCACCAACAAAGTATGGGGACTTGTTAGCAGATACTATCAAGCTTATTTAGCTAAAGTTGATGAAAAAGTAGGCATCCAGATAAGAGTGTTTGACACTGGAACTGGTCCATTTCAACATGTGTTGGATCAGATCATAGCTTGTGCTTTGAAGGAGAATCTTTTGCCTGATGTTAACCAGAAGGGGGATATTGTTAGTTCATCAGAAAAGCCAAAGTCAAAAGCTGTGCTAATGACATCCTTGAGCTCTGGTTATTTTGAAAAAGTGAGAGACATGTATTGGGAATATCCTACTGTGACAGGAGAAGTTGTTGGCATTTACCAGCCAAGCCATGAAGGGTATCAACAAACGGAGAAGCAGATGCACAACCAAAAAGCTTGGGCAGAAATGTACCTCTTGAGCTTGACCGACGTGTTGGTCACGAGCTCGTGGTCTACTTTCGGTTATGTGGCACAGGGCCTTGGAGGTTTGAAACCATGGATTCTGTACAAACCTGAGAATGGAACAGCTCCTGATCCTCCTTGTCAACGTGCCATGTCGATGGAGCCGTGCTTCCATGCTCCTCCCTTCTATGATTGTAAGGCCAAGAGAGGAACTGATACTGGTGCACTTGTTCCACATGTAAGGCACTGTGAGGATATGAGCTGGGGTCTTAAGCTTGTAGACAATTATAGTTGGCAATAGCTAGCTATGCCCATGAATGCTATCATCACTGTCAATGAGTTTACTAGTTTTGCAGATTTTGTTGTACGATAGAATTGGTTATTCATTTTTAAATTTATTTTGTTTCCTATAGAAACCATAATAGAAAACTCTCTTTGCCTTCACTATTTTATGGCTATTGAGTGCAAAATATATTAGCATCTATGAGAATGACTTGTGTATTTAGGTGCACTTGCATAGGGTATTGGTTATAATAACAGAAAGAGGTACAAAGCATACCAGCATCAAACTTACCATTAATTTTATGCTCTGACTTCAGCAATGAGAATTACATGTTCAAAGTTCCAACACAAATAGCGTGTTTGGAAATAGACCGGGGAAATGGTTTTTCACATTAGAATTAATGCTCCAGTCCCGTAGCGTGTTTGGAAAATACATTAGGCACGCAATTTATGTATAGGAACCGTTAAAATTCTACTATACATCTAGAGATTATATTATATCTTTAACTTAATAATAATCCTTATTCATCATTTTTTAAACAAAAAATTTAAAATGAAAATAAATGTAATGAGAAAAAACATTTATAATTTATTCTTGTTTATCAACATATATAAATACAAATGTTTCAAACCTTAAATTTGTATTTCTGAAAAAAATTATTTATTCAAAAATAAATTTAATCTAATTATGCAAAAGTTGACTTGAAATACAGGGTCTATTTATTTAATGACTAAACATATGATGTGCGTATTATTTATTTGTATTATTTATTTATTTATGTAAATTGTTACATTTTTATTATAGTAAATTTTTTATGTCTAATCATAGTCCCTTTTTTACCAACGCTAATGATTTAGTCATTATTTGATTTAAAGTTGAAAAGAACTTTTTTTTTTTACGCTTTTTAATAAGAAACAAACATTCCAATATAAATACGTGATGTAAATTAGTTTGAGTACACATTTCAATCATATTACATGGTTGAAAATCAATTCTATTGAAATCAAATTTACCACATTCTAAATCAAATATCAAACCAACTATTTACATTTATGGAAACGTATGACAAGAGCATTTTATTAAACTTTCCATCCATCCTATAAGGAAATGGTGGCACATCACATATCTAATCACTAACCACTCAACTACGTGGTCAAAAACGATAAATTGACTCCACTTTTTGGTACCATTTTTTAAAAATAACCACATAATGAAGTTTTGATACCTTTTCAAACCCAAAATGTTCACATTTTAATACTCCTTTATACCATATTCTTGGTTAAACATTGATAACCTATGTCTACATTGTTTGTGTATGTGAGTTTAACTGAATTCCTGAAGTGAGGATTAGAAGAATGTGTTTATTTGTCATGACATACCTAGGTAAGATTTTAGTTTTGATTGCAATAGCTTCGTAACATCCCAAACTATTCATCTTGCTTCCTATCAGTCACATCACATCCTTTGCCATTCTTTTTGCTCTGCAAGTCTGGTATAGAACACCTTTATGCAGCTGTCCCTGTCCTTTTGAGTAGAAAAATTAAGTTTAAATATATTTTAAGTCAATGCAAATATAGTTTTTGTTTAGTTTTAATTTTTATAATTTTTTTTGTTATTTTTAGATTCTTTGGTGTTTTTTTTTAATTTAAATCACTAATTCTAGTTATAATTTAATGCAAACATGATTAATAAAATAAATAATATTAAGTAAGATAATTAAAGTAATGAAAAATATTTTAAATTAAAATAAATAAATTATTTTAAGGTGTATAATTCAATTAAATAATGTATTTACCATATATTTTCTCAAAGATGAATTTGGGATCTACTTGAATAGGACTAAAGCAGTCATAGACGTCACAGATGTAGTAAAACCACCCACATTCACATATATGCTCTCAATTATCGAAGTATTAGAAAGCAAGATGAGTACACATACTAGAAAGTGTAGGTTTATATTCTCAACCACAATCACAAAAGGAAAGGAAGCAGATAATTTAATCAGACAGTTAAGCACTCTGATGCCATTGAAATTCAGTTTCGTTCTTATTCAGAGATCAGTTCTTTCTTCCTTCACTTAAGATAATATGGTAGCCATGCCTGCACCATCATACAAGCAAACATTAGCAGAAGAGAAGGGGGCACAGGTGCTACTGTGAGGATTAGGAATCAGGATAATAAAAATTAGAGTGAAAGAGAAATACGTTGATTTGAAAGGAGCACTGGTAGCTCCAACAGGTGTGCTGAAGGCAACATCCTGAAATGGCCCGGCCATCTTTCCTCGGGGAAACCATCCAAGGTCTCCACCCTTCTTTCCTGAAGGACATTCAGAATACTCTTGTGCTACCTGTGAAGTCAGTGAAATATTATTCATAATAAACAACTGGACAAAATATTTGTCTCTAGATTAATTTCAAATGAACAGATTCTTATTTCTCCTTTTCAATGAACTGCCATCATCAAACTTCAAAATAAAATTCTCAGCCCTACTCTAATTTGAAAGAAGAAACAAGAATAAAAATCATTGCATGACCACCAAAAGAAAAATACCTTTGCAAACTCAGCTGGTGGGACCTTATCTCCGTTGCCAAGCCAACCATCTTGCAGCTTCTTGTAGGCTTCATTGATCTTACCTTGCTTCTCACATAAGATATGCCTTGCTGAATGGAATAAAAAGCCAAAAATGGATGTTATTCTAAGACAAGAACCATGAAAGGAACTAATCATATGGTCACAATGGTATCTGCGGATGGGGAAAATTTTCTACCTTTGACATAGGTGCAAGTACCAAGTGCATCTCCACCTTTCCCACCTTTTCCTTTTCCCTTAGAAGCATTTTCATCACTTCCACTTGCCGCTTGTTTCCCCTTTCCCTTCCCTCCTGACTCCTTTGGTTTCGAGTCTTTTCCCATGTTTATCACAACTTAATAATTTCCACTGAATAAGCAAAGCAAACATTTGTAGATTACAAATGCAAACCAGTAAGAGTCAAATAAAAAATGGATACTAACTATAAACAGATTAACACAGGGATACTACAAAGTACAAACAAATAAAGTGCAGTAATGGATATAACTCTAGGAATTCCAGCAGAATTACAAATTGTATCATATGCTTATTGCATTTTTTTTTAAGATAAAAATAAATAAAATATTAAGAGAAAAAGGAGAAATACAAAAAGGGGACAAGATATTCCTACTATAAACATTGAAAAGAAGTGACCACTCTCGTCTCCCCATAAAATAAATAAGAAAGAAGAAAAATTATCTACTCCACCAACATTGAAAGCCTAGGAAACAACTCTAATCTATCTCACAAGGATGAAGGGGGAAGGTGGTGGTAGAAGCTTCTGAATAAAGACACTAGCATTGACCAGCATCGGTTACCCATAAACACCATACAAAACCCAATAAAATGAGCACATAGCCACAAAATTTTCTGCATCCTCTTATAGACAGAAATCAATTCAAGAGCTCCAGACAAACAAACTCATTGTTCCTAACGGGCTTAGCAAAAATGAATGTAACTATGTGTCTATATCTCTCACACTAACACACACACTACGGATCCTGCTTGGTAGAAGCAAAAACAGCAATCTGTCTAAACTCAACTTTTCACACCTTCTTAATTTCAGTCAAAATCATTTAACTAAGAGGCTGGCTAAGGCTCTCAGTCTTTTGGTACAAGGAGAAAGAAGACACAGGCACAATTCAAGTTACAGCTAAAACAAACAAAAATAAATATAATAACATACCAGAACATTACAACGGCTAATTCAACCAAGACAAATCCCTCACAACAAAAGGGTTCAGGTGTATGAAACTATTAATACATAATAGAAAAAAAAGAAAAGCAATCCCAACCAAACCATGAGATTAAATCAAGGGCAATATGAACCTGGAAATTGAAAATTCATGTTGGGTTGCATAAAAAGCACAGGGAGAAGCGCACAGCATAAGCAATTGAAAAGCACAAATCAAGAAAAAGTGATGAATTGGAACAAACATGTAAATAAAAATGAAGCCTTTTCACATCGAAGCTCAAATCAATACATACCGAAGTCGCAGACTGAGAAGTAGTGAATGATGACGAGTTACCCCAGTGGCAGTGGAGAATCTCATTCCATTTTTCTTTTTTTGTGTTTACGCTATATTGCCTGGGAACACTTGTATTGGGCCACTTCGCACAACATTCAACCTAGGCCCAAGTTTAAAACATAAGCTCGTTTTCGGCTCTTGTTTATAATTACCAAAAATCGCTGAAAATATAGTTTAATTTTTTATATACTATTTTCGACTAATTACAAATTATTCTAAAAATATATTTTAAACCAATTATTACAAAAATTATTTATTTGATTATAAAATCGTTCTAGATTTCTAGTCAGTAATCTTATTATATGCTTAAATAATAGTAAATAAATCCGTATACTGTCAGTGTATTTCAATTTTAATTAAATTCTTAATAAAATGCAGATAAACAAGTAAAAATATTAAGTAAAATTTACTTAACGAAAAAAAATTAATTTGATTGAATTATTATAAAAATATTTATTAAAAAGTGTGAATGTGAAATGAAGAAAATCAATAATTTCATAGGCTGTTAACGTAGACATTTCTTTTCGATTACAAGTCAATTTGGACTCTTCAGATATGGTAAATCCATTATCGTATGAACAATAAAGTGAAAAATACTGGTTCAACCATATTCTGCACAGCATTTTATGTAAATGAATTACACTTCATTTAAAGAAGTTAGAGATGTGTTTTAGAAACTCTAGCGTAAATTGCTCTTAATCTCAAGAAATTTTTATTCCACTTGTTCAAATGTCGTAAAGCTGCAAGCACAGATGTCATTAAAAAAATAATAAAAATTTGACTTCTAAGCATGGTACCCTTACCCCCAACAAAATGTGTTTAAATTAATTTTCAAGAGCATTAAAAATTATTGCATGCTCACGGACCAAATGCGAAACCGCGCTAGTAATAAAACATGTCAAGAAAATTCTCTACTTAGAGGGTATTTGAGAATGGATTTTGGAGGAAACAAGGAGAGATCTTTTTATTTTTGAATTAAAATAATCATATAATATATGTGTAAAAATATAAACATTTAAATATTAAAATTTGTACTAACTTATCATTTTATTTCTTTATTTAAAAACTTGTAAATTAGAGAATAAAAAATTTTTATATTTTAAAAACTATCATAAGTATTCATTCATTTAAACTAAACATAACACATTATAAACAAAATTGTAAATCATATTTCCACAAATAAAAACAAGAAATATAAAATGCTAGTTGTACTGGAAGAAATTGCGTTACAGGAAAAGCAGCGTAGTAAATGGCGTATCCCGGCGCAGCAAAGAACACGTTCCATGCGGCTGTTTAATCAGACATTCTATGAATGAATTACGATAAACTTACGTAATTTTATGCTCATCCAGTAAGCCTCACGATTTTTGGTTAAAGCATCTGGGCTAGGCTTAATGAATTGGCAGACATGAATAAATATCCTAATCGAAATCGAAATATTGAGCAAATTTACGCTTGGAACAGTCAGATTCGCATATATAATTTGATGTAATATAAACACGTTTCATTGTGTCATTCACGAGATCTTGGACGTAGGGGTATGTGCCTCCTAAACTAATATAATCTCTGGCTCCAAACCAAGAGCACAATTCAAGAGTTTTCACCTTCAGAACATGTATCAATATGTCTTGAAAGGCTCCTTTCCTTCGTGGAGAAACCAAACTGAAACTACTCAGATTCAGAATCCGATAGTGGCATCTGGTAAGCATCCGATGGTTCCAAATCTGTCATAGAAGGGGTGCTTTTTTTATTTGACCGACTCCGGACCCGGTCTCTTGGTTTCTGTTTTCTTTCATCCTGGGAAGGCGTCTGTCAGAATGAAAACATACAAGTGAAGCTTGTATTACAAAAAAAATGCAAGATAAGCATATTGAGGCAAAAGTTACCTTGGAAGTAGGTTGACTAGGTTGATTTGATTCAAATGGCTGAACTTGTTGGCTCCTTCGCAGCCAGATGGTACCTAAAGAAATTAATGCACCTAGAAGCAAAAATGGACCAACTCTTGGATCCTCAAGGTATACAGAGAGTCCACTAATACCACCCAGAATACTCTGCTTCAGATTTTTCAAAGGAATACTTTGTACAGTTTTGGACCAAATAGGTTCTGCGTCATCCGGAACAAGATTAGGAGTTCGTAGTGTCTGCAACGAGGAAACGGTATTGCATAAGTAAACTACGCAGAATTAATCGCATAAAAAACTATTATCTCTCATTCGTGGAATTCACATAACAATTGAAAAACACCAGTATACAGAATCAAATACTTGAATGTGAGCTCTACATTAAGGCTTACCTACAAAACCTATTCAAAAGTTAATAAAACTTACAAAGAATGGTAAGTCTCTGGAGTCCCCGTCTGCTGTAATATTTGCAAGCCAATGGGTTATCTGCAAATGAAAAAAGAAATTATCTTAAAATAACTCTGCATTAGATCTACATCATTGTACATTTTTAGTACTTATACCATAAAACATTTCACAAGTAATACGATTGGATTTGGCTCCTCTATGATGAGCAGATTTCACTTTAGAAGATAGAAGATAAAGTACAATAATAGTTATTAATTAAAAAATTATCGATTAAGATTATAACTAATGTTAGATTTGTAACTTTCTAAAGTATATCTCACTTTAGAGGAGTCAAATCCAATATAATGATAATACATTTAAGTTAAAAAAGAAATGTAAAACTACTAACGGCAGGCAATGCAAGCAACATACAAAGCACTACTTGTCAATGTGAATTTTTATTGCAAAATGGCAAACCTGTGAAACATCATCTGCTCCCTTGTAGCCAGCTACAAATTGACCTGCCTGATCAGAATCATTGATTAGATCTTGGACCAGTAATGATTTCCACTTCGTCTTTTCTTCTGTTCTCGAATCAACAGCACTACTATTCCTCAGGTAACGAATAACAAATAATCGAGGAATATCAGTTGCATCCCGTCGTTGTCCGCAAGAGTGTTCGCTAGCCGCATGACCAAGGTAAAAATGGCAGTAATCCTAAACAAACAGTTCAGTTAATAGCTCAGGCCAGAAATAGTTGCAAAAACGATGCAGAAGTATTTTCCATTCAAAATACACTCAGAATTTAAAGCAACACCTCACTTAAACATGAGAGAAGGTTATAGGAATTAGGGGCATGTTTAGTTTGAAAAAATATTTTGTTTTCATTTCCTGTTTTAGAGATAATGACAGACAAAAAAAGAATCTCGTTTTCACATTGTTTCTCATTTTCAAATATTTGTATATGAAACGGTAAAAACAAAAAACCCTTTGTACAATATTTCCTGTACAAATATTTGAAATAGGAAATAAAGTAAAAATAAGGTTGCATATTTTAAATTATTTATGAAAAAAAATAGAAAGTGGTTTCTCAAACCAAACAGGTCCTAGGCCTTCCACTTGCAATTAATATCACAAGTTGAAAGGAGAGGAGAGAAAGGAGAAACATAGGGTAGAGCCTGTGTGCTTGAAATACACAATGGAATTTTTTTTCTTTTTAGTACCATGAAATAGATGCGAATTATCCACTTCTGAAATTAGTAAGTAATCTCTGCTGAGAAGTATTTCCCTCCTAACATGATTTTTTCTATACTCAAGGTTAACTTTCAAACCCCTAACATTTTGGTTAAGAGACACAAGCAGTTACTACTTGTGTCAACCAATGTTATCCTAGTTATCATTTGAGTAATAAATACAAGGATTTACAATTACCCTAGTTATCATAATTACATAATAATATACATGTAATCAATCCATAATCATTTTGTTTGTTGGAAATCTGATGAGGATCTTTGTAATTAATGTATAGTTTTATTTTATAGGCACATCATATCATGTTTATAGGAACAAAATCTCCTATATATAAAACAAACTCCTTTTTGTAGTTGAGACACAATTTTAGCATCCTATGCCTCTATTTTCTCTTTTAACATGGTATCTAAAGCCTAATGGAGGGAACCCTAGAACTGTGCTTACCTAGTGGACTCACTATCCTCGGTGTGAAATTTTTTTGGCCTATCAGATAATTGCTCTAACTGATTAGGCTTGTTGGATATATTTATGTACATGACAGTTTCCTTGTTCTGTTTCCCTGTTGCTTGTTGTTGTAACCTTAATTGTCTCTGTATCTTTACTTTTCTTGTAAGCATAATTTTCTATATACATGCTGATGTATTATGTTGTGTTGTATCAAGACACACTATTCAATTCACAACATGTGTGTTTAACATGGTATCAAAGCAAGGTTTTGCTCTGCTTATGTCCAGTGACTTGTGACTAAGAGTCACCATCTGGGGTTGTCGCCGTCGCCGTTCGTCACGTCACCGTCGAAATCCTCTAGTTGATACAAGGTTAGGTGCGTTGTGAGCTGCACCACAAAACCCAAAAAGTTTCAGGGTTAGAAAACCCTCCACACACCACCACACGCCGTCCCTGTGGCTCAAGTCTACTGACGTGTTGAACCCTACGTGCCGCCTTCCAGACCTTTGTTCTCTGCCGCGAGCTCACCATTCTGTTTGTCAGCCCCTTTCCTACCTATTCCAATCCTCAAAAGCTTGATTGGAAGTAGTGAAGCTTGTAGATCTGAGTTCCCATGCTATTGTTTCTTTGAAATTGTAGTGTTTAAAATTGTTCCATTTCGTCCTATGTTCAATGTTTGAGGTTGAAAATGGCTACTGCCAGTTCTTTTTCTCAAGGTTTTGTTATCTCTTTTTCGGGAACCCCAACTATTACAACAGAGAAACTCAACCGAAAAAATTAGAGTCTGGTCAAATTCAGTTGTGTTGTGGTTTTTGGGACAAGGGTTTCATGACCATTTGGAGAAACACGAGGCCGAAATACCAGAAGAAAACAAGGCTCTATGGATGAAGCTTAACTATCAACTATGTGCCATTCTGTGGCAGTCTGTTAGCCTTGAATTATTAGAAATCTTAAGGTCATTCAAGACCTGCTATTCTTTCTGGACGAACGCTAGAGATGTTTTCGCTAATGATGTTCAACGTTTGTTTGATTCAACTCAAAAGATTATTTCTCTTCAACATACCAACCATGATATGGTGTCGCACACAGCCAAAGCCAAAACTGCTGCCGAAAAGGTTTACTGGTGTGTAGCTTTGTTGAGGAAACAACAAAGCGAATTAACAAACTATAGATGGTTCTAATTCTACAAAGTTTGCATCCTGACTATGACCATGTTTGTGATCAAATTTTGTCAAGTGAGCAGATTCCCTCTATGAACAGCCTAATTACTAGGCTTCTTCTAGTTCCTACCAGAACGAAAGGTGATGGTATCGCTGTTGAAAATTCTGCTATGGTAGCCTCTCGTGGTAGAGGAAGAAGCAGTCATGATACTAGAGGAATTTTACGAAATGGTAGAGGTGGTCGTGGTAAGCTTATATGCTTACACTGTGGAAAAGAAAGCCACCTACAAAATAGATGTTATGATTTGGTTGGTTGACCAGGCAAAACTGCAAATATATCTTCGAGTGATATCTCTTCAAATAGAAGGACTAGTTCTCAATTAATCTCAGGTGAAGAGTATCAGGAGTTCCTAAGGCTAAAGTCCAACAACCATACCCAATCATCTACATCACCAAGTGTTTCAACTGCATGTATTTCTCATTTCATGGGGAGTCAAGGACCATGGATAGTCGACTTAGGTGCTTCTGATCACATTTATGGTAATGATTTTGTGTCCTCTTTTATCTCCTCACCTAAGTTTCCTCACTTCATTTTATTAGCCAATGGTTCCAAAATGTTATCTCAGGGAGTTGGTCAAGTTTCTCTCTCCTCATCAATTAGTTTAAACTTTGTGTTGTACATTCATAATGTCCCTACAATTTGATTTCTTTGAGTCAATTGACTTGTTCTTTGAATTGTACAGTAACCTTTTATGTTGATTCATTTGTTATACGACCAGCTGATTGGCTAAGGACATGAATCAAGAGGACTTTATTACTTAAAAAATAGTCCCTCTATGTCGTGTTTTGTGTTTGTATCTCCAAAGCTTTTGCATAATCGTTTAAGGCACCCCAGTCTTGCAAAACTAAAGTTAATGGTTCCTAGTCTCAATAAACTGTCTACCTTAAATTGTAAGTCTTGTCAATTAGGCAAACATGTTAGATCCTTCTTCCCTAACCAAGTCAACAAAAGATGTAATTTTCTTTTTTCTATTGTACATTCAAATATTTGGGGACCAAGGCAAGTAACATCTTTTGGTTTTAACTACTTCGTCACATTTATTGAGAAGTGACAATGCAAAAGAATATTTTTCTTTTGAACTAAACTCATATCTGTCTTCAAAAGGAATCTTACATCAATACACGTGTCCTCATACTCATCAACAGAATGGTATAACTGAAAGAAAAAATAGGCATATGGTTGAAATTATCCGCACCTTACTTTTAAGTGTAAATGTTCCTATCAATCATTGGGATGAAGTCGTTTTTACTGTCTGTTTTTTAATAAATCGAATGTCATCTGCCTCTCTTGAGAATCAAATTCCTCATTCAATTTTATTTCCTAAAGATAAAATGTATCATGTGCCCCCTAAAGTCTTTGGTTGTGTATATTTTTTTCATGATGTCTCTCCAAGTCGTGATAAACTTTTTTTGCAAGAGCAATCAAATGTGTGTTTCTTGGATATTCTGGTCTTCAAAAAGGATACAAATGTTACTCTCCATCCACAAAAATACACTATATGTTAGTTGATGTTACATTCTTTGAGGAAATTATGTTCTTCTCCACCAAAGATGATTTTGACTCTATCCAATAGGTTCTACCAATTCCATATTTTAGTTCAGCAAAGTCATCATCCTTTGAAACACATAATCAAGACATACTCCAACCCTCCTCTCCTATTCATTCTCAAGTTGAACTGTCTTCATCTTCAATGTCCACATGTCAAAGAAGGACACAATATATGTGTACTCCAGTATACGAAGATTCACTTGATTCATGTCCTCTATCCTCAATTGACCCCACATTAGATCCCCCTTCATCCTCACCTTCCCATTGGTTGGCCCATTGCTCTTTGAAAAAGTATTTGCTTCACTCGTAATCCTCATCCTATTTATCTTAGTTATCATCGTTTATCCCCTTCGTATTTTTCTTTTGTTTTCTCTGTCTCGTCCATTACTATTCCTAAATTTGTTTGTGAAGCACTTGATCATCTTGGATGGCGACAAATCATGGTAATTGAAATGCAAGCGCTTGAACAAAGTGGTACTTGGGAGTTAGTTTCTCTTCCCTCAGGCAAGAAGGCAGTTAGTTATAAGTGGGTATTTGCTATTAAAGTTGGACCTAAGGGCAAAGTTGATCGTCTCAAAGCCCGATTGGTGGTCAAAGGATACACTCAAGTATGTGGTCTTGATTATGGAGATACTTTCTCTCATATGGCAAAAATCACTACTATCTGCCTCTTACTTGCCATGGCTGCTATTCGTCATTGGCCTCTTCATCAGTTAGACATCAAAATGCTTTTCGGTGACTTGGATGAAGAAATATACATGGAGCAACCTCCTAGTTTTGCTGCTTAGGGGGGATCTGGTTTAGCATGCAAGTTTCATAGATCCTTGTATGAACTTAAACAGTCCCCAAGAGCTTGGTTTGAAAAGTTTAGCGAAATTGTTCAAAACTTTGGGATGACAAGAAGTGAAGCAGATCACTTTGTGTTATATTGTCATTCCTCTTCCGATAAATGTTTGTATTTGGTTGTGTGTAGATGATATTGTCATCACAGGAAATGATGATTTCAAAATTTCCTAGTAAAAGCAATACTTATTCAGCCACTTCCAGACCAAAGATCTTGGTCACCAGAAGTACTTTCTTGGCATAGAAATGGCTTAATTGAAGGAAGGCATTGTTATCTCTCAAAGAAAATATGCTCTTGATATCTTAAAAATATGAGTAATTGCAGGCCAGTTGACAGTCTCATGGATCCAAATCTAAAGCTAATGGTAAAACATGGTGAACCCTATTATGTATCTTTGCATTTCTTGTAAGCATAATTTGTGTATATGCTGACGTATTATGTTGTGTTATGTAAGCAAAGATCCTATATAAATAAAACTCAAAGTGTGTATCAAGACACACTATTCAGTTCACAACATTTGTGTGTTTAGCAAGGCCAGCTGGCTAATAGCTACAGCTTATAACTGATTGAAAACAGAAAATATAGCTAAATGGGAAGCAATTTAGAATAATGTTTGCTTTGATGCCCATAGGTCGTTGTCAAATGATATTGGCAAGTTTTCTAATACACATATTTTAAATTCATTCACTAATGCAGTATCAGCATTATGAAATTTATTCTAACCAAAAAGAAGAATAATTTATTTAGAAAGACAGTAAAATATAAATCAAACAAATGAAAGAAAAAGATTACCTTTTGTTTTTCACCATCAAGCCAAGCAAATGTCAACCGCCTTCTCTTAAATGCATCAACAGCTGGAGCTAAGGATTGATTTTCAGATGATGCATCCTCCTGGCTATGCTTAGACAATGTTTCTTGGACCCTGCACATAGTCTACGGAAATGTGTAAAAAGCCAATTTCGTAAGATTATGCATTTATCTAGAATACTAGACTGGAGTCCCAAATCCACTTTACTAGGAACCTGTCAAAACCCAAATTTGCCAACAATGATAACAGTGATTTGACTCTTGTAAGGAACTCAATAAGCATAATTCTCAATGTAAACAATGAATTAGCATCTACTTTGTGGAATGTGTCAGAAATTATGCCCAAAACAAGACTAGAATACATACTTCACGCATTTTGTTCAACTCCAGACTTGGCCTTCCTACTGCAATAACACAATACCATATAACTGTATCATAACCAGCACGGGAATAGCCATGGGGATCACAGCCTAGCTCCATTGATGTCACACTCCTTAGTTGCAGAAGCTCTGAAAGCAAAAAGGGTGGACAAAAATAATGCAGCAGATTAATTAGGCTTAGAAAATTTACAATTCTATAAACAAAAACTAATAATAATAATGCCTTAAATAGAATAATGTGTGCATCAGATGGAGAATGTAACTTCTATTCTATATACCATGGAATACCACATACAAACCCAAATGATGACAGTGTAGTATCATGCATCTACTATAAGATCAAAAGAATTCGCTAATACAAAACATTCAAGGGGCTGTGTTTATTGATATAAGTGGGATATAGATAGTCAAATCACTCAGTGGTTCCCACTCACAAGTTGATAAGAACAAGCCCCAAAGACATAGTATGTAAACAGACTAACAGTTTGGGGCTAGTATTGTGGTCCAAGCTACATGTGTTCGACAACAATCCAAAAATTAGTCAACAGTCATTCCCTACATAATTATGGCCCTCCCATTTTTTCTTTCATTTCTTTTTCTGATGAACTAGATACTGAAGTTTTCTTTTAATCTAAAGTTACAGGAGCCGAGTATCATATTTATTCTCCAAAAATCTTTGGTTAATTCCATCAATTTTAGGATTAGATTTATCAACTGTAAAATCAGTTGAAGTTAGTGCACAACTGCCATAGCCAAATTCTCTACCCTATTTTCCCAACCCTTTTCACTCCAATTTACCATTTAAAAACTTGCTGGCTCTATTGCCTCCCAAATCCCAACCCATCTTTAAAAAAGTATAGGTATGGAATTTTTCATTTATAAAAAAGTATAGGTTGACGACACAAAAATCTAAACAATAATTTTGCATCTACCTTGCTGTTTATTATTTTCCATCATATTCAAAAAAAATGAATTGTTAACTGAACCTGCAGCACACAATCCACAGATAGTCAGTTCATTGGAAGAGGAAAAGTATATTCAATGATTCTCAGGTAATATGACCAAGATGAAACAGACCATGGTGAACAACAGGTTTGACACCTGGGTCTTTAAGAAATACAATAGCAGGTGCAGATTCCACCCCAAATCTGACATTTGAAAACAAAATAAATTCAACACTTTATAACAGATCAGCAATGAATCAATAAGCTAGTGAATATAACAATATTCATAACACCATCTTCCACTGTATACAAAAAGTAACACTGAATAATGTTATCCTGATTCAGATTTTGTGAAAATTGTCACTTACGCTCCCCACCAATAGGAAGATTCCTCTTCCCGCCAGAGAATGAATGCAAATGAAGCATAAGCCCAATAGTCTTTAGCCACTTGTCGTATAAATGGAGCAGCACGCTCCCCAGATTTTGAGAAAAAGATGACTTTTACCTACAAGCCATGATCCACAAAAACTAAACGTTAATTAAAACAGATAAATTTAAGTATAGATCTACTCAATCAAAGGGCATTTAAACAAGATTAAATGTTAGGATCCAATTGTAAGGTATGAGACTTGAGTTCTACATTGGAAGAATGGGATTCTAGTGTGGGGTTTATAAGGCCTTGGGCTCTCCCACTACAATAGCTTGCTTTTGTGGTATGGTTCTCTTAAGGTTCTTATCAATTGGTATCAAAGTCTTCCACCATGTCTCTCAACTACAAACAAGCGGTGCAGGCGGTGACATCAACATCGCAATGTTTGCCCAGGACTAATCAAAGGGCTAGTGCACAGCCAACATGTGTGGGCGCCAGGACTGCAAAGCATGGTGGAATGTTAGGATCCAATTGAAAGGTATGAGACCTGAATCCCACATTGGAAGAATGAGATTTTAGTGTGGGTATTACAAGGCTTTGAGCTCTCTCACTACAATAGCTAGCATTTGTGAAGTGGTTCTCCTAAGGTTCTTATCAAATCATGAGCAAAACATTATAAGAAAAATTCATCAAAATGTTACCAAATGAGCAGCAAATTATAGAAAAATGAAATAAAAACTTGACATAAGTCAAGGCCATATTTGGTAAAACTTCTTCATAAGTACTTATTGAAGAAGAAAATCAGAAAGTAAAATGAATTGAACTTCTCCCATATATTAAAATCAACTTATGCACCTCAACTTTTGGTGAAGTTAGATGAGAAGGCTTCTATAAAAATTAAGTGCATAAGTTGATTTTAACTTGTAAGAAAATTCAATTTATTTACCTTCTTATTTTCTTCTCTTATAAGTGATTGTGAAGATGTTTATCTAAACAATGCCCAGCTAATTGCCTCAAGCTAAAAGATGGAGAGAAACCTTTTTAAGAAGGCATTCAGTACACACAGATCAGGTATTAAGGCACGTAGGGATGATATATCATTGTATAAAATAGCTCAAAATGTAGGAGTGCAATGTTTGGCAGTACACACAGATCAGGTATATTAGATGCCTAAACTTGTGTGATGATATTCTTATTCCATAAAACATGAATTATCATAAACATAGTAACAAAAAAACCAGTTATTTAGTAACAATGGTTAACAAATGACAACGAACAATTAAAAAATATAGTAATTCTTTAGGTTAATTATCAAATTACTTATCGTAACATAAATCAATGAAATGATATTAGTGTCAAGGATAAATAGGTATTTATCTCTCAAGCACAATATGTAATATTTGACAAGATAAACATAACTGGTATGTATGTACCAGGTATGTACCAATTCTTAATTAAGAAAAAAACTTGGGTACAAGGCTTGAGGGGGGCATGGTGCAGCTCAGCTACAGTTCCAGTGCACCTCAAGTCAACAACAATGTCTTATCTCAGCTTTGTTGTTTATTCTTCCATTCAACCCATGAAGTGTATGACACTGGCATAAAACAGGAGCTCTATGACTGCAAAGCACCTCTCTTTTGGCTTAGTGACAATGGTGGTAGCACAGGTAAGTGATGCAATGCTGTTCACTCTCTTGCTCTTTTTTTCTGATACTGTTTAGTTTGTCTGTAATTGCCAAGCACCCACTTCCTAGACCACTGATTGCTATTCTTCATTTCTTTCCCTTCTGAATTTCTGATAAATACTTTTTTCTAAAATTGTAGACAGTAAATATTTTAATTTCCTCCATGGCTCTATGGTAAGCATCATTCTTGTAGTGGCAAAAGTGACAAACTAACACATTTCATTGAACTCAATTCAAAAACAAAATTCTTAGAGATGTTTCACCATGAGATCCATTTTAATAATTTCCTCCCATGACTTTCATGGTCTCCCTCTACCCGTTTTCACAGGTCTAAAAATCATGACATTTACTCTCCTCAACTGTGCCTCCAGTGGCCTTCCCTTAGCATGTCTTAACCACCTCAACTGATTTTGTCATCTTTTCCTTGATAGGTACCACACCAATATCTCCTCATATACAATCATTTTGCATCATGTCTTTCCTTGTGTGACCACATGTTCATCTTAACCTTCTCATTTCTGCTACTCCTACTTTTTTCTGTCGTCCCTTAAAAACCCAACATTTACTACCATGAAATATAACTATTCGTTTAATAATCTAATAAAACTTCCTTTTGAGTTTGGTAAGTACTTTGCAATCACAAATAACCCTGAAGTCATTTTTCTTTTTAACTACCCAGCTCATATTGTGTAATTTCTTCGTCATTTTGTAATATTGATCGTAGATACTTAAATTTAGAAACCTATGATATGACATCTCCAATTTGTACCTTGGAGTCATTTTTCTCGTTTCTTACTAAAATTGCAACACATATACTCTATCTTACTCCTACTCAAGCAAAAACCCTTTGACTCCAATGTCTATCTCCAAAGCTCAAGTTTAGAATTAACCTTTTGCGTTGATTACTAATCAAAACTATATCATCTGCAAAAGGCATACATATAGGGATAATCTTTTGTATGTCCTTGGTAAACACATCCAAAACTAGATTAAACTAGCAAGACTTAAGATTAAGCCTAATGTAAACCTATCCTAATAGAAAAATTCTTAGTCTCACCTCCAAGAGTTCTCATACTAGTTGCAGTCTCATCACACATCTTGTATAGCCTAGATATAAGCTAAAAAACACCTTTCTTTCACAAAGCCATCCACAACAGTTTTCTTAACACTTGATCATATATTTTTTTCCATGTGAATAAAAACCATATGTAAAATTCCTTCTTTACTTCAGTACCTTTCCATCAACCCCCATAGAAGATAAATTACTTCTATCATAGACCTTTCTAGCATAAATCCAAATTGATTCTCAGCAATTCTAGTTTCTTCTCTTAATTTATGTTCAATCACCTTTTTCCATTTCATAGAGTAGCTCGTAAGTTTTATCTCTTTGTAGTTTACTGTTAACATATTTTGAATATATCCTTTGTTCTTATATATAACTAGAGTGTTCCTCCTCCACTCATCTAGCATTTTCTTAGATCTCAAATATTTTATTAAATAACTTAGTGAGCCAAATGATACTTTGTTCTCCTACACATTTTCAAACTTCAATAGAGATACCTCAAGACCAACAGTTTTACCACAATTCATCCTCTTAAGTGCATCTCTTACCTCTCCAACTCAAATTCTGCAACATATTCATACTTATAAAAGGAAACTGTATCCCATACCCATATCCAAACTAGGCACCGATAAGGAAAGAATAAAATGGAGTAGAACTTGGTCATGAGAAGATAAAGGGAATTAATGGGAAAATCTCCTCTAAGTATGAGTTATTCAGCTTCCTTCTAGTGGCTTTTCTGCATGACAAATCCCACCTCCCACTGATTTTGTTTAGTGTTATGTCTTTTGCATTGTTCTTCTTGGTCCTTCCCTTTCCTTAGAGCTCCACTTCCCCCCTCCCCACAATGACATTTGCATTTTCTATTCTCTTCATCAAGCTTTAATGCATATCTCACAAGGGGATGAAAAATGAAGTGGAAAAGAAAGATTTAACTTTCCATACCTTGAAACTTAGCAAAGGAGGAAAATCATTTTTGGATCATTTACATGCTAATTGCAAAGGAGGACAAAAGTTGTGAGCCTAGAGCTAAAATGGGAGCTTTTGAAACCAAAAGGATTTTTTTCCAAGATTAATCAAAACCAGTTATACCAAGCAAGCAAATTTTACTTCAAAGCTTTCATAGCCCCATTATTTACCTGCTTATTTTCAGGTCAACCAAGCACACACTAAATGTAAGCATATTCATATAAATGAATTGCCACAATTCATGATTAGAATTATTGTTGGTGCATATTATGGTGAAAGACCAACTTCTAACCATTTTAAATGCAATATTTCCGCCACAAGACAAAATGTGGTAAAGTGTAACAGTAAGATATTGTTCGGTCACAGGATTTAGGGCAGAAAAAATCAAGATATAGGAGAAAAGCAGATAATGTGTTTTCAAATATGCTCAAAAAGAATAAGACACAACTGGACAAAAATAATTTAGTATCCAATTTTCTTTAGATATAGATTGACCACAATATATCACATGCCATATTTTAAGTTATTGCAAAATGAAAACTGTATCAGATTACAATTACCCATAAAGGAAACTGAGCAGCAGTTTATGGATAAATTACAGCCATTTGTAACCTAATTACTTTGGATAAAGTTGACTTCTCATTAATTGCAATCAATTATACCAGAAATCCAGTAAAAAAATCCATACAAAATAATGTGAGAATTGCATGTTATGAAGTGTTTGGCATATATTTCCAATTAATGAACAATAGACTGGACGAGCAGTTAATGTGTTTACCATATTTTGACTTTATTAACTTATCAGTTCCATAATTGGAAATATTTTTGCCAAGAATTCCTAAATTGTAATTCTCCCAAAACAATTAGCTACCTAACTTAAATAAATATTGAAACTTTAATCAACAAAATGTATAAGGAAAATACACTAGGAGTTGACTAGTAGGGGGGAACTATAAAAACAATATTTATGCTAAGAAAATCATGGAAGAAAACAACAGAAAGCAATATATGGAGATAATAGAAGAGCAAGGTAATTGTACCTTATGATGGCTAGTTTTACCAAAAAAATTAGGCACCTGAAATTTTGGTAGTAATCCAAATACCCTTAGTAACAATAGAAACTTACAATAAACAAATTAAATTCCAAAAGCATATAAACTAATCACATTGGACAACAATATAATTACGATAACCAAACAAAAGTTAGCTGTCATATTCATTGGATACGACATGAACTTGTACAATCTTTTTTTCAGTAGTCCTTATACTAAAAGAAAATTATTTTCATTATGTTAAAAACACCTTTCTAAGATTAATAACAAAATACTGGTCAATATTCAATGATATAGCTATTTCTATAAGCTAAAAACTAAAACCAGAAACTATTAACATGTATTAGGTTATCACTTATTCACTTTCTTTTTAGGTGATCAGTTATCACTTCTTAAACTCCACCCATGTTGTCCATTATTTTAACATAGCTGATTCCAAGCCTGGACAAAAGTGAAGGTTGTGTTAGGCAGTCAACTTCTAACATAAAACATTGTTGAATCTTTATGACATGGACAGAGATGTGATTGTTTAATGCTGGATAATTTGGTAATGAGGTTTAAGGCTAGATGAATGAAGGAGAAACACTTTGATCTCTATTTAAAGGAACAAGGGAAACATACAGATTACAGAACAATACCAACTACAAAAGGGTAAAGCTCATAGCCATACTATGAATGTATGGGAGAGAATAATTGATCAAAGATTTAAGACAAGATTCATAATTCAGAGAACCAATTTGGTTTTATTAATAGGTCAACCATGGAAACAAATAAAAAATATATCTTTTTGCAAGGTCAATGGAGAAATGTAAAAAGAAATTAAAAGATCTACACAGGGTTTTCATTGAGTTGGAAAAGGCATATGCTAGACTGCCTAGAGAAGCTTTGAAGAAGGCAATAAAAAAGAAAGGTGTTCATGTTGGCTGAATTTGGGCCGTCAAGAGAGTGAAGAGTCAAAGGGAGCATCCAAACTAGAGACTGGTATTCCATTCCATCTATAACCAACTCAATTGAAGGACCTACCCTTCCTATCCCAGGCCACAAACTGAATGGCCAAACCTACATCCAATGGGCAAGATCAGTTCGAATCTTTCTCCAAGGAATGGAAAAATGAAGGGTACATAACTGGTGAAGCAACACAATCCAAAAAAGATAACTCCAAACTTCAAAAATGGGAGCTAGAGAACAGCTTGGTGATGTCATGGCTGCTGAACACCATGACTAATGAAATTGAAGAAAAATTCATGTATTACAGTACTACTAAAGAGATATGGGATACAGCAAAGAAGACATATTCAAACATGGAAACACCTTTGCAATGTTGTCAAAGTTGCAAGTACACTCGTACAATCTTGAGAGTTTGGGGGAGGGGTTGAGTGGTCGATGAGGAAACTCGTAGAGCAGATAATAGATTGCATGGATCATTAAGGGATCGCTAGTGTGGGCTTGGATTCGTTCTAACCTAGTTCAAAAAATCAAACTGAAAGTGTGGGCTTTTCAGGTCAGACCTTAATCTTTATGATATATTGAGTCATGAATAATTTTTCTTGTCTATGTTATTTTCTATGTATATGCATGTGTATAAATATAATTTTGCATATACACATAGATCTTATGATCTGAGTTACGATCTTTTACACCCCCCCTCACGATACTGAGTTTGACAACATTACACCTTTGTAATCTTTGAAATCAAGAGTTTACTTCATGATCTACAAGGTGAGTCCATAGTTGCTGAATATTTCAACACTCTCACCCAATATTGGCAGCAGCTTGACATTTATGAAGAAATGGAATGGAAGTTCCTTGAAGACAGCAAGCAATACAAAACTCAAGTGGAAAAAGACAGGATTACAAGTTCCTACTTGGACTCAATCTCTCTGAATTTCTGCTAAAGTCATCCCCTTAAGAGACCTTTGGCATGTCTCCACAAAGAATCTAAGGCCCCATTTGAGGCACTTGTAAGTTTTCAAACTTTAATTTGAAAACAAAACCTGTTTGGATAAATGGGATTGAAATGATTTTTAAATGAATTTTAAAACCATTTTAACCCACTTTTGGAAATAGAAAAGAAAAAAAGATTTTCTAGTTCTAGTTTTTAGAAGTTCCTTTCTCCCTTTTGATACTTTCATCCACCTCTTGCCCAATTTCTCTTCCTCCAATTCAATCTTCAATAAAGGTGGCAAACCCGCCCAATGAAACATAGGGCTTGAACTTTGTGCATGAATCAAATCTAAGGCTTTTGAGCCCAATCTGATCATGCCCTAATTTGGTCTTAACCAGCAAAAGCCGGTACAAATTGGGTTTTCATCAAGTTTGACCTCATTTTAAAATCCTGAATTGAATATGAACTTTTTGGTCCGACCCACTATAGCTTGCAAGCCACATCAAGTTCGCAACCAGCTCAAACCCACTCGATGAAGTGTAGGGCTTGGGGTTTTAATTTTGAAAACAAATTAAATTTGTCTTTTTAACCTAATACGATCATGTCTTAGTCTGAGCTTAGCTCACAAATAAACAGTACAAATCTGTTTTCATTGGGCTTGAGCCTTATTTTAGAAGCCTGAATTGAATGACTTCTTTTTGCCTGACCCACTATAGCTCATAATCTGCATTGAGCTCACGACCAGTCCAGCTTGAATCCACTTGATGAAATTTATGACCTGGGCTTTAAATTTTGAGTATAAAATAAGTCTAAGTCTTCTTAACCTGATCCAATCATGACCTAATCTGGGCATAGCTCGCAAAAGTTTGAAAAAAACTTAGATATTTTCTTTTCTTTCTGTATTGCTCTAACTCCATATTCTCTCATCACAACCTCATGTGAAGAGTCTCACATTTTTTTGTGTGAACTTTTAAAGAAAAAAATTATAAGATTGCCAACAAGTGTTCAAAATTGGAAGCGAAAAAAATTTGAAACTACAAACTAAACTGAAAATTTCTTTTGGTTTCTAATAATTTAATTTTTAAAAACTTAAAACTAAAAGCCACCTCAATTCAAATGAGGCCTAAGTGAACTAGTCTAATCCCGAATGAAATCCAATGGTAACAGAAAGATTATGTTCTATATTCAGAATTGACAAAGGAAATATGATGTAAGTGTAACAGCAAGTGTGCACTTAAATTAGCTTATTTTATGTTTAAAACAACTTATATAATCAAAAGGTCCGAAGAGAACTTTCAGAAAAAAGCTATTATAGCTACAGATAAAAAAGACTATTGAATTTCTCTCTAAAATGTTTCAAAAAAGAGAGCTGAATTTCCATGACACCCCATTCAAATCCTAACACAAGTGTTTGGATTCTCTTATTTTGTGTTTAGAAAAGCTGATAATCAAAATGCTGTAGAAAGAATTTTTGGCCCAATAGCCATATTTTGTATAAAAGTGATATAGCTAACTCCAACTTACAAAAACAGCTTCTTATAATTGTGACCCAAGCAATTTTGGCAAGGTGTATGAATAAAATAAAACATTCTGTTAGTTGTGTGTGGAGATTCAAGAAAAAAATACTGAAACTGACCAAATGAACAAGCATACCCAATATTATACTATATTAATCCCTCACCCATAATCATTGCATATGTTCATTATTCAAGGAATTTTCTTACATTACATAAATGCTACAGAAAAAAAAACAAAACAAAAAAACTACCACGCATATTTACAGAAAAGAAAATGGTTCTTTAGAGTTTAGACAAATTACCAGTAATTCCCTTGAGTAGTAGTTAATTTGAGGTAAAGCCAGTACAGTTGTTGCAAACCAATTTGTAACCTTGTCAACAGTAAGCTCACCATCAAACCTAACACAGGAAAATAATGTATAGTAATTCCATGCAGTAGAATATGACTTATGCAAGTAGAGACTAACACAATATAATGGTGTGTATTGACAACAGTAAGTTAAATGTGAATTACCCTCTGTTAATAAAGTTAAAAAGGATTTACAAAATTTTAACTCTGTCCACAAATCAACCCTTGGTTTTATAATAAAACTCACCTACTAATACATTTAGTAGCTCGGCATCCTGCAGGAATGGCAACAAGAGATGGGATTCCTGGATAATTGTTTCAATGGGTCAAGACAAGGCATATGTGATCTTTATCACCTAAAATTTAAAACAGTCATATATCATTTAAGACACACAAGGGGCATATGAAAGTCAAGTAGAATTCCTGGCAATTAATAAAACTGCACCTTTTTTCTGATAATGCATTTCTAGTAACAACACTTGGTGACATATGTTGGTGGGTGAAAGGGCACATGCCCCAACTCATCCAAAAATTTCTACCACTACTATAAATAGGATGATTTAACATCCCATCACCAGTACATTCTCACAATTTTTTGCCCAAATAGACGGTTGATCGGGTAATTCAAATCTTTTAACAAATCCGAAATTTGACTTACACCTTCCAAATTCCCAATTCCATCTTTTGAAAATCTTCTAGCTGCAAACTCAAACACCCAATTTGCAGCAGCTAAAAGCCTTGTTGATTACTGTTGATTGATTCTGTATGTGATATTATTAATTGTATTTGATAGGTATAATTTAGGGGAGTTAGCTATCATAGGAAATAGAATATTCTTACAATTTGGGTTTGAATCTAACTCAACTCCAAAAGCTAGCTCAAGAGGTAAGGTTCGCTCCCCACTTATATTCACTATTTTAACCACATCATCAGCCAATATGGGATCTCTAAGAAGTACCTATGTATTGCTTTACAATGGATAAATTACTGGCTTTGTGGACTTGTGGCAGTGACACTGACAGCATCTTCCATCCTGGAAGAAATTATGGGTTATTTCAAAATTTGAAAATTGCTTTTATAGGTGAGAAGGTAGCCAGTAGCTACTCAGTTTTAATGCTTCTGATTTATTTTTGTATCTTGTGTTCACATTCTAAATTAATTCTCTTCACAGTGCTAATATGTATCATTTACTGGATTTAGTGTGCTTAGTTTCTTGGAATTTGGTGTACATGAGCAGTAATGTACAGAAATTTGTGGTATTTGAGCAGTAATGTACTGAAATTTGTTGTATTTGAGCAGTAATGTACTGAAATTGGTTGTATTTTATGGAATATCAATTATTTAATTGTGTTTTGCCCCCAATACACAAAATCTGGGCCAGCCACTGCTTTTTTTCAAAAAATTAAACTATTCTTTTGAGCTGATTATAAGGCCATCATTTTGTATTTATCTTTAATCAACATAGAAGGAAACCATCAATAACATATTTGCTATAAGGAAAATACTCAGGAGTCTCTAACACAAACGTGTAGACACAAAACATCCTTAATTAACAGCACACCTGCTACTAGTCAGATTTGGGTAAAACAGAACAATCTTTACAATGAATTTACAAATTATAATTGTAAGTTTTGTAAAGAATGCTCCTTATATTGGACTGTCGTAAGATTATATAACAAAAGGATCAAACAAAACTACTTAAACCTGGGAATAGTCATTTTTAATAGAGATCCTGTAAGATGAACAAAACCAAAAGGGCAGAAACAAAAATTTGATTGTATTCAGCACATACCATTTTTAAAAAATGGTTTTCCTGTTGATCTTTTATCAGCAAGGTATATGGCAAGCTCCTTCTCACCAAGTTCCACCATACCAATGTTTGCAACAACATCCAGTAGAGAAGCTAAAGCAGAGGTATTAATCAGAATAAACTTATTCTTAAACTGGTGATTAAAATAACAAAGTGCAAGGATATCAATTAGATTGAGTCCATGTAATTTATAAAGAATAATACCATAAATTCAAATCGGTTCATGGAAGGAAACACTAAAAAAATGACTAGCACCCAGCCTTTTATTTTGTCCATAGAAAACTTTGAAGAGAGAGACAGAAACAGAGATAAGAGGGAGGAGAAGAAGCATTGAATACACCTGAAACTTCAAACTTTATCTCCTTGTCATGAAACAAGGTTGCATATTTCTCATATTAACTTTCATCTACTTTGTGAGAAGGGAATTTCTCTCCCTTTTTCTAGCAATACCATTTAAAAACCTAAAGACTAACTCAAGAAAATTAAATACTATTAAGCAGAAAAGGACAACATTTCCATATTCCACAGCAACACATCATGTGCATAAAGAATTTTTTTATGCCAGGAGTTCAGTTCAAATAACATACCAATCTTATTCCAGGACTTGGAAAATTGAGCACAACGTTCACTCCCTGATGAATACAACTGATACAAATACATTCAGCATGTACTTCAAGTTGATTTTTCAAAAGAATAAAATAGATAAAGATTATGGAATCAAGCAAGGATGGTGATACAGACTCTTTACAAGAAAGATCAATCAAATTTATCTTTCAAGAGACAGCATGTTGCTAAAAAGTGAAGTTGGTGAAAACTAATGAATATCTTTCAGATTTACAAATGTGATCCAATATGACTCAGTTTCAAAATCCTCATATGATATGATGGAAAGCAAATCAATTTACCAACATATAGTTATAGTCTCACAAATATTGCCATATTTTGTTTGGTGAATATTGTTCTGACAAAAAATAAAATGCATTACATTGAAATTTCGCCTGGCTTTCCCAATTTCTATATTTGAAGCAGTGTTATCAAACTAGGACCAATGGGTCACTAGTTGAACCGCATGAACCAGTAATTATGCAAAACTTAAAATATTTTTATATATAATATATTTGCAATTATGTTAACAAAGAGTTCACTGGTTCAGTGGTGCTAAACCTTTTAAGCTTTCTAAAGTATGTAGATTCTATTATTGTCAAGCAAATTTCAAATTTTCTCATAGCAATTTGATCGAAATTTAAATGATATCTCCTGCACAATTGAGTAGATATGAATAGACGTAAACCAGCCTAGAAAGTTCACTCCGAGTGTTGGAAGGGCTTGGGAAGTGTGCATGGAAGCTTTGGAAACCATATTAAATGCTTTTGAACAGGCTTGAAAACCCCGTAACCGGACCAACCATATAGTCAAGTCACTGGTTCATAGCTGAGTTAGTGACATGCCACCAGGTCAGATGCATATCCGATCCAATAAGACTGGACTGTCCATGTATTTGGTTTCCAGTCTAACTGGTCCAACCTGCAATCTGGTCCAGTTTTAATAACACTGGTTTAAAGCAGTATAGCAAAAGGTTCAAAAAGGCATGGTTAAGGTGCTGAAGCGAGGGAACATAAGGAATCAGCACCTCTTGATGGCTAAAGGTGCAGCCACTTCATTGAGGTACATGCCTCCAGCACTTCAGACATGCCTTTTTGGTACATCTGTTTGGGCAAGGCACAGCTTTAATGTATTATTAATACAACATCAACAAGAAGAGCCTTATTCCACTAGGTAAGGTTGGTTACATAGGTCACACAACATCATTTGGCTCGGTTAAAGACCTAATCTTCAGAGATATTTATTTCCCATGAGATCCCTCTTAACTTCTCCCAATGTCCTTTTTGGTCTCCCTCACCCCCTTGTCACAAGACTAAAAACCATGCAATCTACTCTCCTCACTAGTGCGCCCCTAAGGTGGGCTAAATCAGATGGACTGAGACCCAAATACATGCAGTGAATACATTGCTAGTATATTCCTAATAGGAAGTTAACTATCTCATAATGACTAGACCAAACATTGTCTTTCCTGTTAGTGTTGCCAATCAACTTCTCAATTCACCATGTGATAGTCATTGGAATGCAGTTGTTCGAATCCTGAGATACATCCAAGGATTATTTAGCAAAAGGCAGGCTTGTTTATATGGATAGGGGTCATGCTAACATCATTAGATATACAGATGCAGATTGAACAGGAAATGCTAGTGATAGAAGATCCATGATAAGTTACTGTGTTCTCATTGGTGAGAACTTGATCTCATGGAAAAGGAAAAATAAGAAGCAAACTGTGGTTGCAAGATCAAGTACAAAAGTAGACTATGGGAGTATGGCTAATATGACTTGTGAACTCTTATGGTTAAAACATTTGCTTCAAGAGTTGAAATTTTGGGAGATAGGTTCCATGGAACTTGCTTGTGATAACCAACCAACTCTACATCTTTCTCCAAATCATATCTTTCATGAGAGGACTAAACATACGAAGTTTGACTGTCACTTCATTAGAGTGAAGATCCCCCTTGGCATCATCAAGACTACTTTTTTGAGATCTGAGGAACAACTTGCAGACACGCTAACTAAATCCTTACAGGATCCCAGGATAGTTACATATATAACATGCTCAATGCATCTAACATATATGCTCCAACTTGAGAGGGAATGTTTATTATAATCAGATTTTATTATTTCCTTATCATTAGCTTGCCTGGTCATTGTAAATAGGGATAATGGAATTGTTTTGATTCAAAATTATAGGATAAATTAGGACTAATTATTTCCGTTTTAGAGTATGCCTCACTTGTATTTATATCTGTACATACTCCTGTAAATACTTCAGGCACCAAGAAATATGAAAAGAAAAGTACAAAATTTAACAGTCAATACAATTTCACAATCTTAGATTTTCATTCAATTAAATATAATTTAAAAGAAAAGAATTTTACTTTCATGCAGTAGTTGCGGAGGTTATTGCTGGTAAAGTGAAGTTAGTTTAGTTATATGACACGAAAAATGAATTAAAAATAACAATAATTTTAGCATGAAAGTTCAACTATGATCACATTTGTAACAACATATCAGCATATTCAACAATGTGTACCTGAATTAGCCATGGCTTTGCATCTGGAAATATATACTGGAAGTTACTAGCAGTAATGACTTTAGAAGAATGATCTATAGATCCTGAGGTAAAAAAAAATTGTGCATGCTCAATGAAAGGATTTCCACGTCACAAATCTATTGAAAAACTTCAAATAAAGTTCCTATCACTTCTGATGAAAGTTTTGACTAACCAGAAGGGGCCTGTAGCAAAGGGAAGTCCAATTCTGAAATATGTTTCCCTGCATAACGCTTGCTAGCACTCTCAACAATGTGCTACCATCGTAGAATTATATCATTTAATTAAAAGGATTTGGAGATTATAGTAATCAGGGATGAGATAAACATTTATGGAACAAATCTCATAAACAGACACCAGTTTTAAAGGATGAAAAAGAAAAGTACTCACAAGTTGTTCATCAATACCAAATATGTCATAGTCTCTTTTCCATAAAGGATTAGTCAGCAACTCATAAGCATATCGGATCTGTAAATCATGCTCTCAAAGCAAATTACACAAACAAAACCATAGTAAATCCACAATACTTGTGTCATAATGGACAGCCATCAAAATAAAGAACGTGTAATACATGAAACCATATTATAGTAGCAAGGCATATGGTAGGAAAAAGAAATACCAATTTATAAATAAGAATACTACAGTCCCCTTTTATGAATGCAATCCCACCCCTTTATAACATGTTTGTGCGTTATAATATCCAAAAGTTTCTGCATATCAATTTCGCAATAGTTACATTGCATGCCAGGGTTCAACCTGCTTGGTTTTTTATAGAATAACCGCATGCAGTTCATGTATCTCATATTATATGCTGTTCATAGGAATCAATGCCTAGGAAATAGCACCCGACCACTCCACTTATCCCTGTAAATTGTATCATGAATTGTGTGTTTGTCTAGTGTCTTTTCATTCAAGCTATTCCATCCTATCTCTCATTTCAATGTAGAAAACCATTTCAGCATATTTGTTCAGAGGGGTTACATTGCATGCCACGATTCAATCTGCATGGAAGGGGAAGAACTGAAAGGTGTTTTATCTTCAACTACAGTTTACATTAAGATATCTAATTCCAACACTTCAATGGCCTGAATATCATTTGCTCTCAGAGAAAATCTCTCCTCTCCACAAACCAATGCCAACAAGGACCATCAAATTTAGTATGCGGATAGAATTTAATTACATGGTTTCATCTTACTCACTGATAAACCCTGGTTTTTCCTACACACCAATTCACACTATGCTGGCTTCGCTAGAAAAGACCCTACTTAAACTGTACATTTGAAACTCTCATACATAAACAAAGCTCTCCTTTCTTCACATTGTTCCAAAACAAGTATTTGCAAAAACTTATTAAGGCAGGTCATGAAAGTTGAAACCAACACAAAAAACTTAAAACTAGATTCAAACAAAGTATAAACCAAGTAGAATGATCCTGATCAGAGTACTCAAGCCATATTTAATAGATCCCCACTTCACATCACCACATAGTTGTTGCTCTTTCAAGATTTCAGTAACAATTATCCAGAATTAATGTAAAAGGATGAATCAAGTTACTCCAATTAGTAACTTTAAAAAAATTACACTCTATCTTCACTCTTGATCTTTTAATCTAACAATTCTAATGAGTAACTTTAAAGAAAATGAAAGATGAGGATGAAGAGTAACTCTTTCAAAGTTACTCTTGGAGTAACTTGATCCCTCCTCATAATCTAAACATAAATTGTGGATCAATGACCTTTGTTCTTAGGAGAATTCGGTGCATGATACAATAATTTGACTGATAGACAAGATAGTTGATAAATGACCTATCAACTAACCTTTATAAATTCATGAATATCATAAACTTCCACAGCAGAATTCCTGAAAGAGAATGTAACTAATGTCATAAGATTATTAATAGCATGCTGATAAAATGTTACGGAATGCTCCACAAAAGTTTTAGTACATTCAGAACAAACTAATACAGGAAAACCTGTTCAACAAACTAAAGATATACAAAACTCCCTGTTCTTTATTTGAATTATTTTGCTAAAAGAAACATAACTACCCTATTATAGCCATTAAACTCCTTTACATGGTATAGAGACTCCAATTTAAAATAATAATAATAATAATAATGTATATATATAACACTTAAAATATATTTTATACCCATATGAGGTGACGTGAATAAAAAAAATTAAATAAAGACCGAAGAGACTGAAAAGAAAAATGTAAAATATACAATAACCAAGCTACAGTACCCAAGCTAACTAGAGTGAGCACTGAGCAGTAAGTGAAGCCACTAATCATCCACAACAGCCCAAACTGAAACCAAACATCTAACTACAATCAACCCCTTTCTCTTATACACCATACACACTTTTTAAGACTACATGTTCCAAATCATTCAGGCAGTGAACAAGAATAGCCTTAGTCCTTAACACATTTGCCAAACAGCAGCACACTTTCCCAGTCATCTACTGTCCTTGCACATAATACAGGGTTTCAAATTGTGATTGGGAATGGCAAATTCTGTAATCCCGACACAATTTCAATCCATGCACAGATTAATTGTGTGGTTAAATAATCTTTTGTGCGCAAATTTAGTATATTTGACAGCTACCACAGTCAAATGCAAAACGACAATAAAATCATTCCGTAACCCGATCTAAAGACACATAACTGAATTACCACTTAGATTCGAGCTTGTTGTAAGCCTCCTTCACTTTGTCGACCGAACTATATCTCTCAATTTGCAGAACTGCAATCGCCGAAACAAAGAGAGGAAAATTAAAACCAATTTCACGAAAACAAAAGAAAGAGAAAAGAAAGAGTTACCGTCGTAATGAGAAGGAGGGAAAGCGTTGGGAATGAGGAAGAGCTGATAGAACATGGCTCCGGCGAAGAGAATAATAGGGAGTGCGTAGGCTCTGAGGGTGGAAGCCGTAGAGGCTACGGGTGAAACCCTAGACATGGTGATAGAATCGGGAGTAGCAGTAATTGTGATGAACGAGTTTCTGAGTGTACTCTTCTCTCTTCACTATGTTTTCTCCTTCCCTTTTCAATTTCTCTCTTGTTGCATGAAATTTCTCGTCACTTTCCTCGTACAGTCTGTAACAATATATCTCACATTTTTTCTCTACTTTTTCTTTTACTCTTTTACCCCCTTGTATGTTATAGAGACAACATAACTGCTTTGCCCCTCAAATTCACACAAAATAAACCATAAGTATCTGTCCCTCCTGACTCTTTTAGGTTTATCCACAAAATGATAAATAAGATTATTTTTTATATATATAATTTGTTAAATTAAACATAATTATATTAAATAAATATTTTATTAAAAATAATTTATTTTATTACATTAAATAAATAATATAGTTTTAAATTTTTTTTAAAATATATTATATTTTTTATTTAATTTACTTTTATGTTATTGTCTATTATCAATAAAATATTATTATCTAAATTATATTATATTATAATATATATATATATATATATATATATATATTAATATATTAAATTTTAGTTTTAACTAGTTATGTACTATTTAAGATAAATATTTATTTTTATATTATAATTATTTCATAATAAAAGTATATTTTGAGTATATAAAATATATAATATATTTTAAATTTATAAAAATAATTTAAATTATGATATAAATTTATTTTTAAATTAAAATAAATAGATAATTAAGAAAATAATACATGTATATATATATATATATATATATATATATATATATATATATATATATATATATATGAGAAAAAAGATGTTAAAATTTCTAATTGAGAATGAGAATGGGGAGAGTTTCATTATCATAGTTATAATATGGAAATATATTTTTTTATAATTTTATTTTTAATTTGTGTTTCTTATTTAATTAAAAAAAACAATAATAGAAAGTTTAGACAATATTATATGTTTACTTTATATTTTTATATGTCACGTTATGCTAAAAATTTATTTAAGATGAATTTACAAACATAACATATTAGAAAAAAAATAATAACAAAAATATTTTATAATCACATTTCACATTTTTATTTAAATAAAGAAAAGAAAACATGATATTGAAGATAATAGTTTTAACTATTTTTAAAATTATCATAAAAATATAAAAATTATCATATAATAATTTTTTTCTTTTATTTTTTGGGCTCCTACCAGACTTGGACCATGGGCGGTCGTCCCCTAATCCCCTAAGGTCAACTGTGACTCCCCTCTACAATTATACAGAGATATCCTTCCATTTTTAGTGTTTATTATCTTATTTGATACCTTTGACTACTCAATAAATTATTCATTATTATTTAATTTTTATTATCTCTTTTTTATTTTTTATTTTTAAAAAGTATAAAAACACAAAGCGTTGAGCCTCTTTTCTTCTAGTTTAAAGAAAACAAATTTGAAAATATAGAAGATGATGGTTTATCACTTTACAAAATATAAGGGTCATCATTATCTACATATAATAAGTTATTATATATGGGTCTTACTAATTAGTATGTAGAGAACATCGGCTAAGGAATTAATAAATAAATATTTTTATTAAAAATTGTGTCAAAGTTAAATAAGAAATTATGAGAGAGTATAATGTAATTTTCAATATAAAAAAATATCAACTTTTGATTCTAGAACATATGTCCTAAGGGCATTATTTAGCATTTTTCTTATTATAATTTAAGTTTAAGGTTAAATTATAATTTTAATTATTTATTTTATTAAAAATTTATTTTTGTTATTTATCTTTTAAAATATTTATTTTTGATTTTTAACTCTTAAGGTTGAGTTAATGTTATTCATTTAAAACAATTATCATTTTGCGATTTTTAAATATAATTTTTAACTCTTTTTTTAATTTATTCAAAATGTGAAATTTGTCCTATTAAATTTATCTATATGAAACTATGAAATCCAATTAATGTTTGCACAAAAAATGTCATAAATAATGTGAAAATTGTGTGAAAAGTGAGTCTAACGTGTAATTGAAAAAGAAATCAATATTAATTAGATTTTTTTGATTTTCTAGTTATATGAGACTCACTTTTCACACTATTATCACACTATTGTGACTTTTTTGTATGAACATTAGTTAGATTTTCCAAAATCAAAAAATGATCATATTGACAAGCATGTGAATCAACTAGTGTAAGGTTGTTCTAACTTAACCAGCAGTCTCAAGTTCAAGTCTTAGGTATGCAATTGCACTAAAATCAAAAATGATCATATCGACAAGCATGTGAATCAACTAGTGTAAGGTTGTTCTAACTTAACCAATGGTCTCAAGTTCAAGTCTTGGGTATGCAACTACACTAAACTCAAAAAATGATCATATCGACAAGCATGTGAATCAACTAGTGTAAAGTTGTTCTAACTTAACCAATAGTCTCAAGTTCAAGTCTTGGGTATGCAACTATTCTAAATATTTGAAGGGAGAGTTTTACTATTCATAGTGGTCTTACCCAACTCAAACTGGATTTTCTCCTGTGGACAATACTTTTGGTCTATAAAAAAATGACCATGTTGCATGTGTAGGACAAAAACGAGTAGGTATGAACTAACTAGTTTAGTCCATATGCGAGTGAAATCTTTATGTTTTAGTCTCTATTTAGGTAGTGTTGTTGTGTGTGTTATATATTTTAGTTTTTATATTTGTATCATTTTTATATTTTGTTCTTATATTTGCACAATCTTTACGTTTTAGTCTTACATCTAGAAACTACTCATTTTAGTATGTATATGAACCAAATCTTTGTAGTCCATTTATATTTTATATAACTATTACATTATCTTTTATTTTAACAAAATATTTAATCTTTCAACAAAAAAATAATAAGAGTTCAAAATTGATGATTAAATATACAACAATGTAAAAAAATAGAATGAATAATCAATTTAGTCCCTCAAATTGTAATAATTCATGAAATTAGTCCCTAAAATTAATAAAATAGCAAAATAGTTTCTCAATTTGTATATCACTATTCAATTTAGTCATTGAAATTGTAACGGATAGTCAAATTGGTCCTTAAAATAGTCCATGAAATTATAACTATAATTATCTATCAATTTAGTTCTTAAAATTGTAATGATCGACCAAATTGGTCTCTAAATTAAAATGATTAATTGCACCATTTGTCTCAAATAAGTCAAATTAGTCTTTGAATTATTTTCTTATATAAAATTCATAAAAAAAAACTATAAGCTTAGTGTCAAAATGTGTAAAAAATTACAAATAAAACTTATGAAAATTTAAAAGTTATGAGGCAAAATATGCAATTAACTATTTTCATTTTATGGACCAATTTGATCGATCATTATATTTTTAAAGACTAAATTAATAGATAATTACAATTTCAATATCATTTTAACATTTTTTTTTATTTCAAGGATTAATTTGATTGTCTATTACAATTTTAATGACTAAATTGAATAGTGATATATAATTTGAGGAACTATTTATCTACTTCATTAACTTTTAGGACCAATTTGACGAATCATTACAATTTCAGGAACTAAATTGGTGATTTACTAAAAAAAAATATATTTCCCTATAACATAAAAGTTATATATAATATTCGATTTACTAAAAAAAAATATATTTCCCTATAACATAAAAGTTATATATAATATTCATATAAATATATCTTTTATTTCATTTTATATTGTGAGAGTGCATGTGTGAATAAGAAGTTACACATTAGATAAAAATGAGCAACTTGAGTAACATTAATTAGAAAGGGTCATAAACTTGATATCTCAAGGTTTTCAATTGTATGTGGTGTCAAGTTTCCTTTACGGTTAGCTTGTGATCCATTTATGAATTTTTCCTTAGCATTTAACCCCCTCATATTCTCAACAAGTGATATCAAAGAGTATTGTCAACAATGGCTAAACTTTAAAGACCAACATTAAATATTCGTGGATGTAAAATCTTTTGCTTAAGGGAGAGCATACCACGTGGAAAAGAGACCAATACTCGAAGGGAAGATTGTTTGAGTGCAAGTGTGAGTAGAAAGTCTCATATTAGATAAATATGAATATATTAAGTAATATGTAAGTGATAAAATTGCACAAACCTAATGTCTTAAGGTTTTAGGTTGGAGGTGGTGTCAAATTCACTTTTATGGTTTGTTCATGGCTCATTGATGAAGTTCTCTTTGATATCTACCCCCTTGTATTCCTAACAAGTGGTGTTAAAGTTGATGGTGCGACTAGGTGACAGTTCATATTAGTATATAGTGGAATTGGTGGTTGATAGGCTTAGAGAATCATCACTTCTCCTATCAAAATACTAGATTTTTCCTATGTTAAGGTAGCACAAGGTCAACCTAGGTCATTCTTCTCAAGGACATGTGGTTCTTGTATTTTCTAGTGAACAAGGCTGAGATATATGCGAAATAGGGCATGTAGAGTGTGGACTCGGCAAGTAAAGGTAAACAGGGGGGTTTTGCTGTAAATTAAAGTATAGGAAGAGTAAAGATTGCACGAAAGTAAACTAAGGCTACAAAGGTAAAGGCAAGTTATATCTACTAAAACTACGAGACAATTAACAGGACATATTTATTATATTGATTCCAAAGTTCTCAACGAAATGGTTTTGGATTCCAGTTCCTATTATGAAAGCAACTCCTCACCAACCCAATTTCCTACGACGATCCTCGAACATTCGTCCATTACTAACTGAGGGCTTACACGATCACGACCTCGAGTTTGGCAGGGATTACGCCCTTGGCTGATGTAGGTTCTCCAAAGGCCTCCTAATGGCACAATTTTCAACGTCACAAAATATAAAAATGAACTATTCAATATTAAAAAAGAGTGTCCTGATGTCACAAGTCCTATCAAAGTGTAACCAAAAACAAAATAAGAACAAAGATAGAAAAAACAGTTGCTAAGGAGCCTTAGCTCAACCCCCACGCTCTTGCTCAACGTCACCTGCAAATGGTGTTTAACCAAAACACAAGCAAACACACAACAAAAAAGGAGTGAGAAATATACCTCACTCAAGCTTATGGTATGAGCACATCGTAAGTAGAACGCACACACACAATCACCATACAATAAAAAATCACAAGCAAACAGTGACAAACAAGTATGCACATGAATGTTGATAATGCACTCTTAGTACTACTTTGTATGTCATGTGGTATCAACTCTAATTGAAGAAGTAGGTTAGGCACAACCTTGCTAATCTTTACCTTTGCAATTACCCATGTCACTCTAGCATAATATCCCTTTGGTAGCATGCCAGGTACTACTCAACTTGCATCGTCAAGTTCGACACGTGGGATCAGTCACGACCATTGAAACTCTTTCATACAGAATAGCCCTAAGAGGTCTAGTGACTTTACCACTTGGGTTTGCGTCTACATTTCTTACACACTTGCTTCATCAAATGATGCATGATGCAGTTCAATAATTTATCGTTTTCTCTTTTCACAATTCGAGCTGATGTGGACCATTCTTGCCCTTTGGGCCTAGGTACCTCATCCTCGACCCATCACAGATTAGTGAACACCATTCTAGCTTCTCATAGTCTGGGTCATTCACTAGACAAATGTCCTTTAAGGCCATTTTCATCTCTCATAGATTTGGTCACCCTTCTCATTTATCCTTATTACTTATTAGTCATTGTATATTTTGGCCTATATTTTGGGACCTTGGTTGGTGGGCTTTGGGCTGCAAATTCTTATGGCCCAGCCCACCGTCCTTGGCATTTCGAGTATGTGATCAGTGGTTAGTAATTAGTTAATTTGTTAGTAGTTAGTTTGTTAATTAGTTAGTATGTTAATTAGTTAGTAGTTAGTTAGTTAAGTAGTTAGTAGTTGATAGTTAGTATTTAGTAGTTATTAGTTAGTAGTTATTAGTTATTAGTTAGTAGTTAATTCGTATTTTAGTTAGAGAAGTTAAGGAAGTTAGACATTTTTTGGTTCCTTTGGAGACGTTTTGACATTTTGGAGGTTTGGAGAGTTTCTCTCAGATTTAGAAGAAGTTTTCCTCTCTTATCAATCGTATTCTACTGCGTTTTTTCTGTATTTTGCTAAGTTTTCTACGACGATGGTCATGGAAGACAAAAGTTTCTTTGTTAATTCAAGATTTCATGATTGCAACTCAATTTGAGTTCTTTAATATTTTCTTATACAATCTCTATTATGTTATTTTTCCAATTCTGGACCTCGTTTTCATGATCATGACTTTGTTTGAGATTTTGGATTGTGTTAGGTTAGAGGATTAATTAATCCCAATATAATCAAGGTTAGATAATCGATTGGTCACCTAAAATCAACCAATTTTGTGCTTGAATTCATGCTAATTAGGGACTGCGATTGTGATCTCAATCTATATGGATGATTATCTAATGAAACTTAGGTTGATATGAAATTGCACCCTTATTAGAACTATGATAAAAAATTGTATGATGGAATCCTTGGATTCATGTTACATCATTCTGTTGAGATTAATTATATTTTATATCAATTATATTTTGTATAATTACTTGTTTTCCATAATTCTGCTTCGCTCAAACCCTCCTTTTAACATTCATTTCAATTTTTGATTAAAAAAATTAGGCATAACATGATTGTGTTCTTAAAATTTGACCTAGGTTAGTCTCCTACACAACAAAAATTAAGAGAAATCTAGTGATTTTGATAGTATATTGACAACATTATCACTAATGTCACACCCTAATTTGTGACGAGGCACGAAACGGTTCGAGGTGGGCCGGAATAGTCTCGGCCATCAAGAGTCGCCACCGGTGTTTTTCTAAGGAACGCCAGGAAACCTGGGGGAAAGGCTGGTCTGAGAATCAGAGTTGCGGATTCGGGAGCTGGTTACACGTTGGGAGTACAAGGTGCCCCCAACATGTCTATCACCTGATAGTTACCCAAGGTTAGTTGCGAAGGGATAGGGATGGTACTTGTTTTTCGGGCCAGGTAAGGTGTTTTGGGGCTTTGGGTTTTCATGATTTGATAGGAGTGTGCCTCCTGTGCCTACGTACCTCGGCTATAGAGGAATCAAAGTCCATGTAGTTCTGGCTGGGTTATTGGCTAGGTGAGGGTTGGGTCGACCAACGCCAGCCTAGTTTTTCTATTGTTGAGATGGACTCAGCCTTGGGCGGGTAAGTTTATGCTAAAGTTTCTATCTAGCGACACCGAGACCATGTTGGCCGTGTGGAGCCGGCACGATTCTAGCCACGGGGGGGAGTGAGCTTGAAAGGGCAAGGTGCATGGTGTTGTCTTAGGGTGCAATGCACCTCTAATCTAGAGTTTAAGAACATCCTAAGGCAATCACTAAGAATGCAATGCGTTAATCATGGAGTATGGGAACCAACCTGGAACTTGGAACTGAGGAACTTTCGCTTCTAGGTGACTAGTACTTCTGCTTGCCTTTTAGTCTAGACTTGGAGCCCCCACCTCTTCTACTCCTTGCAATCGTCAGCTTTCTGCTCTCTTGTTCTCCTGATTTGCTCTCCAATTTTTCATGCCCCCAGTTTTTCGTGTTTGAGGTTTATATAGGGTTCTCAAGCTATCAAGGAGTAACCCCTTTGGCCTCGCTTATTGGTGGCCGTTAGGTTGGAGACCGAGTCCTCCTGTCTTCAATCCCGACTTCCATGCAGGAGTTAAGATTTGCCTTGATACTCGGGCGACTCGGTCACCGCCCTTCGTAACGGCTTGAGTGGACTCGGTCTTGAGACTCCTCTTCTGATCTCGGTCCCGTCTAGGGTTTGATTGAGTCTTGGGACTATTCTTTGGTGGTCTCGGCCCAGTCTTGCGGTTTGGGTTGACCCAGTCTTCGGGCCATTCTTTTAGTGGTCTCGGTCTAGTCTGGAGGATTGGGCCTGGAAGGATTTGAGTCTATACAGATTTGGCCCGGACGGTTTTGAGGTGCAATAGTTACCTCCTCTTTATTAGTGCTTATTTGAGGAAGAGGGCGGTTCCTCTCGGATGAGCGTAAATAAAGACTCAAGATGAGTTTGATGGAATGATGAAAAGGTATCTGATATTGGACTTTCCTTTGGTGTCCAGGCTAGAATGAGGCAACACTGGACTTTCCACTGGCATCCAGGTTAGAATGTGGCACTGAATGTTCCACTGGCATCCAGGTCAGAAATGTGGCACTGGACTTTCCACTAGCGTCCAGGCTAGAAAGAGACACTAGATTTTCCACTAGCATCCAGGTTAGAAATGTGACACTGGACTTTCCACTAGCGTCCAGGCTAGAAAGAGACACCGGATTTTCCACTCACATCCGGGTTAGAAATGTGGCATTGGACTTTCCATTGGCGTCCAGGCTAAAACTCGATTTTCCACAAGCATCCAAGTTAGAAATGTGGCACTGGACTTTCCACTGGAGTTCAGGCTAGAAAGAGATACCGGATTTTCCACTGGCATCCGGGTTAGAAATGTGACACTGGACTTTCCACTGGCATCTAGGATAGAACTGGATTTTCCACTAGCATCCAGGTAAGAAATGTGGCACTGGACTTTCACTAGTGTCTTAGGCTAGAAAGAGACACCGGATTTTTCACTTGCATCCGGGTCAGAAATGTGGCACTGAACTTTCCACTAGCGTCCAGGATAGAAAGAGACATTGGATTTTCCATTGGCATCCAAGTCATAAATGTGGCACTAGACTTTCCACTAGCGTCCAGGCTAGAAAGGGAGAGATACTGGATTTTCCACTAGCATCCAGGTAAAAAATGTGGCACTGGACTTTCCACTGGCGTCCAGGCTAGAAAGAGACACCAGATTTTTCACTAGCATCTGGGTTAGAAATGTGGCACTGGACTTTCCACTGGCGTCCAGGCTAGAACTGGATTTTCCACTAGCATCTAGGTTAGAAATGTGGCACAAGACTTTCCACTGGCGTCCAGGCTAGAAAGAGACACTGGATTTTCCACTTGCATCCGAGTCAAAAATGTGGCACTGGACGTTCCACTAGCGTCCAGGCTAGAAAGAGACACTGGATTTTCCATTGGCATCCAGGTCAGAAATGTGACAATGGACTTTCCACTGGCGTCTAGGCTAGAAAGGGAGAGACACTGGATTTTTCACTGGCATCCAGATCAGAAATGTGACACTGAACTTTCCATTGGTGTCCAAGCTAGAAAGAGACACTGGATTTTCCATTGGGATCCAGGTCAAAAATGTGGCACTAGACTTTCCACTAGCGTCCAGGCTAGAAAAGGACATTGGATTTTCCATTGGCATCCGGGTTAGAAATGTGACACTGGACTTTCCACTAGTGTCTAGGCTAGAAAGAGACACCAGATTTTTCACTGGCATCCCGGTTAGAAATGTGGCACTGGACTTTCCACTAGCGTCCAGGCCAGAAAGGGAGAGACACTGGATTTTCCACTCGCATCCAGGTCAGAAATGTGGCACTAGACATTCCACTAGCGTCCATGCTAGAAAGCGACACCGGATTTTCCATTGGCATCCGGGTTAGAAATGTGGCACTAGACTTTCCACTAGTGTCCAGGCTAGAAAAAGACACCAGATTTTCCACTGGCATGTGGGTTAGAAATGTGGTGCTGGACTTTCCATTGGCTTCTAGGCTAGAAATGGATTTTCCACTAGCATCCAGGTCTGAAATGTGGCATTGGACTTTCCACTAGCGTCTAGGCTAGAAAGAGACACCGGATTTTGCACTGGCATCTAGGTCAAAATGTGGCATTGGACTTTCCACTGGCATCCAGGCTAGAAAGAGACACTAGATTTCTCATTGGCATCCAGGTCAGAAATGTGGCACTGGACTTTCCATCGGCGTCCAGGCTAGAAAGGGACACTAGATTTTCCATTGGCATCTAGGTTAGAAATGTGACACTGGACTTTCCACTAGCGTCCAGGCTAGAAAGAGACATCGGATTTTCAATTGGCATCCGGGTTAAAAATGTGGCATTGGACTTTCCACTAGCGTCCAGGCTAGAAAAAGAGAGACACTGGATTTTCCACTAGCATCCAGGTAAAAAATGTGGCACTGGACTTTCCAGTGACATAGGCTAGAAAGAGACACCGAATTTTCCACTAGCATCTGGGTTAGAAATGTGGCACTGGACTTTCCACTAGTGTCCAAGCTAGAAAGAGTCACCAGATTTTCCGCTAGCATCCGAGTTAGAAATGTGGCACTGGACATTCCACTGGCGTCCAGGCTAGAACTGGATTTTCCACTAGCATCCAGGTCAGAAATGTGGTAGTGGACTTTCCATTGGCGTCCAAGCTAGAAAGAGAAACCGAATTTTCTACTAGCATTCAGGTCAGAAATGTGGCACTAGAGTTTCCACTAGCGTCCAGGCTAGAAAGAGACACTGGATTTTCCATTGGCATTCAGGTCAGAAATGTGGCACTGGATTTTCCACTGGCGTCCAGGCTAGAAAGAGACACCGGATTTTCCACTGGCATCCTGGTTAGAAATGTGGCACTGGACTTTCCACTAGCTTCCAGGCTAGAAAAAGACACCAGATTTTCCATTAGCATCCGAGATAGAAATGTGGTACTGGACTTTCCACTGGCGTCCAGGCTAGAAATGGATTTTCCATTGGCATCCAGGTCTGAAATGTGGCACTGGACTTTCCACTGGCGTTCAGGCTAGAACTGGATTTTCCACTGGCATCCAGATCAGAAATGTGGTAGTGGACTTTCCATTGGCGTCCAAGTTAGAAAGAGACACCTGATTTTCCATTGACATCCGGGTTAGAAATATGGCATTGGACTTTCCACTAACGTGCAGGCTAGAAAGGGAGAGACACTGGATTTTCCACTAGCATCTAGATCAAAAATGTGGCACTGGACTTTCCAGTGACATCCAGGCTAGAAAGAGACACCGGATTTTCCACTAGCATTCAGGTTAGAAATGTGGCACTGGACTTTCCACTAGCGTCCAGGCTAGAAAGAGACACCGGATTTTCCATTGGAATCCGGGTTAAAAATGTGGCATTGGACTTTCCACTAGCGTCCAGGCTAGAAAAAGAGAGACACTGGATTTTCCACTAGCATCCAGGTAAAAAAATGTGGCACTGGACTTTCCAATGACATCTAGGTTAGAAAGAGACACCGAATTTTCCACTAGCATCTGGGTTAGAAATGTGGCACTGGACTTTCCACTAGTGTCCAAGCTAGAAAGAGTCACCAGATTTTCCGCTAGCATCCGGGTTAGAAATGTGGCACTGGACATTCCACTGGCGTCCAGGCTAGAACTGGATTTTCCACTAGCATCCAGGTCAGAAATGTGGTAGTGGACTTTCCATTGGCGTCCAAGCTAGAAAGAGAAACCGAATTTTCTACTAGCATTCAGGTCAGAAATGTGGCACTAGAGTTTCCACTAGCGTCCAGGCTAGAAAGAGACACTGGATTTTCCATTGGCATTCAGGTCAGAAATGTGGCATTGGACTTTCCACTAGTGTCTAGGTTAGAAAGGGAGAGACATTGGATTTTCCACTGGCATCCAAGTCAGAAATGTGCCACTGGATTTTCCACTGGCGTCCAGGCTAGAAAGAGACACCGGATTTTCCACTGGCATCCTGGTTAGAAATGTGGCACTGGACTTTCCACTAGCTTCCAGGCTAGAAAAAGACACCAGATTTTCCATTAGCATCCGAGATAGAAATGTGGTATGGACTTTCCACCGGGCGTCCAGGCTAGAAATGGATTTTCCATTGGCATCCAGGTCTGAAATGTGGCATGGACTTTCCACTGGCGTTCAGGCTAGAACTGGATTTTCCACTGGCATCCGGATCAGAAATGTGGTACTGGACTTTCCACTCAGCCCCCAAGTTAGAAAGAGACACCGGATTTTCCATTGACATCCCAGGGTTAAAAAAATGGCATTGACTTTCCACTAACGCGTGCTAGAAAGGGAGAGACACTGGATTTTCCACTAGCATCCAGGTAAAAAATGTGGCACTGGACTTTCCAGTGACATCTAGGCTAGAAAGAGACATCGAATTTTCCACTAGCATCTGGGTTAGAAATGTGGCACTGGACTTTCCACTAGTGTCCAAGCTAGAAAAAGTCACCAGATTTTCCGCTAGCATCCGAGTTAGAAATGTGGCACTGGACATTCCACTGGCGTCTAGGCTAGAACTGGATTTTCCACTAGCATCCAGGTAAGAAATGTGATAGTGGACTTTCCATTGGCGTCCAGGCTAGAAAGAGACACCGAATTTTCTACTAGCATTCAGGTCAGAAATGTGGCACTGGAGTTTCCACTAGCGTCCAGGCTAGAAAGAGACACCGGATTTTCCATTGGCATTCAGGTCAGAAATGTGGCATTGGACTTTCCACTAGTGTCTAGGCTAGAAAGGGAGAGACATTGGATTTTCTACTAGCATCCAGGTCAGAAATGTGCCACTGGATTTTCCACTAGCGTCCAGGCTAGAAAGAGACACCGGATTTTCCACTAGCATCCTGGTTAGAAATGTGGCACTGGACTTTCCACTAGCTTCCAGGCTAGAAAAAGACACCAGATTTTCCATTAGCATCCGAGATAGAAATGTGGTACTGGACTTTCCACTGGCGTCCAGGCTAGAAATGGATTTTCCATTGGCATCCAGGTCTGAAATGTGGCACTGGACTTTCCACTGGCGTTCAGGCTAGAACTGGATTTTCCACTTGCATCCAGATCAGAAATGTGGTAGTGGACTTTCCACTGGCGTCCAAGTTAGAAAGAGACACCTGATTTTCCATTGACATCCGGGTTAGAAATGTGGCATTGGACTTTCCACTAACGTGCAGGCTAGAAAGGGAGAGACACTGGATTTTCCACTAGCATCCAGGTAAAAATGTAAGAATTTGGACTTTCCAAAGGACATCTAGGCTAGAAAGAGACACCGGATTTTCCACTAGCATTCGGGTTAGAAATGTGGCACTGGACTTTCCACTAGCGTCCAGGCTAGAAAGAGACACCGGATTTTCCACTAGCATCCGGGTTAGAAATGTGGTACTGGACTTTCCACTGGCGTCTAGGCTAGAACTGGATTTTCCACTAGCATCCAGGTCAGAAATGTGGTAGTGGACTTTCCATTGGCGTCCATGCTAGAAAGAGACACCGGATTTTCCACTGGAATCCGGGTCAGAAATGTGGCACTAGAGTTTCCACCGGCATCCAGGCTAGAAAGAGACACTGGATTTTCCATTGGCATCCAGGTCAGAAATGTGGCACTGGGCTTTCCACTGGCATCTAGGCTAGAAAGGGAGAGACGCTGGATTTTCCACTAGCATCCAGGTCAGAAATGTGGCACTGGACTTTTCACTGGCGTCCAGGCTACGAAGGGTCTTTGTGGTAACAAGTTTGTCGGACTTAGATTACGATGACTCTTCTTGGGCCGAGATGGAGTCGGTTAAGGCTGAGGCGGCCGAGACAGAGATGACCGAGACAGGGACGGCCAAGATAGATGCGACTCTTCTATCGGTCTGATAGTAGGCATGATGATTTGGGCCCGTCTTTGTTTTTTTATTTTTTTGTTTTTTTGTTTTTTTGTTTTTTTTTTGTGGGCCAGTTTGTGCTCTTTAAGTTTTTCATTTTTCTGTTTTTTATTGTCCTTTAGTTTTTTAATTTCGGGGAAGTTGAAGAGCTGCGTGTGAAGGGACGCGCCTTGTCACTCTTCAGACAGGTCTCTTCGTATTCAGGGCGCATTGATGGAGGGTGGCACAATGATTACGCCACCCTGGAGAAACGCACCCCATAATCATCCGTCGTGGGGTTCCGAGACGCACATTTATTGTGGGAGGCGCGCGCGTTTTTTTTTTTACTTGCGCTTGATTTGTTTCATTCTTTTTTCATTTGCGCTTAAGTTTTCAATTCTAGCCCTTGCGTTGCTTTGAGTTTTTCTTCTCGAACCTTTCGTCTTCTCCGCGTCTTCCCCAACCCTTCACACTCCTCGCCACCATGTCATGTACTTCAAGCTCTGAGAATTACTCCTCTTCCTCTTCCTCTTCTTGTTCTTCGTCGGGTGAGGCCTTGGAGGCCATGCCCATAGCAGTGGCTAAGGGGCCTTCGTCTCAGGCCCACGCACCTTCGGCGCCAGAGGTGGATCCATTTTCGTGGGTCCACAAGGACGTGCTGGAGAATCAATCTGAGATGACCCGCTCTGAAGTAGGGTCTCTAGCAGAGGAGGGGAAATGGGTTTGCAGTTCCCATGCCCGTTGGCTAACAGTGGTGCGCTGTGGCAAGAAGTAGCGGGTGTGTCATGCCTCCAAGGAGGGAGAGGAACCATTCATTTACATGTACGAGACGGTGTTTCTGGATTTGGGGATCACTCTCCCTTTCGACTTTTTTGAGGCGGATGTATTGAGAATGTTGGGAATAGTCCCCTCCCAACTTCATCCCAACAGTTAGGCCGCGATTCAAGCCTTCAAGGTGGTCTGCTTGGCACTTGGGATACTGCCATCTACTCCAGTCTTTCTCAGCCACTACACCACCCGAGTTGGTCAATCAGTGGGTTGGATATCATTGGCACCCCTGCCCAATACGGGGCTATTCACTTCCTACACAGCCTTTTACAAGGGCTTCAAGAGCCATTTTGTAAAAGTTAAGGCGGCTGAGGCAGGTCACTTCTGCGTTGATCCTTGACCCCTGCCGCTATACTGGAGGGAGCCTTCTAAGTTTAAGGGGCTGGTGAGGAGCCAACTCTCTCTAGAGGCTAAGGTTGATTTGCAGATATTGGATAGCTTACTGAGAGGGATGAACTACAAGGACATAGTGTCCTGGATCTCCACAAACAACGCTACCCTCTGCCTGAAGGGTGAGTTTTTCTAAGTGGTGACCATTTTCAGACTCGGCCTTGCACCGAAAGTACTGATATACTATGTTTTTGGCTTGCAAGTATGCTGAAGAAGCATGGTGTTGATATGGCTGAGTTGATCAAGAAGGCTCGATTGACCAACGACGCCAGAAGCACTGGCCAACAACTGCTGCTGAGAGGAAGTCGGCTGTTGGGCTGGGCGGGAAGGACTCGGCCCTTGTGGTTGAGAAGCAGACAGCTTCCGCCGTGTCCGATAAGGAGACGGGCAAAAGGAAGGTTGACTCCACTGCGGCGGACGAGGCGACTGCTAAGAAAGGGAAAGCCACTGTTCCGCCTCCTTCCCCTTTGCCTGTTCAGTCCAAAGGCAAAGTGGTGGTGACCTCAGGGCCGGATCTACCCCCTGGTGGATTGTCCTATTATGTGGCTCCTCCTACTACCAATTCCTTGTGGGGGCCTAGGGTTTGATGTTCGAGGCCTTTTTCCCACAAATCGGATATCCCAACACGACCGAGGGCTGTTGGTATTGGCTGGAGCCGACAACTCAATTGATATGATGACCGCCTACATGGTGCATTCTATGGCCTCCCTGGAGGTTTGGCGAGGATTGGTAAGGAAGGCTGAGCAAATTGTGGCCAAAGAGGCCATCAATAAGAAAGAGTTGGAGAAGGCTCAGAAGGCCAGAGCCGAGTCCTTAGCCGAAGCCCAAAAAATGAAGGAGGACAATCAAAAGGCTAAAGCGGAAATAGAAGACTTGAAGGCCAAGCTTACTGCTTCTCAGGCGGAATCGGCCTCGCTGAAGACGAAGGTGTCCTCGTCAGAAGCTGAGATGGCATCGCTAAAGACCACTCCTGCTGCAGCTCAAACGAGAGTGACTGAGGTGGAGGCTATCCTAGCTTATGATAAGGATGCACTGAAGACTGCAGCTACAAAGTCTGAAGCGGGCAAATTGAAAGAAGAGAATGCAAAGCTTGTTGAGAGGGTGACCTATTTGGAGGGGGCCATTGTGGAACATCATGAAGATGGATTCATCAAAGCCCTTAGGCAGATAGCTCTACTGGCCCTCGATTTTGACTTGAGTCCTTACGACATGACCAAGGAGGTCCAAGATGGGAAACTTATTTCTCTCTTAGATTCTCCTCCAAAATAGGCTTACCATGTATTTATGATATTATCAATGAAATGGTTCTTTGTCCTTAGTGTCTTCTTGTGTCTTTTTATCTTTGCAAAATTTTATGAGCTTTCTCGTTAATAAAATAACGCTAAAAGAGAATAGAGGCTGCCTTGTTGTGTTAGATCTATGGCTTCAAATCTAGACTCAGGGCTTGAGGATTCGGCTTGATAATGCTAAAGGGATAATGGCTTCAATCTAGACTCGGGGCTTGGGGATTCGACTTAATGAAAATAATGTTAATGGTTTCAATCTAGACTCGGGGCTTGGGGATTCGGCTTAATGAAAATAATGCTAAGGGAAATAATGGTTTCAATCTAGACTCGGGGATTGGGGAATCAGCTTACTAGAAATAATGCTAAAGGAAATAATGGCTTCAATCTAGACTCGGGGCTTGGGGACTCGGCTTAATGGAAATAATGCTAAGGGAAATAATGACTTCAAACTAGACTCGGGGGCTTAGGTATAATGGCTTTTTGTTTCGGCTAATCCTTCAAAATTGGGTAGCCAAGATAACTTGGGTTACAGACTGGTTAGGAATCTAAGCTGCCTATTTTAGCTATTCAACTGATGGCTATTTGGGTAGAAACTAAAGCGCCTAAAAGGCTGGTAGTGAGTAAGTCGGCCTTTCAAAATCTGGGAGTTAGTCATGGGTAAGCTACTCGGCCTTCCGATGTCCGGATGGCATTCGATTTCCCAAGATCCGAGGGCTACTCGATCTTTTGATATCCGGGTGTCATTCGGCTCTTTAGGCTCTGAGGTCAAGTTGGCTTAAGGTTCGCTAGAGGCTTGTCAGCCATCTAGGGTCTGAAGGCGAGTTGCTCTCTAGAGTCGGGTTAAACATGTGACTATATGAGTATGGATATGGACAGTTTGGACAGGGGAATGCTGAATTGAGCGATTGCTAACTTGAGTATGCATGTTTAAGCAAGTTGATTGGATAAGGAGGCATGTGTGACCCTTTTCTTTTTTGCCTTTGCTGTTTTTGCTTTGCTACATAAACGTCTTTATCAGGAGCTGATTCGTTAAGATAAGTCGCTGCAGGCCATGGGTTAGGCTGAAGTGCTAACTGCCTGGCCTCGCTCTAAAGGCTGCCAATTTCCTAGCGCCTTTTGGAAACGTGCTCTACCTAAGTTTTAGCATGTGATAAGACGTAAAGAAAAGAAACAGGGAAAGCAAGAGGAAATAAGATATGGAACGAATGAAAATGTTTTATTGCTTTGCCAATGATTACACATTAGGAGGGCCTCTCAACCTAATGCTGGAGGCTTAGTGATGGATAACCATTTGGTCCTCGGGTGCATTTCCCCTGACCTTCCCTTTGCCATGCGAGAGTCTTTGTGCTTCCGCCGTTTACCCTAGAGACATTTCAGGGATAGAACATTTTAACCGAGTCCGCGTTGACGGGGTATTTTAAATCTTGTCCCTCAGCGTTGGTTAGGATCAAGGCTCCTCCGGAGAAGGCTTGTTTTACCATGTATGGTCCCTCGTAGTTGGGTGCCCATTTGCCCCTCGGATCTTTGACGTTAGTTAGAATTCGTTTCAGCACCATGTCTCCTTTTCTGAATATGCGAGGTCTTACCTTCTTGTCAAATGCCTTCTTAACTTATCTTTGGTAAAGTTGGCCATGACACAAGGCGGTGAGTCATTTTTCTTCAATGAGGTTCAGTTGGTCTAACCGTTGCTGGACCCACTCAGCCTTGTCCAGCTCTACTTCCGCCAGTACTCTTAGGGAGGGTATTTCTACCTCTATCGGAAGGATCGCTTCTATACCATATACCAGCGGATACGGAGTCGCTCCGGTGGATGTCCGTATTGACGTACGATACCCATGCAGCGTGTATGGTAGGATCTCATGCCAATCTTTGTAAGTAACCACCATCTTCTGTATTATCTTCTTTAAATTTTTATTAGCCGCCTCCATCGTGTCGTTCATCTTGGGACGATAAGGTGTGGAGTTGTGTGGGAAATTCGGAACTGCTCGTAGAGCTCTGTCATCATCTTATTGTTTAGATTGGTGCCATTGTCTGTGATGATGTAAGCTGGGAGACCGTATCGGCATATGATATTCTTTTTGATGAACCGTACTACCGCACTGCGTGTGACAGCGGAGTAGGAGGCTGCTTCTACCCATTTGGTAAAATAGTCAATGGTCACTAAGATGAATCTGTGCCCATTAGACGCCTTGGGCTCAATGGGTCCGATTACGTCGATGCCCCACATGGAGAACGGCCATGGTGCATTGAGATTGTGTAGTGCGGATGGGGCGACGTTGAGGTGATTGGCGTAGATCTGGAATTTCCCACATTTCCGGAAATGTTGGTAACAATCTGATTCCATTCGGGTCCAATAATACCCTGCTTAGTGGATCTTACGAGCCAGAGCGTGCCCGTTTACATGGGTGCCAAAGATCCCTTCATGTACCTCTTCCATGATATGCTTGACTTCTTGAATATCCATGCATCGGAGGAGTGTCATATCCGCGTTTCTCTTGTATAGTGTGGCCCCGCTCAAAAGGAAACCAGAGGCTAACCATCTCAAGTTCTTTTGCTATTTTCAGAGGCCGAGTCTCTAAATAACCAAGGCCGAGTCTCTAAATACCTTGAGCCATTTTACTTGGTATTCTAGGGCCATGAGGAGCCCCATGGTGCAAGCCTCGTATTCAGCCATATTATTGGTGCAATCAAACCCCAACTTGGCTGCAAAAGGGAAGCACAGGTCCCTGGGCGAGATTAGGACGACTCCAACCTCGTTTCCTACTATATTGGAGGATCCGTCAAACCATATTGTCCATTCATCATCGTATTGAGTTTTATCCGCAGTGGTTACCATGATATGCTCATCTGGGAATTCATAGCCTAGTGGCTGCGAGTCTGTCAAGGGGTGATAGGCGAGCTGTTCCACCAGGGCACTTCCTTTAATGGCTTTCTGGCTTACATAAAGAATGTCGTATTCGGATAAAGTCATTTGCCAGCATGCGATTCGTCCTGTAAGAGCGGGCTTTTTGAAGATGTATTTGACAAGGTCATTCTTGGCTACTAGCCAGGTAGTGTGGGACAGCATGTATGGCCTGAGCCTTTTGGTAGCCCAGACAAGAGTGCTACAGGTCCGTTTCAGTGCCGAATACCTCTTCTCACAATCGATGAATTTTTTATTGAGGTAGTAGATGACCTGCTCTTTTTTCCTTGTGGCGTCTTATTGTCCTAACATGCAGCCCATAGATTCTTCCAACACTGTCAAGTAGAGTATTAATGATCACCCTGGTGCTGTTGGTATGAGAATCGGGGGATTTTCTAGATATTGCTTGATCTTGTCAAAAGCCTCTTGGCATTCCATGTCCCATTCCATCTTTTGTTTTTTTCGTAAGAGTTTAAAAATGGGACTGTAGATAGCTGTTAACTAGGAGATGAATCGGGCTATGAAGTTTACCCGGCCCAGAAATCCCCTGACCTTTGATTCTGTTTTGAGGACCGACATTTCCCTGATGGCTTTAACATTGTCCGGATCTACCTTGATTCCACTTTCGTTGACCACAAAGCCGAGCAGTTTGCCTGTCTTTACCCTGAAAATGCACTTAGCGGGGTTTAGTCTTAGCTTATACTTGCGGAGCCTCGCGAAGAGTTTTCGCAAATCTTCTATGTGCTGCTCTAGTGTCTTTGACTTCACGATCATATCGTCCACGTACACCTCAATTTCCTTGTGCATCATGTCGTGAAACAAGGTTACCATGGCCCGTTGATATGTTGCCCCCTCATTCTTGAGCCCGAACAACATTACTTTGTAGTAGAAGGTTCCCCATAAAGTAATGAACATCGTCTTTTCTCGGTCTTCAGGGAGCATCATGATTTGGTTGTAGCCCGAGAATCCATCCATGAAGGAGAAAAATGCATGTTGCGTGGTGTTGTCTACGAGCACATCAATGTGGGGTAGTGGGAAGTTGTCTTTGGGGCTGGCCCTGTTCAAATCCCTGTAATCCACGCACATCCGCACCTTCCCATCTTTTTTGGGCACGGGTACTATGTTTGCTACCCATTGTGGGTAGTTGGCCATTGTCAGGAAACCCGCGTTCCACTGTTTTTCTACTTCCTCCTTGATTTTTAGGGCCACCTCTGGCCTCATTCTTCGTAATTGTTGCCTAATCGGGGTGGAACCCGGGAGCAAGGGTAGCTTATGCTCTACGATCCCACGATCTAAGCCAGGCATGTCCTGGTATGACTAGGCGAGGATGTTCGCGTATTCCTTCAGGAGTTCGACGAGCTTTATTCTCAAATCAGGGGGTACTTGCTTACCTATCCAAACCTCCCTCCCCTCTATTCCTTCTCCGAGGTTGATGCTCTCAAGATCCTCCGTCGGGGCCTCGAACTTCGGCTTTTCTCTGTCTATCCACAGTTCTATGTTAGCTAGGGCTTTAGCTTCGGTGCTTATGCCCTTGCTTGGCTCGCTTGGCTGGTCAGGTTCCTCATTCCTGAGGGTTCGATTATCGGTTGGGCTTATTTGGTTATTTTTACTGGTTTATTAGAGAGGAGTTATTTTAGTGCGTGATTGTAAAAAAAACAAAGACCAACAGAAAAACACCAAGTGGATGAATATGAAGAAGGAAAAATGCATGCTAAAATTTTATTGATTGTCAAATCATGAGGACGGTTTACAAGATCGGATTACATTTCCAAAAGGTCCTGGTCCGGTAGTGCCTCAGTTGTCTAGTTGGTTAGTTCCTCCTCGGTCGCGTACACCCACCCCATTTGGCATGTCGTCTTGCCTCCTATCACTACCATGCTTTCCCGAACGAAGAGTTGGCCTAGAACGGTGTCCCACTTGGATCGTTTCCTCGGTAACCGAGTCCGGATCTACCTAGGTTTTCCTGTACGGAGATTGGGACTGATATGCCATCTAGGCGGGGTTTTAATCCCTTGCTTGGCTGATAACCTTCCTTGATCATAACCTGGAGCGCCATATTTCCCGGGAGAGTAGTGCCTTTTGACTCAAATCTGGTAGTGCCTACTACCTCGAGCGACTGGAAGGAGGCCTCCAATGCCTCCCCATCCCCCTTAATATATTCTTCAGTTGTGGGAGTGGTGATGACCAGCTCTTTCTCACCCATGATCCTAATTATCTGGTGATTGTTGATGAACTTTACTTGTTGGTGCAAGGAAGAAGGCACGGCCCCTACGGCGTGTATCCATGACCTGAAAAGTGATGTTGAACAAGGCTGGACCAATGAGGATGGGCAGGGTGATTTCCTCCATGACCTCCCTTTTGAAACCATCAAAGGCTCGTACCACAACTAAGCTGGCCCCTAGCTGAGCATCCACGGATGTCAATTTGTCTAGTGTCGCTTTAGGAAGGACATTTAAGGACGATCCATTGTCGATGAGGACTTTGGCAATCATGTAGTTGCCACACTTTACTGAAATGTGGAGTAGTTGATTATGGCATTTTCCTTCGGCATGTATCTCGTCGTCGAATAAGGTCAGGTGGCCCTTGCTAGTCATGTTGTTGACTAGGCTGCCGAATCTTTCCACGGTTATATCCTGGGCTACATGAGTCTTTCAGGAGAAGATTTCGATGACTCTTGGAGTTGAGAAGTAGAGACAAGAGCGAAATTCGTGCCGGGGTCTTATTCATTTGGTCGAGGAGCTAGTATTCGTTGTGTCGGATGATTTTCAAGAATTCCTCTACCTCCCTTCCTGGCATCGAAGCCTGGGTGTTCGCCGTCGGTGTATTCCCTGTTGCGGGGCGTGAGTTTCCTTTACTCCGTAGGATTTCCATAGTGTAAATGCGACCACTCCTAGTGACGCCCCCGGCTTCGGCAATGTTGGTGATCTCCTTGACGGGATCCTTTTCCCTGGGTATTTCTGATGCTGTTATTGTCATCGGGTCGTACCGCCATGGCACCGCGTGGTTGTCTCGGTACGTTGGTTAAGCGGGGACACTGATTGTGAGGGGTTTCCACGGTGTCTGTACCGGGTCGTAGTATATGCTGAGCGATTTCAAAAATGGGGCTTCAGTCTGCTCGATTATTGCAATTTGTGGTATCCCTTACTCTGGGGTTTCCTATCCTATGGGCTCGTGGCTCAGGACGTTGACAGATGACCCCTTATGAGGAGGAAGAGGGTTCATGCTCACGCTCAGCCTGGTTTCCTTGAAATTGAGCCATCCTCCTTTTAGGAGGTCCTGCACTTTGTGTTTTAAAGCCCAGCAGTTTTCTGTGGAGTGGCCAATAGCCCCTGCGTGGTAGTCGCATTTAGCATTGAGGTCGTAGCTCCGAAAATATGGGGGTTCCATGGGCTTCATGGGGACTAATATGATCATGTGCTTTTGCAGCAACTGGGGGAAGAGGGTCATGTAAGTCATCGGTATGGGCGTAAAGATCCTCCTTAGCCGAGTTGGCCTAGCATTTTGGGCGTTGGGTGGGCTTGTCGCTTCTATCCTATTTGGTTTTGGAGGGTCTGTCGAGACCACCATCCCGGGTGGACTGAGCGTAATTTGTGGGGAGCTCGAGCTTCCTCCTGGGTGGTAGGATTTGGAGGGGTCGATGATAATGGCATTGGTCTCCCCTTTCCTCCTTTCGGGTACTGGCTTCCTCCCGGGTTCAGTGAGGTTGCCAGCGATCCTCCCACGTTTCAGGTCGGACTCGATTCCTTCTCCTACCGTTACCAGGTCCGCGAAGTTTGATGCCACACTCCCTACTGCTTTGTCATAGAAAGAGGACGGAAGCGTCTCTATAAACATAGAGATCATTTCCTTCTCAGTTAACAGGGGCTTGACCTGGGCTGCTAGTTCGTGCCAACGCTGGGCATAGTCCTTGAATCTCTCAGATTCTATTTTGGACAAGTTTTGGAGACGAGAACAGTCAGGTGCCAGGCGAACAAATGCCTCAGCTAGGTCTCTTTAGGTCTTTACTTGTCCCTTCTCTAGATTAACGTACTAGTTTAGGGTGGCTCCGGTAAGGCTGTCTTGGAAGCAGTGTACCAGGATTTTATCTTGGTGAATGTAAGCGACCATCTTTCGGCAGTACATGACAAGATGTACCCGAGGGCAGGAACTGCCTTTGTATTTTTCGAATTTGGGGGTCTTGAAGTCTACTAGGAGGGCCACGTCGGACATTAAACAAAGGTCGGTGGCGTCCAAGCCGTAACCCCCTGTGCCTTCGATGACCCACACTCGCTCTTCCAAGGAACTGATCTTCTCATCCCGTACAGGGGTGGGCTCTTGAGTCTTGAAGGTAACCCCCGTCTACCCCGTGTAGCCCATCTGTGTACCAATGGGGTAGGAATAGTGGGGCAAGTTCACTGTTGTTTGCGTGGGCTGGGGCACCGGATGACTTTCCCCCGCTTGTTCTGGTTCTTCGACCACCTGTCCCTCAGTAGTCGCATTTCAACCTAGCAGCATTCCATATTGCGGGGTAAATCCCGGGGGATACGCCGAAGTTCCTTAGGTCGCGGCATTAGAAACTACTCCCGGAGTGGTAGCGGCGGTGGGAGGGGTAGTGTTTTGTGTGAGGAGTTCGAACATCTTATTAATCTGCTCTCTCATCTCCTTCATATGCTCTCTCATCTGCATGTTTTGCTGCTCCAAGTCGTCTATCGCTTGCTCCATGTGTCTGGTTCCGGCTCGAGTATGGTATTGGTGACTAGGGGTGATCGTTCTTCTTTGCCTGGAGTTTCGTTAAACGTTATTCTTCCTTTTGATTAGACGTAACATGAAGTGCAACACGAAGTGCAAAGGCAAGGGAAAAGAAAAGAAAAAGGAATATACATGAGGTATGTTTAGTATATGATGATGCATGGTTGACTACCCTGATCACGGAAATATTCAGAAAAAGAGCGTATACAGATAGCCTTATCAAAAACAATTAATGTATATAAACAGTTTTGATTAAAACAGTGAATGGCCTCTTTTGTCAGGGTGGGGTGACCATGGCCTTTATTTGATCATACAGCACATTGCAAAGACCTAAGAAGCTCGTTATTTCTTTAGGTGTCTTTACGAAGCCTGCCATGCCCTCTACTATCCGGAGGCTTCTGGGGATATCCCTTAGAGCTTGATTGGCGAGCCATGCTAGCTTGAGGAATCTATCCTTCCAAAACGAGATCTCCGCAACGGCCACATTTGCCTGTACCTGGGCGCTGTCAGCCACATCCTGACACCTACGCTTCCATCCCTCTACGATTTTTTCCAGTCCTCGGATGGTCTCTCGGAGCTGGACTTCGTCTTCTTCCGCCTTCGTCCGAGTCTTGAACAATTCGAGTATGCTCTTACACCTCTGGTCTATCAGGCATTCTTTAGAGAGGTTGCCCCTCGTGAGCTCTTCTTCCAAGAGGCGCATCTTTTCTTGCAACTGGCGGAACTGCTCCCTTTGCTCTTCTTCCCTTATTTGAATGTCGAGTAGGGTCTTCTCCAGTTTTTCTTTCTCGACAGTCACCTGGTCACGTTCGACTCTCCTGACGCACATCTCCTTATCCGCTGCCCTTAGGCAGCTACCAACCTTCAAGTAGGTTTCTCTTTCCACTCGGGCCTTTTTGGTGATTTCAACATTCAACTGTTTCTCACGACAAACCTCCTCTATAGCCTCTTCGAGTTTTCATTTCATATTGGCCCGCTCGGCCTTCGCCTGTTCTAGGGTTGCTTTTAGCTTTCCTACCTCGAGGGTCTCTTGTATCTCATACTTGTGGGTGTCTGAATCCCATGGTAGGATTTTACCCCATGGGAGTCCTATTGATTGGACTCGATCCTCCAACCAACGTCTATAGCCTGGGGAGGTCCCACAACATCGGAGCCTCCTGGCGGCTCCCTTTTTTATGGTATTGCTCCACGCATGTCGGATTTTCCGGTAGTGAATTCCCTTATGCGCCTCTGGCCCATATAGCAAAACAGTGTCATGACTTCCTCTAGGGGAGGCTTAATCATTGGATATCCTACTTGTTGCACTACCAGCTCTAGGTTGTAGTTGATGGCGCCCCGAGTCCCCAATAGCGGCACGTTTGGGTATCCCTCGCACTTGACAATTATGTGCTCTCTTTCATTCCACGGGGGATACCAACGAATTGTCTTTTTGGATGCCTCATCTAGTTTTAGAACCCAAGCTTCCTTAGTCATGGGCTGGATCCAACTCCATTTGAAGTCCTCTATGGGGCAAAAAGTTCTGTGTTTGCAATGGAAAAGGTGTGTTGTTAGCCATAGATATAGCAAGGGAGTGCAGCATCTAAGGGTTCCCCTCTTCTGCTCACCATATTGGTTGAGGGTGTAGTATGTGTTAGCTAGAACAACCATAGTGGGGTTTTCCCCTCTGTCTTTTTTAGCCAGAAATACCCCCATGGCTACGAGGTTAACATGATCTTCTACCTGTGGGAAGAGTAGGATTCCGTATACCAATAGCCCGAGGGTATCCATGACTGCAAGCCAGTCTTCCCTTCCCTGTAGCTGGTGTAGTCGCTGTTCTAAGTATACTCTGGGAAGCCCTTCTAACCCATTCCGATTTCTCTTGGATCTAGTGATTTCCTCTTCTGAGATTTTCAGCAACCTAGCTATCACATCCCAAGAGGGCAGCAAGTCTTGGTGACAGTATTGTGCTGATTCTTCCAGTGGTAACCCTAGTAGGCGTTCGTACTCCTCCAGGGTGGGAGCCAGTTGAAAGTCTCTGAAGGTGAAGCATCGCGCAGGTGGGTCATAATACCGGACTAGGGCTTCGAGTGCTTCTGGTTGTGTCTTGATTTCCAGGATTTGTAGGAGGTTGCCATGCATCCTCTTGAAGGCCCTGTGCCACTGTCCCTTCAGACAACTGCCTAGATAGCGAAGAGCTAGAACATTCGGAGCTCTTATCTGGACAGGATACCCTAGTTTGACTCCGGACAGCTGCTTGGTCCCCATTCTCTGAAATTTCCGTGATCAGTTGGACACACAACGTTGCATGTTATGCTTATGCAAAGATGAATGATTTGGGTAGGTTTAGGATTTTGACTCGACGACTTGGATTCTTTAGCCGACTTACTCCCGGAATCATAGGCCGACTTAGACCTTGGCCGACTCGGATTAGGGTTTTGCTGGATGGACTGACTTGGTTTAGGGTTTTACTGGATGGATTGACTTGGTTTATGGTTTTGTTGGATGGATTGGCTTGGTTTAGGGTTTTACTGGATAGATTGACTCGATTTAGGGTTTTACTAGATGGACTGACTCGGTTTAGGGTTTTACTGGATGGACTGACTCGGTTTAGGGTTTTACTGGATGGACTGACTCGGTTTAGGGTTTTACTGGATCAGTTTGGCTGGAAGGATTCCCCAGGGATCTCACTACTGGATTTCTAAACTTCCTTGCTATCAGGTTCCTGTTCCTGGGTCTATAGACTCCCCAAAGGACACTACCACAAACAGGATCGCTTTCTCAGAGTGTGGTTGTTCCTCAAGGATGTCAGCCCCAAGTGGAATTATCATGGTCACTAGTACAGAGAACACCTCCAGTATGGGTACCACTACACATTCTGCACTCCCTAACACACAGGCCCGGGAATAGGACCCCACTTATGGGTGTAATCACACAGTAGCAATATTTCCCGTAAAAGCCCCATTTGGGTCACAATATCATAACAACATCATGTCATCTACCCTATGGTTCCACAGGCAACATGTAAATAACAAGTACAAATTGAAACACATGCACCAATTAACGACACGGGCACCAACCTTCCCTATGCAACTATCTTGACAGGGCTCAATTCTCAATAAAGGTGTCCCTAGTGGAGTCGCCATCTGTTGCACCCTAATTTGTGACGGGGCACGAAACGGTTCGAGGTGGGCCGGAATAGTCTCGGCCATAGAGTGGTCGAGACCGTCTTGACCATCAGGAGTCGCTACCGGCGTTTTTCCAAGGAACGCCAGGAAACCTAGGGGAAAGGTTGGTCCGAAAATCAGAGTTGCGGATTCGAGAGCTGGTTACACGCTGGGAGTACAAGGTGCCCCCAACATGTCTATCACCTGATAGTTACCTAGGTTAGTTGCAAAAGAGATAGGGATGGTACTTGTTTTTGGGGCCAGGTAAGGTGTTTTGGGGCTTTGGGTTTTCATGACTTGATAAGAGTGTGCCTCCTGTGCCTACGTACCTCGGCTATAAAGGAATCAAAGTCCACGTAGTTCTGGCTTGGTTATTGGCTAGGTGAGGCTTAGGTCGACCAACGCCAGCCTAGTTTTTCTATTGTCGAGATGGACTCAACCTTGGGCGGGTAAGTTTACGCTAAAATTTCTATCTAGCGACGCCGAGACCATGTCGGCCGCGTGGAGCTGGCACGATTCTAGCCACGGGGGGAGTGAGCTTGAAAGGGCAAGGTGCATGGTGTTGTCCTAGGGTGCAATGCACCTCTAATCTAGAGTTTAAGAACATCCTAGGGCAATCACTAAGAATGCAATGCGTTAATCATGGAGTAAGGGAACCAACTTAGAACTTGGAACTGAGGAACTGAGGAACTTTCGCTTCTAGGTGACCAATACTTCTGCTTGCCTTTTAGTCTAGACTTGGAGCCCCCACCTCTTCTATTCCTTGCAATCGTCAGCTTTCTGCTCTCTTGTTCTCCTGATTTGCTCTCCAATTTTTCATGCCCCCAATCTTTCGTGTTTAAAGTTTATATAGGGTTCTCAAGCTATCAAGGAGTAACCACCTTTGGCCCCACTTAGTGGTGACCGTTAAGCTGGAAACTAAGTCCTCTTGTCTTTAATCCCGGCTTTCGCGAGGGAGTTAAGATTCGCCTTGATACTCAGGCGACTCGGTCTCTGCCCTTCGTAACAGCTTGAGTGGACTCGGTCTCAAGACTCCTCTTCTAGTCTCGGTCCCGTCTAGGGTTTGATTGGGTCTCGGGACTACTCTTTGGTGGTCTCGGCCCAGTCTTGCGGTTTGGGTTGACCTAGTCTTGGGGCCATTCTTTTAGTGGTCTCGGTCCAGTCTGGAGGATTGGACCTCGAAGGATTTGAGTATGTACAGGTTCAGCCCGGACGATTTTGGGATGCAACAACTGACGAGATGTTTCTTTTTTCTTTTTGTTTTTTTAATTTTTCTTCTATTTCCTCTTTTATTTTTTTATTGATTTTTCTTTTGTAGATTTAGGTATTCTCTGTTGTTGATTGAATTTTTTTGTTTTTGTTCTTGTTTAGTTTTTTTTTTTTTGATTATATCTTTTGGGTGATTTTGTTTTTGTTTTTCCTTTTACAAGTTTGTATATCGTTTTGGTTAACTTTTGTGGGTTTTAATAAAACTAAAACTATCGTTGTCGAAGAACATGGTGGTCAGAAGGGTAGAAGTTGAGGAAGAACGTATTATAAAGAGATAAATTAGACAATGTGTAAAATAAATTTAATTATTAAAAAATATGCAAAAGTTACAAATAATTTATCTAAATCATTTAATATCTTATTAATAAATCAACATTATAGTACTATTATAGTCACATCCATTATAAGCATAGTATAAAAAGGATTTTAAATTTCACAAAAGAAAGGATTTTGAAATTCAGTAAAGAATAGGCAAGCAAAAATCATTATGGTCTAAATATGTTTTTAATTATTTAAATTTAAGTTAATTTTATTTTTTTATTAAATTAAATTTTTTTAATTTTTATATTTCAAAAATAATTATTTTTAGTCTCTTATTATATGACGAACAAAATATATATCATCATTTACTAAGTGTATAATAAAAAATTGAAAACATTATTAACCATAATATTTTTCTTCCAATATTTTCCAAATTATATATGCAACAAATAATAACCTGAATTCTATTTATTACGTAAAATGAAAAATTAAAATTAATTATTTTTAAAAAATATGATAACTAAAAAATAATTTTAAATTTAAAAGACAAAAAATAAAACTAATCTAAATTTAAAATATTAAAGATACGTTTAAACCAACCATTAATTATCGATATTGTATTCACAAAGGACCGGTGTGAGTTTAATGACAAAAGGATGACGAGAAAAAAAAAATAGAAGGGCAAAGCACAATCTTTAAACAAGGATAAACATGTTTTTTGATTTTATAAATTAAAAATATATAAGAATTAATCTGAATCATTGAATATGTTTTATTATTATATTAATTATTTTTATTTGTACTATACTGATGCACTAAAAGATTAAATAGTTCATATTAAAATCCTTCCATATCTAGTCATCCGATTTGCCTTTTTTCAGAAAATGAACTTTAAAAATAAATATAATAATAATAATAATTATTTATAAAATTAATATTTGAGATTATATATATATATATATATATATATATATATATATATATATATATATATGAATTTTTCTTTATATTATCGTAATTACATCTCACAAATTTTGGAATATATAGAATATTTTTGGATTATGTAATTGAATGTGTAACGTTTGAACACGTAGACTTTTATGAATATATTATTTATTTATTTTTGAGTAAGAAATCCTCGTAAGCACGATTAGCAATACAAAATAACAAATTTTAAAATTAATTATAATATTAATAATTATTTTTAATTAATTATTATTATTCTATTTTATTTTTAAAAGTCTATATCTCAATTTACAGGAGCTAATATAGCGAAATAACTAAACGTCCAACTTTTATTATAATATCTAAACGTCCAAGTTTCTTTTTTCACTTTTTTTTTTATTTTCTTTTTCATAAAAAATTACTGAATATATATTTTCTTTTTTTTTTACACATGAAATTTGTGTGAAGTATTCAAAGCTCACTAAATGATAAATATTCTCAGCACAATTAAAATGTCATTTTTATTATATTCATTATTATTTCAGGTTTTTTTTTCTTTGAAAAAAATATATACCAGAATATATTTGAGAAACGTCACAGCAAAGACAACTAAAATGTTACGTTATTTTATATTCATTATTATTTTAGGTCTTTTCTTTCTTTTTTGGAAAAAAAAATATTTTAGAAACGTCACAACAAGACAAATAAAATATCATTTTTTTTTCTATTTTCATTATTATTTTAGTTTTTTTTTCTCTTTATTGTGAAAGAAAACATACCAGAATATATTTGAGAGAAACGTCACAAGAAGACAACCAAGGGGGGGCCTAATGAAAATAGAGAAATATTAATGGAAACGTGTTTATTTTAATTTCAGAAAATATTTTTAAAATATGTTCAAAAATTGAAAATTAAAAATCTCATTTTCTGTGTTTTCTGAAAAATGAAAACCGCACCCTGAAAAACTTTTCTTTCTTTTCTCTTCCCAATACTCGGCAATACCATTAATGTTTTTTTTTTGCATAAAAATATCTCTTAACCAATAATTAAAAAAAAAATTAAGACTTCAAAATTATGAAAATAAATTATATATTTTTTAATAAAGTTTTTTCTATACACATAATAAAAAATGGAATCCTAACCATATAATTCAACAAGTCAACTATCTATCAATTTTAGTGACAATATTAAAAGAAAAAGAAAATCCTATTTCAAGTCCAGATTCATTGCATCACAGGGAGCTATTGAGATTGGAATAAATTATATTCTTAGTATTTTAAAAATTGTTTGTAAATTTTTATTGAAAATGATTTAAATCAACATTTTTTTTTACTATTTTCATTTTCTGAAAATAGAAAACAGGTTTTTAAACTAAACATTTTAAAAAACTATAAATTTGAAAATGGAAACTATTTTAAAATAGAAAACATTTCTTAAACAAAACATTCCTTCCCATTTCATTTTTATATATTCATTATTATTTTAAATTTTTTTTAGAAAATAGGTTATACATAGTTATTAATCACAAATTTTTTAATAGATTGGTTGACTTTTATACTTACTATTTTAACGACATATAATAATGATTTGTTATCGGATGTGATTGTAATCTTTAGTTTCTTTTTTTTTTTTGAAAAAATACTAAAATATATTTGGAAAGGACATGTGGAGACAACTAGAATATTAAAAAATTTATTTAGTTCGAATTCACTACATGTTCATGATTTTGGTCTATCTTCACGTGGCATGCGATCATTTTTTTATTTTACAAGAAAAATTAATAAAGTTCGTTATATGTCATTAGAAGATTAATTAAAATCATAACAGTTCTAAATCTTTAAAATATCAAATTATATAATAATTTTCGTATTAGAAACTAGGATGAAAAAGTGGGTTGGACCTAACAATTTATTCTGTTTATCTCACCAACTCAACGAGTTATTGGTGAAACAAAATAAATTGACCCATCGAACTATTATTTTTTTTTTAAAATGTATTATTACTTTTAGTATAAACGATAAAGGAAAAAAAAAGTGATGTCTCCACCGTATATGTCAAGGTATTTATTATGTCTCAAATTTTAAATACCAACCTTTCTTAGCAAGTTGAAAAAAAAGCCAAATTAATACTATTTGGGTAGCAATTATATTGTGGAATAAATAATATTAATGTTTTTAAAATTGGATGAGATATTAGTTCAATTATGATTGAATTAATCATGATCGAACCGACATTAAAATAATAATAATAATTGAATAACATTAGAAAAACATAATATCATAACTTAATAACACTAAAAAGTAAAAATAACACAATTTTTTTTATAGTTTTTAACGTTTAAGGTATATTTTAAATTAATTTCGTTTAAGGTATATTTTAACGTTTAAGGTAAACATAAAAATTCAAGAATATTCATTATCAATAATAACAAATTTACATTTCGAATAAAAAATAAAAAATATTTTAAATTAATTTCTTTTAGATTTTAGAAAAATAAAAATAACATTATATTAAACACGGTCGATAATTATATCTTGTGGCCCACTCACTTGAAATGAACGAGCCACGTAATGGTAGGGTTGGGCTAAAACTGTATTTGAAACCGTCACTAGATTTTTGAGAGAATCGAGACCACTTTATTGACTTTAGGTACAGCGGGTCCTAACTCCTAATAATTAGAAAAGAGGTAGGTACCTTTATTAAGAGAGGTGGTATAGTGGCCAGTGGGACCTAAATTATATACAAGTTATTTTGTTTTTATATTACACTTTTTATTACCTCTTTTTGTCGTATGAGCTATTTTATCGTATAACATTATAGAAAAAGTAACCAAGGAACCAAGGGAGAATATAGTTTCTTATTACCAAGTAGCAGAGGCCAGGGAAATGAACTTGAACTTTGTGGTTACAAATACTGAATGTACTTGCTTATCTCATCGTCACACGTTCCAAGATCAGCATTTTCAAAGAGGAAGCACGACGTTGAACTAGGAGACTCGCCCAAGATGAATTCAGATACACTGCAGTCACCACTTGCAGCACAATTTGTGAAGGAAACATTATTAGACGAAACGCATTGCCAAGTATCTTCATTATCTATGGTCACTTGATTGAATATTAGTGTAGGACTAGAAGGGGAGTCAATTATTCTTGTTATATGTGGTCCATCCTCAAAAGGGCTTAAAGCATTTAAACAACCACCAACTTGATCACTTCCAATAAAGCTACCATCACTTGTAGTCTCACCTTTTTCTCCACTTTCCATCAATTTCGAAAACATAGCTTTTGCAGCTTCAAGGCCGTGAACTTTATGAGGGAGTGAAGTAGCCATCTTGTTCAGTAACTGAGCAGAAGTTAGTTGATTCCTTGACAATGTGCCCAAATTAGGCATAAGGGCTTCTGTCATAATGTTATTTTCTAACCCAATTCCTTTCTTAATCACACTCTCACTGTTTCTGTTCCCAGCACCAACAACGGGTTGCCCTGATTTTATTGCTTCCAGGTACCCAGATGCCAGAATTTTACTAGCAACTTTGTTGAGAAGCGAAGATGAACTTGACCTTGATAAACTCTGTTCATGAGATTCGTGTGTTGTTGTTGTTGTTGCTCCATCTTGGCTTGCACTGTCCTTGGATTTTGATTCTGTGGAACTATCGGTGCTAATTGGTTTAGGACTCGATGGGTCCACAACATTCTTTTCATAATGCTTTTTCAGATATGAGTTCCAATAGTTCTTGATTTCGTTGTCTGTTCGCATTGGCAAGTGCTTTGCAATACTTGACCACCTACCGAGAAAAGAATAATAAGTAACTATACAATGTAACAAAACTTTATCCATGTTGTATAACAACCGTCAAAACTTATATACAATTCTTTACGTGTTATTTAAAATTGGAGCTTCTACTTCAGCAATTCACATAATCATTTAATGCAAACCTTTATTAACAAATGATCGAGACAAAATTATAATTCTGAAAAACAACCCAACAACACCGTACTTTAAAAACTGTGGCTAAGTTAAACGAGTTGCTTTTGAAGCTACAGAGCTACATTCTAGTACTATCCATAAAGAGCAAAACATGATTAATGGGAAACCAGAGTTATTCTCAGAGAAATTTCCTAAATCATAAAAATAAAACATATTAAATGCAAAAATTGTGCAGGGTACCTAGTTACAATCATTATAAAGTATAACAGGTAGATCTTTCACCTGTTGCCAAGAACCGCGTGAAGATTTATAACTGTCTGCTCTTCTTCTAGGCTTAATTTCCCTCTCTTAATGTCAGGTCTGAGGTAGTTAAACCATCTCAACCTGCAACTCTTTCCACATCTCTGAAGACCTGTACAACACACACAAGAAGTACTCAAGAAGCTACCCTCATTTTATTCCAATGGAAAATGTTACTTTTTTCCTACTTAACCACTAGTTAATTTAGCTGTGTCCAAGATCAGAGCTACACAACAACCAAACTAATTCTAAACAACTCTGTCTCTGACCAGTAGCAATCAAAGGTAATGTTCCATGATGCTGAACCCTTATTATATAATATAATAAAAATGCAAATCATTTACCCAAATATATATATTCTAAAACAACAACAATAGTGATCCAGTACCTAAATCTGAAGCACACAAGACTAAGATTAAGTTAAAAAATTGACCAGCTTTCTGTGGCAAGGTGCGCCAGCTTCCTGTGCCATGTTTCTTAACGTAAGCTATGAGTTTCTGGTCTTCTTGAACCGTCCATGCACCTTTTCTCAAATCCTCATGGCTGCAACAAGGAGTTCTTCCCATTTTGCAACATCAGGGGAGCCAGGAAGCCATATTCCTAACAAGGTATGGCTTTTTCTTGGGGTTGAAAACCTCAAAGACAATGTTGAAATGAAAAAAGCACTACACTCTGCTGGCTGTGCTTGGCTGAGAAGTCCTTCGGCTTTAAGAGAGCTCCCAAGACTATGGACAAAACTAACAGGGCCTAAAACGTGTGGCTGCTGCTGCATTTGTTGAATTTAGCCCCAAAATACGGGAAAATATTATATGGTCAGCAATCATTAGACTTCTTTTATGATACATAATTGAAAATTTTAATTAAATGTTGGAGTATGAGTACATAATGATTAAAGATTATATAATAATTTTTTTGAGTGTACGATCACTTTGAAGATTGATGGCATGTGGGGGCATGAACATGCTGGACTGATCGTGGCGATACGATTATTGACAAGGTGACAAATAGTTCAGATATGGTTAAATGTGGTCCTTAGTCTCTACCAAAGCCAAAATTTGGTGGTGGATCGGGGTTAATTATTTAATCCATCAGAAATCGATGTAGAAAATAATCAACCTCAATCACGGATATTAATATCTTATCTTAAGTAGAAAACGACACGCACGTTCATAGATCCATGCCGAATGCCTGGGACCAGAGGTAGTTCTAGGCAATAAATAAATTGAGATCTGATTAGTTTTTATAGCACGTGGGTGTGTGCGGTTTATTGGCTCCTTGTTCCAAATATTTGAGATAGAAATAAAATGGAACGTCCTTAGCCATCCACATGGCGCAATGACTTCGCTTCATCTTCTTCATACATACCACTGTTATCAATCAATGCTCTACCCTGTTCTCTGTAGTACGATTACAGTGTTAATTAATATGCAGCAGTACGGCTTCAGATACGCGATTAGTGGTGCTATCTATACCTAGTATATTATGCATTATTGTGTTGTAGGATACAAGTTTGTCATACATTTTCAACTATCAATCATTCAATACATTCCTCATATCAACTTTTCAAAAAATTACATTACATATTTCTAGTTTTCAAAATAATATTACATTTATAACTAGTCAAAATTGTGAATAACAAATCATGCAATTAATAAATTTTACATTTTAATATTATTTGTTATTTTACTTTTTAAATGTTTCATTTTTTATTATCTTTTTTATTTTTGTTACTTTACATTTTCCTACCTCATTTTAATACAATTAACGTCGTCATCGGAGTGAATAAACAATGGATTATGCTACGTTTAAAGTAACACCCACATGGTCCCAATTCTAATTTCCAGCGGGATTCAGTCCATTACGAGTTGTCTACATCAAAACACAACTTAGAACTTGTGTGTTAGGATCTTTTAAGACATCATAGAGAATTTTTACTTTAGTAGAATTTCTTATTGTTATTAGTTACCGTTTGTAGATAGGGGTAATTATATATGGATCGATAGAGTTTATTTCGAAAATTCTGTCGATGTTCAAAAGTCAATAAAATGCAAGTGAGAGAAAGACTAGTCAGTGGCATTCCATCTGAGAAGGCACAAAGGTGAGAGTCTACATAACACAAAAGAAGGACAACCTCGAAGATACCAACGAAAAGACAAGGCAACTAGAGGACTTCAAGAAATGTAACGAGATAGATTATAGAGGTTGTTCATATCTCTTTCTAAACAAGTGAAATTTTGAGGAAGAAATTTTTCTTATTGCGGAGAACGTAACACCAGCTATTTTCACTTCTATAATTAATTAATTAATAAAAAATAATCACAAAAATAATTTAATTTAATTTAAAAAATAATAAATATGTGTAATTTTTTTATAACTTTCAATAAAAAATTTTATTGAAATCAAGACTATATATACACTGAAAATATAAGAATATATGGAAAATAAATAAACAATTAAGAAAATTTAAAGATTTAATTATAAGTAGTGCTTACTGATTGTAATTATGTTCTTATAAATTTTTTATTTTATCTTGTTATCATTGATTAAAATAGTAATATTTTAATCTAGTTTCAAAGAATATAAATTTGAGAGTCTTATAAAAATGAGAAAATTCTCTTAATCATTTTAAACTATTTTTAAATATCATAAATTATTTTAGTAACTCAATATTTACTAATTTATTATTAGTAATTAATTTAGTTTAATTAGTAATTTATTACCTTTCCATTAATTTTTTTAACCTAAATTAATAATAAACCTAACTTCAACCACCTATCTCAATTCTTTGGCCAATAATTTAAAAGTTATTGACCCTAAACTATGGTGGCCAAATTTGGAGAACTTTGAATTGGAAGACCAACTTTCAATTTTTTTATTATTATCCATGGATCCTAAAATTTAGTAAAGCACATGTGAACTTTATGCAGTGGTTGGATGGTCATAAAAGATTATTTTTCCATCCATTTATGCAGTGGTTTATGAAGGGATATGTAGGGAGGTGAGAATGTTGTAGAGGATTAGAGAAAACATGAGAGGAAGAGGAAACCGTTGAAGGAGAAAATGCATGGTTTGGAATGAATTAATAGGTGTTGGGATGGGATGGGAGTTTCTCCCATAAACTTGTCATAGGGCCACCATTAGTGACACTTGTCTAATGTTAAGGGTGTTTTGCAGAAACACATGTTGTGTAGCATCAAGGTATTATTGGTGGTTAAGTTGGGATTATAGAGCGTCTAGTTTCGCAACAATAACTTAGAGGTAGTCTTCTCCTAGACACCAATAGTTAGAAAATAAAAATAAAGAGCTATTACTTTACTATGCTATTTAATCTACCTTCAGACAGGAAAAGAGAAGATAAAATAGCTACAAAGAAAATAAAGATAAAAATTGATATTTTTCATTAATGATCTACAAATATGAATACACTTTATGTAATCCTAATCGATAAATAATACTCATCTATCTCTCAAAATCTCATTACTATAAGAAAAATAAAATAAAAATAATACAATTTATAATATAAATATCTAAATTGATCCAATAAAATCTTTCAACTTCTTTAGTCACCTTTGAGCCTCCCTATGTCCATCCTAATTCAATAATACAGTCGGGTTGAACAGCCACACGACCAAAATTTACACTCTCATCAAACTAATTTATAGAACTACAATTTTCCTAGAAACACGGCATGCTGTTGTGCACCTCACTAGTCATTACCCCATGGATTCAATCTCAACATTAAGTGCATAACAAATATTATTATTATTATTATTATTATTATTATTATTATTATTATTATTATAAAGAAAGAAAAAAAAAAAACGAAAGCATAGGCAGATGTAAAGGAATCACAAGAGAAGAAATCAACCAATAACAATATAAGCTATAGCAATCAAAATGTCGGGTGTTTCATCAACGCACCCAAACCGACACACGTAAGGGTTAGGTCCCCTTAATTCACGTAATCACAGGACCTAAAATTTCAATGTTGTTACCAGTTCTCCTCTGTGATGAGGCAGAGGAAAAAAATGTGTCTACAATTTTGTTGACAGAGGAGAACAAAAGTTTCAATTAATGGAAGCAATTTGTCATGGTTTGGGAGAGGCTTTTATTCTTCACCGTTAGATCAATAAAAGAACCACTAGCTGGGTTAATTCAAAGCGTATATATTTTTTTAAATAAAAATACCTTTTCCGGAAATATTTTCAAGAAGTGTTAAATTTTATCACGGGAAAATAGTTTCCTTTTTTTGGAATTAATTCAGTGATGGGGCAGGGGGCATTGTTGTATAGGAATAGAATAAAATCAAATTTATTTAAAAATATCACTTTATATATTATTCACTGTCTTGTTTCCCTTTTATGGAAGTAATTCAGTGGTGGGTATTGTTGTATATGAATAGAATAAAAACAAATTTATTTAAAAATATCACTGTCTTGCGTTCTAACTTAGTACTGCCCCGAAGAAATTTTTTTTCTCACTTTTTTAATTTGTTATTCTTTTGATATATGTACGATCATGTTTTTTTTAATATTTAAGAATTAAATATAATATTAAAAAATTTATAATACTCTCGCCCTATACTCAATTAATCGACATTCCGGTTACCATATGCTATCATGCTATCCACATATTATATTCTCTCCAGTTTTGTAGCCATTGCCTTGTGGCAATTCACCTATGCATTTAAATCTGTCTTTCTTATTTAATAACATGGGCAGAGAAATAATGAAGATTGCATTTAAATCTATCTTATGCCCGGTATTTTTGAGTAAAATAGCTTATAACCTAACTAATTGAACAAAAAGTTTTTAATAAAAATTAATAAGTCAGTTGATAAATATAAAATAATAAAAAAATAATTATTTGATTTCTAAATTAATAAAAAAATATTTTAAAAGTTTTAATAAAAATAAATAAATAAATAAAAACTAATAAATTATAAATTAGTTTATTTTTATTAAATATTTCTAGTTTATAAAAATAATCTAAAAACTATAAAATAAATTCGTATACCATACAAGTTTATTTTGATTAAAATAAATTATAACAAATAGTTTGTAGGTAAAATTTTTTAATCAAAAAATATTATGGCCATATTTGTAAAAACCTTGTTAGTGCAAGGATGAACAACCAGACAATTTTATATATAAATAAATTTTAACTCATTTTACCTTATTCAAAAATTTATTTTTAAAATACTTTTTATCTATTGAAAGTTTTATTTCAAATGACTCTTTTTTTTTATTTTTAATATAAATTCCAGCACAAAATAATTAAAATTATTTTTTAAATTCTAATAATAAAATTAAATAAAATTAAATATTTTTAATTAATAAGAATTATTTTTTATATATGAAATAAATTTCAACTTATTTTACCTTATTTAAAAAGTTATTTTTAAAATATTTTTTATTTATTGAAAGTTTTAGTTCTAATGACTTTTTTTATTTTTAATATCAAGTTCTAGCAAAAAAACTAACTAAAAATATATTTTTAACTTCTAATAATAAAATTAAATAATGTTAAATAATTTTTTTAATTAATAAGAATTATTTTTTTATACTCCAGCCAAGTATAATGTAGCCGTGTAAGTTATACTCCAAAGTAAAGAGAGTGAGAGAGGAACATGGAAAGTTTCTTCTTACTGCTAGGTGACGTACTCATGGTCATGAACCAAGAAAATTGTTTTTTACCATATATAATACCAATACTTAAATTTAATATTTAAATTCCACTTTAAAAATTTAAATATAATAAAATGACAAATGTTACTAAAATCTAATAAATATGAGATAAATAGAATATAACATTAGTAAACAAGATTCTTGTAAGAATGGTAATGATAATAAAATAATCATTATAATAACAATAACCACTTGAGCCTAAATAAAATAATCAAATAACCACAATGCAAATTAAGTTCCATTCATATTTTCGTATAGAAAACGTGTATTTAGTCACAAATCTACTTCAACCGAGTAAAACTATTATAAATGATAAAACTATCTCTTAAAATATTTAACGCAATTTCCTCTGGACCTTGAAACACGTAGCAACAAAAAAAAATAATTTTCATTCTTAAATAGAAAATAAGAACTTATTTATTATTAAAAATCATAGAAAAATACTTTAAAAATATAAATATTTTAAACAATAAATTAGAATTTCGACGTAACATATATATAAATAATGGTACCGTAACCATTAACCTTAAAAAAAATCAATATAAAAGAATGAGAAAACTAACCTTGATATTTTAATTTGGCGTCCTCTCTGTTCAAACTCAAGTTACGACAAACACACAATAAAAAACTTGTTATGAAGGCTGTTGAATTTCTATTATAAAGTGAGAAAGATCAAAACAATTAAAACTTACACGAAATTTCTATAAAGAAGGCTTTAGTATTTTTATTTTAAAGAGTCGTCACTTAACCAAAATTTCTTTAATAATAAGAAACTAATCACTTTTGTTCTTCCTCTTCTCTAGCTAGGTAAATAACTATGGTTATGTATTTTTTTCATTGTAACTATATTAAAAATTTGAAGTATTTACCTACTTTATTGCTAATTAACCTTCCTTAAAAAACTTGATTTACAATTTTTAGTGATATCTTTATATTTAATTATGTTTTTTTTTTATTTTTAAATATGAAATATTTCTTAAATTATCCCTCACTTGAATCAATATAATTTCGATCACTATAATTATGTATCGATATTACATGGATACTACTAGCATTTAATTTAGAGATTCTAGGAGATTAATGAGACTTTCTCAAATATTATTTCAATAACTGGTAAATTTTTTATTAATGAACTACTTCAAATTGGGTGAAGCGTAATATTTGAGAAAGTTTAATGCTTTATATCATATAGACAAACTAGAAAGTAGTAAAGTGTGGTTTACTTTATTTAAAATATAATATTAGGATTCTAAACAGAAATTCAAATATAATATTGTTTGCACACACTGTAGTTTTATCGGCTATAATATCGTTTGCAGATGTTGTATGTTTTTTCCCTTTTGAGTCCAGTTTTGTTTTTTTCTTTTTCTTCTCAAATTTTAAATTATTCTTTTAGTTTTATATTTTTAAATAGTTGATTTTAATCTTTCATTTTATATGATAAACAGAATATAAATTATTATTTATGTATGTACAGTAAAAAAATTAAAGAATATTAAAAAAATTTAAAATTAATAATATTTTTCAATTTTTTATTATATACGTGATAAATAAAAGACGAGACAGAAACTAATTATTTTTGAAATATGAAAATTAAAAAATAATTTTAAATTTATAGAACTAAAATAAAATTATCCAGTTTAAGAAATAAAAAACATGTTTAATTCTTATGATTCTAAACAGAAATTCAAAGATAATACAATTATTTTCAGATACTGTAGTCTTATCGGCTACGAATTTAAGCCCAATGGTTGACCAACGTTTTTCAGGCGGTTTTTTCTTTCTACTTTATCCATAAAAGCCAAAACAATGGAAAGAAAACACAAGAAACGAACAAAATTGGACGAATAGTTTTAAGAGAATAATTTATTATTTTAATAAATTTAGAATCATGTGGGATGAAATGTCTTATTTGGAAAAAATATTAAAGTTAAAATTTTGATATTTTTATCAGGTATTTTAATTAATAAACAGTAGAATTTTAAATTTCACTAAAAAAAAAAAATAAAATTTGAAATTATCTCTTGCCTAGGCTCCTCTCACACAGTCTCATCCTCTCACATTTTTTGTCATTTGGTTGATTAATGATATTTGTTTTTTGCCTCACATGTTATTGGGAATATAATTAATAAATATCAAAGTGAGAGTAATTATGAACAATACTAAATCCAACGTAAATTGTCATGATCAATACAGAATATATCTTAATTCCATGTTTACAAAAAAGGTTAAAAAAAAAGACAAAATAGGAAGGCACATCTTAATCATCCAATCATTTCCATTCCAAGAAAGTTAGCAGTTGTGAATAATGTTACGCTGTTTGCATTTTGCAATTTATGGGTGTGTTTGAATTCACTTTCACATGTCTCAATTTGAATTTAAAAAATATAATTTTTTCATTCATTGTAGTATAATTTTAAGTTTTAGATTCAAGACTCGTTAAATATATTAAAAATAGCTGTTGCATTAATACTAATTTGAGTCATATATTTATTTCATGTATATTTTTAGTTGAACTTAAAATTATTTTAGAAATTACAAATCTAAAATCAATTTTGATTTTAAATTTTTAAATAATAATATATATAATTTTTTAAAAATATATTATCCAAATAAAAATAAATCCACTTAAATTAATTCTATATAATCACGTTGATATTGAAAGACACATTACATATATTGAAAGACACATTACATATATTTATTTTCATGCAAAATTCACTTCTGAATGAATAATTGATATTCATATTCTTATCCATTGAATAATTGTATAGCCATATTTATATTCATAATTCACATTTTAGTTAACTTAAATATAATCTCTTATAATAACGAGTAAAATATGATTGTTATATTACTAACATTAATAATAAGAAACTAATTAGAAAACATTGATTAAAATATTTATAATTTAATTAAAAAAATACTATAAACAAATTTATTAAATTAATGAAACATTATTTTAAAATTTTTCGAACTTTAATTATAAAATATAAGAAATATATTATACATATAGATGCAGAGTTAAATACTACGGTACGCATATTCGCAAAATTTTATGGGTAATATCCAAGTGATTGCTTCTCTGAAAACAAAATGAATCAACCATGCACTTCTTTTGTAAACTAAATAAGACTTGTACATATTTTTAAAGGCTTTAATATTTGTGTGATTTAGGTTTCTTAGTTTTAATTTTTTGCATATAGTTCTCATAATTTCTAATTGTTATATTAAGTTTCTTAAATTCCATTCAAGAATTAAAGAAATTGTAATAAAAGTGTGACATGACTTCAATTTATATTTATTGACGAAGAAGAAAACATATAAAATATTTAAGTACAAATAGAAAAACACAAAAATTGCTTCGTAACACTAATTTTTGAAAGTGGTATTTTTATTAAAATATTTTATACATGTTTTCTTTTACTAATCTATATAAATTGGTGTCTCGTCGAACCTTCATTATATTCCACTTAATTACCCGATAGAATTTGAGACAATTTTTTTAGCAATAGAAAACTATAAGAATCAAATGAAAATAATTAAAATTAAGAACTATGATTAAAAATTCACAGAAACTAAAACATGAGAACTAAAATTGACCCATGAGCGCATGGATCAACTCGCTCTTAGTGTTAAAAATAGCTGAAATTGATTCCAAATTTTGAAAGAATAAAATTTGATAATTTACCAAGAAAACTAATTTAAACTTAAATGATACATAATTATGGGGGAAATGATTATTTAAACAAATTATAAAAAATCTCTTAATAATCCAGTAAAATCCAAACTCACTTAGGTTCAAATGAAAGCATGCATACAAATAAAAGCATGTGCATTTGGGTTGGCTTACCGTAGCATATAAGAACTTTTGAGGCAATAATCTTATTGATGGCGATGGATTAAATACTCCTCAAAGGTGACCACATTGGTTTAGTGACATAACAGTGGAAGAAAAATCGAAATGTTTGGCAATAATTAGGACTATGGACAAGGACAATTCACAATTATTATAGACATGTGAAGTTGTTAGCATCAAGGATTTGTCATATTTGGGTTTGGAAGTTTGTTATGAATAATCAGAGTTAAGAGATTCCACATCACTAATCACGTAGCGTTCCCTCGTCGAATGAAAATTCCAACCATTTCGTTCAATTCGAGCCCCAATTGGATTTGGTCGTATCGTGTTTTTCTAAATGAAGACATCATCGTGAGTGTGTTTGTTTGATAGTGACAATAATGGGGATTGTTATAGTATTGAAACTTAATTTTATAAAAATATAGATGCTTCATTGTTATTAGGTAAATTTCACTTTGCTTTAAAATTTCGGTCTCATTAGAAATTATCAAAAATTAGTTTATGTGTTGAGTTCAAAAATTTATACTAAATTTTGTAACAAATTTGGTTTCGAATACATACACTAATTGTGATTAGGTATTTGTAAAATTAAATTTGAATGAAATTAATTTTACACAGTTGATTTCAGTACTCTATATACAACTCCTGTAAATATTTTTAAAAAACGGAAACAAATTAAATTTAAAAAAATAATTTTTACTTAGTCTTACTGAAGTCGTAAAACATGCCACCACTTTACTTATTTAATATTTTGTTATGTTGTTTTAGTGAAGTAGTTAATCTAACTACGACTTCATTTTTTAAAATTATTTATTTAGTTTTTTATAACATGTTAGTTTTAGTTTAATTTTTTGTTAAACATTTTTAAAAAAATTGTGAACTAATTTTTTTATGTAAAATAAATCAATGTAGAATAAAATAATTAATAAATTATTAAAATTTTAAGGTCAACCAATGATTTATTATTAATTGATAAAATATAAACAACATAATATATTATATTAAAATAATTCAAGAGCAATTATATTACTTGAGCAATACTAATTAATTACAAATAAAAAATAATAAATTATGTATAATATTAGACATAAACTTGCATAATTAATTATTACGATTATGTTTTTATTTTGACTGACTATATCAATAAAATAAAGCTTAATTATATTTTAAGTTTATACAAATATAGTTTTATTTAATTTTAATTTATATTTTTTTTTTCTTAACATTTTTAATATTTTTTAATCTTTATTATTAATTTTAGTTAGTTTAGTGATGATAGGATGACTAATAAAAAATAATATTAATTAAAATAATTAAGATAATAAAAATATTTTAAATTGAGATAATTAAATTATTTTTAAGTATATAATTTAATTAATTATTTTATATTATTTAATATAAATAAAATAATTATAAATAAATTATTTTATTATTTAATTTTAATATATTACAAGTAATGGTTATGATCAGTTTTAATATTATTCTTACTTTTCAACTGACTAATATATTTTTAATTTTATACTTTTAAAAATATAATTTAATTATATTTTTATAATTTAATTTAATATATTAATTTTGATATTATTTCAATTCATTAATTTTGATTTATTATAATATAATATATTTTTTTAATATATCTCAAACAATAAATTTATTTTTAAAGATAAAAATGAATTAAAATGTAATATATTAAAAATAAATTATAAACGTATAAATAATATTGAATGTATTAAAATTACTATTTCCACACAAGATTCTATATTTTAACATAATTATGACTATTATATTTTCTTATTTTACAAACAAAAATTATTGTTTATAATATATTATATTATAAACAAAAATAGAACAAAAGTAAAATGTTAGTTCACAGGAAGATATGCAAGTAAAATGAATTAATAGCACTATACATAAAACTCAATGGCAAAATTTCTTATGAAGTTATGTTAATCTTTTCTTTTCCTTATTTGATTAAGACTTGTTTGTTTCTTTATGACACGAAATGAAAAATTGATCCAAATCCTTTCATCATGATCATCTCTCATATAGAAACCATCATCTATAGTTGGATCAATGCCTATCATTATTTTAATTATCGTGACTATGAAATTCATTTAATTTATTATTCAACAACACAACAGACCACTTGACATTAGTAGGATCAGTGACGTAGAATACTTGTTAAGATTGTGATGTTAGAATAAAAGAATCTTCCTATACCCTTCACTATTGAGATCCACTTGCACGAACCATAACTCATCAATTTGAATGTTGTTATTATTGTTTACCCACTTACAACCAAACATGGGTAGTCAAAACATGCTATAGTCTAACTCTCATATGCATTCAATGACCCCAAAGTAAGACATATTTGCATATATGGGGTTTCTATCCTTGGCACTCGAGATGTGCATAGATTCAGTTGCAAGAGTCGCACCACTATTTTGTATTGTACTTTGATCATCATGGTCTTGTGTGTAGAATGTATACTCGTTAATTAAATAACTAGTGTAAGAAAAGACATGTACACTTGGACCATTTGTTAACCATCTCAATCTATTTGAAGTTAAAGCTCTATTTATAGTCAATTCTATAAAAACTTGTTCTTTCAACCATATTATAAAGCACTCATTGTGTTTTCTTCTTATCCAATTCTCATTCCTATTTGGTTTTAAACTTCAAAGTAGTTCCTTGTGTCTTTCAACATATGGCTCAACCTCATTGTATTGTGTAAAACATATAAGTGTGCCTTTAATCCCTTTCTCTATTGTTCTTCTTGTGTGACGAGACCTTAGAAGTCTTATGGAATCAAAATTGGTTAGGTATTTAGTACAAAATTCAACAACTTCTTCAACTTTGTATTGCTCAACAATACAACCCTTTGGTTGACTACAATTTTTTACATATCCTTTTAATATATTCATATAACATTCAATTGGTACATCCATCTCATATAAGCTAACCCACACAATTATGTCTCTCTAATCACGTGAATAATTAGATGAACCATTATATCAAAGAAGGATGATGGTAAATACATATAAATGTCTTAGGAATTTCTTTTTGCAATGCTAGCAAATTCCCAAGGTCAATTACTTTATTGAAAATCATCCTAAAAAAACAAACATAGTTTTGTGATGGTCACCCTCACCTTTTTTCGACAAAATGGAATGTATACCCACTAGTAATAAATGCTCCATCAAAACATGACAGCCATGAGACTTTAGACCTTTTAACTTGAGATCTTTCATAAATATGAGACTTCTAATATTTGAAGAGTATCCCTCTAGAACTTTAACTTTAGTGAGAAACTTACAAAAAAACTTCTTTTTCTTTTCTAGATAAAGTATGAGTTGTAGGAGGCAAGTAGGTACATTTTCCATTCTTTATCATCCCTAATTCTCCTTTTATTCCTATACTTACCATTCCTAACCTCACATTTATCCCATCTTTGCTTTTTCTTGGCACATTAAGCAACATATCAATAACACCATCACAAATATTTTTTTCAATATGCATTGTATCAAGGAAATGTCTTACATACAATGGCTTTCAATATAGTAATTAAAAAAATAGGTTTTTCTTCCACCACTAGTGACATGCTCCACTACAAATGGCTTATTGAAATTATTACTTAAATTCTTTACCTTTTTAAACAACTAATCACCAATCAATGGAACAGGAGCTCTACATTCCTTTGTATTCCTATTAAATGCTTTCCTCAACAATTGATAACGATGGCTCAAAGGTAGAATATACAATGTCTTAGGAAGACATTTTTCTTACAATATTTCAACTAGATCCAATATGTACTCTCTTCGTATAAAGGGCATGCACATTGTCCTTTAATGTTGTATCTTGATAGATTGTCGTATGCTGGAAAATCATTAATTGTGCCAAATAACATAGTCCTCAAATTGAAATTCTCTTCCTTGTACCCACTATACACCTTCACACCTTTGTCCCACATTTTTTTTTCAAGTATTCAATTAATGGAGGCAAGTATGTATCTATATCATTCCTATTGTTTAGGCCCAAAAATTAACATAGACAATATCATGTACTTACACGTCATGCATAATCATGGAGGTGGATTATAAATCACCAAAATCATTGGCCATGTGCTTTGAGAACTATGAATTCCATGTGGGTTCATTCCGTTAGTAGACAATGCCAGTCGTAGGTTTCTTACTTCTTCCCAAAATTCAAGATAATCTTGATCAATTTTTATCCATTGAGGAGAATCTACTGAGTGATGAAACATGTCATCTTTAATTTTTTTCATTTGAATTCCATATCAAGTGTTTTGCATCTTCTACACTATGATACATGTGCCTAAATCTCGATATTATGGGAAAATTCCATAGCACTTTCGCTGGAGTTGATTCTTTTCTCTTGTATTGCAAGGCATTACATTTAGGACACATGTCTAACAATGCATATTCATTACGAAACAAAATGTAGTCATTAGGACAAGCACGAATCCTTTCATAGCTCATGCCTATAAAGCATAACATTCACTTAGGCTCATATGTTTGACTATGAAGAACATTATCTTCTGGTAACATATCTTTTAAAATAGTAAGTAATTATGTGAAACTCTTGTCAGACCATTGATAAAGCGTTTTTGGAGCACTCAATGATGACTTATGTTGGACATATTTGACATTTTTTTGTGGTTAATATTTACACATTTGTTGAGTCTTGGGTTCTTGGACCTAATAGGGCTTATTTGTTAATTTTTGCTTATTTTCGAATTTACTTTTCATTATGATGTTGTTGTCTTGTGCAAGTCATAACTAAAATTATACATCTTCAAATTAGACAATATTGGTGGCTTTGGAAAGCTAAGACGAAGATCTTTTTATTTTGGGCTCAACCCAGTTCGAGCCCCTTAAGTGTCAAAAATATGCTTGACATTGTGCCTTTGCACTCACTCTATTAGGCCTTCCCTTGAAGATTTTGACTTAGTTTTGGAACTATTGTTAGTGGGTCTTTGGGCCACAAAAGTCTATAATCTAGAGCACCTTCCTTAGAACATATATTAGTTAGTTTAGTTAGTTAGAAAATGGTTAAACACTTTGGTGATACTTTACACTGTTTTTTTTTTAGCTTTTTTAGATCACAATCACAAGCTTTCTACCCTTTTCTCTCAGCGATTTTCTATGCATTTTTGGTTCTGCACTTTTGTGGTGATTATCAATTCAAGGTTCCATGATTGCGGTTAGGTTTGAGTTCCTAATTCTCTCTTTTGCAAATCCTATTGTATGCCTTGTTTCTTTCCAATTCTTGATTCGTTTTCATGATTATGGTTTCACTTGAGGTTTTTTGTTGTGTTAGATTAGGAATGATTAATCTAATATATTTGAGGTTAGGTTATTGATTAATCATCTAAATCAATCAATTAGTTGCTCTTGAATTTATACTAATTAGGGACTGTGATTGTGATATCAATTTGCGTGGACGAATGTTAGATGATCATCTAATGAATTTTGAATTAATATGAATTTGCATTTTTATTGGAACCGTGATAATTCAACTATAAGATTCGATCCTTAGATTGGTGCTTCATAATTCTATTGTACATAATTTTTTTTTGCACAATTAATTCTACAACTTTGTTTTTAATTATGTTCTATGCATAGAACCCCCTTCTTGCATTCATTTTAGTTTCTGTTCAATAGTATTAAGCATTATGAGATTGTGTTCTTTAGAGATTGGACCTAGCCTACACTACAAATCTAAGAAAAATCTAGTGGTTTTGATAATGTCTCGACAACATTATCAATCATCCATTGCTCTCTTTTAAGTTATACAATTTTAATACCATTGACAACTTGATGAACTTAGTGCAACCATTGTTTCTTCGCATCACTTACCAACCTTGTAAACATTTTAGGACAATCTTGAAAATCCTCTTCAACCACATTTGTAATCTTTTCAAGACAATGGTGATCACATATATTTGTGTTGATATCATTTATAACATACCTCTCATTATTTCCCAAATCAATAAATTCATCTCTTGTCTTAACGTGCCTTGTCCAACGTATATAACTTTGTTCAATTCCATTACACAAAAATGATCTTCTAACTCATCCACTCTAACTCCCCTTGCATGACAACACTTTAAACAAGGGCATGTGATTCTACTTGAGTTTTTTTGCATGATCAATTGCATACTTAATGGATTCTTTCAGGCCATCCTCGTATTCTTTTGATAAATGGTTAGCAAAAATCCATTTCCGATCCATACTTTCCCAGTCTACAAAGTAATTATTACTATTAGTTATTTTGATATTTGAGAAGTTTAATTATGTCTACATGAAAGGAAAAGTCATGAATCATTCACACAATTCAGTCAAAACTATCTCCTTTGCATTCATGAGCAAAATAATAACTTTGAACATAATAATTTCAAGCAAACAAAAATACCATTATATAAGGATTAAAAATACACAAAGATTGCATACCTTTATAGCCTTGGAGAGTTGTAGATGAAGAGAGAATAGCCTCTTCGAACTATTACAGTTAGGAGAGCACGCTGATGAATAAACTCTAATTAGGAAAGCAAGCAAGTTAAAAAAAAAATATTTAGAGAATTCCTCCAACACTGGACAACCCATTAAACTTGGGTATTGCCTCCAAGATACAAAATGTTTTTGTTACTGCATAATAAAAATAAAAATAAATTTATTTTTTGATAAAGATTGTTAGGTCAATATGTCCTATGATCATGTCAATGAGAGGATTAATTGCAGTGGCACTAGAAAATTTGTAATCTATTTTAAAACTTAACATAAGATAAATATAATTTATACTGTTCGATTAAAAATAAAATATAAGTAATTATAGAATTTTCAGAATAATATTTTGAATATGTTAAATTTATTATAAATTTTTCATATATGGTTTCAGTCCTCTACAAAGTGATGTGATCGTTGCTATTGAAAATAAGTTAGATCAAATTAAACCTATTTTTTGGGTTACGGGGCAAAATTAATAGTGATTTATAACAAATTATTTTTTTATCATTTAAATTAATTTATCTACCCAATTAAAAGCAATTTAAAACCTAACATCTAAATGAAAATATATTTGAAAGTAATTAATATAATTATAATTGTACAAAAAATTTAATGTAATTAAAAGTAATTACCATATAATTGCTACAATTATGAAATAATTAGTGTCTTTATATTTACTACAAATAATTTTTTATAAAAGTAAAAAATTGATTATATATTAACATGAATGATGCATCCTAAAAAATATTATTCATGCTAATATTTAGCATCCTAAACTATTAAATTACACTAAATTTAGTTGCCAACTTAAATCTACTTAGCTAGTTCAAGATGTCAATTTATACTAGGAAATAACATGAACGATGCAGCCTCCCCTCCCATTGGCCCCTCATTTTCTTTATTAAGAGATAACTTTAGATCCAGCTTTTAGAGTATATATTACTTTATATAGCATAACATTAGCTCTATTTCTAATCATAGTCATTTTGTTGAAGTTTAAATTTTTTTTTTAAAACATTGTTAAATTTTAGCATCCTAAGCCATTAAATTACACTAAAATTGGTTGTCAGCTTAAACTCAGATGGCTTGTAAAATTCTTAATCTATACTAGGAAATAACAGGAATGATGCAACCACCTCTTGGGCACCATAATAAATTGGACTTAGGCCCAAAACGTGGGTGGAATTCAATAAAATGGGTTGCATCAAAATTATGCCAAAAATGATACAAGCTCATATACAGTAATTTTTAATCTAAAAATGAAAGATGAATTGAGGTAATTGGGCTAAAAGATTATTAGACTAATATTATTTTAATAGGCCTACTACATGTACGGTTTATAAATCACAAAGCTACAAGGACAAACTCGAATCTAGGGGCATATATAGGTTGAGTTAAAACACAAGTTGTATAACTAGCTGGGACGTGACACTTTTGAATCAAAAGTTGAAATTTCCAATTAATCTGTTTATACTATCGTCCCTCACCAAGTTAACAATTTACTTCTATTGCTACTGTAATATTTGGTAGGTAGAATATTAATTAAACATCAAATAAAAAATTTAATAGGCAATAGAAAATTCAAATATTAAGGATAAGTACTGGTAACACCTACATAAATATAATAATAAGAACAATAAATTAATATGGGTCCAGTAAAACAATCAAGTAACAAATTCAAAATTTTAGGTGTTTAACTTCTAAAAAAAAAAGCACTTCGCGTTTCAAAATGTGTAAGCACAACCAAGCTAAGCAACACAATTACTTTGTTTTCAGTTTTTTGCTTTTAATAATATTGTTGACTTGGGTTTTGTATATCGTGGGAGTGTCTTGTTTATTTTAAATTAAAGTATTATTACAAATTGGAAGACATGTTTTGGATTTTGATGTCTTATTTTATTTTATTTTTTGGTTGCAAGGAGGGCCTAAACTAAAGGCCCTATAAACAAACTAAAACAAAACAAATCAGGGCAGAGAAGTGCCTATACAGTCATGAAGTAATAAGAGAGAGATAACCGAATCAACATGATTTACAAGGAAAGACTATGAGCCATGGACCAATAGGGGTGATTTCTATCAACGTAGTAATAATGATCAATGATATGATAAAAAATTAAAATGATACCACTCTATCTCCATGTGCTTAAGGAATATTATATGGTTTCACTCTTAAAACAGTACTCACTTCATTTCTAATCTGCATTTCCGGATATCCACTCTTACCTTGCCTTTTTTAGATTTTGATTGGCTATAGTTTTAATATCCTATCATGATTTTGGGTCATTGAAAATTTTGGAATGGAATCGAGGAATTCACTTATCAAAGATAAATAAAAAATATTTAGGGATTATGCTATTGTGCATTGATAGCAACTTGGGTGCATTCTAAACCCCTGCATGTTGCTTTAACTCTTCCTAATGCTAATTTATAATGAAAAATTATTTTTAAACAGGTTTATCTTACACTCAGTTTCATAACTCAATAGTTCAATGCAGAAAAGTACTAGAGATGATGTTATTATAAGTCACTTGCTTGAAAGTTTATATTGTTATTTAAGTATATGCATGTTTAACATAAATTACAGGGTCAAGATTTTTATCTTTGAAATGTTTATTCTAAACCCTTATACCAACTCCAATACCAGTGTATATAAACAAGAGAAACAATTGTATCACATCATTACAATTCAATTATTGCAAAATCAATATGACTACAATTTCATAGGAAAGAGGATCAATGCTCAACGAGAAGGAAGAGTCCGGTTTCTATCTCTAAAGCTCAATCAATGCTCAATGAGAGGGAAGAAGCATCTACTATATTTTTATTGAAAAGTTTGAGCAATATTGTTTTTTTTTTTTAAATTTCATGTGCACTCAAACAGCTTTTTTTTTTAATTTTAATTTAATTTAATTTTGTAACTTTCAAAAGTCTTTAACAATGTTTTGTTTTATTTTAATTTCAAGAGGTTCTGTCTAATCTATTTTTTTATATAAAAATGTATTATTTTAATATTAATTTCATGTCCCCCAAATAGTTTTTTATTTTAATTTATATTTTTAAATTTCATGTGCCCTCAAACAACTTTTCTTATTTTAATTTTAATTTTTAAAAAATTTCATGAGCCCTCAAACATCATTTTTAATTTAATTTTAAGATGCATTGCCTAATTCCAAAATGTGTTTTGGCATTGGCTCCACCTTTCTTTAGGTTAGCTAAGTTCACAAATTTTCCTAGAAGAAAGTCTTCGAGAGGAAAATGTTTAAGGCTATTAGATGTTCTCGTGGGTGTCACTCCTTTCTTACTCGAGTTTTTCACAAATAGGAGGGTTTCTGGAAATAGTTAAGGGTTTTAAAAAATATGGGTAGCGAAAGGGTTTTGATTTTTGAAAAGAGAATATATAGTTTCTATTTTAAATAAAATGAGGAAATTTAGAACATAGAGACTTTAATGCTGATTGGACAGGATATTAAAAACAAAATCATTAGTTTTAAATAAGATCCTAAAAAACAAACTGTTAGTTTTGTAAGGATTTAAAAGGTTGTTTTTCTTTGCAACATATTAGATGATTAGTCCAAAAGACATAATAAATATTTATCAAATTATATAGAATAGATAATATGACTTAAATGATGTATGGTAAATGTCAATAGATGATATATAATTAGATGATGTACTATGCATTTGTTAATGAATACATGTTCATAATTTTATTATAAAGGAAAAATGTTCTTTAAATAGAGGTTTTGTGCATATATCAACCAATACGATCTTAAATTGGTCCGTCTTAAAAGTAGGTGAAGGGGAACTTGACCCTAATCGCAACTGTCAGTAGAACCAACACTATAAAAATTCTTTAACCTAAGAACAAAGGAAAAATTCTCACAATATCACAATAGACAAAACACAAATTTTATTAAATTTCAAAATTCTGTGTTGCTTACAAAAGTTTATTTATAGGCTTAGCTAGGCCACCCTGAAGTTAATGCACATTAATATTTTAATTGACATAAAATATCTTGGAGTTAATGTCCATTAATATTTTAATTGACATAAAATCTCTTGGAATTAATGCTCATTAATATTTTAATTGACATAAAATCTGATGGAGTTATGCCTATTAATATTTTAATTGGTATAAAATCTCCGCTATAACTCCATACTAACCTTTTTTCACTAGCTATCCAACTTTCCCTTTTTCTACAAGCTATCAAAAATGATTTATGCGAAAATACATGTAAATGGATCCTAATTAACTATTGAGCCCAAAGACTTTGAGCTTTATATGTATTCTTCAGCATGAACTCCAATCATCATCAACTTATAATAGAGTGACCCATTTTGGTGCAGCTTCTAATTCACTTTACTCTAAACTTTCCTTAATTTCTAAACTCAAGTCTTGCAAAGATTACTTCCTCATTTTGGTTTTGGACCTAGTCATGGAACCTCTAGCATCACGTAAATTATTTTTGGCTTTGTTGGTTGGGTCTCTATCATCAACCCATTGATGATATGTATTTATAAACTTGACATCAAAGGCACATTTTTGGACATAATATCTAATAAAGTAATGTCTTATTTCTATATGCTTGGCTTTTGAATGCTGAATAGGATTTTTAGATAGATTAATAGCACTTGCATTGTCACATAATATAGGAATATTTTGTTCAAAGCTAGAATAATCCTCTTGTTGATATTTTACCCATAAAAGTTATGAGCCACAACTTGCTACTGAGACGAATTCAATTTTTGTTGTAGATAGTGCAATGGAGTTTTGCTTCTTGCTTTTCCATGACACAAGACATTGTCCAATGAAATGACATCCTCCACCTCTACTTTTTCTTTCTATTATATCTCTAGCATAGCCTACATCACAGTATCCAACTAATCTGAAATCTTGGTTTTTCTTATAGAACAAATTGAAGTTAGTGGTACCAACAAGATATCTAAAAATTATTTTGACAACTTTCAAATGAGATTCACTTGTATCTAGTTAGAATCTTGAACATAAGTATACAAAGAACATGATATCAAGTATACAAATAGCTAAGTATAACACAGAGTCAATCATACCTCTATAGATCATCTGATCTATTGATTTACCTTCTTCATCTTTTGACAAGGCAACATATAGATGCATGGGGATGATCATAGCTTTGACATTTTCCATCTTAAACTTCTTTAGAAGTTCCTTTGTATATTTCTACTTATGAATCCAGGTGCCTTTGTTTTCTTGTTTAACTTGAAGTCCTAGGAAGAACTTGAGCTCTCCCATCATGCTCATCTTGAATTTGCTTTACATAATATTAGAGAAATTCTTACATAAATGTTCACTAGTAGCACAAAAAATAATATCATCTACATATATTTAAACTACAATGAAATCCTTGTTATCCCCTTTTCTAAAAAAAAAGTTGTCTAAAATTTTCCTCTTGAAAAACCATTCGAAATTAGAAAATTGTTAAGTCTGTCATACCAAGCACAAGGTACTTGTTTAAAACCATACAAAGCCTTGTTGAGTTTAAAAACATTATCAGGATGTTTTGTTTCTTCAAAAATAGGATGTTGTTTTACAAAAATTCCTATTCTATAAAACCATTTAAAAGGAACTTTTCACATCCATTTGAAATATTTTTGTATGTAGCAAGAGCAAGCAGAATTCTTATGGCTTCTAGTCTAGCAACATAAGCAAATGTTTCAGTAAAATCTATACCTTCATGTTGGTTATAGCCTTGAGCTACTAACCTTGCTTTGTTCCTTATAACCTTGTCATTCTCATTAAACTTGTTTTGAACACTCATCTTGTTCCAATGATGCTTTTGTGTTCAGGTTTTGGTACTAGCTTCCTTACATTGTTTCTGCTGAACTGATGAAGTTATCTTCCATAGTTATAATCCAGTCATCATCTTTCAAGGCTTCTTCAATGTTCTTTGGTTCTATTTCAAACACCAAGGCACATGATGCTTGATTCTTGAATGTGATATGGTCTTTACACTCTCAGATTTTTATCTTGAGATGAGGTCTTGAGGATGATAGGTGACGAATTTCCAATCCTTGTACGGTTGACCGTTTGTTGGACAATCCTTGTGTTTAATGGTTTAAGTGCATTTATTGGCTTATCAAATGATCCAATATGTAGATCTGCCATATCTTCCTCAAGTTTTGATAATCTCTTATTAGATGTTAGTCCATCATTAAATTTAACATGGATGAATTCTTCAACTACTAAGGTTCTTGAGTTACATACTCTATATGCCTTATATGTATTAGAATATCCTAGAAAGATACCTTTGTCAACTTTGAAATCAAACTTTCTTAGCTAATCTCGTGTATTTAAAAGAAAGCACTCACATCCAAATAGATGAAAGTAAGATGTGTTGGGTCTCCTCCCTCTCCATAGTTCATAAGGAGTCTTATCTAAGATAGGTCTTATCAATATTCTGTTTTGAACATAACATGTTGCATTTACTGCTTCTGCTTAAAAATTTTTTGGCAGAGAATTTTCACAAAGCATGGTTGGTTTTAGCCATCTCTTGTAGAGTTCTATTTTTCTTTCAATTACCTCATTTTGCTGAGGAGATCTTGGTGAAGAGAAGTTGTGGAAAATGCCATTCTTTTCACAAAATATCTTTAACTCAATATTTTCAAATTCTTTTCTATTATCACTTTTGATTGCAAAAATACAAATATCTTTTTTATTTTGAATTCTTTTACAGAATATTTCAAACACCTCATAAGACTCATGTTTATGTCTTAAAAAGTATACCATGTTTATCTAGAATAGTCATACATAATGATAAAACCATATTTTTTTTACCTCCAAGACTTAAAATTCTTGTTGGTCCAAACAAATCTAAATGCAACAGTTCTTGAAGTCTAGAAGTGGAAACAATATTTTTTTTATTTAAAAGAACTTTTGATTTATTTCCTTTTTTTGACATGACAAAGAATATGAGTTTTTCCAAGAAATTTCAAGGAATCCTTTTACCAAATGCTTTTTTGTAAAGCTTTGAAATATGTTTTCGATTGAGTGTCCAAGCTTTTTATGCCAAATCATCTTTCATCATCTTTGGACATGAGACATGTTACTTTTTGATTGTTTAGCTCATCAAGATTAATCCTCTATAGATTTTCATGTCTTTGTGTTGTAAAAAGAATGTTGTCATCTTTATTCTTGACTATGCATGTATCTTTGTTGAAGGATATTACATACCCACTGTTACAAAATTGATTCATGCTCAATATGTTGTATGTTAGTCTTTCCATATACAAAACATTTTCTATGGTAGGTAAAGGTTGCTTACCAACTTGACCTATGCTAACAATTTTTCCCTTTTCACTCTCTAAATGAAACAATTCCTTCACGTGGTTTTAGGTTGAGGAACATAGACATGTCACCTATCATTGGCATAAGCATCCACTGTCCAGGAACCAATGTGAAGTCCTTCCTTGCCCACCAAGGATATATGCAATAGGGAAATTTTGAGATTTTGGTACCTATATCTTTCTAGGTCCTTTTGGGTCAAACTTTTTAAATATTTTTTTGAATCTTTTCATAGGTATGCATGCTTGTTCATCATGTCTAGTAGAGTTTCATATAGAACATATTTTAATAGAAGATTTTTCCTTTTTTCCTATCATCGTAAGGATATCTTTTGTTTTTTTTAAAAGTAAATATAGTTTGGATGATCCTTCAATAAATTTGGCTAAATCCGCTTTCAAATAAGCAATATCTTCTTTAAGTTTTCAACTTCGGATGATTGTTCCATTTGGTTAAATTGGGAGTGACTAAGTTTCAAATTATTTATTTATTTCATCAGTTTTTCATTTTCAGAGATAATTTATTTCCATTTTTCTTTATATTTTTTATATTCAATGGAAATCTTATGTGAGTAAAGTAACATAGTATCATAGGAAGTTTTTTCTTTATCAAACATTGATTCATATTTATCAAATAATGAGTCATTAGAAAATGAAAAGTTTACCTTAGATTTTTCAGGGGCTGTGTTTGTCATTAGACAAATGTTGGCTTGTTCATCATCTTCTAAGCTACTGCTGTTCTCTAAATCTTCCCAAGTGACCATCAATCTTTTCTTTTTCTTTAGATACCACATTTTTCTTAGCTTTGGGTAGTTAGCTTTGAAGTGATTGGATTTCCTTCATTCAAAGCATATCACTTCCTTTTCTTCCTTTGACTGCTTCTTGTTCTTGTCTTTCTTTCCTGAAAAGTACTTAGACTTACCTTTCTTTTTCAGCATCTACTTAAACTTCCTTGAAATCAATGAGATCTCATTATTTGCTGTCTCACTGAATGAATCATCCGATGCATAAGATATTTTTGCTTTTATGGCTTTGAGACATTTCTCTTCTTTTCCTAGGACTTGTTTCTCCAATCTTTAAGGGCAATGAGTATTTTGAGGCAAGCTTCTCTCTCTTTTGGAGATGCACTTCATGAAATCTTAAAAGCTCTAAGTAACTCATCAAGAGTTAAGAGTTGTCATGTTTCTAGCCTTCTGTATTATTGTACTTTTGGGTTCCTATACCTTTGGAAGATTGTCGAGGATTTTGAGATTGTTATGAGCTTTGTAGAACTCATGACCTAAAGAATTGTGACCCAAAGAATTGTTATGAGTTTTGTAAAACCATATCATACATTTTCCAATACGTTATACAAAAAAATATTTTTAATCTATCAAAATGATAGAAAATAGGAAGAGTTTCCTTTACCCAAAGTGGTGTTAAAATAAGAGTTTGTAGGAGTTAAAAAATAGAGGAACTTGAGCCTCTTGAACAAGACCTTTGAACCAACACCAAGGATATGAAACAAATAAAAAAAATGGTATGAAAATAGAAGAAAATTTTTGGCCTTCTCAAAGAAATAAGAAGAAGAAGGTAAAATTAAACTTACTAAAAGAAAGTTGGGAATCAAGAAAATATAGAAATGCGAAGTATTTTTCTTTTGGAACTCACTTAATTTTGGATTTTAGGTGTTAGAAAAGAATTTTAGAAGGTAATAGCTAAAATAATGTATGGAGAAATAAAAAGATAAGAAGTTCTCAAATAGATGAAGGAGAAAAGGAGTGTGTTAAATACATTTATAATAGTAATACATTTTTAACTAATTTAACTAAATAATAAATAAAAAATAATGAAACTTGACTATTACGTTGGTGTTACAATTTCAAACTATGAAAAGAGAGGAATAAATAAAATAGATTTTATACTTAACTTTGAAGGAAGGGATTTGCAACAAGACAAACATATAGAGTCAAAATTAGAATCAAAAAATGGAAATGAATTAAAAATTCGACTTGGATTTCAAGATTTTTTTTTAAGGAATAGCAAAAAAAATGCATTCTATTTCATCATTATTATGATATTTCATATTTCAATTCAATTAGATACCATAAAAAAATGAATTTAGGATTTGTTTTGCACATTGAGATAAGGATCTAATCTAATAATCCAAAACAATATAAATTCATTTTTTTAACACTTAACATTATCTATTGTTTAAAAAAGAATTTGAATTTGCAAAGGAGAAATATTTTTAACTATTCTTTTGGAGAATAGACTAGAGTGTGTAATAAGGCTTGTATTTATTAAACATGTATAGATCTAACTTCAGCTATAGTTAGCTATCTATATATATAGATATATGTATAAGATACCCCAAGATAATATATAACATTCAAATTTATGTTGTAGGATTTGCATATAAATTGGTTAGAATGGAGAAAGTTTTTTTTTTCAATAAAAAAAATATTGGTTGGTAATGTATTCATTTTTATTTTCTTATTTCATTAAGTATCTCATTAAGAAAAAAATCATTTAAGATTTAAATATTCAAGAATTATTCATAAATGAATAGTTAATGCCAATAGGTTTGACCAACATAAATTAGGGTCAAGACATTTGAATTGCTATGGAATTGAGTGGGTGGTTGGAGTTACATGTACTCCTAACATAGGAGAAAAAATTTAACTAAAAGGTAATCAAATGCTAATTAAGGAGATTAATTGTTAATTATAAATTAGTAAATTAATGACTCATTAAAATGATTCAGGATATGTAGAAATAGTTTAAAATAACTCAGAGAATTTTCCTAGTGTGCTCTCAAAATTGCATTCTTTGGAACTTAATTAAAATAGTAATTAACGATAACAAGATAAAATTAAAATTTTATATAGACCTAATTATAATTATAATTAGTAAGGATTAATTATAATTAAATCTTTAAAATTTCTTAATTGTTTGCTCACTTTCGGTGTACAATGCAGTTTCAGTTTTAGTAAAATTTTCTACTAAAAATTACATATAAAAAATTACACATTTATTAATTACATTTTTCATGAAATTAAATTAAATTATCTGATGTGATTATTTTTAATTAATTTATTAATCATAGAAAAGAAAAGAGATAGGTGTTACAAGAAGGGGAAGGGTTGAATTTGGTTCCTTTAAAAAAATGCAAATATTTTAAGACTGTGTTTGTCAGGATTAGAAGATATAAACACTTGTAAAAAAAACCTATTTGTAAAAATATTTTTCTCAAGAGCAAAGGATCAGAATATATAAAATAAAAAGATAAAAAAATATCATCACTAAGAGTTTTTATACTAGTTCGTTTATAACAAGACTGCATCTAATCCTTGGCTAATCTACCAAAAATTTCACTATAAGCAAGAGATTGTTTGCTTACAGATGCAACAACACAATAAAACAACCCAGGCATATCCTGCTCTAAACAATAACCCAAGTAACTAAGGATAGAACCTCACACCTTGGGGAAGTCAAAAGTTAAGTAACCACTAAACCAAAGTCAATCTTTAAAATGTAAGTGAAATATTTAACTTATATATCATACCTTAAGTATAAAATTTATTTAATAAATACCAGTTCATGTGGTTTAACTAGTGACTGACCTAGTACCCTAACCTAGACAATGACCAGTTTGGTTCTAATAACATTAACCATGAAGATTGCAAACAAAATGCAATATCGTGGAGAAAAAATTGAAGATGTCACCATAGTCAAAATTTGTGTGTGTATTATGATACATGAATTGAATTATGTTGTATGCTCAATTAAAGAGTCAAAATATGCTCAATTAAAGAGTCAAAAGACATAACTAACCTCTCTCTTGATGAATTACAAAGCTCTTTGTTGGTCCATAAATAGAAAATGAATTAAAGTTCAACTACAGATGAATAAGCTCTAAATAGTAATACTCATTCCAAGAGCTCAAGAGGAAAAGGAAGGGGAGAACAAGTACATATAAAAAGTTGTAGAAACAAAGATGATAACAAAAATTTTAGAGCTAATAATTAAATATGCCTAGAAATTCATCAAATGTAGCTCACACAACCATTAGAACTTCATCACCAATTGCTATAGTAAATGAAGGAAAACTCAAATAATTGGTCAAGTTAGAAAAAAGGCTTACTTAGATGGAAGATTGTGAGATAACTGGGTTAGTCAATCCAATTACTTATTTTATCTTTATTTGCAATTTGTGACCCGACAACATTTGAAAATGTTGTCAAAGAAGAAAAACAGAGAAAACAATAAATAATGAAATTGATGCAATTGGAAGGAATGATAGTTGGGAGATGTGTGATCTTTTGACACAAAACCATTAGAGTAAAGTGAGTCTTCAAAACAAAATTGAAAGAAAATGGACAAGTGAATAAGTACAAGCCACACTTGGTGGATAAAGGTTACAAGTGATAGTACGAGGTTAATTATACTGGACTATTTTCACTAGTTGCAAGACATGACACAAACAAGTTGGTACTTGCATTGGCAATAGAAAATTCTTGGCCTATTTTTTAACTAGATGCTATATCAACTTTTTACATGGATACTTAGAGGAGAAAGTATTTGTTGATCAACCTCTAACTTTCTGAAAATAGGAAATGAGCACAACATCTATAAAATTGAAAATGACACTTTATAGGTTGAAACAAGCCCCTTAAGCTTAGTATAGTTGTAATGAGTCTTATTTCCTAAAAGCTAGTTTTTCAAATTGTCCTTATAAACATACATTATTTGTTAAATTTGGAGAAAAATGGAACTTCTCATAATATTCTTGTATGTTAATGATATTATACACATTAGAAATTGTACTGACATGTTTGATGAATTCAAGAAATCTATGAAGGAAGAATTTGAAATGACTAATCTTGGCATGATGCATTATTTTCTTGGTATAGAGGTAGTGCAATTAAATGATGGGATCTATCTCCTTCAAAAGAAATATATGGGAGAAATTATAATAGATTTTAAATGAAGGACTATAATCTTGTAAATTTTTGCATTGAGTATGGTTTGAAGTTACACAAAGATCATGAAAGGAAAATGATTAATAACATACTTTATAAACAAATTGTGGTTGTTTGATGTATCTAACGATAATAAGGCTTGATATAATGTATCATGTGTTTAATCAATAGGTACATGGAGAATCTCATTGAATTGGATCTACTAGTTGTCAAAAAGTTCCTCACTACATACAAAGAACTAGAAATTTTTGATTGTTTTACAAAAAAGCGATAAACCAGTTTTAGGGACTTCACTAGTAGTGATTATGTAGGAGATCAAAATGACAAAAGGAGTACTTCAAGGTGTGTTTTTATGCTTGATATAGTGGCTGCTTCTTCATTCTTAAAAAAAAAACCTATTATTACTCTACCATGCACATAAGTTGAATTTGTTGCAACAAATGCTTGTGCTTGTCAAGCCATATGAGGTGTGTTTTTATGCTTGGTACATGAGTTGTTTCTTTATTCTTTAAAAAAATAACCTATTATTAGTCTATCAAGCAAAAGTTAAATTTGTTAAAACAAATGCTTAGATGTATCAAGTCATGTAATTAAGAAAAAATCTTAAATAATTTCATTTCATATAACTCATTTCTACTTATTTTTTATTTTTATCAATGACAAAACAATTAATCTATCAAAAAATTTCATGTTACATGGAAAAAAAAACAAACTCATTGATGCAAAGTTTTCTTTTTTAAGGGATATTTGTAAAGATGAGACAATTGTTGTGAATCATTACAAAATTAATAAACAAGTAGCTAATATCTTGACAAACCACTCAAGCAAGTGGCATTTGTGAGGATGCTAAGAGTTTGTCCTTAAAAAAAAATGTTATCAAAATGTTGGTTTAATTGAAGTATTGAACTTTTTTTTTAAGGGTGAACTGAAGGGGTGAATTGAAGTATTCAACTTTACTTTTCTCTAAACTGATTTCTTCATATATCTCTAAACTGGATTTAACTGTTACGTTTTATTATAGTTTTTGTGGCTTATTATTTTACTTGGTTTTATGAGCATTTAGTGGATAGTTTCTAATTAGTAGTGAGTGAATAAAAATCTTAATGGTGTAATGTCTATTTATAATTTTTTTATCAATATACAGTAAGCCTTTCAAATGTTCTCTATGTTTTTCTACCTCTACGTTAATAGATGTATCAGGTAGCAAATGATTTTTTTAAATTTTAATATGTTTAGCCTATTATAGAGACAAAATACATGTAACAAGTAATGATAAAATAATATTAAAATATTTCGGTATGATAAAAACTAGCCCAAATCAATAATTAATATTTTTTATAAATTCTTTTTAAATTTCTCTTAAATTGGTCAAAAACTACAATAAATTTCACTCTCAAAGTGAGAAAAATAATTTTCCTGGGGCCATTAGGCCAAAGAAAATGGGTAAGGTTGACCTTTCACATACTTTGGCTGGGATTAATTAAGCTGGATTATATTATACGCAAAAAAATAATAAAAAAATCCATTCGTATCTTAATCTTTGTTGATTGGTTGTCTTTTTCTCATTTTTTTAATATTTCATTTTCTACTTTTTAGAAATACTTCTTGGATGTACGTACGAAATGGACCTATTTATAGTAGTCTCAAGGCTGTGAAAGAATTGACATTACCTAATCATAGTGGGAATCAGTATTGTCCTTTACTCAGTATGATTAGTTAATCCATATACGTAATGTTTACACACTATTTAAATATTATACATCTCTCTTAATTTAGTACTATTTTTTTAATTCAAAACTTTTATTTAGAAAACATAAATACTAATTAGATACAAAATTAGGAAAATTCTTCGTCATTAATAGCTATAGTAATAAAAAATATAACAGTCACAACAAATTTTAATCTAACACTTTGCGTAAACTATTTAAACTCTTCATTATTAAACCAATTATTCTTCTTATGTTGTAATATTTTTATCTTTATCTATAGATATAATTTTTGTTTAACCATCTATTTATAAATATGATTAGTAAATTAACGCGGAAATTTTTATTTTTAAAATATTAAAAGAATATAACAAGTACAAAATATTTTTCCTGACCTTTCGTAATAAAAGCTAATAATACAAAAAAAAAAGAGTTGCTTTTAGTTTTAAGAGACACTCATTAATATTTTCTTTAAGATAATTATATTGATTTTCTTTAATATTAGTGTTAATTATATTTACTTTTTTATATACTAATGTCTATTGATCCTTTGTTGTGTATAAAAGGAATTTATTTTTTATAATTTTTTGAAAACAAAAATGTTAATAAAAACAATTATAATTTTTTAATAAAAATTGAAGAATAATTATAATTAGCCATTTTTTAATATACTATATGCCTCTTCTTCTAAAATAACACATGACATCATACTAGTTTGTTATTTATTAGTTATAACAATCCTTAATTAATTATAATCATCAATTTTATTCTAATTTTTTAATTTGATGTAGTTTCAACAATTAATTTATGAGAAGAATAAAAGATCAGTTTAATGTTGTCTAAATGATCAGCTTGATATATTATAACTCAAGGATCATCAATTTGATGTCCTATAATAGATATCTTCAGTTTTTCACACGAACGATAATGTTCGAATTCTAATACTTTTTTGCATCACCATACCATTTAAAATAACTGATTCTAAGCAAATGACAAAAAAGTCATAGTTTGGGCTTTGAAGGGCCCACAGGCCCATTCGGGAGGCCCTTAAAATTGAGGTGTGTTGAATTGAGCATGAAAAGACAAGAAGGAGACAGCTGGCGCAGAGGTGGAGACACGTGGCATCGGCGGCGCGACAAAGAGTGACGTTAGTTGTGTTGGGGAGTCGATGACGCTAAGCAAAAGCAGAAGCGTGTGGGCCCTTTCATGCGTAGGTGTCAACCGTTAAATTAGGCCCAACTTTTTCCTCACTCTGATGTCAGCTTCTGTGGGCCACACCCTCGACCGTTAAGACCTGACGATAGTGGGACCCAAAAACAAACCATATATTTCAGCCCATAGAATCACAATCACCTTAATACCCTTTAATCATGTTTTTTTGTTTTTCATGTCTGTTACCCTTTAGATTGTTACACTGTTTGGTAGGAGGAAAACAAACCACAAATAGAGGGAGAAAAAAAATAAACGTCGGTGATTTTAAAAATTGTGACGGTTTAGTATGAGAAGAAAATGTAAGACTGATGGATCTCACCATATAATTTTTTTTTTCTTTTCTTAAAACAAAAAATAATCAATTACTTTTTTTATAAAACGATTATATAACAAAATATAATTAATTTTCAAAAGCAATAGTAATTTTTTTTCTAAAAAAAATCAATTTTTATGTACCCTAATCGATTTTCACGCACTCCTAATCGATTTCTAATATGATAATTCAGTATACATAATTTATTTAATTAAATAATCAATTTTTAAAATGCTATATAAACCATTGTCATATATAAATTCAATTTTATTTTGATAGTTAATTAATAAGTATTCAAAAAATGATTATTTTAATTAAATAAATTATTTATTTATTTTATTTTATTGTATCTCTTAATACAAACACTTATATTTCTACTTTATTTTAATTTTTTTTATTTTTTTTTCTTTATTTTCATTTATCTTGTGATTAAGGGTCTTAAACAGTAGAGGTCCAATCATAGGAGATAGAACCATTGGGGCAAATTATCCAAAAATGATGTTATTACACCTTGATTAAGACAGTAGGGGCCCAAATATGGTGATAGTCTTCCGCAATCCATCATGTGATATAATCCGGGCCTTGATTTCAAAAGCCCAATCCCGAAACGACGCTTGGGGCCAAATGGCGAACGATCCAGATCCAAAATTAATTCAAGAGATAATTGGGCCACTTGTTTTAAGGCGCCTCATGCAATTGCCACGAATCTATATTGAAGTCCAAGACGCAAAGGAAACAAGGACAAAAGGAATAAAATCAAGATCACATGGAAGAGCAAGAAATCAACGATGGAGGATTGAGGATTCGCCAAAAGAAAGTTAGTGGAGCATATAGTAGCATGAATAATGAAAGGAAGCATGTCACTACGTTTCTTTCCATGCAACTTGAGTAGAGGTGACCAGCATGGGGATCTGTGTGCTCTCACTTGGATTGTTATTTCGGGGGAAAGTGAAGAATGTGAGGAGCACGCACGCCATAAAAAGGAAAAAGGATCACCACCCCATTAATGGCAAATCCATCGCATTAAATAGAAAATCCCTGCTGAGAGCACTGGAGCATTGAATATGCCTAGGGGATAGTCGCTGCATTAATGACAAAGATCCTCGAGAAGATAGTGGGCACCCCCACGCAAGCCTATAAAAGGTCCCATTGAAGAAAAAGGAAAAAGAGGACGAAAAAATTGGAGACTAAAAAACTTAGACTTAAGGAAAATCCTTATGACTAAGCAACTTTACAGAGAAGAAAAGAGTATAAAGAGAGGGAAACAACTGCTTTAGATTTATGAGTTTGGATAGGAAGCTAGGACTCCTAAGGAGAAAAGGAGAATACATAAAAAGGAGAGTGAACCTTCAACACTCCAGAAGGAGAAGAAAAGAACAAGGGGTGATCGCCACAAAGAAAGGAACTGGCAGAAGACAAGCAACAGTGAAAGAGAGGAAACTCAACAAAGTACTAGGGGAAGGAGAAGATATCTTGCTAACATTTTATTTGAAAAGACAACCGCTGGAGACTAGGTAAGCATGAGCAAAGTCTTTAAATAATACATACAAATTCATATGACACTTTTGAAAGACCTAACTCATGATCCAAAAAGATTAACGGCTAAAATCTAAACTCAACCACCCATGTGACCTAAGACTATGTAGGGTCAGGAATTCATATTCCTTGACCCTGTCTCGACTTCACATCTGATGATCACTCCCTTATTCCCACCTTAGTTGAACGCATCTTCCTTGTCATCCACGATGGTCGATACCAAGAATTTCTGGTTTTTGACCGAAAGGTTCTCGATTTCATTGCTATCACACGAATGGGCTGGCCGATGTATGGTCAGCCATCACCTATCATATATGGTCCCGACCCTTAGATCGGTGTTGTTGTCAACACTTGTATAGGCTTCCTGCATAGACAACCACATTTCCCAGAATCCACAAATACACTTGGTTTTGACTCAAACTTTTAGGAACATCTTTAAACCACTAACTATCACTAATTCATTTAGGCACCAATGGAAAACCTACTTTTTCCTAATCATCCCATTTATGGGGTACCTACAGATAGCTCACACTCAAGGTGGCTATAATCAGACACCAAAGGAAAGCCTGTCTACATCAAACTATTCTGGGGTACCTAAGGGCTCCGTCCTCCCTTTCACCCAAACCACTAGTGGACACCAATGGATAGTCCACCACCATCAAAACATACGCCAAGCCTCTATCCTAGAATTACGTAAACTTTGACTTCTCCATTGCTAAGGAGATACGTAAGAGCAAGAGGTGACTCTTGTCAAGTTATTTCCTCCCTAAATAAAAAATTCTTCATCTGTCATATTACGTTGAAAATGGAGAATCATAAAAAGGTGTTTGAAGTTAGGTCCATGCTAGTGGCTGGGGTAATTGTCTTTTTGGTAGACGTATGGGAAATGATATTTTTCATGCATAACCAACTCCCAAACCCATACTCTCGATCTAGATCTACCTTATCCATCATAAAGGTTTTCTGACGTTTTCCATAAAAATATCGGTGACGACTCCTTTAATCCTCTTTTGTCTCCTTTGAAGAGAATTTGGGACTCCATCCCCCTTTTTTTATTAACTTCCTTAGCCATCACCGATGCGATCACCCTCGGACTGAGGTCACGACATACCTTATTTCTTACCTAGTTTTTCTCTTACCAAACACACCCATATTGATACACAAGTAGGATGAGAGTTGAAATTAGATAATTAATAATTTTAATAGTTTACAAAATTAGAATAATAAAATAAAAAGTAATTAGTTATATTAAAATATGACTCAAATATAAAAATTGTTTAAGGTTTCAAAAATTTTAAACACAAAATACATAGAGCTTAATTTAGTTATTACTATATACTTCTTATATTATTTTTTTATTATATTATAAGTACAAAGTATCATTTATTTTTATTTATGATTAATTTTTTCAATAAATCTGATTAACCACTTTTAATAAATTTTTTTTATCTTAACTATATATATTTTTTTCATTTACAATACTCAAACTCAGAACTAATATTTGTTTAACCCTATATGATTTATCATTAAATTAATTGTGTATAATTTTTATATGAACTAATATTTGTTTAACCCTATGTGACTGTATCATTAAATTAATTGTGTATAATTTTTATATAAAAATATTGTAAGATTATAAAAAAAACACATACACACACGTAAAAGAAGCTAAAGTACGTGCTATTTATCCAAATTCCAATGTCTTTAGTAACATGAATTTAATGAACTCATCCTAAATCATATAAGCTGGGTAAATGGATATATAGGATCCAAAATATCGCTATGAGGACATAGTATCCGCAAATATTTAGTCTTATATTGAAGAAAAACTAACATGGTTAAGAAACTTTGTCAATAATTCAGTGGGAATAGTACTCCACACATAAGACATAGATCCACCAGTGCTTAATGCTCTCATTGTTAATTTCTAAGCCGTTGATATTGAACAACTTTTGCAATTATTGGTTGGAAGCGTATGGTTGTGATCTGTTACTAAAATACATTAGAGCATAATAATTTCAAAAGGGTATCTTTCAAATTCTTTTTGAGAAAAAGAAAGGACATATGATGGCTGCTAGCACTTAATTTATTTGGAATATACTCATCTATAAAATTTATAGTCATAACTTTTTATAAAATAAAAAAATTTATTTATAATACTACTTTCAATCTTATATATAAGAGACAAATACTTAATTAAGTAAGATTAATAAAAATAGTTATATTTATTGATTTTTATTAATAATATTATAAATTTTATTTAAAAAATTCATGATATTTAATGATTTAATTACATTATTTGTAATTCAAACAATCATATTTTCAACTAATGAGCGTGACTTATATGGTTAATACTCCAATAGAAATATTTATTTTCATAAAAAATGAGTGAATATTTTATTAATATTTTATAATATATTAATAGTATAAAAGAAAATTAATAATTAATATTTAAAAGTAAATCTATGTTTATTATCATTAGAATAAAGAAATTACTTTCATGTATTTTTTATATAATGGTGTATAAGATAAATATTTTTTGCAGCGATTCAATATTTAACTTCCAGACAAATAAGTAAAAATTAAGTACACTATGTCACTGTTTGATACATTACCCAATATGAAAACTGTAACCCAACTTGAAAACCATCTAAGTGGGAAGAAAAATCAAGACTGCGATATATTCTCAATTGAATTCATAAAGTGAGACTTATCAACAACTTCTTACCAAAACACGAACTAATTGTGATGTAATCAAATAGACCATATACAAAGTTAATTATAAACCACAAAATTTACATAACTTTGTTTTTATTCCCCTTCACCATCCCCCATGACGCATGTAATCATCTTTACAATTTATGGTGATAATTTGAGTTTGAATTACGAAGAGGGTAAGTATGCGAATCAAAGAAACTAAACTATTACCATTGGGGTTTTATATTCTATATGTTTCTTTGCCATCAAACTGATGAAAATGAGTGAGCAACACTATTGCCAGTGATTCACATAATTAACGATCTTCTCATAAAAAACGAGTAGTTCTAAATGAATAGATATATAAGATTACACTTTAGGATGACATTTTAGGATTCTATTTTCTTGTACTATGAACAAAATGAATTCCTCCTTCCATCATTTCTTCCAATTTCAATATTTTTTTTTGTCATTTATATTTATTTCTACATTTATCTTTTATTTTCAAAAAAATAAAAATAAAAAAAAAGTCTGATATTCTGAAATAGAAATAAATAAATGTTTCGAATGAATTTTTTTTAATCGAAGATTGGCTATTAATACATGATGAAGCTATTTTTTTATTTAATATAATTATTATTTTTATTATTTTTTTTTCTTACAAAATAAAATTACGGACATGAATCCATCTTTAGGGATTATTATCTTAGGAAAGCCGTAGGACTCAAATTGATTTACTTTCGAAGAGGATTAATCATGTGCCATAAATAAAAATACCACATGCTACAAATGAGACACGTATATTATATTTTTGGACAAAACAAGGAAAAAAAAAAGAGCATTGATGTTCTCATGTCATGGCATTGCAGCTTCAAAACGCAATGCATGCACCATGAAACGGGAAATGAATGATTGTACTTTTTCAAATGAATGAATGGATTGTTAAATCAATAATCACAGATACAGACAAAACCCCAGAGTATTTCTTTATCTAGTAAAAGCAACAAAACAAAATTATTATTTTTTGGATGTTTTCATTATTTATTATTTCTCACACATATATATATCTCACGAAAGATTCAGTGAACAACTGACATCTGAATTTAGCTCAAGGCTGAAATTATATATATTAAAGATAAAATAAAAAACTGCCTCGTACCCCAATTACAAGTAACCAAATAAAAGGAATCAGAGACAGTAAAGGGAAATAACTGAAGCCATATTCTGTTTCTTTTATCTCAATACTTGATTTTCTGTTGAAGGTGTCTTACAACTGGTCCTACATTGATTTCGTTATATGTCACACTCAATATGTCTGTGTACTTGCACAAATTCTTTGTTCTTGTTGACTTGTATCTTCAGTACTTGGCTTCCAAAGCAAAAGACATGCATTTATTTTGATTTTTGAGAACTCATTTCTTCATGCTAAATAATTAATAATGAGAAGCAACTATTCTCCAATGAATTAACTAGGGGAAATCAGTAGTGCGCATGCTTAAAAGTTTTTTTTTTTTTAAAAAACATTTTTTAATAATAATTAATTTCTATCAAAAAATTTAATTTGACCGATTATCTTAAATGAATTTTTTAATAATATATATTTTTTTATTTACAAGATTAGAACTGGTTCTTTATTTTCAAAATTTGAATCCAGTTCTATTTAAATTAATTTCAGTTTAATAATACAACAAACACTTTCAAAGATATAATTAACTTAGAGAAATTATGACACTAATATATAGATAATTAATGTCCTAAAATTGATTAGGTAAAAATGTTTGAATCTATGTGTTTGACTGAAACATCTGTCTTATCATCCATACACTTGCACATGAACAGAAAGAGAAAGGGGAGAGAGGAACACAGAAGGTAAATGCAGATAATTAGTTTGTTAATACTTATTTGTCCATGTCAAAGAAAGCGCGTGCACGTGATTCCAAGAGAGATTTTCATTTTTTTAATGGTTACCTTACTTGATTCAGTCTCCACAATGAAGAATTAAATATGCAATTCAAATATTACAAGAATAAAGGTCATTCTCTATAGATTTGGCGATAGAATCCAGATAAAAGAAAAAAAATAGGACCAACCATGTCTCATTCTAGGATTAATTTTAATTTAATCCAAGCTGATTCATTACACAGTAATCATGTTCATACCAACCAAACCATAACAAGAAGCCTAGAGTATCAAAGGACCAAAACAGCATAAGTTCAGAAGATTTCTTACAATACAAAATATGCTTCACTATTATTCAGTGCATCTTTAAGTTAAAATCTATACAGACAAACAAGAAGAAGAAGGACAAGGACAAGGATAACAATAACAACAACATCAAACCCAGAGAATAAATTGTAACTGAGGCTATATTCTTTTTCATCTGAAAAGTTGGCTTTCTTTCCAATGGTAACTCTTTCTTTGAGATCAGTAGTTCCACAAGCTGGGAAGGTCCACTGGCACAGATGATGCAATTGGGTTGTGCTGATTCTCAAAGTGCCTTTTACCCATATCAAGGTTTGTCATAACCGAAGAGATTTCAGCGTTCACATCAGTAGAAAGACCTGTTTCCTGCGAGATACTGAGCATTTCCCTCTCTTGCTCAAAGCCGTTCCTCAAGTATGATCCGTTTCCATGGTTGTCAAAGAAGGCTCTAAGGTAATGGTTTGAAGAAACGGGTAATGGAAAAGTTGGTGGAGCCTGAAGTTGAGTGGAGTAGAATGAATGGTCTGAAGAAACCCCATAAAGGGTGTTGTTGTTGATGTTGATGTTGCTCAAGGAATCAAAGATCCCTCTTGGGACATCAATTGGATTGGAGAAGCAGGGCACGTAAGCCGATTCAGTCACACTCAGTGCTTTGGTGTTGCCAATGAAAGGAGAGGAATCAGTAAGAGGTGGCAAACCTGAAGAACCCAATTCGTTTCCAAAAGAGTCCAACATCATTATCCCAGAAACATGAGTCTTCTTCACACCTGAACTCTTCTGAAACACCCTGCAAATCACCCACTCATTCTGCAACACAATGAATCAAGCAAAAAGATTGATGGACACCGATCTCTACTTAACACTTAGAGAGAGGTATAAGTATAATAAGTAATATGATTTGATCAAAAGAGAGGGTTAGAAAAATAGTAAGTAGTGATAGTGTATATAGGAAAATTTCCACATATCATCACTCATGAATCAAACTCCAAATTCACATAAAAAAGAGCATGGGAAGCAACATGGTGAAGCGAAAATCCAAATTTTATTACCTTTGCTGTTTTGGGGAGGTTGTGAACAGAGAATTTACCCTCAAGTCTATATTCATGCATGACCCAATCAGTTTTCTCTCCCTTGGGTGCCCTTCCTTTGTAGAAAACCAAAGTTTTCTTCATTCCCACAAGAGATTTCCCTCTGAATATCTCTTTGTCTTTCCCTGTGGCCTTCCAGTATCCTGCTTCAGTGGCCCTGTTGGTCCTCAAACCAGTTGGGTATTTCCTGTCTCTAACACAGAAAAAGTACCACTCTTCCTCCCCCATTTTGGCCTTCACTGTATAACACACGAAAAAAAAACAAACATGGACACAGAATAAAGTTTTAACTTTGAAGATCATAACCAAGGCTCTAAAAAATAATAGTCCATGAGGGCAATTTCAACTGCAATGTCAAAGTGTTTGGATCTCTGCGACGGTCAGATAATATTTGTCCATAATTTTCCACAACATCAAAACCACCTCAATGATAACCAAACAAAATTAATATATTTAGAAGCAAAATAACCAAAACCAAAGTGGGTCTGAATTTTATTTTTATTTTTTTGAACTTACATGGCAAATCCCAAGGCTCGGACCTGTTTAAGTCCACCTCTCCAATGGCCCTAGCTGAGAAGTTAGTGTCAGTTACCTTTCTGTAAAGGTAATGACTAATAAGCTCTTCATCAGTTGGGTGAAACCTAAACCCAGGAGGCAAATCCATCTGAACCCCTTCCTTACACAGAACTGAAACGTTTTCCATTTCCACTAACTCTAAAACCAACCTCTTTGCTTTCTTAGCCAAGAGTTTTGATCACAAACAAGCCAACACCTATAAAACAAAGGTGAAAACAAGTTAGGAGGGGAGGGAATGTTTTTTTGCTTTTCTGAACTCAGAAGAATCTATATATGCAATAACCAGGTAGAGTGGTTTCTCATTCCAAAAAGGAAACCACTGGAAAGTCCACAGAAAATGAGGAAGAAAAGGAAAGGGTGGTGGTGAAAATCATGGAAGAAATGGAACTGAAATGGGGTGGTAACTGAGGATGGAGGTGGATAAAAAAGCAGAGAGAAAAAGAGGCCCCTAAATACTGGGGTGCTGGAGAGAAAGAAACGTGGATTGTAAGGTAACCTCGTTGGTTGTTAATAGCCCACACCTGTAACTTTTATGCAATCATAATTCTATCACCTTAATTTTGTTTTGACTCAACAGACACCATGCCCAAATACCATGCATGTAATTATGCTATTCTTAAGTGCTTACTTCGTAAACTCACTGTTCTGTGTAAGACATTAATTAATCTACAAAATAACCCACTTGGGAATTTTCAAGTATTTAACACCAATCATCAAACAAGACACATCCATCATGTTCATTGTTGCTTCTTAACTCAATAAACAATTTCATAATTTCTATTTTTTTTTTTAATTTTCTCAACCGGAAACAAAGAGAATTTAAGGTCAGGTTGTGTTGATGCAAAGATTGTTGATCAATGATCATACAAAAGCCAGCATCTTCATTTCGAGAATCAGTTATATCACTTTATTGTATGTAAATTACCAATTTGGCCTTCGCTGTTCATTGGGGGAAAAACGACAAAAAAGATATGAGAATAATAAGTGGCTTTTTTGTTAAAGTTTCCGAAACTGACATGGCAAGGATATTTCAAGCCATTAAAGTTGAAAACTGAAAATAGATACTTGCAAGGCTAGGCAATTTCATTTCATTTATTTTTTCTGCATTAGTGCGGAAGTTGTGATAGACAACCTTATAAATATAGACACTTGGATAATATCTTCAATAACTTGTTAAATCTTGGAGGGTGGCAAATCCAACATCCACACATTATCCTTAACCCCTAATATATTCCCGCAGATTTAGCGCTTAAAAAATCATTCATCAATATTACTATTTTATTTTGGCTTTTAGATGTAAATTATTTTATTTTTCATCCATTTTTAACTCTTATTATTTTTATTTAAGGATCAAATATTTTTATTAAAAATTAAAACAATTAGTATAATTATTAAAATAAATATGTAATATTATATGAGATAATAAATGTGAAACTTTCTTATAACAATAGAATAATTTGTGAAACACATGACCGACCACTTACGGTTTTTCTTATGACAGTTATAACTAAATTCAAGAAAAATAATTATCATTTAATAATTAGATAATTTGCATAAGAAAGAGCATATCAAGTATGAGGGGATAGAAATAAATTTTAATCGTATAATTAAAATGAATAATTAAGGTTAAAATTAATTAAAATAATTTTCATCATTTATGTATAATTTTATTGTCAAGATTAACTTGTCTCACTTTATTTAACATGTTCTACACACATTTTTAATTATCTACGTATAGTTATATGGTTAAGATCAACTCATCTTACATAATTGTTTAAGATGTCTTACACACACATACTTAATATGTCTTAAGAACTTCTAACCTACACACATTCTATAGTATAAACATGTGCAAACACACTATAACATAGACATGTACAACACGCAAGTGAATTTTGGGGAGAGTAATTATTTATATGTATAAATAATATATTGAAATCTTTATATTGTTGAAAAAATTAAGACATCATACTAGTTAAAAATTCTACAATAAAACACTTAACTCAATATACTACTACACATCCTATGTAGTGTAGACCTATACACCTACACTATATTGTAGACTTGTGCACACACATTTTAATTTTTTAAAAGATAAACATAATTTAGCATAGCTTATAAATGATTTGTCCATTACTAACTACGGTGACTTCAAGATTGTCACTATGAATATGTAATTAATCAACGATTTTATTGTAGTGTATTTTGTAATACAACTAGTTAAAATTTGATGATGTTGTTGAATATGCACAATTTATAAACAAAAAAATGTATGTTTAATTAAATAAAATGTACCACAAAAGACTTTCAATACCTTGTCGATTGAGTTGCTAGTAGGTATTTTGATTGGGAAGTACAACAACTATCACTCATTTTATATAACAAAATTATTATCCTTGTGGTTACTTACAAGAAATACTTATATATATATATATATATATATATATATATATATATATATATATATATATATATATATATATATATATATATATATATATATATATATATATTATAATTATTATAATATTAAAGATCTTAATTTATTTTTAAAATAAAGTTATTACAAAAAGTACAAACAAAGAATAAGAGTTTAATTTATGAGTTTAATAGCAAGCTCCAATAATGTAAAATAATGATTTAATAGTCATGTACTAACCGTGTAAAGTTATGAGTTTTACACTCTCATCCAATCACAAATCATCGTGTATAAGTTTTTTTTTTTCAAAAATACATGTATGAAAATGAGTACTATAATATTCTAATTAGATTCTATTCATTATCATTCTTAAACACTTTTTTTTTCTAGACTAAAGACCACCATTTTTTACTTTGATTCTCTAACACACATTTTATATTTGGTAGAAAATGTCACAATAATAAAATTAATTGACAAATATTAGAACATTTATATTATATTTATGGACAAAATTTAGATATATTATTATAAATATGGTTGGTGTTATTCTTCTATTAGAATTTGAGTTTCTCCTCAATAGTCTATGCATTAAAACATTCTATTAAATATGAACATTTATTATAAAATAAAATTCTAATTCTATGCTTGTTAAAAGGAACTAAGTTCCTATTATTATTTGGACTAATAATATTCTTGAATGATGAATATTTTTAGGGTGAGAAATATATGGGTGGAATCATATTAGGAATAATTACAAATGGGCTTGACATTTTTTTTATATTTAAGACATAAGCTTAACTTATTTTCTTGCCATAGGTATTTTTTTAAGTTTGACTTAAAATGGTTTCTAAATATTTGTCATGTCCTAAAATCATATTTAAAAGCTTAATTTGTAAAAATAAAATAAAATAAAGCTGATAAACATTTCTCCTTTCTCTTTGTATAAATAAGAAAAATTATCTTGAATTAAAACATTTTTAGGACCTATCCTTCAATGATAAAATTTTAGAAAAAAAATTTAATGAGAATATTTCTAAGAATTTTTCTTAACCTCATATACATTTTTTTTTCAATTTATCCCTTTTCATCTTTATTTATTTCTTGAATTTTAACATTTTAAAAACTTATCAATAGTTAAAAATAATCTAATATTAAATATAAATTATTTATCATATATCTAAAATATAACTTATATGTTTAAAAATATTTATTTGTTACAAATTTTTATTATATTATAATTTATATGTTCAAAATCATCTAATTATTATAAATTTTAGCCATATAAAATAAACATTTTTCCTATGCATTTTACAAGTTAAATACTAGTATCATATCATAATCTCCCAGTGTGCATTTAATTTTAACTTTAGTTTTTAATTTTTATTTATTTCAAATATATATATTAGCTTCATATTTAATTTGATTTAACAACTAACCCAAATTTCTTTCTATCTCAAATTATTTTTCTTTTATTTTTATCTATATATTTAATTTTCTTAATATTTATCTTTCTCGATCTATTATTTTTATCTTTATTTTTAAATTAAATTTTAATATTTTAAAATAATTATCAAATAGTTAAAAATAATTTTATATTACAATATAAATTATTTATCATAAATTTAAATATAATTTATATATTAAAAATTATTTAATTATTAAAAATTTTAATTATAATATAATTTATACATTCAAAAATATTTTTTATTATAAATTTTAGTTATACAAAAATAAACATTCTAGATATATCGAACATAATATTAAGAAGCTAATTATTATTTTTTTTTACATCACAATCATGATTTCTTACTTCTCAACAAAATTTCAAACACACTAATAAATCAATAAGCATCTCATTTCAATTTTTTTATAGATAAAAATCTCAAAATATTTTAATACACATTCAATATAACACTAACCATAGAGTCAATATTTATTTAATTGCTTTAAAGCTACTTACATCAATAATAATTCTTAAAATATTTGCATCATTAAGTTAGTTCTTCAAATATCTAAAATTTCATTTAGTTTTCAAAAAGTTTGACAAAAATAAGTCACTTCAAATTTAGAAAATTAACTACCGTATATAAATTTAGACAATCCTAATGAATAGTAATAAAATGATATTGTACCACACAAGCCGTCTTAGCTCAGTGGTAGAGCGCGTGGCTTTTAACCACGTGGTCGTGGGTTAGATCCCCACAGACGGCGATAATAAATTATTTTTTCTAAAATTAATTATTTTATGATAAAATAGTCGAATATTGCATCCATTTAATCTTTAATTTAATTAAAAAACATTTATTTCATTACATAAGTATTTTTAAATTTAAAAATTAAATATATAAATTAAAAATATTCAAAGAAAATATTTTCTTTATCCATGTCACTTTTGCAACAAATTAAATATGTTTCCATTACTAAATCTGCAGTAAGTGATTTTTTAATAGTTAACAACATATGTCCTTCATTTTTTTCTTTTTTATTTTACACGTATCCGAGCTAAGTAGGAAGATGGCAAAGTCTGTAATCAATGAAAATTTCTTTTTAGTAGTGAATGCTCAAAATCATAAATAAGCTATGTATATATAATCAAGTCAATTTAGAGAGAATTTTTTAAAATATTTAAAGTAATAACAACACATAAATAGTTTTAAAACATTTATTCTTAAAACAATTAAGAATTACATGTTCTTCAATGTTTTAAATTTGTAAAATATGAAGCCTAATTATTATTTATTTCATTTAAAATTTTAAAATAGGCATGGATGGATGTGCAAGTGTGCACACAGGGACAAAAATAATGCAAATTGAGAAATACTAACAAGTAACAACATTATATCCAACACACTCTTCCTTCTTCGAATAAAATCCTGGTTGGTTTCCTTAAATAATTGGTGTTTTATTTTTTATTTAATGAATCTTATTTAATATTTAGTAGAATTTACATAATTTTACCTAATAATTTTAAAAAATATATGTTACCGACATTATTAGTGGTGGTCCAAGGGTAGCTTTGGACACATTTTTAATAAGGACACCATCTTACATAAAAAAGTTTATATAAATAAAATTATGTAAGAAATTTATATAAAAATAAAAAATCACCATTAATTAATCAATTAATGAGTAATATTTTTACTTCTCAACAAAAATTATTATATATTAAACATAAAAGAGGAGATTATACTATATTATTATTTTTCTAATATATATATACAACTTATCACAAAAAAAAATTAAGGATCAAACCTTGTACTTTTGTTAAAGGAGTAAAAATATCTGTTTGTGAATTTCAATCTTATAGAATAATACTAAGTATTATAATTATTGTTACATTTATTAAAAAACATTTTCAAAATTAAAATTTGTTAAAATTTTATTTGTGATCTACTATATCATATGATAAATTAAATTTTTTTGAAAATATTTTTTAAAAAAATCTTGATTAAGAATAAATTATTAATAATTTTGTAAAAAAAATCTAAAAGTATAATATTCAAATGATTACATAGATTATTTTATCAGTTCGCTTGGGATAAAAAACCTTCAAGAACGATGCTACAAACATTTCTCATATAAATTATCACCTTTAAAAAAAACAAAATTATGTATTAATTCAATCACTTTTTTTTCTTTTGTCTAGGACTTCGCAGGGAACTATAAACTAAAACAAGGAATATATATATATGTGAAGGAAGTTCACATGCAAAAAAAAAAAAAAATCTATTTTTCTTAATTATATTTTTTTATCTTTTAGGTTTAATAATTATACGTTTTTAGTTCTCTTAGTTCTAATTGTGTAAATTAGATTTTCTATATATTGAAATTATACAATTTTTATCTTTCTATCGATTTTTCATTAAATATTAATAGATTTCATTAATGTAGTATTAGATGATGATGTAGTAATTGATGTGTTGTTTGATATATGTTGAGACACATTTAGTTCTTTATGATTGTGATACTAGAAGAATCAAAAGTATAATTAAATCATTTCAATATGTGTTTTAGACAATATATTAATTATTACGTCATTATCTAATACAATATTAAAAAATTTTATTAAATATTTAGTTAAAAACTGACAAAGATATCAAAATTATATAATTAAAATACTGAAAAACCTCATTCATATAATTGAAATTTGAAAGATAAAAATTACTCAATTACTATATCTAAGAGATTAAAAGTTAAATTAAATCTTCTTCTTTCTTTCTTGTTGAATAAAATGATAAAATGAAGAGATATACTATCAATACTATCAACTCAGACATTAATAGTACATTGGAATTGCCTAGAGAATTATATATGTTAGACAATCTCTTTCAGAAAAATTATCCAAAAAAACTGTCATAAAGTGAATTCAAACTCACTATTATATATATATAAATCAACATTCTACGAGTTAACTATCAACTAAAAGAAATTTTTGTCCCTCCATTAATTTGTTGGTGTGGTTCGGATAAAAGATCAATTTAACTATGACATGTATCAGCATTAAGGTAAATAATAAATGCCATTACCCGAATTCCCACGTATATGAATATGGTGGATTCAAACTTGGACATGTGTTCAACAGTTTTATGCCCAAAGTTTAGTTAAGGAAGAGATTTGCATCCATTACATTACATTTGACACATGCCATGGCAACGCATGCTGATGCACGCACGCTACAGGCGAATGACTATCTATATAAATGTTTTCCTCTTGTTATGAATTTGAATATATATGTGGTTGTTATTAATTGAAAGATAAGGTTCCTACTATGTGAGAATATGAACAGGATGAGAGCAAACATATGACACGCGTCACACGAGTTTCATTCGTCTGGGTAACCTAACCTAACATTTCTGAGGCTGAGCTTCTAATGCATCATACATGCATATGCAATTGCCATCCATGGGAAGGAAGCGTGCACATTGTACCATTCACAATTGGCCTACATAAACTATAGTCAACATATAAATCTATCATTAGCTATAGCGTAGGCAGAATCAGGGGTATTTACACACAATCAAATTAGGTCCCACTACCATCACCAAACACAAACCGCTAGCCTGCCCAAATTCTCAATGGATTTTATTAAGATTAATCAAAGCATGCCAATTCATTGTTTGACCATTTTATTTCAAGTTTATCATCATCAATGAGTCTTTTCTTTCAAGTATATAATTGTAAACATTACGATTTTTAATTTCTTTTAATTTGCTACCTCCTAATAAGGTTAATTTTCTTTACATACATCACCCAAAATTAAATTTTTTACAATATGCTTAAAACATTTTATCTCACTCTCATTCAAACTAACATATGTAATTTTAATTCCCAAGTAATTTCATCTAATTAAATTTCAAATGAGTTAATCAAGTATTATATAATTTTGGTCTCTTTATCAATCGTCAATTAAATATTTAAAAAATTTATTGATGTGGTGGTATTGAATGATGACGTAACAACTTATATTTACTTGACATATAGATTAACTTAATTACACTTTTAGTTTCTAACTATTGTGATGCTGAAAAACTAAAAGTGTAATTCAGTCCTGTTAACATATGTGACGGATAATACATCAATTATCATATCATTAACACGTCATCGTCCAGTAGTACATCAACAAAATTTGTTAAATATTTAAAAAAATTGAATAATAGATTAAAATTGTACAATTTTAATATCTAAAAAAATCTAATTTTTACAATTAAAATCTATAAAACTAAAATCACACTTTTAAAATATTTAAAAAATTACAATTAATCATATATAAATGACACAAAACTATTAAAAACGATCACTAATCTTCATCAATAACAATAAATTTACTAAATAATAAGTATTTATGATATAACAATTTTTTTATATCTTAAGTAAAGATTCGATACAAACAGTTTGTATTAAAAAATTTTAAAATTTAATATTATAGGAATAATACATGAGGATGAGCTTATGGCAATGATGTGTACTGTTTACATGTGGGCCTTGTTTCATCAGTTCCGACATGATGAAATGAACAAGACGTTTTACGTGGAAGAATTCCATTTGGTCAAAAGCCCGCGCATTAAGGGAGTTCGAAATAATAATAATAATAAATTATCTTATGCTAGGCAAGGGTCAGGAACATTTTATGTGAAAGAGTACGAATCTCGTGTCAAGGTGTGTCCAAAATCACCAAATGACCACTTTCTATGAGTAAATATTAAATTTAGAGAAATAACTATTTATATTTTTAAAGAAGTCCCGAAAAATTAGTAAAATTAAGTAATTATCTTTTTAAAAATAATTTGAACCATACGTATTTTGCATCTACATTTAGTTTATAATATATAATAACTTTAGTTTATTAAAATTTAATTAAGAGTGTATAATTACTAATTTTGTATTTTGTAAACAAGTTTATTTTAAAATAAGTATTCTCCATTCAGTTGACCATTTTGGTTATAAATTGGCTGTCGATGGGAACGGGAAACTATGAATATGAAAGAAAAAAAAAAAAAAAACTTGGGATTATGTTTGTTGAATTGTACATATCTTTGTAGCGATCAACCTGTTATTTTATCTCTATGATTATTTGTCACTATTTGATTATCTGATTTTTTCTTTTTTACTCTTCTTCGGGTTTGACTTCATGTAAGGATGTCCTCTATTTATTATTTTACTTATTAAGAAATAAATTGTAACAAGGAGACAAGTTTTTGGTATTATTTTTTGTTTCATTTATGATACACTTGTTGCTCAAATGGAGGTTCCTGATATGGGTAATTCATTTCTATTTCGTGAAAACAAACGCCACAGGCTATATAGCTACCTAGTTAGTCCCCAATCGTCAAGATATACATGCTAAAAATGGTACGAGATAAGATTAGTTGGAATGTGTGTGCTTGTTTTCTCCTAAAATAATAAAAAGACAGCGAAGGGTTTTATTTTTCAGGTTAAAGAAGTGGACATGAATTATAATTAATTCATCAATTAAATTAATAATATGTATGGAACTATAATGATCCGCATAGTCCTAAGAGGATTTGTTGATATACACAATATTTTAAATTTAAATTTTATTGTTGTTGTTATATTTTTTTGGATAAAATATATTTTTCATCCTTTTAAAATAGTTCAAATTTACTTTTTGTCCCTAAAATTTTTTTCATTTGGTTTTGCTTTCTCAAAATACAAAATATGTTATTTTTTATTATGTCTAACTCCATTAACTCAAGACTACCATGACTAATAGAGTTTCACATTAATAATATATACCTAGATTTTTGGGTAGCGGATATTCACATGAGTGTTATGTGGCAAGTAATTCTTTTAATATAGGTATTGAACCACCAAATTTAAGGTCAAATTTTCTTTAAGAAGTGGAAGATGATATGAATTTGGTGGGACAAGATCAAAACCACCATGGGAACTTGAAGAACATGGATATCATTGTCTTGGAAGGTCCCACGACAAGAGAAAGATTAAGGAAACTTCAAGAGTAAGTGCATAAAGAGGTGAGTTTTCTTAAGTGTCAAGGAGAGCCCAACAGTAGTTTATCTTGGTATACTTTCATGGAGTGCCAAATTGGTCTTTTGTAACCTTGTTTCAGACATTTAAACCACTGTTATTAAGTGGTGTTTAAATGTAACTTAACTTTACTCTTCATGCAATTAGGCTATGAAGCCCAAATAGGACAATTCGACTTAGTAACCAAATTCTTGGTCACTAGTTTTTGTGACCATTTTAGCTTATGTTTTGGACAGTGTTTTTGGCCATGTGTTTTGAGTTTTTAGATTAGTCTTAAGATTAGATTAAGCTAGTATAAGGTTTAATTGAGATTAGCACATCCTATATAAGGCTTGAACATAATTAGTTTAATCATTTTTGACATTGAATGAAACTTATGCTAGAATCACTTTGAGAGTTCTCTCTCCCTTGTCTTAAGCAAGAATCATTCTTATCAAACTTTCATGAATCTTGTGACGAATTTCACTCATTCTTGTCTAATTCAATTGGATTAATGTCACCATTTCTTTCTTCTCCATCTCTTTCAATTTCTTCTTTCAAAATTAATTCCTAATTTCTAGACCTAATTTTTGCATGATTTTGTAGCTATGAATTGTTTGTGAATCCTTGGATTTATCAAGATCATCGTAAAACATTAATGAGACCTAATGACAAAGGCGAGCTGCTTGAACATCAGTCACTTTGGTCGAGTACATGGAGATGGTTCTACGTAGAGAGAGTTTGTTATCAATCTAAAAGATTAACAATAATGATAGACTAGAAAAATTAATTCATATTTAAATATGTTTTAAGTGCCTACAAATATGATTTGTCTGGTTTTAATCCTTACAATTCTTTTGTCATTTTTAGATCTTAATAATTTTGTAATATTATTTTTTAATCCTTATCACTAATTCTAGTTAATTTAGTGTTGACATTACTAACCAAATGAGTAATATTAATTAAGATAATTAAGGTAACAAATGATATTTTAACTTAAGATAATTAAATTATTTTTATATGTACAATTCAATTAATTAATATATTTATTATTTTATATAAATAAAGTAAGTATATATGATTTACTTTTATAACTTATTTTTTTAATAATTATATATGAAAGTGGTTATTATTACTTTAAATATTGTTCTTACTTTTCAATTATCTAATCTATTTTTAATTTTTAATTTAAAAAATATAATTTAGTTTAATATATTACTTTTGAAGTTATTTTTATATTTCAATTAATTAATTTTGTCTTATTACAATATAATTTATTTTTTTAATATATCTTAAGTAATGGTCTCTCTTTAAAGACAAAATAAATTAAATTATAATATATTTAAAGTAAGTTATATTATAATTAGTCAAAATTAATAAATTAAAATGTAAAAGTAACATAAAAAATAATGTGTTAAATTAAATTATATATGTCTAAATAAATTTAAAACTTTTTAGAAAAGTACAATGTTAAAAATAAATTAGTAAATTAAAAAATAAGAATAATTTTAAAAGTCAATAAAATTATTGTTCATAATATATTAAAACATAAGTTATAAAAGTAAATTTATGTAATTATATTATTTATATAAATAAATTAATTAATTGAGTATATAAAATAATTTAATTATCTTAATTTAAAATATTTTTTATTACTTTAATTATCTGAATTAATAGGCTAAATTATAACTTTGGTCATTTATCTTATCGTAAAAATTTATTTTGTTCCTTTATCTTTTAAAAAATTATTTTAGTCTTATAACTCTCAAATTTGAGTTAATGTTGTTTTATGGAAAAAATAATCATTTTCGATTTTGTAACATGATTTTGAACTATTTTTTATTGATTTAAAACACAAAACTTGTTTTTTTAGATTTATTTTCATGAAAACTATGAAACTCAACTAAAGTTCAAATAAAAGGACATAAACATGATGAAAATAGCATAAAAAGTGAATCTCACGAGCACTTGGAAAAGAATTTGATATAAAAAATTTTAGTTTTTTCTTTTTGTTCATGAAACTCAATTTTCACACGATTTTTACTTTGTTTATGGTCTTTTTTTGGTTCGAATATTAATTGATTTCTATAGTTTTCATATAAATGTATCTAATTGGATAAGTTTCACGTCTTGAATTAATAAAAAAATAGTTCAAAATCGTGTCCAAAAATAAAAGATAATCATTTTTTTTTCCGAAAAAACATTGACTCAAATTTGAGAATTAGAAGAGTAAAATAAATTTATCATAATATAAAAAATCAAAATTATAATCTAGCCTAAATAATATTACTTATTTTTATTAGTCATATTAGTACTAAACTAATTACAATTAGTCATGATAGACGGAAATTTTTAGTTCGCCAGGAATCCAAAGTTGGAAAAGTTAGTTTCTCATGTTTGATATACTACTATAGAAAAAATATTCCCAAGAAATATTGTTTCACAACTATGGTTTTTAGTTAAGTTTTCCATAAAAACATTCTCATGAGGTAAGTCACAATCTTACTTTTTTGAGTTGGGGAAAAGTTTGAATGATACAAAAATATCACGATATATACACTCCTTAACTCGTTTAATACAATTATAAATTCAAAAAAATATTTGATTAATTGTGATAAATAACTATATTTAAAAATAATAAATACTAATAAATATTCTTAGTATACTTAACACAATTTTAAAAATAAAACTACTTTATAAAATATATTGTTTAATCTTTTAATATATTAAATATTATATTTTAAATATTTTTATTTTTTTATCAAAGTATTAGTTAACAAATTGTTTAAAAATATTATTACTGCAACATTCAAGAAATGTTTTATTAGAAATTGTAAGCAAAATTAAAGTAGAGAAAATGAAAATTTTGTTATATTAAAATTAAATAAAAAATATTAAAATTACACTAACATGTTTATAACTTTAAAAGTCATAAAAAATAATATTTTTACAAAAAAAATTTTACATAAATCTACCTAATGAAATTATTTATCTAAAATAGTATTTTTGGAAGAATTACTTATGTACTTTGAAAAGTTCTATTAAAACCAAACATGAAAACTTTAATTCCCATTAAACAAATCTAAAAATTTTCAAAAATATTTATGATTAATCAAATATATTTTTGCAATTCATAGGAATCATTACTAGTGATATTCATAATTCCTAGGAATCATGATTTTTGGGTATAAAAAAACTTCTCCTAAAAGATGTTAGTATCTAAAAATGACAGAATTTTTTGTAAGAAATAAAATCAGATAAAGTTATATTTATAAGGACTTAAAACATATTTAAGTCTTTCGCTTATGTAATGTTGCTCGATTTTTTAATTTCACATGCATAATCAAGTTGCAATTGAATTTATTTGACATGTCGTTGGTTTAATTTGTTCCTCGTATTATTGATGTTGATAGGTCTTCTATTTTAAGAATTTTTGGTACTTATGAGATAGACATAAAGTATTATCTGTGGAATGTAGTGATTAATCTTCATTGGAGACTTGAAACTCACCGGACGACGAGTATTTCCTTTTTAATATAATTTTTTTTTACTTAAAACCTAAAAGTCAAGCTCCAAATATTTTAATTAAGAAACCTAAATTGTTACCACTTATATCAACCAATGTTAATTTTCCATGATATTTCTAGAGTGACATTCATGTACAAATGAATGAATAAGTTATGGTTTGAGCATAACTTAATATTTCCTTCTTATTTTCTCTTTTTCTCTGTCCAGATTTTATTTATCGGCATAACGGCCTTGGGTTGTTGCATTTTATTCCAACTCTACATTTTGGGCTAACATATTTCTCCAACAAGGTTACAGTGAATGAATAGTTTCAGCAGAACTTGTTAATTTTTTTTTTTTTCTTCTGTCCATATTTTATTTTTTTGCATAATGCGTGACCATGAGACAATAAACTTTCGTAGTTAGCGAGCATGATTTTTGTAAGTAGTTTTGTAGTTAGCGAACTTGATCTGAGTAAGTAGATCGCCTAACATGAAAACTATAAAATACTTAATTTTGGACTTTCAGGCCTTGGGTTGTTAATTTTTTTAGAAAAATTATATCATATATTAATAAATTATTTAATCACTAATCATCATATATAATAAGTTTATAATTAGAGCACATAATGTACATTAAATTTTACTTTTTATTTCTGTTCTCCACTTTGGTTTAACATACATTTACATAGGTTGTTGCATGATGGTGGATGGACAGACAGGATAGTGATTCATCTGTCGTAAATGAAATTATGTAATTATAGAGAGATCAATCTTAAGAGGCACACAATGGAAGTGTCGGATAGAGTAATTAAAATCAGATTAAAACAAGAATCATGCATTTCGGAGAACCAATTTAAAAGACATGTTCAATTTCATGTCCATTAGATGGCCTGATGCTTGTTCAATTTAAAGTTTCTAATTTATCAAAAAGAACATGATTGCTCAAAGATTTGAATTTGCATTATGCAATTGTTTTTGGTCAATGCAAGTAAATACTCTATCTTTAATGGCCCCAAATGCATGATACAGACTAACTCCAGTTTTTGTTTTTCTTTTAATTCGGTTACAATCTTATTTTCTGAGTTTCTCTAACACAGGAATCAAAACATAAATGAAGAAAATTTGGGGAGAAAAAGAAAAGGGAAGAAAGAATTATAAACGTAGAAAGAAAGAATGGGAGGGATTGAAAGGGTTGTGTTTTTTATGTTTTAAATTTTTAATGTGTTTTCGTGTTGTCGCAGCAACACTTGGTCTCCAGGGCAGAAAATAGAAGAAGACGAAGGATAGAAACTATAATTTAGAATTAAATTTTTGCTATTTTGTTTTATATTTTAAAATTTTAATATGTTGTCATTTTGTGATTGGTGGTGCCTAACATCTCATGTTTGGGTAAGTGCCCATCCAAGTGTTGCTTAGGTTCATCCTATGACTTAATTAAGATAAACTATATTTCTTCTTTTCCATCCTGATAAAATGACTTTTCTTCTATCTTGGTTTGTTTGGAGTTTTGTATGAGTTTCCCCTTTGATTGTGTTTTGTCTAAGGTAATAGTTATTCAAGATCGTTTTTCTCTCAAACTCTCGTGTGTTTGGTGAATGAAAAGATGGGTCAAAATCTCGATGGTCATCAATTTATAGAAAAGTTTATTTGTGTTAGAAAGTTAACCATGATAAATTAAATTTAACTTTGTTTATGTCTTGTTTTTACCATAGTTATTTTCCTTTAGTTTTTGTATATTTTAATTAGTTGATGGAAAGTAATGGGGGTGGATGAGAGTCAAGATTCATTAGCTTCATTAATTACATGGTAGATTTTTCCTATCTAGTAATTATGTACATATAAACGTTATTCAACATTTACGGTTTCTTTTCTAATCCTAGTTTATGTTGTAAAATTAAGATTTATTATATTTTATGTCTATAAATTTTTCTTTTGCTATGTGTTGAAGTCCATTTCTTTCGTAGAACATAATTTTATATCCTAAGTTCCTATTTCTATTAGGGACCATTTTGAAACGTGAAAGAGATTTTTTTACAATTATCTAGGAGCTAGTTAGTAATTTTTTAAATTTGGCTAAGGGTTGTTTATAATTTAACAAAGTCTAACAAGCATTAGATTTTGTTTTTGGTACAATCAAGCGTTATATTGAAATTATTATAAATGCTAAAAGGATCAAACTGTAATTTTATAGAAACCGGTTCTATTACCTATTTAGGTTAAATTACATTAATTTCTAAACTGAGAAAAATTAGTGTTACATATAATTTGTGAAAATGATTTAAGTATATGTTTAGTTCAATTTATTTTGAAAAATAATCATTTTATTAACTTTTTAAGGGATCTTAAGAAGAGAACATAAATGATTAAGTATAGTCTTGTTTTTTTACTATTTTACGCCTTTGATGTTGGAGTTGGTGGTTTTCTACCTTTGTTTTTTCTATTAAAAGATGAAGGGTTGAATCATCCCATATAAGTTTCTAATCTTATATTTGATAAGTTATGCTTTTTCATAAACTTTCTTTTCTTCTAAAAAAACAAAACAAATAAAGCAGTTGTACAGACAAACTCCTGTATCCATGTGTACTTGAATGAATATAAATTTGCTAAGATAAAGATTGTTATCATTAAAATATTTTGTTTGTTATCATTAAAATATAAAGATTTTATCTAAAAGAGATGTTATCCAGTACGTAGAAAAACCAATATTAAAGATAAGGAGGCTGATTAGCATTATTAAGTAAAGCACGAACAAAAAAGCGAATTGGCCTAATTAACATTATGTAATTGATGTTGGAAGATAATATAAAAGAGTATAGTTACAAAAATCTTTTATTTGAATGAGACAAATGTGTTTGATGTTAGTTTGTAAGTGTTGGAGGATAGAAAAGAAAATAGAAAACATAAATAAAGAAAATTATGAAATATATATTATTTTCTTGTACAACTTATTGGCAATCCAGACAAAAATAATTTATAGTAATATCCAAGATATTCTAGAGATCTTGACATCTCCTCGCCTCAAAAGTTCAATCCTTTCTCAACTATAAGATTTATAGCCTTCCCTTTTATTTATACACAACGTGCTTTATTTTAAAACCAACTAATTTAACTAACTAAAACATTAGCCAATGATAAAATTGTCCACAATGTAACTGTTACAAGTTGACGCAGCTGAAACTAAGATCTAGTGATGTGGATTGTGAAAGAAAGGTGAAATTAGGATAGTGTGTGGTTGAGGGTTGAATGTAGGTGTCTACAAAATGTAACTTAACCTTGTTAAGAATACTAAACTTGCATTCTACTTGGGCTTCAATTTATAAATAGGACTTGGCAACACTTATCCTTAGTGTGGCCAATGAGGCCACAATTTGTGGAAACAAGTTCGTCTCTCTTGACTGAGTTTTGGGGCATTGGACTTTCCTGCAAAGGCAACCTTTGGTTCCTAGTTTAGTTTTGAGAGTTGTTAGAACAATTTTTCTCTGTTTATCCTCTTCAATGATTAAAAGGAAAACATGAGAGGATTAACCTGCGTTAATAGTATTTGACCACAAACTTGTACTAATTAATCATTAAGTCTTACGAATAATTTGCACGATCTGTTCTGTCAGAAAATGATTTAAGGAAAGTGCAAATCCACTACATCCCAAAATTCAGAGGTCTGTAATCATTCAGCACCTCCCAAAATTGACTTCATCATAGTGAAAATATTAGTTGAAAAAAAATTAAGTTTGATTTAGAATCATCCTTACTCTCTTTAGTTGAAAAACCTTTGGACCATTTTGTTGAAATTGATATTGGAGATCACACCATACTTAAGTAAATTGAAAGCAGATGACGCTAAAATTGATGTATTTTGAGGCTAAATTCAAGATTAAGGAGATCATATTTATAATTTTAAAGGAGAGGTCATCTGCGTTGGAACAATCACTAAAGTGTGTGTTCACACACAAAAAAAAAAGGTTAATGAACTCCGCAATATTTCCTTTAACACATCAATGAGAATATTGAACATGAGACTCTTGACGGCAACCAATAGTTTTAATACAACAGAGACTCATTTGTAAATAACTTGTTCACACTATTGGAATGTGTCGGTATAATACAATTCATTTTCCTTTGTTTCCTTAGGAGTGATCTATAACCACACATTTGTAAATAACTTGTTCAAGCTAAGAATGTTTCTTTTGTTTCTTGTCCTGCCATTGTTTGATATCAGCATCTATCCTTGTCTTCACCCTTGCCTTGAATCCTGGATATGGTTCATATCCAACACATGATTGGAGAACCTGCGAAAGCCAATAAACATGACCAACAGAAGAAAGGAGACCAAGTCCAAATACACATGACAAACAATTACCTCAAGCAAGACGAAGAAAGGAGCCATCAGAAAAGCTTGCACAAGGTTGTCCAACAGAGCTGGTGCACGTTTCTAACAGAGAGAAATGAAGATTAAAAGATAATTGAAATAATGTACAACTTATGCATCATGCAAATTAGTAATCGAATAAATCCCTTACCTCAAACACACCATGACCAATAAACTGTCCAGTCCAACAAATCAACTGAGCAGCCAACACAACCTGAAGATTGCCAGCACAAACAAGTTACAATTTTGTTCAATGTACAACATCACATGCTTTTCATGTCAAGATCAAAGAATTGATGCTTAATCATGTCAAGATATGAAAATGTAGTTGACAGTCCTGAGGGGCATTGAACTGAATTTAGTGAATGTTTGGTTTGAAGTTTGCAAACTTAAGTTTGAATGAAATTCATTTTGCAGCAACTCTCCCTTTGCTTTTGCCTCCATTTGAAACTGAGTTTCAAGGCAAAAATAAGACAAAACTCAATTTCCAATAAAAAGCAAACAAGAAGCTTTTTCAATTTTACTTTTTGAACCAACCCTGGGGCCTCCGAACTAAAATCCAAACATACCATTATCATTGGTAGCAAACTAGCAATCCAATTCTTATTCTATCTATTCCATCACTTAAAGAGAGATATATTTTTTTCATCAGGAAGATCCACCCACAGACAAAATGAGAAAGAAACATTGAACTGAAATAGCTTTCAGCTGTCTAAGATCCAAATCTTCGTCCCTCTATTCCCCAGTTTGAAGAGATGCATATTTTTCAATTCTCAACATATAAAGTGATGAATGTAAAGCAAAAGTACAGAAGCATTGACTTAAAGACATGGCTGAGCAAACGAGTCAAGCACCCAAAGGTCACACACAAGACAAGCGGCAAAATAATTTGGCAAAGGCCCACAAGTATGTAACTAACCGACTCTTTTACATCCACAAGGAATATCTATTTGGGTCTATAATTAAAATGTTAGGTATTGAATCTTAAATTCTTATATAAAAAAGTCAAATTGGAAGAAAAATATCCACAGTAAACTCATTGATAGTCTCGATTAGAAATTAGTTATTGTTTATATTTGTGCACCAGACCAACATAACATTTAATTGAGAAGCGAAATTCGTACAATAGAAATAAAAGAAATTGGTGGAAAAGGGAGATATAAAAAGGAGTTGAAAAGAGTGTATTGTATATAGTACCTTCCAGGCGAGTGAATAGCCAAGGGTATTGGCAACAAAGCTGGAAAGGAGCCAGAAGAAGAAAGTGAGGAAAGCGGCGAGGGAACCAGATATTTTATCCAAGGCGATGTAGAAGAGGGCATAGAAGAGGGTGGAGAAGAAGCCCGAGTTGAGGACGAGGACTGGGGGAAGGAACCCTACGGAGAGCAGGGGAGGGGTGAAGTAGAGGAGGATTTGGGCCGTGAAGAGGATGGGCCACACGAACACGACGTGGATCGCCACGTTCGTTGGGTTACTGTGGTACGCACCGTAGAACGCGAAGTGCTTCTCCAGATCCAACAATCCCATTTCTGATTATGATTATGGAATCAATGACGTGAGAGGATTAAATAGATAAGATTAGATTGTGAATTGGATAGCGTTGAATTGGTGGCGCATTTTGTTTCTAGGTTGCTTCTCCCGTTCAGATCAGAACGCTGTTTCTTCCAAGGTTTGCCCACAAGATGCCCCTGCTGACATGGCTACATACGTAATCCTGCTGTGACCATAGATTTTTCACACTACCTTCAATTCAACATCTGCTTTATAGATTTTATCTCCTACCCCAACCTTCGCTTTATTCACAACTCACCAGACTTTATTTATAATATATATGTTCCTCACTAAAAAAACATTTTAATATAATTTTTATGATAATTATTCAAAATTAATCATTTTTTATCATACAATAATTTCGGATTAAATTATAGTATCTATAATAGATGGATTTTAATTAAATTATTATTATTGAGAATCCGCAAAGCGTTAGTGAATTTTTAATTTACAGGTCTGCTTTTGTGGGTGGGTGTGGATTTGGCATGTTGCGGGTCAAACTCGCGTCTACGAGAGGATCTTGTCATTTTTAGTTGTACATTTTAAATATTTAAATTAAATTTTAGTTTTTAATTTTAATTTTTTTATTTTTAAAATTAATTTTTAGTTTTTAAATAAATTTATTTTTTAAATTTTTTTATCTTGTTTAAATTAATTTAAGAATTTGTTTATGTGTTGATAAGAATTGTAGTGTTGATAGCGACGATATACATTAAAAGCCACTATGGACCTATTTTCCATAGGTTCATTTTCGAAAGGACATGACTTAGCTCTACGAAACTAAACCTAACTCAAAGTAAGTATGGTCTAATTTATTTGGGAAAAACTCTTTAATTAATTTGTTTATAAAAATGTATGTAATTTTTTTGTAATTGATAATACTAAAAAATATAATGCATGCAAGTGCTTTCAAATTACTAGAATGACATCGCAGAGAATTGCAAACATAATAATCTGAGTGTTAATATAACAGTTTGTGCCTTATAACACTTAAAACCCAAATAAAGGCACATGTAGTTTCAAAATACATCATCATTACAACAAAAGAGGGAGAGGGGTATATAATTCACACATACCCCTAAGTTGGTCGTACTATAACTACACTACACAAAAGGAGGAACAAGATCTGATGTCTGGCTTAGTACGACATCACTACAATTCGTCCTACAACAACGTCATCTAGGTCCTAGGCGAGATAGATGACAACAGTTTATACTAGACAATTGATTTCAAGTCAAGTGGGTTGGACGACTCCACATCTCTAGGGAGGCATAGAAGGTGACAAAAAACAAGGTAGTGACACATGACACGAAGTCGTTATTGATGTTACCATAGTACTTGGCACTTTGCAGGTTAGATTCAATCAGCCTTGCCTCTCTTGGGCCTACTATAGTCTTCATGAAGTGTAGTCAGAACAAGTCCAAATGGTTGTAGTTGATGGTCGTGTGAATAGTACATAGTTTATACCCTTTAGTAGGTCTTTAAGATGGGTGAAATAAAATATAAATTGTGATTAAGAATAATGTATTAGCTAAGATTTAGATTTCCAAGGATAAAACTAAGGAAAATACAAACCTAGGCTAATTCACTGATTTTAGCTGACAAAAATATGAAGTTTTGTTTTGCAGGTCAAAAGAGGAGCCAGACAAAGTCAAAGTCAACGAGGAGTATCTCGACCAGACAGAGCCGACTTCGCAAGACCAACTCCATGGCCAACCTCAGAGCAGAATCGGATCCATCCTGGCTCCAGAAGGTTGACTCCACCAAAAGCAAGATTTAAGCATGTGCGAATGTAATTAAGCATGGGGGAGTTAGAAAAGTAGTTAGGATTGTTATTTCTGGTATTTCTGTTAGGTTAGGTTGTTAATTTCATTATTTTAGTTAAGACGGTTATAGAGTTAGTTAGGAATGCATGTATAAGTAGGGATATATGTCAATGTTCATTGGTTAGCGAGAAAAGCAAGTGACATACACACACTTAGCCTATCACGTACACACTCTGTTCCCAAAACCTAAAATCACTTTCCTTCCTCTTTGCTCCATGGTGCCTCAAGGAGTGCCCAGTTGATCGAGTGGGTGTAGGACCTATGTCTAGGTAGTGGTCAGTTGCTAAGAGGAGATTGTCAAGGCACGCTGACACATTGCTTAGTGATTCAACCCCTCAGTACTTGGCCATCAGAGGTGGAGCACTGCAACTATTGTGGCGATTGTCACGAGAAGTTGATCCATACACCATCAAGAACTTTTCTTTTCCCTGTATCACGTCCAGGTTAACCAATGAATGGTTGTATTGTTGTTGTTACTATGTTTGATTTCTATAGCATAATCTTTTCCTTGCGTATTCATGATTGTGTTTAGTAAAGATTAAAGCATGTTAGTCTAGGAGCCGATCGGAGCCATTCTAACAACAAAATAGATAAATTCTAGATAATCTACATCAATCAAGCACACATTCCCTGCCAAACTCGAGATAACGATTGTTTAAGTCCTTAGTTAGCACTGGACGAATGTTCGACGATCGTCATAGGTAGTGGATTGGTGAGAAATCAGTGGCATGGTAAGAATCAGGATTAAAACCAACAGTTGATAACTCATGATAGTGAATAGATAAATATGTCATAATTGTCTTAATAATCTTAAGTAATCTTAGCCTTTAATCTTTACATTCTTAGTTAGATCTTTACATTTCTTGCAAACTTTATCTTTTATGTAAAAACCCCCTTTTTTTTACCTTTCTTGTTAGAATCAGCATCCTACATAACCAATTATGTAATCTTTACCAACCTTGTACCTTAGAAATATAAGAACAAAAGTGTCCTTGAGAAGAATGACCTAGGTTGACCCTGTGCTACTTTAGCTTAGGAAAATCTAGTATTTTGATAAGAGACCAACTCAATGCCTATCAGCATGCACAAATGATTCTAATTCTAGGGTGGCCTTGACATCTACTCTCATTGAACATGTCATTTGAGGTCATCGCAGTCACACATACGCAATAAGAATGCAAGGGTAAGCTCATGAAATAAAACATATAAAATTATTTTTAAGGTAAGTACTCAAATTCATGATAACATAAATATCCAATACAATTCATCGAATTCCAAATTCTCGTTCAACAAACAAGAACAATCCTCCTTCATGGAGACTCTAACCTTCGAGCGATTAGTCGGATACTTTCCCTTAATTTAGTATTTATGATTATTAAGTCATCACAACATGACATGTGCCAAAGAACCATTGAGGGAAATGCTAGAATCTGAACTACGAATAAGTTGAGTGGCTAGTTGAGATAGACATATATGGGAAATGACTTACCATGACACAAGGTTTACAATGACCTTGGACCCTTGTGAAATCGCTTATCTCTTTATCCCTAAGCCCTTAATGTTGCACACTTCTTACATTTCACTAGGCTTGGAGGCCTAGTATAGATAGCCAGCCAAGCTTACATGCTTACTCTTAGTGCAGTACAAGACTATTGTCCTGCAACTCAATATGCCACATAGACACAAAGATATAAGTATATCATGTCACTTCATAAACTTTGAATAGTAGTGAAAAAGTAATTTTATTAAGTCTTATAGATCATTGGCCCTTAAAGGTTTCACTTGATGTTTTGAGAATTATTTGCTCTTATTTCTTTTTAGGATAACTTCGAAAGAAATCAATATCTAGTTTTAAGAAGAGAAATCTCTTTAACTCTTTAAGTTTTGTCATTTTCGCTCAGTGAGCTAGTAGGTTTGCCCAATGAAACTTCTCACCAGTTTCCTTGCTCACTCAATGAGTATGTCTCTCTCGCCCATCGAGTATGTCTCTCTTGCCCAACGTGTATGTCTCTCTCACCCAACAAATTTTCTTTATAAGATATTGAATTCCTTGGATTTACTAACTTAGCAAGCATCTTTTAATTTTTGCTCGCCTAGCAAAGTAATTGCTTCGCCTAGTAAGATGAACTTTAGAAAGTCTTGCTTCAAAATTTTCCCAACCAATCTTGGGTTTGCCCAGCGAATCGACGCACAAAGAGTTTTTACTCTCATGTTTTATTTTAGTTACTTAGGGAGATCATGGGCTTGCTCAGCTAATTGATGTAGAAAATCTAAAATTTTTTAAAGTTTTTCAGTCTTCACTCAGTGAGTGGATGATTCTCTCAAGGTCAAGGGGTTTTCTAGGTTCTATGATCCTCACTCGGTGATACAAGGTTCTTGTTCAATGGAAACATGGCTTTTCTAGGTTTTAGGATCTTCACTTAGCAAGACATGGTGCTCGCTTAGCAAAAACATGAATTTTATAGGTTTTCTATGAATCCTATGAACACTTGCTCAACGAACATAAGGACTCACTCAGCGAAAGCAACAATTTTCCAGATTTTCATGTGTGATCCTTAAAGCACTCAATGAGAACAACTCTTACTCAATAAGAACTCATGCATTATCTTAGAAAATGAGCCTCGTAGGGTGAGTAGAGGCACTTGCTCGACGAGCACAAAACAGTTTAAAAACCCAACGCAATTTTGCATCAAAATCACTTAATACAACATGAAGTCTATAAAAAACAACCTATATCATTATGTCATTATATCATGAATATGATTCAGTCACCAAAAACAACATTACTATTGCAAATCACAAATTCAAAGATTTTCATGCATACATTCACATTTTCAAGAAATATTCAACCAATCTTAGCACAGATCAACATAGTACTTTATAACACATTTAAACTTATCCTAAGCTAACATATGACACATCTCAATCGCAACATTATAGAGAGGTAAGCTTCCTTTACCTAGAATGAAGCTAAGAATGAGAAACTTTAGTGAAGGAGCTAAGTTTTCAACAACGGATGGTAGTGATCTAGGGGAAAAAATTTCAAAAATTTCAAAAGCAAAGAGAGCCTTTGAAGCTCCTGATTGTCTCTTAAAGAGGTCTTAATACAACTCATAATCCATGGGACACAGGGGATTGAACACCTATTGGTTAAAGGTATGAATGGAATAGTGCAATTTGTCAAATAACGCAAGAAAATGGGTTGAGTATATTTTACCTCAAATGGTAAGTTTGACTTTTGAATTTTATACCAAGAGTGGTAAGGTAATTAACTATAAATGATATAATCACTTTCTACTAAAAATGGAAAGTCAATTGATAATTTACCTTGAAGTATGTGCTAATTGTTTTGAGAAATATGTGGGTGATATTGTGTTATTGACTCTCAATATCTATGAACTAGGAAATTCATTCCATTAGGAAAGGTTGTTGCCTCAAAAAATACATCAAACCGTTAAAATCTTGTTTAGGACTTTTCTCAAAAAGCATGTGACTTCGATTTTCATCCAAAATTTGTATTGAAAGTAAATTTAGTTTGATCTTATTATGCTTATTTTAATCACTTAATTAATCATATAAACATGGTGTTACAAATACAACATGTTTTTGCTTCATCTGATCCATCAGACAGTGCATATATGCTTATGTTATGTATCGTCTGAATCATGTGAGACTATGATGTAAGTATAAGATGAATGAATGACTAAATGCAACATTTGACTTAAATGAATATATCTTCGACTATTCTATATGAAATATTATTTTATTCAAAAGATCTCACTAAATAAACTTTCAAGTTTTATTCTTGTTAAAGTGTAACAAAGTGATAAAAAATATCACATCGAAGTCATATCTCTCAACAAACTTTGATAAACATATCTTTTGATGAAAAACAAAGTTATAACTACATGACTACTTTACCCAAAGGAAAGATAGACACATTGCTTTATCATATCAAGAGTGACCAGTTGGTAAAAGACATTTAATGCAATCATTAAATGATCCAGTGTCTCTGCAGACTCGGACTTCATTTGAAATACAAGGGAAAGAACTCTGAAGACCTTCAATGACTATTCTTATCTAGTAGTTCTACAAATACGTTAGTGTTAGAGAGTTTTAGCACCAATGTGCATTTGTTAAGTTTTCTCTTGTAAAACCTTGATCTCTCTTAAAGCTCTAGACTCGCTCTAAAGGACTATATGTCTATTAGACGATAGGAGCCACCCTTTTGAAAAAACACTTATCCTATGCAGTTGTTTGAGCCAAAAGAGACTTGTTGAAAAGAATACTTGGAAGATTGTTTGAAGAGAAAATTGAAAAATACTTGGGAGATTACTTAAGGAAATAATTGAAAGAATACCTTGGTAAAAATGGAGGGAAATAAGTAAGTTTATCTTTCACTTCAAGCATACAAAGAAAACGACGAAGATTTGAAGCTTTAAGCATTAAAATGCTTTCCTTTGGACCAAAATCATCTCCAACACCTCTTGAATCAAGGATGCATGGAAATGAAATGAAGAAAAAAGGTGAGAAATAAGAGAGACTAATGAAAGGAAGAAAGGTGAAGAAGAAAGCTTACCATTTGGAGAAGTGGTGAAGCTTAGTGATGAATTTTAGTCTTAAATGCATAGGTGAAGGGAGGGGTGACCCATGAAGGCCATGGTCACCCTCAAATTGTTTAAGTATACTTATATTACTAAGTAAAAAGAAATTTGGTCTCATTCACTTAACATAAAAAATATAAAAAGATTATATTTTGCACATCATTTCAACTAGTTTCTAATTTTTTTTACTAGCCGAAAAACTTGTTTAATTTTATTAGCAGTGTTGGATAAATAAGTTTTTTTTAGGAGTTTATAACATTTTTTTTTGACTTTACTTCAAATAACATTTTTTAAAATGCTAGCATTTAACTTCTTGATTTTTATATTTATTCCATTTTGATCCTTAAAATATTTATTAATTTTTTGTTTATCTTTTTCTACATAATGCATGATTTTATTATATCTTTCCTTTGTTTTTCTTCTTCCACTCATAAAGTATGATATTATTATTTTTATCCTTTTTTACTTAAGAGTTTTAATATTTTTACATTTTTATTGTATAATATATTGATAATGATAAATAATAAATTTATTTTATTATTTCAGCATTATACTTGAAGATATTGATATTGATATTAATAAATTATATTTTTTTATGTTTTGTGATTTATAATTATATTTTTAATCATTATACTATTTAAATTATTTATTCTATTATTTTAATATTATACTTTAACATATTTTTTCGATATGGTATATTTATAATAAAAACATTAATTAACATAAAATAAAATTAAAAAAATATATAAAAATTTCATATAAATATGTTTATTTATGTTACTTTATATTTATCAACTACTTCAACTTATAATTTTACTAGATATACACTTATAATTTAATAAGCTAGCTTACTGGTTAACTTTTCAACTTCCAATCGATTTTTCAGCTAATTTTACCCAACATAACAAAATAAGTGGTTAATTGTTAAAAATATTGATACTCACGTTACTAAATTTCTAATATTGAGAATTCTATCCAAGTGATACAGCGATCTATTTTATTTTGTTATGTTTATTGTTGTTTTTGTCTTTTTTAAATATTGTTTAGAATGATGTTTAGGTGATATTCTTCTAAAGAATTCAGTTTTGTTTTGCAATATATCCGAACATGTTTGAGCCCTTGAATATCTTGTAAATAACTAAATATTGGTTAACTTTATGTAACTAAAGCATATACAAAATAAGTGGTACAGCAACATTTTGCAATTAAGATAAGAATTTGAGAGTGAATTGTTTCTTTTCTCTGATTTTCTTATAATTTTATTGTTACTACTTGGTACATGTTTTTGTATGTAAGTTGCACTTGTTAATTGGAATCTCTTACACTCAATATAATTATATATTTATTTTATTCATAAGAAAGTATTAGTTATATATATATATATATTAAATTTCTTGTATGTTATGTACGTAGAAAAATAATTTTTTCATTGAGCTATGTGTTTTTGGTCTTGGTTGCTTTAAATAAAACTTGTAGCTCCACCCGTGCTTGAATGGATGAAGACTAAGCTTCTATTGGTGAGAAATGGAAGAAAAATATGGAGAAAAGTCACCTGTCCAATTTATTAGAGCACAAGAGAGACAGCTTGGAGGCACAAAATGAAGTGTAGGTCACTTTAGTTTTAGTTTATGGTTTTGTTATAAAAATAATAATAAAATTCCTCTCAAAAACACTAAAGTGACATACACTCTCAAAAACTCCTTGATACACAAGTTCCCTCAACCAATGAAAGTATGTCATTTGAAAATTTTTCAAAATGGTAATTGTGTATGGTTTTGGTATTTGTTAATAATTTTGAATTTTTTAAATTAATTATTTGTAATTTAGTATTTGTTCATTTTTATTGTCATTAAAATAAATATATGTAAATTAAATTAATTTTACACAATATTTATTAATTATAAATATACTTTTTATCGGATGAGATAATTAATTTTAAATAAAACTATTTTTTTTATCAAACATATTATAACCTAAAAGAAGCTTTTAACTTCAAAAATATAAAAATAGACAAACAATTTTTAGTTTTATATTAAGATCTTATTTTTAGCTTTAACTTTAAAATAATTTTAGGTTAAAGAAAATTGGGTCAAACATACCTAAGCATCGTGATTAAGCGTATATCAAACAACATATTTATTTCTGCATTTTTTTTACTAAAACATATTTATTCATTTATCGCTTGTAAAGTATTTTATTAGTAAGTTGGCTTAAAATAATCCATGGACCAACTAAAAATGACTTTATTTTATTTTTTAAAAATAGTTAAACTATATCTAAAATTATTATTTTTTAACTTTTATACAAATAAGCAAATTGATCTAAAAATTGACAAATCAAACTGGTTTAACCTATCAATTTTGTGAACCAATCCATGTAAATTTGTTAAAAGGGATCATACTTTGCTTAATTAAAGTCCGATAGGACTACAAGTTATGCAGCCCACAACTTGTATATAAAACACTAAGGCAAGGGAACACAAATAGTATAATTTAAGTTAAAGAAATGATTGGAATAAAATGTAAGAAAAAGATTAATTACGTTGCCAACAATGGACACAACCAATTAATTGGATTTTTGACATTGCAGATTTAGGTTAACGAATTTGGGAAGTGAAAAGTTTCAACATTGAAGATAGATAACTCCAAGGTTAATTTTTGGCTTGTAAAGCTGATAAAATTTGAAAGGATGTTTATAAATGAGGACACGAGGGTCATTTTGATGAATTGTTTTGTAGAATTTGGGTCAGATCCAATTGTTGGAAGTATGCACTTGAAGGGTGGTTCTTCGTTGTACTCTTATCTACTTTATCCCATATATGTAAGGACCAGCGTAGTAGCAACCACTTTCCAGCACTTCTGCACTTTTTGCTCAAAGCCATGGCCGAAGCTATTATGGGTTTCACCCTTTTCAAATCACATACTCTTAGCTCATGTCTACAAACAAGGAGGTTTCAAGTGAACCAGTCTTCAAGATTGGTAAAATGGTCCTTCGTTGTCCATTTCATCACACAGTAATTCAAAGCTCAAAAAATGAAGGTTTTTCTTTCTTTGCAGCCTAAGCAGCATTCAAACTCTACTCTTTTCAACAGACCGTGGAAGGTAAGCATTGTTAGTTCAACTCTGGAGCTATCGTTTAGAATTGAATTTGAAATAAATTTAAATTTTATGATAGTATCAAAATCTATCTTAGAGATAGTTATCGAATCTATTTAGTTACTCGCTATTGAATTATATCCAGTTTTACAAACTTCACGTTTGAAAAATTCAATTTTTGGTGTAAGGATTGTTTGTTGAAGATTTCACGTTAACTAGTGACGTAGTCAAATTAAAGTATATAAGTGAAGGATAACCACATAATCATGATATAGTATACAATTGAAAAATAACCTTAATCGTCAAGACCAATTTTACGAGGTTGAGTTAAATTATAAGGAGTAGTTGGTATTGAAATTGGTAATTAACCAGGTTTAGTATAAGCCTTAAACCTTGATAACATATTGCATCTTATGTATTTGTAAACAAGGTCTTAGATGGCAAGAGCAAAAGGGCATCTTTGTGTAAAGTGAATGGCTTGCCAGATTGGCCACTGATGGCAATTATAGTAGAGCATATGGAAGGGCAGAGAGATATGATCACTATGAAAACAGTTACCCATCTAAGTGATCATGCAATAAAAAATGTTTGTAAGTCTCCACCTCCAAGCTCCGTTCTCTCATTTTTTATTTGTTTTTTTTATTTATCCTAGGAATTTCAATTTGATTTCTTATTGGTACCCTTTTCTGTTGCAGATGCTTGGTACATAATGTTCACTGTTTGGGGATGCTTATTCTTTGGTTCCATGAAGGTATCTAAGGCACTTCTCATTCAATTCATGCTTAGCAATTGCGTATGGATATTTTAATTACTTTTTATTTGATATGATTTAGGATCCATATTACGACTCAGAAACATATAGGGGAGATGGAGGAGATGGCACTGGCAACTGGATCTATGAAAAGGTAATATTTTTTTAATGGTTTATTATTCTTGCACTAAAGCCCCAAACAGGGGAACACAAATCAAACACAGCAATAAACATTAGAATAATGATACACAGTATGAAAAATAATTGGACCAAAGTCCATCAATCAGATAGTGTTATAGTTATATTTTTAGAAGATAACTATATTTCATTATTTTCCTTGAATGGTCACGCGTGTCTTTTATAGTTAGAATTGAATTCATACAATTTTATATTTTTCACTGTAGCAAAATACTAATAAAACACTTTTCAATACACTCTGCTCTTATACTAAAGTTTTATTAGTCGTTTAATGAATTTCACTAATAATTTTGTATATTTTAATAAATTTTAACCAATACAAAAATAATCAAAATGAGTGTACTAGAAGGAAGACATTGCTGGTGCTCTTCTTTGTACTAAATAACTAGTCCTTTTCTTCCTACAACGAAGCTTAAATACTTTTCGTTGCAAACAATTCAATTTCAATTAGTTGATGAATGAAACATTATGGCATCGACATCCAGATTATGTGAGTATTATTATGGCTATGCAGCAAGAGACAATGGAAGCAGAAGCCAGAGAAGCTCTGTGGCGGGAGGAATTGATTGAGGAGATAGAACAAAAGGTTGAAGGGTTGAGAGAACTTGAAGAAGCTGGCAAGAAGGAAGAACTAATGAAGTGATTTTCTGCACTCACCCATTCACCAACCCATCCTCCGTTATTGTATATAAAAAGAGTATTTCTTATGCTTCAAATGCAATGCTAAACCACATTTAGTACTTTGAATATGGGGTCCTAATATATATCCATGGCTGGATTTTAATCCTATTATTATTTAAATATTTTATTCAAGACTAACAAATCAAACTAGTAATTCTCCACTTAAATGTAACTGGTTGATTGAATAGGATTGGTGAGTGTTAAAAAAAATTTAGAATCAATTTTGATTTGTATAAATCAAGATAACTAGTCATTCACAGAAAAAAAAAACCTAATAATTACTGGGCAACTTCATAAATAATTAATTGACCGGGATTATATACTTAAAAAACACAGTATGCATGATGAATGAAATGATAGGAAAAGCCTAAACTAAGATTATGAAATAAAAGGAAAAAGCCTAAACTAGGATGAGTGTGCAAATTTAATAATCAATTGTTTCACAACTTCGATTTTTTTTAAACCATAATTACCGTATGTAGTACAAGTACTTCTAGGCTTACTTCCTAAAAATATATTTTCTGTTATTAATGTCTATTTAGTTGTCATCCATAATTATTATTTTTATCATAACACAAATTATCAGAAAAAATAATTTAAACACAAATCTACAAATTAACTTATCAAAATTAATTCTATCTAACAAAAGTAAATTATATGCAATTATTTGATTTATATAAAATAATAAATATATTAATTAATTAAATTACATACTTAAAAATAAAATAATTATCTTAATTTAAAATATTTTTTATTATTTTATGATTTAATTAACATTATTCTTTTTGTTAGTCATGTCAATATTAAATTAATTAGAGTGAGTGATAAGAACTTAAAACGAACACTAAAAAAATGTCGACAATATAAAAATAACAAAAGTTTTTACAAAGATTAAAATTAAAAAGAATCATATTTGCATATATTTAAAACATATTTAAGCACACACATTCATCGGATTTCATATTTGGAGATTGTCTCTCTCTTCCCTTCTATATAATAATATTCATACCATATGCACCCTCTTTCTGGACAGTCAAGCTTTGATACCATTTTGGCTAGAAGTCTTTTATTCTTAAAATAGAACTCATATACTTACTGCTTAGAGACAAACTCAAGCTCTAATTAGCTTATAATGCCTCATAAAGCCTATTATATGAGTATCTTTTCTAAGACAAGAGGATTGTAGCTTAAATTCTTGGTTAGAGGCTTTCGATACCACAAGATCCTTAAAAAGGCCGAGTGTAAAGCATACTTCCATTTCTGATAAGGGTTATGACATGAACATTATATGTTAGGTTTTAGTTATACAAGAAGGATTTATAAAGAACACATGATATTGCACACGAAGTTTATTTCAAACTTGTCTGCTTGAATTAGAAAATCATCCTCCTATTTATAAGAAGAAAAGACTCCTCTTATTAGAGAGCATTATACAAATTTATGTCATACAAAATACTTTACAACTTAAAAGCAAACACACATGTAGATAAGCTATTTTACATTTCAAAAACAAAACAAGCACACTTAGATTGACATACTTTAAATAACACAATATAGGCTAAGAAAGTTTATTACTATACAATAAGATGAAATCAAGAGCTCAGATTCATTTGTTCATATTCTTTGAGGACATACTGCCAAAAGTTGGATGCTAGTTTCTTTTCTTATGTTTGAATCATTCTTCAACGACTTCATCATCTAGATCGTCTTGGTCGTCCTTTATGGAATCTAGGCAAGCTATGTTTGATGTGGCTTTGTCTTGTAATGCTTAGGAATTTGGATAGAGTTTGTCAAGTGCGAGCTTATCCTTATCTTTTTCCTTATCCTACAGAATCAAAATTATCTCTTCTTTAGGGTAAAACCCCTCAGGTTTTTGTGAAGAACTAGCTTGGTTAGGATCAAGAGTGTATAATGATATCCATTAATCTTACAAAGATGTCTGGCAACTTGTATTCCTATAGCTTTCATCTAAAGGATATTCTAGAAAAGTTGCCAAAAATATGGAGTCACCCCCAGGTGAATGGCTTTGGTGGGATTGATGTCCTCATTTAACTTGAAGGGAAGTTGGATGAAGAAATCCTTGTTTTCCATGAGGGATTTGAATGAAAGAATTCTTCATGTCTGTTAGCACATAACTTTGCCATATTTTCTTTGATCTTTTCTCATTCAATATGGGCATCACTTAGAAAAAATAGTTTAGGAACTTTTAAGTATGGTTTGAATTCTCTTTTGAATTTGATTCCTATGGGAAGGATGTGGAGTCGGTGTGTGATTGAGTAAACATCCATCCTTATTAAGATACCTTTATTAGGGAGCTTGCTTCCTATTACCTTTGTCCAAATGATACATTCAAGGAAAAATTTTATCCCAATGGGAGCCTTAGTTACCACATTGGTTCTAAAGACTTTTCTATCTATTGCAACAAAGTATGCCACTTCTTTCTTCCAAGCTTCTTTTGACAGGATGTTGGGGTTCATCATCATTTTTTGAACTCCCATATCCATGTAAGTTATAGCTTTGATTGTCTTTTCAAATTTGGTTGGTAACAACTGGATTTCTATGCAGGGTTGTGGGGTAACAATGTGGATGTTGAAAAGAGAATATAAGGACATTGTCAAAATCAAATTCTGTTTTGCTAGATGAGTCTTGGAGAGTGAATAAAATTTATTTGTCAGTTGAGTTTTGTTTAGAGTAAAGGGATTCTCCATCTTCAAGTTTTAGAGAAAAAATCAGTCTAATTGCCTTTTCTATTTTGTGGGGTCAATTTTTAGAGAAGTGCCCTTTCTTTCCATAGATAAAGCATCTATGATTTCCTTTTCTTCTTCTCTCTTTCTTTTTCTTGAAGAATTTGAATTTTTTATTTTTTCTTTTAAAGGAGTGTGACTCTTTTGTCTTTTTCTTTGGAGTGCATGTACAGTGTTTGTTTTTACACTTATGGTCTATTTAGATAAACTTTTCCATAAGCACTCATAGGAGAGGAAAATAGGAAGAAAAAATAAAATAAACTTTTTCAAAAGCTAAAATTAGCTTATGTGCAAACTAATTTGTAAAAGCCCTCTCATATTAGCTTATCCAAAAAAGAGAAAGTTTCCACAAATTAACTTATAAATAAATTATTTTAGCTTATGGAAAAACTTATTTCATTTTTCCTTCTCATTTTCCTCTCCTATAAGTGTATATAGAGAAGTTTACCCAAACAAACTCTTAATCTCAAGGTTGGGTTTCTTGCAAGCTCTGATATACTTGGACTTCTTATTCATAATGTCATAAAAGTATTGGTGTTGCATGTAGAGTTTCTCCACCGCTTCAAGAGTCATTTGGCGAATTTGTCCTAGAGTTAGGGTAGTCAAATCCTTTTGTGAATTCATCGCCATTTGGTTGAGAATGGAATGGATATCATAAGTATTTTTTAGGCTATGGTCATTTAGCCCATTTAAGAGACATAATCTCTATCTCATTCTTTGAAATTTTTTTTCCAGATCTCTTATCTTAAGTTAACAACATTTCATCTCAAAAAATTCTTGCCTTCAATTTTTTGTCAATAAGATCATTGTCATTGATGAATTCTTGATGACTAGCTCCTAAAACTGCTATTATATTGCTTAGACTATGAATTGATCTTGTCTAATTGCTCCTAGGTTGTGGTACCATTCTTTTAATGTACAAGTCATTACACAACAAAATTCTTCTATAACCTTTTAAGAATATGCATCAACTTTCATGAACTTGGTGTCTAACAATGATCCAAATTCAATTAGTCTTTTCCTCCATTTGCTAGGAGGAAGATCATCAAGAGTGAACCATGACTCACTGTTGGGTTTTAAACTGTTAATTCTTTTAAGATAAGAAATGACCTATAATCAAAAGAATCATAGAATGATTCTTGCTCGACTATATTAGTCATCAGTGTACATGTAATGTTGGCATAATTTTTTTCTTGCTCTTCTTGGCTAATTTGAGAGTTAAATTCATAACAAGAGCTTAGTTGGAGAATTCTAACTCTAATGATTCACTTTCAAATTATGTGGAGTCATTGCTTAATGGTTCTACAACCAGTTAGGAAAATGGCTCTTCTGAATCTTGGAAAAGTAGTTTTTTGGTAAGAGGTTGGGTTTCTTGGGATGAGTGCAATGACTCATTGGAGGAAGTACTTTGTAGTATGCATTTTCGAAGTGTTGGCTTTTTCAATTTTTGGTTGTGGACTATATGCCATAGGCAAAGTCCTTAGCAGCAATGGTAGAGGACTAAAGTAAGATGGACGATGTTGAAAATGAGAACAATACGTGGGAAAAAGAGGCGGGGCAAAATAGGAATAAACTTCTATTTTTGGTTTTTCTTTAGTTTTGATTTGAGCCTCTATGTAATTATCCATGTCTCGGATTCAATCCTTCAGCTTTCTTATCCCCCTTTTATCTTGTTGGACTCTTCTCCAAATGTTGTCATTTTAAAATCTTCTTCTAAATGAGATATATCTTCTTGAAGCTTCTTATAGTACTTTCTCATTTTTTAAGAAAGGTATTAGAGTTTGCCACTAGTATCCTCTAACCTTGTGGGGATTTTTTCTATCTTGGCATATGTAGTCATCAAAAGAGCATTTTGTGCCTTAGCATTCTTAGTTTTCCACTTGAGTACTTCTTCTACTTGGCTTATAGCTTTGAGTTTTCCATCTAGTCCAACTTCTCCTAAAGATATCGTTGGCCTAGTGGTGATCTTGGTTGTAGAGTTAGTTTTCCTTTATAGTGAAGGAAATTATTGGTCGTATGATGAGATCATCATGCACGAAATTGGTGTTGGAGTAGTGAATGGAGTGGGAACTTTGCAACTAGAGAGTCGGTCATTAGGAGACCATGAGATAATCGAAGAATCTTCTGGTGGAAGTAGTCCTTCTTCTATTAAAATCTCCAAACCTATTTTGTAATTCTAAAGAGGTTTTAACTTCTTTTGTCGAACTTTGACCCATGGCATGTTACTTAGATTTGTCTTTCTTTTAAGATCTAGTAGAAGTTTGCATATTTTCTTCTTCATCTTCCTCATCATTGGTATCATCAAAATGTTTCCAACAGTCACATTCAAGGTCACACATGTTAGGATCAATGTCCTAGATGAAATGACCATTTACTCTATAAGTGAATATGAGAGTCTCATCATGTTTGAAGCTGTGAACAGGAATCTTTCCTTTAGCATCGGCTGGATGAATGGTCATGGATTAAAAAATGACAAGAGTCTCGCTATTGGAGGCTTCATTAGGTTTCATGAAGATAGTCTTTACAAATTCATTATAGATCTTCAAAATTGAGCCTCAAAAGCCTGGATTGACTTTCTTTCTTTATGGAACTTTTCATAATTGGTAACCCAAATCAACATCTATAGTTGATCTCTAGAGATCATTCAAGGAATTTGAATGATGGAAGGAGTTTCTTCTAGGTTATTTGAAATTATGAATAGAGCATCAAAGTTTCTTGTTGGTAGGGAAAGATCAACAGAATGATCTTAAAGTCTGTAGACTATTTGGTGATGAAGAGTAGCTGCAAGAGCTTCAAATACTTGGTTAGCTCTAGTAAGTTGAACTTGAACTTGGAGTTTGGTAGGCAATGTCAGATCTTTAAGGCTTACATTGTAGTTTGAAAATATAGTCAAAACTACACTTCCAGCATGAAGAGTAGTAAGAACAGTACCAAGATATAGCTTGAATCCTATAATGCTACTTTTGTAGTGACAAGTTGACCTTTCCTTCCATGAAGAGAAAGGATAAACCTTATAGCCCCAATATTAAGGGTAGTATACCCTTTTTGTTGCTAGTGTCTAATCATTTCTTAGGGAAAATCAATACCAACATACTATTCTTTGGATGAGGCCTTTAAAGAGCATTGATCCATCTTAGAAGATTGGATATATTCTTTGACATGTGGCCTTTTAGTGAAGAACAATTTGGTTATGGAATGAAGAATTGATATTTGTCTTCTAAAGATGTTGTATGGGTTAATCATGGGAGTAAAGGTTTATGAAATTTGGACATCTTTTGGTACATAGGAATATTCTATCAAATTTTCAATCTTTGACGAAAGGGTTTTGGAGATATTGTTTTAGAGTGATAGAGATGAGTTAAGTATGATAGAACCATTAGGTGTCTAGTTATTAGGTTCCATATCTGGAAGCTTTTTCTTACTTCCTGTACCATCCGGATGACTCGTTCGGGTAACCGGATGGCCTGCGTTATGTGTCAGTCGAGAGGTTCCGAGTTCGTATCACCACGGGGAAACTGTACCCCGAGAGATAGTTCGCTCCTACACCTGACATGTTAGAGGATACATCCCTACAACGCCGTTTTGCTCTTGAATTGTCTATACCTTTGTCTGGTGACATGGAATACCTTTTCTGAATGTATATATATACATGTAAAAGTAAATGAAGGAAGAGGAACAATTCTAGAGTCAAGAATAATGTGAGTTGAGAAGAGAACATTGGCGCCAACTGTGGGGCAAGGTAAAACCAGTTCCGACAGCCATTGAAGGAGAATCGAGTGCTATATCGTGAGTTGAGACAATGCTGATAACCAGAAATCAAGCAAGCTCCACAAACGAAGGAGAAAATGACACCTTGTAGAGGTTGCTCTGTGCTGTAGCCTCTTTCCAGGCACGCAACAACGAGCAATCTCGGCTCAGTGTTGAAGTCGAGCAAAGACAAGCGAAAGTGGAGGAGAGATACCGCCAAGCGAAGGAGCGTCATCTAGAGGCCATCAAAATGGCCGAATAGAGGGAGGAGGAACTTTGCCAGCAAATTGCCATGATGAAAGCAAAAGGAAAATGGGACACAGTTGTAGGGGAAGTACCCCCCATCCAACCATTCTGAGGGCAGCCATTCAACAAGGAGATCGATGGAACCCCTATCCTTCCAAACTTCAGAGAGATAGTGGTGGAACCATTCGATGGAACTCAGGACCCTCATGCACATTTATAAGCCTTCTAGACGCAAATGTACATCAATGGTGGCAACGATCGACTCAATTGCAAGCTTTTTTCGGGCACCTTGAGGGGTGTAGCTATGCAATGGATGGCTACTCTACCAGCCAGGTCCATCTAGGCGTTCAGTGACTTAGCCAATTCTTTCTTATCGCAGTTTGCGGCCAACAGGCTAAAGAAATTGGAGGTGGTCGACTTGTTCGATATTAAACAAGCTAGGAGCGAAAGTTTGAAAAGCTACCTGACCCATTTTAACAATGCCACCGTCCAGGTGGATGACTCGGACCAGAAGTTCTTTGTCAAGGCTTTCCAAAAGGGGCTGAGGGTTGGCCCATTCAGTGATGCACTGACTTTAAGGAAGTCGTCTACTATGGAAGAGATTCGTGCACGGGCGGTAAAACATGTCGAAGTTGAGGAGGACCAGACCGACCGATTAGAAGCCGAACGTGCTGAACACAAGGACGCCAAACGGTCGAGCCACCAGAAGGAAGACTCTAAACGTCAACTGCAAATGCGAGTGCGAGACTTCCCGCAAAACTTTACTCCTTTAACTAAGAAGAGGACGCAAATTTTGCGGGAAATATGCTATACCAGTATGTTAGAGTTTCCACCTAGGTGAAGGGACGGATCATGGGCCCAAATAAAGATGGCTGGTGCAATTTCCATCGTGCATTCGGTCATTCGACAGAGGATTACTGGTCTTTGAAAACCCAAATCGAGAAACTGGTTCAAGAAGGTCATCTCAGCTGGTTCATTCGGCGTCTTTCAAACGAGGGACATGAAGCCGCGCAGGCGAGAAGGGTGAAAGGGGGGACATAGTTCAAGGCGAGAGATTGCTCGTCTGGTGGAGGTTCAGAGGGAGAGAAGCAGGTCATGGCCAAAGGTTTCTACCTGGCACCGTGGCACCATGACCACCATAGCACGAAGGGGTGGCATATTCCAGGAAGGTGCTAGCAGGAGAATTCATGAGGTACAGACGGTCCTCACAGGTGTGAATCGGACGCATCTAGGAACCAAGAGAGGGACCAACCCAGTCCTCACATTTGACGATCGAGATCTGAAACATGGCGTGCCCATCCATGATGAGCTGATGGTCAAATCTGTGGTAGCTATAGAATACAGAATAGAGTGGGTCCTGGTAGATCAGGACAGTTCCACCAACATTCTATATTGGTCAACTTTCCAAAAGATGAAGTTGTTGCCATCTCGACTGACTGAGTGTTCAGGAACCCTTTACGTTTTCGCGGGCGAGCGAGTACCGATTAAAGGAACTGTTGAGCTAGAGACTGTCTTTGGAGAATGCTCATGGGTCAGGGCCATCCCGATTCTATACACGGTAGTGGATGCTGAGTCATCCTACAATATCATCATGGGGAGACCAGTATTAAATAGGTTGGGGGCGGTCATATCCACTTACCACCTGTGCATGAAGTTCCCGGTCGGCCAGAAAGTAGGGAGTGTATGGGCGGACTCACATGTATCCAGGAGATGTTATGAGGACAGCTTGAGAGTGGGGTCTCACCTTTCCGAAACCACCAAGCCGATCGTCAATGTTTTAGATCTGGATTTGGATCCCCGATGCCAGTACGAACACGAGGGACCCCACCCGGCCGAGGATTTGAAAGAAATCCAGTTGAGGCCACTGACTACTCACATAACAAAGATAGGTACGACTTTAAGTCCCAAAGAAGAAGCTTGTCTTGTGAGCTTTCTTAGGCGAAACAACGACGTTTTTGTGTGGACTACTAAAAATATGCCTCTTATAAACCCTAAGTTCATGTGCCACCGTTTATTAGTGGCACAAGGAGTGAAATCGGTCTCCCAAAACAAGAGAAAGCAAGGAGAAGAGAAACGAAGGGCCGCCAAGGAGGAAACAAACAAGTTGTTAGTGGCCGTTTCATAAGGGAAGTACAATATCCAACTTGGTTGGCCAACGTAGTTATGGTGAAGAAAGCCAGTGGTAAGTGGAGGATGTGCACGGACTACACCGACTTGAACAAGGCTTGCCCTAAGGATCCTTACCCCCTGCCTAGTATCGATAGACTGGTAGACGGAGTCTCGGGTTTCGCTCTCTTGAGCTTTATGGATGCCTATTCCGGTTACAACCAAATCCAAATGCACCCCCACGACGAGGAGAAAACTGCATTCATCACGGATGCTGGCGCTTTCTGTTATAAGGTCATGCCTTTCGGCCTCAAGAACGTTCGAGCTACCTACCAACATCTGATGGAGAAAATTTTTAAGGAGGTGATGGGTGTTGATGTGGAGGTGTATGTTGATGACATGGTGGTGAAGTCCATAGTGGCGGTCAAACATTGTAAAGCCCTTGAGCGGGTATTTGGTATTCTAAGGAAGCATCAACTCAGGTTGAATCCAGAGAAATGCTCATTTGAAGTCCATGCTGGAAAATTTCTGGGTTTCATGCTGACTAAGAGAGGTATTGAGGTCAATCTAGAGAAGTGTCAAGCAGTAATCGGCATGAGGAGCCCACAAAGTATCAAGAAAGTCCAACAACTCATGGGCAAGGTCACGGCTCTATCTCACTTAATCTCCCGAGCGGCCGAAACAGCCATGCCCATCTTTGGAACACTCAAGAAGGGAGGAAATTTTGTTTGGACGCCTGAATGCGAAGAAGCTTTTTGCGATTGATATGCTAGCTACCCCCCTTGTTTTGACTCATTCGGATCTAGGTACTCCTCTATAATTGTACATATCTGTATCTGATGTTGAGATTAGTTTCATGCTGATCCAGGAAAGGGAAGGAGTGCAACGCCCAATCTACTTTACAAGTAAAGTCTTACAGGGTGTCGAGAGAAGGTACCAAAAAATTGAGAAGGCCGCCCTTGCCCTAGTAATTACCTCACGAAGGCTACGCCTATACTTTCAAAACTATGGCATAATCGTCCGAACGGATCTTCCAATCCGTCAAGTGTTGTGAAAGCCGAATCTAGCCGAGAGAATGGTGGCTTGGAGCATCCAGCTACCGAAGTTCGACATTTCATTTGAAAGGAGGGGTCACGTAAAGCACAAGCTTTGGCTGACTTCATTACAGAGTTAACTCTTATTAGCACTCCAACCACCAAGAAAAGAGAGTGGTACCTCTCTGTCGATGGATCCTCAAATCAAATAGGGAATGGGGTTGGAGTCATATTAGAAGGACCAGAAGGCGTCCTTATTGAGCAGTCCCTGCACTTTGAGTTCAAGGCAAGTAACAACCAAGCGGAATATGAAGCATTGCTAGCCGGCATGGGACTAGCCTGAGAGTTAGAAGCAAAGAAGCTGATGGCCAAGAGCGATTCAAAGCTTGTGATGGGACAAGTTAATGGGGAATATCAGGCAAGAGACCTCAATTAACCAAAGTACTAGGAGCAAGCAACAAAGATGGCCTCTGCTTCTGAAAACTTCACGCTCGTGCACGTATGTTGGGATCAGAATGAGCGAGTGGACTTGTTGGCTAAATTGGCTAGCACACAGAAAAGAGGACAACAGAAGTCTGTGATCCACGAGAATCTGAGTACGCCGACCGTAGACTGGCAAGAAATCTAGTGTATTGAAGGAAAAACCACTTGGATGACTCCTTTTCTCGAATACCTTAACGAGGATTGGATCCCAGGTGACCCTAGCAAAGCCAGGAGGATGGTAAGGGAGGCCTCCAAGTACACGCTTATCGGCCAACATCTGTATTGGAGAGGCTTCGCTTTCCCTTTACTTATATGTGTGGATGGGGAGGAGGTGGCATATATAGTCCGCGAGGTTCATGAGGGTGTATGTGACATGCACATAAGAGGCCATGCGTTAGCATGTAAAATTACCAGAGCCGGGTATTATTGGTCGACACTAAGGCGCGACTGCATGGACTACGTAAAGAAGTATGACAAATGCCAAAGATTCGCTGAAGGCCACAAGGCACCCCTAGAACGTTTGCATTCGGTCACATCGTCATGGACATTTTACAAATGAGAGGTTGATATCTTGGGTCCTTTTCCAATAGCTCCTAGCCAAGTAAAATTTTTGGTAGTGACTATTGATTACTTTACCAAGTGGGTGAAAGTTGAGTCGGTCACCACGATTTCCTCCGAAAGAATCAAACATTTCTTTTGGAAGAAAATCATCTGTCGATTCGGTATACCAGCCGAGATCGTGTCAGATAATGGAACTCAATTTACATCCCGCACGATGGCTGAATTTTTCGAGGGGCTAAGGATTAAACAACTTTTTACATCAGTGGAAGCACCCCAATCCAACGGTCAGACTGAGGCGGCCAATAGAGTCATCTTGAGGGGTTTGTAGAAACGTCTGGAGGAGGCAAAAGGTAGATGGGCAGAAGAACTACCGCAAGTACTTTGTTCATACCATATCACGCCTCCTTCCACCACCAACAAGACCCCTTTCTGCTTAACATTTGGTACTGAGGCGATGATTCCAGTAGAGATCGAAGAGTCGTCCCCCCGGACGGCCTTATTTGAACCAAGTGGAAATGAAGAAGAATTAAGGGTGAACCTAGACATGCTACAAGAAATACGGGAGATAGCCCATGTGAGGGAATATGTTGTTAAAGCAAGGACGGCTAGAAAATACGACAAGAGAATAGTTCCCCGCAACTTCAAACCTCAAGACTTGGTGCTAAGAAAAATAACTTAGAAGGCAGAAAGCAACAAGTTGACTCTAATTTGGGAGGGCCCTTTCAGAGTTCTTGAAGAGGTAGGCTGGGGAGCATCATTTAGAAAACTTGGATGGCAGGAGGGTTCTGCGCACATGGAATACCGTCACCTTACGAATGTATTACAACTAAGTTATTTGCAAAATTTCGTGTAATAGAATTTTAACACATCATTGTAGGCAATAGAATGTTAATTCAAAAGCAACGCTATCTTCTATAATGAAGCCCATAAATGGACGGCGAAGAGGTTGATCCGGAGTTCTACGAGGTCCGAAAATGGACGGTCGAAAAGATTAATTTGGGGTCTGACTACAATCGATTACAAGGCCCAAAAATGGACGCTCGAAAAGAGTGATCCGAGGTCCGACTACAATCGACTACAAGGCCCAAAATTAGACAATCAAAAAGACTGATCCGAGGTCCGACTACAACCGACTACAAGGCCCAAAAATGGACAGACGGTCGAAGAGACTGATCTAGGGTCCAACTACAAGACCCAAAAATGGACTGATCCGGGGTCCGACTATGAAGCTCATACAACGGATGGCCGAAGAGGCCAATTCAGGATGAAAAATAGAGCCCATAAAACGGACGGCCGAAGAGGTTGATCCGGGGTACGACAACGAAGTCCACAAATGGACAACAAAGAAGTCGATTCGAAGTACAACGAGATTCATAAACGAACGGTCTAAAAGACTCACCCAAGATTTAGGATTCAAAGTAGATACCACGCTAAGGCAGCATAAAATATGTTTGACCGATTGCAATGCTTTGGAAAAAATTCGAAGGATAAAAGCACACTTCGGTAGAAAATTCAAAGGATTCAAAATAAGCATAAAAACATGCAAAGCAATCCAACCAAAAGATAAAAGCGTGTACAAGAGCCAATTACATAATTGTCAGGAGCCAAAGAGGCTGTACGATTACAATAGAGTTTCCACAAAAAGATAGAACACAAAGAAAAAAAATAGGAGATCATGAAACTAAGGAGTCTGGAGGAGTGGGAGCTAGGATCAGCTGGCCGTCCACGATTTCCTTGAAAGGACCTGCTTCAAAAATATCTAGGTCTGGGTATAGAAAATTAATTTGCTCTAAGGCCCGACTAACCATCCTCAAATTGCTCCACGATAGACGAGCCTTGTTCTAGTAAGGTAGCATCTTTGGCCTTGATCACTTGGTCCTTAGCCAAGCTTTCTTCTCTGACCTGCTTCAAGGCTGACTCTGCCGACGCCAGCTTCTCCTTAGTTGTAAGTTTGGCTGTCTCAAATTCTTTACAAGTCTTCGTCAAGGTTTCTACCTCAATGTGAAGAAGATCCCGAGTTGTCTCTAGGTCTAACTTAGCCAATGTCAAATCCTTATTTTTTACCACGGTTCGCTGCAACTCCTCCTGAAGACTAGCTGTGGTCTCTCAATAGTTATCAACTTTTATCTCGGCCTCAAAGCACGCGATCGTCAGTTCACGATTGGCCTCGTCCACTTGTAAGAGTCTACTGGTCAGCGTTTGAACTTGCGCCTCTAGCAATCCAAATTCCACCTCGGTGGCACGAGCCAATATCAAGGAGTACCCAACAAATCTTTGCAAAGTACCAAAGGTACCGATAATGCCCATTTGCTTAACTTTGGGAGCATCTAACGAGGTAGGTAGGCTTCGGTCCACCACTTGACTGGCCGCCAAAGGTCGAGCCCATACTGAGGGGCTAGATGGACGCCTTGTCAAAACTTCCTCCGTAACAGCACGTCCCTCGGTCTCAACGACCAACTAGTCATCAGGAGCCTCAAGGATAAAGTCATCTACTTCCTCCAGATTTGTGCATTTCCTTGGGTGCTCTTGACTCTCCCCGTCACCACCAGTAGCGCACTTTTCACCCAAGGTCTGATCCGCCTCAGCTAAGAAAGAGGAGCCATCAAGGGAATCCAAAATTACCATTGGTTGCGTCTGAGGGGCTTCTTCTGCTAGTGCTTAGAGGGCATCACTTGGTTCTGCAGCAAATAATGGAACTATATGAGCGCTCGTCCCAACGTTGACCGATTGGGAGGTTTTCTTCTTCATATTCTTAAGATACTGGGCAGAATAACCTACAAAGGGAAAGTGCACGCACGTCAGAAAAACATGATAGAGAAAGTAAGAAGACACGTTGACTACAAACCTGCACCCTTGATAAGGTCATCATTGAAAAGGAGAGGTACATTATTTAATTCTTGATAAACTTATCCTCCCATTTTTCTAAGTCCTTCCGAGCGACCGAGACGGAAACTATCGATTGGGGGGTCCAGTAAAGAGGGAAGAAGGGTTCTCCTAAATTATCAGCCAAAAGATTAGGTCCTGTAGTGTCACGGTCGACCTTGAAATTAGCGATTTTAAAAACTTTGTAGCTTTCAAGGAAGGGTTTCAATAGCTTGAGCTTCGGTTGACTGCTAAAGGACGTCCACCCTACCTTAGTAGTCTTGCGCAATGAGAAGAACCAGAAGAAAACGCTTAGTGAGGGCACCCTCCCCATATCCTCACAGAGAAGCTAAAAAGCTCTCACGAAAGCCCAACTATTCAGATGAAGTTGGGTGGGAGCAACATTTAGAGTGCACGAGATCGACTAGTCGAAGTGCGTGAAAGAGAGCTTGACACCTAGTTTTAGGTGAAGAGTGTCGTAAAGGTAGAAGAAAGGGGCTTCATCGGTTTCCGGTTGGCCGTTGACTGGTTCACCCAAGCGACAAGGAAAAACGGTCATGGACTATGGTCCACGCTGGCATATCACTTTGGCCATGCCAAGTAAGGAGCTAGGATGCGTCAGAGCGAACGAGACTTTCATGACGTCGGGATCAACCCAGAAATAGGGATCATCAAAGAGGTTGTCCTTAGTGTTATCACGATACTAAATCTCAAATGGGAAGATTTCACTTGAGTCAAAGTCAGAGCTAGAGGATTGACTCCCTTAAGTAGAGGAGCCGACCTCAAACGCAGCCCTACCTGGAGATTGGTTTCCCTGAACAAAGAAACCAACAGCATCCTCTAAAAGGCCTCCTGCGACAAAACATGCGAGGGTTAGTTGAAGACCAAGGCTATAAGACGATTCTCTCCAAAAGAGAAGAAAATCAACCACACTCTAAGCAAAACAGAGAAATGCCAAGCATAGTAAGAGAAAGATGCAAAACTCAAGGGCGAAGGAGTTACCTTATATCATTGCCACGAAGGAAGGAAAGTTGAAGTCGGAGAGCAAGAAACAGAGACAACTACGTTAGACAGAGCACAATGAGAATAGGAGAGGAAGAGGCAAACGAGGAGAGTAGCCAAAAATGGAATGATGTAGGGCTCAAGGGATAAAAGTGATCATTGCGCCTGTCAGTGAGGGAGGTAGAACGACACGCATTAATTGACAGTTATGACGAAGGGACGTGCGCGTACCCCGAGACATTAAATGCGCAAAACCCAAACGTCAATGTTCAAATGCGCAGGAAAATAAAGAGGACCACTCACAAGGCCCGAACGAGGCAAGCTTAAGTCCTTTAGACAAAGCTTGAGAGGCTATGTACCGTCCGGATGACTCGTCTGGATAACCGGACGACCTGCTTATGTGCCGGACGGGAGGTTCCGAGTTCGTATCGCCACGTGGAAACTATACCCTGAGGAACAGTTTGCTCCTACACCTGACATGTCAGAGGACACGTCTTTGCAACACCGTTTTGCTCTTGAATTGTCTGTACCTTTGTCTGGTGACATGGAATACCTTTTTTGAATATATATATACACATGTAAAAGTAAATGAAGGAAGAGGATCAATTCAAAAATCAAGAATAGTGTGAGATGAGAAGAGAACACTTCCCTTCCATATAATATTCATAAGTAAGCCTTATTTCTTTTTATCATAACACAAAAATTTATTAGAAAAAATAATTTAAGCATACATATTTGCAAAATTAATTTATAAATAATTCTATCCAAATTTAAAACAAAATGGTGCTAAAATCTCCCTGCATGCATTCATTTTAACTAAAAATTGACATTTTCAATTATATCTTGTGTGTTTACGCACACTGCATATATCACTTTCTTTTTTAGAACTCTATTTTACTGCTGAAAAACAGGGACTTTTTTTAAACGATTAGATTGCGACTCTAGATTAAATGGTAAATACATTAAGATAACATATCTACAAAACCACTCATCAAAAAGTATTTTCATGTATCTCATTCAAATCTAAAAGCATCTAATAATACTTCGTTTCTAATAGTGCTTATTACAGAGGTATGAAAGTCAGCTATAGCTGGTGAATCAATTCAACTCAATGCACTTACGAGCTTATGAGTTTAAAAATTCTTGATTCAACTTTTTGCAGTTGATTTGATCAAATCTATTTAACCAGAAGTTAAGAGGAGTTAACTCAATTGAGTCAAGCTATCCCCTATTAATTTATTTTTGTTTTTTTAATTAATCCTTTTTATTTTAAATTTTATTGATATTTTTATTTTATTTTATTTTCTTATTCTTTAAAATCTATTATATGAATTAGTATATTATTAAATAATTTTATTTTTTTATTTTTTTTTCATTGTATCTTTTATATTTTATATATTTTTAATTAGGTGAACTGATTCACTAATCAACTCACTTGAGTCACTAACCCATAATAAATTGAACTGAATTATATATATTTTTGTCTTACCATAAAAGTAAACCGAATTAAGTTAATTTACTTTTTCAACAATCCGCGAACCCAATTGATTATCTCATTTTAACAATTTAGTTGAGACAATGATACTAGGGACATAAAAATTTTTCATAAATACATCTGCAAATGCTGTTAAAGCAGAAATATATGATTATGGTGATGAAGAGAGATATTTTCAGCATGGAAGAAGGAAAGAGAAAGGGGACTTAATCATTCTTTCTCCTATTAATTTAACTCCAATTTGAAAGCAAAAATTCCCGCTAAACCTAAACTTGTATTTTCCCACTACTAAATCCAAGAAACCCACATGTGGAGACTCGATTTTATCAAATAATAAGTTAAATTATAATTCTGATTCTTTGTCTTGGTGGGAAAATTTATTTTGGTATTTTATTTTTTAAAATCTTTATTTTAGTTTTTTAATTTTAAATTTGTGTTATTATATTTTTTTTGAAATATTTATTTTTGAAATAATGATTGTTAATTTAAAAATATTTATTACAAAAGATTTTAAACTTTTTTTTACTAATTCAAGATGTAAAATTTACTCCTTTAAATTCATCTATTTTGTAATATTTTTTATACAAATATTAATTATATTTCATAATTTTCATGTAAATAAATTTAAAAAATAAATTTCATATTTTAAATAAATAATTATTCAAAATTATATCTTAATAAAAAATCTATTATTATTTCAAAACAACTACGTTAACTTAAATTTATGAGTTAAATTATAAAAAATATTTTAAAAGATAAAATATTAAAATAAATTTTTATAAAAACATAAAATATTAAAATTATAATTTAATCTAAATAATATCTCCGTCAACATTACATACTCCAAACAAAATCATGTGAATGACAAAACAGCTATTGAGTGAGTGTCTTTAGATTTAAACCTCCATAATTATTAATTATCGATCAAAACGCTTCGTAATAGCCCAGTGCCAATTCACCACCCTCCCCATCTAGCACCCCAGGCCCAAAGTCCATGCTTCTTGCTTAAACTAGCAACCCCAAAACATGCTTCAATGTGGAAAAAAAAAAAAACATGTTTCAACATCCTAGCTACAGAAAACTTCACACAAAACCTTTCACTCCAAGTTCTATAACCACCATCTATTACTCCACTAGGCAACATTCTCATAGTATCACCAAAAAAATCTTCCTCACTCGAAATCTCATGTTCGAATCACTCACTCACGACTATAAATCCAGTGACTAAAGTTAAATTATTCGTCTAATTAATTATCCAATATTTCAGGAGTAATTTCCTAGAAAAAGTTACATTCCATAAGATAGAAAGTCGTCTATGCATTTCTCTCTGAAGACAGTTGATGGCAGTTTGGGTAAAGGATCGGTAGTTGATGTAAATTGCTGAAGATTAAGCAAATTCTGAAGAGGAATCAACAAGCATTACCAAAAATCTTGGAACAACAAAAAGTGAATATCTATCCTATAACAACAAGCATTATCATGAGACCTCTTCCTTTGACACAAGGAGCCTCTTATTTTTTTTCTTTGCAACTTCTTGTGAGTTGCATAAAATATTTTTTTATAAACTCTCCTTACCTTAGTAATTACAGGAAATTCTCTCAGAAAAGAATACATCATCACTATGTCATGGATGCGCACTCCAAACTTTAGAGACCAAAGAATATGTATCCTATAACTACTAAGAGAGATATTATTTTTCTAAAACATTTTTTCTTTTGAAAACATACACTTTTCTTTAAAAGCATATGTACCGTAGTCCATAAATAATAGATGATGTTGCACCCAAAACTGTCTGGGACTGAGTCTTCCCGGGACTCACCATGACCCACTTATAAAAGAAGATCATGGAAGGTAGTCCCAACAAACTCGGCACCTACCAAGAGAGAATCAAGAAAGAATCATGGGAGGAGAGTAGGGGATAAGATATGGGATATTAGATCCTAAAATTAAGGAGAGAATAGTGGGATATGAAGGCAACTACCAGCCCAATCCGAAACCTATAAAAAGCCTTAAAACGAAGAGTTGAGGAGGAATTCTTTCCAAGGAGAAACTCTGAAAAGAGAAGGAGAAACTCTGGAAAAAGAGAGAGAAAAAGGAGGAGGAAAGGACTGAAAGACAGAGAGACGGAAAGGAGAAAACTGACAACCGCACAGAGTAAACGAGGCAGAAACCCCAGGTCCAAATTAAGGAGCAAGCAGAAGTATTGGACGGAAGGACGAAAAGGCTCCCCTGCTCTAAACTCCAGGTTAGTACACATATTTCTAGGAATTGTCACGAAATGATATATTCTAAACACCAGGTTAGCATCACGTGTCCCTAGAAACTTTTCTGAGTCTAGGAACCCCTTCCTCCCAAAATGAAACCAAGACTGAGTATCATGTCTCCCTTGAATGCCCCTCCCGAAACGAATCCATCTCACTAAGGCCGACTCTATCTCGGTCCAATGTGACAAGTCTCCCAATTCGAACCTACCCTTCCCAGAGTCGAGTCCATCTCAGTCTCAATAAGGCTGAGCCGGCACGTATCAGCTTTGCTTTCACCCAAACCATTACCCAGCCAGAACTACGTTGACTTTGATTCTTCTAAAACTGAGGTACTTAGGCACAGGAGGCACACTCCTATCAAGTCTTAAACCCCAAAACCCTAGAACACCCTACCTAAACCTCCTCCCTCCCAGGACCCATGCCAGAAACACGACTCAAACACAAGCACCGTCCTTATTCCCATTTAGCTTGCTAAGGGTAACTATCAAGTGATAGACATGTTGGGGCACTCTGTGTCCCTAGTGTGTAACCAACTCCAGGACTCATACCTCTGATCCCAAGACTAACCTTTCCAAAACCAAAACGCTGGTAGTGACTCCTTTGTGGCCGACTCCGTCTCGGCCTACCTAACTTAACGTCACAATTTAGGTTGTGACAGGTGGTATGATTTTTCAAGCATGACAAGACACAATCACATGAAACATAAATAATCACATGCGGAAAATACTCAACCTCATTCGCATAATAGGTAAGGTGGGTTGTCTTCTACTACATATCCCAGTTAACTAAGATGCCTAAGTAATTGGTTTGGGCTCTTGCTGCAATGCTTCTCTCCCAAGTATGAATACCTGAAAAAAAAAAACTTTAATGCTAAAATTAGGCGAGGCACAAAAAAGTAGCAAAGAATTTTGAGCAAGACAGTTTTTGTCATTAGAGGTATTCCAATTATGATGGCATGAATAGGCTCGGAATTAATTACCAATGGAAACGGAGATTGGAAATTTGGAACACTTATATTTTCTTTATTTCTTTTAAGAAGTAATACTAAATAGTGACCTATAATTGCTTCATCTCTTTAAAAATATATTTGATTGATTTTAAATAATGAATATTCATCTTTTAAAAGAGAAAATATATATTTTTTAATTTGGATTCTCCCTCTTTTATATTCGATAATTTGGATTCTCTCTCGTGATTGAGTAATAAGATATCACCAAATTAGAAAGATAAAAATACAATTTATTAAATAAAACTTTTTATAATTAATTAGAAGACTGATATAATAAATATTTTGTTTTTCTCTTTTAACGTGACATTATCCAGTTAGTCAACAACCGAAAGATCTAACATTATTTTATTATTATTATTATTAATATTATTTATGTAGAAGAAGAGTTGAAAATCCTGGTTCCGATGCCAGTTATGTGGAGCTGTCATTTTCATTGGCCACAACTAGTTGTTGCAGTTGATAACGCAAAGATGGATTCTGAGTTTTTGGCAATCCGGTGGGCTACCTAGTCCCACCGCTCATATCCTATCTTATCCAACAAAACATTAATTCAACAAGAGATCTTCAAGCTTATCAGGTGCTCTCACACCCCTTTTTTTTGTCACACACATTTTACCACTCACCTTATCAAACATCTGCAAGGGATGTCACATTACCACTCCAACCAGGTTCAAAACCTCAAAGAATGCTTTGCTAGATAAATTTATATATACTTGTTTGAGAATAATTTTTAGTGTATTTTGTTAAAATTTTTTAAAAATAATTATCATTTATAATAAGTTTTATCCAACTTAAACAGACTGTTTGCAATAAAAAAAAAATACTGGGGTCTGTGTACTTTTGCTGCCCTGCCAAAGACCAAAGTAGATAATGTTAGAAGTTTCTGTGTTCTTACTCAGTGTCTCATGTTCTGGTTCCTGAAAACTTTAGCACTAACCGATAAGATTGCTAGTTCCAGATATTCCCTTCTTTTTTCTTTTTATGAAAATATTTCACTAAAATAAGTAAATTAATAAAAGAGTTTAATAGTTATACATCATTATGTAAAACAGTTTTACATGGATATCCATTCATAAACCTCACTCTATAAGATTTTCCAGAGAAACTGCCTCACCCCTCCATACATATTGGGTCTTTACAGTACAATTCGATCTTCATTCACCTAGCCATAGAAACTCCTAAGAATTATAGCTAGGTTAGGATTCACAGAAGGTTTATAAGAACATGTGTTTATTAATAAATTTATGTAAATAGGACTTAAATAAAGATAAATTTACTTTTTTTAAATTTAATGAAATGTTGAATTAAAGGTAAAATTTACTTAAATTACATATAAATTTATTTTTTAGAAAAGAAATTCTTATTTTTGTACGTAACACCTAGAAATGATTCAATCATCTATAAGCAAGCTATTAATCTCTGCCATACGAGAAAGTGACAAAATTCACGGAATTTGTTAGGACAACATATGTAGATGTTTAACCGTGTTCAACGTGGGAGGTCATTAGGAAATTTGTCTGGCGACGTTACTTCTTTGAGGTTTATTTGTGACAAAAGTAGAGGGTTTGCAATAATAGATGACCCACTTATGAAACATCACCTGTAGGCTGTAGTTATTTTCACTTACTAATAAAATATCAGCAATTGTTATTTGATTCATAAGCCAACCTAATTAGTATTTTATATATATATATATATATATATTGAGGAGGAATTTTCATATTCTAAGTTTTATCTTTTTATCTTCATAATTCATTTTCTTATAATTTAATGTATATTTATATAGGATGTTTCAAATGAAAAATTTTTACAATGAGAAAATAACATCTTTTACTTATAGTCATTAAATTATAATTAAAAAAGATCATGGTTAAGATTAAAACTCAATTAAATATCTTTTATTAGATCATTATTGTTCTTCATTCACTACTACCACTACCATTACTATCGCGACTGCAACCATTGTTGCTGTCAACATCATCAACACTACTAACCCTATCATTATTGTTTCACTATTATCATCATCACCGCACCAACCGTCAATGTCGTCCTCACTGTTGCTACCACCACCATCACCTTCATCGTCATTGTCATCACCACTATCCCGTCCGTCGTTGCTTCTACTATCACCATAGTGGTGGTGTTAGTGGTAGTAGCGGTGACAATGGTGGTAGGGTGGAGACAACGACAATAATAATCTTATAAGATGTGTTTAGTTCAGTTTTAATCTCATCTATAGATTCTTTTTAATTTTGATCTAAAGGTTATGATTAAAAGTTCTTAAATTTTTCATAGTAAAATTTTTTTTATTTGAAATATCATTTATATATATATATATATTATAATAATTAAATTGATCAAAATATATATAATAAAAAAGTTAAAATTAAAATTTATTTAGTCATCACATCATTCTTAAAAAAATTATGTATATTTTTTAATAGTAGTTATTTAAATAAGATCTAACTGTTTATAATTATAATTTTTATTTATCATAATAAAAGTGTTTTTATTATATATGTTTCTTTAATGTATAATATAATATAATATAATATAATGGTATGTTTTTCTATGAAAATGGTATTTAATTTTATATTATAAATTTAAAATTTTAGTTTTTATAGGAATTATTTTCTTTTTTAATTAAATTAGCTGACTTTTTTGTATTAAATATTTAATTTATTTAGATTTATATTTTTATGCCTTTAAAGTACTATTACTTAGGAGTGTTTAAGAATTGATTCAGTGCAATGTAAGAAGCTAAAACCAAATAAACTAAAAATCAAACAAATGAAAACCAATTAAATAAAAAAATTAAAAAGCTAAGTTTTTTTATTAAGCTAGATTAAACTTTGAATTTAATTTTAAAAATTAATTCACTCCTATCTAAATCAAACTTATATATACATACATAATTTTATTTATAAAATTATCATAGAACTTAAATTAATGTGAACATAGTTGAAGATATGAGTATTTAGAATGTTTTATGAATTACATGAGTGATAAGAAACACTCAACATTACCTCTCATTTATAATCACCACATACTGAATTACATTTAATGAGTAATAGAAAAAAAAAAAAGAATTGTAGCTCCTATAATTCTAATAACCATTATACATGAATTTGACTATACATTATTTTAGATATTAATTCTTAGGAATGTGAATAGTTTTTAAAATTCTCCTTCAAGGTGGAGCATATAAGTTGAATGCACAAAGCTTGAAGCAAATAAATTGGATTCATGCCCTTCTCAAGGATTTTGTTAAGGTGTATGCAAGTTGATTATTTGTATTAACATACTCAATAATGATTTCTTTAGCCAAAACCTTTTCTTGAACAAAGTGATAGTCATTTTCTATATGTTTGATCCTCTCATGAAACATTGGATTGGAGGCAATATGAAGAACTACTTGATTATCACAATATAGCTTCATTTGTTGTACTTCACAAAACTTCAACTCTTGAAGAAGTTGTTTGATTCATACAAGTTCACAAGTAGTTATAGGCATATCCTTATATTCTACATCTTCACTAAAGTAAACAACTAAATTCTACTTCTTACTTTTCCAAGAGATAATATTACCACCAACACTTATATAATATCCAATTATGGAACGCCTATCAATTGGAGATCCTACCCAATCAACATCACGATAGCTAATAACTTGGGTGTCTCATTTATTTATCTTCATATAAAGTCCCTATCCAGAAGCCTTTTTAATATAAATGAGAATATGAATCACAACATCCTAGTGATCAATATAAGGAACTTTCATGAACTGACTATTTACTCTAACGGTAAAGGAGATGTCAGGTCTAGTAATCGTGAGAAAATGAGTTTTCGAACCAATATTTGATATATTTCTAGATCTAAGTAAGGCTCCTCTTATCAGCCATCAATTTTTTATTTGGATCTATGGGACTATCAACAAGTCTATCATACTTGTTTCCTTCAAAATGTCTAGAGCATACTTTCTTGGTGAAATTGCAATCATCTTTTCATTGAGCAGCTTCAATACCAAGATTTTTTGTTTCAAAATGGTTTAACAAGTTCTTCTTCAACTGAGAAATTTTAGTAGGATCGTTTCTTGTAATAACTATATCATTAACATAGATTATGTAACACCTATCAAGTAAACACATTTACTTGGAGAAATGTGATAATAAAAAACTAAATGATCTGCTTCACTGCAATGTAGTACAAACTTCTACACAATAGAGCTAAATCTCCCAAACCAAGCTCATGGAGATTGTTTCAGCCCATACAAAGATCGACAAAGCTTGCAAACTAGTCTAGAATCATCGTGAGCAACAAACCCAAGAGGTTTCTCCATATAGATTTCTTCTTCAAGTTCGCCATGAAGAAAGACATTTTTAATGTCTAACTAGTGAAGCGACCAATGAAAAGCAAGAAAGAAGCGAACTAAATTGATTTTTGTCACACTGGAAAGAGTATCACCATAATCAAGACCATATATCTGAGTGTACTCCTTGGCAATTAAATTGAATTTAAGATTATGGACTTCACCATTTGGGTCAACTTTAACAACATCCACCCATCTACAACCAACAATCATCTTCTCAGGAGGAAGGGAAACCAACTCCCAAGTACCATTTTGCTCAAAAGCTTGCATTTTATCAATCATGACTTGTCTCCATCCAAGATAATCTATATTTTTGGAATTTCAAAAAGAAGATAAGGAAGACCGAAAGAAAAATATGAAGGAGACAAATGAAGATAACTTAGAAAATTGTAAATAGGATGAGGTTTTTGGGTTGATCAAATACCTTTTCATGTCGATATGATGAGAGGAGCTTGAAATGACTCTAGCTGATTGGTGTTTTTAGAAATATCAAAGATTTCTTGATTGGGAGATTCATGGATTGGAGACACTTGTGGACTAAAGAGTGAAATGGGTAATACCTATTGAATGGTATTTGTGTTTTGCGAGGATGAAGAAAAGAAAAGAGTTTTTCAAAAAGGTGACATCGGTAGTCATGTAGTATCATTTAGTAAGTAGAGAATAACAATAATACCTATCCAAGGAAAACATATTTGATGACTCTAGCAAACAACTTATCCATACTTGGAGAAACATGGACAAAACAAGTACAACCAAAAATAGAGAGAGGAATATGAAATGATGGTTTATTTGAAAAAAAATTATAGGATGAGGAATCTCATTGTCAAGAGATGAAGAAGGAATTTTGTTTATAAAAAAAAGGTAGTTAGAAAAACATCACCCTAATTATTAACACAAATATTTGCATGAAGTAATAATGCTAGAGCAGTTTGAACCAAATGCTTATTTTTTCTTTTTGCTATTCCATTTTGTTGTAGGGTATGAAAATAAGTAAATTGATGCAAGATACCTTGTGAAGATTGAAAAGATAAGAGATTAAAAGAAAAATATTCTTTGACATTGTCACTTCGAAGAATTTTGATTATTTTTCCAAATTAATTTTTTTATCTCATCACAAAAAGGGATGAGATAGACAATAATTCATATTGATCCTTCATTAAATATACCTAAGTGCATTTTGAATATTCATCAATAAAAGTGATAAAATATCTGAACCCAAAGGATGTGATAAGACTTAGACCCAAAATATCTGAATGAATAGTGGAAAAGATAAAATTTACATTTTTTCTCAATTTGTTTTGGAAAAGAAGAACTAACATGTTTTCCTAATTGGCATGATTCATAATCTAAAACTTGTAATTTTTCAAGACCTAGAACCATTTTCTTTAACTTTGACAAATTTGGATAACCCAATTGTTCATGAAGAAGCTTTGGAGATGAAACAACAACATAGGACATAGAAGGACTCATTTCTAGATTATAGAGACCTCGATATTCGTATCCTATGCCAAGCAATTGACTTGTACCATATTCCTATATGACAAAGGAATCAGCATCAAATGTCATCAAACAATTTATAAACTAGTTAATTGACTTAAAGAAATTATATTAAAAGGATAATTAGGAATAAAAATGTGACCAATCCCTTTAGAAGCAACCTTAGATGCATTTGCTAGGGTAATAAGATGAGCAAATTTAGGAGGAGACATGGAGGAGAATAAAGAATCATTATCAAAAATGTGATCAAAAGTACTTGAATCAATTATCCATGGACTTTGACTATTAAAAGATTGAAAATACAAATTGTTTAAATAATAGGAATAGAAGATGATTGGGTTTGGTTGTTGGCCTTCAATTAAAGATATTCCTAACATTCCTCAATAGAAAACTTATGCTCAATTTTTCTGGACTTGGAGATATGGCCCATTCTTCTAAGGAAGCCATGAATTGAATATCATGTGTCTTTAATGTGGCCCATTCTTTTACAATATGGGCATTGAGGATGATTGCTTCTACCTCCATGTCCTATGCAATTTCTACGATCTCATTTTCCCCGATTGGAAACCATTTCAAAGTGAATTTCCATCATTTTTCATGGTAGGAACACAAAGGAGTCGAGTAGATTGTCCATAAAAGAAATCTCTTGACCAATCAAGAATTGATCACAAACATGTTCAAAGTCTGAATTCAAACCACGAAGAACTAACATCATATACAATTTATCCAGCTCCTTTTTATTCTTCCAATAAATCAACTTAAAGAAACATTTTTAATTCTTCCACGATAGATTAGGCTAGAGCAACATATGAAATCATATCATGATCAGTTTGTTTGAGCGAGGCTACTTTTTTGGTAGAATTATACAGACATTAAATATCATTTGCAAACATACTTTGGACACTCTTCCAAAAAAAGTTGTAAGTTTTGAAGGTCTTAAGAGTTCCTAATATGTTTCATAAATTGCCATAGTAGAGCACAAAGTTGAAAATCAAGCCTTTTTCATTGATCATGATTTTATGTTGATACTTCATTGAGTTCCTTCTCCAAGTGGTCATTGTAACGACCTACAACCCAAAAGTATAAATATCCAAGGATCAAGTGCAATAGTTTGTGACTTATGACACTTACAACCCAAAATAAATAAAAAGGTACAATACATATGTCTCTCAAAATTCATACAACATCATGATCAATAGAGGGGGATACAAGACTCACACACCCGAGATTGGTAATATACTAATTTACTGAGGAGGAGGAGGAGGATGACACGACGAATCCTGTTGAATAGATTCAGACAGAGGTTGGTCACACACCTCACATAGCTAGAAGAGCCATAAAGAGCTCTCCTATAACTTTCATCCTAATCACCTAATGAATAGGTTTATTCGTCTAGGGAGACTTTATTATATCATCTTCACTCTCTCACCCAAAGAAGATATTCCTTTGTTCAATTAGTGGAGTCATATAAAACTTATCGATTTAACACTAAGTTAGTTGCTTAGTGAAATGCAAGTCTCACCCAACAAGCCTATGCATTTTTAGGTTTTAAAGATCTTTGCCTAATGAAAACTTGAGTCACTCAGCGAAGTTCATCACTTACGAAGTTTGCTTTACGAGTTAGAAACTTGCGTAATGAGCACTCATATAGTTCATGTGTTCTTGATTTTCACCCAGCAAGCCTTTAAGGCGATCAATGAAATTTTGCATTTTTTCATAAATCTACCTAGATTTTTCCAAGGCACTTAGCAAGAGTCTCCTCATGCTCAGCAAAAGTCTCCCTTCACTCAATGAGCCTTCAATAGAAACCTAGAAAAAGAGGTTTTACCCAACAAATAACCAACTCATCCAGTGAAATTCTAAAACTAATTAATTCATGAAAAATCATATATATTCATCAAAACTCAACCACATAATCAAATAATCATACAAATAGCTCTAGATCAAAAAAACAACATCATCCCAACATAAATCTATCATAAAAAAATAACATGCAACCGAAAACAACTAAGCTATCTAACTTAAGAAAATGGCTTCCAACTTCATTTCAACTCCTAATCATGCATTTTTAAAATATATCACAAAGTATATAAACATCATTTTAACACATGTAATCACAAAAACAACTAAGGTAAGTTTCCCTTACTTGTTGAAAATAAAAAGGTAGAGTTTTGGTTAAGCCTTTGTCCTATGGTTTCTAGGGTTTTAAATACCCAATGATCCAAGGATTTTATTACTCTTTGGTCAACAAGGATTCTATTATCCAATTGATAATGGACTTTAGATGTTTAATGGGTAATAGGGATTTCATTACACATTGGACAAAAGACCTTAGGTTTTTCATAACTTCAATCTATAAGTGTTTTGTCTTGAAAAATGTATTACTATATTAAAAAGTGTGTCGATGACATTGATTCAACAAACTATGCTCAAAATTTGTCAATGACACCAATTCACTAACTCAAGAAGACCTTAAAAAAAAAACCCACACCTAAATATGTATGCCTTAAACTATTCCAATATCTTGAGATTATTTTTTTAAATTGTACCACACAATTTATTATTAAATATTTTCTACTAAAATCATATTTAATTATTCTTATAATGATTCGTTCACTTGTAAAATCGGCGTTATATAAAACACTAAAACCTTGAATTGAAAGTCTTGGTCCCGATGTGTTTACTTCATAGGTATTTCAATTAGAATATGTTGTAGTTAATTATTTGAATTAATTCGAATTATTAGAGTTAGTTTTTACCTCGCAAAAGAAAATATCCAATTTTTATAATTAAATTAATTAATATTTATTTAAAAATTTACCTTTCTGCGATTTTCGTTAAGACGTTACATTTGGCATTGAAAATGAAGAATTTTTTTTTTTTTCGATGACATTGTTTTATCAAATATTGACAAATAACTTTTTTTTAATTGTTAAAACAATTCCTCTCATAAATTTAAGAGAAAAAGTAATTTAGTTTCAACATTTTAACATTTAAATTTGTGCTAAAAACCATGATCTCATTTGTCACATCTTGATATTCATTAAATTCTACGTATAGTTTTGGCCATTGGAACAATAATAAAATTTGGATAATTAATCCACTGTGTCCAAGCCACTCTAATTTTATGAATCTTTCGAAAATATACATTTTAATTGGATTTGAATTGTCCCCCAAAAATTAGTTTCATTAAAAAATAATTCAAACCTTTTACTATTTTTTAATATTTTTAATTTGGCAAAACTTTATATTGGTTCTTGAAGAGAGCTAGATATTTTTAACATACTTTTCTAATATATTTTTTATTATTAATTAAAATTTATTAAAAATTATAAATATATGAAAAAATTACTAAAAAAAATGTGATATCAACAAAATTGTATCATTTCTAATAAATTTAAACCAATAAAAAAATATGTTAAAAAAATGAGTTGAAAATTATGTTTGTACCATTTTTATTAATGCTTATATTGCGAAAGGAATAGCAAATATCTTTATGTCATGTGGTAATATAAAACATTAAAATATACTTATCATAGATATGTACTTAGCTATATTGAATGTTTATTGTACCTAATAGTAGTATTTTGGTTAAGGTTCATATATTTGGACTCAATTTGATTTTTATGAAAATATTTATTATTTTTGAATTTTTAATATGTTTTGGCGTTGAGTTCTTGTTTGAATCATATCTTAGGCGACATGAATGATATGGAGGAGATCTTTGTGTCTATGGAAAACTCGAAGAAAATCTACAATTTTCTAGAAGGAGTGGGTGACTTGATTTGGCTTTTATCATTGAAGAATTTGGACTTGAAGATTAGAGATGCTTCTTTGTCCTAACAACCTAACATGGATTTGATATTCTGATCATATCTATATTTGTAGAGATCATATTGATACAAAACTAGTGCCTAAATCTCAAGGATAAGTTTATCTATAACTTTCATGAAGACACTAAAAACCAATTCAGACATATGAAGGATCAAATAAATAAAGAACTATGGCTAACGATATTTTGTTCTAGAATCCAGCTATATCTCTTAAAGGAAATTGAGGCTCAAAATAAATAAATATGTTTGAATTTATTAAGATTTAGATAAATTTGATTATAATATGTTTTTACGAATAATTTCCTTTTATTAAGATGAAGATCTCATCTTATCTTTTTGAAAGAGTTTGTTTAAGATTTGTTTAGGATTTGATTTAGATTTGTTTAAGATTTGTTCTTATTCTTTCTTATGTGTTTTTCTTATAAATAGGGGATCATGATAAATACAATAACTTGAATTTGAGAAATACATTAGTTTCTTTTTCACATCCTTTTTCCTTGTCTTTAATCTTTTTTATGGCGATGACCATAGAAGGCTAAAGACTCTAATCAATTCAATGATTTTGATGAATACAGTTAAAATTTGAGTTCTCATTCTTTATTTAAGTTTGTATGTATCTTTCTCCCCTCTCTTCGTTTAATTATAAGTTTGTTCTACTTCACGATTGTGAGTTGCATGTATATAGTTAAAAGAAAATTAGATTAGGGTTGATTAATTTAAATTTAATTAAGGTTAGTAATTGATCGATAATCTAAGTCAAATTCATGCATGAAGTAACATTACTCTCAAATTGAGATTGCAATTCAAGTTTTATTAACAAATGTTAGGTGATTGTCTAACTTAATTTGACTTCATGCATTCAAACTTTACATATGGTGAATCGTGATAATTCTACCATATAGTTATACCTTTGGATTGATTTTTTTTATAAACTTAATTTCTTACCTTACTTTGTAATTTTTATTTCAATTGAATCTCAAAACAAAACCCCCATTTCTAATTTCCCTTATAAGATTAGAATAATATGATTGTGTCCTCAAGAAGAATAACCTAGGTTATATATCTTACATTATAAATCTAAGGGAAACTTAGTGTTTCTAGTAATAGCGTAACACTAATATCATTTGTTGAGATAGAGTTTTTCCTGAAAAAGTGCATGATTGAGTCAAGAAGCTTTACAAGTTGTAAAGTTGGTGTCATCGACACAATTTTAGATACAGTTTGGCAATTAGTGTTATTGGCATGTTTTTTTAGGTCAACCATTAATCAACCCAACTTCTAAGAAAACCTAAATCTTTTATCATTTTGATATTCAAAACCCTTTTGACTAATGAATATTGAAATCTCTATTATCCAATAGATAACTAAACCCTTTGGACCTTTATGCAAGGTTTTTAACCACAAGGAAACAAAAATCCTAATACCCAATGGGTAATAAACCTAACCCTAAAAACATATATAAGACACTTAGATGAATTTTCAGACATTTTTCCTAAACTATTACTCCAAATTCCTCTCTGATTTTCATTCTCCTTTTTGCCCTCCATTGTTGGATCAACTCCAAGCTCCTTCAACAAAGTCTTCTTGCCCAAAAGTCTTCAACACATAAGAGAAGCTTACTTGTTGTTTATTCGTTTTCAACATGTTAATTGGTGCTTTTATATATATATATATATATATATATATATATATATATATATATTTTTATTTATTTTTATGTATAATTAGGAATGCATGAAAATAAACTAAAATACAATCTATAACCACATTCTTGAGTTTTGAGAATTTATATGAGTTTTGGTAACATAATGATTTGATGGTTGCATGTTGTATTTGATGGTTGATTATGTTTAGATGATGATATGTTGTTGATTTGGATGAGCTGAGTTATTTCTATACTATTTTGGTTAGATTTTGATGAGAAAACATGTTTGCATGTGTTTCTATTTTGTTTTCATTAGACAAGCTAACAACTTGTTGGGCGATAATTGATTTTCTAAATTTCTATTGAAGGCTCTCTAAGAAAGAGATGGATCTCACTAAGTGCCTTGAAGATTTGAGTTTAAATTATGGAAAACAAAGATTTTCACTGGGTGGCTAGAAGGTTCGTTAGATAAATTTCAAGAATACATGAACAATATGGGTGTTTGCTGAGTAAAAGGTATTCTTGCTAAGCGCACCTATAAACCTTAGTGAGAAATTTAGAAACAAGATAAACTTCATCAAACACTTGAATTCTCATTGGATGAGGATCATGAAAGCCTAGAAATGCATAGGTTTGTTGGCCCAGTCTTGCACTTGTTGAGCACCTAGAAAAGAGTAGGATTGTTACCCTCTTTGTAATTTGTCTTATTGAGCGAGGGAATGTCTCATTGAGCAACTAAAGTTAGGGATGTGAGTACATAGCTCTTTATGGCTCTTATAGTTGGGCGGAGGGATGACTTTGTTGGACAACTTGAATTAAGAACATGATATTTAAGCCTTTATGGTTTGACTCGTTGGGAAAATGAACATGTTCGCTAGGTGACTAGGATGAGAGATGTGAAAGTAAATATCTTTGTGGCTCGTTTAGTTGAGTGAAAGAACTTACTCATTAAGTGAATGAGTTGAGATAAAGAAGTGGGGCTCTCTATGCCCCCATTCACCAAGCAAATTGAGCATTCGTTGGTAGAAAAGGTCATGCACTTGAGAGTTTGTCCTCACTATGGGTAGGATTCATTGAGTGAGAATCCCTATTCACTAGGCGAATCTAGTGATAGTGAGAAAACATATCCTTTTTAAAACATATCCTTTTCAAAAATATCCTTTTTAAAACATAACTTCTTTCACTCTTTTAAGCAAGTAAGTCTTTTCTAAAAACTTAAAAAATGTGAGAATGTGTGTGATGTAGAAAGATATGTAAAAGAATACAAGTGGAACCTTAATGGAATAACTCATAAAACTTGGAAATTCCTATTATTTGCTTGATAACAAATAATGCATGATGGTGGAAGTAGGGTGTGTCTGGGCCCTTATTTTGCAAAATTGGTTACTAATCCTCTACTTTGTTGTAGATAATGGTTGCAAGGGGACCAAGTATTGATGTTCCTTGCATGAGTTAAAGTTGTGGTTGTTGTTGATGATGATGTGACATGCCTAATTCATGAATGAGTTTGGCAACAATAGTTGTGATGTGAGCGAAGATGTAAATTGAAAGATTGACTAGAGTGGTGATTTAGATAGGATCTTCGACCTAGTTCTAGATAAGACGTAGGAGTAGTAGAGATTACTTAGAAGTTAGGTGGACAAGAAATTTCATAACGGGTCAAGGTCATTACAATACCTACAAATGCTTATCTTTGAAACCACGATTTATCCTTTGGTCAAGGCATGACTTCCCCCAACAACTGATAGTAAGGATCTAGATGATCCATTATAAATGTTCATGGTTGTGTTAAAGAATACGTTTGTACCAATTGCTCGATGTGGTGAAAGTCTTCACGAAGTCAAGTATGCATAACATTACACGTCTATCGTCGTTATACATGATGGCATATGATTGTTGAGTATTGATGATTGAGATGATGATTCTTCCTATGTGAACTTGGTTGAGATGATTGTTGTAATGAATCTTTAGAATTCATGATATTATTGTTGTTTTTGAAATGGATAGTTTAAATTATATTTGTCGTATAATTTCAAATTGAGTGATGATATGTGTGTGTGTTATGTGTAACTCGAAAGTTGATGTTCCTAACCATTGTGTGTAATCCAGAGCTTGTAGCTATGTTTTATTTTAGTATGTTTACCCTTACCTACGTGTTTGTGTGTGTGACTATTATGATCGTAATGTTCGTGTACACTGGAGAATACAACTAGACGAGGATTGTCTCAATAGCATAAGCATAAAGCATGACATCACAAGAGATGAAGACATGTCATTTTCCTACATTTAGTTAGAACTCTATTGACTATAGTGTATACATGTATATGTGACTTTTTTTTTACTTGGGATAAGGTTTTATTTATGTAAGAAGTTAAAAAGATTCCATTTGTCTATGATGTTATATCCCATTTGATATTTCACATGTATTGAGTTATACATGGTAATAAAGGAAATAGTTATTTATGTATAGTATTTCGAGAAGAAGAAAATTTTATACCTATTTTCATAAAGAAAGTAATTTAAGAAGTTTCTAATTGACTTTAGTAATTAAATTTTTTTGAGATAAATGTTAGTTTCGGTGTCATGTAGTCGTTACAAGTTGTTACAAGTCATGTTGATGGTGGTGATAGTGGTAACAAAAATGATCATTGTCAAATATAGTAAGAGTTTTTATTTTACAACAAAAAATCAAATTCACAATTTTTTTTATTTTGAAAATAAATATAAAAATATTTTAAAATTAAATTAGAAATCATTTCAACTATATTTTAATCGAACATTTTATTTTAAAAATTACATTTAGTGATAACAAAAATGATCATTGCCAAATATAATAAAAGTTTTTATTTTACAACTAAAAATCAAATTCATGAATTTTTTTTATTTTGAAAATAAATATAAAAATATTTTAAAATTAAATTAGAAATCATTTCTAACTCTATTTTAATCAAACATTTTATTTTAAAAATCAAAAACTAAAAACTTATCATTACCTCCGACGTAACCTAACAATTTTATTTTCTTTCATTGAAGCAACACGAATGAAAGTATAAGTACATATTTAATTTGAAAACATGTATAAATATCACTTTATTTTTATTTTATTTTTTTTTGTTTGCAAGGTTTTGTTCTTTAAATATTTTAAAAATAAAACAATATTTTTATAATTATTTATAGAAATAAAAATAAAATTCTTAGGAAAAAAAATTCTAATCTTTTGATGGGATTTTCTATCACCTTTTCGTTTATTGTATCCAAATTCCAAAGTTACCCTAGCGGAATCACAAACCCTATCAAGTCAAATAGTATCTTAGACGGCAATTGTAATTTTTAATTAAGTTAATTATATTTTTAATTTTTATAAAATAAAATAATATTAATTTTAGTTATTGTAAAATTTTTTGATTAATTTTTATTTTTCTATAATTTGTAATAACTAATTTTAGTATCTTAAACTTTAGTTTTGATCTTTATAAAATATTTTTATTTAATTTTTATTTTTCTAAAATTTAAAATAATTATTTTAATTTTTAATTTTTATTTTAAAATAAATAAATATTTATTTTAATAATCTAAATTATTTTAAAGATATTTTATATTATCATGATACTGCGCACACTGATATACGTATAGTTACTTCACTTTTCATCGAATATATATATAACTAATAAATGTTATTAATCAATAAAAGATAAAAAATAATTATTCAATTTTTTAAAAAAATAAAAATTTTAATAAAAATAAAATAAAGAATACATATTTAAGTTTTTTTAATTTATTTACGTGAGACTCACATGTGACATGACGTGCGACAACTCAACCGGCAGCTATGCAGGCACTGCTCAAGTTCGGTGTTAATTATCCTTAATAAATGCAAAGGATAACGTGGATGTGGATAATGTTTAGGTTTTCAGTAATATTTTTTTCTCTCCATGAAATGAAAATGGATATTTACTTTTACAGTAGAAGGACAACGCCACTGAGAAAAGACCCCACCAACCACGTTGGACATTTCCATTTCTCTGTTATAAGTTTGGAAGCACCACCATTGCTCTCTCTCTCATGAGTCTCATCAAACCATTCATAAGAAAAGAACACTTTTTGTCTGTTGAAGCTTTACGCTTTTTAGCCTTGGTCCATTCAATAGTACTTCCCTTTTTGTTTCAGAGCCCTTTAAACAGTCTTGGCAAACCTGGTATTTTCGCTCCACAACCCATTGTTTTGATCCCAAGACAGAAAAAAGAAAATAAAAATTCTGGGTTTGATATTGATTTGATCCATAAGCTGAAACGATATCATTGTTCAGAGTTCAGACTAATCATGGCATGTTCCTTGAAGAGTGTTTTCTGTGTTCCTGAATTGGATGAGAGCATGTTTGTCTCCAAATCCAAAGGGGTTTTGGTGCCTTGTATTTCAAAATCTGGGAAAGCAAACTCAAGGGATTGTTCTGTTTTGAGTAATGCTTTCATGGGAAAATCCATTGCTCTTGATGAAAAAGCCTTGGGGTATTGCAGTTCAAAAGCCTCCAGCAATGTCCCTGTTCATGTATGTTGAAGCTTTGCTTTTTGGGTATTTAACCTTTTTGCTTTTTTTGTTTTTTAATGTTGAACTCTATGTTTTATTTCAGGCACAAGCAACAATTTGTGTAAGCAAGGCTTTGAAATGGTGGAAGAAGAGCCTAAAGCCTAACATAATTGAGATCCATTCAGCACAAGAACTGGTCCATTCTTTGCTCAACGCTGGCGATTCATTGGTTGTGGTTGATTTCTATTCACCAGGTTGTGGAGGCTGCAAAGCCCTCCATCCTAAGGTATGTTACATATTCTTCTATTGCTAACACATTAATTCTTCATTTTGCAAGTTTTTTTTATTTTTTGGGGTTACAATGTTTGACTAAGTTTCATGTGACCAGATCTGTCAAATAGCGGAATTGTACCCAAATGCAATATTTCTTAAAGTCAATTACGAGGAGCTGAAAACCATGTGTCACGGTTTGCGGGTTCACGTGTTACCCTTCTTCAGGTTCTATAGAGGCTCGGAGGGTCGAGTTTGTAGCTTCAGCTGTACCAATGCGACTGTAAGAATCTGATTAATACGGTTTCTCTTTTGTTTGTGGTTATTTTTGTCTTTTCTCAGATTTTAATTTTTGTGTATATGGATATGTTATGTTACAGATCAAGAAATTTAAGGATGCCCTTGTGAAGCATGGGGCTGAACGGTGTAGTTTTGGACCAACAAAAGGTTTGGACGAATCCGAGTTAAAAGTTTTGGCTTCTATTGGTGAAATATCACTTAATTCTTCTCCGTTACTATATCCTAAGCAAGGGAATTTGGTTACGGAGAGCTATGATTTTTCTGGGGTTTGGAGCATGCCAAGTAATAACAGGGGGCTTATGCAGAACGCTATATGCTGATTTCAGTTATTTGCTTCTCAAACTAGCAAGTACGGCCATGTTACACAATGAAGACTTTTTTTTTTTTTTTTGGATATTCTTTCGGGGAAAGTTAACGACAATATTGAAATTTATTTAAAAGATTAATTTCTTTCGATGAATATTCTTCTTTGTAGACGAATCTGAAGATAGAATATCTGAAAACATAGTTAAGGAGCATAGTCATATGTTAAATATGTCATGGTTAGGAAATTAAGATTATAATGGAGTAAAGCAGCTCCATGTAATTTGTTTTCCTATGAGAGGTTTTTGCTGTAAATTATTATTTTTTGTTTTGTGGAGGGTTGTAACATTTTTTCTTGGTTGGATTTGAGCCTGCAATTTAGTATGTGTTGCTGAGATAATATCTTGTGTATCCGAACCCTCTCCTCCAATTTTGTATTTGTTGTCTATATCATCTTAAAATTGGTATGACTCGTTGAGTCTTTATGGTTGTTGGCCAGAATTATTCAAAAGAATTTCATTCTGAGAGCGAAAAAAGAAGATTAATTCTATTCTTTGAATGAGAAAGCTTCCTCCTCAATAATTGAGGAACATGATTTGCATTTAGTTATATAAAATGATGAAAAAGTTTTGAAGATAACAAAATTTGAACATAGTTTTATTGAGATTATTCTTTGATTGGAATTAAAATTTTATTTCGGTAATTTGTGTAATAAAATTAGTTGATAGTTAAGTTTCTTAACTCATGTTAAAAATTTAATTTCTAATCACATGAATAAAAAACATTTTATTAAGAGAAGCAAAATTTACTTTAATAATATATATTCTCAACAAAAATGAGTCTAAATAGGAGAGATATTATAACCTCGGAAAAAGATGTCGAATAATCTTCCAAGTAATTTAACACACAATTTTGATGCATTAATCTTTTAACTGCACGAGATGCAATCTTGATCCAAGAGAGTATGATTAACGCAGACATTGTTAGTACTAAATATAAAGATGAGTGTTGCTCAAGAATCATGATTGTGCCACCTTCATATGTCGACTTCTCAAAAGTACCAGCACCGCGCAGCGTCACAATTGAATCACACGCAAAATCAATCTGCGTGCATCTGCGTGCACCCATTGTTTGATTAAATGCTAATAAAACCATGAGAAAAACTTAGGCCTGACAACTATCATATTCACTAACTAAACCCTTTTTTCATGTTTTGCGAGACTCTGCTAACCATAAACATGTTTGATTCTTCTTTGATTATGCAAATCATCCTAGTCTTTTAACTATCCATGACATTGTATTTAACTACCTCTCCCAGTTCTTATTATTGGAGAGTCTATTCTATTCAAAATATTAAATTTTAAAATTACTTACTTTTTCAAAAAAATGCATAATTTTTTCTTTTGGAAAAAAGGATAAAATATTAAATGCAATCTCAGGGTTTAAACAAGGGAAAATTTAATTTAAGGGTTAAGTTAGTGGTTATTAAGCTAATTCACAAAATAAATATATCTACAAAAAATGTTGGTTTAAATTCTAAAAGAGAGAATATGTGAATATATGAAAAACATATATAAGAGTAATTTAATACAATTACAATATATAATTTTTTTATTATAAATGTAACGATATATTTTTTTTATAATTTTCAATACAAGCTAAACTTAATCTTCAACAAAAAAATATATTTATTATTTTTTTTAATTAATGTTGTTATGACACTGGTTAGCAGACCTAACAACTAAAATATATTACATAATAATTAAAAAGATGACAATTTTATTAAATTAATTTTAATTTTATTTCAAAATTTAATAGCTGTGTTTAACAAGTACATGTTTATGAAAAAGAAAATAGCAAATTACTAGTATTTTTTTTAATTTGAACATTAAATGAGATTCCTCTTTAAATCCACCGACAGGGAGAGTACGTACCAGCTATTTGTAAAAGAAAATTACCAAATATAATACTATGTATTTTTAAGTTAAAATAAAATATATAAAATATTATTATTAAATAATGTTAAAATAATTTATTTTAAATAATAACAAAATACAATAAAAATATTTACATTATTAATAAAAATATATTAAAGAGATAATTTTTTTCAAGACTACATATATTCTTCACAGGAACTAATCATGCTTGAGTTAGAATCAATATAGACATTTAAGTTATCAACTTCAGGCACTTAATACAATTATATATTAAATACTTAAACTCAAAATTACTAATTAAATTAAAATATATTGCATAAGTTCATCTTTATCCTAAATGATAGAAAGAATTTACATTTGATTGTACTGTTGATATAATTTTACAATATTAATTATTTTGAAATCATCTTATATGTAACATTTTTATAATAATTTTATCATAATTAATGGTTGAATGTCTCTATCAAAACTATTTATATTATTAATACATTTCAATTAAATTTTTAATCTTTATGTATTTAATATGATGCGTCAAAACTTAAAATGTAAAATAAAATTTAAATTTTTTTGGGTAATTGAATATGGTAAGATTTTCAGCAATAAAATTATTATTGTCTTGGATAATTAAATTAAAATATTCAAATTTATCAATTATTAATACTACAAATAGAGAAAAAGACAACAATGAATTACGAAACTTTGGTCGCATACACTCAATGGTATGATTTAGGAGAATATGAAAATGCTTCTAAAAATATCTTTGATTTATTATTAATTAAATGTTATGCAACATTTTTTTTTAATTCGAAAATTATGATTTGAGAAAAATTGACAAAAGCACAAAATTTAAATTATGATTTGAGAATTTACAAACAGAAAACTAAACATGCATGTTATAGATCATTCAAGTATAATTAAAAAAAACGTTTTATATTTCAACTAGTTATTATTATAGACTAATGGTTTTAATGATCTAATAACATATTATAAATTTATAATTAAAAAATATGCAAAATGTTAAAAATAATGAGTGTTTTTTTTATAATTACAAGTATTTTTTAAATTAAAATAATGCATATTATTTTTATTAAAAATAACTTTGAATGAATCTCTTCGTGCGTGTTATGACCAATAAAAATGAGATATTGGAATATCAAATTGATAAAAGGAACATGTGGGTCCCATAATTATAGCTTTCGCCGTGGCACTGACGTGGATGACTGAATGATGATACCGACGGATCTCTATAAAATAATCTTAATTAATATACATTATTAGGTACAAATATTTATTTATAATATAAGTAACATTTAATATAAAATATCTTTTAAGTCAACAACTAGATAAAATATCGGTTGATTGAGTATGAAGGATAAATATTATAAATTCTCTTATATTATATTTAATTTTGACAGATTAAATATTATTAAATTAGTTAAAAATTGAAATCTGTGAAAAAAGTATATTAAGTAAAATGAAGTGTTCTTATCAAAATTATTCTTCTCTCAAATACTCAATTTTGTTACATCGAGGTGAATTAAATCTATCCAATTATGGAAGAATTTAATTTAAATATATATTATTAGTACATAACTTATTTATTTAATAAAATTGTTGTTAAATATTT